>CM046443.1:4407573-5897573 GCA_025506515.1 Flaveria trinervia
TTATAGGTAAAAATATGAAACCTGAAGTGTGATACACCTTAAAACTAATTATGAAAATATAAAAACTTGTATGGTTTATATCGATATATTAAAATAACCCAATTGTATAAGTACTTATCAATTGGCATATGTGAAAGGAAGTTTACAACGAAATATTAGATAAAGTAATCTTCACTTGTCACATTCTAAATATACTTTGGAAGAAGCAATATTATACTTCATCCACAACCTAACACCCTAATATACATTGTTTGTAGGCATTATTTGTGTCTTAAATATTGTTTGAAAATTTCTTAATGATTAAATGCTTAACTGATGTTTAAACCATTAAGTGTTAAATCATTAATAGGTCTGAAATATTAAGAGTTAGTATATCGTTTAACTATTTAAAGGCAAATATCTGACCAATTCAGTATTAGACCTCTTAACTATTCAACATTAGTATAATACTTAAATATTCAGAGGTAAATATCTGAACCATTCAGACATTTGCTCGTCAAATAAACAGTCTGAACCATTAAATGTTGAATTATTTAGACATCAGAACTATTAAAATTTTGATTAAGATGATGCCAAACAACCACTTAGTAATTAATATCTTTATGAACGAAACATGATAAATGATTCCATAAGGTCTCATATTGAAATTTTGAATAATGTATTTCAGACTACCAATTAAGAAAATGAAAATTCAAAATCAAATCATGAGAAATGATTCCATAAGGTCTCACATTGAAATTTTGAATAATGTATTTGAGACTACCAATAAAGAAAATGAAAACTCAAAATCGAAACCTTACACAAAGAAACAATTGGCATTTAATCGTGTTGAATTTGTAGTCTAGAACATAAAATATAAACATAAAACAAAACAAAACGTATCCGGTTTTGAATCTATCTTCAAATATAAAACTACTTGGATTAATCTCTGAATCATGAATCACTATTAAATAAATTTATTTCGCGATTGATTTATTGGACTAGACAGATATCTAATAGAAGGAGTAGGATTTCGTTTTAGACTTGATGTTCTTTGTGATAGATATGTCGTAACCGTAAGAACCATCGTTCTATGTTGTTTTCTGCTTGATCGAGAGAATGAGGGTCAGTTGAATCCTCGGTCAACACTTTTTTTTATGGTCAAGACATGACCCAAGTTCCTTTTGTAAGCCCATTTCAATGACCCGAAATTTTGAATAAATTCAATAACAGATTTATAAGCCCAATATTATATCAAATAATTATATGAGTATAGTTTAAAACTTAATATAATTAAAATTAATAAGTTAATTTAAACCAAAATAAAATATAGAATTAAATCGAGTCCGCACTCACACCAAACCTAACTCGTTGAATCTCTAACTTTATTTTCCCGAACAACAAGTTAATCAAATACACTAAAATATATATTGATAACACTAAAATTACAACAAATCCCATGTTAACTAAAAGACATTTAGCCCAATTGTATCCTGATGTGTTAAATAATGTTCTTTTTTTTCTAGATATTAGGGTTCCAATCCCGCATCTACTATTATAGAGCCAAAACTAAGACTGTAATATTCATCTTAAAAACATCACATTACCTTAATTTACTTGTTAATGCTATCATATAAGAAGGTAACTAAACACGATACTTCTGATCGACTACTCAGTTTATTTATAATTTTATATCTAAACTCCCCACACACATGACACACCTACCATCTGTTCCTTTGACATGATTATTATCACTTCATGATCATATGACCTGAAGTATGACAACACATATACATCCTCATCCTAAAAACATAACATTACCTTATATTACTTGTCAGTGCAACCCATTGAGTGTATTTTAAATAACAAAATCACACACTTAAATTTCAAGATTATGTTTTAAATGAGACTTGAACTTATAATTTTATAGATAAAGAAACATTTAAATACACACGTTCATAATGCTAAACCACATCTCCGTGTACTTTTTTCACACATCAACACTTTAAAGTGTCTATTTTGTTCACACATCAACAGTTTAGAGTATAATTAGTTGAGTTATGATTTCATGATCATAATTATCTATGATTTGATTTCATTTTTATATTGTTTATACACATTTCATTTTTATCTATGATTTCATAGATAATTTCATTTTTATATTTGATTTAGTTATCTATCATAATTATCTAAGTAAGGTTTATCATAAATAACATAATTATATTATTTTCCACATATTTATACAGAAATTATATTTTTATCTGTGGTCTCGTCATTGAAGATAATTTAAAAAAACTTTTATTCTAGAAAGAGTAAATTGTAATTTTCATACCTGTGTTTTGGGGTGTTAACAGATCAGTCACAGCTTAACAAATTGCATACATGAGTTTACGAATGCTAACACTTTACATACCTCCGTCCAATTTTCGTTAAATAACCGTTAAATCTCCCCCACGTTTATCCTCATGTGAGGGGCAAAACTGTCAATTCAACCAATTTATTAATCTTTTAAGAGTAAATTGTAATTTTCATACCTGTGTCTTAGGGGTGTTAACAGGATCAACCCCAGCTTATCAGTTTGCATACCTGAGTTTACGAATGCAAACACTTTACGTACCTTCGTCCAATTTTCGTTAAACAACCGTTAAATCTCTCCCATGTGCTCCTCACGTGAGGGGCAAAATTATCAATTCATCTAATTTATTAATCTTCCACAGTCGGTAGGGTTTTGACGTTTTTACGTCGTTTGTGTTTCGTTAGTTTCCATATTCTGATCTTATTGTCCTGATGAGATGTGAACACTTTTCCATTATGAAACGTGAGGGATTTGACAAAATCAGATGAGGAACCGTTGATGGTAAAAGTGTCGATGAGGGAGAACGACGTCGTGTCGAATACATGGATGTGGTCGCTGGAGGCGGCATAGAGGCAGTGGTTGTTGATGGTGAGGTGGCTGATGTGGGTGGCGGGATAGAGTTTGTGGGCGGTGAGGCAACGATGGGAAACGGTGAGTTTGAGAGTCTCCAGCGAGAGGTTTTGGAGGGAGCGGATGGAAGGTAGGGTTTGGAGAGAGAGATTGTTGTAGAGGCTGTTCACGGTGAGATAGTTTTGCCCCTCACATGAGGAGCACGTGGGGGAGATATAACGGTTGTTTAACGAAAATTGGACGGAGGTATGTAAAGTGTTAGCATTCGTAAACTCAGGTATGCAAACTGTTAAGCTGGGGCTGATCCTGTTAACACCCCTAAAACACATGTATGAAAATTGCAATTTACTCTTAAAAGATTAATAAATTGAGTGAATTGTCAGTTTTACCCTTCACGTGAGGAGCAAGTAGGGGGAGATTTAACGGTTGTTTAACAGAAATTGGACGAAGGTACGGAAAGTGTTAGCATTCGTAAACTCAAGTATGCAAACTGTTAAGCTGAGGCTAATCCTGTTAACACCCCTAAAACACATGTATGAAAATTACAATTTACTCTTTTAGAAATTATCTATGATTTGATTTCGAGAGAAAATGAACATAACTATTCAATAAAATCATACATATGTTCTAATTGTGGTAATAATACAATTAACATTAACATAAACTAAAATAATAATTCTAGTATTTTTAACTAGTTTATTGTAAACGATATAACTTAATTCCCTTATCACACTAACTAAAAACCAATATTCAGAAATCTCCGTTTACATGTAATTCCATTGCATCATTAACTCAAGTTGTTTTTCAAAAATCAAGATCCATACAACAATTCCATGTGTTACTATATAACCGTAACTATATACCTACTTATCAAGTCTCCATTAATACATTGCACCTGTCACTGCATTCGTCAGCATTTTAACAAAGTAGCAGTTCTTAATTAACAGTGGCAGGCTAACAACACATAACGTATTTAAAACGAGTTTTTTTTTAATTATTATCTTCTGAAGCTATGTCCATGAGATTTATTAGGATCAACGCCGTCTTCCTCGGGCAGCTTAACCGCGGTGTAAATACCTGCACCGGCTAGTGCACGAGGATGGGAGCCGTGAGGTAGATCCATAAGCCTTTGAGTTATTTGCAGCTAATGCAGGTCCTAGAGTTCTTACTGGATTCATTGATGCACCAGTGAGTGGCCTATATTAAGACCAATATATCATGTTTGAATACTAAATTATTGTAACATCTAATAAAAAGACATGACAGATAAAAAGGTATATTAGTAATACTTTTTAATCATATTAGTTTCTACTTACTACAAACCTTAAAAAGTGGAAAAGTGTCTAAAAGGGTTTGTTTTTAAGTGATTGAAGATTAAAGTTTCACAGTGAACAATTAAATTAAGTAGTATAGGAGTTGATGGTTTTAAAAAAACTAATGTATTATATGTGATTTAGAAAAGGGTATAACTTTCATGAGGATTGTAACCTTGTAATAAAATGATATAAGATGTTTTCAACATTAAAAATATATCTATTGGGTTATTTCAACCTATTTGAACTCGACTGTTTCAGTTTTAGCTATTTTAATATTGTATCTTTTGATCCATTAAATACTTTATTTAAAAAATTAACCTGGTGGTCGAAATTATCTTCTCTATTGGTTATTTATTTACAAATTAAAAGAATGAATTTTTTAAACGGCTAAATGTTATGTTGACTACTGATCATCTAATTTATATTAGAACTAGCTTAAACTCTTTAAACTTTAACTTTAAATGATTTTGTTATTAGACTCATGTATGATGTCTCCACTCATTTATAATATCATATTCTTCTTTATATTATTTATCTAATTTTAAAGATTGAAAATAACAGCAATGGTGGTGGAAGAAAGTTGAATTGTGTACCCAGCTATGAGAATATTAAGCATGACTGTTGCCCCTACTGCGATTCCTGCTAGCTCCCCAACCTGTACGTGTGAAATGAGAATATTGTTATATTCATTTCCTTTAAATATAACAATCACCACTTAAAAAAATTGCATATATATATATATATATATTAGTGACGACATGTTACAACGACATGAATCAGCCTGTAATTATTAAAGGATTAACAACGAAACTCAAATAAATCCTAAAACTTACTAACAAAACAACACTATACTTGTTTATCACCACTAAAATTTTTGGCATATTCGTGAGATGACGAATTAACGACGAAATCCTAAAACTTACTAATAAAACAACACTATACTTGTTTCATATAAAATATATATTGTAGTTTTAGTAATTTTTTTATCTTAAGGGTATTATTTTTAGGTTTCCATCATGTTAAATATAATATTAATTATTTTTAGCATGTGATTAGTCAAGAAACTTTCAAAACATGAATTTGGACGATATTAATTTCAATATCAAAATGATTGATAATTAAGAACAGCTTGTGATTAGCATTAAACTAAAAAGAACACATGAGTGCAAAATCTACATGATCAAGAACAGTTTTAAATTGTATTAATATAAATCGACATTTGGCTCACCATGAGCTAACTATAAGGATATATATTGAAGTTCAATGTAACACGGACTTTAAGCTTATAACTTTCATAATTGACTCATGAGCCCCTTTGTCTTGGATCTAGCATGAGTCATATTACAATAATTGAAGAATACTATACTACATGTGACATGAATTAAATGCACCAACTTGTACGGTTGGCATACAAATAAATTATTATCTCTATGGATTAACATAAAAATATAAAATATGTTTGCTTATATTACTTGAAAAAATCACTCAATTCGGTTTTGTTGAATTTAAATTTGTGATCGATGTATATACAAATCTATGTTAACTTATAGAACAAATTATCCATACCAACATTACTATATGTTGAATGCCACTTCATTTAATTCAACCCGTCTTAAGGGCAATAATGTTATCATTTTATCCTTTTTGTCATAAATACATTCATTTTATACAAGAAATAAAATGACTTACCGCTCGTGTGTCAGTGGCAACCGCAGTGACGACAAACATGAGGTTAAAGCTGATAATGAACTCTAAAGCATAAGCTTGTGCATAGTGTACCGAAGGAATAGTCACACCCCCTCCCATTATCGGATCGAATACCACTTTTAAGGTAAAAGCTGCACATATCGATGCCAACATTTGTGCCGCGATGTACAATGGCACCTAATAACCATAATTAACCCGCTAGTCGCGTATAAGTTATAAGTAGCCCCGTATAATTAAAAAGAATCTATAAGTAGAGTTATATAAGGGATAGAATGGTTACATGTTTCCATGGGAAGTGTTTGAGGGCTGCAAAAGCTATGGTGATTGATGGGTTCAAATGGGCTCCTGAGATATGGCCCGTGGATAATATAACGATCATGACCGCGAGCCCAGTGGAGCCGGCTAGCCCGATTAGGGTCTCGGACCCTGGTGACTTTTGGTTCACTATGGCTGTAGCCGTCCCAGCAAATATCAAGATCATTGTTCCTATGAACTCTGCTCCAACCTGTTAAACCGTTTAAACTGTTAAAATCGTTGAATAAACCGAATAAAATTACACATTCAACATAAATAAATTTGAGGGAAAAATAAAAATAAAAAGACAAACCTTTCTTGCTAGTGAGATAGGGGGAGGGGGTAGGTAACAAGCAACAGTGGGCAGTGTGCCTTCTTCTTTGACCAAAGTTTCAACACTAAAACACTTGAAGCTATTTAGAAGTGATTTCCTGATGCCATTGGAGCCATGGTTCCGATCTGGTCGGAACCCGCTAAAGAGCGGTGCACCGGGGGTCCCTGGTGTGACCGGGGTTGATGGTGCTGAGCCCGCATCTTCACTATCCATCTCACACTATTGCCAAACTTAATAGAACCCAATCAAATGTAACTACTTTTCTTACATAAGTGAACGATAATGATAACAATAATAGTAACAGTAACAGTATTTTGTTACATAAACGAATGAACGATGATAGTGATAATGATAATGATAAGTATAACAATAAAATGAAGATGGTTGATGCTAGTTGAGGCTCAGGCGACTTATATAGACTGGAAGTCAAGCATCTTTGATGAGAGTTGACTTGTGGAATCCCAAGGGATAATAATAATAATAAAAGGAGTAATGAGTGGAGAAAATGAAATAAAGGGTTATGGCTTTCATCCCCTCATAGTGCATTCTTTCAACGACATGGTTCTTGGTTTTCTTGTCCCCTACCACCTACCCCCCCCCCCCCCCACCCCCACACACACACATAACTTTCATATGGTTAAGTACATGTATTCATGTTAACTCAATCATGCATTCTGTAAAAGTGCAATTGTTTTTAGGGTGTCAAAACATGTGGTGGTTCAATTTATGTTATCTACACACCATTTGAAAGATACCTTCATGGCTATCAAAATGATTGCAAGTTCATTGTCCCAAAATGTTACCGTAACGATCTCGAAGAAACATGTACGCCACACTGCTAGCATGTATCGATGTACATTTTAGTGTAATTTCATTTCAGTCATACTAAAATCACATTGATGATGATAAAATTATAAAAAATGAGGGAATCAAACCCTGGATGTGATATTTTCTAGAATATCTGAAGTGTATGCCGCTCGACCATCGATATGAGATTTAACCCGCCTTTTGTTATTCAAGTTACAATAATTAACCATTGTAAAGTCATTATGTTAAACAGTAGAATCAACCATTTCTTGATTTGATTCCTCAAAGAAAATAACCACACATGTGTAGGAATGTTATCATTAGAATTAGACCCCAGCAAAAAGAAGGTCAAAGTTGCTAGCAGTGGTGGCCAGAGGTCTCAAACCACAAATTTTGGAATTAATATTAACCTTTTTATTTGATTCATTCTCATAGGTGTACCCATTTGGCCATTTGCCTCCGTTATTTGCTTATTCCTTAGTGTTAAAGTAGAATTTGTTGTGTTTTTGGATTATGATTATTTGCAGATAGATATTTGAATCGTGGTACTATTGATTAAAGTATTTCAGGCATATATGAAAACAATGGTCGAATAAGTTCATGTGTATACGAAAACAATAGTAAGATAAGATGGAAAGTGTATCAAGGACGAATATGATTTTTTTTGTGAAATTCATGTATCATAATCAAGCCAACATGACTCTATATGCGTGTTGGAACATTTAGAAGAATGTGTTGTTATTTTACATGAAAAAACATAATATTTGATGCTTATAACTATCAAATATTCAAAAGTTACATCAGTTATTATTTGAAATACCATAATAGTCTTGCTCATGTTGCTACAGAACACACTTGTTGTTGATGCTTTATTTATTACTAATAATCACACTTATTATTGATGATCTCAATGTGATCTCCAGAGGCGTTGCCCTTTGGACCCATTTGAACCCATGCAGTCTGGTCTAGTTTTCAGACACGAATTCTATCAATTTAAAACCATACATAGTTTGTTCCAATTGTCAGACTCGAGGTCTATCATTTTGAATCCTTGTTTCAAAGTTACAGATTTCCCCACATTTTTATAGCACTGTTTATGTGTGTAAGGCCCCGTTCCCGGGACGCTTACAGCTGCGTTCTCATCGCACACAAAACGTATAATTACATTTGTATTTCATAAATCGCAGCGGAAAACTAAAACAAACTTTCATTTCCATGTAAAAGTTTTTGCAAGTTAATACGACATTCATTACAAAATAGTTTGTTCGCATTACAATGCAAAAACATTAATCAAAAGAATGTCATCCCCAAAAGAGCTGAGTAGTCGCCCGTGCCATCCTCAGCAACCATTACCTGCCAACTGGAAAACACATCAAAGTCAGCGTTGCTGAGTGAGTTCTAGTTTTATAAATAAAACATACTTTACTTTCATATAAAACCGTTCGTTACTTTTACATGATCACACATGGTACGTACACATAGATAACATCATTATTATCTTCTTCATTCTTTCATTCGTTCATTATGACTTTACTTGCGCATCGGACATCATCCTTACCAATACCATGTGCTACACCTCGGTTAGTCGTAGCTACCGGGCCGAAGTCAACAAATGAACAGCTAAACGTATGCCACGGTACTAGGAGTAACCATCAGTCTTAGCACAGAAAGCAGCAGAAATAAAACTCCTACTAGCACCAGAATCAAATAACACAGAAGCTAAAGTCTGGTTCACTAGAAACGTACCGGACACAACGTTAGGGTCCGTCCTAGCCTCCTCCTGTGTCATGGTGAACGCCCTGGCGCTCGCCCTCGGTCCATCACTTCCCGTCTTCTTCACCCCTGAACCCTCAGTCCTCGACTTCTTACAATCTCTGCTCATATGACCAGTTTCCCCACAGTTAAAACATTTGCCCGACAGGCAATCCTTCGCCATATGCCCTGTCTTCCTACACTTGAAGCACAAGTTTGACCCAAACCTACACTCCCCGCCGTGCTCCCTTCCACACTTGCCACACCTTTTCGACCCCGCACTTGATGTGACCACACGGCGTTCATCCACCCGTGCCTTTTTATTACCCGTCGAGGCATCACCCCGACCAAACTGTTTCCCGTTCCAGTTCCGATCAACACCACCCTTCTTGCTCACTTCGACCACCACCACCTCCCTCTCATCATAAAGTCTTCTGGCCAAATCGACCGCCGACCTAAACGTACTTGTCCGGGCGGCGATCATATGCCGGCGAACATCCACCGGTAAACCCTGAATGTACCTCTTGATTTTTCGAGACAGGGGCGTCACCTGATCAGGCACGAGCCGTGCCATTTCATTAAACTTGGTGGTATACTGCTGGTGTGTCATGGTTCCAGCCTCCAACTGCAGAAACTCCCTTTCCAACTTATCCATTTCCCGATGAGGACAAAATTCCTCAATCACCAACCTTCTCAGCTCAGGCCATTTCATTTTCCCAATGGCCCTACTACCCTCAGCTTGGACAATGTTGTCCCACCAGCACAGAGCTGAATCCACAAAAGAGTGGGTAGCAAACTTCACCTTTTGGTCCTCTCGGCACTCGCTGATATCGAGAACAGCTTCAATTTCCCTCACCCACCGGTGAGCAGCTGCAGCGGTGCCGTTTCCATCAAAAGTAGGGGGCTTGCATCTCATAAATGCCCGTAGTTACATCCTCGCACTGCCTTTGGCACAGGCTCTTCTTCTTCCTCTTCATCATCAGACAGAACCGTTTCCGGCTCTGGTTGTTCCCGTTCTCCAGAGGATCTGTTTCTTTCTTTCCTTTCCCCTTCTCGTACAGCCTTAATAACTTGGTCACCACAGACGGTAAGATCGTCTGCATGACCTGATGTACTTCTTCTACAACAGCCTCCTTTACTGAGGCTCTCAGATTGGCGCTTTCGTCGCCACCCTCCGGATGAGGGGTCTCTGGTTCTTCATGAACCACCCTCTTAACTCTGGGTCTCCCTCTCTTAGGTCGTGGTTCAGCACCGTGACCTCCACCCCTAGAAGCTTTCGAAGATCTACCTCCGGCCATCACACGCACACTGAAAGATTAAAACACCAACACAGTCATTCAAGGGAACAGCTTAGTTTATGTCAAGTATAGTAAGTCCCTAATTACAGTGGCCAGTTGTGATTAGCCACTTACTTTACTCTTCACACCCCAAGCATTACATGTCTTGACTACATCAGTATTTAAATCTACATACAACACATAACATATACCATGCGCACATAAAACCGGTTAACTTTACGAAAATACCTGATGGCACGTAGCTACTCAGATCGGCATTCCATTCCCTTTTCCGTCCCATTTTCAGTTTAAGATTAGGTTTATTTTGAAAATTTTACCCATTTCGCTTAAACTTTGGCTCTGATACCAACTTGTAAGGCCCCGTTCCCGGGACGCTTACAGCTGGGTTCTCATCACACACAAAACGTATAATTACATTTGTATTTCATAAATCGCAGCGGAAAACTAAAACAAACTTTCATTTCCATGTAAAAGTTTTTGCAATTTAATACAACATTCATTACAAAATAGCTTGTTCGCATTACAATGCAAAAACATTAATCAAAAGAATGCCATCCCCAAAAGAGCTGAGTAGTCGCCCGTGCCATCCTCAGCAACCATTACCTGCCAACTGGAAAACATCAAAGTCAGCGTTGCTGAGTGAGTTCTAGTTTTATAAATAAAACATACTTTACTTTCATATAAAACCGTCCGTTACTTTTACATGATCACACATGGTACGTACACATAGATAACATCATTATTATCTTCTTCATTCTTTCATTCGTTCATTATGACTTTACTTGCGCATCGGACATCATCCTTACCAATACCATGTGCTACACCCCGGTTAGTCGTAGCTACCGGACCGAAGTCAACAAATGAACAACTAAACGTATGCCACGGTACTAGGAGTAACCATCAGTCTTAGCTACTGGGCCGAAGTCAACAAATGAACAGCTAAACGTATGCCACAGTACTAGGGGTGAGCGGTAGAGGTTCTACATTCAGGGTCAATCACAAAGAAGGACCCGTTATCCGATGCGTGCAAGACGTTTCATTTGTTCATTAATACATGCATTCATTCATCATGTTCCTCTTTCTTTACCTTTCACTTTACGTTACATAATACTTCGTTCATTCATCATAATAGGTAAAGCCATAGGAAAGATATTATACATCATACTAAGGAACATTAACATGCATCAACATCACATCATTCAGGGCAACATCATACATACATAACATACAACATCATCACCCTCATCATGCCCAACATGCTTTCTAAGACCTCGATCGTCATCTTAAAAACTCTTATGGGAACCTTTACGTCAAAACTTACATCTGCACTTTCCCCCGAAAGTCAGAAGTCAATCTACACCTTCCTCGGGTTCAACAGCCCTATTCGGGCGTATGGACACCCTTCAGTCGCATGGCCTCCATGCGACTGAACATCATGCGAATGAACTAATACGGATGAACACCTATGCGAATGAACATCCAGTCGTGCGAATGGACAATGCGGATGAACACCTATGCGACTGGACCTTCAGTCGTGCGAATGGACCTTCAGTCGTGCGAATGAACCCCAATCGTGCGAATGGACCCCAATCGCACCCTAATCGGCCGTATGGCCTCCATTCGGCCTCCAGTCGGTCGCCTAGCCCTAACTGATGCAGAATGCAGTTCATCCCGACTGCAGCCGAGGGTTTTCGGCCTCCAAACTCATCTAAACCCATTTTAAGCCTAAATCGACCATCCTAAACATTAGGTATGCATACCATAACATTATTCAAGCACAACCAAGCAAGAAATCAAGCCCCAACGGGTCCTACGCTCACATACACGCATACATACGGGTTTTCACCCAAAAACGCGAAAAAGGGGTTTTCAGATGTGTTCCAGCCCCAAAAATCATTCAAAAACATGTAAAAGAGGGGTCCTAGAACTCACCTAAACGAGCACAACGACAAGAGCTTCGATTTGGCTTGCTTCACGACGATTTTGGCGACCCGAACCAATTTGAACCAACACTTTTCCTCTTTTTCTCTTTTTCTCTCTAAGAAATCTGAAATGTGGGGTGTGTGGGAAGAGTGGGCTGCCCTCTCCCTACAAATATCACCACATTTCCCACTTTTCTTCGTTGGCGAGTTTGGTCCCTCGACTTTTGGACTTTATTTTCTTTTCTTTCTTCACCGGCTTCAAAATAATAAATATTCGGGTGTTAATGTGTTTTTATTTACGTGAGTAATTTATGCATTTATTTAGTAAGTCATTTTTATATATTTTTAACAGCCAATTGGATCACTGACAAGCCAATAACCCATCCGTTCATATCTCCATCACTCGGATATGCAACCTAAGACCACTCTCAGCGGGAAACTCATTATGTGAGAGAAAACTCCCGCCCATCCTGAAATTTTATATTATTTTTGTCACATGTGGACTTAAACGCAAGACCTCTTCTATTTTTGTCACTAGCTAAGGATCATTGGAATTTTGTAATTAGCTAGTCAATTGCAGTGGAAGTTCCAACTTTAAACGAGACCTAGGGGTTGTTTGTTTTTGAGTTGACCCGGCTGACCTGTCTGATCGGCTGACTCGGTCAGCGGGTCAGCCTATTTGATTTCGGCTTCGAGCCCGGCTGACTGGGTCTCCAGTGCTGACCCAGACCTTGAAAAAAATGTGTTGAACGGTTGACCCGCAGGCCGCAAGCCGCCGCCCCCTTGCGGTGGTGGTTCCGACCGATGGTGTGACTCCGGTGGGTTTTGTTACTTAAATATTGAATCGTTTTGGTTCCAGTCAGACACTAAATCAAACAACCAAGTTTCAGTCAAATGCATACTCAGTCAGAACTTCTATCTAGGTCAGTTTCTGACTCAGTCAGATTTTACCAAATCAGTGTAATTAAACAGCACCCTAGACGGTTATATTCATCCTATGATATGAGCTTTGTTACTTTAAATATTATTCTACTTTTTCTTATTAAGAATTTATTCTCGGTTTATTTGCTTCCACTCTTTGTTGTGGCTGTTATAATAACTTGTAATTATGCATTAAAAGCTATAAATTATTGTAGTTTCAGTTTGCTAGCTTGTATTAGATTCTTAAGATCTTAGCTGTACTAGTCAAGTTTGGCTAGAGTGTAATGCATGAGAATAATTGTTTTTTAAAGAGCCTTTGTGGTGATCAGGGAATCTTTGCTTCACATTGCAGTTGGATTATATTAACACATAATAATCACAAATTAAGCTCGTTTGTTCTCGTTAATACTTTTAGTTTATGGACTTGGTTGTATTATATAAAGAAGTAGATGGTAGATGTTAATGTTCACAAGACTGATATGGCATTCATATAAGTTAATCTACGCATACAATCGATTATTACATTCAAGTTGGAGTCACAAAAACAAGTGTGTTTTGAGACACGTTTTTGGTAGTTTTCGGGTTCCTACATAGTGACTGTTACTTGAGTCGAGCGATTAAAAAAACAATTGCTTTTCATGTAATTCTTTAGATATTTATTGGTTTTTTCTAACCATCATCGATATGTATACCATCTTTGTTGTAAAAAAAATGAAGTTGTGCTAACAATGTATTTGTCTAGGGGGAATAACTAGCACGTTTAGACTAAATATATAAATAATAAGGAGAACCAAAACATATGAAATCTTGTTTTACCAAACAATGGTCGATGTCAAACTTTACCTTGTCGGGTTGATAATAGAACAAATAGAAATTAAGTTTGGCGATCGCATGTCAGTTCTATTCTTTCGGATGAGACATCATTAACAAATCTCCATAATCTTTAACAAAGTGGCTCGATGATAAGCGTTTGAGTCTATTCATCAAAAATTTTGGTTTGAATCCAACGGCCTTTAACCCCTTAAAAATTCTGGCTTAGTTAACAAAATTACAAATCTCACTTGTGTGTTGATATTGTTATGAAACTAAAATACATTTATTAAACTATGGTTTGAGCTCAAGCTAGTGGAGTAGTGGTGGTGGTTTAGTACTTTAGTATGAGAAAGCCAAATGAAAACAATTGTATTATTGTTTGTTTGTCATATATGATTTAAAAATAATTGTGCAACTCATGTACGACACTCTAGTGTCATAGCTTATTTATGAAGATTTTGGTATGCGGGTTAAGAACAAAAAATAGAAGCAATGCGGATAAAAAATTATGTCAATTTCACCAGGATGGATGGCAATAATAGAAGATGCTCGAGTGGTCAAATCGGCTCTTGTGATAACTAGTACTAGGGTTGGAATGTGTAGACCTAATATATGACACATGAAAACCTAAGGACTAAAAGGATGGGGTTCCAAACTAAAGGTGTAGAAAGCGATTTTTTTTAAATCGGTTTGATTTTTAAACCATACTGGTTTTTTTGTTATAAGAACAAACTAGTTTTTTTCAAACCGGTTTTTCTAACTGAATACTCAAACTTATAAAACCAGTTTGGACCTTTTTTAAGAGAATTTTTTTTTGGTTTAATCGGTTTTTTTCCCTTTTGAATACTCGAACCTATATTTTTGGTTTAAAAGCTACCAAACTGGTATACAAACCGATGGTTCAAATCGGGTTGGAAACCTGTTCGCTTAAACCGATTTTTTTATAAACTGGATAAGTTTTTTTCAACGGTTTTTTCCCCCACCGGTTTATTTATACCCCTCTATTGTCTATGATAAGTATTTCGAGAGAACGAAGTTGTAACCTATTTAAACATTTAAAGTATGGGTGACAAAATAAACCATTAGATTTAATTAAATAACAGGTCATCTTGAATCTATACTAATAAATTAAAATGTTTAGAAGTTACATAATATTTTTATATACTATTCACCTAAGATTTGTACATGTGTTGTTATTAAATAAAAGTTAACCATTAATGCTACATCAAATGCTAATAATTAGTATAAACTTTTCAAATTATAGATAGATTTTTTGAAAATTAAAAACGTGTTTTTAATTATTAAAACACTTTTGTTTAAAAGCTAGAATTTATGAAATATGAATTTTTCTAATACAAAGAAATTTTAAAAAAATGAGATTTAAAAAAAAACTATTTAAAAAAAATATTAGAGTGTTTAAAAATATTTTTTAAAGTAAATGTCTTTTAAAGACGAAAGTTTGAAAAAAAAGGTTATTATTATTTTATTACCTGAAGTAGTTAATTGTTTTTATTTTCAATCATATTTTATCTTGACAAATTATTTTATAATTTTAAATAATAATAAATAGTTATTAATTTAATATTCTCATTTAACCCATGTAGTAAACGGGTTTTTAAATTAATTAAAAGTATAATATTGTCTTTAAAGGACGAAGCAACCACCTAGTTCGACATATTAATATTTAAAAGTTTATGAATAGTTAATATATAACTATGATTACTGTAAATTAATTAGGATATTATAAACATAGAAATTAATGTGTAGACACGTCATGTAGTACATGTATTCTTATAAGGGATAGGTTATAAGTACGCTCCTTTTTTACTTCTCATACATTGTATTCTATTTATCAATTTATGTTTTTATATGTAACATACAACGCGAATCAACATATTTTCATATAAATATGAATTTGTTGAAATTGATCACATTTGATTTTGTGTGAATCACTCACTTGTATCATGATAGTTAATCTTGGTAGAGCAACAATGGGTTATATGTATCAATCAAAGTAATACATGTATTATGAAGAATTTCTTAGTTGTGTTTTAGATTCAGTTGTTTAAAAGAAAGAAAACAAATAATTTTCACGCTTCAAAATTTCCTGGGTATTCACAAGGACCACATTGATCATGATAAAAATACCCGAATAATATGATATGCACTTTGTGTGGTTCATGTCCAAAGTGGCATCTAAAAGCATCATTTTGGGAAATTAATTTGAGAATAAAATGTCATAAGAATTCATATATTTTCACTTTTAATTCAATATATGTTATGTACTTTATTAAAGTCTACTACATGTACGTTTTTAAGTGGTAAATGTTTATCGAGTTGAGAGCATTCACAGTAGGTTACTTAAAATTTTGTGAGTAAAGTCTTTAAATTATATGAAATGGTTGTCAGCGGTTGTAAATGTAATTGTTCATACCTTATAAAATTTTAATTATTTTAAAGTGGTTGTAACTACAGAAAAGATAAAAAGTAATAATAAAAATATAAAAAAATATTATTTAATTAAAAAATAATTTTTTTAATGTAATTATAAGGATAAAGATCTCTAATTTCATTTCTCATGTCACATTTGTATCGTAAGATGTAGTGTATGACCTAATAAAAAGTAGTATAATATATGTTATACGTTACAACCTTATGAAATATTAGAACAATATGAAAAAGAAAACAAATGTTTTTTTAAAGAGAAAACAAATTTTTTAAATGATTGTAACTAACAATGTACTCGTTGATTTATTTCAATATTCTACTATCACATGATATAAGGCTATAAATTGTGTGTTATTTATATGCATGTCATGTATTTATTCTTTCCCACGTCCCACTATCCTAAGAATATTACAACAAACCATATGTTGGAATAAGAAACCCTTCTAAACAACTTTTTTTAGGTTAAGGATGTTTTCATTCATTCTCATCTTTTCAGAGTGGTGATTGTACTTTGGATATTAAAAATATGTTTTAGTTATTTGGATAACTCTAACATTAATGGGGCCTTACATTAAATATTTCAAGATTAGTAATCACATGTGTACATGTGTATAAGTCATAGATATGAATCAACAAAGACGTTAAGATGTTTACATGTAAATAATTTACAGTTACTTAAATAATTTACAGTTACTTAAGTACTGGATCTTTGTTCTAATTTTCTCAAACACATTGGTTTCAAATATATGTGTAAATAAACTCCATATATTTTATATATTTTTTTACACAGTGGAAGAAATTTGGACTTAAATTTGAAAAAATAAATTCAGCCATTCAATTTCAAGACCATTGGTTCATGGGCCTTTAACTTGGGCCCATCTGGCAATGGACTGTTATCTAAAAAGCCCAATTAGCAGTTGGAAAAAATGAGAAGTAAAATGTTAGCCACAGCCCGTATGATTTGCTTTCATTGAGAGTCGAACTCAAGACCTCCCGCTTACTAAACGGGTGCTCTAACCAACTGAGCTATGAAAGCAAACATGTTTAAATTTTAAGAAAATAATATTTAATTGTCCTTTTGAAAAGATCAGATCTCATCACCAATATAATGAATTTAAAAGAAAACGTATCATTATATCGTTAAATAGAAAATAACAAACATCTTCACTTTTAACACCAAATCGGTTCCTTTCACAATAAAATTATTAATATTTGTGTTTTTAAAACACTTAAGGCATTTCAGCACTAAAAATGTTTTTGATTATGTATTAGGTAGCATTTGATGCGTAAAATGAGTGGCTAGAATGAAATAAATCATTGACAGTAAATGAAATAACAAGTTTGGTTGATGAAGATAATGATATGAACCATTATAAAGTTGATTTTATTCTCTTAAATTTATTTCATCCACCCCCATTTTATTTATTTCATCTTATTTATCCTTTTATCCTTAATCACCAAACACCACTCATCCACCCACCACAACAACCACCACCAGCCACCAAGATCGATTGTCATCGGTCACCACCATCGTTGCTAACCACCAATCACTACCATCACTGACAACCACCACCACCACCACCGTCGATTACGACCAGGTACCCCAGCATCATAACCACCACCATCACCATCGGCAACCATCATAGTTGTCACCAACCATGACTAGCCACCACCACCACCACCCCCAACAACCACTAGCCACCACCACCATTGATCATCACTATCATAACCACTTTTGTATTTCATTCATTTGTATTTTCCAACCTAACAAATAATATAAAGTTATGATTATTCCATTTCCACATGATAATTAAACAGAATAATAAAATGTAATGATTTATTTCATTCATTTATCAAATTTATTCCGTCATTCATCAATTCCATTATTCTAATCTCTTATCAGTTTCATTATCTTATACCAAACATACATTTTAGTGTTTATATATCCAGTTGTACACTTGGAAGACATTAGTTGCAAAAGGATTCATTTCTTGGCTGTCACTGGAATGGAGTGTTTACACTTGGAATTTGCCAAGGGTTCTCACCCCCCATGTATTTTTTTAGCATGAGGTGTTAGTTTCGTCATTTTATATAAACTTCTACACCTATGATTTACTAGCTTTTCTAAGGTTGTAAAGGTCTGGTCAATTTAGCATGTGATCAGTAAAGATACTTTGTCAACGCTTAAAAGATATAAATAATATATAAATCACTGCGTTAATACTTTACATCAGACCCTGTGTAATGGGCGTTACCACAAAAACGCCATTTTGGAGAGAGAAGCTTCAATCGATTTCTGCAATTTTATAGAGAGAATCTTCAACCACTACCCACCCCACCGTCGTTGTTGTACGAATCGCCGGTGAAGACTCCGACGAGGGTCGGATATATCGCTGTTGAGATCATGTCAATTGAGTTAGCGGATAAGAGGGCGATGGGGTCGATTTGAAAAGAGTTTTCTTAGTTCGGAGACTTTGAGGTCGGTGTTTGAGCATGGTTCGATGGTTCATTTGGGGGTGACGCTGGCGATGGTGAGGAGGAGGAGGAGCACGGCGGCGGTGCGATGGAGGCTGCCGGAGGTGGGTTTTCCGGTGGGCATTGTTGGGCGGAGTTAGGGTTTTGCAGATGTGGTGATGTGAAGGTGCAATTGAAGGAGCATTAATCATTACATATGTTTTTAATTAAAAAATATAATATTGAGTTGGCGTTGATATGATAAAAATACCTTTTAAAAAACATTAATACATGGTCTCAACTGTCATGACGTGTAATTTAAGGTTTGAGTTACTTGCACTTTGTTATCCAAAGTCACTTTTCTCTGCCTGTATAATATGCTTACTTTTTGAAACAACAAGCACATATACAACATTATTCATAAATAATATAAATGTTATAGATACAATTGTAAAAAGATTAATATGATTTATATAATTGTACTTGTTTAAGCTTTTATTTGTAATCTTTTTATGATTTACTAGCTTCCCTGAGGATATTAAGGTCCATAAAACTTCATAATATCAAATTTTAAGTCGGTCAATATAGTGTGTGATCAGTAAACATACTTTGTCAAATTTGCTCAAATGAAACATTGTATATAAATCAATTGTTACAACTCTCACGAAATCTTACGTTCCTTGTTTTAGGTTTGTTTCAGAAATTCTAAATACCGCTTCTTCTGTTGTCGCTGTTAATTTGGCGTTCTATACTGAACCTAATGTTTTAATTTTTGGAACGAAAATTCCTTCAACAAGATGATGATGTGACACCTGTGTTTTTCAGGTTAACACAATTACCGCTATCTAACTTCTCTACGTTATGTTATGATTAATCAATTTATGATTAACCAAATCTTTGTTTTTACCATTAAATAAAAGGATTTTTAATATAAATACCATCTAAACATTATTTACATATAAGTACTAGCTAAAATATTTATGTTAATTACATCTAGTGGAGGGATTAATGGTGCCAAGTTGCAACGATGGTAAGTTCGACATCGAGCTCTTGGCAATCAACATCGTCCCCGACAGTTTCGATTGACAACCAAAACAACATGTTAGGTAAGTTTCTTGCTCGTCTTATGTGTTCGGATTCGCTATGGCTTGGTTCTTGCGATGCGGGATGCATGGTTTGTTGTTTCGTACGTTCGGATACACGATACTATCTGATTCATGATCTATGATGTGTGTACCTTAATGCGTATACACATTATTATGATTTATAATAATGTGGGTGCATGCTTGTGTATTGTATGTATATATTTGTGCATGTGTGTTCATGCATATGTTATCATATAGAATGGATGAATGCCCTCGTGAATGTGTGTTAATGGGGTGCATGCGTGTGTATTGTATGTATATATTTGTGCCTGTGTTCATGCATATGTTGTCATATAGAATGGATTGTGTATATGGGGATAAAAAAAGAACTCAAACAAACTTTTATAAGAAATCTAGTAACCAATCTCAACTACTAGTTTTACAAAATTCATTTTACATAAAAAATTATAAGCAACAAAAATACAAAAATGTTCTCCTAGTTTCTCTATTTCATAAAAAAAAGTTTATAAAAAAATATTATTGTTTACGAAATTCGTTTTACACATGTGTAATACCGGATTTACACAGTATTACCAGCGTTATGAAGGTCGGATCGGACCTGCCCGGCCTGTTCGACCGGCCCAACCGGGATTCGGTTGATATGGCGATCCGGTCAGCGTGAACTCGTTTTATAGTGTGAGAACCGGCCGGTTGGTACCGATTTTTGGTTGAATCGGGATGCGGCGAATCACCGGTTGGATCGTTGTGAAGTTTTCTAGGTTTTGAAGCTCTTCCATCTTCAAGCTCTCCTATCTTCAAGCTCTTCTACTCTTCTATCTTCAAGATGTTAGATCTGATTCAGGCTCGGGTCCCTTGATTTCAAACTTTTCGATCTTCAAGCTGTTCCGATTCATACTTTACTCCCTCGAATTCAAGTTTTCGATCTCGAAGTTACTCCATCCGATTCAGATCTGGTCCCTTGATTTCAACATGTTTGATCTTCAAGCTATAAGATCCGATTCAAACTATGCTCCCTCGATTCAAGCCCTCGACTTCAAGCTCTTCATACTTGATCCCTCGATTCAACCGCTTCAAGCTCTTGAAATTGTAAAACTAAAGTTACTGTGTTTGTTTTCTTGGAACTATAAACTAAAATTGCAATCTTTGACTTTTGTTTAAAGTTGTAAAACTTAAATTGGTATTTATGTTCTTTTTTATTTATGTTTCTTAAATTATTGTATTTGTAAAACTTTTATTTAAAGTTATATTTCCATTTGGATACATATTATATAAATACATACAAATATATTTATGATGTCATTCGGTTTTCAAAACCGGTCCGACCAGTGAACCAGTAAAACGATCGGTTCGCTGTCTGATCCGGTTCTGAAAACATTGATTATTACACATATGTATAACCAGATTTACATATATGTAAACAACGAATAGAAGGTTTTTTTAAAAAGTATATCAATATGGTGGGCGCTGGAAATATAAAAAAATATTAAATTTTATGGTGAACTTTTTTTCTAAAATAATGTCGTGAAAAAAAGTTATGAACGTTTTAAAAAAAAGGATAAATGACATTTGATTTGCATTAGATAGAAAATAACTAACTTAGATTGGTTACTAGACACATGCAACCAATATGTTCACCATGTCAATTTTACACGTTCATAATTTTTTTGAGAACTTGAGGAAACCAATATCAACCATACATTTTAGACACATGCAACTCACATGTCAATTTTACACGTTCATAATTTTTTTCACAACATTATTTTTTCATAAAAAATTCACCATTAATTTAAGTATTTTTTATCTTTCCAACGCCTACCATATTGATATATATTTTTAAAAAAAATTATTGAGCCGTTGTTTACACATGTGTAAATCTGGTTATACACATGCGTAATATCATATTTACATATGTGTAAATCTATTATTACATATATATAAATTGAATTTTGTAAAAAAACAGGATTTTTTTTATTTTTTATAACTTTTTTATGAAAGATGGAAACGAAAGAAACATTTTTATGGCTTTACTTTTTTTATTATAATTTTATTTTTTAATTTATAATTCTTTTTTAATATGTTTTTGTTAATTACAATTGTGTTATTGATTTATATATATATATATATATCGGAGGTGTGTGTGTACGCATGTAAGTATCTATGTATGATAGCTGTTGGTAACTCTTTCTGCAGAAGTCAAGTGGGGGTTGTAAACATTGGATAAGATATATTCCATTTATGTACGTGGAGGTGAATTATGTGACATGTATGGGTGTGTACTTACATCTCATTAATGTATGTATTATTTTGTGATATAATATGTGTGGATTATATCTTATATATGGGTGTCTATAATACATCATGTATGTATGTGTAATCATGGCCGGCTTAATTTTTTAGGATGTGACGCGAATGGGCGTGTACTTAGGACGTGTCAAAATGGGTGTGTACTTACATCTCATTATATCTTTATATATGGGTGTCTATAATAAGGTTTTTTTGTAAAAGAAATATTTTATATTTTTTGCTCTCAACCTAATTAAATTGGGGTAATAACTTTTAAAATAAATGGTAACCAGCTTTTGTCAATATTACCATTTTTTGGAAAAATTGTGAAAAGATTTTGTTGTTTTAATTTTCAAGTATTAGTAAGATATCAAATATATATCATATGAAGAAAAAAAGTTACTAGTACTTTAGAATATCATTATTATATCTAGTTTCAACCATTTGACATTAGAACTCTATGAAAACCAATATGTATATTAGATATTGAAAATTTAAGACGCGTATCATTTTCAAAAATCACTTGGAATAAATTTTTTCATATTAACATTTTTAATCATTTTGACACGGAACAAACCTAAATGAGATCTATAAAAATAGTGAATATCAATGTCCTAAAGTAGTGAATATCAATGGGAATATGAATGGCCGATCCATCCATGTATATAAAACATTATGTTTTCTAAAAAATTAGAGGCTCTGTTCTTTTTGGGGTCCAAGCCCATTGTTTCATTCAATATACTATTAGGCAAGCCCTGTGTGTAATATATATGTATATTAGGCCATTAGGGTGTGTGAATTCATATGTATATGATTTACTATAAGTGCGTAAGGATGGGTGGTTACGCATTTTTGATGTGTTCGTTATGCGCTATTAAACATTTGGGTTTTTTAGGAAAAGGTTGTAAATAAATAAATGATAATTGTAATTTTTTTATTTATACGTGAATATTGGACTTTATGTTTGTGTGAGTTTGCATATAAGTGTGCTTGCATGTGAATGGGGTAAGATTGATGCATTGCACCGTAACCGAATCGAGAAACGCGAAACCGTACAATCCTTATGTTTATAATTACTAATTAATATTAATCATAGGTTAACTGAAATTCAAGTCATTTGGAAATATAGTTGAGTTCTCAACCTTACTTTACTTGGGGTAAAAGAAACGTGTGTTTATAAACATATTTTCATTTGATCAGTAAAACTATGATATCACTTGTTTACTGGCATTGTATCAACTTAAGTCATCACTTTTGAACCGTTAATATATGTATTTTAGCGAGGTAATTCTGAGTAGATCTACTGGCAAGGCCGGCCAAGCACAAAGCTAATAAAGCTAGGGCTTTGGGCCCCAATTGTAAGAGGGTCTCCATTTCTCTATTTTATGAGCTTTGTGTTTGAACATTTTATATACATATCATCTTAAATTTTCAATTACCAACTATCATTGATGGAAAACTCCGGTCCAAAAGCAAAAACCTATAGGCCGGAACATTGATTCAATAAATGAAAACGAAGAGACATAGACAAACCGGATTTCTACTCCAACTTGAGTCGGTAATTGCTCAAAGCTCAACTCAATTTTGATCTTAATTACGATTCTGTTCGATTGGTACAATCGATCAACAGACAACTCTATTTCTACTTTTGTATTTCAAATTTCAATCTGGTGCGATAAGCCCTTGTAATTTATTTACTTCTTTTAGTTTGATGCAAACTGTTAATCTTATTTGCTTTTGTTAGGTTGCCCTATTAATTTGTGTTAGTTTTACTTGACTGCTTTTGATGTATTTTATGTAAGTTTGTTTGATTTATTTTGTTAGTTAACAATTGTTGAGTTAACTTTTGTTAGTTTTCACACAAACTATATAATCATTAAATATATTAACTCTGTCAACTACAAATCTCTTTAGTGTATTATTATTGGTTCCAAGCCTGTATATAAAAATAGGGTTTATGACGTGAACTTTAGAAAGGGCTTCGTATTTTTTGCTCGCTTAGGGCCCCCAAAACGGTTGAGTCAACCCTGTCTACTGGGTTTGACAAACCCCACCCAGGCTAGTCGCACTAGCACAATGGTACGTCAAACGAGTGTTTAATTAACCTAATTACTATTGTTGTGACCTGGTGTTCACATCCGAGGCCTTCTTTACATTGTCAGCTTCGGTTGCCAACTTCATACACTTAGTAACTTGTTGAGTAGACTAACTATCTACTAATATTACTTTGTTTACTGTATTAGTTTACTACTGTGTTCTATTCATTAAAACATGTAAACTCACTAACTTTGTGTTGACACTTTAGCATGTTTCTTTCAGGTTCTTAAGCGAGCACGACTAGGATTATTGCGTCGTATCATTCATCATTTATTGGGTTGACAAAGAACATTTGCATTTTTCTACACATTATACTTATCTGGTTTTGCACGTGTTTGCGCCGTTTTAATTATGAACTTATATACTTCTGCATTACTTTCATGTTTCATATTTAACTATGATTCTGAGAAACTTTAATTTAAATGAGCAATTATGTTTTGTAACTGTTGTGTCGTTTGGTGTAACTAGTGGCTGAGATTCTGGTATGTCACACGCCTAACGGTATTACCCCATTTGTGAAATTAAGGGTGTGACATCAATTGCGTTGATATTTAAGTTCAAATTTCACCGGGGCCGACATATATATAATTGAGGGGTAGCCTCCTTCACCCTCAACTTGTTACTTGTAGTGTAAAATTTGTTTCTGCATTTTAAAATATGTCACTTTCTGTATTTTAAAATTTTATCTTCTCACGTTCCATAATCTAATGTCAATTTTCAGTAATATGCAATAACCTCAGTAGATTTATCTTTTCTATATGAAAGATAACCTTGCATAAATCTCAGATTAATTGGCTCCCCTAAGATGATGACAATTGACAAATATCATGTACATATTAACCTTAGATGAAAATAATTAGAGTGCCAAATGTTAAATATTAAAAACTTAGGGACTAATTTAAACTAATTGAACTTTATATAGAGCTAGGGTTTTATATCATCCCCCTATCGGCTATTGTGTTTCTTCGATACCTTCATAGCTGCAGTTACAGGTACTCTGTTCGACTTCATAATCATCAAATATTTCATCGATTAATGTCACAATCTACCGTATATTTGTCTGATTTTGCTTCAAATTATACAGATCTTTTGTTAGTTTTGTTTACCAATCATTGTGTCAATCTTGATGACGAAATTACATAGATTGTTAGGTAAAATGTGTATAGGAGAAGGAATTATACTGTTGTTTGAGTCTGCTTTTGGATAATAATTGGTAATTAGTTTCATGCGATTAGCGGTTTACAATCGTTCGGTTTTATCTCTGGTTGCAATTTTCTGCAACTACACAGATTTAGAGTTGCGTTTGCGATAATCGAATTTAGTTTTGTGAATAATTTAACTGTGGGCTTGTGGGATTGTTTTATTTATGATTTAAGCCAGTATTAAGTTAATTACATGATAATATTTGCTTAATTTAGCTAAGTTTGTCAAGTTCAAAGCTTTCTAGGGGTGTTTGGATTAGCTTTTATTTTTTAGCTTATGCTTATATTTTAAAGTAGCTTATAGCTTATTTTCTATTATTCTGTAAGCCCTTTTTAAGTGTTTGGATTAGCTTATATTCTACAAGTTGATAAACCCTTTTTAAGTGTTTGTATTACTTTTTTTATTTAGCTTATGTTAGTAAAATGACTAAAAGGAGCATGATTACATATTATCACATAACTTACACCCTTACACAAATAAGCTTTTTGAAATAAGCTAAAAAACCATCTTCAAATTAGCTTATATAAGCTAATAAGCATAAGCTTAATAAGCTAAAGCAAACACCTAGTTAAGCTTATTTAAAAAAAACCGCTAAAAAAGCTATAAGCTTTTATGTGACATATAAAAGCAATTATGGTCTGATGAAAAGAAAGCAACAGGGCAAATTTTATTTTCTGTAGTAAATTCCCATTTGATAGTTTGAATTATCATTCATATTCAATTAATCATATTTATGTACTATATCTTAATACTCTTAACTAACTTGGTATTTTCTCAAGACAGTTTGTGAGAAGATCTGATCTACAGAAAACATGGCAGGGTATGTTAACTAAAATGCTGTACTCTTTTGTTCAATTTTTTCATATTTTAGTTTGTATAGTGCTTAAATAAGTTGGTTTTCTATTTTATTTTTATTTGTATTTACATTTGTGTAGTTATATTGTTTGAGTTGTTTTTCGTGATGCGCAGTGAAGAGGCTGTTGTTCCAGTTGAGACCCCTGCCCCTGCACTTGGGGAGCCGATGGATATCATGACAGCTTTGCAGCTTGTGCTAAGAAAGTCGCTTGCTCATGGAGGTCTTGTGAGGGGTTTGCACGAGGCTGCAAAAGTTATTGAAAAACATGCTGCTTTACTTTGTGTTTTGGCAGAGGATTGTAACCAGCCAGATTATCAAAAGCTGGTTAAAGCACTTTGTGCTGACCATAATGTCAGCTTAGTCACAGTTCCGGCTGCAAAGACTCTTGGCGAGTGGGCTGGTGTAAGTCTTTATTTTGCATCTCTTTACATTTCATTTATTATCAAGATATGTGTATAGGTATAAGGTATGTAGGTTATGCTCATGAAGGTTTATACTTTTCTAATATTGGCTTATGAGTTGTGATGGTTAATGTCTTGTTTACATGAATCCTTGTGTACGTAACAAATCATACAAACAAACGTATCATCAGCTACTTTTGACTGCATGTATCTGATTTGTATCTTAAAGATCAAGGACTGAATAGGCGGTAATTTTGACACATTTGAATTTTTTATTTTTCGTAATAGGTCAAAATAGTTCTTGTCAAAATGGATTGCGCTCCGTTAGGTTGGCCCATCAACATTTTTTGGTTTATGAAGAAAATGATATTTATATTAACAAACACATTGTTAAAATAGGAGAAATACTAACCATAGCTCTTGGAATTATGCCTTATGGTTAATAACCAACTTTTTATAACCCCTTTTTGGGGGTTGATACTTGGTGCTCTATATTGAACATGTTTTGGTTGTTAATGATTGATAAGTTGATGATAAGTCCTTAACCATTCTAGTTGGTTGGTGGTTATGGTTTCATATCATATTTATATTTTAATTATATAATAGTTGATTCTAGTTGGTTGTTAATCATAGGTTTAAGGCCAATGGTTGCCATCATGTGAAAGTTATCTGTTATCGTAGCGAGTTGTTGTTCATCATGGCTGATTGGTTATTATATATAGCATCGCTGCTAATTATAATTAAGATTTGAATTGCAGTTGTGCAAGATTGATTCAGAAGGGAAGGCAAGAAAGGTTGTCGGTTGCTCATGCCTCGTTGTGAAGGTATGTTCACTAACTCAAGATGCAATGTACATATCTGATTCATTCAATGGTACATAACTGATGTTTTTTTTAAATATCACCTGCAGGATTACGGGGAGGAAAGCGAAGGTCTTCACATTGTTCAGGAGTATGTGAAATCTCACTAATGACCGTCGAGTAAAAACAATAATTGGTGGGAATCCGAACTTGTTTTTGATCACTTGACTTCTTCATTATGTTTGGGAACTTCTGTTTTAGGAAATTTTGAATGAATTTAGATTCTGATTGTGGAGCTTTGACTTTCACTTTCTTGCTATCATGTGATTGTGCTCCTTTAAACTTTATAAGTTTCAATCGTTAATGACAAGAGGTATTGTTTTTTAATGTTAGCTGTAATGTGATGTTTGAAAATCAGTTAATACAGAGAAACATAAATAGAATTCAAAGTATAAGGTAAGACCGAGTACATAAGATTGTACAACGATGTGGCCTCTTCTTGATCAAAGTGGAAGTTAAGTCAAGCATCTAATAGTTTTTTTTAACAGAACTTAAAGTCAAACAGTGTAACTGTTGTTTGAGTAATGATAAGTAGGTCAATTGCAGGGTAATTTTCTTGATTATTTGGTTTTATTTGTCATTTAAAATGTTTGTTACAAGTCCCTATCTTGAGTAAGCAGGTTAGAACATGCGCTAGATATAATTTGTGTCAT
The DNA here is from genome assembly GCA_025506515.1 of Flaveria trinervia. Classification (NCBI taxonomy): domain Eukaryota; kingdom Viridiplantae; phylum Streptophyta; class Magnoliopsida; order Asterales; family Asteraceae; genus Flaveria; species Flaveria trinervia. Next base: position 4,436,004 of record CM046443.1, read on the forward strand.
TTTAAAGTAACATTCAATTAAAAAGATGACTATGAGCTATCTTTAAAACCCATCAACTGCAGACTGCTATCATCTACAGTCAATTATCTACTGTCAATGTATTGGAGGACGATTTTTTATGAGCTATTGGTACGGGAGATTTGACTAGGGCGTTATATATTAGTTTGAGATTGATGTCGATTTTCTTACAAATTTTGCTGAACAATGCTGGTTCCAACATATTGCCTTCTTTTAAGTGCACATACAAACGAAGAATCAATTTCGTTGGAATATGAGATCTTAATTGTTCCACATGATCTGGAATATGAGATCTTAATTGTTCCACATGATCTAGATTTTAGCAGATCGATATTGTTAGATTCATCTTAGAACAAGGGATAATGGTGCATCATTTACTAAACACACGTGGGCAAATATAACATACGGTAACCTAACTTTGATCTTGTGTGATATACGGGATACTTGCAAGGTTGCAACACCATGGTAGCTTCAATTTCAAAGTTGAACTATTGACATGTGATTTTTACCAAACCACATAGACCATTTCTATATCTAACTCTTGTTCTTTTATACATTTGGTGTATATATTAATCTCGTATAATCAACCAAAAAACTGCAAAATACAAAATGAATTAGCAGGGTAAACGATGTAAAGAATTGCATTCTCACAACCTACAAACACCATTAGCACAAACAATATGTATACATAAACCCAAAGTCTTTCCATATTACATTACAAAAGATAGCTCCTCCTCACCAATCACTCACCCGATAAACGCATTTCATCAATAACACTTGTTAGCCCCAAACTGTTTCCATTCTCAGTCTCAGATCTAGTGCTTTGTCCCAGGTCATCCGCTATGTCCTTTGTAGGTCCCACGTCTACACATTCATTGAACCTGAAGCAACTAATGAGATGGTCGTTAGTCAGCCCAGCCACTTGTAGAAATGAGTAAACGACTGTGGGTCCCACGCCCCGGAAACCACGTTTGATCAAGTCTTTGCTTATTGATTCTGCTTTTGACGTTTTGATTGGTACTTGGCGGGGGTAGCGGAATTTGTTTACTATTGGCTTATGGTTTGTGAAGCCCCATATGTACTTGTCAAAAGACCCAAACTCATCCGCTATCTGCACCGTCACCACAAATGCAGAAATATTAAAGTAACTTTTGTACGGGCTAAAATGAGTTGAGTAGACAAGAAAGACTTTTGGTCGAATCTTTTAAAAAAGTTAATAAAATATTAGCATATCAATCATAATGATAATCTAAAGAGATTACAACCAAATAATTAACATATATTGAAAAATAATACCTTACAAACTTGGCGAGCATTTTCGATAATTCCTCGTAATTTCACTTCAGAAAGAAGAGAAGTTGCAGGATTTCCAGCGGCTGATATTTTCTTATCATTCAATTTTGAGACGGTAAAAGGGTCAAATCCATGAAATACTTCCCTGCACATTATTTCAAATTAGAGATTATAACCTATCAGAAGAGAATTATGATGAATTTTGTAAGTTTATAATGGTTATGCTAAAAAGTTAATGTGCACACCTAAATATATGTCTTTTGTTGAGAATAACAGGCCACGTGAGTTCAGCTAAAGCAGTTGATAAACTGAGCAATTCAAACAATTTCCTGAAAGATGTCATTTAAATGGCGTATACAATATAATGGTTAGAGATATTTCATTTGAAAAGTCGATAAAAGAAATTAAAAGTCCATTGGTGCATACTTGTCATCATGTACTGGCACTCCCCATTCTTCATCGTGGAAAACAGCATAACAAGGATCTTCAAATAGAAAACAAACAAAAAAGGAATTTTTACGCGTGAATAGTTTCAACAAAATGTGAAGTTTTAAAAAGAGGCATTAGATTTTGGAACACAATAAAAAGTTCACATATTGGGCTTAATCATAATAGGGATTAGAGATGAACTTCAAACCTTAGCATCTCCAAAAGAAGCTACACAATCTAATGTGTTTTCTTAATTTGAAATGTTACCTAAACTTTTTGAGGAAAATTCAATCACCATAAGCTTACAAATTCAACCACAATACTGCTTTTTGAAGCATTGAATATATCCTAGCTTACAAATGAGAACTTAGCTAGATTTGTTACTTGGTCATCACAATCTCAGAATGATCAATAAAGAGAGTAAAACATTGATAACTGAAAAACATAAGATGTAAGGCAGATATCATATAAATATGTAATTACTCCTTGGTGATTACAAACGATGCTATCCATAATCGTTGTAATATCAGACGATCTTTATTACCTTACATTATGTTCAAAGGGAATGTACTAGTTTCATTATTCAAGCAATCTTTATACCCTAGGAGCAGATCACCATATTCAGGCATTTGCATACATCTATATACGTCATAGGGCTTGATATTAATGATATGATGCAAGTACAAAATGCCACTATAGCACAGCCGGGTACGCTGTAACAAAGAACTAAACATGCAGGCATTAGGCATATTCAAAATGCTTTATAGAATAGCCAACGAAGGCCCATGACCAAATAGCTCAGTGGCATTGGTGATTGCCCCCCACAAAAGTGGTGTGGATTCAAATCTTTGCAAGTGCAAGTTGATAAGATGGTTAAGAGAAAAAGTAGTTGTTCAAGAAAAAAAACCATAAGGACCACAAAAGTTATTATAATGATCAGTAAATAACAAAAAAGAAGAAAGAAGGGTGCCGATATCAGCAAGAAATTTTACAAGGAGTCGAGAGATAATTCGTATTATATAAAGGATACGTATTTAGAGAGACGTTACTCGTGGTTATTGGTTAATAATGCCATGTAAAGATATTCATGACTTTTGGAACTTCAAGAACAAATTTAAGTAAGGATTAGTATTTCTGAACTCTGGCTACATAATATAGAAGACCGTCTTAACATTTCAGGTGTCAATTAATTGCCTTAAATTGTACCAAGGAATCTTAGATCAGTAAATGAAGCTTATTAACAATGTCGGGGTTATAGTTAGTTAAAGCCGGTTCCACTTATCCAACTTAAATTCTCTACATTTTATCCAATTACCTAATGAGTAGACAATAATCTGCAATCTAAAACTAAAATAACCTAACAAATGGCCGATAAAATTTCTCTACTACAGTGATACAAGATCAATTAGGTTAAATCCTAGCATTAAATTCCATTTTCAGTTATCATTTTCCTGATTTTCCTACATCACGTGTTAGACTTAAAAGGAAACATCCCTATCCAATAATAGAGTTACAATCTGATAGGACATATAAGCCCTACTTGTTCCTTTTCAAAAAGCTTGTAGGGCTGAAACTAGTGGTGTCAATGATAAAGATAGGATCCTTCATATGCAGTGGTACACAAAATACCAACACATAGCTGATACTGAATTACTGATATCCCTAACAGCCTAAGACTAACATACATTTCATATCCACTAGAAATGCATTTATTAATTACAAAGTAATAAACTCTGAGTATGCATAGGCAAGAACCTGAAGAACTAATATCTCAATCCAGACTACAAGGCAACTTCACATTCTAATGACCACCAAATTTACATATGTCCATAACATCAATTCAAAGCAATATTTGAACTATAGTTTAGTAAACAATCAAAGTAGAATGAAAAATGTCATTAGCAGTTTTATAAGCAATTTAACAGCTCTAATGTTTCTGCAAGTTCCTGCACCTTCATGTAACAGTTGCAAGAATCCACACTTTCCAATTCAAATTACAATACATACAGGATAGTTAAACATGTTTAAAAAAAACTTAAGTTAGAACGAACAATACCAGTATTCGCGGTCACCCAAGCACATCTCTTCCGTCCAGGAGAACCATCAGCTGAAACCTCCGAACAACTATCACTCTCCACAACAACACTCTCAGCTTTTGCACCTCTATGAACACTTTCAATTTTCACTGTCTTCGAAACTGTTTTCAAAGCATTCTCAACCTTTCCAGATTTCAAAACCGCAGATTGCTTCCCACGCGTAGGAGTCACACTCCGTCGACTAATCCTCCCAACAGACACTCGACTGTGCGACGAATCACTAGAAGCATCCGACGAGCACGACGCATTCATCTGCACATTTAACTTCAACAGCTTCGAATCCTTCATTCTCACAATCGACGACGGAGGAGACGTTATCGATTTCGAATGCAGCGACGAATTCACCGTCACCGCCACCGGCGAAGGAGATTTCTTCACTTCCTCCGGCTTTCCTCCTTTACTCTTCGGTTTCGCCGCCGGTTTACGCAGCTCCACCGCCGATCTCGTCTTGTTTCCGGCGGGACCTAGCACCGGCCGTGACTCCGAACCGTCACAATCCACCACGGAGCTCACGACACTCACCGGCTCCGACATTGACGAAACAATCGTTTCAATTACGCGAAAAGGAGTATGTTAGGGCACAGAAATTGACGATTCGAGAGATTGCGAATAGATTTGGGAGCTCATATGCGTATATAACGAAAATGTACCAATCGGAACCCTAGAAAAAGAGATCGCCGGAGAGTTGAACGGCGCCGGCGACGGCGAGACGGAGGTCAGTAGGTGGTGTAAAAACGCTAAGGACGGCTGATGTGCTTCTAGAAGAAATGGAGGTGTGAGTTGCTGTAAACAATACAAATTATTATTAATTGAAAATAGATTTGAAATTTAAAATATTTGTCTCGTGTCACCTGCTCAGAGGACCAGACTGTAAAGGTTTGGTATATTGTCAAAGGGTTGGATGTGTGGTTTTGATGTTAATTTGTTAAGTTTACGATAATACCCTTTCGAGTTGACTCGGTCATGACTGGTAAATTAGCGATCATTGAGATGATGACGAGCTCAGGTTTAGCTTGACGTATGTGATATCGTAAAGCAAACCTTCTTGTAAACCATATTGCATTGTTTAGTGAAGGGAATGGTTCACTTTCGAATTGGTTTATATTAAGTTTGAAAGTGTGTTACTTGGTAATTAACAATGTCACTAAGAATCCACTAACAATCTTTCTATGGTGTTGCAACTAAAGAAGGAAAGTATTGACTAGGATACAACAACCATCTTATCATAGATTGTTCAGCTAATTTGTCATTGATTTTATTTAATATAAAAAACCAATTAGGGTTATGGTTGTGAAAAATGCAAAAAAATTGATTAGTATGTTAAATATTTGAATACTATATTCGAAAGCCTATGAAAAATTACTTTAGATTTGCATGGTTGCTAGAAGCCTACATGAGAGTTCGATTATCACTATGAATTGAATATTGATAAAAACTCATCATTAGTAGTAACATTGGTTATAAAAGACAGGCTTATGACACACATGAAAAACAAAGAGTGCAGGGCTCTGGAAAACACATCTAAGGGTTTGAAGCGAAGCCTCACGTACTTCTAGGTCAAACTTGGAGTCAACGAGAGACTTTTATATAAAAACAATCCAAGGAAGAAAGATAGTAAGAAATGTTTATTTGATAAAATTGTTGGTATGTAAAACAAACTAGTAAAAGGCCCCGCGCTTCGCAGCGGACTTTTGTGATCGATGACCGAGCAAATTTTGGAGTTTATATTCGAAACATTACGTAAAAAACGAAGTCATATGCCTAAACGCGACTCGACTTGTTTATATCATCCTAATACCTTTGTAAATATCATTCTAGTCGTATATTTAGATTCATTTAAACTTAATACATAATGATTAGTATGTTTTTTCTATAAATAAAGTATAATCTAATCACTTGTGATTTTGATATCATAATTAGTGATTGATTTCTTAAAAGTAATATATCAAACTTGATACACATTATAATATAAAGAAAATATAAATACAAATAGATTTTTATGTTTTCATAAGTAAAGAAAACATGCGCATGAAAGTATTTTAAAAGGATGTACTCAAAGAATTAGGAGAGACATATCATTGCAATATTCAAAAAACGATGATTGGGATAAGTATGCATTATTAAAAGAATTATATTGATTTCAATTCAGACATAAATATTGTTGTAATTACTACTTTGCCATGTAAAAGTTATGGATTACTCATTTGTACCTATTGCTTTGCCGCTTTGCTCTATGCCTTTTAAAGTATATATATCACTTGTACACATTGCTTTGACGCTTTGCTCTATGCCTTTTAAAGTATATATAATGAGTGATGCAACTTCAGGTTATTAATAAAGGGATGTACATCGAGTAACACCTCATAGATCATTAGTGGAATTGTGATCAACAACTACTGAGGTCAACAACAACAGCGATCAATAACCATGAGATAAACATTAACTAAGTGCTATAGTAGTAGCTATGTTACTTCTGTTAGAAGCCAACCATCAACAATCAGAGTATCAACTAAAGAAGTTTATCTTGGCAGAGTTACTATTGCTCATAATCAAATAATTGTCAATTGCTTTAACTTCTAACCAACACACTTTTACACAAAGCATTATGTCATTTCAACAAATCACTATGATGGTTCCCCAACCATAACAAGAGAGTTGTGGACGTACGAGGAGAGTGTGAGGGTGCCATAAAGAAGAAATTATCATTTGATGCATAGCAAGAACACCCATAAAGAAGAGATGTCCATAAGGTAGAATCCAAACAAGCGTAATGTGGTCTTGTAACAATTATGATAATCAAGTCTTGTAAAAATTCAAGCAATCTGACCATTCGAAGAATTACAAAGTAATTCATATCAAGTTCATTGATGCATGAACACAAAAAAAGGAAGCAAAGAACAAGAAGTCATTCTGATTAGAAAGAATAGTCATCTTAAATTACAAAGTTTATGGGATCATGCAACTCATGTTGGCCAATAAGATTTAAGAAAGTGGTTTGGCCCGAGTTGCTGGATCCTCTTTTGATTCAACATGTATCATAAAAAGGTATCCTAGTACCCAAATGAAGATATACAAAAATGGGACCCATGCTACACAAGCTAGAAGGCTCATAATACTACCTACATATTGGGGGTCCTTTATTGTCCCGAAAGGGAACTCTGTGACCCATGGTATGTTCTTTCCGAATCGTACACCATAGTAAGTACCTGATTCACCAAGCAACTGATATACCCTGCAGTAATTATTTAAGAAAAACTCAGTATCCAGTTATTAGTTGTAAAAATTTACAAAAAGATCAGAGCTAAAAGGACTTCGAGCATCTGTGGATACGGAAAGATTGCTAAAAGAAATGGAGCAACCTGTGTTTTAACATGTCCTATTGGTTACACGAATGTGTTTTGATTACACGAGTGAAAATTTCCCAACAGGTCACCCATCTTGAATTACTCCATCCCAAACACAATTGCAAAGTTCTCCTCCCATCCACAACTAATTCACTCAAAACGTGTTAGTGGTATTTGACACCGGACATTTCGTATGTGCGGAAGATGTGAAATTTGATTGAGGTCTCACAGTACAACTCTAACAACCCTTAACTTTAACTAAGCAATTGCATTGCTAACACACCTTAAATGTAAAACTACCTAACAGCAGGTCTAGCTAATACTTCAATAAGAAGATAGATTACGCAAACTTCAATAAACTGATTATCTATTCTCATGTCCTAATAGTCTCTTAATTAATCACATGAGCTTGCATACACAAATCCGTGACCATGAGCTCCAACAAGCCAAAACTCATAATCCCCAACTTACAAACACTATACAATCTTAGCAGTTGCAATAAGAAGATTGACTATTGTCTCAACAGCTGCAATAAGTAGATAGATCATCAAAGGAGCTTGAATACATCAGTCTCCAATTTTAATAGACTAATTATCCAATTTCATGTTGCAAAAAGAATAAGATTTATGTCATGATGATTAAGTCAACAGTTGCAATATTAAGAAGCTCGTATACACCAGTCTCTAACTCCTCAAAGTTCAATCATCAGCTTCTAACTATACTAGACTGATTATCTAACATCATATCATAATCCTCAACTTAAGAACACTACACAGTCATAACAAACCCTAACTAAACCTACATGACATTAAAGCATTAATTTCTCACCAAAAACGTCAAACAATCACCACAAAACTTCAGGATAACATCAAATCGAGCAACAAAAGCTTCAATACGGACCTGAAATTGAGAAACTGGCCGATGAAGAAGAGGGGCCAGAAGTAGAACGGAGGAGGCCATGAGAGTGTTGAAACGGAGAATAGTGATAGGAACTGAAGGAGCTTGAAGAAATGAGAGACCATAGCCATGGTTCTAGAAGGATCTCGATGTTTTCCGCAGAGATTGACCCATGTTTGAGGGTGATTCCATAGGTAGTAGTAGAATGGAAAGGGTGAAATCACTCCGATGAATGCTAAAATCCCCATTTTCACTCGAATTTTAGCTGATTTGCTTCTGATGTGAGGCCTGTGACTCTGTGAGCGACTTGGTTGATGCTTAATCGGACCCTAAAATCGTGTTGGTTGAACCCGTTTTAATTCGGGCAATGTTTTATTTCAGTTAGATAATACTAAATTAGTGTGTTATACGTGATATGAAATTGTAAGATAGTAAAACATAATTATATTTGAGAAAATAAAACGTTGATGTAAAACAATATGATGATTGTAAGAATAATAAGTTAACAAGTAAGTTCATATTAACTTATTCAAAAAATAAATAAATCAATAAGTTGTTTTGAAAAACAATCTTCAACACATCTTTAGAGTATTCACAGTGGATTTTTTTATCTTTATTTATATAATTACACTAAAAATTATTATATTTTCTCTTATATTTTCAATTAAATAATATTTTTTATATCCTTATAATTATTTTTTCTCTTTCATTCACTCACAATAACTTTAAAAAAATATAAAAATAATTATAAGAATTGAACAGTGATTATTTAAATATATCAATCCATAATAACATTTTCATTCCCCTTCACTCACAACCACTTAAAATCATTCCATAAAATACCAAACACACTCACATATTTTAAAAACTTCACCGTGAACACTTTTTGTAATCTTCTTATTATAATAAAATGGTAATGCCACTTGGCATAAAATGGTAATTAAAGATGACACTTGACATAAAATGGTAACTAAATATGACACATGGCAACCCCATATTTACTCTTAACAAAATTTTCCCGATTATCTTTCATATTAAATAACTCAATTAATTATTAGTTATAGTATTTAATTCTCTTTTTTATTATAAGCTATTTTTATAAAGATTAAGAAATAGATCTTTTTGTTAATGTTTATTTCTAAAGAAACAAATTTTTATAAAATGAAATTTTTCTAGACGTACATCATAGTTTTTCTAAAACATGAAATATTTTAAAAATAACATTTTTAATATGTTTTGTTTTGAAACGAAATATTTAATTTATTTTTTAGAAAAAAAAGAAAGTATAAAAATAAATTTTTAAAAAATTGATATAATTGTTTTATTAGTTATAATACTTAGTCATGCATAATTAAATCACATATTAATTAATAATTAATACAATTTTATTTTATTAATATTTTATTTATTCAATCCGTGTAATACACGAATTTACTGAAGCTAGTAATATATAAACCGTGTATTAATAAATTTTGTCCAAAGACACACCAAAAAGGGTTTATTTGCGTATCGACGAAGGGGTTTAGGTCGAAGGTGAAAATGGGGAGCGAGATGAACAATGGAGGAGGTGGATTTAGGGCTAAAATGGAGCACTACATGTACAGCGGCGAGAGGAAGCATGTCATCGCCGGTATGGCCATCATCGGCGTCATCTTTGGTGTTCCATGGTACCTCATGAACCGAGGTACTTCATCTTCCTTACTGATCTCAATAATTAGGGTTTTTATCTTCACCTTATGGTTTGATCGCATTCCGTGTTTTGATTTTACGTTCTTGCAGTTAGATTGTGAAGTTTTCATATGATTAGGGTAGTAACAATTAGCGATAGGGCAGGTTAATTGTTGAATTATGTAGTTTCTTAAGGATTCATCATCATACAGCCAACATAGTTAGAATAACTTGAATCACTCAACCACTCTATGGAGGTATGTTTGTATTGAAATTGGTTATCTTATTTTTGTTATTCAGTGTTGTCTAGTGATTTTCAAAACAGACATCCAGATATCAGTATTTCACTACTTTTGTTGGATTATAATTTATATGTACAATTTGAAGTGTGTGTGAAACGAATGGAGATGGTTTGATGCTGGAAAGAGTTCTGTAGCATGCTGTGAGTGGGAAATATTAAGTTGTAAGTAGGGCTTTGTGAACAGTTTGACGTGAAGCTTGTTACTTTAACACGTCTGTTTTATTTATTTATGTTTGTGAACGCTTATTTATTAGGTTCTCTAATGTTTATCTATACATATACACACACACACACACATATTTACGCATGTATATGCATACATACGGCATACTTATACAGTTATACATGTATAGGTATGTATACACATACATACATATATATATATATATGTATGTATATATCTACATCTATATGGGTGTGTGTTTATCTATGTTTGTCTGATGTGTTAATGTTTGGATGCAACATTTCCTTAGCAATCTTGAACAAGAAAATATGTGTTCATGTTTGTTCACTTGTTCCCTTAAACTTAAAAGAACGAACAATACACAACATTTCCTTAGCATTCGTGTTTGTTCGGTTCATTTAAGCCCCAAGCTGTGGTTGTAATTAGCTAGGGAAACAAGCTTTGTGTTTCTAGGATTTATTGAATACGATGGATTAGTTGGACAAATTCATGATACATCCTGATTTTTATTTTTGCTTGGTTTTGTTCTTATGGTTGGGGAACATTTGAAAGAAACACAGGAATTTCCTTTGTACTTTCTTATCCTTTAAAGGTTCAGCTTCAAAAATTTGAAGTTTACATTTGCTGCTTTATATAGGTCAATGGTTTAATAGTACCATGTGATTTAAGCCAATGGTTTCATCAATAGTTAATGTGTTATACATGATTACAAAAACTATATGATAAAAAAAACTGAAATCTTAATCTTAATCCTTAAATAAAATGTTATGCTACACTTTAGTCGACTTTGACCCGTTTTGACCCATTTAACCCACCCGTTTCTCTTATGAAAGATTCAAATGGTGTGTTTTCAGGCAGATCTAACTGATATATGTTTACTGAAGGTACAAAACATCAATCACATCAAGACTACTTGGAGAAGGCTGATAGAGCTCGAAACGCACGACTTCATTCTGCACCACCTGCACCAAAATAATCATTACTCTGGGTTTTTACTTCTCTCCGATGATCATACTAAAAATAGAACGAGCACGAGTTCTTGTTTACCTGTTTTTGTATTTGGATTTTAGAAGATTGAAATAATCAGCAACTCAAGTTTTAGATCCTGCTGTTTGATACTTTTTCTTGATACATAATGAAAGTTTTTTGGTATCATTATTTTTCTGTCGCATTTTTAACTGTTAAAGAATTTGTATCTACGAGTTGCACCTGTAAAGATCGTAAACCATCTCTAGACAATTTGGTCCAATCTGTCTGAATCTCCAATCGGTCAATAAGTCAAGAGAACCCCCCAAACAAGATAACATTTAAACTACTTTATTCATTTGCATCAATAATTAAAGTCGCATTTGAAAATCTAGTTACAAAGGCATTAACCTTTTGTACTTGAAAAACCACAGAAATGAACCGAATAAAACGCCTCCGGAAATCGCAGTGATCACAAGTACCCATTTGAATGCTGACGGGTCTTCAAACAAAGATATCTCAAAATTCATCCCGAATATTCCTGCTACAACCCCAAAAATGGCGACTACAAATGTTGCTGTCGTTAATATCAGTTCAAACTGTATAAGCTGGTTTCGAACATTATCCTGCAGATCAGATATATATTTAATAAGAAAGATCTCAATACTAATGGTTTTTGCCAAGAACATATAATGTTTCTTCAACCGGGAACCAGTTAGGGAAAACTCACGGCCTCACTAATATATGCTAACAAGTGGGACCAATTAAAGAGACAGCTTTTAGTTCAAATTTATTATTAAGAATCAATTGATGAGTATTGATGAATTAAGAAGTGAAACGTACCAGTTGAATATTGATGAAATCTTCAGTATCATCAATGTATTCCTTCAGCTAGAACACCAAGAAAAAGGAAGTCATCAACAACTTATTAATCGAATCATGAAATTCACTATTTATTACTGGCAAATTGGACGGTCTGGCGAACTGGGTGATGGGTCAAAACAAATTTTGGTCAGCATTGGCTTTTATAAAAAGGCTCAATAAGGTCAGAACTGGTATGATTAACCTGAAAATACATTTGAAAGGTTGTAAGCTTTGCATGCATTTTGGGTCACTTGCTTCCCATTTTACCTGTTCCATTTTAACCAAGTTCTAAAAGTTTGCCAATTTAACACATTATGGATAAAATAAAACCTCACACAACCCATTTATTAGATATAAGGGTGGAAATTACCACCTATAATTGATATGTTAACGTAAGTAACGTACCGATGTAAGCTTATTTAGAGTGCTATCAGTGACAACAAAATAAGCTTCCAGTAGCATTTCCAGCTCATCAATATTTTCTGTAGCACTCTCTGAACTTCTTGTGCTCTCAATCCTGCTCCTCGCAAGGCTTAAATTTCTGTCAAGCCTTCTAACATTTGGAGGCGAAGAAACAGGAGATATTGGTGCAGAAATAGATTGAATCCCATCCGTTGATCTGTGTCCTGCCAAAGATTGATCTCCACCGTAGAATAACGACTCAGTTTTCCTTTTCTTCTCAGTCAAATACATTTCAGCCATATCTCCATCATCGTCCATGAGTTGCTCTATCTCATCTCTTACCTATATTCAGTGTGCATCATAATCATAAATCAACATAACGATTAGAGGTGACAATTTCGACTCATTTACTTAACTTCTATCTGGGTCGAAGAAAAAAAGCTAGTAAAAAAATAGGTCAAACGGGTTGATGGTGGCCCAAGTAGAGTTTTAAAGCATAAAACTGGTCTAATCATTTTATTTGGAAGGTTATATTGTTATGGAGATAAGGTAATTTTGTAATCGTAAATGAATTTGACTTGGCAACTATTAGAAAAAAAACATTTGGTCGGTAAGTGTTTAGAGCCCAGCTTGCCATGTTGCGAACTCTAATAATAATAATAACAATAATCAGGATAGGTTACTTGACCTTCTGAACTCTTCGGGTCAATGCAACTAGTCTGCTTTTTAATCTACGAACTCGTTCCAAGTTTGAAGTACTGATCTTTGATGTAAGTTCATCTAGCAATGGATATGCTTCAATTTCTAATTCTGCTGCCTGATGAAATGGAATAAGATATTTAACATCTAAAATTGAAACAAGTTGTTTTTCAGGATCATGCAATCTTAAATCACAAAAACCAAAAAACATACCTGTGTGTCCAAAAATGTACAAGCAGCCTCAAGAGCAACTTCTAAAGCCTTAAACTCAAAGGGCAGATAATCAGGTGATATGCATCCAAACACCCCCCGAAAACCCCTACCTCCTTTCTTTCTACTAAAATCCGAGCTTTCTGATTGCCAAACATCACCAACCCCTGCAGCTTTTAACCGACGCTGCAATTCCACCACATATTGTAACACATAATGATCAAGAGAATTCAAAAGCAAAACTTCATCAGATGTTATGATACACCGAATCTGCTCCAAATTTACAACTATAGCCTTCTCTCTGCCAAGAATTGTTGATGGGTAGACGAATAATGGATCAAGTAAGCGAAGGTCACGTGCAGGAAGATCACATCTCTTCATCATTGTGAATTTGTCAACTTCAATAACTTGGGATTCCCCTGTTGCAGCATCCACACGGATCCATGATCTAAGAGCTTGACCGTGTTTCTTTATGCCTAAAACATCTCTGGGGTTTAAGAAAGACACTGGTTTTGTTGGTAGGAGACGCTCTTTTAGGTCTTCCATTAGTGAGGTCTAACTGCAAAAAATTGATAGGTAACAATTTGGTATTGAAGGTATACCTATACTATCATATAGCAATTCAAATGTCCCCTTAACACATATATGTTCCGTCATCAACATGATTATGAACCTGATTACTTCATTACACACAGCAAATTCGTATAGAACATAAATATTAGTATATTACAAACTCTGGTAACTAGTAACTAGTAACGAGTGTTATTACTCGCAGTGTCTAGTACACTCCTATAACATCACTGTTTAATGTTTTCAATTCATTTTTCAAAAACTAAATCTATTGATCATTTTAGTGTCAAAAATTCGTTTTAAGTAACTGGGATTTACTTATGATCAAAGAGAAATATGAACAAGCTTTGATATGAGTTAGGAGTTCTAGAGCTACCTTCTAGTCTGTCGCACCTTCAGTAATAACTACTAGTTATTGATCAATAGTAACCCATCCATGTACTATGGTGCTAATGAGCAATTAACTATAACTGCAGTAATTAACCGATCAACATTAACCACAGTAACTGAGCAATCACCAACAACTAAGCAATCAACCATAACCGAGCCACAGTAGCAACTAGCAACCTAGTTACTATTGACAGAAGACAAGTACACTAACCATCAATAACTGTATTAACAACCAATGGTTTTAATAGTGTTTTAGCGTTTCAACAGAACATTATGATGGTTCATGAATATAAAACTTAGCCTTTGGTTTATATTTCAGTACACTTAGATTTTTCCAAATTATCGGATCGATATTTGAAGCCTCATTGAAATACTTCAATCCGAAAGTGATAACACGTTTTATTAGAATCTTCCATTAACTTCACTACCAAACTTACGCGATTGCTTTCTCAGAACAAAATCAACGAAACGTATGCGAAATCACTTACTTGCTTCATCCGATATGAACGAACTAGGGTTTCAGTCGACCAAATTTCAAATGCAGGAGTTAAAAACACGCGATCATACAACCTGCAACAGAAATCATCAAAAGTTTAGAAATCAAACGGTTGAATTACAACCTGTTGCATGAATTGTATGATGCATTTATTAGACGAATTGAATAAAGGATGAATGTGAGATTGAAGCCATGTAGCACCGTTTGTAATTGTAATTGTAAATGCAATTGCAATTGCAATTGCGTACGACACTCGTTGTTTGTTTGTGACGTCACCGATTCAGAATCACAGAGATATCACGAGTCACCTGAAAACTTGTGTGGAACGATACGCTACGTGCATGTCTACAGACGATGTCGTGTTATGGTTTTTTTATATATTTTAAAATACCATAAAATTAATAACAAGTACGTAATAACCTATTTAAGATACGATCAATTTTGAGGGTAAAATAGTATTTATAACATTATTTACATATTACCTTTACAATTAGTTACATAATAACCTTATACTTACTAACACTTATATAAAAATTTTCATTATCTACTCATAAATAAATAAAAAAGTTAATTTGTTTAAGATTTGAGTTATATATTTTAATATATCACATTTAAAAACTATTTGACACTACAATTCGAACCTGTGTTTTATTTTAAACGTTTTGGTGTAAACTTTTTGCTAAATTAATATGTATTTTGTAAGGTACAATAAGTTAATGCGTAACCTATTTATTTGGTATTTTAAGTTTTAGCTTATTAAAAAACATAATAGACTTTTGTAAAAATACTTTAACAATAGCAAAATATTATAAACATGTGCCATATGTAAAATGTCACGCGCCGTATTTTGCGGGCACCTTTCTAGTATGTACGAAGAAGAAGACGGATCCAACTAGATGGTTTGGTGCTTTGTTGAAAACAAATTATGAATAAAATTTGTTTTTTATTACTATATACAAGGGATAAAAATTTTAAGTTAAAGAGATCGGGTAATTTTAAAATATCCATAACAATTTTAGTTTCATGAATTATTTATTATAAACAATATTATTATTATAACGATAGATTTTTTTAGTGACATGTGATATAAGAAGTATATTCTTATAATTGATACGCGTAATTTGTTGCTCGTTGGACACACCTCTTTATCTTTTTTATGTTTAAATTACTCATTAAAATGTCCATTATCTCAAACTATTTAACTAGTTCATCTAAAAATTGACTTAGTAATATTATCCAACCAAACTTTGAACGATTTATGACTATATTAAAACTTTACCAAGATTCTCTCGAGGGGTTTACAAATGTTGTGATTTCATCAAGCTTTGGTGAGGGTGGATGGAGATGGACCGGTGTGTTGGCAATATGAGCAAAGGCTCGAATCCGACGACAAACATCATTGCTTGAGGGAAAACAACAATTATAAAATCATAATATTCGGAAGCTTGAAGAGAAGTTGCTGAAACAACGAGATGCGAACAAGAATGAGAAGAGAAAAAGGGCTCTCAAGACATTTGATGACAAAGTAGATTTACAACTATAAAGAGGTACCTTAAGCTACCAAGTATGCTCTAGTATTACCTGATGTGTTTTTTCTTGCTACTTCCCGGTTTGGGTCTTACTTATTCTTGAGCTTAGGCTACCTAGCATGACCTTGGATATCCTTGCCTTGTCATAACCTACGTTACCTTATCTCAAGCTATTTGGTTTGGCCTCACGTCAATATCAGTTACAAGACTAACCACATGGACCCGATTAAAATAACTCATTGGGCTGATCCAACCCATACTACTCAAACTCACCATGGTTTGAGAATTCTTTATCTATAAATAAGAAGCAAATCCTTCTTACAACATTCATTCCATTGCTATGACAAATACCTCCAATAGCATATAATCTCTCTCTCTTTGGGATCATGATAACTTATATATAGTGGGCACCATTAAGACTTCTCTTATGTGTGGCAATTATAAATTTTCATGACATGAAACTCCTACACCATTTTTTTATATGTTATTTCTTATACGTGTTCATATAATTATACACTTTAAACATGTTATACTTTCAATCATCTTATAACGCGACAAAGGTCTCAAAACTAAAAAAAGAACCTAGAGCTAAAGCTATAGGTTGCTAATTTACAAAAGGCGGCCCTGAAGATTGAGTTAGTCATAATTCTTCTAAAGTTCCTAGAACGGCTGTTTAGAATCAACCAAGTATTAACAGTTCCCTTATTCTGTTCTGCTGGGTAAAATTTGGTTGAGTTATATCAGCAGAACAGAATAAGAGATTTCCATTCGTTTGTTGATGAGGCGGCACCCGGATTTGAACTGGGGAAAAAGGATTTGCAGTCCCCCGCCTTACCACTCGGCCATGCCGCCAAAACGATACACAATAGGATAAAAAATTCTTTTTTTGAAGTGACCTTCGGGCGACCGGAAATTATGTGTTTGGCTATTGATAAGTCTGTCCTTCTTGAGTAAAAATTGAGTCCCTCCATTTGGGTCATGAGACTAGCCAACTGTCTATCCCGTGGACTAACTAGATGATATGAGACAGTTGTAACAGGGACAACTAAGCGTCTTGTGACGATTCCAACGAACTAAATGGTTGCTAAAAAAGGAGATGCGTTTCTTGCTTCAAAAGTTGTTAAAAAACGAAGAATATATGAGGACACTAATAAAGTCCAGAGTCGTAAGTGGGAAACACGGGTACACAATAGTCTTTTTGTTGGGTTTAAACAACATGCGAACTAGAAAGTCATTATCATCGCTAAAAGTTATATAATGACCTTTCCATATGATTCGTATCATTTTCAAGATTCCTGGCTCTAAACATCATGATCACAATTATTAGACACTATTGATGCTTTGTTGACTAAGGTTTTTTTAAACGGTTACTTGCACATTTATCTATTATTACTCTTGAACTACATTAAATCTTGATCTATGTCATGTCAAAATTTAAACTCTGATCTTGTCCAAGAGTCTTTGATTTTTATAACTAAACTAGATATCAATAAAACTTTTTGAATTTCTTAGTGTCGAAACTCCCAAAATTTGGTAACTGAATGAGTTGAGTTTCTTGACATCTTGTGATATTTCTTACATATTTGGAAAATGGAAACGACATGAAACAATGTGAGAAGAAACTTTTTTCTTACAATATTTTCTATATAAAATCTTTATTTAAAGAATTTAGATCGAATATCATAAGATAAAAGATGCTAAAACGTAAAACATCTACTAACAAAAAACCACCAACATTTACAAAAAACCATGGCAAGACACTGAAGATTACCGCTAATCTGATCCGGGAACTCTTGATCGTTAGATGAATCCGACGATTGTGAAGTGGACAACCCAGATTTGGGTTTTTTTAACTGTACTAATATCATAGTCGTCACACCCTTCCTCACCCACTATGGGTGCCAAACACTTATCAAACACTCTTTCACAGACTGTTGAAAGCTTACTTTCCTGCATCATTATTTATAATTAATCAAAATCAAATGTAATTCAATAACATTATGAGATGATGTTTGGTCTTTTTTTTATTGTTTGAGGTTGTGGTAATATTCTTGCGTGTTTTATAAATTTGATTATTGATAACTTAAGCGGAAAAAAACATTCTTTGATGAAAGGATTTACGACGAGTCAGGTAAAAAGTTTATGAAGTATTACATTAAAGTCGTTTTTTTTATATTTTATGTCAATGTAATCTATAATTCCACCTCACTTATTTCCTATTCCCAGTCAGTGTTGAAATTTTAAAGAATAAAAATAACCAACATGTTTTCAATTCGCAACTTGGTAACCTACAACATGTGAACACTATGAAACTTGAGTGTTTTTTCTTGACATGTAAAGCGTGGGTAACATCAATGAAGCATTTAAAAAATTTGGTTGCTATTAGGTGATTTTCACTTATATTTTATAGAAAGAAAAGAAGATTCAAATATTGAAAATAAAAACACAAGTAAAAAAAGAAACAAAATAATCAGCTTTAAATTGGAAATCTATAAATGCTATGACGAATTGTTAAAGGACTCACAGTTTTTAATTGTTGAAGAACAAAGTCCACCATTTGTTGGCTTGACATGCATTCCCTGTATAATAAGGAAAGTTATATGCTTTACATAGTTCATGGTTAGAGATGTTTCTAAACTATTGAAACTAACCGAACCATTCAAACCATAACAAGTTAGGTGCTTGAGTTGGTTTAAGATTCAAAGGTTTGATTCTTACTGTCACACAGTTTGACAACTAGGCCCAGTTTAAAATTAGGAACCACTTGTTTAACCTTTATTATTTATATACCTTTTTTTATATTTAGAATATGTACTCATGTATATGTATTATAAGCATGAAGCAACTTTATTATTATAAGCTAGTTTGATATCCGGTTAGTGCGTTAACCAAACAGAATTTATATCTGAAAAATTCACAAAAAAATCTAACAAAACAGATCTAACAGGTTTTAAAAAAGGTTATATTATATGTATGTATATATAAAAACAACTATAGATTATCAACAAACTAATTAACAAACCCAATAACAATTTAATTATCTTGATCAATTGAAACTTAGGATCTATTAATATTTTAATTAGTTTAGTCGATTAAATCCAAACTCAAGTAAAAACGTTAGGACTTCTTCTTACGATTCGGCTAAGTAAGTAAATTAGATTATTTTGTTACAATACATTTATTTATTGGTAAAACATTTATTTTCGTATTATAGATTTTTAACAGGTTATTGACAATATATTATAGAGCCTATTTTTTTTACTTACCCAGGGCCTAAAATTATTCGAAGACTTTCGGGACCGGCCCCGGAACAAACCAACATAAACCCAACAAAACAGATCTAACAAGTTTTAAGGTGAAGAAATCCTCATCGTGACTGAACAAAATTTGTGTTCCAGATCTGAAACATTGATAACCCAACTAAAGCAAGTGTATATCACCTTTATTTATTCATATATAGGAGAAGAAGGAGCAAGAGAAGTGGTTAGATCATCATAATCAAGACCACCATCATCACAAAACCAAACAAGAACTAGATATGAAAATTTCACAAAAAAACCTTGAGAAACGGGTCAATCAGATCCAATCGGTTCTCAGTTGAGGCCTTTCTCATTATCATTGAACAAACCAAAAAGTACCCTACAATGCAGATCTAATAGGTTCTGAGATGAAAAAATACTCATCATGACAAAACAAACTTTATGTTCTAGATCAGAAACATTAATAAACCAACTACTCATCACCTTTATTTATTCATATATAGGAGAAGAAAGAGCAAGAGAAATGGTCAGACCATGACAATCAAGACCACCATCATCACACAACCAAACAAAATTTAGATCTGAAATTTTCACAAATAAGCCTAGAGAAATAGATTAATCAGATCCAATCGATTCTCAGGTGAGGCCTTCCTCACCATCATTGAACAAACAAATACAAATCCAACAAAACAAATCTAACAAGTTCTGAGGTAAAAAAAATCCTCTATCACGACCAAACAAAATTTGTGTTCCACACCTAAAACCTCGATAAACCAACTGCTAATCACCTTCTTTTATTCATATATAGGAGAAAAAGGAGCAAGAGAAGTGGTTAGACCATCATAATCAAGACCACCATAATCACAAAACCAAACAAAATTTATATTTAAAAATTTCACAAAAAAACCTTGAGAAACGGGTTTCTCGGAACCAATCGGTTCTCAAGTGAGGCCTTCCTCATCATCATTGACCAAACCAACAAAAACCTAACAAAACATATCTAACAGGTTGTGAGGAAAGGAAATCCTCATCATGATCGAACAAAATTTGTGTTCCAGATCTGAAACATCGATAAAGCAACTAAACCAACTTCTGATCACCTTCATTTATTCATATATAAAAGAAGAAGTAGCAACAGAAGTGGTCACACCATCACAATGAAGACCACCATCATCACAAAACCAAACGTGATTTATATTTGAAAAATTATCATTGAACAAAATTTGTGTTTCTGATCTGAAACATTGATAAACCAACTAAACCAACTGCTGATCACCTTTATTTATTCATGTATAGGGGAAGTAGGAGCAAGAGAAATGTTAGACCATCACAATCAAAACTACCATCATCACAAAACTAAACAGGATTTAGAACTTAAAATTTCACAAAAAAGCCTTGAGAAACGGGTTAATCAGATCCAATTGGTTCTCAGGTGAGGCATTGCTCAACATAATTGGACAAAGCAACAAAAACCCAACAAACAGATCTAACAGGTCCTAAGGTGAAGAATCCTCATCATGACCGAACAAAATTTGTGTTCCAAATCTGAAACATTAATAAACCAACTGTTCATCACCTTCATTCATTCATATATAGGAGAAGAAGGAGCAAGAGAAGTGGTTAGACCATCACAATCAAGACCATCATAATCACAAAACCAAACAAGATTTAGATCTGAAAATTTCACAAAAAAACCTTGAGAAACGGTTAATTAGTCCAAACACTTCTCAGGTGAAGCCTTCCTCATCATCATTGAACTAGCCAATAAAAACCAACAACACAGATCTAGCAAGTTTTGAGGTGAAAAAATCCTCATCATGACCGAAAAAAAGTTGTGTTCCAAATATAAATAACATTGATAAACCAACTAAACCAACTGTTGATAACCCTTTATTTATTCATATATAGGAGGAGCAAGAGAAGTGGTTAGACCATCACAATCAAGACTACAATCATTACAAAACCAAACAGGATTTAGATTTGTAATTTCCCAAAAAAGCTTTGAGAAATGGGTTAATCAGATCCAATCGGTTATTAGGTGAGGCCTTCCTTAACATCATTGAAAAAATCAACAAAAAGCCAACTAACAGATCTAATAGGTTTTGAGATGAAGAAATGCTCATAATGACCGAACAATATTTGTGTTCCAGATATGAAACATTGATAAACCAACTGTTGATCATAGTCATGTATTCATATATAAGATAAGTAGGAAAAGGAGAAATGGCCAGACTATCACAATTAAGACCTTTATCATCACCAAACCAAATAGGATATAGATATGAATATTTCATAAAAAAACATTGAGAGACGGGCTAATCAGATCCAATCAGTTCTCAAGTGAGGCCTTCCTTATCATCATTGAACAAACTAACAAAAACCCAACAAACAGATCTAACAGGTTCGGAGGTGAAGAAATCATCATGATTACTAAACCAAATTTGTATTCCAAATCTGAAGCATTGATAAACAAACTAAACCAACTGCTGATCACCTTCATTTATTCATATATAGGAGAAGAAGGACCAAGAGAAGTTGTCAGACCATACAATCATGACCACAATCATCACAAAACCAAGCAGGAATTTGATCTGAAAATTTCACAAAAAAACCTTAAGAAATTGGTTAATCAGATCCAATCAGTTCTCAGGTGAGGCCTTCTTCACCATCATTGAACAAACCAACAAAAACCCAACAAAAAAGATCTAACATTGTCTGAGGTGAAGAAATTCTCATAATAACTGAACACCAATTTGTGTTCCAGATTTGAAACATTGATAAACTAGCTAAACCAACTACCGATCACCATGTCTTATTCATTTAGGCAAAGAAGGAGCAAGAGAAGTGGTCAGACCATCACAATCAAGACCACCATCATCATAAAACCAAACAGTTAGATCTGAAAATTTCACCAAAAAGCCTCAAGAAACAGGTTAATCAAATCTAATAAGTTCTCAGGTGATGCCTTCCTCGTCATCATTAAACAAACCAACAAAAAACCTAACAAAATATATCTAACAGGTTTTGAGATGAAGAAATCCTCATCATGATTGAACAAAATTTGTTTTCCAGATATGAAACATTGATAAACCCACTAAACCAATTGCAGAACACCTTCATTTATTCACATATAGGAGAAGTAGGAAGAGAAGTAGGAGGAGAAATGGTAAGACTATCACGATCAACACCCCATCATCACAAAACTAGACAGGATTTAAATCTAAACATTTCACAGAAACGCCTGGAGAAACAAGCTAATCAGATCAAATCGGTTCTCAGGTGTTGCCTTCCTCATCATCAATAAACAAACCAACAAAACAGATCTAACAGGTTTTGAGGTGAAGAAATTCTCATCATTACCGAACAAAATTTATGTTCCAGATCTGAAACATTGATAAAGCAACTAAACCAACTAATGATCACCTTCATTTATTCACATATAGGAGAAGAAGATGCACGTGAAGTGGTCAGACCATCATAATCAAGACCACCATCATCACAAAACCAAAAAGGATTTCGATCTAAAAAATTTCACAAAAAAGCCTTGAGAAACGGGTTAATCAGAACCAATTGATTCTCAGGTGATACCTTCCTCGTCATCATTGAACAAACCAAAAAAACCACCCAACAAAACAGATCTATCAGGTTCTGAGGTAAAGAAATCCTAATCATGACCGAACAAAATTTGTGTTCCAAATGTGATACATTGATAAAGCAAGTAAACCAACTACTATCCCCTTCATTTATTCATATATTAGAGAAGAAGAAGCAATAGAAGTGGTCAGGCCATCACAATCAAGACCATCATCATCATAAAACCAAACATGATTTAAATCTAAAAATTTCACAAAAAAACCTTAAGAAACGGGCGGTTCTCCGATGAGGCCTTCCTCATCATCATTGAACAAACCAACAAAAAACTAACAAAACAGATCTAACAGGTTATGAGGTTAAGAAAACCATCATCATGACTGAACAAAATTTGTGTTCCATATCTGAAACATTGATAAACCAACTAAACCAATTGATGATCACGTTCATTTATTCATATATAGGGGAAGGAGGAAGAGAAGTGGTCAGAAAATCATAATCAAGACCACTATCATCACAAAACCAAAAAGGATTTAAATCTAAAAATTTCACGAAAAAACCTTGAGAAGCGGGTTAATCAGATTCAATCGGTTCTCAGGTGAGGCCTTTGTCATAAACATTGAACAAACCAATAAAAACCCAACAAAACAGATCTAACATGTTCTAAGGTGAAGAAATCCTCATCATGACCAAACAAAATTTGTGTTCCATATCTGAAACATTGATAAACCAACTGCGCATCACCTTCATTTATTCATATGTGGGACAAGAAGGAACAAGAGAAGTGGTCAGACCATCACACTCAATACCACCATCATCACAAAACCAAATAGGATTTAGATCTGAATATTTCACAAAAGAAGCCTTGAGAAACGGGTTAATCAGATCCAATCAGTTTTTTGGTGAGGTCATCCTCATCATATCATAGAACAAACCAACAAAAACCCAACAAAACAGACCTAACAGGTTTTGAGGTGAAGAAATCATCATGATTACTCAACCAAATTTGTGTTCCATATCTGAAGCATTGATAAACCAACTAAACCAACTGCTAATCACCTTCATTTATTCATATATAGGCGAAGAAGGACCAAAAAAAGTGGTCAGACCATCACAATCATGATCACCATCATCACATAACCAAACAGGATTTAGATCTGAAAATTTCATAAAAAAATCTTAAGAAACGGGTTAATCAGATCCAATTAGTTCCCATGTGAGGCCTTCTTCACCATCATTGAACAAACCATCAAATATCCAACAAAACATATCTAACAGGTTTTGAGGTGAAGAAAATCTCATCATTACCGAACAAAATTTGTGTTCCAAATCTGAAACATTGATAAAGAAACTAAACCAAATGATAATCACCTTCTTTATAGATATATAGGAGAAGAAGGACCAAGAGAAATGGTCAGACCATCATAATCAAGACCACCATCATCACAAAACCAAAAAGGATTTAGATGTGAAAGTTTCACAAAAAATCTTAGAGAAACGAGTTAATCAGATTCAATCAGTTCTCAGGTGTCGCCTTCCTCATCATCATCGAACAAACAAACAAAACAGCTCTAACGGTTTTGAGGTGAAGAAATCCGAATAATGACTGAACAAAATTTGTGTTCCAGATGTGATACATCGATAAAGCAACTAAAAAAACTGCTGATCACCTTTGTTTATTCATATATAGGAGAAGTAAGAAGAAGTGGCTAGACAATTACAATCAAAACCCCTATCATCACAAAACTAGACAAGATTTAGATCTGAAAATTTCACAAAAAAGCCTTAAGAAACAGGTTATTCAGATCCAATCGGTTTCAAGTGATGTCTTCCTCGTCATCATTGAACAAACCAACAAAACATATCTAATAGGTTCTAAGATTAAGAATCCTCATCACGACCGAACAAAATTTGTGTTCCAAATCTGTAACATCGATAAAGCAACTAAATCAATTGCTAATCACCTTCGTTTATTCATATACAGGAGAAGAAGGAGCAAGAGAAATGGTCAGACCATCACAATCAAGACCACCATCATCACAAAACAAACAGGATTTAGATCTGAAAAATCATGACCAAATAAAATTTGTGTTCCAGATCTGAAACATTGATAAACCAACAAACCAACTGCTAATCACCTTCATTTATTCATATATAAGAGTAGAAGGAGCATGAGAAGTGGTCAGACCATCATAATCAAGACCACTATCATTACAAAACCAAAAAGGATTAAATCTGAAAATTTCACAAAAAAACCTTGAGAAACAGGTTAATCAGATCCAATCGATTATCAGGTGATACCTTCCTCGTCATCATTGAACAAACCAACAAAACCCAACAAAACAGATCTATCAGGTTCTGAGGTAAAGAAATCCTAATCATGACCGAACAAAATTTGTTCCAGATGTGATACATTGATAAAGTAAGTAAACCAACTACTTATCCCCTTCATTATTCATATACTGGAGAAGAAGGAGCAACAAAAGTGATCAGACCATCACAATTAAGACCATCATCATCATCACAAAACCAAACAGGATTTAAATCTAAAATTTTCACAAAAAAACCTTGAGAAACGAGTTATTCAAATCCAATTGGTTCTCCGCGGAGTCCTCCTCATCATCATTAAACAAACCAACAAAAAACTAACAAAACAGATCTAACAGATTATGAGGTTAAGAAAACCCTCATCATCACCGAACAAAATTTGTGTTCCTCTGAAACATCGATAAATAGGAGGAAGAGAAGTGGTCAGACCATAATAATCAAGACCACTATCATCACAAAACCAAAAAGGATTTAAATCTAAAAATTTCACGAAAAAGCCTTAAGAAACGGGTTAATCAGATTTAATCGGTTCTCTGGTGAGGCCTTCGTCATCAACATCGAACAAACCATTAGAAACCCAACAAAACAAATCTAACATTTTCTAAGGTGAAGAAATCCTTATCATGACCAAACAAAATTTGTGTTCCACATCTGAAACATTGATAAACCAACTAAACCAACTGCGCATCACTTTCATTTATTCATATGTGGGACAAGAAGGAACAAGAGAAGTGGTTAAACCATCACACTCAACACCACCATCATCACAAAACCAAACAGGATTTAGATCTGAAAATTTCACAAAAAAATCCTTGAGCAATGGGTTAATTAGATCCAATCGGTTCTTAGATGAGGCCTTTCTCGTGATCATTGAACAAACTAACAAAAACCCAACAAAACAGATCTAACAGGTTCTAAGGTGAAGAAATCGTCATGATTACCGAACCAAATTTGTGTTCCAAATCTGAAACATTGATAAACTAACTAAACCAACTGCTAATCACCGTCATTTTTTTCATATATAGGAGAAGAAGGACCAAGAGAAGTGGTCAGACCATCATAATCAACACCACCGTCATCACAAAACCAAACAGGATTTAGATCTGAAATTTTCACAAAAAAACCTTGAGAAACGGGTTAATGAGATCCAATCGCTTGTTAGGTGAGGCCTTCCTCATTATCATTGAACAAACCAACAACAACCCAATAAAACTAACAGGTTTTGAGGTGAAGAAATCTTCATCATGACTAAACAAAATTTGTGTTCCAGATCTAAAACATTGATAAACCAACTAAAGCAACTGTTGATCACCTTCATTTATTCATATAAAGAAGGAGCAAGAGATGTTCTGAGACCATCACAATCAAGACCACTATCATCACAAAACCAAACAGGATTTAGATCTCAAAATTTCACAAAAAAGCCTTGAGAAACGGATTAATCAGATCCCATCGGCTTTCAAATGAGGCTTTCATTTAGATCTCATCATCATTGAACGAACTAATAAAAACCCAACAAAAAAGATATAATGGGTTTTGAGGTGAAAAAACCTCGTCATGACCGAACAAAACTTGTGTTTCAGATCTGAAACATTGATAAACCAACTAAACCAACTGCTGATCACCTTCATTTATTCATATATAAAAGGAGCAAGAAAAATGGTCAAACCATCATAATCAAAACCACCATCATCACAAAACCAAAATGTATTTAGATTTGAAATTTTCACAAAAAATGCATTGATAAATGGGTTAATCATATCCAATCAGTTCTCAGGTGAGGCCTTCCTCATCATCATTGAACAAACCAACAAAAACTCAACAAAACAGATCTAACAGGTTTTGAGGTGAAGAAATCGTCATTATCACCGAACCAAATTTGTGTTCCAAATCTGAAATATTAATAAACTAACTAAACCAACTGCTAATCACCTTTATTTATTCATATATAAAAAAGAAGGACCAAGAGAAGTGGTCAGACCATCAAATCAAGACCACCATCATCACAAAACCAAACAGGATTTAGATTTGAAATTTTCACAAAAAAGCCTTAAGAAACGGGTTAATCAGATCCAATCCGTTCTCAGGTGAGGCCATCCTCATGATCATTGAACAAACCAACAAAACAGATCTAACAGGTTTTGAGGTGAAGACATTCTCATCATTACCGAACAAAATTTATGTTTCAGATCTGAAACATTGATAAAGCAATTAAACCAACTGATAATCACCTTCATTTATTCATATATAGAAAAAGAAGGAGCAAGAGAAGTGGTCAGAGCATCACAATCAAGACCATCACAATCAAGACCACCACCATCAAGACCACCACCGTGAAGATCCCCACCGTCAAGACCCCCGCCACCAACACCACCACCATCAAGACCCCACCATCAATGCCACCACAGTGAAGACCACCACCGTCAAGACCGACACCATGGCTAACCTTTTCAAGTACCGCCGGATAGCTTTTTCAGCATTAAACAAAGATGGTTCTCTAAAATGCAAGTTTGACCAAAGTCTGAATAACTTTTAATGCAATTAGCTCTAAAGTAAAAGACTATAATATTAAAAAATAACTTACCATATGCCATCACAAGCAAGGACAAGAAAATCATCATCCTCGCAAAGCTCAACCTGGTTTGAGGAAGAAAGGGAAAAGCAAGTCATGTTATCTGATGCCACAATCATAAAAACACCAAACGCGTTGATCGTTGAAACAGTGGGGATGGAGTTTAACGGCGAAGCTAATGTGGTGGTGGTGAATTTCTCCGGCAACGATTTGAGCCTAACAGCAGCAGAATCGAGGGTTTTGATGTGAGAATCGAATTAGGGTTCTTGAGGTTTAACTATATGATCCAACGCGTATGTAAACTTGGAAAGTTAAATCGTTTGGAGATTTGTTGCAACGGATATCTGTCTTGAAAATATTAGGAAGAGATTTGGGTGGCGGTTAATTTGGGATTTGTGATTGTCTACGTATATATTTTCTTTTAATATCATACATTAGTTATATTAATTTGTGTATTAAATAAAGTGTTATGGGAATTGTTTGAGTGATTGTAAGTTAATTTTTTATATTATGGGGATGGTTTGAGTGAATGTTTTGCAATTTATATCTTTTTTTTAATATATGTGAGCGGATGTTTTATATTATAATGATGGTTTGAGTGATTCTGAGTGAAAAATATAAAAATGTTGTGGGGATTGTACCGTGTTTTCTTTAAATTTGGAAAAACAAAATACAACACTATAATTTTTTTTAAAGTGGTACTGAGTGGATACGACAAAAATTATAATAGTATTAACGTTTGGTGTCATGATGGAAATGAGAGTTGTATTGTGAAGACTCTTAGTTTCAAACTAATTTACTAAATTTTTAAAACAACAAAAAGTGAAAATCTAATTATGTAAGGAATCAAATTTTTGTTTAACTGAATTCTCAAAAAAAAATTATCTTATACATATTAAAACTTGAAATCTATATGATATTTCACTAATTGATTGTTCAAATGTTTTACCAGTTTGTATGCATAGGTGTGTCGCGTTCCCTATCGTATCGCTTAGACACCTTTTAATTTTTAACAAACGGTTTTTTGTTTGGATTAGTAACTTCTAGTTTAGAACAAAAACAAAATTTAACCGTATTATCTTTTTCCTAAATGAAAATCCTCCGCTTTTTTAAATTGACATGACATGAACCTAGTTTAGGTCATTGTTGCGAGGGTCGGATCAGACCGGTCGGTCCGACAGTTTCAAGCGTGATTCGCCGTAACTACCGATCCGATCAGGGTAGTTCGTTTGGATGCATTGAACCGGCCGGTTTATCCCAAGTCGATGGTTGGACCCGGTCGAACAGGGAGTTGGACCGGTTGGATCGTTTTTTTAATATTTTTTTAAAACTTTAAATCATTTTTTACATATATTCATTAGATAATTAATATTTTATCTGGTTCTCAATTCCGGTCTAACCAGTGAACCAGTAAAATATTCGATTCACTGTCCGATCCGGTTTTAAAAACATTGGTTTAGGTGAATTTAATTTATTATTTTTAGCTTGGCCGTCTAACCATTGAATAATATTTGTATATTATATTTATAATAAAATATAAAAGGACTTGTGGGTCAGCACCATCAGAGGTGTTTCGGGAAAAGGTTTATTAATAATTAGTTTAGGGTTATAATTTTCTGGTCATCAAACGTATAAATTTAAGACTAATTTTAAATTATATTTGAGTTTTTTGTTTTAAAAAAATTATCCCAAGAACTAATATGTTACATCCCGGATACACAATAGACATATGTTATAACAACGTAATATATGAGCTCTTCAGCGATTTTAAATTTATCTACACTATAATATATAATAAAGTAAATTATAAAATTTATCATTTATGCATTTAGGTAATTATGAATTAAGTTTTTAATATTCAAAAAATACACAAAACATCCTTCAAGTTTTAGGTTTGTAACATATCTTTCATTTACATTCCGTTAAATGAAAGAGTTAAATCACAATCATGTGAAAGGCATGTGAGAGTATTTTGATCTTTTACTCTTACGGAGACTATTTTATTAATTTAATTAAAACAATTATAAATTTAATAATTAAAAAGAAATAAACAAACACTCAATTTTATGAATAATACCACTAAAAGATAATAAAGCAAACATATAAAACACAATTTGCATAACATAACTAAACTCGACATCTTAATTGACATAAAAATGAATTAAAGAAAAATAGAAACAATTAAAGTTAAAACAAAACGATGATATGACTATATAAGAAAGATGATATTCAATTCTGAAGATTTAGTGACAGACATCGTAAAACAGGTTACTGGAGTAGGTTAAAGTGTACTTGATTTTATTTACACACACTTTTTATGTATCGAGTATATAAAAGAGACCAACATTTACCGAAAAAACATATGGAGTTAGAAAGATTAGCGCTAGTCTGATCCGGGTACTTCTTGATCTTTAGATGAATCCGACGATTGTGAAGTGGACGGGCCAGATTTGGGTTTCTTGAACTGAACCAAGATCATAGTCATATTGTCACACCCTTCGCCACCAGAAGCGGGTGCCAAACACCTATCAAACACCTTCTCACATACTGCTGAGAGCTTACTTTCCTGCATCATCATTCGTGAATAATTATAATAAGCTGTAATAAAACGATGTCGTAAGAGACAGTGTTTGGATATGTTTTCATTATTTGAGGCTGTAATAACATGCTCCGAGTGTTTTATAAAATTAAACTGTTGATGAACTAAACAGTTTCTGTAATAAGAATATCAAAAACTGAAATTAAAAGTAAAAAAAAGGATAAAAAATGAATTTCAGATTGGAAATCGATAAATGGTATAATGAAGTGTTGATGGACTTACGGTTTTTAACTGTTCAAGAACACAGTCTACCAGTTGCTGGCTTGACATGCAATCCCTGTATAATATGTAAAGTTATAAAATTTGTTGGCTTTTTTTGGACTAAATATTTGGTTTCCTAGAATGGAAATTCGAGGAGTTTGGCACCCTTTTAGGGAATATCACAATATTAGCAGCCAACAAACTTACCAAAATGTTCATAAACGAATCGATAAGGAACGAAGTCTGTAGTTGCCCTTCTATCTTTCTTTTAAGCATAAGAGTGAAAGTTTTTCAAATAATTCAATCCAATTAAATGAGAACATATCATGTGTCATTCTTTGCTCCATACTCTTACATTGCCTGGCACAGGAGATCCTTGCTCAAGAGGGATCTTTACTTGCCAAGAGACCACTCTTACCAAAATGGTCATTGACTCTCTTATTTTGCAAAAATTAAGGTTCGGCTTTTTTAAATAACGAAAAACTAATGTAAACTTATCACTTGTCCCATTTGTTTGTACTAGATTTTCATTATTTACAATAAGTCAAACTATTTTTTTGCAAAATAATAAAGTAATGGCCATTTTGACTAAGTTTATTGATCGACATGGCTAATTTTGTGATATTCCCCAACTGTTTATGCAATGTATCCTAAATAAAACATATAATAATAAATTTAAGAATATAAGAAAATACCATATTCCATCACAAGCAAGAACAAGAAAATCATCATCCTCGCAAAGCTCAACCTATATTGACGAAGAAAGGGAAAAGCAAGTCATGTCATCTGGTGCCACAATCTAGAAAATGCCATTAACAAATATTGAAATTAAAGGCTTTGCATATTCTAAATGAATACAAGCAACTAGAGGAGGGCAGGTGACAGTTTCAGCCCATTTATTTATAAATAGGTTGTTTCGGGTTTTGTTTTATCTCTAACGGGTCAAATGGATAAAGTAAAATTTTATCTCAAAAGGTAACGAGTCAAACGAATTGAACTCAAATTGAAATGCCAATCCATAAAACTTCTAAATCATTTAATTTAAAGACTTAGATTGGTATCAAAATAATATAGCTTTTGTAATCATATTAGATACACCAATTATATATAATTAAATAACATGTCAAATGGAGGAGTTAAAGTAATAAAAATGGGTCAAAACAGTCAAAATTCAGTAAAATGTATATTTAACGCATAAAAGTATAGGACCTCCTGAATCCATTTATTCAAAGACACTATATTATAATATTTTTTCATAATCAAAATAGACAGTCGACCCTATGACCCTAGTTATTTATAAAACAAAAGGACAAAGTGTTTTGGTCAACTCAACCCGTTTTGACACATGCCAAAAAGACTTTTTTTTACGTGTTACCCAACCCACTAGCAGCCCATTATGTCACTACAAGCAACTTATGATGCTACATACTGTGTTTATACCAAGATTTGCGGTTAGAATTTGCCGGGTAAATAAACAATTGACTTAAAGAAAAATAGTTCAAACGGGTCAAAATTCACTCAAATTATATTGAGTTAAGTTCAGTTTTGCTCACGGGGGTCTGACAAAAATAATCATTTTCTCCAAAAGATTATAAACATCAATTTACCTCCAATAGTTTAATAACTTGGTTCAATTTCAATCCGAAAGTTTCATTAGTTGTTTCAACTCAAATCCAAAATAATAAAACTTTTGGATGAAAATTGAAACGATTTATTAAACTTTTGGAGGTAAACTGATAGTTCTAATCCTTTGAAAGAAAATAATTATTTTTATCTAACCTTAGGGAGCGCAACTGAAATGAACTCAGTTATATTTCTAAATTATAACTTTATTCAAAGAATAGACTATTGATGAAATGAAATCACTCTGTTTATAATCATATTAGACACCCAAGTTATTTATAAAACAAATTTAAATAATTAGAACAAAGAATGTTTTGGGCCAACCCAATTTGACCCTTACCATAAATAGCAAATACCATTATTGACCCGTGACCTAATAGTCAAGTCGCCCATTAAGTCACCTCTACAAGCAACCGACGAAGCTACATACCGTGTTTATATCAGGATTGGCAGTAAGAATTTGGTCTTCAGCTGGAAGTGTTGTATCCCTTTTCAGCTCCATGTCACCTGCATTAAAGATAAAAAGTAGAATTTAGTGATGATGGTAGAAAAGAGAATAAGAATTATTATAATAATGATAATAATAATAATAATAACAACAATAGTAATGAAAAACAATAATAACAGTAATGATATACTACAAATGTGAATTACCAATAGCTCTAGCCAAGTTTAGACTCCCATTAACTCGGCCATCTTCAATATAACCACCAGCGTTATATATCCTTTCTTTCTCAACCTCAAGATTAGGCTTATGATCCTTTGACAAATCATATGCCTGAATAAAAATAATAAAATTGCAAATTCATGAATAAAAATGGAAAGATATTGGAATAAAGAATAGGTTGTTGTCAAAGCAACTACAAAGTATATATTTTAAATTCTTAATCAATGGCAATTGTAAAAAATAAACGTTGTCGCTAAATTCGCACACATATCCCTAGAGTTTATTTTTGCATGATTATTTCCCTCAACTTCCCCTTAACCATAAAGACCATCCACTTAATTATCAGCATAAAAGGTCTTTCTTTTTGCATGATTAAATCCCTAGATTTTTCAAAATTATAATGCAGATATACTTCTTTTTGCATGCTTAAGTTCCTAAACTTTCTTACAAGGCCCTTGTTATTCAATTTAAAAGACTAGGGATTCATGTAAAAACAAATTTTAAGGACTAATGTGTGAAATTAACAAAGTCAATGTTTGACAATTGCCATTATTATTATTATTATTATCATTATAGGTTTTAACTGCGTCTTATTAATATAACTTGTACATAGCAAATGCAATAGATTTATTGGATATGTATAAAGTAGAGATAAGGTTATATAGTGTAAGTAAACACTATATAAAATACAACATCAAAGCACCATTTCATTTATTAGGCCATCAAACACGGTAATGGAACTGAATGATCCACTCCATTATCTTGCTTATTACATTACCCTACTTACTTCATTCACGGATTATTCCATTTTAACTAACCAAACAGACATCATAGCATGTTTCCTCCAACATGAGCATACTTTGAATGGGAACTATTCCGTACATGTTTAAGTAGTTCTAATCTTGAAAACATAAACACCATTACCTGACCCTTTCGGGATATCACACATCGAGAATCGCCTGCATTTGCTATAACAAGTTGGTCATTATGTATGATTGCTACACAAGCTGTGCTACCACATGTTGGTCCATCATAATCAGATGGTGGTCCCTACATTAATCATTGGAGAAAAAATTAAGAGCCCTAGACGAAATACTTTATCAAGAATACAATTGTTGTGACTTTCATGTTTTATAAGCTATTGGACTTTTAGGGGTGTTTGGATGCACATTCAAAATAACTATTTTGGCTTTAAGTCACAATAATTTGTTTTTGCTGTTTGGTTTAACAATAATCAAAGTTCACACCAAATTTCATAAGTTAAAAGTTGGCGATATGAATAGTATTAACGGCAGACCAAATTAGTTTCAAAATGGCTAAGTGACTAATGTTGCATCAAATTGGTGGTTTGGTGCATACATTGGAGATGGCCGATATTCCTGGGTTAAATATTAATATTTGGATAATCCGGTAAGAGGTTACTGCAAGGATACTGATTATGGACATAAATCTGAAATGAATAAACTAATTAGATTACATATTAGTAATGTGTTGCACACAAAGAAAGTACCTCCTCCTCATCAGAAGAATCATTCTCCATTCCCAAAATAGCTAGCTCTCTCCACCCATCTTGTCCACGCATAATCTCATCCATTCTACAAAAGAGAAAAGGGTACATTTGCAGAAGCTATAAATTCAAAATTAGTTTATCTCTAACGGGAGTCAAACACGTAAAATTCAAAATTAGCTAAAAAGAGAAACAGGATGAATGCATCAATTTAAGGGTATCTTAAATGTATAATAACTCTTAAGTCACTTTAGTAAAAATAGTAAGATTACTATTCAGATAATATAACTTTTTAGTAAATGTCGAGAAGTGATTTTTATAATATCAAAAATTTTGGACAAAAACAGTTTCGAGTGATCCCAATCCATAAAAGTTTCATCCATACTAAAAAAACCCTACTCCAAACTACCCATTTTTGCCTACTATTATAATCGATTAATATTCAAACAAAAAAAGAATGAAATATATTCCCCTCTGCTTCTAATGCAAATAACATATCATTAAATTGCTTGCTGTATAAATAACGTATAAAAGTAACCTAAGAAAAGATTTCTGGGCAGCAGTGCCAATATCACCAACAGAATAAGCTTCATGCTTGAGCACTTCTTGGTGAAGAAATTTGGAGCAGAACTTAGAGACTGCCTGCCCTGCAAGCTGACACATCTCATTACATATATTTGTCAACATAAACCTCCATCTTCGGCTCATATACGCTTATAACTGGTTCTTTCTTATCTTAGTATCACATAATGAAAGTGTTATTAATTGTGTCAAATCGTCACTGAAAATAACTTATACGAAATTTATACACAGCCTCAAAAGAACAAATAGTCCAAATAGCAAGCATCTTGATGCATCAAACATAACTTAGTTTCAAATATAATAATTTTGTTACTTTCAATTAGGATTTATCAAAGTTACACTTTACCACCCTGCTAGGCCAAGCAATTCCTCATAATTCATGTTTACAAATAATACATTTCAAATAATACAATTCCTCAATTGTAAATAATACATCAAGCACACTGCACAGAGAAAGCAGACTAAGAAATTAAGATCTGAATAATCTATTAAACATTTCAAAAATACATAAAGAACAAGAAAAAGAGTAAAATTGAGTGCAATATTTTGAAGAAAGTAAGTTGGGTAATTGAACTTATTTTGATCACCAGAAATATCAAAAGAACTTAAATGCAGCCACAATCCCAATCTATACGCAAATAAAAATGCATTCATAACATGTATGTTCATTTGCTTACCTCCATGGCCATCATAAACACCAAAGAAAGATGTGGAGTTGTCCAAATCAAGTAAAGCAGCATGCTACCAAACACCGAATATATAAAAGCGAGTAAGTTCTATGTCCAAAATAAAAACTAGAAACAAAAACAAAGGCATCAAATGTACATCCACTGTGGTGCTTGCACAAACAGATGCCAATTCAAAGTATGGAGTAATCCTTACAAGAGTAAAATATATAGCAAACATTCGTATGTGAAAGTTGTATCATGGGGGGATATAGAGATCGTTTTTCCTAAATGATGGAATACATAGCATAGCAATTAGCAACAATGCTAGATTACCAAACAAAATGATTCTAGGAATGAATGATGTATGGTTTCTTATATTATTAGAGCAAGAGAAAACTGATCTATGTCCTTTCTTGATGGAAATAACTAACATGATTTTCTACTAACGGGCTGTACTTTGGATGTGGTTTTAACATTTTGTATGGCTAAAATAATTTCATTATAACTTCCTAACTATTTAAAGTCCAAAATAATCAGATTCAGTGAAACAAGTAAAAGGTTTTAGTAAAAAAAGGAAAGGTAACTTTACTTATCTATCACTAACTTTATGACCACTTTTTGCTATTATTCAGGTAAAAATAACCACATATTAAAGCACCCACCAAACAAATAAGCCACAATGCTAAGAGGTTAAAACAGTGATGGGACATAAACATTTCTATGAGAGGGAGGAGGATCGTTATTTTTTAAATTTCTAATGTTTCTCTCGTTCCCATTCAATCGATGTTAAAGGATATATATACAAGCTTTGTCTAACAAACTCTAGAACTAATAAAGGAAAAGATAAGAGATAATAATAAACAAATCTACAATATAATACAACATATATATTTATTCTAATATGCCCCCGCAATTTGAGCATCGAGTTGTTGAATGCGAAGACTGGACTTAAATCGCTGAAATAATAACCGTGGTAGGCCTTTCGTGAAAATATCTGCATATTGATAATCAGCAGGGATGTGTAAAACTCGAATAGATCCGATGCGAACTTTTTCGCGTACAAAGTGTATGTCAATCTCTACGTGCTTGGTACGCTGATGTTGTACCGGGTTTCCCGATAAATATACTGCGGACACATTGTCACAAAAAATAATACTGGCATCGCGAACCGGAAGATGTAGCTCAAGTAGAAGGTTGCACAACCATGAAAGTTCAGCCGCGGTATTTGAAACACCCCTGTACTCGGCCTCGGCGCTGGAACGAGATACTGTAGGTTGGCGCTTAGAGGACCATGAGACTAAATTATCTCCCAAAAAAATACAATATCCCAAG
This sequence comes from Flaveria trinervia, assembly GCA_025506515.1. Taxonomy (NCBI): domain Eukaryota; kingdom Viridiplantae; phylum Streptophyta; class Magnoliopsida; order Asterales; family Asteraceae; genus Flaveria; species Flaveria trinervia. The sequence goes on from CM046443.1 coordinate 4,473,290, forward strand.
GTGGAGCGCCTAGCATCTGGACATCCCCCCCCCCCAATCGGCGTCCGAATATGCAGTGATTTTGGTAGAGCGAGAGGGGGTAATGGGAAGGCCGTGAAATGTAGTGCCTTTCAAATATCTTAAGATGCGTTTAAGATATTGAAAATGAGGTTCTCTAGGGGCATGCATAAAGAGACATACCTGTTGAACAACATAAGCAATGTCAGGACGTGTTATAGTTAGATACTGTAAGGCACCTGCTAAACTGCGATAAAAAGTGTCATCACAAATAGGATTTCCAGCCTTTGCACTGAGTTTGGAGTCTGTGTCACAGGGAGTGGAGCTGGGTTTGCAGTTCAACATATTTGCACGCTTCAATATATCTGTGGCATATGACTCTTGTGATAAGAACAAACCTGATGAGGTATGCTTGACCTCAATACCCAAAAAATGGTGCAATCGGCCGAGGTCCGACATGGCAAACTCCTCAGATAATCGAAAAATAATATGATGGAGGAGTTTGGTGTCAGAGGCAGTTAAGAGTATTTCATCAACATAGAGCAGCAGGTAGGCCATCCTGTGGCCTTGCTTGTACACAAAAAGAGAGGAGCGGAGGACGTACTCCGAAATCCACATTTAGTAAGATAAGTGGCAAACCGATGATATCAAGCCCGGGGGCTTGCTTGAGCCCGTATAAAGACTTCTTTAACCTGCATACATAAGAAGGATTATTGCGATCAACAAATCCCGGGGGTTGGGACATGAACGTTGTTTCCTTTAAATCACCGTGCAGGAAGGTGTTTTTAACATCCAATTGATGGACAGGCCATGATCTAGAGACAGCAAGGCTTAGAACCGTCCGGATGGTGGTCGGTTTAACAACCGGACTAAACGTTTCATCGCAATCAATACCAACCTGCTGTCGTTTCCCATTGACAACTAGTTGAGCCTTATATCTTTGTAGTGAGTGATCTGCATGAAATTTATGCCTATATAGCCACATGCAATTAATTATATGTGAGTTGGCAGGTCGTGGTACCAAGTCCCATGTGTTATTATCTATTAAAGCTCTATATTCGTCGGTCATAGCTTGGTGCCAATGGGGTCCGAAAGGGCAACATTGTAGTTTTTAGGCAATGGGGAAATAGGGGAATTAGCATTGGTATGAAGATTTAAAGGTGGGTTAGGTTTGGTGATGCCAGCTCGTAGGCGGGAGGTCATGGGATGCGTAGATTGGTGAGGTGGAGGTGGGGGAGGTGGTGGAGGTGGTGGTAGTGGTGGTGAAGGCTGGGCAGAGGGTGTATGGGATGTGGGGGTTGGAGGTAGGGGTAGGAAGGTCGGAAGGTTGATCGGGGTTGGGACTGGGGGCTGGTGGGTCGGTAGGTGGATTGGGTATTCGGTTGCGACGGTGGTAAGTATGTGTATAAGGGGTGGTGGCTGGCATCGGTGAAGAGAGGGGGGTTGGTTGTTGAGCAACCGGTGGAGAGGGTGAGGTAGGTGGGTGGAAGACTAGAGGGTTGAGGTCGGTATCAAGGAAAGAATAGTCGAATGGGTGTGAGGGTGGTTGGGAAGCAAAGGGAAACGATGTTTCATCAAAAGTGACGTGTCGGGACAATATTATTTTACCGGTTGTTAAATCAAGACAACGATATCCTCGATAGTTGGCGGGGTAGCCTAAGAAAACACATCGAGAGGACCGAAGAGCAAGTTTATGAGGGCGTGTAGCAGATTGATTTGGATAGCACACACAACCAAAGACTCAAAGGTGGTCATAGGAGGGGTGTTTGAGGTATAGGGCGGCCATTGGGGTTGAGTTAAGTAGCACCTTTGTTGGGAGAATATTGTGAAGATAAACGGCAACGTGAAGTGCGTCAACCCAATAAGAAGGAGGAACGGATGCGTGGGTGAGAAGACAAAGCATAAGTTTGTTGAGTCTTCGAATCATATGTTCGGCTTTCCGTTTTGTTGGGAGGTATGAGGGCAGGAGAATCGAAATTGGAGGCCATAGGTAGATGAAAATGCTTGGAATTGTTGGTTATTAAACTCGCGACCCATGTCACATTGAAACGATTTAATGGTACAGTTAAACTGAGTTTTGACAAATGAATAAAAGTAAGTAAATTTGGAAAATGTTTCAGATTTAAATTTAAGTGGATAAATCCATGTATATTGTGTGAAATCATCAATCAAAACCATGTAGTATTTATAGCCATTTTTACTAAGTATAGGAGAAGTCCATAAGATCAAATGGCAACAAAGTCATAGATGTAGAAGTATAAAAAGGTAAACGTTTATGTTTTGATAATTGACAAGAGTTGCAAACATGAGTGCGGTTGTTCGTACAAGAAAAAACTTTTAAAGAACGTAAATAATTCATAACATGAGCGCCCGGGTGGCCAAGGCGATCATGCCAAGGAGGTGAATCAGTAGTGGCAATAAAAGAGGAGGCGGAAGCTTTGGATGTGTGAGTGAATGGATAGAGATGGCTGGTGCTATCATGCCTGCTCAGGATCGTCCCAGTCATGTAATCCTTCACTGAGAAACCAAATGGATCAAATCACAAGAAACCCAATTATCAGTGGTAAATTGTCTAACAGAAATAAGGTTTTTGACAATATGCGGTGTGTATAACAAATTGTTAATTTGGAGGGGTTTGGGATGGGTAGGAGGGTGGTGTGGCCGGATCCTTTAATTGGCACCGACTGACCATTTCCTACGAAAATATATTTAATAGATGAAACATGGAATTGAAAACATACCTGGATCGGAGGTTAAGTGATTGGAAGCTCCCGTATCCATGTACCATTGATCATCATGACCAGGTTGTAATGACATAGCTTCAAAAGCATAACCAAGATCAGTAGGCTCCAATGGATTAATTTCAGAAAGATGTACCTGAGGTGAAGTATGCGGCTGAGCAGAGGTACAGTTGGGCCTATTTTGCTGCAGCTGCCATGGTTGGGCCCACCCAGGTTGGGTAGGAAACGGGCAGGGTGGCGGAGCAGCCCAATAGGGAGCCCAATAAGGAGGAAAATGGCCTGAAGCAGACTGCCAGGGGGCAGGGCCAGCCCGAGAACCAGGTGGGCCAGGCCGAGAACTAGGTGGCCCACTGGATCGAACAGGTGGTGTGGGCTGTTGGCCACGATTTTGTCGTCTGCCATTGGGAAGGGGCCGCCGGGAGCCAGTATTGCGGGGGTTAGATTGGCGTGGCTGACCATCACGACGAGGCAGCGGTTCGGTGGTGGCGGCGGCTGCAATGGGTTGTGCCTCACGAGCAGATTGGCGGTGTTGTTCGAGACGAAGCATATCACACGCCGTGTCCCAAGCAGGTAGACTTTGGTTGATATATGAGGCAACGGTGTCATATTCAGCCGGTAGCCCTCGAACCAACTGTAGTACAAGCCGGTTGTCGGTGACTGGACTTTCAACATCGGATAATTGATCAGCAATTTCTTTCAGGCGTTGGCAATATGCATCAAGAGAGGGAAGAGCAGGAGACTTTAACTCCGTCGAGAACCCGAACTTTCTGTTGGATGTTTGTAACGGTGTATACGGGATGGAGGGAAAATGGCTTGGAGGGGGGAGGCGGTGTTGCTTCTTTTTCAGCCATAGTTGTTGCAGAAACAGGGAGAAAGTCAAAGAAGAGAAGGATTACAGCAGGGTTTGTGATCTGCTAAGGCAGCCAGGGACCGAAGTCGGGCTGGCGGCAGGGGCGATCGGCTAGTGTATAGACCAGAGCTCTGATACCATGAAATTTCTAATGTTTCTCTCGTTCCCATTCAATCGATGTTAAAGGATATATACAAGCTTTGTCTAACAAACACTACAACTAATAAAGGAAAAGATAAGAGATAATAATAAACAAATCTACAATATAAATACAACATATATATTTATTCTAATAATTTTCATCTAATTTATCCGACTTGTCAAATATAAAAGTCTGTATAAATTCACATTTTCAAAATATAATAAATCCAACAAGAGCTATAGTTTACATAAGAAAGATGTAGCCAAGAACAGGCACTTACAGCATCTTCCATTGATGGGCGCCAACCTTGCATGGATGACACTCCATATTTTAGTTTCTCATTCTCACCATCATCAGAGGCCTTATCAGTTCTAGGGGTGCTTAGGTAAGTCCCCATATCTAGTAATCAGCCTGAATGTTAAACCCAAGACCTTAAAAATATTAATCAGTGTTACAAAAATTACACCTGGCCACCTGCAACATGAAAATCACACACCACATCTGTCCATGGAAGAAAGATACATCCAAATCACTTCACATATTTAAACTAAAACAGATCAAAGTTCACATGCATCATGCAAGCAGAAGATCAATGTCACAAACAAAAGTAAAACATGGAAAGATTTTTTAATTAACATAAAAAAATCCAATCAATAGTCCCCTAAATGGTACAAATAATTGGGAACTCAAATAAAAAATCGGACGTAAATTAATCAATACTACGAATTGTCAAAACAAAGTCACCGTAAACAATGATTGTATCAAAACAAACTACAGAGTTCAAGTCTACACAAATGGAAGATCCTCACAAAACACGAAATATCACACTTAGAGTGAATCTGATAGTAAAGTTTATCTAGATATGGGTAAACAGTAGATAAAATCAAATATAAGCCGTCTTCAACCAAACACGAGAACCTACAATTTCCAGATTCTAAGTCCTATTAGTTTGGTTACTTTCATTTAACTTGTTGGTTCATCAATTTTCTAACTTTGGGAGGTTTAAAATTCTATATTCAAAAGTATCTCATATTATACTTCAGCATCTCATATAGTGTTCATAAGTTTTATACAATCCTATGAGATGCATTCATCTGTTAAAATACAGAAACTACAAGACTTATTAGCAACATCTCTTAGATTGCAGTTATTATAAAGCCTACGCAAAACCCTTACGAAATTCATATCTCTAACCACATAGAAAGTTGCATCAAATCTTCACTACTAACTAAAAACTTATGTTTCAGATCTCGTATTGCAACTGCAACTATTTTATCGTCAATTTAGGTCTAACAAACATATATTTACACATTACTCAAATAAGGTTCTGGAACCAAAACGTTTACCCTCATCCATTCATCTATATCAGGTTTGTGTGAATTTCCAGATTGTTAAGCAACTTTACACTACTAGTTTCATCTTAATGTACACCTAATTTTCCGATTAAACAAAACAGAAACGAGATTATTATCATGTTCTATTCACCAACCAAAACCACATACACAACCGTTTCAAAAGAAAACGAAAAGGATTTGATTGTATACCTAATTTGCGAACCAAAAGCGTTGATCGTTGAAACAGTGGGGATGGAGTTTAACGGCGAAGCTAATGTGGTGGTGGTGAATTTCTCCGGCAACGATTTGAGCCTAACAGCAGCAGAATCGAGGGTTTTGATGTGAGAATCGAATTAGGGTTCGTGAGGTTTAACTATATGATCCAACGCGTATGTAAACATGGAAAGTTAAATCGTTTGGAGATTTGTTGCAACGGATATCTGATTTGAAAATATTAGGAAGAGATTTGGGTGGCGGTTAATTTGGGATTTGTGATTGTCTACGTATATATTTTCTTTTAATATCATACATTAGTTATATTAATTTGGGTATTAAATAAAGTGTTATGGGAATTGTTTGAGTGATTGTAAGTTAATTTTTTATATTATGAGGATGGTTTGAGTGAGTGTTCTGTAATTTATATTTTTTTTTAATATATATGAGCGGATGTTTTATATTATAATGATGGTTTGAGTGATTCTGAGTGAAAAAAATAAAAATGTTGTGGGGATTGTACCGTGTTTTCTTTAAATTTGGAAAAACAAAATACAACATTATAATTTTTTTAAAAGTGGTTCTGAGTGGATACGACAGAAATTATAATGATAAATGTATGAAAAATATTATTTAATTAAAATAGTATTAACGTTTGGTGTCATTATAACGATGGAAATGAGAGTTGTGAAGACTCTTAGTTACAAACTAATTTACTAAATTTTAAAACAACAAAAAGTGAAAATCTAATTATGTAAGTAATCAAATTTTTGTTTAACTGAATTCTCAAAAAAAATTTATCTTATACATATTAAAACTTGAAATCTATATGATATTTCACTAATTGATTGTTCAAATGTTTTACCAGTTTGTATGCATAGGTGTGTCGCGTTCCCTATCGTATCGCTTAGACACCTTTTAATTTTTAACAAACGGTTTTTGTTTGGATTAGTAACTTCTAGTTTAGAACAAAAACAAAATTTAACCGTATTATCTTTTTCCTAAATGAAAATCCTCCGCTTTTTTAAATTGACATGACATGAACGTAGTTTAGGTCATTGTTGCGAGGGTCGGATCAGACCGGTCGGTCCGACAGTTTCAAGCGTGATTCGCCGTAACTACCGATCCGATCAGGGTAGTTCGTTTGGATGCATTGAACCGGCCGGTTTATCCCAAGTCGATGGTTGGACCCGGTCGAACAGGGAGTTGGACCGGTTGGATCGTTTTTTTAATATTTTTTTAAAACTTTAAATCATTTTTACATATATTCATTAGATAATTAATATTTTAATTCCGGTCTAACCAGTGAACCAGTAAAACATTCGATTCACTGTCCGATCCGGTTTTAAAAACATTGGTTTAGGTGAATTTAATTTATTATTTTTAGCTTGGCCGTCTAACCATTGAATAATATTTGTATATTTATATTTATAATAAAATATAAAAGGACTTGTGGGTCAGCACCATCAGAGGTGTTTCGGGAAAAGGTTATTAATAATTAGTTTAGGGTTATAATTTTCTGGTCATCAAACGTATAAATTTAAGACTAATTTTAAATTATATTTGAGTTTTTTGTTTTAAAAAAATTATCCCAAGAACTAATATGTTACATCCCGGATACACAATAGACATATGTTATAACAACGTAATATATGAGCTCTTCAGCGATTTTAAATTTATCTACACTATAATATATAATAAAGTAAATTATAAAATTTATCATTTATGCATTTAGGTAATTATGAATTAAGTTTTTAATATTCAAAAAATACACAAAACATCCTTCAAGTTTTAGGTTTGTAACATATCTTTCATTTACATTCCGTTAAATGAAAGAGTTAAATCACAATCATGTGAAAGGCATGTGAGAGTATTTTGATCTTTTACTCTTACGGAGACTATTTTATTAATTTAATTAAAACAATTATAAATTTAATAATTAAAAAGAAATAAACAAACACTCAATTTTATGAATAATACCACTAAAAGATAAATAAAGCAAACATATAAAACACAATTTGCATAACATAACTAAACTCGACATCTTAATTGACATAAAAATGAATTAAAGAAAAATAGAAACAATTAAAGTTAAAACAAAACGATGATATGACTATATAAGAAAGATGATATTCAATTCTGAAGATTTAGTGACAGACATCGTAAAACAGGTTACTGGAGTAGGTTAAAGTGTACTTGATTTTATTTACACACACTTTTTATGTATCGAGTATATAAAAGAGACCAACATTTACCGAAAAAACATATGGAGTTAGAAAGATTAGCGCTAGTCTGATCCGGGTACTTCTTGATCTTTAGATGAATCCGACGATTGTGAAGTGGACGGGCCAGATTTGGGTTTCTTGAACTGAACCAAGATCATAGTCATATTGTCACACCCTTCGCCACCAGAAGCGGGTGCCAAACACCTATCAAACACCTTCTCACATACTGCTGAGAGCTTACTTTCCTGCATCATCATTCGTGAATAATTATAATAAGCTGTAATAAAACGATGTCGTAAGAGACAGTGTTTGGATATGTTTTCATTATTTGAGGCTGTAATAACATGCTCCGAGTGTTTTATAAAATTAAACTGTTGATGAACTAAACAGTTTCTGTAATAAGAATATCAAAAACTGAAATTAAAAGTAAAAAAAAGGATAAAAAATGAATTTCAGATTGGAAATCGATAAATGGTATAATGAAGTGTTGATGGACTTACGGTTTTTAACTGTTCAAGAACACAGTCTACCAGTTGCTGGCTTGACATGCAATCCCTGTATAATATGTAAAGTTATAAAATTTGTTGGCTTTTTTGGACTAAATATTTGGTTCCTAGAATGGAAATTCGAGGAGTTTGGCACCCTTTTAGGGAATATCACAATATTAGCAGCCAACAAACTTACCAAAATGTTCATAAACGAATCGATAAGGAACGAAGTCTGTAGTTGCCCTTCTATCTTTCTTTTAAGCATAAGAGTGAAAGTTTTTCAAATATTCAATCCAATTAAATGAGAACATATCATGTGTCATTCTTTGCTCCATACTCTTACATTGCCTGGCACAGGAGATCCTTGCTCAAGAGGGATCTTTACTTGCCAAGAGACCACTCTTACCAAAATGGTCATTGACTCTCTTATTTTGCAAAAATTAAGGTTCGGCTTTTTTAAATAACGAAAAACTAATGTAAACTTATCACTTGTCCCATTTGTTTGTACTAGATTTTCATTATTTACAATAAGTCAAACTATTTTTTTGCAAAATAATAAAGTAATGGCCATTTTGACTAAGTTTATTGATCGACATGGCTAATTTTGTGATATTCCCCAACTGTTTATGCAATGTATCCTAAATAAAACATATAATAATAAATTTAAGAATATAAGAAAATACCATATTCCATCACAAGCAAGAACAAGAAAATCATCATCCTCGCAAAGCTCAACCTATATTGACGAAAGGGAAAAGCAAGTAATATTGAACTTAAAGGCTTTGCATATTCCAAATGAATACAAGCAACTAGAGGATGGCAGGTGACAGTTTCAGCCCATTTATTTATGAATAGGCTGTTTCGGGTTTTGTTTTATCTCTAACGGGTCAAATGGATAAAGTAAAATTTTATCTCAAAAGGTAACGAGTCAAACAAATCGAACTCAAACTGAAATGCCAATCCATAAAACTTCTAAATCATTTAATTTAAAGACTTAGATTAATATCAAAATAATAAAGCTTTTGTAATCATATTAGATACACCAATTATATATAATTAAATAACATGTCAAATGGAGGAGTTAAAGTAATAAAGAAAATGGGTTAAAACAGTCGTAAAATTTATATTTAACGCATAAAAGTATAGGACCTCCTAAATCCATTTATTCAAAGACACTATATTATAATATTTTTCATAATCAAACTAGACAGTCGACCCTATGACCCTAGTTATTTATAAAACAAAAAGGACAAAGTGTTTTGGTCAACTCAACCCGTTTTGACACATGCCAAAAAGACTTTTTTTTACGTGTTACCCAACCCACTAGCAGCCCATTATGTCACTACAAGCAACTTATGATGCTACATACTGTGTGTACATCAGGATTTGCGGTTAAAATTTGCTCTTCAGGGGGAAGTGTTGTATCCCTTTTGAGCTCCATGTCACCTGCACAAAAGAAAATAAGTAGAATTCAGTAATGGTGGTTGTAAAGGAAAAGTCATTTATGCAAATAATAATAATATATAACAGTAAACAACATCTGTGAAGTACCAATAGCTCTAGCCAAGTTTAGACTCCCATTAACTCGACCATATTGAACAAAACCACCAGCTTTATATATCCTTTCTTTCTCAACTGCAAGATCAGGCTTATGATCCTTTGACAAATTATAAGCCTGTATAAAAATGTATATTGCATATTCATGAGTAAATGGAAAAACCGTTGGAATGAAAATAAAAGTTGTTTGTATTATCTAATGGAATGCAATGGACGGTTCTTGAAGGAATGCGATTCTTTCCATTTATCATGGAATGAAATGAACAATCAGTCAATCACTATGTAACCTAGTTTTACTTAAGTGATCCTCAAGGGCACATCCTGGTGGTAAGAGGTGTACTTCATAAACAAGAGGCTGGGCGCTCGATGTCTGCATAGTGCAGGTTGTGGTGAAGTCCTAGATTATCTAGGAATTGCTGTTAAAAATAATTATATTTTACCCAAAAACAGCTAGAGAGTAGTAAGTATATTTTTCCATTAGAACAACTGCCATTCCTTATAATCTTTTTTTTTTTCAGATTGTATGAGTTTTAACTATGTATTATTTGTATAATATGTACATAGATTATGTAATAATTGTACTAAATAATAATGTATAAAGTAGATATACCATATAAGGTTATAAAATAAAGTAAACCAAATATAACAAATCATGTTAATGTTCATTCCATTTCTATAGGATAATCAAACACGGTTATGAAATTTACAGTCCATTTCATAACCTTGTTTATTCCACTACTCTTTCTATTCCCTTTGCTGATCATTCCATTTCAACCAACCAAACATACATTAACATGCTTTGTCCAATATGAGCAAAGGGAATTATCCGGTAAAAAGGTACTTTAGCAATTTTTAAACAACATTACCTGACCCTTTCGGGATATCACACATCGAGAATCACCAGCATTTGCTACAACAAGCTGGTTATTACGTATGATTGCAACGCAAGCGGTGCTACCACATGTTGGTCCATCATAATTAGAGTGTGGTCCCTACATTAAACATTGAAAAACAGAATTTAAGAGCCCTAGATGCAACATCATCTGAAAAATATAATTATAAGAATTAGTCCATGTCCAAGCATGATCAAACAGTTTGAGAATATCACTTTCATATTTTATATGCTTTTGGACTTTTAGGGGGTGTTTGGATTAATAATAATAACCACTGACTAGATTATCCAAATGGTTGTGGGTTTGAGTCCTATCTGAGACAAAGGTGTAGAAAAGATTCTATTTCTTCACCAAATTCAGTATAAACGTTTATTTACTATTAACCCAAACCCCAAAAGCTGATTATTGTGACTTAAAGTCACTATAGTTAACAATAATAAAAGTTTGGTGTAAAATGGCAAAGTGAATAATGTTGCACCAAATTTGGTGTTTTGGTGCATACATTGGATATGGACCAATGGTCTTAGGGTCAAACTAATCATACTTGAATAATCTAGTTAGAGGTTACAAGGAAACTGATTATGAACATAAATCTGAAGTTACTAAACTACACCTGACTTCAATCAGCTAATGATTCGATTACATATTAATATGCGGTGCACACATAGAAAGTACCTCCTCAGACGACCAACTATCCTCCATTGCTTTGAAATTGCCACTCCTCGGTGACCATATTAATCCTTCTATCATGCCACCGAACTGATCTATTTTATTTCCCAATGTAGCTAGTTCTCTCCACCCACGTTGTCCACACATCATCTCATCCATTCTACGTAAGTATACAAAAATTGATCAGATAATAAACAGAACAGTTAACACCTGCTGCTGTTAAAAAGCTTCGCATCCTCCAGAACAAAAAAGGTACAGTTGCAGAAGCTATACATTCATGATACAAACTAGACGTGGCAGATTCAAAAAATGATCAGTGAAATAACATAACCTTTAATCAAATGTTGAGCAGTGACATTTATAAGGTCAAAAATTTTGGACAGAAAGTGTTTCAAGTGAACCCAACCCATACCAGTTCGACACATACAATATTACCCTGTTTTAATATGATATTCCAACCTTCCCATTCAATCACCTATAATATAGTCTAATCAATCAAAAATTCCAAAGAATACCTACCAATGTAAGAGCACACCAAGGATGAAATATCCTCTCCTACTGCTACTAGTGCGGGTGTGATATTAAATGAGATAAAAGTAACCTGAGAAAAGATTTCTGGGCAGCAGTGCCTATATCACCAACAGAATAAGCTTCATGTTTAAGAACTTGTTGGTGAAGAAACTTTGCACAGAACTTAGAGACTGCCTGACCTGCAAGCTAACACATCTCATTACAGATATTTGTCGCATAAACCTCCAATTTCAAATAATATATATTGTTAACTGGTTCTCCCTTATTTGATCATCACATAAGAAAAAGTGTAGAACTTCAATATTAATTGTGTCACATGGTCATTAAAAACCAGTTATACAAAAGTTTATACACAGCCTCAAAACAACGAAGAGTCTAAATTTGAAACCTCTTGATGCATAAAACATAAATTAATATCAAATGTAATAATTTTATTATTCCGAATTAGAATTTACCAAAGTTATACCATCATAATAGGTGAATTAATTCCTCAATGTTTGTGTCAGTACCGATTAATAATGTATGTTTATATCGTCTCGTAATATAGTTACTAATTAGTGTTGAAGTCATGGGCCAAGGCATATGCCCAGCCACTATTGCTGGTATGAATGGTTTAAGTTTCTTTTTTCTAGATGAAAATCCTTATCGGCGCTATTTTGCACAAAAATATCCACAACAAATCGCAACACAACAAATCACAATACACGCTATAGTAAGTTAAGGTTTGTATAGGATTTATTGTCAAAGATATATCCATAACTCATAATTCATGTTGAGAAATGACACATCAAGCGAAAGAAAGTAGAAAAAGTTATTGAGATCTGAACAAGCTAATAAAAATTTCAAAAATACTAAAAGAACAGGGAAAGAGTAAAATGAGTGCTTGTAGCAGCAATTTAAGAAAGTAAACTTGAGTAGTAAAAGTTTATTTTCTTTGCTAGGAATATCAAAAAAACTTAAAATGAAGCCATGATTCCTATTAAAAGGAAGATAGAATGCAATTATTAACGTTAGTATGTGAGCTTACCTCCATGGCCATCATAAACACCAAAGAAAGATGTGGAGTTGTCCAAATCAAGTAAAGCAGCATGCTACCCAACACCTCATATACACATATAAAACTTAGTAAGTACTAGTGTACTATGTCAGTATGTTCACAATAAAAACTGGAATCTGTACAAATTTTGATGCTTGCGCGAACAGATTCCAATTTAAAGTATAGAGTAATTCTTACAATAGTAACATATTTATCAAATATTTAATCTTATTGATGGTTGTGTCGTAGGGGGATAGAAAGAGTTTTTTTTCTAAATAGTGAAATAAAGAGCATAGCAATTAGCAATGATGTTATATTGCTAAACCAAATGATGATTCCTGGAACAAGTGACGTATGGATTTTTAAATTATTAGGGAAACAAAGCTATGTAACTTTCTTGATGGATTCAACCAACATGATCTTCTATTAAGGGGCTGTTTGAATGCGGGTTTGAGGTTTTGTGTGACAAAAAGATATTTTCATTATAATTTCCTAACTATGGAGTCCAAAATAATCAGATTCAGTGAAGCAAGTAAAAGGTTTTAGTAAGAAAAACAATATATGTAAAATTTGTTGTTAATCCCTAATTTTAAGCACCTGATTATCCGATTTATATTATTATTCAAGTTGCAACGACAACATCAAAAACACACATTCAAACACCCATTAAGCAAATAAGCCACCAAAAGAAAGCATCAAATAGATGAAGTCAAATCTAATTTCATCACAAAGCTTACAACAGCCTTTGATCCCAAACCAGTGCCACAATGCTTATAGTTAAAAACAGTGATGGAACTTAAACATTTGTATACTAGGGGGACCTTTATTTTCTTCTTATATATCCAATTTGTCACCTATAAAACTAAAAACAAATTCAAAATTTCATAATGCAGCAAATCCATTTAGAACTATAGTTTACATAAGTAAAATGTAGCCAAGATCAGTAACTTACAGCATCTTCCATTGATGTGCGCCACCCTTGCATGGACGACACTCCATATCTCAGTTTCTCATTCTCACCATCTTCAGAGGTCTTATCAGTTTTAGGAGTGCTTAGGTAAACCCCCATATCCAGCAATCACCCTGAATGTTAAACCCCCAAACCCTAAAAATCATTAATCACAACATCACATACGTTACACCTTACAATATGAAAATCATACACCACATCTGTCAATCACTTCACATTTCTAAACTAATACAGATCAGAACTCAAATGCATCGTCCTAAATTCATAACATCAAGTTCACAAATTAAACCGGAAACAAATATTACACCCAACATAACAAATTCCAGATCAATCATCTCCTAAAATAGTAAAATGCTACGTGTAATCGCAATTTCAAATAATTGTCGCACGTAAATTCACCATTACTACGATGAAATCCAAACAAACTACAGAGTTCAGGTTTAAAAAAACGAAGATCCTCACAAAACCTCAATCTCGAAACGATTAAGCTAGTTATCGATGAACTGTAAACTGCAATTAAGATCTAAACTGTATGATAACAGATCAATGATTCAATTAAGTATACTTACAAGAGATTTTGATTGTCCGTACAGTGGAGTTCGAGTGTTTGGGCTATAGGCCTGCAGATTTGAAGTTGATAACCCGTGGGTGAAAAACAGGGGATTTGAGTCATTGGATAATGGATTGTTTATTATTGGATTTGGACAGGTGGAAAACACTTATTGGGCTAGAATAAAGTACCAAAATTTGTCAATTTTGGAGGTTTGATTGGGGTATTAAAATTTAAGTATCTTTTGAATAATTGAGGTATTTCTGTCTGGTTTATATGATTTTTATAAGCGCGGGAACTCACTTACGTGTTAAACCGCTAGGTCACGTCAATATACTGCTAATAGGTGAGGACAGGTTGTCATGATTAAGGTCGGGTAGGTTGTTAACATGATTTAAATGATTTTGGTTTTGTTATTTTCTGTTTGTTCGAACGTAACATGTTTGGTATTTTTCACTATTTACATGTTAAAATTAAAATATATATATATATGAAATGACTGGTATGGTGATATGGTTTGTGTAATCATAGACCGAATAAATGTTGCAAAATAGAGGGAAAAATAGTTTTAAGAATGTGAACATGTGAGAAAGGCCAAAATCTAACGATAATCAAATATTAAATTAAGAAAGAGAATCAGAGTAGTTCAAATCATCAAAAGAAAGAAGGTTGATAAAATCTAAAAGTTACATTTCAAAGCAAGAAAGGTTGCATCGATAGCAATTGAACAATTGAGTGATTAAAGGCGATCATATCAACAATCAATTTTTACTTCATGCACACCTGATTTGAATAAATATCACAAATTACAATTAAAAAGAACAAAACTTTCTAAACTGCAAGTTAGAAACAAAAACTAACCTTTGATGACAATACAAGAAGGAGAAACCATCATTGTATCCCTGCAAATCATTATGAAGACGTAGATTGGGGATCAATAACGCCGGTGGGACTTTGTAATATAAAAAGCTTATTATTTAGTTGATGACGGGGTCACCTCCGAACATGATATCGGATAAAGGGTTCAGTACATGACACCAGGACCGAACGAGGGGTGACACATACCCAACGTAAATGACCAGCAAAGGTACAATAGAAACGGTGCAACCATTTTTACCATACTAAAACAAAATAAAATGATCTCAATATCATTTCCCTAAAATAATAAAGTCAGATAAAAGACATCTACAACCCTTCGGTGAACACTCAACATTATTTATTTACGACAATCACAACAGTCTGTTATCAATATGTCTTTCAACAACAAAGTTTGTTAATTAAAACATTTACTCTTACGTCCGAGCTTAACCCGTTATTAGCATAACAACAATTCTTTTTAGGTGTAGAATACAAGCTAGAACCTGATTAGTCGTGTCAAGAGGTTCAGTAAGCATCCATATTTGAAACATAAAACAAAAGTATTATATGAAAAACAAAAAATAGAAAAACTTTACTAAATTCTTGTGGTGATTGAACCTAAGTAACATGTGTGTGCTCATCTAGTCAATTGAAACTACAGCAAGTGGCATAAAAGAATCGAACCAAAATTTTTTAATTCTTTCAGGCTCGTGATGACTTTGATACGCCGATAAGTTTGACTGTGATCCTAAATCGTCATGATCTTGTTTTATAAATTCTTTTCAGTTGTATAAAAATAAAATAATTAATTTACATTTCATCTTATGATATGTTTGTCATATCTAATTTTTTTTTTTGTCTAATATAGTTACAGCTTCCATAATGGATATTTTGTGTTAATTCGTGAGATCTTAACGGTCGTTGTTAGTGGGGGCATGCATCCTCGACCTATACTTAGAGATATTAATGTTTATTTAAGCAATGTTTTCAGAATCGTATCGGATGTCGAAACGGATGTAACATCCGACCCATTTTCAAATTAAAAACCCAAACTCGTTTGAGTCAATCTTGTAAATCAAATTTATTATTTAATCATTTTATATATTTTTATGTTTTAAATATAATAAATGTATCACTTAATCAATTTAATTTAATCTTAAAATTTATAAAATAAATTTTATAAATTTTGAAAGATTATTAATATTTATAAGATTTTATATATTCAATCAAATAAATAACCAAATTGCAAAGTTTTTGTGAGATTTATAAAGTCTATAAAGATTTTATAAGAAAATAAGTTGATTAAATTAAAATTATAGTTTTAATAAATTAAAAGTTTAAATTGTAATTATTTCTTTTATCTATTTATTTTATTAAACTTATATTTATTTCAAATTTCAATCATAACCCCCTTTTAAAAGACTTGTAACTAATTATTAACATCATTCATACCGCCTCCTAACCTCAACTATAAAAGCAAGTATTAAATCTTACTTTTTATTTGCTTATTCTCTAAATAATCTTACTCATATATCTTTCTTTCATCCATTGGTCTTGATCAATTTCAATAATTTTTTTACAAGAAATTTCAAGAATTTTTTAGTACTAAGATAATCTTATATTGTTTTTTATATTATGCATTTTAATATTGTTTTTTGGGATGAAACATGTTAAATTTATAAATATACACTTGTAATACATCTTGATACTTGTAATGCATGAGCAATTTGTTTATGAACTTTTCATGGTTATTTGAGATATTTGTAAGCCTTACATGATAGTCATCTTGTAAAAACAATCATTAACTATTGCTAGCGTAACAACGCCATAGATCTATAGGCTTGACAAACCTATTTGATGCTAAGCCGAGGTTATTGCACCACTATAGTGGCAGATCAAGGAATATCCAAGAGTGTAATGCAACACACGACAAGCACGCAAGTGATGCACACATATACAAAAACAAGAAGATGAAATAACCAAAATATACCAAATGCTGGTACTCCTAACCCAGCCAAGAATGCCTATATCAAATAATAATAAATATAACAAACAAGTAAGGGAAGAGATATCCTCACAGTTACGACTTTCTAGGGTTGTAAAGTCACTGACAAAATACCAAGATGCACAGCCACAGGTTGTAATATGCACACACCGATGACAACACAAATCATCGCTCAACCTTCTAGGGTTGCAAGAGATGAACACAAGACTTTAGCCGTAACAATCTTGCATCCACACTAGGTAGAAACCCTAATCGCAATCGACAATCAACACACTAATAGAACTAGAATTGATAACACAACCTCAGAGCTCTGATACCATGTCAAAAATGGTATCACATATAATCAAGAACAATGAAAGAGAAGTTTATATGAACAATATCTGTATGAACATAAACCGAATAGGTTGGCTCATAATTGAAGATGAATTAACAACAAATCAAACAGACAAAGATCATGAATTATCAAAGTAATAACTCAAGGATTAACAAATAGAAACCCTAAAACTGATAAGAGCAATATGAGAGCGAAGAAGAAGAAAGAGAGTGTGTCTATTGACCTCCGGATGAACACACGCATGAACATATAAACCAAGCAAAGCCCACAATAGCATAGCCCATAACAGCTAAGCAAGCCCACAACAACACAACCCACAACAGTTAAGCAAGCCCAACAACAAACAACATTAGCCCATAAACCTCACAAATAACAACAAAGAATATATGAGAAACAATGAAAAATAAAAACAACTTATAAAATTGGTCATCATAATTTCAACAATAATCTTCACTACTTGATGGGTTCTATGGCAAAGAAGGAAAGATGCGCTTTTTTCAACTCATCGAGCGCTAATTTCTATTATGTTTGATAAAATTCAACATGTTTTGTTTTATTTGGTTTAAGAGTCGATATAATAAGTTCACTAAAAACTGGATCGAACGGTTAAATACTTTTCTTATGTAATATTTTGTTTTCTCTCTGCCATTGTCTAGTGTCATGCTAATCTTTGGGATTTTTATCTATAAGATATATTGCCGTACAAAAAAAGAAAAAAAACATACTCACAAAGGCTATTTGCTATTATATATAGGGGTAACTTTGTAAAATAGTAACCAACTTTCAAAAATGTTTCAGTTAAGTACTCAAGTTTTAAAAGTGTTTCAATTAGATCACTCATTTTTATATTTTATACAAACTAAAAGTCATAACATATTTTTTAGCATATTATACTTTTGGATTCAGTTAGAAAATATTTTTTTCTATCTTTTGATGCTGATATAGAACGTTGACGTAAATTTTAGGCATTTTTTTATTTTTTTCATAATTAACATGTTTTTTTTATTTTTTAATATAATTTTATATATTTAAAATTTTAACTCCAATGTATTTTCCATCATTACTTTCTTGTCATAATAAAATTTGGTAATGACTCGATTTGATCATTTGGAGGTCCAATTTGAGAAAAATATGGATGAGTGACTAAATTAGAACACTTTTGAAACTTGATTACTGTTCTGTGATATTTTCCCTTATATATATTTAATATGAGCTTGTAGCTTTGAAGTGGTCTTTTCAGAAAATAAATGTGATAATGATATTTAATATTGGTGTGCCTGTTAAGATATGCTCATTCGACTCTAATATTTATTCAATGTTGGTTGCTAAATGGTGCAGGCTTTTAAACAAAACAATGCAAAATGATTGAGAAGTATGATAGGGTGGGTAATGTTTCTACATTAGAAACTAAAATTAGCTAACTTTGATTTAACTTATTTGAGATTTGAAGAACACATGGTAAGGGTTTTATTAAATGTGTTTCACATGTGTCAAATGGACCAGTATGTTGTATTTCGGGTAATTAACCCCTACGTTATACTAACTAAATGATCTTGAGTCATAGTGTCATTAAGTCTTGTGTTTATTACCCGAATCTTGACACTTTTATTAGGGTAATGCTTGTAATGAGAAATCTTTTGATTGAAATAAAATTTGGACTTTTGTGTTTCCGTAAGGTTTAAGTATATTGATCTAAGAATCTAGGAGTTACACATGATAATCTTTGAGCGAACTATCTATGGAACAATCGATAGCGCGAACAATGACGATGAGTTTAGCGACACTTATTACGATTAAATAAAAGTTGTTTGCAATTGAGTTTCTAGCACGTAACCAAACCATATAAGTAATTTTGCGTTTTTTACGATTAATAATTATATATTTCGTATGAATAGATAATCCCATAATTGATAATTAAACATTTTTTCATATTCAACATTATCTAATTTTACGTTCAACATAATCTAATTATTGTTTTTCATTTTTGAATTTTCAATGTTATCTATTTATGTTCAATATCATCTAACTATTATTTATCATTTTATATGTTCAACATTTAACTAATTATTCTTTATCATATTTAAAAGTTCAACATTATCTTTTTTGAACGGAATGTTCAACAGTATCTAATTATGTTCAATAATTATCAAGTTTTTTAATTGTTCATCATTAGATAACTATGTTCAACCATTATCTAATTATTATTTATTATTTTTATATATTCAACACAATTTAATTATGTTCAACCATTATGTAACTATTATTTATCATTTTTAAATGTTCCACATTAAATCTTTGTTTTACATTGGTGAATTTAAAGAATTGGAATTGTTCCACATTAAATCCACAATCCGAATTAAATCTTTGTTTATGTTGGAGATTATCATTGTAAATTGAATTGTTCCACACTAAATCCACAATAAAGGTTTTTTTATTATTTTAAAGACATATTAGTGATTAGAAGTTAATAAGAATTCGTCAATACTAATGTTTGTACACTGGACATTTAAGAGAGTCAAAGTATTCCACCTCCTCCTTGAATCATGGGTGGTCCTGAAAAGAGGCGGGGTGAGCGACCGCCTAGGGTCTGATCTACTCATAGCCTGAAAATTTTAAAATATATGTATTATATATGTATGTATGTATAACTTTTAAAAAATCTATAGGCTATTAACAAACTAATTAACTAACCCAATAACAATTATTTTGACCTATTAAAACTTAAGGTTCATTAACATTTTAGTTAATTTAGTCAACTATAATTTATCCAATCTAAACTCATTTTAAAAATGCTAGAAGATTCTCATGATTCGTTTAAATAAGTAAATCAGATTAATTTGCTACAATACTTCTATTTATTATAGATTTTTATAGGTTATCGATAGGGTCTTATTTTTTTCTACTCGCTCAGTACCCAAAGTTTTTTGAGGACTCTACTCTCTAGAGACTAGCTCTGCCTTGAATCACTAGACCGATAGATTATTGAGCGTTCATCTAACCCTTCAAGTAGTTCCATTTTTTTAGTTCATAAACAACAGAAGTCATATCCAAAAACGGTTTTAAATCCACATTCTTTCTCCACACCTCTCTTGTAGTCATGGACCTAAACAATCAAAACATCACAATGATCATCACTTTCGACCCAAACAACCCACCAAGGTCGGGTATTGCAAAAAAGGGTGAAACATGGTTTTCAATATGCGTTGTTTCTAGTGTGCACATATGTGCTAAAGATCAAACTAATATATGAACTTTTTTAGATAACTTTTATATTGAAGTTTAGTCTCATCATGTCGAACAAGTTATCAACAAGATTAAAGTGGGTACTTGATCCTAACACATGATCTCCTTAAATTAACAACCTACGTTTTGTCCAATATCTTAGAAACATCACATGTGATTAATAAAACATATCGGTTAGGTTAATTTAATTATATGGTCTAACCAAGAAAACGAGTATGTGATTATTAGTGATTTTGACCAAGTCTAACGAACAGTGGATTTAATAAATCTTTGTATTATAAACTTAACAATTGATTAAAACAAGAGACATTATGGGTAGAAACTAATGTTATAAAATAGAAGTTACTACAATTCGTAAATCCTTATTATAAGTTGATAATTATTTTATATTTTACGTGTTAACTTCCGGTGAAGTCAACTTGATTTTTACCCCATCTTTCTTATTAAATAATGGGAAAATGTCATATAATAGTAACTAAGTTTTAAAAGTGTTTAAATTTAATCACTCATGCATATTTTTCTCAAATTGGACCTCCAAACGATAAAATCGAGTCGTTACCAAATTTTATTATGACAAGAAAGTAATGATGGAAAAAACATTGGAGTTAGAATTTTTAATATATAAAGTTATATTAAAAAATAAAAAAAAACATGTTAATTATAAAAAAATTAAAAAAAATGCCTAAAATTTACGTCAACGTTCTATATCAGCATTTCTAATTGAATCCAAAAGCATAACATGCTCAAAAATATGTTATGACTTTTAATTTGTATAAAATATAAAAATGAGTGATCTAATTAGAACACTTTTAAAAATTGATTACTATTTTACAAAGTTATCCCTTAAATAATTAAACAATTATGTTTTGAAAAAACGAAACTATTTACCTTTTTGGCATTGTATCCTTAAAAAAATAACAAACGTCAATTTATATTGCCATTCAAAAGTATATACGTTTCTTCTATGTTAATTTGTTTTAAAAATTACAAATACCAATTAAAAATAATTATACGACTTTTCAATATCCAGACCGAATATTACTTTAAAAAGTAATCATATATAATATTGATGTAATAACATAATTTTTTTTTCTATGTGTTTCTTCATAGATCAATGTAATTTTCTATAACATTTCAAATTGTTTACTGAACTTTTTTAAAAGGAAAATAATACGTCTAAAATAAAAATAAAAATAGAAAGGCAATAAGTAAAATTTAAAAACCAAAGAAAGGTAATTGATAATAAAACATTAAACTAAAAATTTTCAATCAAATACATAAATTTCATATAATATAAGAGAAAATTTGTGGTTTAATGTAATGAATTTATTTCTATCAACTCATGTAATACATAGATTTTTAACCCAGTTAAAGAGTATTTTCTAAAGATATATTTTAGATACAAAAAATTTAGGAAAAAAATCTAAATAAAAAAGGTAATAGATTTAGAAAAATATAAAAAGAAATATCAATCATCAATTTTCTTTAAGTAATGGTTGAAATTAAATTCTAGAAAAAAGTTTGTTAGTGGAGTATTTTAGACATAAACACTTTTGTTGACTTTTTAAAAATTGTTCTACTTTTTTAAAACGTTCATAACATTTATATCCGATATTATCTTTTATACAAGTTACATTAGAAAGAAAATTTTCTATATTTCAAACCAGTAAAATATCCTTGTATAAAAAGACAATAATTTTTTTTGTTATTCAGCTCATATGAAAGTCATTGTGTCTTTAGTATAGTTTATCGTGTCTTTTTAGTTATAATTGAGATGATTCTAAAAAACTATAATTGTGAAATAACAATGTTGTGTATTTATAATATGTAAAACACAATGATAAATAAACAACTAATTAATATAATACCTTAAAAACAATAAAAAATTAACACAAACATGATATAAAACATAAATCACAATCATTATGTTTTTTATCGCTATTGTGTAATCTTAAACACTATGAGTTTTGAAAATTACATTAATGAATAAAACGATTGTGTACTTTTAGTTGTAAAACATAAATATAGATAACAAAAAGTTTATATACTTTATAAAATAATGACATAAATAACACGTTTTGTTATCTTAAACACTATGAGTTTTAAAAAATACATTGGTGAAATAACATCATTGTGTATATTTAATTGTAAGACACGATGATAGATAACATGTTCATATAATCTATAAAAACAATAACAAAACTAACAACTTATATTATATTGAACAATATGAGTTTTAAAAAATATATATATTGGTGAAATAATATTATTACTTGCTTCTAATTGTAAAACACAATGATACATCATAAGTTTATATAATCTATGAAAACAATAACAAAATAATACAAAATGATCTAAAATTTAAAACAACATACTGAATATATATAACAAATGATGAAAAATAAATGACACGATAAACTGATATTTAACACAATAATATATTAAACACAATAAGCTGAGGTACTTACCACAATTATCAAAATATCCTTTCATTTGAAACAATAAAACCGTACTTGACAAGCTCACAATCATCTTAAACTTTTTAAATTAAATGCATTTTTTACTATAATCGTACAAGTTTAAGTATAGATAATTATTATTTAATTATGGATAGACATTACAACATTAACCAAATGAAAAAAGAATGAAATTTGTATGAAATGAATTAAGAATTTTTTAATCAATTTGTTTATTACTCAATAGCTTCTATTTGTAATGTCTTCAAAGAAAATTTAAAGGACCAAGTATAGAATTAATATTTATCAATTACATAAGAAAAGTTAACACCCATGGAAAAACTATTTTATAAAAAACAATTTTACAGAACTAGTAACTGTCACGCCAATAAACAGATTATATGTTGACATATTTTGCGATTATATGTGTTGTTATGTTATATTACATTTTATTCAACACATGTAATACATAAGTTTACAATTCATTTAATACATAATGTTTTCAAAACATAATGTTTTACTATTAATTATATAATATTATATTTATTCGGTTCGTGTAATATATAAGATATTACACAAATAATTAATAAATAAAGAACAATCGCCCACTATGTTTATATTGAAAGATAAAATAGAGCATATAAATCAACAATGTAGGTGTTGTCCGATGTATTGGAATATCAAATATGATGAATATAACATATTGGTTAGGATTATTTAATTATATAGTTTAACCAAGGATATGAGTATAGGTTGTATTGTTTTCTAATATTTGGAAAATTTGTTTTGCACTAACAAAGATCGATATGAAAAGGGAGGATCATTGGGGGTGCATGCTATATGTTTTTTTATCGAACAAATTTTATTTATTTTCTAAGAATTTTTGTAAAAAGGAAAAATAAATTTTAAGTGTTTTTAGGTTTCAAGTTAAGAATTTCACAAAAGATCGTTAATAGAGAAGATGAAATTTAATTATTTTATTTAAATGTGATTCTTAAAATGTGACTAATTTTGAAAATAAAAAGATTAATCTTATTAACAAAAGGGTGTAGGGTTGTTCACCATGTTTTTGAAACCAATTTAAATGCAAGTTGAACAGTACCCAAATTGATTAAAATCGTACCAACTGCAAATTTGGGTTTAGTTCGGTATCAAACCATCGAATTGGTATCTGGTTTTCGTTTTTCAAACTTTTGAATTTGGTAAACTAAATAAACCATTTTTATTCTAACTCACATTTATAATTCAATAAACCAAATAAACCATAACTTATCTTTTAAGAGAACAAACTCAATAAACTAAATTTGTTTTATTTTGTCGAGAACAAAAACCGAATCGAATTTAAATTCGGTGGTTTCGAACTATTTGAATTCGTTTTGATTTTGTTTTTTGGTTTCAAGTAATTTTTTAAGTAACTAAAACGAAAATCTACATGAAGTTAATCAATCACTTGATAAGATTTTTTTCCTTCTAATTAAACTCTATAAGAAACTAATCACTCACGTTTTACTTTGCTACCACTTATAGTCGGACCCACAATATTATTTTAAAGTTGGTAAGACGTGCTTTTCTTGGGTCACCACTCACCATCCCACCACTTTCCTGTTCGTAAATCACTCTTTCAAGTTTCATCATCTATTATTTATAAAATAAAACTATCAAATATTAAAATCTAATATATTTTTATAGTATACTCAAATACTTTTCTTTGAATTGACTATAAATAGATGTTACATTTAATTTCCATTAAAACTTGGTTTTCATTTAAAGGTATTTCATCTAAATTCAGTGGTCGAACGATTGGTGATTTATCGTCTTGAAAAACTATGATGCAAATGTATATAAGAACATTCACGAAAGATACACCACTTGTTGAACGTTTTACACCACCTGTCATGTTCAAACGACAGTTTACAACAGCCCAAACGACAGTTTACAACGGCCTAAATGGTCGTTTACATTGAAGTGTCAAACAAGTGGACCTGACTACTAGGGATGATAGTTTACCATGCCTTAAACGGGTGTATTTTGAATTTTTTTTAACTTTTTTTGTACTTTATAATATATATTACATATCTATATATAATTAACTACAATATATACTTATATATTTTAGTTTATTTTTATTATGCTAATTTTATTTAGTTTATGTATACATTTTACTTTATTTTATAGAAGATATACTTAATATAAAAATTTTATACCATATAACTTAGAAACTTTATTTTTATAAAATTGTACATAAAAAGTTTCAAAAAATTACTTTACAAGCTCATTAAAATAGCATACAACACCTATAACTTTGTGCTAGGGCGTTAATGGATAAAAAATTATTTCACGGCTCATTTATCATGCAACAAACACATGTAAATTTATCCGACATCTGGTAACAAATTTTATGGTTTGAAAAACGAATTGACACCATCTCTTGAGGGTAACTTGATGACATTATCTGAAATAACTTAATTAGTAATTATTACAAACAAATAACACACTAATATAATTGATTTTATCTTTTGTTATGAGAAAAAAAATGAAAAATAAAGATTGCGAGGAAAAGAGAGGATAAGAAGCAGCTTGCAATGGGGTTGAATTTATCTTTTGTTGGTAAACGGTCGTTTATAGCTCTCAATCAAATCAAACAACATTCCTCAATCTCACAAAGACAAAAATGGTGTATGGATTCAAGTGGTGTACGAAACATAAATCCTGTTTAATCCATGAATAATTAAGTAGAGTCATGAGTATAATAAATAATATACATAATGAGAAGAAGAAAAAAGGCTAAAGAACTATCATATGTATCATATCTAAAACATGTATAATGTTTGGACGCTAGTTTTCTAGTGTTTTCTTGGTTGATTTGATTTTTTTTTATCGAGCATCCTTGTATTATATGTATTATGTTATCATACCTGTATCGTAAAATTTCAATGAAAATTTTAACCATATTAGATGTAGTTTTAACCATTGTCTTGAAAATGGCTGGACCAGCCAGTCCGACCGAGACGTTGAACCGGTTGTTAGACCTGTTAAACCGGTCGAACGGGCGGTCGGATCGGGAACTAGATTGGTTGAACCGATTTTTTGTATGTATTTTCTAATTTTCCAATATTCGTTTACATATATTTACTAAAATAATTATAAATCGAATCTTATATCCAACCTACAAACAAACCATTAAAACGTCTAACTGGTTCAATTTTAAAAGCATTAGTTTTAACAATTAAAGAAACAACAAAACATATTTTTAAATTAAATCAAACTAAGCTACTGAACTTTGAACATTACATGTATGTTTACTCATTTCGTAATTTTGTATATTTTTTTGCCGGTCAACTTTGAACGTTGACTTGGTCTTTTTTGCGGTAGGTGAACCTCCAAACTTATAAAATCCCATTCAAACTTCAACACATTTCAGAACAAATCACCACTTATTCTCTCACGCATTTCATCAAACACCTTCACTACACATTCTTCAACAATTTATTCAGGTAAATTGCTTCATTAATCACTTCATTTCAATCCAAAAACCCAAAAAAAGGGTCTAATTTGATTGTTCATCTGCCATCAATGATCAAATCCATCAATGTCCAATGTAAAATTATCTTATTTCACGATGAAACATCAATAGTTCATATACTTCATAGTGATTAACTTGTTTGATCATTTGCAGTTGGTTAATCAAGATTCAACATGAAGATCACAGTGCGAGAATCAACAATGGTGAGACCTTCAGAGGAGACACCAACGATAAAGCTATGGAACTCCAACGTCGATCTCGTCGTCCCCAATTTCCACACACCCAGTGTGTATTTCTACAGGCCCATGGCGCCACAGACTTCTTCGATCCAAACGTGATGAAAGAAGCTTTGAGCAGAGCATTGGTCCCTTTTACCCCATGGGGGGTCGATTATCGAGAGACGAAGATGGTCGAATTGAAATCAATTGTAGAGGACAAGGGGTGTTGTTCGTTGAAGCAGATTCCGACGGTGTGATCGACGATTACGGTGACTTTGCTCCGACGTTGGAGCTCCGGCGACTTATTCCGGTGGTCGATTACTCCTTGGGGATTGAATCATACCCTTTGTTGGTATTGCAGGTGACTTACTTCAAATGTGGTGGTGTTTCTTTAGGTGTTGGTATGCAGCACCATGCTGCAGATGGTGCATCTGGGCTGCATTTTATTAACGCTTGGTCCGATATGGCTCGGGGCGTTGGCTTGACCCTCGCGCCGTTTATTGACCGCACCCTGCTCCAGGCTCGGGACCCGCCACGGCCCGTTTACGAGCATGTTGAATACCAGCCGGCTCCGTTGATGAAATCCGGACCCAAGGCCCGGTCGGATGAGACCGTGGTCTCCATTTTTAAGTTGACCCGAGAGCAACTTAACGCGCTTAAAGCGAAGTCGAAGGAAGATGGTAACATGATTAACTATAGTTCTTATGAAATGCTCTCGGGCCATGTTTGGAGGTCCGTGTGTAAAGCGCGTGGGCTGGCGGATGATCAGGACACTAAGCTTTATATTGCTACTGATGGGCGGGCCCGGTTACAGCCCGCTCTGCCAATGGGATATTTTGGGAATGTTATATTTACGACTACTCCGATAGCAGTGGCAGGTGAGCTTCAGTCGAAGCCTACTTGGTACGCTGCTAGTAAAATTCATGACACGCTGACAAAGATGAATAATGATTATTTAAGGTCCGCGCTTGATTATTTGGAACTACAACCGGATCTAAAGGCTTTGGTTCGTGGGGCACATACGTTTAAATGCCCAAATCTTGGAATAACGAGTTGGGCTAGGTTACCGATTCATGATGCTGACTTCGGATGGGGTCGACCTATATTCATGGGCCCCGGTGGAATCGCGTACGAAGGTTTGAGTTTTGTTTTACCGAGCCCGGTTAATGATGGGAGCTTGTCTATAGCCATTTCGTTACAAGCTGAACATATGAAGCTTTTTAGCAGTTCTTGTATGACATTTAACAATTTCATTATATTGTGTGTGAATTTTAACGATTGCTATTGAATGTTTAAAGGAAGTTCTTATGACATAATACTGAAAAGAAAAAAGTTCTCTGGGTAATTATAAATTGTTTAGTCATTTACATACATGTTATTGATAAACTTACAGGACCCATCATACACAATTAACTAACTAGGATTATGTATAATGCATCTTGCACTTGATATACGACCTTTAAGGGAGTTAAAGGCAAACATAATGAAAGTCGGATTTAAACCTTACTTTCACTTCACGCGACAACCTCTTCAAGATTATAAATAAGATGATTAAAGTGTGTACTTCAACATAAAAAACATAAACACAAAAGCAAAACAACAAAATATATCACACATTACAAGAAAAAGACACATTCAAACAACTTTTAAGCTTCAAGGCACATACCAACTTGATGTTGAAATCCTAGAACCCAAACCAACTTAAGTTCAAGACATATACCAACTTGATGTTGAAATCCTAGAACTTAAACAAGACGAGCATAAAAAACCCAACACTGATACTAATACCAATATTGATACAAAAGTCCCGTGGAAGATGTAATGACGAGGCGCTGCTCTTTGAGGCACGTGGGTCTCGGTTCATATTGGCACCTCCATATGGACCCTTCCCCGCCTTCAATTCTTGTTTAACTTGAACTTCTTTTCCGCTGTCTATCTTCACCCCCTCGACACCTACGAGAAAGAAGATGTACAATGTATCGGTATAACCTAAATATATACGAACTCACAAATATGTTTGTATACATCAAACCGGAACAAGGCTAACCTTGACGTCGTGATATGGTTAAACCGTTGGAGAGAATTTGGTGATGATGGAGGGAGATTGCGAGTGTACATAAGACTAAGAGGAGTAAACGAGCCCTCATTTCCACTTGGGCTACGTCTGTAACTTGTAAGAATATTATTATAACTTTTTAAACGGTTATAGGTTATAACTTACAAGTGTGAGGAGTCGAGTTATCTTGTATTCTTATAGAGTTTATTTGTATTGTATGTAGAGCCCGGCAAAGGGAACCTAGTATAACTTCATGATGAAGATTAACTTTAGCATCAACTTAATTAATCAAGGTTTTAGTCAAATGTAGGCCATGTAAATGATTCTTTTGTTTCATTATGATTTCAGGATATGTTTGTTTTCTCCTATATGAATGTGATTCTTAGATTCCAGATCTAAAGCAAGATATATGTTAAGATGACGATTGGGTGAGTGCAAGACGAGTTTTGATAATCCAAATCTTATACTGCTTATAAACAAAGGCGGAGGATAGTGGGGCCCGAGGTGGAGACACTCTTTTTTTCGTCGAAAGTGTTAAAATTTTGACCCGTTAATGTAAATTTTATATAAATATCGAGTTCGTCCCCCTTAAAAAATTAATTTCGCCCCCACTTCCCTACGAGAGTGTTCAAGCTCCGTCTGCTTATAAAATGGTGTTACATACCCATCGAGTACACATAACTCACTACACATCGGGCTCATGACTTGCAAATTAAGTACGATCATATACTTAAAATTTACCTGTTAGAATGTCAATTACCTAAACCATGAAAGATGAAACCCATATCAAAAGTCAATTTTAAATATTATAAACTCAACTAAATTTTAGTAATCATACTAACTTAATATAATTTTAAACATTACATAACACAAACAATTCTGATTTCAATACATGTATACATATTTGAGTGAAGAACGGAGTTACCAATCCTAAGATACGGAGTTTAAAGAGGCATAAGATCAAAACAATGTACTTTTAAAGACAATAGTTTTTGTGTCTTACACTTTTTGTGTCTTAACTTACCATTAATTTGTCTTAGTGTCTACATTATTGTTTGCCCTACATTACCTTAGCTTATCCTTGCTTCACCTTCTATTACGCCTTTATCCCTTAGCTTCACTTATATTCTCATATTATTGTATGTTACATCATTGTGTGTTATCCCGTTATATGTTATTCAATGGTATGCTACACAATAGCTTCATTGTATGTTATCTTAGCGTATGCTATATCAATAGTATATGTTACCTCATTGTATGTTATTCAATGTTATGCCATCTAAGTATACACTTTCTCATTTTATGTCACTTGTTTGCTATCTCAGTATAAGTTGTTTGGCTCACTTAATGTTAAAAATCAAGCGGGTCTCTTTAACACATTCCAGCCTCAGCCCAAAACCTACCTATAGCTTTGCTACGAGTGGGATTTATTGGGTAATTCCGTTTGTAAAGACGTCAAGCCAACACATTTGAAAGATGCGTATGACAAAGTGTTCGACAAACCCACAACAATATTGCAAGTTTCGATGCATAAAGTACCAAGTCAACGACAACATATGTACATGATCATAAGGTCCAAAACAAGATGCAAATCTTAAAACCCCCCTTACATATGCACAACCCACCCCGGACTTCTTATGACATATACAGCAACAACTACAAGTTAAGTACCCTTCATCAAACCATATGACAGAAAATGAGAAGTTATAAAACTACCTTTACCTCAGTCTCCAAAATGATTTCAGAAGTTGTAAAAGAACTGTGGTAAAGAGGCTATCCGTGGAAGATTAAGCAGCAATTCACCAACTGAGTCCTTTCTAGACATCCCGCTACCCTTCTTACTGTCGTCACCGTCACCTTCGCCTTCAACAGCCGAACAACCTTCGTCTACAGGACCTGAAACAGGCTTAGAGGCGTCATGGTCAGTTTTGGGCTCGAGATCTTGAAAGGTTGTGGGGTCCTTCTGTAACAGACAGCAAAGAGAGTTGACTTTTGACAGTATGGACTTCTCATCAGAAGCAGTTGACCCGTATTGACTGTCGTTAAATAAGCATTGGGAGATATCTTCTAGAATCTCTAAGCTTTCTTGTTCTTCTCGGGACAGCGGGCGGTTGCCTGTTGTTCTTTGCTCTGTGATTCTGTTTTCAATGTGGTTTACTAAATCACTCATTGACATTGATGGGTGTATCCCTGGGACTTTGATTTGATCCCAACGGCTAATATCTTTTAGCCCCTCGGTTCCAGCTCTTCTGATTCCTTCAATTGCTGACATGTCCATCACTAGATAAGATAAGAATAACAATTTTGTAAGATTTTAATAAGTAAAGATTTGTTAGCATTATGTAATGCGGAATAGGTGGCTACTTCAACCCATTTACTTATGAACGGTCACTTCAGGTTCTCTTTTTTCTCAAATGGGTCAGTTCTAGTTTACGTATTAAGAGTATTTAACCAAAAAAAGGAACGGGCCAAACTTGAAAGACACACGTGTCAAACATGACATATATCTGAAATGTATTCAAATGTATAAAGGCCTCCTAAATGCTTCATTCGAAAGAGTCGGGGCTTATTTCTTTTTTACTAAAATAGTTTTCAAATCATATTCAAACTACAATTATGTAAAAGGTTAGAAACCAAAGGCATGTGGTCCAGCAGGCAGCGGTACCAAGGTGCATTGAAAATGTGTCCCTTAGTGGTTGAGGGTTCATGTCCCGTGGATTTAGAAGCAAGGTTACAGTGTGTGAGTTAGCAGGTCTAAAAAAAATGTAAGAAGTCTTTGTCAGTCCACCCAACCCAGCATTCGACCAGCAAAATAGCTTCCATTTTCGCAATGCCAGGTTTGTGTTAGCAGGGGTGTTTACAAGTGATGGTTTTGAGGTTATACAGTACTTATGTTAGTTGCTGACTTTGATCTTTATATTACTTCTGTTTTGTTGTTTTATGGTTATAAGTTATCATAGACACTAGTCATAAACAGACGAATGGGCTAACATAGTAACATGTCTAATAAATGCGTTAGGGTTCAACCTTTTGACATGATTAACTAATTAGGTCGGTGAGTAGAAAACAGGTTCGGCTGGCCAACCCAAATCCGTATATTAAATAGGGTAGATGTATACACATTTATGACCTGAACCGTTGTCCGACCCTAACCAATTATTTTTTGTTGTGTTTTTGTGTCATGTCAAGAATTACCACCCCTACCATTTGAAATCCTATGCCCTCCCTAAATCCACCCTGCCATTTTGGCATCTGTAGGTTTAAGGTTTTACCTGAGCTGGGTGAAGGTGCTTCCCTAGAAAACTCAGTATGTCTACCAGAAGGATCATGCAACTCACTCCTGGATGAAGACTGGCCTCCTGATGGTGAAGCTGTTGTA
This sequence comes from Flaveria trinervia, assembly GCA_025506515.1. Taxonomy (NCBI): domain Eukaryota; kingdom Viridiplantae; phylum Streptophyta; class Magnoliopsida; order Asterales; family Asteraceae; genus Flaveria; species Flaveria trinervia. The sequence continues at coordinate 4,505,558 of CM046443.1, forward strand.
TGTATATCAAGATGGTGGGCCCCGGTTGGCCCTCTCTACTTAAATCATATTCGTTAGATGCATGCGGCTCATCAAACACTGATTTCCTGGGTTCAAAATATGGAGACTCCAATTCTATCTTGGATTGCTGACTAAGAAAATTAAGCCGAGGGTCACATTGAATCAGCTTCTCAAAATGTTTGCCTAATAAACCTTGTGGACACTGTAGAAAATGGCGCCTGTCAAAATAGAACAATGCAGCAAATTTAGACACATATCGTGCGCCAATATACATATCACCCTAAGGAAATGATGAATCAAGAAAGATGGGTAACGAGTCAAAATGAACTTGGGTCAAAAATATCAAGAAGAAACTGTACCTATGCAGGCTAGCTTCTCCACCTGTAAAATCTGCAGTTGCTTGCCATAATGTATGTTTTCGGGGCTGGGGATTTGTCTCTCTGAAGAACAGAGGCTGTCTAGTTAGCTGCACATAAAATGCATACCATTTACTTTATTTATAATGTTTGTGATTGTGGCATATAGATTTATGTGCTGAAATCAAAAAGTTCAAATTCTGCGAAAGAATGGCTATTACCACTACGTCAAGAGTGCCAGGGCCATCATCAGGGTAAGTTGCCTTTATAGCCATAATGTCAGACCACTGAATCTCAATCTTATTCTTGAGACCACCATCAAGAACTTCCCACACAAGCTTATGCTTAGCAAAGTAACACTTAGCCACCAAGTCCCCTTCATATCTTGATTTATACTACAAAATCATAAAAAAATGTTGGTCAGTCACAAGCTGCTGATGTTGATACCACCAAAGAGAAAGTTTAAACTCTTTTAAAAAGAAGGCAGATTTAAAGATTCTCCGTTCTATATAGCGCGAGGTGTTGCTCTATGTACAACCAAAAGTTGTATCTCTCAGGTACTATCAAGTACATGGGTGTTTAGATACGATCGCCTCGACACTGGGGCGCGCTTTTTAAAAGCGAGAAAAGCTGAAATGTGTAATTACCTCCCAGGTACCAATCTTAAGAAGTGATGCTGGAAAGTTTGAAGCCTTTAGCTTATCAGTAGTAGCAGTAGCAGTAGCAGTAGGGCCTTTGTTACCCTTTTTAGCATCTGATCCACTCTTTGAATATGCATTTCCTTCTGCAAGCCTCATTTGAATCAATTCCAATAAAGATGGGCTCTTTCGAAGCCGTAACCCTAAAGGACTCGGTTCATCTAGTGGATTGAAGTATGCTGGTGATACAGGAAAACTACCAATTCCCAATTCTTGATGCTGATCATAAAAAGAGAGTATAACCAAATTAACTCAACAATTTGTAGATATAATATGACAGAAGTACCAAAGTATGAAGATCAAACTCTAAAAAACATGGGGATCATCACAGAAGAATAGTATCAATTAATATGCATTACAGAATTCAATCATAATCAAGAGGATCTCTCGTCTATTAATTTTTGAAGCTCCCTTTGTTCTAAACGCATCATAATTAAAAATCGATGTTTACCATGTGTATTTTGTATCTCTTCGCTAAAATTTACAATTTGTGTTAGCTTATCGATTTCCAAAACAGAGATCAAGCCACCAAAATCACATCCTCACATCAATAGAATGATTTTCATCAGTCCGAAGATCGAAGGAATCAATAAAAAATTAAAAGTCAAAAACTTCATCGAGATCACGATTCGAAGCATAAATCTCGAATTACCCTAAAACCAAAATTGACAACAAAATCCAAAATTACCTTAGGCCTTTTATTCATTAGAACATGCTGTTCATCATATTGATTAGATTCATCCACCATCTCTCTCTTCACGGGCGCCATTTTTCCACGCTGTTGGAACTGAGATTCCGACGAATCCTGAGTGGTTTTCATCAATTGAACCATCAAAACCTCCGATCAACTTCGCAAACGTTGCTGTGAGTAGTTTCTCCGGTGGATTTCTGGTCTCTTTCTCCGGCGATGAACACGATGAGTTGAAACTGAGTCGACTCGGTGAAACGGGTGAGTTGGGAGAATAAGCAACCTTTCGTTATTCGTCTAAGGAAAGCGGTAACAAAAAGCCAAGAGTAGGGTTCTTTTAAAACGACAGCGTATTTGATCAATCGCTGTTCTCACGTGCGCCCACCCCTGCAACAGTAAATTTATAATGAGAACTTTAACCCCTTGTACTTGTATGTGTTAGTATTTTGATTTTTGAGTAATGAAATAAAGCATCCAACTATGAATGTTTATGAATAAAAGATTCTAAAATCAAATATTTAAAGTTTATGACTGTATCCATTTTTTAAATTATCAAAATGTATGTTTGTATGGATATCATAATCACGAAAACTTTATTAAAAGATGTCTTTTATATTTTTAGAAATCAAAACTAGCTCATATTTTTTTAAGTTAGAGATGAATATTGAATAATGTGATATGATATGATTTTTTTATAACCATATGGTCGTATAAATTTATAGAATACGGTCTTATAAGTGGTGTCGAATTTGTGAAATACTCGTTACCATTCACAAGTGGGAATTTGTTTGTTTTATTAGGTATACTCATTTATTCTATAACTCAAAATCTAATCAAAGTTACCTAAAAACCCTATTTAAAATATCAAATACTCAACTATGTTCTAAACAATTATACATTTTAAACATTTCAAATTAAGTATACATATAGATTAATTTGTTAAGAATATCTAATTCGATGTTTGATGCAGGTAATATTTTTTATGTCTAAACATAAGACGGATATCATCCCATTCTAAATAATATAAATTTTATAACATGAATGTCATCTTGATGGTTTTAGGTTTTTTCAATCATTTTAGGTTTTTTTTACCATCCTTATTTTTAAACCGAGCTTGTCAAATCCCATTGCTTGTAATTTGATGTTCAACAATTTAAACTTACATCCTAAATTCCTAATAAAAATGCTTCTTATTATTTCATTTAAAGAAGAACATCCATTGTTTTGAGAGAGATGTGTCATGTGTAGAACCGTATATATATAACTTTCAAATATATTAATAAATTATGACTTAATTCTCCTTTGTAAGAGTAAACACAATAGTAGCATCCTCAAGTATTTATTATTTTTTTAACTTAATATAATACACTCTAACTTTTGGCTTTTCTGAGTTGGAAAAAATAGTTGAGGGGTGAAACGTAACATGAGAGGCACGTGAGAGCCCATTTGTGGATAATGTGTGTGGGCCCACGCTTCCGACGTGGGCGGCTGCGATAACGTAAAATAGATGCTACGTGGCAGAATATTAGGTGTTTGCCGACACGTAAGCAAGTGGGTTGGATGCCGTGTACGTTTTTTGTGGATAATGTTTTTGCATGATTGATCGCTATTTTGTCTTTTGTGCGTGAGTCACATGCGAAGTGGGTGCCGTACATGTCAGCCGCAAAAAATCACGCGTTTATTTTATAACAGAAAATCAAAAGTAGTAGTTTTCCAGCGGTGTTACAGCTTATAACTTATAACTTAAGTCTTTAATATATGATTTATTATTATAATTATAATTACACGTTTAAAATGTTAACGATCCGTGATTTTAAATTAGTAACGCGTTTAGTTTCGAACAATTTTCTTAGAAGGTTTATTTAATTCATTTATGATCAAGATTTTATAGTTTAGTGATACCGATGATAGGTTTTTTTGGTGAGGGTTTAAATTATTACACGTATAAGTGTAAATGAGTTGGTTCTTTCGTAAGGTATATGAGATTGACTTGCTAAAACATAAAGTTGAGCCAAGCTCAATCAAGTTCGAGTCCAAACTCAAGCAAATATTAAATATGACTTGTTTGATAGACGGGCTCGAGTCTAAATACCACATGTCAAGCTCGAGCTGGTTCGAGAATCTTAAGGAGCTTTTTACATTATAAACATTGTTTAATCTATTAAGTACACATTTATATACACACTTATATAATTAATAATATATTATACTAAAAGGAATAATACTAAATATACATGAAATATTAAAAAATATATTTGTAAATAAAATAAATATGTAATAAAGTAGTTGAGCTTAAAAACTTTCTCTAGCTTTAAAAAATAAAGAATTAAATGTGTTTTACGTCCTTAAGGTTTCATAAAAATTATCATTTGAATCTAAAAATTTAAGATGTTGTCATTTGCATTGAAAGGTTTCACTAAAATTGTCATTTGAATCTATTTGGCTACACCTAATTAACATAGTTAATTTTTTTCATTAAGTTTTCAACATGAGAGTTATTTAATTAAAAAATTTATAAAATAAAAAATAACTCATGTGAGGATTTTTATAGCTTTAGCCTTTGATAATTGTGACTCTATAATCTTATTTTATTATTTTGTTTTGTTAATTTATTTTGATTTAGTAATCGTATTATTTTTGCCCGTTTTATTAATTAAACATAGATTTCTTTGGTTTAAAGCTTAATTATGAATATAATTAGTGATGTTTTATGCTTATTATTCATGAGCATTAATTAATGTTATTAAACAAACTATTTTCTTACTTTTATAATTATTTATCTTTTATGATTATAATTCAAATAATTTATATTATATGACTTGTTTGTTTATTTATATATATTTTTATTTTGTATGTTTTAGTTAGTTATACTTATAAAAGTGATTCATTTCTAACTTTATAAAATATACAAAGCAAATATATAAATATATATATATATATATAATATATATATATATATATATATATAATATATATATATATAAACAAGTCATATAAGATAAATTCTTTGAATTATAATCATAAAATACAAATTATCATAAAAGTATGAAAACAATTTATAAAATAACATGAATTGTTATCATAAAATATCAATAATTGTATTCATAATTAAGTTTTAAACCAAAGAAATCTATGTTTAATTAATAAAACGAGCAAAAGTAACACGATTAATAAAACAAAATACTTTAACATGATAAATAGTAAAGTACGATTATAGATTCACAATTATCAAAAGAGACTAAACATATATAATCCTTACGTGAGTCTTTTTTTATTTTATAATTTTTTAATTAAATAACTCTCATGTTGGAAACTTAACGAAAAAAGTTAAAAGTGTTAGTTAGATGTAGTCAAATGGATTCAAATAACAATTTTAATGACACCTTTGGATGCAAATAACAACATTTTAAACTTTTAGATTCAAATGATAATTTCTATGAAACCTCAGGGACGTAAAACGTATTTAACTCAAAAATAAAACTACAAACTAAAAGTGTTTGTGTTATAAAGAATTCTAAGTATTATTCATCAAATACAACTCCCACTATGCAGGGAGAGAATACCAACATACAAGCCTCAACATTAGGCACAAGAAAAGGAAGTCGTATTGTTTCTTTGTATTAAAAATAGAGCTAAAGGATTTGATCAAGACTAGATTTAATGGCGTGCTTTCCACGTTATTTGTTAAGTTTTAGTTCTAGTTTTATGTTTTTTGGTGTTGTATGTAATTAATCCGTTTGGTGTTTGTATTTTGGGTTTTCTAGCTTCTTGCTAGTAGTGTTTTCGCGACCGGATTGGACTGGCCGGTCCGACCGGGGATTGGTCCGTTGGCCAGTCCGGGTCGTTACGAATCGTTTTTGAACGGTTGAACCTGCCGGTTCTTTTCGAACCGCTGGTCGGACCGGGAAACTAGACCGGTTTGCTTTTTTTATTTTAATGGGTAAAAACGGGAGTGTTAAACCATAAATTAGTGTGTTAGATATACAAATATAGTTAAGTTTTATATATATCTATAAAAAAAAATATATATAAATTATTTATATTTAACTACAATAGTTAAATCCGGTCCAACCGGTCCGACCACCAAACCAATAAAACGTCCATTTAACGTCTGATTCTGAAAACATTGCTTGCTAGTACCTTGTTTTGTACGGAAATTAATACATGTTGCTGTTAAAAAAAAGTTGAAGATGAAAAACTGTACGTACGGATGTACCCATTTGACCATTTATAGTCATCTTCCCCCCCCCCCCCCCCCCCCCCCCCCCTCTTTAATTTTGAGCAGTAAGCCAATTAGAAAACTATAGAAAACTACATTTCGTGTAACTTGGGCTACTAACGTTGTAAGGTGAACTCTAAAGTGCTGACTGCTGGACTAAAAGCACGTCAACATGTACAGGCCCAGGCCCAGTACGAGGCTCATATTATTTTTTCGTTACTAGAATTCTAGGCTTTATCCTGTAGCCATAGCATGCCCATGCTGCCACCAACTTAAACGAAACCACCACCAACATTGTGTTCGAACCCACATTGCATCCAATCAAGCAAAACTTGTCCTTGTCGGAGAACCCACATGCGTTGTTGACATGCTGTCATCATTGCATCTTCGTCAGGATAGTCTTGAATATTTTAGAGGCATCATACGTCAGGTAACGACGAGTCCCTTAAAATAAAATAAAACATTATATTTGTCAGTGCTATAACAATTGTATACACACTTATATGACTTAAGAAATTCTATAGTTATTAAGCTACAACCAACTACCATGAGGCATTGCTAAAGCCATCACATGTCACTGACCACTATTGTCGCCAGCTACACTACAGTAAGTGTTACACTAGTAGTGCTATGCTTGACAATGTGTTGATTCAATAAGTCAACTCAACATTGGGCCAACACGATACCTAGTCAAATCTTGTACGTTTCTAAAAGATAACTTAATATCATGTTCTTCTAATCAGGAGTTCTCTTCTATTTATTCTCAGTATTTTAAAAATAAGTTATTATCTTTGTTTCTAAAGCATCAAACTATTATCTCTATTTGAAGCAATGAAGGTGGGTATTATGGTATCACTAATGCGCTCATCAAAACATGATTGCTTCGGAATATACTCTTTTAGCTTCGTTGTCACAATTGGCTATTGTGTCAACATTAGCTATGTTTACCTTTAGAATACATCTATACATCTTAATTACACAAAATGTATTGAAAGCGGCATTCATTTTGTTCTGGAAAAACTAGTGACGGGCCAACTACACTTTTTTCATGTTACTTCAAGCTCGCAACATGACATCCTCTACTAATGACTTTCACTTCGATTACTATTGATGTTTTACTTCCATCATTTAAAGTGTGATGGTCTAATAACATATGAAATTGTATAGATATGCTTCAACAATATGTTATTTTTATATAATATATATATATATATATATATATATATATATGTTTAGACCATAATATTATCATGTCAATTTGTCAACGGTGACGCGCCTAGAATTTTAGGGTGGTTTAGGTGTAATTCTATATTGTATCACACATAAAAATATGCAAACCTCAACTTTGCACCTAATTCAAGGCATATGGGACTTATCTTGACTATTAGGTTACTAAATAAATAAAATAAAATCATTTACTATAAAACTCAACTCCTTTGAATACAGAGACATGTTTTCAAGTGCGTGTGTAAAGCTTGCAGATTGTTACTTGATCAAAAGTTTAGGGTCTACCCAGTAACAAATAGTATGGTCTCGCCTCTGACATGTATTGTGACTAGATTATTTGGGGAATGTTATCCTCGCCTATACTCCTCGCCTATACTGATAGCAAACGTGATTCACTCAAATCCCAACTAACCCGCTACTAGTAAACTCATGATGCAAAATAGTGAGGATGAATGACAATTATCTAAAAGCAACACTTGACTCCTTAGGACTACCTACCTTAAGATCTTATTTGTGTCTTTGTCAAAAGTTTTTAAAAACTTAAAGCTTGAAATAAAATGTTAACCTAAGCTCCCGATATGTAAAGGTAACTTCACATGAGGTGACTCCTATTCATGGGCCAAAGTGTGATTGCATGATTAAAGAGAGGAGATTGTTGATAGTCATTTTAATCAAACAAGAAAATTAAATTAAAAATATTTCACCGTTATCAAAACTTTAATTGAAGAGTTTATTTGTCAACAATATATGTTTTTCTTATATTTAAAGTACATTTATTTTAGCAATGACGCATAATCCTAGGTGTTACCAAGAGGAAATGAACATCATATGTGTTATTAGAATAATGATTATCATCTAATTTTGCGTATAATTATCTTTGTAATAATGTCATGAAAAACAGAGAAATAGAAAATTAACAAAGAAAAGGATGTAAATTCAAGTTATCATCTCTTTGACATGATAATAAATTAGTAATAGTGTGTGTATCTATATATATATATATAAGTATGAGTTCCGCTAAAAAGGCCATATACATATATATAGATATACATATATATATGTATACACACACACACATATATATATATATATATATACACACACACACACACACGTTTCTTGAAGGGCATAAATAGAGAATATCAATAAATTAGAAATCTATCAATCTATCAATATATATTAAAAAAGTTATGAAGTGCCACTTGTCAACATATTAGGCTTTCTCGTTTTTGTTTTCCGGTCTCTCTTTCATAATAAGTAATAATAGTACATACTAATTATAATTTTAAAACATACATAATAAAAAATATATATTGTAAAATTTATCAATATATATAAAGAAAGTTTTGAAGTGTCACTTGTCAAAATATTAGGCTTCTTTATTTTTGTTTTCCCGTCTATCTCTTCTAATAAATAATAATAGTACATACTAATTATATTTTTTAAAACATTTACATAATAAAAAATATATATTGTAAAAATTAAAAGCTATAGCTTTTTATATAAAGCAAACATAAAAAACGAATATAAAATGTAAAGTTTTCTTAAACACTTTTTAAAAGAGTTTTTAAATATTAAAAGAATGGTTTAAAAAATATAAAAAATTTAAAAAGCAAAATAAAAAATAATTTCATAAAAGAAATCTAAAACTATAGTATTGGTGGCTTACTTGAATTACTTAATTTTTAAATAGTTAATATTCAATTTGTAATAAATAAAAGGTTTTGGTTGGTACTATTCTAGAAATAAGTTTAATATAAATTGTGTTCTCATTGCTCTGGACCCCATGCATCTGTCGATACATAATTAGTTATCATTTTTCTATTAAAAGGTTTAAAATGGTTTTATATATTTTTAACGACGGTTGTATAGATGATTGATAGATGTTATCTTAACGAAACTGTTAATCTGTTTTTTAGTTGAAACCGTACCCTCAACCCCTTAATAAAAAACCCGTAACAAATTAACAAGAACCACCTGATGCAATCCTGTTTTTTAGTTGAAACTGCATCCTCAACCCCCTTAATAAAAAACCCATAACAAATTAACAAGAACCACCTGACGCAACCCAAACCCCTTTGCCTCGGGTGAGACTCGAATTGACAACCTCCCGAAGAAACCGACCTGGCTACCACTACGTCAAATGGATAATGGTAGTTTTTTTAGGATAATGGTCGTTTTTTTATAATTATTGAATAGTATGAAAAAGAAAGAAGTTTCTTATATGCTAAAATAGATATATAAATGTAATATTACCAGGAACTTTCATTCCTTCATAATAAGGTGTTTGGATATACATTTTAAAGTTAGTATGCTAAAATATCAGAATCAAAACCAAACAATATTAATCATAATCATAATAATAAAATATAACAATGATTATCAGAAAGAATAAAGTTAGTTAATTGACAAATAGCTTTAAACATGATTTTTGATGCAAAATCTCATCCAACTTTTCTCTACCTAACTATAAAAAAGTAAATCTAATAATAATCAAGTTTCTGCTGCTACACTAAAACCACTTAAATTTTGTTTATTGTTAATTCATAGCTATAAGAAATCAAAAACACTCTTGGGACACATCAAACACTAACCAAAAGTCTAAAACCTTTCAATTTATTGTTAATTCAAACATAATGAGTTAGAAATTAAACTTGCAACTTAAAATTGTATGCTTGTTAATCTATTTCGAGCTACAAGACCGTAAGGTGTGAATAAAAAAGCCTCAATGCATTTTTCACCTTAATACAAACATGTTATATGCAGTTTGTTCCAATTCTTCTAGTTTAATTCTTATCACGCCAAATTTTTATTTTTCGACATCCGACAAATAATTTAGAACCACACGACATGATGTAACATATTAAACATCTATATAAAAAACTCAATTTGAGGTCTTAGTGAAGTATGGTACAATGGATATATGATGGCTTGTTTTTTCTCCTTAGAAAGTAGAAACAACCCGTGAACCAAACATGTGCACCCTTTTTGTCCACTAAAGCCTCATCTATATTTGCACCTTACTTCCCCATGCCCCTAGTGTTTATCTTTTTTTCTTCAAATCATCATATATTTGTAATCTTTTTTCTTATAATTATGTGGTTTTACAAAACTGTTTGTTTGGTCTTTTAACTCAAAAACAATATATTAGAGCATTCACAGTGAGTTCTTTATTTTTATCCATACAATTATACTAAAAATCATTATATTTTTTTTCAGTTAAATAATAGCTTTTATACTTCTATCATTACTTTTTTCTCTTTCCTTTACTCATAACTACTTTAAAAAATATTAAAAAAATTATAAGGATTGAACAATGATTTTTCAAATATATCAATTCATAATAATATTTTTTTCTCTCTTTCACTCACAACCACCCAAAACCATTTCATATATATACCAAACACACTCACATACTTTTAAGAACTCCACTGTTAATGTTTTTAGAGTTGTTGTTTTTGACACCTGACAACTGAAGCAAGAATTTACGTGAAATGAGTATTTCGTTAATACAAATGGTAACTCAAACAAAACAAGTGATGTTTTTTTTATTTGGAAAGGCAATTGACAAACAATCACTTTTTCATGTGAATTCTTATTTCAGATATTAGGTTCACAAAACCAATAAAATCGGTATGGTATTAAAAAGAACACGTCTTTGTTATAGAAGATTTGAAAAACCATCTACTTGTAAGAATGATTTTGTAAAACCACAAGACACAAGTTCTATACAAAAGTTATATCTTTGTACCAAACACACATGTGATATTTACATTATATAATTATATACGATTTATATAAGGATACTATAAAAATGACCCAATAGACTAGGGCCTAGTGCGTGAGTAAGTCTATCAATAATATAATCGCATTTTTAATTGTTTGGCTATATTTCGTACAACCAAACCTTTTGTAAACGAATATGAAGAGGCAAGTACCTTCAAGAATTTAATATTTTAAGTCTACGTTTGAGGGCATATATGAAGTTGTTTAGCTCATTTTTGTTTATTTATACATTTTGTTATAAACACATAGACTAAAACAAAAAATAACACGTCAACCACCCAAAATTGTTTAATACTTTATTACTTTGTTACTAATACATTACATGCAATGCTTATATATTGTGTTATAAATTAATACTTAAAAAACCTAAATCATTTAAGTTTTTGATAAAACGTTCCATATTTTTGTTAAATCTCCACATCTTATACCAAGGATTATGTTATGTATATAAATACTCATCAAGCAAGTTTTTTTATACATTTTAAATAGTTTATTTGTCTTCGTACACATGTGTAAAGTAATATAACATACACATGCATAAGCTATTTATACAAACAGAAATTGTTTATACCTTTTATTTTCTTGAGAGACGGATAAACATTGCGTGTTAAAATTTTCTCAAATAGAGATCAAACAAGAAGGATACATACAATGAGAAACGTGAAAACATTAATGCGCAACTTAACGTTATTTGAATGACTCAGAAGAGTTTAAACACTTGTAGAAAATCCTGTTGCAAAAGAAGACCACACCATTCCATCTAGCAAGTATGCAACTCTAGCACAGGAGCTTTAAAAAGCATAGAGGAAAAGTGAATTGCTTAGAGTGGAACAAATGGTTTAATTTTGATTTCTCTTGATTTGACGTACGTTGTACTGTGCGGGCTTAGCTTCTTGCTAACGCCTCTCATTTAATTATTAATATATTTGCCGTTCAAAAAAAAGTGTGCAACTCTAGCACCTCCTCAGCGATCTTCCAAGATCCATCTCCTATATAAACAAAGCGTATGTACATACATATGCACATATGTGTATGTATGATATATGTGCATACATACGTATGTATGTATGTATGGATGTATGTATATGTATGTAGAGTGGCATTTTGAACCCGTGAAGGGGCAGTCTTTGTCAATGGAAGCTCATTCATAACAAACCAATAAAAATGGTTGAAAAATCACAAGTTGATGAAGCCCCACCTATCAAAGAAACTAATCCCACCAATACAGCATAATATTATTATTATTATTATTTATATTTTTCTTTTTCCAATAACTAATAGCAGATGTGCATGTGAAGCCTCAATAATTTCTCATGCAACCATAGTGGGGTCCTTCAACTCTTTAGCCACCCTTTCCCCTTTGTTCTCATGCCATCCTCCAACACTTAAAAGATTCTTAAAACACACAAAAAACCAGTTTTTCTGTGTACAAATTACCATGTCTCTGTTTCTCCATATCTTCTTCTTTACACTTCTCATTTTACATGTTGCTACCGCCGCCACCATCACCGCTGCCACCACCGCCAGCGTTGCCGCCAGCAGCGTTCATGGGTATGAAGATAAGCAAGTTCTCACTTTGAAGAAACCAAAATGGACACAACAACAAACAGTTAGAAAAAAATGCTTCACTCAAAGATCAAGTGAGTACTAATCACAATTACTCATCTTTTCGATCGCTTTAGGGGTGTTTTATTGCGGTTTGAAAGTGATTATATGATTATATTTTGTTTTTGGGTCACAGGTTATCTGTTTCGAGTGTCTCATTATAGTATTCTGATTTTCTTGACTGTTAAGGGGTCAAGTTAAACTAAATAATTAGTTTTGATAATTAATGAACAGATTAACAAAGATAATTCAGATTTCAAATGTAAATAATTAAATAAATATAGCTTGTCAAACACAAATAATTAATAAAGTTGATTATTGATTATCACAACTTCAAACAGACAAACATCCTATACCATCTTTTCCTGCATGAAAAAATCTCACTTTTCCAGAGCTTATGTTTCAGAATCCAGATCATAGTACATCTTTTTATGCCAAACATGCAACTTAACATATAAGTGTTGCTTTGAATTAGTAATTGTTGCTCTGGAATAAAGAATTTTTATAACCTTTAAGGCAAAATCTTTATATTGATTAGTGGTTTAAAGTAGATTAATTTTCTTGTTCTACAGGAACAGAAAAGAATGCAATTATATTAGAATTGCATAACAGGGATTATTGCTCTAAACCCAGATCAAACTGGAACCAAAGACCTCTAAAAAACCTACTTTCGGATCAAATTCGGGTTCATTCGATACAATCAAGAATCAAAATCTTTATTTCTAAAGGTTTAAATCAAGAACTTTCACAAGCTCAAATTCCTCTTGTTTCCGGAGCCAAACTTCAGACTCTCAACTACATTGTGACTGCTGGATTAGGCGGTCGAAACATAACCATGATTGTCGATACTGGGAGTGACCTAACATGGGTCCAATGTGAACCATGTGGTTCTTGTTATAATCAACAAGAACCGCTCTTTAACCCGTCACAATCACCTTCATATAAACCAGTTCTTTGCAAGTCAACAACTTGTCAAAATCTTGCAGATGCCACTGGTAGTTCAGGTGTCTGTGGGTTTAATTCCACAACATGTAACTACTATGTTAGCTATGGGGACGGGTCATATACGCGTGGTGATCTAGCTAATGACAACCTCATACTTGGTACCACATTGATCAAAGATTTTGTGTTTGGTTGTGGGCGGGTTAATGACGGGTTGTTTGGTGGAGCTTCCGGGCTTATGGGGCTCGGAAGAAGTGCTCTTTCAGTAGTTTCACAAACTTATGGTGTTTTTGAAGGTGTATTTTCCTACTGTTTACCTTCAGTGAGTGATGAGGGTTCAGGGTCACTAATTCTAGGGGATGGAACTTCACTTTACAAGAATTTTACACCATTTTCTTATACTAACTTAATATCCAACAGAATGATGCCCACTTTTTACTTTCTTAACCTCACTGGAATCAGTATAGGTGGGGTGTCATTACAAGATTCAGGTTTTGGTAAAAACGAAATGTTAATAGATTCAGGGACAGTGATCACACGACTTAAACCTACAGTCTACAATGCTCTAAAGACCGAATTTTTGAAACAATTTTCGGGTTTTCCTAAAGCTCCAGCCTTTTCAATATTGGATACGTGTTTTAACCTATCGGCTTATGAAGAAGTCGAGGTACCAACAATGAAAATGCATTTTGGGATGGATGCTATGCTCACGGTTGATGTAACAGGAATCTTTTATTTTGCCAAGGCCGATGCATCTCAAGTTTGTTTAGCGATCGCGAGTTTGTCAGATGAAGAGGCAATTGGTATTATTGGGAACTATCAACAAAAGAACACAAGGGTTGTATACAACACAAAGGCATCTAAACTTGGATTTGCTAAAGAAACTTGCAGTTTGGTTTGAAACTGCAAGCGGGACCGGCTCACAGGCTGATTCATATGTGATTGTTGTGAATATTTCATCATTCAAAAAATCAAAAGTATTGGGGTGATGGTATAGATATATGAATGCAGTTTATGATTTACGATTTACGAGTGTTAGGCTTAACTAATACAATCTTGGTACATATTCTATATAAGGTTGTTTAATTACAATCGCGATTTGAAATATAATATCATGTTATTGTGTTTTTAAGCCGCTAATAATCAGCTTTGAATGCTTAAAACAAGCAAACAGTCCCTCTACTTATTGTTTTAATGTTTTCCGATACGACTATAAGTGTCTTAAGAATGTTGGTATGCGTATCTAAACTGCTTATCTGATTATTATTTGTGAGTTAAACAGACCATTTTAAATAATGAATTTGATATGTTAGTTCCAAATGGCTTATTTTAACTAATAAACAAACAAATACTTTTACTAATCAGATTCTAAGTGTTGTGCATCATATTCAAACCAACAGGTAAAAATATATTATGTGGTTCTCGTGGTTCTTAACATATTACTGGTTCTGAAACAAAGACATTCAAATTCAGAAGAGAATAAATGAAACGAATTATATAACCAGTCTTACTTGATACTGTCATAGATTAATCAAATGCAAATTGTTCAGAATAAAGGGAATCTCAAGAATGCATATGTAAACAAGTACAACCAAAGGGCCTACCTGGAATTTATCGGTTCGGGAGCTATGATTTGTTGCAGAAACAAACACATCCAGTACATTCTCTGTCAATTGGACCGTAGCGAAAAAGTGTTTGAACCTGTCTACACAATAACAATGATCATTTCTGCATTGAACAGATGAACATATGACAGTCATATATGATCTGAGTTCATTCAAAAGTAGATATAAACATCAAGTGATAATAATCTTGCAAAGTTACATGCTACTCAAAGCAAAAATCTTTAGGTTGTAATGGGCTTTTCTTATCTATTTTCTTTCAGGCATTTTCACAAACAGTTGTGGGCAAGTGTAACGACCCACTAGCTTGAGGCCATTTAACTTGAAAATGTTACATTGGTTGATTGAAAGAGTGATCAATCACATCAAGAAAACTTATGATTGGGAACTTTCACTAGCTCAGAAGCTCTAGTTTCATGGGTCGATGGGTGTATCATTGTATGTATGTATGTTTAGTTTCATTTGTATCTCCTTTGCTCCTCAATTGTTGCTCTTGGCATTGCTGTTGTTCTTATAGGATATTTAGTATGATCATACGTTCTTTTTCATGCAAAATTTATGGAAATCGTGAGAATCTATGAAGAAAAGAAGACGTAATCAACAAACAAGATAATGAAGAGTTTTTATTTATTTATTTATTTATTTTGTATTAAAGGAAGAGTTAAAATACTTCTCAGCATGTTGTCATTGTGTCAAGGTGTCTTTATGTTATACAGAAAAATTACTAAATTGGTCATTTGATTAATTTGATTTTGAGCAATAGTCTTTGACTTATGTAATTATTAAAATAGCAGACCGATCACGAATGGTTAAGTGTCATAATATTTTCAATCGGCGACGCGAAAGCATGATATATCATTAAAAGAACCAAAGCATGATATATCATTAAAAGAACCAACCGGCGATACGTACACATGATGTATCGTCAACGTATCGCCCAAAAATTAAAAAAAATAATAGCGCCCACTAGCGATACATCATGGTTAGATATCGCTAAAACAAAAAATTTAAAATTTAAAATAAGATTGGCGATACGTATCGCCGGCATATCGCCTTGTAATTAATTTCAATTATTATTTGTACTTAATTATAAAATAACACTTATTTTCTGATTTTCTTCAGTCTATTTGCGTTAAATTCATTAAATAATACTCATTAGAATATTAGATTACCAAAATAATAATATGAAGAAAAAAAACATCATACATAATATTACAATAAAATCATTACAACGTGCTGAATAAAAAATACATATATTAATACAAGTATAAAACTTTTCTATATAATTTTGTTTTAAAAATCATTACAATTTTTCTTCTTATTAAAAAAAATGCATATATTACAATAAAAACACATATATTTACTAGCCAATATTGCATATAAGAAATTAAAAAAAATTCTTCGCCATCTTTTGTTTTAAAAAATCTATATGATTTTGTTGTAGTATATCTACATGTACTCATCTAATTGATATATTGAATGATGTTGTTTGTACAATTTCTATAAATCTTATGACTAATTATCAAATTCTGTTTTTACGTGATAAGACAGTTTATATCTTTATTATATATTAAGAAATTCAACAAATAATAATATATATTATTTTTATAAATTGAGAAAAATAGATTTTTTAAATAAAAAACCGCCGGCGATACACACCTAGTCAAAAAATATATTGAATGATGTTTATTTTTTTTCATCTGGCGATACACAAATGGTCTCGTATCGCTAGCATATTTCTAGACAAAAAAATAATTTTCAATTGCCACGTTGGCGATATCATATGCATTGGTATCGCCACGTGGCGATACAATGGTTATTTTTGAAAACCATTTGGTTAATGGCTATAATTGAAAATACATTTAGTCAATTGGCTATTCTGGTTATTTTTCCCGTAATTTAACTACAAACGGTCACATTGTTACTTCTTTATTAGAGTACTAATCGTGATTTGTAACGAAAGTAAAAATTAAAAATATAGTTAAAAAACATTCACACTAGCTTTTCAATCCTTGTATTTATATTTACACTAAAAGCCTTCTTTTTTTACTTTCTCTTTCAATTTAATAATATTATTTTAAATATTTATCATTTTTGTTGTTCTTCATCATTTTAGTAATATAAAAAAATTTATAAGGGTTGTACCGTGTTTTATCAAATATATGAAATCACGGTACAATTTTATAATTTTTTTATTTTATTTAATCATAACTAATTACAACCATCATTCATAATATAAAAAATGCACTCAGATAAAGATAAAAAACTTGTAAATGCTCACGTGCTAGATATGAGGCATTTTAGGTCTTGAACTCCAGCCTTTTGGTTGGGGCCTTAGGGGAAGACCATCATAACCACCCCATGTATTTTTGAATTTTTTTATTTATAGGATAAAATTTTAAATTATATTGACTTGAGGGATTATTAAATTAAAAATTTGACATTAAGGGTACCCGCCGGTGTGACCGACGAGGTTTCTTTTCTTAAAAAACGAGCCCTTCAAGATTCTACACCGTTTGTCTTTTTCCTCAGAACCCGCCAGTGCCACCGGCGAGTTCTAGCGTTGACTTGACTGGTTTATGGTCGGTTTCTGTGTGACAATGACTGGTCTATATATAAGAATTTATGTAATTATTAATAGATAGAATAATTTTGGTTTGATTATATATGGAACTTGAATATTATTTTGTTAATAGTGTGCATCGTTAATTGTAATTTTTACTTTGATATGTGGTTTCATCTATGTTTATATGATTTTGTAAATAACTATATATATAAAATTAGATTATATTAATTTTTTGCAAGAAATTTGCGACTGGACTGCAACAAGAAACTGGTCACGTAAGAGGTGCTCACAAATTAAACTGGCAGTGGTAATCAGTTGTAAAATAGACAATGACTGGTCTATGGTCGGTTTCTGTGTGACAAGACATTAATGCTCAAGAACCCGCCAATGGGATGGGCGAGTTCTTGTGTAAATTAGGGTTTGGTCCGGACGATTTTTTTTTACTTTTTTTTACTTTTTTTACTTTCATATTATATAAACCATCTCATTTCTTTCACAACACACAACTTCATTTCACAAAATAAACATCTTTTATATTATATAAACCACCCCATTTTCTTTCTTTGATAGCTTTAAAATATTCCAGTCATAGACCAGTCATTGTCACACAGAAATTGACCATAGACCAGTCAAGTCCGTAGACCAGTCAAGTCCATAGACCAGTCAAGTCAGCGCCAGAACTCGACGGTGGCACCGGCAGGTTCTGAGAAAAAAGACAAACGGTGTGGAATCTTGCAGGGCTCGTTTTTTAAGAAAGGAGACCTCGTCGGTTACACCGGCGGGTACCCTAAGGTCAAAATTTTAATTTATTTACCCCCTCAAGTCAATATATATTTAAATTTTACCCTATAAATAAAAAAATTCTGTATTTTTATACATGTTAAATATATCAAATATATATTGATGAAGAGTTATAAAATATAAAATGCTATTTTGCGATGATTAAAATTTACTATACATAAGTACTATAAATAATAATTACCTCTATTATTTTTTAAATCTTCAATTTAAAAAAATTGTTTACTATAACTTTTCGTTTTAGAATAGGCTGTTTTGGAAAATGATATTTTTTAATAATAAATCCTTGTTTAAAAACCATGGATTTTATAAATTAGTTTCGTTTTATAAATAAATTTTCATCTTTTAAGAATTGTTTTTAAAAATCATTTTTAAAATTATTCCATTGTTTAAGAGCTCCGGTTTTAAAATATATTTTTTTAGTTTTTATAAACTCAATTTTGATAACGGTTTTAAAATATTTTGTAATTTCAAAAAAGGTTCATTGTTTTAGGAAATTTTTGAAGTTTTTATAAATTGTTTCTTTAAAGACTATTTTTAATCAAAAGATGTACTTTTTATATTACTAAAATATGCTTTTTAAAAAATCTTAATTCTATAAAAACCTAAATTTTAAAAAGAGAGATAAAAAGACACATTACAACCTATTTTTTTACATAATAAGCAACGTGACACATTGACACTTTAAAGACAACATGACTTTCTAAAAGGTTTTTATTTATTAGATAGTATTGTTGAATTATTTATGTCTTTAATTTTTTTAAAACGACTAACTCATATGCACTCGTACATGTATGTGCATATACATACATGTACACATGTATATATGAATATATTTAAATGGATACATACATAAATACATTTATACATAAAAAGGTTGAAATTCTTATGGGCTTATTCAACTTATTTCATGTGATGAGCCATCTTAGTTGAAAGCAAAATATTGCTGATTTTGCTAATAAAAATATAATTTAGATGATGAACTTTATCAATTCTGGGTTGAGCAGATTGCAACCGTAGGTCTCTTTTGATCGTAACGGGTCACATTACATACGAGTTAGATTGCAAGTTGCGTTTTCTTTATTGTGTTTTATTTGTTTACTTTAGGATCTTCATTGGAAGAGTTTAATTGTTCTTTGACTGCATAAGAAGGTGTTTGGAAGCAAATTGATTTCCTCATACGTGTTTTAAATGCTGAATTAAATGCTTTCAGCAGTTATCCGTTTTGCACCTGGCTACCCAGTGTTTACCGTTGGCACGATAACTAGTACACCAGAGGTGCGTCCTTCACACGAGCCGAGCCGAGCCCAAGCTCGTATGGGCTCGAGCTTGGCTCGTTATGACTTGGGAGAGCTCGAGCTCGAGCTCGGCTTGTTTCTAGCTTTAGTTTTAAAGCTCGAGCTCGGCTCGGACTCGGCTCGTATATTTATTTAAAAATTATTTTTAATATTTTTATATTTAATTTTGATATACTTTATAATTATATATTTTATATATAACATTACATATTATTTAATTGTTTTTTATCATAACTTTATATATAATAAATATGATTTATATAATATATTTAATAAAAACAATTATATAAATAAAAAACTTGTTTAGGCTCGCGTGCTGGCTCGAGCTCGATACGTGAAGCCCGGGCTCGGGCTCGATAATTAAATGAGTTTTTTTCAACCTCGAACTCGGCTCGGGCTAGATACAACTCGGCTCGTTTCGAGGCTCGCGAGTTACTCGGCTCATTTACTCCCATAAATGTTTAGAAAGAATTTGATTTAAGCATTTAGAAAATTACGTACATTATATTATATATACACTAAGATTTATGCATCATAATTTAATGGTGATTATATTTATCTAATATCTTGATCCATCTCAATTTTTGTATGAATATTGATAGTAGACTTGCACAAAAAAACCGGGTACGGACCCGACCCGGCGTAGCCGGAATAAACCGGCGGTTTCAACCCGGTTTGGGTTTTTTTGAATTTCTAAAACCCGACCCTACCCGGACCCGACCCGGTCTAGACTCGAAGTGAACCCGGTATTGGATATTTAAAAAAAGAAAAGAAAATTAGAAAAAATAAACTAAACCCGGTATTGGACCCGGTTCCGGACCCGACCCGACCCAGGTATGGCGGGTAGGGTTTTCCCGCAAGTGAACCCGACCCGGGTTCATCAATACCCGGATACAAAAAAACCCGACTGGACCGAACCCGGTTTGAACCCGGTTCTAGGTCCGGCCCAAAACCGATTTGTGCATGACTAATTGATAGTATTGTCAACAAATGTGTTTGCTTTAAAGATGTACCCTTTTCTTTATTACTTTACAATGCAAACTTTTGGTAGTGATATTGTCGTTTCCAAGACTTGGTAAGAAGAACCCTGCTGCAACGCGCGAGTTACAATCCTAGTTATTGACGAAAGATATATTATTATTATTATTATTATTATTATTATATTATTATTTTGCAATGGAAATTCAAAAGGGCATCGAACACTAATTTCAATCTTCAGATCGCATATAACAAGTTGCTGAAAAGCTTCATTTGTTCACCTTCGAGCCCAATGATTATGGATAAGCTCCCATCGTTTATTGGGCTTGGTAACACGAAACAAAGCCCAGGTAATGGGATCCAACTAGGGCAAGCGAAAATGGGCCGGCCCCATCCAAAGTCAGTGTCGTAGATTGGGAACCTGGCCCAACTTACTATTCTAAGATTTGTGTGTTCATAAGAAGTTTTAGGCTTTTGATCATCAAGATGTTGTTCTAGATAATCTAGTGCTGATTTTAGATAATCGTCATTCATCGTCGCTAACGCGTCATGGATTTTACTCGCAGCGTACCCGATAGGGTTTGATTGGATCTCACCAGCTGTCGTTGTAGCATTGGCTGCGAAGATAACATTTCCAAAATAACCAGATGGAAGTGGTGGTTGTAAACGGGCCCGCCCATCGGTGGCCATTTTTAACTTGGTGTCTTGATCGTCACGTAACCCGCGGGCTTTGCATACACACTTCCAAACATGGCCCGAGAGAACTTCAAAAGAGCTGAAGGTGGTTGTGTTACCATCTTCCTTTGATTTTGCTTTGAGCACGTCGAGTTGATCTCGTGTTAACTTGAATAATGAGCAAATGGTTTTTGTTTCATTTGACGGGACTTGGAGTGGCGAGTTCACCATTGGTTCTGGTTGGTATTCGACATGCTCAAAAACGGGTTGTGGTGGATCGCGTGCACGAAGAATGGTCCGGTCTATGAAGGGCGGGAGACTGACGTCAAGGCCACGAGCCATATCAGCCCATGTGTTCATGAAGTGCATCGCAGACGGTCCATCCACAACACGATGGTGCAAACCAACTCCTAACGAAACCCCACCACATTTAAAGTGAGTCACCTACTCAAATTAAATTACATATAAGTTTTAAACAATAACTCAAAATCAAACCTATCTACTGACTATAAGTCAAACTTTTTAATTAGACTAGTGGTTAGACCTAACATCAATTATTATTCATCCCCAAATTCTCATTTACCAAATATTCTATTTTTAACTAGCTATGTACATATAAAACTTGAAGTAAATAATAACTTCATATGTTTTTCAAGCATGATAAACCAGTTAACCAATAAGACGACCAATTCAACATCCAGATAATATTCCATACCTGCGCCACAAGCAGCGGACACGACTCAATCCCCGACCGATAATCCACCCGCGGCATAAGCTTCAAGAACTCAAACCTCGGCGCAAAGTCACCAAACTCATCGATCACACCATCACACTCCGCTTCCACAAACAACGCCCCTTGCCCCCGACAATCGATCTCGATCCGCCCATCATCTCCGGTCACAAACCGCCCACCCATCGGGTAAAACGCCACCAACACCTTACTCAAAGCATCCTTCATCACTTTCGAATCAAACAACTTGAGATCACCATTCGCCCTATAAAAATACACCAATTGTATGTGAAAATTTGGGGCTGTGAGATCGAGACTCGAGTTCCATAGCCTTATCTCCGGTGTATCTTCCGATGGAAACACCAATGTTGACTCTTTTACCACTGTTTTCATGTTGATGTTTAGTGCAAATTACTGCAAGAAGATATTATTATTGATGGTGAGAAAAGAATAATGGGATATGATTGATAATATTCGTAATGTGGTTAATAAGAGATAGTGAAACTTCCGACGACGTAGTGACAAATGATCGGCGTACGACGGTTTTTGACGGAGAAAATGAGAGATCTTCGGACAAATTTTGGTGGGTCCTATGTAAGATCTGGATTTTGGGTGTTGGAGACAGAGAGATAATGAACAAGTTGTTAATTTATGTGAATCATGATGGTTGACGAATCATACGGATATGATTAGGTGTGTTATTTAATTAGAATATGATTAGGTGTGTTATTTAATTTATGGATCAGATTCATACATTATTAGTGTTTATGGAGAAAAATATAATACATTGTTGGTTATAGAAAGGTAAGTTACAGTTTAAGAGTTACATGAACTTTAAGATTATATTACAAATTTAAGATTTAAGATTACACAGTTTCTTCCTCGTACTTATATTTACACCGAAAGCATTACTTTTTTTACAATTTCTTTCAATTAAATAATACTTTTTAACATTTTTGTTATTAACTTTTATTGAGGTATGTTATTAAAACATCAAATTTATTTTATCTATCTTTATATATTTCTATACATACATATAAATATATGGAGAAAGATATAGATAATAGGGTGTCTCGATAATATAAATGAATGATTGTATAATCCAGCCTCTTTTATATTTCCTTCACTCATAACCAGCTTTTAAAATATGAAAAAAAGTTGTAGGTTGTATCGCATTTCCCCAAATATAAAAAATCATGATACAATCCTCATAATTTTTTTATTTTCATTCACTCACAACCACTAATAACTATTCTATATAATATAAGACACACTCACATCGAAAATGAGGAACCGACTATGAATGCTCTTAGAGACATCTTGTTTTCTATAATTTTGTTAGTGTAATTTATATGTTATGTGTAATGGTTGGGAGTTCAGAATAGATAAAATATTATTGTTAATCTGTATATCTGTTTATACAATTTAACCCTTATAAAAATTTAATATTTTTGAAAATGGTTGAGTAAGAAAAGAGAGAGAAAAAATAATGAAAAATGTATAAAAATCATTATTTAACTGAAAAGTAGGAAAACAACAATTATTTTTCATGTAATTATTAGTATAATGATAAAGAATGTCATACCCTCAAAATCCACCGGCGAGGGTACTACCGTGAGGCGCGTGACAAACCAGAATCTCAGATACAGTCATATCAAACGACACTATATGCGTTTTCAAAATAAGCGTTTGGCCGTAGATCATAGTAAAACACAGTTTTCAATGTAATCAATGCGAAAGCGTAAACGTTTAAATTAAACCATAAGTAATAAGTGCGCAAAACAAAGCGCCCAATGAAAAGTAATAAATGTAAATGAACTTGCTTTTAAATAATAAAGATGATGTAGGAGCCTCAGATACGCAACCTTAGCCCTAAGCGTGTCAGCGATCTGAGAAAACATGTTAAAATATGTCAACACAAGATTGGTGAGTTCACAAGCGTTTAAATTAGTAAATATGTTTGAATGTTTGCTTGGTAAAAGTAGATAAAGGTATACCATAGGTAGCTAGCCTATATATCGAGTTACTTAGCGTTTCGAACCGAACCTGATTGTTTTGTGAGTTGTTTTGCATTCTGCCATATCTTATCACAAAACAATGGCAAATGTCTAGGTTAATTAAATACTCGTTCGACCTCTAGTCGAATTAGCGCGACTAAAGCGGCTGGGGTTTGTCAAACCCAGTAGTACTACCCAAAATTACATCGCTAGCCATTTATTAACGGTTCGAATGTGTAAGGACTTGCGTGAGAATGTTTGCACTACCGTAACAGACGAATACCAATAATACTAAAACCCGATAAAAATAGAAATAGTTTTCATGCTTCTCCCCCAAAAAGGAAAGTAAGTAAAAGTGGAGTCGTGAAAACTCACCTTAAATGCGTAGCAAAAACATAAAATATAAAAGTCAAATGCTAATCATTACCTAACAAATGTAGACCCATGAGTATGTGTACATGTGGTCAAGATGAACCCGTTGTACCTAAACAACGTAAATGTTAGCATGTTGGAGAAATGTTTGACATGTTTAACCAATGTTTGATCAAAGTTGACCGGACTAACCCGGCGACCTGTTGGTGACTCATACAAGTAAAAACATGTTTAGTCATGCTTAAATAGGTCAAATAGTGATTCACATAAAGTTTTGTGTCGGCTATTTTTTGGAAGTTTCTATTTTTAGAAAGTATGACATTGTTACACATGTGCAATCTGTTTCAAGATTATGAATCATACCACAATAACTATCTCAATTATAATTTAACACATTCAACAATCATCCATAGCATGTTAACATAACCTAGAAACTTAATCATGCCCAAAGTTTTTTAAATTAAAACATAAGAACACAACTTGCACAAATTCCATCCAAAGTCTCCTAACCTGCTACTATGATCATTCTAACATTAATCACATCATCACATCATATTCTACACATATCATATTCTACACATATCATATTCAACATTCATCACAAAAAGTTTTCATAAATAACAAACATGTTCATATGATGTGTTTTTTATCTATCAATTATTACCGATCCATTCTTATGCCCTAAACATCATATAACTATTATTTAAAAACTTATAAAACATTCATAAATTATCATCTATAAACCAACTTACCCAAAAAATTTATGAAATGAAACTAAAAGTAATTAAAATGTAATGTACAAAATGCCCAGGTAACGTAATAATCTTATGCAATTACAATAATGATAGTTAGACAACTTATATTAATAACTATTATAACAAAGAAAAATATGGCTTGCTTTTTATTGCAAACACGAAAACTAACATAAGAAACCAAACCCTAGATTCATTCGAGGTTCTTTGTATTCTTGGTTGATCATCATATCAGTGTTTTTGGTAAAGCTTGGTCCATAGGTTGGAAGAAGGAAAATATGATGAAGGTAAGAAGATTAAATTAGAATGAAAAAAGAATATAAAGGAAAAAAAGAAGATATTAAGTTAGAAAAAATCACAAATTCAAAAGTTTTTTAAAAAAAGTACAATGTTCCATACATACAAAGAAAAGTATTAATAATATTGGAATTGGTGAAAAAAAGAAATTACATCCATAATACAAAAAACTTATAGGAGAAAGTACATGCATTTAATGTAAGGGTTGTAAAAAAACAGGTATACTCTTAGTAGATTCTTTTTCATATTGTTGATGTGCTGATCATTGATTGGTCCATATGGGTTAATGGGTTTTTAAAAATACTTAAGGGGCATTTGATTGGAAGGAATTAAATGAAATTGAGAAACTAGTATAATTTTCAAGTAAAATTATGTTTTAGTGACCAATTAAAGTAAGCTCAAAGGAATGTTTCAGCTCAAATTTTCTTGATTGTGGGATTTTAAAATCCTTCTACCTAGAGAGAGAATTTGAAATCCCACAACCCAGAGAATTTGAGGTGAAATATTCTCTTGAGTTTTAAATTTTATTACCCACTCAAATATAATTTTATTTAAAAATTATACTAGTTTTTCAATTCAATTCAATTTCATTCCATTCATTCCAACCAAACGCCCCCTTAGGGTTTTCACCTGAACCCAATCCTATATATATATATATGTAATATATATATGTGTGTGTCTATATATATATGTATGTATATATATGTGTGTGTGTGTGTGTGTATATATATATATGCATGTATGTATATATACATACATATAGGTGGTTCAAATAAAAAAACATGTCTAAAAACCTAAGAAGTAATATGAGATTGACACATAACGTGTTGTTTTAATGTTAAACAACACAAAAGTATTGTCTTACGACAAAATAGTACATAATATGTTATTTTTATAATAAAACATCACATTTTTGTAACAACGATTTTTTTTATCAAAAAATATGGCAATACAATATTCAAATTAAAGAGGATAAAACGCTTGATTTTATGGTGCGATTAATTGTAAAAAATAACATCGTATAAAAAAGTTACGAACGTTTAAAAAAATTAACGAAAATGGTTTTTCCATGCTACCATTGGGACCACTTTTATGCCTAAGAATTGATCTAAATCGTTGATTTATAAAATAGAGAGCTAAGATTTTTTAGGCTTTTTAGGAAAATGCATTTTTTAGGCTTAATTAGATCATTGACGGGTTATTAAACCATCCGATTATTTTCATTACTCGGATTTCGAATATGCAACCCGAGATCACCTTAAGGTGGAAACTCATTACAAGTGACAGAAAACCCCATAGGCCAATCTAGAACCAATTTTTTTAATCATAAATGGAACTTAAACTCAAGACATCTCTATATTTTAATGAAGTGTTAGGCCCCGTTTGATTTACGGAATTCTTTGGAATTGGAATTAAATAATTTTCCATCCAAAATCATTTGGGTTGGTTAACGGATGAAATTAAAACTAATTTTTTTTCACATTAATTGGAATTCATTTATTTTACTTACCCATGAAATGTTTAACATTCAAAAGGAATATTTATAATTTACATTTCAATTCCACTTAAAATTAATCAACCAAACACATTATTGATTCTAACAAAATTTCAATTCTAGTTCTAATTGCATTTCCGATTTTAATTTCTTTACAAATAATTTTGCGAACCAAACGACCCCTTAGAGTATCTCATCTTAACCGATTGAAACTATGATTTAAGATTTGTTTTGAGTCCTTAAAACAGTCATCCGCTAATGGTTCAGAGTTGTGATTATATGAAGTTCAATCTACTCGCTCGATAAATATAAAATTAAAAACGTTTTGATTCCATTTAAGCCGAGTGTTATATCATCCAGTCCATTGCTATTTGCTAATATCAATTATTTATCGCTAATAGTAATATCATTTATTCCACATTCCGTATGGATTTGATATGGAATGTTCGTAGAAGATATTGGTGTGAATACCTTTAGAAAATTACGTGATGAGTTTATAATTTATAATATTATTTTATAAAACAAACAATGGGAGATGTGTGACTTGGGGTGTCATTAGCGTTAATTTAATTGGGTTTTGGAATTTTCAGGTAGGGTTTATCGGGTCTTTAGGTGTAGGAAATCAATCCGAAAACCAAACCAAATATATAACGCTTAATCGGTTTTCGGGTTTCGGGTTTAGTCGGGTCGGGTTAATTGGTTTTCAGGTTTAAACTAAACCATTAAACTTATAATAAATTGTTTTTCAAATATTGTTTGTGAAACCAATATTTATATAATCAAAATGCATATATGAGATTTAACATTTATTAATAAATATAATTTTGTTTATTATTTTGATCCGAAAGTTTTTACATATTTACGTACACTTTATTATGCATATTCAAATGTTAAAGGACATTATATTTGTTTATCCTTAAAGTTCATATAATACAATTAAACCACAACAATAAAATATAAAGTTTAGAAAATCATGTTCTCAAATCTCGTAAACGGTAACATAATACAAACACATAAATACACATACATATACATATTAATCTTGAAATCATATATAATACTAATTATCAACTATTTTATGCATTATAGGTTGTACTTAAGATTTAAACGGTTGTATCCATTTTTGTTTTTTTTTTCTTTTTAGTTTTTTCGCTTTTAAGTTTTAACCCCTTTACAATTTAACTTTTATATTTTTTTCGCTTTCAACTTTGGTTCTTTATATTTTTCATTTTTAATAGACTTTTCGTTTTGCGTTTTGGTTTAAATTTTACGAGTTAACACGGCGCAACATGTGATGCAGTTCAACATTTTTAAGCCTATTTTTCCCGTTTAACGACCGTGTCATAACACACGGATTTTAGATTGACTTAGTTATTGTTTTTAATATTTTATGTTTCACGTGCTAGGTTAAATGTTTTTATGTCTACTATCCGTTCGTTTTTATTTTTACATTTTTTATTTATTTTTAGTATAAGTTTTCTGGTGTTGGTGGTCGCCATGATGGTATGAAAAAACTGTCATAAAAGATGTTTATAAAAGTGAACTTTTAATAAAAAGAGTTTAAAAAACAAATGTTTCTAGAAAAAAGACATTTAGAGAAAATAAAGTGTTATAACAAATATCCTAGAAAACAAGTCATTTTAGAAGGGATATTTAAAAAATATAAAAAGACATGTCATTTTAGCTAAATATAGGAAAATAAAATAAAACACTCATTTTATTAAATAACTTTTCAAACACCTGCTTGGTAAATATTTTTTCACCTACATTATTTAATAAAAACTCAAATCATATTATCCTCTATTAGACTTAAACCCTTATGCCCATGAGAAACGCTTCTTCAGCACAACTTGTTTTAAAAAAAGAACTAACATTCGGGTTAATCGAACCATTTATTATAATCAGGTTCGGTTTGATGTAATAATCGGGTTGGATTGTTCGTATTAGTATTTAGTCAGGTTCGAGTCAATTTGTTCGGGTGTAACATTTGGGTTCGGGTAGAAAGCGCGCCCTTCGTGAGATAACGCAATGAAATTAAATATTATAACCCACGTGGATATTTTTAAAACCTAAATAAATAAGAAAACTAGAAATAAATAATAATAAAAAATAAAAGCAAATTAAAAAAGTACAACCAGAATCAAAACATAAGGGGTGAACAAAACATTACAAATAAAAAGCTGGAATAATGAAAACAAATTTGGAAAAAGAACTGGAGCTTGAAAATAAATAAACAACTTTTATTTAAAAAAACCAGAATAAAAACATTGCTGTCACCCTTAAAACCTTATGAAAGTGAGTGACCAAAGCCCAACCCTTATATATTAGTTTATAATAATATATAAAACTCAATAATAATCTCATGTCCAACAAATTAACTTTTTGCTCGAATCTTTTGTTGAACCTAATAAAATTCAAAAAGTTAAAAAAAATCAAAGATTTAGTCTGACCCGGTTCTCCGGTCTGACCACCGAACCAGTCTGAACCATCCAATTCTTCGGCTACAAAAAGAATTCAGTTCGATCGACCTAGTGACCCTTTCGAATGCTGATCCGATCCAATTCAGAAAAACACTAGTTAGGCACGAGTAGGAATACATGTGTCCATGTAAATAATAAAATATGTAACTCAATAGTAAAAAAAGTTACATTTATTTAATTAGTTTTGTTATCTTCATTGTTTAACTTGATAATGAAATTAGTTGTGATTAAAGCAGCTAAAGTACTTGTGACTAAAGTCTAGGGACTGTTTGTAACTGTCTAGAAACTCAAGGACTAAAGTGGAAGTAAGCTGCATATATAAACTCTTGCGTTTGGCTATTTTGCTTTATTATCCACTTTATTATCTTCTTTTGTTCATACAACTTCTCTACAAGTCATCTTGTTCTTTAAGCAGTGAAGATCGAGATGAAGGTGGTGGTAAGAGAATCGACGATGGTGCGGCCCGCGAAGGAGACACCAGCGATAAAGCTATGGCTTTCGAATCTCGATCTCAGGGCTCCAAATTTTCACACACCGGTGGTGTATTTTTAAACCACCAACGGTGCTCAAAACTTCTTTGATCCAAAAGTGTTAAAAGATGTTTTGAGGAGGGCAATGATTGCGTTTTACCTGATAGGGCAAGGGTCGTTGTTTGTGGAAGCTGAGTCTGATGGCGTTGTTGATGATTTTTGTGACTTTGCACCCAAACCAGAGTTCTTGAAACTCGTGCATGTGGTTGATTACCAGCAGACGATAGAATCATATCCTCTGCTGGTATTACAAGTAACTTACTTTAAATGTGGTGGAGTTTCGCTAACGGTTACATTTAGGGGTGATCATAGTTCGGGTGCTCCCGTAATAACCGATTACCGAACCGAAAAAGTACCGATTACCGAACAGAAAAAGTTCCGATTACCGAACTGACTAAATACATAATAGTAGGTTAATGGTACCAATAATTTTAATATTTCGGGATCGGGATCGGATTCGGGTATTAACTTGGTAAACCGAAATAGTTAGTACTGACCTGAAAAAAAACCCAGCTAAACACTCAATACGTGAGAATTAATGGCAATGATATGTATCCCAATAGAAATCAAGATTTATTTTCATTCAATATCTTAGCAAATTTCAAACTAATATATATCCTAATTAAAAACAATTGTGATTCAAACACTCAATACAATATATATACACGTCCAACATGCTAATTCTCATTATGCAATGTTTGAACATCTTCATATTGTGATAACAATCGACTGCAATTTTGCTTCCATAGGATTCCATCAATTTCTGAAATACAAACACAAAATAACTAATGTTTATCAAGCCAATATTTTGTATAATGATAACCTGTTATGCTATGGTACCCATATTAATTCATATAGTAGTTTTTTGTAATTTGTTTGAGATTTTATTGTAGTTGATTTATTTGGTTGATCGAGAATAAATGGATCCCGTGAACATTGAGCAACTTTCCAGTGATGAATCTAACAACGAACATAAACGAAAAGCAAAACAGCCTGCTAAAAAACGGACCAGAAACAAAGAAAAGTAAAGGAGGTCGTTCAAAATATTGGGGTGAATTTGAGAAATTCACCGACGAGGATGGTAATATAAAAGCAAGATGTGTTTATTGTTCAATCATCGGTTTCGGTAAAAATACCGATTTTACCTTATTACCGGTTACCGAAAACCCATTTCCCGATATATGTTGACAGGTACGGTTTTCGGTTAGTGTTCTTGATCCAATTCGGGATCGGGATCGGGTTCGGATAATGCGGGTTTGGTCGGTAATACCGATTTGAGCACCCCTAGTTGCATTGCACCATTATCTAGCAGGGGTGTTTAAAAATATCCGAATAAAAAACCGAATCCGAAATATCCAAAAATCTGAAGTTTGGATATTCGAAATTTCGGATTCGGGTAGTGATTTTGAGAATTTTCGGATATTTCGGATATCTGAAATATTCGAAATATCCAAAATATTTTTATAAAATTTTTAAAAAATATCAAATATTAATTAAATATTTTAGATATTTTCAGATATTTGGATATTTTAATAAATACTTTGGATATATAAAATAAATTTCGATAAAATTTATTATATTTTTATTAAATTTATCAAATAATACAACTTTTTTTTGAAATTCGGATATCCGAACGGATTGTTCGGATAGTGAACTCCACTATCCAAAATTTTCGGATATCTGAAATTTGAATATCCAAAAATGAACACTCCTAGTCATCTGCATTGCACTTTATAAACACATGATCTGATTTGACTCGTGGTCTTCACATCACCCTCCCACCCTTTATAGACCAGACCCCTCTTCGTGCCCGGGACCCACCACAACCCATTTTCGAGCACGTGGAATACCACCCATGTCCAATAATTAAATCGCCACTCCAACTCCCACCCGATGAAACCAAAACCAAAACCGTCTATTTAATTTTTAAGTTAACACGAGACCAACTAAACGTGCTCAAAGCAAAGTCAAAGGAAGAAGGTAACACAAACAGATACAACTCTTTCGAAATTCTCTCGAGCCATGTTTGGAAGTGCGTGTGTAAAGCGCCTAGTTACAACTGAAGCTTTTGCTTATCGATCATCATTGGATTGGAATCCGAACAAATGAAACTTTTTCGTGACTTCTTGTATGCTATTTTAAATTAAAGTTGTATTAACGTTCGTGTGAATATGATTGATTAATAGTGGTTTTCACGGTTAAAGTATGATAGTAGATGACTTAACTACATGATTTAAACCACCTTTAATGTTGTTATTGTTTTTGGATGGTTCGTGGTTGATGATGATTGCTAATTACAATAAATTTACAAAGTTGATAGATTTTAACTTTTGGTTCCAACTAGTGTTAAAATGACATAAAAACTAATATTAAAACATAGTCGAAAACTCGTGTGTTGGAGGGGTGTAAAATTATTAAAAAAATATTAAAATGTCGTTGGGAATTTGCACATTGAAGAGGACGTCTAAACCATTGATAACACACGTAAATTTATATATAAAACGAATGTTGTCGAGAATTTGTCTGTTGAAGCCGTTGATAACACACATTTATTTATGAAAAATAGAAACTGTAATGTTAGACAATAATTGTACATATATGATTTGTTTAAAACTATATATCATGTTATTATTTATTTGAAAGATAAAGATGAAACTATATAAATAAATGAAAAAAAACTGAGAAACAAAGAATATGTATATCACCATGTACGATACTATTATGCATTATATTAAAAATATGATTTTAACCAAAATCGTCTTCATCAATCATCATGAAAATATAATAATTACTCATGTTCAAAACAAGTAATACAGTAGGTAAGATGCATATATCCCCTATATCCAAAGGGTTTTAAATCTTTTTATATGTAGATATAGATGATTAACAAAGTAATTAGGATTTGTTTTAAGAAAAACTTATTTCTCACATCAAGGGCTTATCACATGCGATGTGATGAGACTACCAGTGACAACTTCGTATTAACTCGTTTAAAATGATCTCGTCATCTTTCACAACCTATCTCTTTCTTCCTTTTTGGCTCGTCTAAAACGTCATCTCTTGAAAAAATAGAAGAAATAACCCTCCTTAAAGACCTTAACGGACGATGGAACTGCTCGTTTGGATCTCTACCATCATGACACGCATTTAGACTCCCTAGATCTGTTAATGCGAGCGAGCCAAGCTGGTATGAATTATATCAGCCAAGTTCGACCATAAAACTTTAGCTTGGTTGATGATGTTAAAACTAGCCGAGCTGATTCATCTAAAATCGTTCTAAGCATGATGTGACCCTACCTTGCTCTATTCGGCCGGTGAACAACTCTATATTCACCAAGCGAGGGGTATCTAACATACCATGTACATATAGGAAAAATCAAATGCAAAATGTATATACAAAAACTTAGAAAGTACTATGGGTTAATCGTATTTTTACTACGTTTAGAGGCAACTCTTTTTTAAACAACCTCTATGTCGTTCACCGCTATCTCTTTCTTTCATTCTAACTTGTTTAAACGTGCTTCCCTTGTAAACGATAGAAATTACATCCCTTAAAAGACCCTTATAGACGATGGATCTCCACCGTCATGTCCCTCATTTTGACTCCATAGATCTGCAAATACATTTGTTAAATAGAAATCAAGACAAAACGGAGCGAGCCAAGCTGGCTCAAATTGTATACTAGCTCAGCTCAGTTGATGATTTCAAGCCTAGCCGAATCTAAAATTCAAGTTGAGCTTGATGTAACCTGACTCACCATGATTCAGCCTGCGAACAACCCTGTATCCACCATGAACCATCAATCATCCAAAAACATAACCACCCTAATGGTGATTATACATAAATTGTTATACTTTAACCGTCAAAACCACCATTAACCATAGCCAACCAGCCATCAAATTTTACACATAGTTACAACTTTCAATCCCGTAAAAATAACACTAATTTGGTACCTGACACACTCTAAATTCTTATACATAAACCACACTGTTATAATTTCTTTGAAGTTTAAACACTAGATAAATTTCATTTTTCCTTTGGCTACTGATTGTTTAACATGTTGAACCTGACATAAGGCTTTCTGAGTTCCGGTCAACCCTGAACACAAGTCACCACCAGCCCCTAGAGTAATAGCAAAATAGAGATAAATGGTGCATAGGAAAGCGAGGAGGGCGAGGGCGGTTAGTAGGAAGCGGTGCCGCCTGATAACGGTGGAGAAACTGCCCAATTCATTTCCTGTTGTGAAACTCTTTCTGGATGAGTTTGAAGAAAATGCTGTTTGAGTTTGAGTTCTCCGGTGAGGGGAAGTGATGACACCATCTAGAGCCATTAATCTTATGCAATCAGGAATTTTAATGGCGGCACCACTACAAAATCTGCAGAAACTGCAATTCAAATTGACAATAATGATGGCCATGTTAAGTCAGACATTGAGATAATCAAGCAGAAAAGAATATAAGGTTTAAGTTGTGAAATGAGTAATGTAAGTTGTCAAGATTAATATAATTAGGTAGTAGATGTGAATTAAAGCATTTCAGATCCAGTGTAAGGTGATTTGGGAATTTTGACCAAATGAAAGTGAAAAGCCCCTAGTCTTATTCATTTTGGTCATCAAAGATATTTGGTTTATGATTCCCAATTACATAAAAAATTTAGAGGGTTTATTTCACCAAAATGCAAGTTCATTCAGGCATTGTATGGGATAAAGTCACAAAACATGATTTTACATTTATTGACAAAAAAGAGTGGAAGTAATCTACAATTTAAGAGAAGTAACAAAAGATTCTAAACAGATAAAAAGCCTTTAATCACACCAATACACATTGTTTCTCCCACATTGTATACAACATACTTACATTTTGATGCATTGTATGTAATGTAATTACATCAACTAGTAAAAGAATGAAGGTTGTGGCATTTTAATGCCATTATTTCACTAATTGCATCAAGACTAAGTGGGTTAGAATGTTACATACAATGGGAAAGAAATTAAGAAACAAAGTATGCTGCATTTTAATGCAATTACATTCGATAAAAAGCACAACAATCACCACTATTTTATAAATACTGTTAGCTATCAAAGGATAAATTTGAAACAGTGGCATTTGGCTCAACCCATATTTAATTATCTATCAAGTCTGTTAAATCCAATTGTGGTTTGAGAGACAGTTTTTCTTTGTTTGTTTGTAGTGTTTACGATTGAAAACTTAACCAAAAAGAAATACGAACCAGTGGACTTGCTTAAGTCGATAACAAATAATAATGATACAAACTAACATTGATAAACCACTCAGGAAATCGTACAAATCAAAATGTTGGTCTAGTATGATACCAAACCTACATCACAAATAGATAATAGCAATGCTATTAAGCAAATTAATGACAAACGGGTCTATCTTAAAGCAAATCAATCAGAAACTAATGAACCCACAATTTAAGACTATGTAATGCACAAACAAAAGTATGAAATAGATCCATAGCCATCCATGGAATGCACAAATAAAACAAGAGTCTAGTTATTGATTATATGCATAGATCCCGCTTTGCGCAGGGCCCACGATCTATTATACGCAACCTTACACTTTGCGCAGAGGCTATTTCTCATGGGCTTATACCTCAAAAACAGCAACCTTACAAGTTGCTCTAAGCCCTACCCTCACAATTATTGATTATATGCTTTGGACTATGTTCATCAATCGCTAGAGACTAATTATCACAGCTTGAAGTGGCAAAAAATCAACCAAAACACCCTCTAATTTAGGCTATAAAGAGCAACACTGTTTCCGATTGTCAGAATACACACAGATCTTACCGATTGAAGTCGCTAAGACCAAACAAAGACGCTTGTAAACCAACAAAAACCCTAAAATCAGTATAATCAGCCATACGCACAAAGAACCAACAATTACCACCCAAAAACACACAATCAAGCATCGAAATCCACACATCCAATTCCAATTACACAATCACACAATCGAAAACAAGAATCAAACCACAAATCGGGTCTGAACCGAATCATTTACAACATGGATCTGATAAACGTTTGTGTTCATAATCATCGCATAAACGTTAACTTGTGGATCGAAAAAGCTGAAAAGAAGAAGAAAATGGGGAGAAATTGACATACCTGAATCAGAAAATGGTGCCCCCAATGACGACGATGGCAACAAGATATGATGATTTAATGTGCCTTTTGTATGCACATTAATAAAAGGACGATGAAGATGTTATTTAATAATTAGGAGGATTGCATGAAGGGACCAAGAGCATATCCGATCTACAAAGTATTAACACAATTAAAGGGTGTTTGGGTTGCAGGTGTTAATAATATGATCAACTTGATCACACCCGAATCAAAGATGGTTAATTTAGAAAAGCACGATATTAAGTTTAGACGATATAGTTTTGAGTAGTTTTAACTCGCTTCAATTTGACGAAAATGTTATTACTAATTTATAATTTAATTATTTTATTAATAATTTGTATACATTTTCAATTCATATCATATATATATGATCGGTTTTTATATAACTAGCCAATCAAGACATAAGTGGTAAAGGTGAAGATAGCAGACATGAGAATGTTACGATGGATGTGTGAAGACACTAGAATGGATCACAAATAAGGGTTAGATTAGGATAACACATATTTAAGATAAGATACGAGGGTGGAGATTGAGACGTTTGGACACATGCGGAGGAGGCAAGTGATGGCATCTGTAACGAATGTTGAAACTTTGTGAAGAGGAATGGAAGAAGAGAGCGACCAAGACTGAAATAAGATGAGGAAATTAGGTATAATTTGCTAAACTCACGCCTCTCCTAGAAGATGATAGTGATAAGCTTTCTTGAAGACACTAAATATAAGTTAATGATTTTTAGAACAATATGTATTTTATTTTTGTTAGGTCTTATATCTTGGGTTATATAGTACTCAGGTGTTTTTAATTATAAGTATTGATACTAGCTACTTTTTAGATGAGTTTTTAGACTTAGCTGTTAATGTTAGATTCTTTCTAGTTTTACTTTTAGGCTAAGACGTATCTTTAGAGGTAGAATGTCTCTTTAGTCTTACACATACATTTAGTTTAGTGTTTTTTTAGTGATTTACTTCTCTTTTGCCTTCACTTGCTAATATATTTAGTTGTTATGTTGTATGTTATGATGTTATGATAATCCTATGTTATATGATATTTGTATTTTAGTGCGTGTTTACGATATAATGAAACAAAAGCAGAAAAAAATAAGTTTTCATTAAGTTGGAGGGTCTCTGTCGATACAGTCTCTTTGTCCCATACGATAGAGGTAAGCTTTGTCATACTCTCACAATCCCTAAACCATACTCATTTAATGAGATTACAAAGTATGTTTATTTGTTATATACAATACAACCCTCTTGGTGATCCGTTATGCGCCTACTAGTTCCACCTTCGTACAATTTAATAAAAGTCATGAGATGACAAAAAAAAGTTAGGCTTAAGGATTTTCGTTCAACGTAGGATCTATCCGTATGCGTTAATACATGCTAGAAAATGTTCCATCAACATCCCATTTGGGACCAAAAACACATAAAAGTAGAGGCCCACGGTTTGAGAAAAACATTATGATATTATTGAATGAATTTAAATGTCATGATAGGTTCTTTGTATAGAAAAATCTAACCATCACATCAAACTAACAGGTAAGAAATTAAGTACGACAATTTAGACATTAACTGTGATAACTAATTAATTTCAAGAATTTGTAATCACTCTTATTTTGCTTATCAAGTGAAATTCAAGGAAAAACTTCAAACCTAAGTTGATATTTTGTAACTTTTCACGCTGGTTCCACACTCTCGGTTACCCATGTACGAGTTTGGTAATCGGGTTATCTGTCAATCGTCTGTTTTTTAATCTTACAAAATTAGAATAACATATTCAGTGTTGATATAGCTCTCACCCTACATGCAAGATCCCCGGAGAGGCTAAATATATTATTCTTTGAAATGGGGGAGACAAATACCAAGTTAAAGGACCATGAGTAAATGGGAGCTCACTTGAATACAATGAAAGCATGTTATTGCAAACAAAAGGAATATGGGGGTAGATCTGAACATTGGGTATTCATCCAGTACATAGTCTTCAGACATGAAAAGAGGGGTATCCTTTCAAGATTCAGCCGATCAATGGCAACGACCATAGCATGTGGCCAAAGAGTAGAGGTCCAACTACACTAATACCTCCTCGGCTCCTCGATCTACTTCATAAATACGCTGGATGACCTAAGAAAAAAAAAAGAAGTATGAGTAGGAGATGAGTAGTCAAAGTAATCAATCAACCAATTGTTCAAGGAGGCAAGCTGGCTAACTTTCATGAAACTCAAACTCATTTCGGTAGAAGTCAAAGGGCTCACAAACAACCTGACATAGAGCCATGTGTTGGTGGTCAAAATTGAAGTAGTGGTATCTGTCAACTTTCTTTGAAAACATATAATTTGATCATGTGAATTGTAATATGATGCTAATGTCATCAAATGTTGCAAACTTAAATGCTGTCATGATGTTGCATCAGCATGTTTCGGTTATAACTTTTTTACCAAGTACAGGTCCAAGTTGAGACATGCTAGCATAATTAAAGCCATGGATACTATCATCTTAGAACTCAATAACAGAATATGATCAACTTTACAAACCGATTCAAGAGTGCTTTAAGCATGATTAAATTATTATAATAGGCTTATCTTGCAGGTTTGAACAAAAAAAATCATAATTTGTGATGATGGCAGCAGACATATACAACACTTCTACCTTGGAAGTGTTCCTAAAAGCAGAAGATGTGATAACTTTCCACGGCCAAGAAACAAGATAATGACTGATGATTGTCAATATTCGTAAACGAACATCTTAGATGCCGTTTGATTTGAAATAAGGGGTCACTAATGATATGGGTTTGACAGTAGGGTGGATTGGGAGGAATGGGAATAAGAGTAGTTACATGAAAACTGATGTCTAGTTTATGCATTAGAAAGAGGTAGAAATAGATTCGTGGAAGGAGAAGTACAGGCCATTGGGAATGACGGGACAAAGTTTTTCATATCTGAACCCTTGGTGGGTTCAGAGGTAAACTAACTTCAAGGGCTGCATTCCTAAATTTAAAACCCATACCCTCAAACCAAACATGTCCCATACCCATTTCCGCATTCCCAAACCCTCAATCCAAACACATTGTTAATACTCATAACTACAACACAATTAAATTACACCAAAGCATCTTAGACAAGGCTCGAACCCTTGACCTGGGAGTTCTACCACTTTCACTCCAATGACTTTGCCATTGTACCCAACCCCCTACCCCTCAATCCAAACACATACCACGTCTTCTAGAGCATGGAATGTGTTTTTCTAGTGTGTTCTAGTGTAGAATAATTATAAATAAAAATTTACTATGCTAAAGGGTATACGTGCCAATAAATGCTAGATGACAGATTAAAACATGTGAAGCTCGGAAAAGAGCAAACCCTTTAGACAAAACAGGATGGGTCGGGTTGACCACATAACAATTTCTTTGTCTCTTATTTTAATTTTATAAATAATATTACACTAAATATAATTTAACTACAAACACTATTACCACGGAAATGACCCAACTCTTACTAAAATGATATATTGGTTTAAAAGCAATGTAATGGGTGGGCTACTTATTACCCGCTTAAACAATATACCTTTGGTTAAGTTTTCATTTAACTAATTGACCCATTAGCACTAAACTAAACGACTAAACCCCAAATCACATTGTTATCAACCAAACGGAAGAACTCAACCCAAAAGACTAGTCTAATGAATGAGGGAACCCATTTGGCTTATAAATCCCATATCAATTGCCCATACAACCGATGTGGGACAAGTCCCATACCTTACAATGGTTTCAGTCCATAACACAAATCATTTACCGCAACAAACTCACGCATTATTGTATTCCGTAAATGTAAAGGGGTGTCCAGGATTGCTTATATAAAATGCTTATCTGTTTATTTTTGTTTCAAACTCTCAATACAACAATTGCGCTAAAAAAATTATGTGTTTTGAGAGTTTCTGGGATTGCATATTGAAAACACTTATCTAATTAGTTGCGAGTGAAATAAGTTGTTTTGAATAAGAAGTTGGAAATCACATAATCCAAACTGCGTTTTTACAAAGCAATTAGGGTTTGACAGCTTCATATACAGATATAATCCTGTCTTTGCATTAGGGTTTCCTTCTTTACAAATATTATTATGTGAATAAAGATGTTTAGAAAAGATGCCTGAAAAAAGAGGTTTAGAATAGATGAAACCTGATAAGAATCTTGGACAACATCATGTCAAAAGATGCCACACCTTCCATTGCAGAACTGCATAGTTGTCAATAGCGAATAGCGGTAAATAGCGACAACCCACCTATCTGTTATGTAGCGAATAATGGTAAATAGCGACCGCTATTTCATGTTTAGTGATTAAGTAGGATAATATGTAAGAATGTTTTACATTCAATAAATAAGCATGTTTAGCAATAAAGTAGTAGAAAATCTAAGCAAACACCCCCAAAATAACTAAAACACTCTACTACTAACCATCTAAATCTCATATTTACCCAAAATAAAATTAAAAAGATAAAAAAAATCAAAAATTCCGCTATGCAGTCGCTATTTGCAAATAGTGAGGGAAGGATACATCGCTACATAGCGCGTTATAGCGGTCGCTATAGCCGCTATTGACAACAGGCAGCAGAAGCTGTTCATCCAGTTGTGTCGAGCAACAAATATCCCCCATACTAACAGTGAAAAGTTAAACCAAAGGTGACGTAACAGGCAAATAGTAATGCATATACAGATTTTATGTATGTAGTTTTACTAACTAATGATGCTATCAATATTGTTTACTTAGTCAAATAAAAAGTCCACTTTCAGTTTTTCACCTCATAAAAAGATCTTACACTAAATGAAATTGATGTTCCTAAATACCCTTCTTTTCTAAGACTAGGTAAAACATATGTTTGTGTGTATTTTAAGATGGGTAATCTTGTCAAAATAAACTTTCTCTGAATTGCTTCTAGAAACTAGACTCGACGCTTTTCAGGATAGCAACATGCATTATGCAGCATTCTCTTAAACTAGGAGAAAACAAAGAGCCAGACGTGAAAAAACAGAAGTCAAAATTAGAAGATAATTAATTGACTGCTCAAATATATCTATGGAGTTTCAAGAAGGTAATTTCGATTTCACTTGTTGCTGATGAATCAATATGTAATAAAGTGTTACTAAATACTAATGCAGTTTTATAATTACAAATTTCTCCATATGCAGTTACAGAGTTACTTGTTCAAGAAATTAGCATGATGAGATCTCATCTAAAATGTTCATTTCATGGTTCTATTACATTTATGATTTCTTAGATTACATTATCAAGATGATAAAAAAGATCAGGCCAATTACATATATATCCTTATAAATTTCACAATATCATATGTATCTTTCAAAACATGAAAACTGCCATATCCACTCATTCTGTAGTAAACAGGTATTATAACAGTCAGACTTACAAAATAAATGAATACAATATCATGCGCTAAGATGATTCACGGGAACGGCATCCTATTCAATTATTCACAGAGAACAGCATGTTATATGTATAGCAGTATATCTAATCTATATTCTAAATGTCAATAGTTGTCCTGCAAATGGATATTGCAGTAACGGATTGTAAAATACTTGACTTGACTACCCTTACCTTTCTCATCTTTCAGTCACAAAGGAGTAAGATATATATTGAAAATATGAAGTTAAGAAAGACATAAAAAGCGACAATTCTTTTGTTTCTACTACTAATAGACATAGAACAGGATATCAGACTTATAAATTTATTGAATTCAATTCCTTGATGCTAATCAAGAGCGTACATGTCCTATCTCTTCAAGCGATTTGACATTTTCATTTCATATATCCTATTATATGGTGGAAGAAGTGAGAAATATGTGATAGCGGGTTCCATTTACTTTATGCGCAAAGAAATGAAGTAGGGACCCACAAAAGACATAACAAAGATTGAAGATAAATGGTATAAATGAAAGGAATTTTAGGCGTATGTTATGTAGGGTTGATTAGTAAAGTACAGAACAATGGTATTTCAATAATCAATATAGGCAATGATAGTATTTCTACAGTTATAATAGGTACCAATACCATATCCATAAGCAGATAGTTCTATAAACAGGGACTGTTAGATACGGTTATTATGACTATCTGAACAAAGATAAGTATTATCTACCATGTAACAACTGGTTTACCTACTCAACACGGTGGCACAGTTAAAGGCTAAAAGATATCAGCTTTATAAATTTCTGCAACAGAAACTATTAAAAACACATACAAGTTATATAAAGGAAGGTATATTAGTTGAAGAAATTACCTTAAATGACGAACAAATTGAATCTCCCTGGCCTCTGTATCTTTGTGTCTTAAAATGCTACCAAAGCAAGTTATAACACGTTTTTGTTACTTCAATGATGCATGTAATTCTTCAAAGAATTATACTTTAAGAAAACTTTATTGCAAATACAACAGAATTAACAAGATAAACAACTTACCTTGAAGAGGACCATGCTTCATTAGGAATAAACTATAACCAAACTATGTGTTGTTAACATGTGATATATAAATCACTGCCTAATGTTGGGAATGCATAGACAAGAAACCTCAGATTATGATATCTCAACTTTTTAATCAAGTAAGGAGGTACACATATTATTCCTGCAAAACTTTTTCTAAATTATCTCATCAACTAAATTACAGAAGCAGCAGAAATTATGCAGTAAAACATGCTAACTATACAACAAGGCAACCATACATTGTAACTTGATTTTCAATCTTTAATTCTGTTTTTGACTGGTTGCTGACATGGCCCAGGAATCTTGATCATATTGCACTAAACAGCTTCGTTAAAAAGCCATAAATGGGTCAAGAGAAAATGTAGAAGATTTAGACACCACAAGCCCAGCTGAGATACCGAAAACGATGACCCAAAACTATTTATTCCTCAAAATCATGTGTACAACATATCTTCTCTAGAAGCACAGGGCAGTCTTCCCCAAGCTGTTTACAGTTAAGCTCCATAGCAAGCCTAAAGTCTAGCAAAGTTACTAACCGCTTCGGTTTCGATTCTTGTTCTTGCATTTGATGATGATGACCCGGGCCAACACCATTTAGGGACCGAATATGATTCAGGTGATTGACCGAATCGCTTTGTGTTGGCTTGTGAACGGATCTAGATCCATTTAGTTCAACACAATACTTAATCAAACCCTTTAAATAAACATCTAATCCCCTGTTTAACACGTTTGCACAATCCATTGACACCCGTTGAAGACCATGGAGTGTTATAATCTGCTCCATACGTTCCTTTAATGTTGTTGTTTCTAATAAACCGTCAGTATGCAGCACGCCAACACATTTACTGCTATTTCCCATGTAGGCCCCACTTGTACTGATGGGAAAAAACGGGACCCCAAGTGGAGCATGTAGTGAATTTCTATCCGATATGATTTTCCCATCCCTTTTACCTAATGATTCGGTCTGTTCTACAGGATTTACACCCACAAATGCATCATTTTCTGCTTGTTTCATGAGTTCTTGATGATTAGGAGAAGAAGACTCCGCATTTTCCAAAACAACATGAAAACCACCTGATTGTGGGGCAGATGATGAAAAGGGAGTGAAATTTGTAGACCCATCTGGCCCAAGAGCACTTTTACGATCCACAACTCTTCGATCACGGGCTCCAGTTCTTGCTTTCCGCGGGGATGGAGGAAGAATATCACCATTGACCAAATTCAACGGACTTGTCAACGGGCTTGTATTTGTATCAGGGGTTACAACTGGAGCTGACCCATTTTGATGGTAAACACCATCTAAAGGTTTCTTATTCCCAACTGTTATTGTACAAGCACTCTTTAAAACAGCACGAATTAACTGATTATGCAGTCGAATATTATCTTTCCCAATTGTCCCCAAACAAAGCTTATCAAACTCATTTTTGCTTAACTTTAAACTCAAAAACCGATTCAGATCATCAAAATACTGTTTGGATCTCT
This sequence comes from Flaveria trinervia, assembly GCA_025506515.1. Lineage (NCBI taxonomy): Eukaryota > Viridiplantae > Streptophyta > Magnoliopsida > Asterales > Asteraceae > Flaveria > Flaveria trinervia. The sequence goes on from CM046443.1 coordinate 4,549,772, forward strand.
CCAGTCCAAGCTTCTTGATCAACTGACCTTTAATATCCACAAGATTGATCGATGAATGTTGCTTTGGTGGTTGCATTGCTCAACAAGAAACTTCCATAAAACACTAACACAACTATCAATTTCTAACTTTACTTAACAAAAACCCCAACCCCTAATTTATCCAACTAAATTAGGGTTTTACTCCAATATACAACATCCAATCTTCCATAACAAAAGCTACAAACTTGATCCATTCAGTAACAAGTAAACCTAACAAATCAAGTATAAAAAACTGATTTCGATTACCTTAAGGAGGAAAGAATCAGATTCGAACTACAGTTCCCAACTAACTCTCCCTCCAAAACGATAATTTCCCAAATTATTCAAATTCCATCGCAGAAGCTCAAAATCCCTCACCAATCACATCTAAACCGAACAAAAACCCTTAATTTCGATCGAATACACCTCCAATTCAAAGTAAACCCACAAATCACTCAATCAAACTACTCCCAAACTCAAAAAACTCACAAAATCTCCCAAAATCAGAACTTAAAAGTCACAAATCAATCAAAAATTGAACTCTATTCAAAACTCCCAACACCAATTTCAAAATGCACATACGGAATTGGGAACCAAAACAACGACTGCAGAGATTTGAACCTCTGGATAACTCTTAACAACAAACAACAATTGGCAAGTCTGACCACGTTATACCTCCTCCAGAATTGAGATTCAACAAACTCAAGTGTTTGATTTCGCAATCTGCAAACTCTTCGTTCGTTTGAAACCCGAAGTAATCAGTAATCACAATAGCTTTTTGATTCGTTTGCTTCAAATTTCCGATGAGTGGTGAAATTGCTCCGGCGCATTTGTGTGTTTATCGCCTTGTGATGTATGAGTGTCGCCGGAATCAGACGCCGGTGAAGCCTCTTTCTCTCTCTTTGATCGATGTTCTCCGATACCCCATACACAATTCACACACACACGCACACACTCTCTCTCTCTCTCTTTCTCTCTCCTCTCTCTACTTTGCTTTCTAAATCTTTTTCGTTCTTGTGTGTTTGTATAATAAGGGTGATTTTGTGTAGGTAAATGGTAATTAGTAATTACCCCTTTGCACAATTGTAAGTTATTGGCCTGAGAGGACCTCGACTCGAGTCGTTACGATTCTCGGGTTTCTCTGGTTCTTTATTAACGAGATGGGGTGTTCTTTGGTTTTTTCGAGTCAAATTCTGATACATCATTGGGTTTTTCTTTAAGTTTCCAGTCTTATTCGGTGAATTTTCGTTGAGTTTTCCCACCACCACCTATCACACTTTGGTGACATGTTACCTCGTTTTCCTCTTTCCTTTCGTCTGGAAGGACATTGTATGCCCTCGTAAGATGGAAATGTAAATGCATAGTATATTAACATAGGATTGAAATTGTTTTTGCTTATTGGTAGTGATAGAATGTGTGTTACAAATGAAGGGTGATAGTTACTAGTTATGGATTTCGAAGGGGCGTGTCCTTTTCATGGGACTGGTTTGGTATGTGATAATGGTAATCATTTAGGTTTATGGTTAGTGATACAATATGAATACTAAAGTTATGTTTAGTTGAATGTAATGTTAAACTTAGAATAACATGCATGTGATTTAAAAATCTCGGGTTCGAGTCATGACAATAATATCGTATATAAACAGAAGACAAGATTTCTTAATAATGTATCCATATTACTAGAAGAACGTCTTTACTATGTACATGGTGATATAAAAACGTAAGTTTTCATATCATTGATTATGAGAAAAAAAGTGAATGATGACTACAACATTCATATCTATGATATATTCCATTTTTAACTCTTTTATAGAAAAAGACAATTGGTTAGCATGATACTTAATATTTTGTTTAAACCTAATGAATAAAAGTTTAAGCCTAATCAGTAGAACATTATTAGTTGGAAATCTAAATTTTTTTCTTTAAACATTTGCAAGTATATCTATCAACAAATCAAAGTTGAAAACTAAAAAAGGTAAACATGTAAAGGAATTTCCTTCACCCGACTTGTCTTATGATACCTCAAAGGTTTATTATTTTTACCCTTACTACTAGAAGTTGCATATATTCTTTTTAAATGCATATGTAGCATGTGAGGTTACATAGACGGGCCTATAGCTCAACTACATACACATATTTCACATCTAATACATAATACAATTTGTATCGTGTTATGAAATAATTCAAATACAAACAAAAAGAAATTTAGAAAGCTCTTAAACTATATCTAAACTCTTAGTTGGTTAAGACATATGGTTCTAGATTTTTTGAATATAAAGGTATAGATTTATACTTGAGCGGGACCCTTTCAACATTCTCTAAAACCATGGATTTTAACTAACCAAAAATTTAAATTTAATTTAATAGTTTTCTTAATTTCTTTTGATTTGCATTTTAACCCTTTCTTGTAAGGTTTCACATTCTAAAAATGAGCTTGCTTAGTACAACCTCGTGGACTTTTGCAAAATTTGTGACTAAATGCGAACCAGTTTTGTAACTTGATATGCCCCAGTGAATTCTCTATATCATTAGAGCCCTTACAAGAAGCTTGTTAGCTTTTATAACAGTTAAGCTTTGTTAAAGTTTTATATCACTTTTACATATATCAATTTACTAAGCATGGGCAACAATAAAACAACTAACATAACATGAGAGTACGCAATAAAGTCCAAAAAGGATAACATGGTTAAATCGATAGAATTTACTTGTGTTACTCTAACTATATCCTCCTAATAACAAAGATTTAAAAAAAATTATATAACTCAGTAACATGATCTATATAACAACTCTAGAAAAAAGATATATCGTATAAGCTTTATTAAAATCTAAAACATTAAACATCAAAATTTTAAAACGTATAACGGTAAGATAGATAAATTTTAATACTAAAAAGAATGACAAGATAAAAAATTTATCATATTCTCACTAACACATAAATAAGAAGATTTATTTACTATGAAAATAAACCTTTCTAACACCATCTTTGTTTGTTGTTGTGCTTATTTGTTTCCTGTTGATAGTTTTATGATCTAACCATAATCACTAAACAATGAAGACGTTAATGTTTTTGGTCAAATTATTCTTCTAGCATCTCTAATATTAATAATTTAAACACTCATAAACATGTCACGTTAGCTATCATATCATATTCGCATTAATCATTTACAAACATTCATTTCTTCCTCTTACGCTAATAATTATTTTTATATATGTTGGAGTAAGACAGAGATACGAGAGAGGGGCCCACCTTTCTCCACCCTAAAGTTTGTAGTTGCCGTAACGATATAGGCCAATTTAAGCATTCTTTCATTTCTTTTTTCATGTGATTTATAAATGATGAAATGTGATCGTAATGCATAGTATTCTTTTGAGCAAAATCCAAGTGTCATGTTTCCCTAAACACATAATACGTACAGCTCGATTAAAAATCAATGTTTTCTCTCCTCTCATAAAACAAGAATGCTCATTTAAAGTTATAAAATGACAAGACTTTTATTTTTTCACTTTTTAACACTCTCTTGTTATTAGTACATCTACAAACTAGAGCATTGAATACAGGACATAAATTCATGTTAAAGAACATATTAAAATATGCACGAGTCATAACAAACATAATCTAGACCATTACAAAATTATGTTATATGAAAGATGTTCATTTCAAATTATTTATAAAATACTAACTACCAACTTAGTTATGCTTAATGGTTTACTATTTTATGGTTTGTGGATTGTAAGTTATTTTGTCTTTTTCTTTGTCTATTTTTAGTTTTTTACTTTTAACCTTATAGTTTTTATCTTTTACATTTAACATTAACATATTTTTTCACATTCAACTTAGATCTCATTTTACTTTAAAATCTTTTATAAACTTTCAATTTACGTCTCAATTTAAACTTTTCGGGTTAACATACTGCAACATGTGTATGTGGTTTAGTATTTTCACATCTATTTTTTTATGTTTTGACGACCATGTTGTATTTCATGTTTCATTTTATTGTATACATATTAACATGTCGTAAGACACGTGCATGGTTCAACCTTTTTACGTATATTTTTCATTTGGTTTTAATTCTTTTGTTTTACGAGTTTTTCTGTATTAGTATTCGCTAGCAACAGTATGACATTGTTGCTGCTTGGCACAGTCTTACGATCCCACTGCAACGTGTGGGACTGAATACTAATTTTATAAATAAGATCGAAACAAAATACAATTAACTTTTTCAAGTAAAATATGAAATCATGTATACACGGCTTACGCTCTTCTTAGAACCAGATTGATCCGTCAAACCGGCCACCCAATCGGTCCAACCAAATACTTTTTAAACCGTCTTAATTTGAACCCACCAGATACAAAATTCAACTCATATTCATATTTTAAACCCTATACATCTATACCATTTGTATGCATCATTTGATGAGAATATCGATACTGTCGTATATGGTGTGACATCCCACTAAAACAAAAGATTCGACAACAGAACTGGTGTAGGTGACATCCATAGATAGTGAAACAAGTTGTATATTATAATATATATAGTTATATACTAAGGTTGTTTGATCATCTTCATAACCTGCAACTAAGATCGCAAAATTCACCTTCAACCCACTTTAGATGGAGAATTTCGAAGGTAATATCAGTCACCACTGCAGTTCCTAAGCGATTTTACTAAACCCCTTCATGTGTTTAACAATCTAGACTTCATAATCTGTCTTCTAATTGCTTGTTTTCGTTGTGGCATTTCGTCGAACAGATGGTGCGCGTGAGCATTTACTATCAGTAAACGATGAGAACGGTGGGGGTATTGGATCAGTGAGCAAGATTCAAGTAAAGGGTTTGACGAGATTGTCAGATAAAGGGGTTTCGATTCTTCAAGATGTTAGTTTGGAGATACCTAAGGGTAAGATTATGGGGATTATTGGGCCAAGTGGTAGTGGGAAATCGACGCTACTTAGGGCACTGAATCGTCTGTGGGAACCACCGTCCGGCACGGTGTTTGTCGACGGAAAAGATATCACCGGCGTTGATGTTCTTGAGCTCCGGCGAAAAGTGGGCATGTTGTTTCAGCTTCCAGTGTTGTTTGAAGGTATGAATAGTGATGAACTAGATGTATTGTTGGTGTGTTTAAATTTTGATCATTGATGCAAGTGATTTACCTAATCTTGAAGGGATTTTTGTTTAAATGTAATTTTGAAATCTGTTTATTGGTTTTTTTCCAACAATTTCTAGACTTTTGGATAGATTGATCACAACTTGCATCCTGCAAGATTTTAACTATGAGACATACCACTTAACTATTAGGTTAGAGCTTGGTAGGAAAATCGATTTATAGATTAAGGATTATGATTATGATTTTTCATAGTATCTATGATCAAGATTGGAACTTGTTCTATAGGGGCAAACTTGATCCCACTAGTTTTCAAGTTAATTTTAAGTTTGTATTCGGCTTTTGATGGTTTTCTGTAGTCTAATTACGTTTTACTTGATCTCATTGATCAGAATGTATTAGTGGGGTGATTTGAGTTTTTAGAATTTTCATATTAAAAGAATTTTAATTTTAATTTTGCTCCCTAAAGTTTAACTAAAATAATGGTTTTCCTTTAAAATATTAAAAAAATCAATTTACCTTCAGAAGTTTCATATGTTGTTTTAATTTTACTCCAAAGTTTCATTATTTTGGATAAAGTTGAAACAGCTAATGGAATTTTGAACTGAAATTGAAACAAATTATGAAACTTTTGGAGGTAAATTAATAATTTTAATATTTTGGAGAAAAATGGTTATCTTTAACAAACCCTAAAGAGTAAAATGGAATTAACTCTAAAATAGAATAGGAGAAATATTTAGAAAAAACTATTAATTAAATGTTTGTAAAAGTAAACAAGATGAAATTTTTAATTGAAAGATGAATGATGCAGTTAGAAGGGAGGAGAACACTCAATATATAAGTGAGAAACCTATAAACCATAGAGAAACTTATTATCCGCTTGTGTGCTAAATACAGCTAAACCCTAATAATAAAACACTAATAACTATAATTAATAATTTTAAAGTGCCTACTTAACATAGTTTTAATCAGTAATGACTTTCAACCACACACGCATACACTAATATGTTGCTTGAATAACATATTGATTTCATGGACCATTTTTGAGCAGGTACAGTTGCAGACAATATAAGATATGGGCCACAGTTGAAAGGAAAGAAGCTAAAAGATGAAGAAGTGTACAGATTGCTGACTTTTGCTGACCTTGATTCATCTTTCTTCAATAAACAAGGCAGTGAACTGTCGGTTGGTCAAGCTCAAAGGGTCGCGCTTGCTAGAACATTAGCCAATGAACCAGAGGTAATCCTGTTCATTTTGCAGTTTGTTTGATTTTATGAAGAGAAAAATCACTTAAATATTCATTGTTTTGAGTGTGATTACCTCTATATATGGTAGTGTCAAAACAATTTCACATAAATATCCATGACTTACACTATTAACAGTCGCGTGTTCACTTTTACTCGCATACCAGAATTTTATTATCAAGATTCGTGTATAGATCTTGCATGTTTTTTTTTCTTTAAGCACCAAAGAATCTTGTAGGCTAAGAAACCCTAACAACCATTTTGCTTTTGGGTCTGGTGAAATCTTTATTGAAAGTAATTTGCATAAACTCCTCATCTATATCCCTCCATGAGTTCTATAAGGTTTCAAAAAATTTGGCTAAGCCATTGTCTAAACTTTTTTTCATTTTTACATACTATTATAGGTAAATCAGAGTCACATATCCGTAAGTATGTCTTTTCATCTTCTAGTATTAAACGATACGCGAATAAAAGTGGATAAAAAAACATGGTTTCGCATAACTCCTTAGTGTATACTGTATGGTTATGTTTATGATTTTCTCTTTGATGAATATGATCATACTTTCTGGCTGTACCACACATATCTGGTTTAGATATTGTTGTCCCTTTTGATCAACATATTATACAATTCTAACTATAAAATTTGGTTTGAAAAGTCATATCAAAAGACAAACAATGGATTTAGCCAATTAGGTAACACATGTATTCATCTGCAGGTTTTGTTGTTAGATGAGCCAACGAGTGCATTGGATCCGATATCAACACAGAACATAGAAGATGTGTTGGTGAAGCTAAAGAGCAGGGGGATGACGATCGTTATGGTCTCTCACAGCATTAAACAAATTCAAAGGATTGCAGATGTGGTGTGTCTACTTGTGGGTGGTGAGATTGTTGAAGTTCTGAACGCTTACAACTTATGTGAAGCTAATCATCCTATGGCAAGAAGATTTCTTGAACTCAGCTGAACTTTTACATCTCCAAATCTTATATTTGAATCATAATATCTCAATAAGCGTGTTTGTTAGGATATGCGGTTTACTACTTTGTATCATTTATCGTATTTATGAACAAGTTGATTTGGATGTGTTTTGACTCAAACGGGTCAAACTGAAAATAGGGGATTAGGTGTTTAGGTTATGTTTGTTAGAACATGTTGAAAGGCGTTTGATGTCTTGTCTTTAAGCTTTAATGCATGTTATAAACACACGTCAATGTTTCTAATTTTGCCCACCATGTGAAGTAAAACCCACTGCAAAGTGGGAGCCTAATTCGCTTGTTTATATAAGATATGTTAAAATATTATTGTTGAAATTTAAAATTTTTATAAAATCTAACATGATAATTCTTTACATGTGATGTCATGAGACATGTCAACATGCTTTTTATCTTAGTTCTCTCGCCCAAATCATTTATTCTATTTTAAAGTAGTCAATTAATGAATTTTTAAAATTTTCTCTTTCACTCTTCATATAAATCCAAGTTTTTTTAACCATTAAGATTTAAAAAAAATTCATTAATAAAAACAAAGTTTATTGATTAAAAATATACTTTTTCTAAATCAAATTTTTCTAAAATTATGATTTTTTTCTAAAACAACGAAACTTTTTAATTATGAAATATTTTAAAATCAATCTTTAAAATATATAAAAATTTTATACAAAAATAATATATACAAAAAAATCCTGATGTTTCTAAACAATGAGATATCAAAAAAATTGAGCTTTTTTTAAAGCAATAATTTTCTCTAAAAAAGTTTTAAAAATAGTAAAAATGTTTTATAAGCTAATTAAATTAATTTTATACATAGCGTTCTACAGTTTCTAACTCTTCATTAATAAATGTTTAGTATTTATCTTATTTAATTAGTGTGATACACAAAGTTAGTACACGGAGTTATAGCCTGGTGTTGTTTATATAAAAGAAAATTATAATGACATGTTACAGAATCAAACTATATTATGAAACATGAGGAATCAAACAAAAATAACATGTATCATATTTGGCCAAGCCTCGTAGCAAACTGAAAGATCATATGATATTCTTGAAAAAAAATTAGTTTAAAACTATTCAATATACAACCAATAATCAGATTTCACTTAACTCAACATTGGCGAGATCTTTTAAACTGCCTTGCTTAAGTATATGGCGGGATTTAAGTTTTTTTCAAAATGTTTTTTTTAATTAGCCATTCGAAGCCTATATTATATTATTTACCCGAGTGAGATGAAATTGCATTTGTGCGTGCATATTAGAGGGATTTTAATTTTTGTTTTTTTCTAAAGCTAAAATAATGAATGAGATTTTTCTTGCTGACGTGGTAAGAATTAGTGGATTTAGGAACCAATACTCTGTAAAGGGTATTTCATACTTATGTATGTTTGATTGTATAATGTTAAACAAATTTGTTTATTTGTATTTCACGCTCAAAATATTAGTTAGTTGGACATGGATTTGACTTAATTGGGAGTTTATAGTTTGTTTTTTCCTTGTGTGTAGTTAAATTATTTTTATACTCTGTACACTATAAAATAAAAAATGCTATTATACAACCTCATGTAATACACAAACCTATAACCTAACATTCATATATATACTAGGTTTAGTAAATCTGTGTATTACACAGGTTGAATAAACAAAATATTAAATAGAATAAAAGTTACTGATTATAAAATATGATTAGAACTACGTATAAGTAATAACTATAAGTAATAAATCAATAATACAAAACTTTTTAAAATTTTTGTTTTTTTCAAAAATAAAGCAAATAAAGATTAAATTAACCCAAGGTTGTGTGTGGAAAATTAACCGGACTCACGCCACTCAGCACGGGAAGGAAAAAACTAGCTAGAATCATTCTCCTTATCAATGTGGATGGTTACCTACATAGACTTTTGTATTCATACATGAGACATATATTCCATTATTAAAAGAAAGTGACATGCGAGTTGGTGGTAAGGAATTTGTTTGACTATCGCACCAACTCATCAGTAAACACCTTTTTGCAACTCCTTGTGTCCTTTTTTTTCTTATTTTCCTACGCTTTAGTTACAATTTATATTGATTCTTAGTAATGATTTTGGCTGTGTGCACCACCCTGGTTCAAATCTAGAGAATGATATTTTGTTTTTTGTTTGATGTTTTTAAGATTTTTTCACACGTTTTGTTTCTTACATTTTACTTTAAATCATAGTTAGGGAGAAAAATTCCGTTACAATAACGGGGTTAGAACTAATTATTACTTGAAATATAAACATTCTAATTTATAAAACCATCTAATACTGGGTGTTGTTGAAGAATTAAAATAGAAGATGATATAATAATTTATGATATCTAATACCTAATTATTTTAACCAGAAAAGAAAGAATTATATTCAATAGTTATTAAATGTTTGTGATTAGATTATACTTTTATATTAAGGGGAATGGAATTTGGAAGTTGGTATCAATTATTTACATTATGCAAATCTTTTTAATTATATTTTTATTACTAAAAATCTATATATAAATATATATCCACCAGAAAGTTCCTTTCAATAGAATCATATTATATGAATTTCAAAGATAATACACAAACAACATTCGACTTATATTTATCTTGCAGATTAAAATTAATTGAATGTGACACAAAGATTAACTTTTAACATTTTTACAAATTAAAAGTTATAATTCGGATCATATTCAATCATCATTCATCATAACTCTTTAGAATGCACCATGATTAATTTGGAACACCCGCGGCTAGCTTTGCTCTTAGATCCTTACGAAGAATTTTTCCGGATGGGGATTTAGGGATAGCGTCAACAAAGAACACACGACTAATTCTTTTGTAGAACACCACCTGTGAATCATGATAACATCATCGTTACAATCTCAGTTTGGCTTAAAACAGTATATATCTAAAGTTATGTAGAGACTGTTTGACACCGAACAAATTTTAAAGAAAACCACAAGAAACCCCAGAAAAGCATACCGGATTTGGTTAAAAGAAATAATAATATATAATTATGCAAATAAATAAGGCAAATTGAATTTAATTATTCTAAACTATTACTCACTTACCGATAATAATCCATACTAATAATTAGGTTGCTAATAATATCAATTTTCACTTTTGCTACCAATTGTGATTTCAGTAGTATAATTATCATATATTCACATTTAATTCGTATTTATTCTAAACTCGATTTAGCTTGTATGTTTTTTCATTTCATTCATAATCATTTTTGTGAACGAAATCAAGCATAAAATATTTAATAATTATGGTAATGAGACTGTTGTTTGTAGCAAAAATGAAAGTTGAGATTTTTATCGGCCAAACTAATAGTATGAATTCTTATCGGTTAATAAATAATAGTTTGGATTATTAAAATTTAATTAAATAATTGTTTTGTTATAGTTAAAACTTATTTTTATATGTTTGATGTAGTATTCAGTTTAAAACCGATTATGTGTTAAACATCCAAATATATACACATATAAAAAGTATGAAAATATATAAAAAAACATTATAAATTTTATACATTAATTTAATGAAGAAGCATTTATCAAATCTGATATCTATCTTTCAAATCTTATCATGTAATCATCAATCATTTATTCTGGGAGTAATTTATGTATCCCTCAAAACTTGCAAAATTGTATATATATTATTAAAAACATGCTTTAAACATTGTATTTTATGTATTGAAAACTATCTTAGAACACATATAATGTTTTTGTTTAATAATTTCAAAGGGGATGTATGAAATTTTCCTTTATTCTGCACTGAATATTGTCAAACTACATATAACTTATTAAATAGATTTCATATGGGTTGTATAATAATAGATTAACATCATATTAGTTCAAAATTACAAAATTGCTCCTTTTAGTTAAAACTTGAAAGAAAATATAGTTTTATTAAACGTAAGTGGGTGTTTGATAAGTTGTCAATTTAACTTTTAAGCTAGATCTATCTAGTAGGGAGGATATGGAAAATCGATTGTTTTTAGAAGACCACAACTTTTAATGACATCAAAACCAATTAACTTATCCACCAAATTATAATAATTATAATAATTAAAATAATTCCATTACCTAACATTAATTATATTCGAAATAAAAAACCCTTATAATTTAATAAAAACGTAAATATTTTTTTACCGACGAAAACACACTTTAGTCTAGCTTTATCCTACTTCGAAATTATCAACAATAAAACAAACCAACGCAAGAAAATTACCTGTTTTGAGACGAACTGTTTAATGTCAACTTCCGTCACAATTGATCCATTCGACTTCACAACAAACGCGACCGGGACCTCTCCCGCATTCTCATCCACCATCCTAAAATACAAAAAAAACCCATAAACATCAAACGATATAAACCTAAATCCTAAACCTTATATATCACAATAATTACTTAAAAAACAATGCATAACGATAGTTGTAGACAAAAGGGATGGTCATATAGTGGATTAAACTTACGGAACAACAGCAGCATCAGAGATATCAGAATGTGTGAGCAACAACGCTTCAAGTTCAGCAGGAGCTACTTGAAATCCTTTGTATTTGATCAATTCCTTCAATCGATCAACGATGAAAAGCTCATCGTCATCATCAATGTATCCAATATCTCCGGTGTGCAACCACCCGTCCACAATCGTCCTCTTCGTCGCCTCCGGATCGTTAAGGTAACCTAATCGAATTTCATCATCAGAATCTCTCAAAACTCAATCTCCGGTGAAACGGTAACAGAACGATGAATTACGATCTATAATGTGTGAATCAATACTAACCTTTCATGATTTGGTCACCGCGAATGCAGATCTCACCGCGTTGATTCCTCGGAAGCGAAGCGCCGGTGTCTGGATCGACGATCTTCATCGCCGCGTTACGAACGACGGTGCCACACGCTCCTGATTTGATCTCGAACGGCTGTTTAGCGAACGCTAAACACATTGCGAGCACCGGTCCTGCTTCCGTCATCCCGTAGCCCTAAAATCGGTAAGAGTTACGTGATTATCATCATATTACGAACATATGAACCCTAGATTGTAATATTGTATGTAATTGTATACGATTGAGGTAAAATTCACTTCTCGAGTTCGATTTTGATCGAATTGACTACCTGTCCGAGCTTAGCGTTTGTGAACTTCGTTCTCACGGTGTCTTCAAGCTCTTTCCCCAACGGTGCCGCACCGGACATCACCGTTCGAATCGACGATAGATCGTACTTATCAACGATCTCTTCGTTCTTCGCGATTGCTAACACGATCGGCGGTACGAACGGTCCGATCGTCACTTTGTATTTCTGAATCAGCTCCAAAAACGGTACGATATCGAACTTCTGCATGATCAGGATCGCCGCTCCGGCGCGTAATCCACACAACAGAATCGAATTCAACGAGTAGATGTGAAACAACGGCAAAACGCACATCAACACATCTTCACTGTGAATCCACAGATTCGGATTCTCACCGTCGACTTGTTGCGCTACACTCGTCACGAGGCCTTGTGAGTCAACATAACTCCCTTCGGTAAACCAGTGGTACCGGAGGAGTACGGCAGCGCTACGACGTCGTCCGGCGAGATCTCCACCTCCGGCAACTCATTCTCATCGCCGGAACTCAACTCCGAGAAGTGCAAACATCCTTCCATCGCAGAATCAATACAAACAACCGTAATCGAATTCTCCGACGCGAAGTCCTTCACCTTCGGCACATGAACAGATTGCGTGACGATCATCTTCGCACCGGAGGCTTTCGCCTGCTTGATGATCTCCGCCGGAGTGAAGAACGGGTTCGCCATGGTGGACACAGCGCCGATGAACGACGCACCAAGGAACGCGAACACGAACTCCGGCGAGTTCGGTAGCAGAAGCATGATGACGTCACTCGCATTGACCCCATGTTTGTAAAGTGCAGCACCTACCTTTCGCGACGTCAGCTCAACGTCAGCGTAGGTGTACTCATGACCGGTGGCACCATCGATCAAACACGGGCGGTGACTGAAACTTGCAATGTTTTCAAAGCAATACGAGTGCAAAGGGAGGTGCTTGGGGATGTAAATGTCCGGCAACTTTGATCGGAAAATGGTCTCCGATTTAGACTCCATTACGACAATATTATTGGTTTAGTTAAACAAATTGGTGTGTGTGTGTGTATGTGTGTGATGATTGTTTGGGGTGTGTGGATCCTGAATATTGGCGATGAGGAAAAATGCTTATATGGGTGGAGGTGGTGGTGGCTCGGTCGTTGGCGGGGGTTGGTGAAGGATGGCAGGATGGAGATTAAGGGTTGATGTGAAGGGTAGAATGGGAAGTTTGATGGTGTGGTTGGTGAGATGGGGGAGTAGGTGTTTTTGGTGAAGTGGGTCCACATGGTGATGTGGGTGTCAAGTTGACTTGGAGGAAATGAAGACCGCATTAGTTTGATCCTTTTTTTCATCCATTTTGCTTACCTACCACACTAGCACTTTGCATCGTCCCATTTTTAACAAGTTAAAACTAATGTGGCTCATGTGGTGGGGGTTATGTATATGCATTGTCGTATGGGACAAGAATATTATTTTAGTATTAGATGGGTGATTCAATCGTTTGCAGGCTATAAGCGAACCATGCATATGAGGTCTCTTTTAATATTCGTTGTTTATTTTTGTCATGATACTTTTTTCATTTTCACTAATATATTTATCCTGATCGATTTCAATGTTAGGTAGTTTGTTTTCACTATAAATATTAAAAGGAATTTTAGTAAAATAATTTTTATCTGTATGACTTTTAGATGCAATATAACTAAACAATCACTACATATAGTTTAATTAAGATTAAAGCATATGTAGAAGGGGGCAGAAAGAAAGAGATAAAGAGAGCTTAGGGTTTAACTAATCAACAATGAGATGTACAATTAACTAACTTTTTTGTATCTTATTTACCGTACTCATATTCAAGAGCAGCCGTGAAGAAATCAAAATGGAAGCAATAAGAAAGGCAAAAATTAAACTTACTCCAACTCTTGAGCGGACCATAAATTGAAGCCTTGAAGAGTTGAAGGTGAGGAAGAAATCGAATTTGCATAAGAATGACTAATTATAAGAAACTAGATTGTATTAAACGACCAAACTAGATTGTATAAAACGTGTAACTAATAAAGGATTTCATGGGAATACATTGTGGAAAGAATAACTGCTTGGTCTGCCTTCTCTTCCAATCCCGAAGTCAATGTTTGATCTCCCTATCACACTCCTCCATTTTCGATTTTGCCCTATGATGGGATACCAAGTCACGAGACAAAAATAAAAAGTAAGTTGTGGCTCACCTGCAAACATGTCATGGCTAGTAGGAATGAGCTACAAGAAGTCGTAGCTAAAGAGACAAATACTAATTGGATATAAACCACATCCAAAGCAAGACAAAGGTAACCAAGTATGCTTCAGAACACGTAATTAGGGGTGGGGTAGAACACGTAATTAGGTATGGGGCATAGTTAGCATTGAAGTAGTTAAGTTGTAACAAAGGATGAACGCCTTGGCCGCGGGTGGATGAAATTAGCAATAACATGTTGTGACTAAGTAATAAATATTGTGGGAAAGAATATCATTCCTGTTTCTCATCCGTTAATTGTGGCTAGTATTATGTTTTCCTTTTTTTGGTTTATTTATTCTATTTAACACCCTTGACTGTATTGTAATTAGATATCACCAAGAAATAAAAATTCCAATTCTCATGGTATCAGAGCAGGTCACGCTCTACCAAAAATTCCAAAAACCTTAATCACACCTCGCCTCAGAGCCTTGACCATGGCTCTCCCTATTACTTGCATCCTTCGGATACCCCAAGGCAGATACAGGTAAACGATCTCTTGAATGACAACAACTACCTGGATTGGTTTCAAGAGATGGAGAATTTTTTATTTGCCAAGAACAAGATATGTTTCGTTGACGGGTCCATGAAGAAACATGAGAAGAATGATCCAAACCACATGGTGTGGCTTCGTTGTGACGCCATGATAAAGGGGTGGCTTACCACGTACATGGAAAAGGAGATAAGGGATAGCGTAAAATACGCGACCACTTCAGAAGAAATATGGAAAGACTTACGGGAACGTTTTGGCAAAGAAAGTGCACCCAGGGCTTACGAGTTGAAACAACTTCTAAGCACGATAAGACAAGATGGAGCCTCTGTCTCGGCTTATTACACGAGGCTTAGGGTCATTTGGGATGAAATTGGGTCCGTGTTCTCCATGCCAAAGTGCTCGTGTAATGGCTGCACTTGTGGCATTAGTAAGGCAATTAGCAATTTGAGAGACAAGGAGAAATTGTATGAATTTCTCCTGGGTCTCGACAGTGACTATTCCACCATTAGAACACAAATCCTCGCCATGAAACCGGTGCCTTCCTTGGGCGAAGCTTACCATCTCGTCTTTGAAGATGAGCAACAAAAGGCTGTCTCTGGTGGACAGAAGGTAACCACGAATAATGCCGCAGGCTTTCATACCCATGTTAAACGTAAAGGGGCTGCTGGGAATCAAAACAAATCCGGTTCAAGGACGACTAAAGGTAGGAAAGAAGAAAAGGAGGGTCACTGTGATTTTTGCGATAAAGATGGGCACAAGCGTGAGGGTTGTTTCAAACTCATTGGTTACCCAGACTGATGGCCAGGTAAAAGGAAACCCGAAAAGATCAATCCCAAGGCAGCTTGTGTTGAGGAGAGTCCCTTGCCAGGCCTTAACAGTGAACAATACCAACAATTTCTAAATATGTTCGGTGATAAAGTTTCAGCCCAAACATCCTTGACTGATAACTTTGCAGGTAATGTTAGACGCGAAGGAAAATGGCTCGTTGATTTAGGTGCCTCTGTTCATATAACACACAGAAAAGAATGGCTTGAAATTCAAAACAAGGCATCTAATAAGCTGCCCGTTTCCATCCCTAATGGGTCTTTAATCCCGTCGAAGGGAAGGGAACTTGCATTTTACCAAATGGTTTAAAAATAAAGGACGTTTTGCACGTTCCCAAATTTACATGTAACCTTTTATCCGTAAGCCGCTTGTCAAACGACTTACAATGTGCCGTAACCTTCTTCCCTACTTTTTGTGTCATGCAGGATTTGACCACAAGGAGATTGATTGAAGCGGGTGAGTGCAAAGATGGTCTTTACGAAGTGGACATGGCGGGTAGTGAAAGGGAGGCTATGATGGTGACCTTAGATGTTGGCACAGGCGTTTAGGCCATGCTTCACGAGACAAGCTTTCACGTTTTGATTTTATTGATTTTCCTTCAAAGACTAGTATGTTTTTTGTGATTCTTGTGTTAAGGTTAAACATAAAAGATTGCCCTTTCCTATTAGTTCTATTAAAACTGAAGATTGTTTTGAGCTTTTACATTGTAATATATGGTGAAAATATAGAACACCCTCGCTCACCCAAGCAAGGTATTTTCTTACTATTGTCGACGACTATAGTAGGGCGGTTTGGGTTTTCTTTTAAAACACAAAAGCGAGGCAAGTGATTGGCTTGAAACTCAATTCTCCAAACCCATAAAACGCATTCGGTGTGACAACGGTGGAGAATTTACTTCCAACCGTATGACGAAGTTCTACGTCGAATGCGGTATTCTCCTCGAGACCACTTGCCCACATACACCCCAACAAAACGGTGTAGTGGAAAGAAAGCATAGACACCTTCTCGAAACGGCTCGTTCGCTTAGATTTGAGGCCAATTTACCGAAGAAGTTATGGGGGAATGTGTATTGACCGTTGCTCATGTGATCAACCGCTTGCCCTCAAAAACCATAAACGACAAGACCCCGTATGAAATGGTTCATAAAGAAAAACCGATCTTTGATCTCTTAAGGGTCTTCGGTTGTCTAGCCTATTATAGGAACACAGACACAGGTGGTGATAAGCTCGAAGAAAGGGGGAAGCCAGGGGTGTTTCTCGGCTATCCCGCTGGAACAAAAGGGTTATAAGGTTTTTGATACACAGAAGAATAAGGTCATCGTCTCAAGAGATATAAAGTTCATTGAAAATATATTTCCTTATAAGAATGACAAAACTCACTGTTCGAACAAAGAGGATGGGATTTTTAGTTTCCCACCTTGGTATTATGGGGACCAAAACATGTTCAGACATGATACAGAAAATATAAACAATGAAGAAGTTATAAATCCAAGACAAGGTGAAGTTGAGGTCTTGGACTCAGAGTCCGAAGATAATGAGGCCAACGCCTCCGAACCTGTGCATCATGACATTGAACCGACAACTTCAAACACTGAATCTGAACCCCTAAGTGCCGAACCGGAATCCGTAAATGTTGAAACACAAACTCAACAGAGTGAGGTAGAACTGGTTTTAAGAGAGAAAAGAGAAAGGCAAGGTCGAAACGTCTCGATGGTTATGATGTTACACTGCCGCCATCCCTTGACCACGCACCATCCGCCTCCGATCAACGCTCCTCTACGGTACATCCCATGTCTTACTATGTTACTTATGATAAATTTTCTAAATCTCACAAAGCTTTTTTGTCGGCCATCGATAAAAAAAATGAGCCTAAAACCTTTCACCAAGCGGTGCAAAATGAGAACTGGAGGATGGCTATGAAACGAGAGATAAAAGCTCTCGAGATGAATGGAACATGGACCCTCGAAGACTTGCCCAAAGGAAAGAAGGATATTGATTCTAAGTGGATGCATAAGATCAAGTACAAGCCAAATGGGGAGGTTGAGAGATACAAGGCTCGTTTAGTTGCGAAGGGCTTTACACAAATGGAGGAGGTAGATTTTCATGCTACTTTCGCTCCGGTTCCCAAGTTGGTTACGGTCCGAACCATCTTGGCGGTAGCAGTTAAGAAGAATTGGCTCGTTCATCAACTTGATGTGAACAATGCGTTCCTTCATGGTGACTTACATGAGGAAGTTTATATGAAGATTCCTCAAGGATTCGAGAAAGAAAAGGGAGACAAAGTTTGTCGTTTAAGAAAGTCCTTGTACGGCCTCAAGCAGGCCTCAACAAATTGGTATCATAAGTTCACCGTTGCGTTGCTTGAAGATGGTTTTAAACAATCTAAAGCCGATCACTCACTCTTCATATTTAAAAAAGGAGGGACGTACGTTGCCGTGTTAATTTATGTTGACGACGTCATTATGGTTGGAAACGATATCAACAAGATGAGTGAAACAAAAGCTTCTCTAGATAAACGTTTTAGCATTAACGACCTTGGAAATCTTAAATTTCTTAGGGATCGAAGTCGCTCGAACAAAAGAAGGCATGGTTCTTAGCCAAAGGAAGTATACTCTCGATATCTTTGAAGATGCCGACATGCTTGGTTGCCGTCCAAGCCCTATGCCCATGGAACAAAATCTGAAGTTAGGAACCGAGAAGAGGAAGAGCGCGTAGATGCAAGTCATTATTGACGGTTGGTTGGGAGATTACTTTATCTCCAAGCCACTCGCCCTGACATTGCACACTCTGTCAGCATACTGAGCCAGTTTGTTTCCGACCCTCGCTAAAGCCATATGGAAGTCGCGACTCGAGTTCTTCGTTATCTGAAAGCCACAGCCGGTCAAGGTATCTTACTCTTCAAGAAAGGGGGAAACAACCTCGTTGCTTACACCGATTCTGACTGGCTTGGATGTCCCATCACAAGAAGGTCGAGAACTGGATACCTTCTTTTACTTGGAGGCTCGCCCGTGTCATGGAAATCCAAGAAACAATCAGTCGTGTCTCGATCATCTGCCGAAGCCGAATATAGGGCTATGGCTACTACTGTTAGTGAAATCCTTTGGATGAGGTGGCTTCTCAAGGACCTTGACATTGTTCAAACGGCCCCAACGATCCTATTCTGTGATAATCTTGCAGTTAAACACATTGCAAACAATCCCGTCTTCCACGAACGAACTAAGCACGTTGAGATGGATTGCTATTTTGTTCGTGAGCGAGTTCAATCGAAAGAAATTGAGCCGCTTTACATCAACACCAAACAACAGGTAGCGGATTTATTCACCAAGGCTCTCGGTTCGAGACAGTTGCAATCATTACTTGACAAGTTGGGCATTCGTAATCTTCACGCGCCAACTTGAGGGGGAATATTGTGGGAAAGAATATCATTTATGTTTCTCATCCGTTAATTGTGACTAGTATTATGTTTTCCGTTATTTCATCAGTTGCAATCATTTCTGTATTGTAATTAGATATCATCAAGAAATAAAAATTCCAATTCTTAATAAAGTAGGACATGAGGAAGCTAAATAAAAAATAGTCATCTATGATTTATCGCGAGTAAGTAGGAAGCAAACTCTAGACTTAAAATTATTTTGGAAGGAAACAAAAACAGAGAGAAACTTATTAGCAAAAAACTAATCTTATTGGTCATTATCGAATATTGTTATAAACAAGACAACAAAGACTAGGGTTCAACCCCTAAGGATAACAAAGACATGATAATTGTACTATAAGCCATCTTAGTGACCAATGTGTATAAGAACAAAGGGCATTAATGTCACCTAACAACTTTATACTCAAAAGGATGTAACTATAAAGAAGTTTAGATCGGATACATGATCATATGTTCCTTAGAATAACTTTTCAGTGCAAGACCTCCAAACCTACCAGCACTATAAATATCATTTTTCAAATAAAGTAAAGGTATTTCGAATTCTCTACTTTCACCGAATACATTATGCTTATCTTTCATTGCCTAAATCTTTCATACATACTCATCGTCTTTACTCTCTACATTTATACTTATGTTTAAGACATTTTATACACATGCTAACTTGAACGTTGCATTGCCTTTGGAGCTCAAGCTCTAGTGCCCCATAACGAGTTTCTTATGGTTGCAGCTTATATATATAAGAAGATATATGATTATAAATCACTAATAAGACAAATTTGAACGGGATGACTTACCCTCTTGCATTGCTTTTTATTTGACTCGTCTTTAGATGAGGATTTGGAGTAATACCTACTTTGTTATTAGAAGTCCCGAATAATTTCAATGTCCGAGTCCTAAGTTGGCCTACTTTGGAAATTAATTATTATTAGGTTTGAGTAGTGTTTTAAATAACCGAACTAACAACTTAATAGTTCAATGGTTTGGTTGGTAATTCTAGTTTTAAGAATAGGTTGGCCGACAAATAGAATAGGCAAACACCAGTGGTGCTCCCATTTTGTGTGTTCAACTAAAAGTAGGAGTTTGCATGGATCGCTTTGGTTCTGTTTTAGCTTAAAATCAAAACCAAAAATTGATATTTCCGTTTTCAGGTTATTAAAACCTTTTGGTTTCAGTCTTTTCGGTTTTCACTTTGATTTTGATTTGGTTTCGGTTTTACCATTTGGGCTTCAAGCTTTTAAATTAAAAATTGATCCAAAGTAATAAATTTAAACTAAAAACTTTAGACTTACATCATTTTATTGATATTTAAATATAATGTACATATTCTTATAAATTACTTAACATTAAGATAAATTGCAATTCATATATAATAACAAAAAATCAATAGAACATTTTAATATACCAATTCAAACAAAAAGGTTTAAATATTATTCTTGAAACCTAAATATATAAAACGAGTTTAGATAACAAGATTTAATAAGTAATTAATAGACTAATTATGGTTATAAGTGTATGAATATATTTTTAAATTTACAACTTTGGTATGTATGGTTTCAGTTTGGTTTTTTTAGTTTTTGTTTTTAGCAAAACCAAACTGAAAAATCGGTTTGTATCAAACCATCAAACCAAACCATTGGTTTCTTACTGGTTTTGGTTTTTCAGTTCGTTTTGTCGGTTATTTCAGTTTCGGTTCTGTAATTATGATTTCTTGCTCACGCTAGCTATAAGTTATTTATATCACATCAATTAGTTTAACAAATCGATGATTACTTTTTTTTAAATAACTTCTAATATGTTCCTAACAGACTCGGTCATTGCTATTAGGTTTTTAAAACAACAATTTATTGGTTTTCTTTTATAGTAAGTTATGAGTTTATTAATTAATACAAACAAGGCTCATAGAATCTAATATTTCTACTTTAATAAAAGAGTAATTATGAGAACAAATGGCAATATTTTTCTCTACTATTAAATTTATTCGCTTATCTCCTATTAAATAATTAAATTAAATACTATTAACTCATTTTTAGATTAAAATAGTTTTTAATACATTAAAAAAGAAATTTTTTTATTAATGTTATTTACAAAGAAAAAAACTTTTATAAAATATTTTTTTTCTATAATATCATTTTTTTTATTATGAAATATTTTAAAAATGGTGTTATTAAAAAGTAACATTTTTATAAACAAAAAAAATTAAATTGAAAGTTACATTAAGCAAGTTTTAAAAAATGATATTTTTTAAAACGATTGTTTTAAAACATAATATTTATTCTATTTATAATAAGGAAGATTTTAATCATATCTACTAATAGCAATACTGAGTGATAATTTACTAGTATTGTTATCTAAACATATACATTTCATAGTAAAATAAACATGATTCTTGAATAATATAATAAATCAAACTAGTTTAGATACGTATTACAAGTAAGGTTGAAGTCTCGTGCATGACACGCTTTTCTTAAAATATGTACTTTTTTAGAGTACAACCGACATAGTGGTTCGATTGTTAGGGATTCATGTGTGATTCTTGAAGCCACACCTGAAGATAGTGATATTCACGATCTAGTTTTAACAATTTTTAGGTTAACTACAAGTCATAGCGTTAGTAACAGTCTTTGATCGAACACCAAAACCACCATTACTAACGGTTGGGTTATATGTTTGGTTTCATGGTTTGGAAAGTAGATTCACTAATCACATATTATATGTCAAAAAAATTACATTTGTAGGTCAAAAATCGAAAAAATATGTGTTGTAGTTGCTAGACCACAATGGTTCGTCTTCACTAATCTCAGATTTTTTCTTTGAAAACTACATTTTGATAAAAGTGGGTTCGTGTTCTTGAACCACAATTGTACCTCGTAATTTTTCGTCTTCTAGGATACGATTGTGTTCAAAAACCCGTGTTCACCACGCAAGCTCCAACCAATTTCTTATAATACTTTCATTCAGACACGCTACTTTAAGACTTGCTCTTATCAAGAAGAACGCGAACTCGTTACTTCATTATTTATGTGATAATTATATAATGAAAATTTCAACTAAAAATCTATAAAAAATCAAACGTGACCCTTAGTATAGCTATTTGTTTTCAACCTTGTTTAGCTTATAATGGGTCATGTTTGAATGCATTTGACCTCAAAAAAGGATGCGCTAAACGCGTTATTTATCTTTTATTAAAATATTTGGTTACATGGTTATGTACCATCCCATCCGTTTACTATTGGATATTAAATTTCCACGTGACATCAAAATAAAACATTTTTGTATATTATAAATTAGAAACATGTATTTATAAATCTATAATTTATAAATTTATAAAAGAATGTTTTTTTGCCACATGTACTTCTTCTAATCCATTTTTTTATCATGTCTTTTTTATACACCCTCATATAATTTTCCCTATTTTTTTACCATATGTCCTTATGCACATCTTTGTTTAATTTTTCATTTAAAAAAGTATTATTGTAATTTAAATACTCAAACTAATTTCTCTCTCTTATTAAAAATAAATTTTATTAATTACTACATTCTCTCTCTTATTTATTTTTTTAAAATCAAGCTATCTTTTTAAAAATATATTTTATTAAGAAAATTAAATTTTAAATCTTTTTACTAAAATAGGAATAATAAAAATATAACTTTTATATAATATGAAATATTCAAAAACACTAAATCTTTTGAAAAAAAATTTTTTAAAACGGTTATTTTTAAAAAAAACATAAAAGGTGAATTTTTCAAAAATAGTCTTATTAAAACAACCATAATAATTACAAACTATAATTGTTTAATGAACAAGAAATTTATACATAAGATTACTTATTTCTCTGTATTATTGATAATAATATTAAATACTAATAAGAATACTTATATTATTTTTAAATTAAATAATATACAATTAATATTTAAAAAACATATTTCTTTTTATAAAATCAAAGTTTAATATAAATAAATTATTGTTTATTTACTCAAAGTAGCTAGTTATACATAATTATAATTATAATTCATCTTAAAGCATGGTTTTATAATTCATAAATTAAAGATTTTTAAATAATAGAGTCATGGTCGTGGCGTCGGGCAAAAAGCCGATGATTTCATTTAGTATTTTATTTATTCAACTCGTGTAATACACGAGATACTAACCTAGTATATTATATAAAACTGTCTTTTTCTACCCAATGTTTTATATCAAAATGAAGAAGTTTCCATACAAGTCATGTATTTAAAATAAATTTTATAAATCCTGGTCTAGAAAAATACTAGTTGAGATTATAAGGGTGTAATGTTAGTGCCCATAATTAGAATTACCATTGACTTTTATTTAATTTTTTTGTTCTGCAAACTCAAACATTAACAAGCTTCATAATTTATAGAAAAATATATAGCGTAAAATGAATCTTTTTTAAGTATAATATTATTATACATTTTATATAGATTAAAAAACATCATATTATGCATGTAACGCATGTAATTATGTTTGTGCGTACGGACATAGATTAAGTAATTATTTATATGAAAAAGGTTCAAATAAAAAGGTCCCTAAAACTAAAAATTATAAATAGTAATCACAATCATTAATCTGTTTAATTAAATTATAGGAACAATTGTTAGAGGGATATTTTAGGATTAAATTTATAGGAAAAATTGTTAGAGTGATATTTTAAAAAATACTATTTTTGTTGATTTTTTGTAAGATCTTTATTTTTTAAATGTTCATAACTTTTATGTATGACAATATTTTTTTATAAAAATTACACAATAAAACAAGCGTATTTTTACACTAAAACAAATACAATATTGTTATATGAAAAGATAATAATTATTTATGTTTTTAAGTTCATATTTTGTCATTGTGCCTTTAGTTCAGTCCATATGCCTTTAGTTCATATTTTGTCATTGTTAGATAATAATTATTATGTATTTTTAAATACTATTGTGTTTTTCTAAAATGATAAATTTTAATAAAAAATATAATGGTGGAATAACATTGGTGTATCTCTAATAAGTAAAATACAAAACTAATTAATCTATACATTAAAAACACTAACAAAATAACACAATGTCTTGTTATGTTTTTTATTGTTATTATGTTCATTTGAACACTATGAATTTTGAAAATTGCATTGGTGAAATAACAATATTGTGCATTTCTAATTGTAACATAATGATAAATAATAACAAATCATATAATCTATAAAAAATAATGACAAAAATAAAATATCATGTTATCTTCAACACTTAGTTTTGAAAATACATTAGTGAAAGTATATTATTGTATTTTTGTAGACGTAAACAAAATGATAAATACATATAACAAATTATGACATATATGACACAATGAATTAATATTTGACAAAATGAACATATAAGACACAATAAGCTGGTGTATTTAACAAATGATCAAAATGCTCTCATGTTTATAGCAATAGAAGGACACGTATCAAACGCATAATCATTCTTAGGCTTTTTAGATTAAATACGTTTTGTACTATGATCATGGGAAGCTTAGTGAGGGTTGGAGGGTTTTTTTGTGAGTAATATTAATTTTTGGTCTGGTGGTATATGACCCAGTAGTGTAAATTTTTTAATATTTATAAAGTTCGCTTCCCGTAAAATAATTTACGTTCATCCCCGTCTCCCCTGTAGAATAGGTGAAACTTCGCCCACTGACTATAACTCTATCTTTTCTATATATTTTCTATATATGGTTGTGTTATTATAACATGGTCGCATAATTTCAGTTATACAGTATGGGTGTGTATAATTATTTAACATTTGTGTAATAATGATGCATATGCATATGCCCTCGTCCCCAAATTAGGCGTCGCAACTTGATGGCTTCTTATGCTTAGAAGTTAACTTCACTATGTATAATAACATGCTCCATATATGTATTTTATATATATATTTTTAAAATAAGTTTACATGGCACCTTTAGATTTAAAATTAACTAGTAAAGAGAACCCGCGCTTTGCGGTGGTTACACGTTTCATCCTCAACGTAAGAGATACGTGCGTTAATACCTTTAATCCCATAGCTAATAATAATCTGTCAATAATAAGTACTTTCAAAATATTATTACATATGCATCTTTATGAATTAACTTTGTTGACTTAACGTCATTGGTCAATAAGATTTTTATTTAGAATGCATATCTATTGTGTCTAATACATATCTATCTATTATAATAAAAGAAGGTTTTAGGATGCCACTTGACACAATTCTAGATCATTTAATTTTAATTTTTCTGTTTCTCTCTCCTATTAAACAATTACCTTAAATACTTATAATATTATTTATTTTCTTTTGAGATTAAAAATTATTATTCAATAAATTAAGAAATAGATGTTTTTATAAATGATTTGTTTAAATGATTTTTTATAAAACAAAAAAACTTAAATTAGGAGTTGTAATAAGAAAATTTTTCATATTGATATATTTTTAAAACGGTTTGTTATGTAATAACCGACGATGCCGAGTGGAAGGGCTGTCACTCAACGGATAAAAATTACTCTAGGGATAACATGAATGTTTATTAAAAATACAATTATGGTTTAAAAACAAAAGTTTAAAATAATGATATCATTATTTTATTACTTATGTTATTACTCATATGCAATTTCAATCATATTGTTTTATAATTATTACATTTTCATTGTTAATTACTTAATATTTTATTTATTCAGCCCGTGTAATATACGGGGTTCGAACCTAGTTCGTAAATAAAAGTACGAAATCACGTTTTGCAAAAGTATGATACCCCATAAAAGAAGAAAATTACATAACGGTCAATCTGTTGTAACCAAATTGCAGCTCATTATGTCAAATTCCACATATCAAAAACATTCTAAATCTACAAAATCAAAAGCAACTTCTTAATACTGCCTAATAGGTTTATTTGCTTCAATTTTCATCAGATTAGCATTTAATTTTGAGAGATGATAAATTAACTTACCATCAGCATCAGCCATTAGATGAATATAGTCTTTGCTTGAGTAAACTTTTGCATTATTTGCCATTGTTTCCACCTAATTGACCTCATCTCATATCACATGCATCTTTGTAGTTGCAAAAATCATATGAACAGAATAAAAAACCCAAAGAAAAAATCAAAAAAAGCCTAAATCAACTACCAGTACTTGTAAACACAAAGCCCAATAATAAAACAATCAAACAGTAGTTATAAAAGTTAACTGTTACTCAACCGGAATTGCGTCATCGCCGTCGGCGAAGCCGCTAGTTGGAAACGTCTGACGTGTGCATAGATGAAACATCTGTGATGAAACGTAATGAACACATGGTGGCAGCGATGAGATGATAGTCGGCGACAATGACGGAGTGTGAACATTCTCGTAGGGGTGGGGGCAAAATTAATTTCTTTTAGGTGGGTGAACTCGAGATTTATATAAAAATTTAGATTATCAGACCAAAAATTTAGATTATCAGACAAAATTTACACTATCGGACTAAAGTTTAACACTACCGATGAAAAAGGAGGGGGTGCGGCGACCCCAGCGGTGATTGTGATCGTGTGGTGGATCTCTTCAATCAAAGAGAAGTGAAGGTGGTGGAAGAAGGGTAAAGAAATTAGTAGGTAAGGTTCAACGATATTATATTTTTACTGTTGTGCTTTAAGAAGTTGTACACCATGCTTGTATGCTTTGCTGTATGCGTATTAACTAATTCGATATTTAACATACTATATATAAACATGTTTCTTTCTTAACTAAATATATGTTAAGAACCACATGCTACAACAGCACACAAGTGGCCATGTTTAATTAAAATATTCATGTTGCATAATTATATGCATGACGATGTCTGATTATATATTATAACCATGTATAATACACGGGTTGCTAAAATTAAAGTTATATTTTTGTGATAGAGGATTTTTGTTTACATATTTATGAATATTATATAATTTTTAATATTTATTTATTAAAATATAAAATACTTTACTTAAATAGTTGTAAATTACATTTAATTTAGAAAAGAGATAAAAAAATAAAAAATTAGAGAAAATTTATTTAATTAGTATGAGATAGATGCGGAAAAAAATATTGAGGAGACATGAGAGGGTGACACATGTCACTTAATATTTTTATTTATTAAAATAGTGACGGGTATAAGTTGGTTAGTATTAGGAAGTACACAAATTAAATAAAGAAAATAATAAATAACAGATTAATAAAGAAAATAAAATAACAGATTAAATAAAAAATAAAAAATAATTAGTAATGAAGATTTGTAGATTAAAAATGATATTGTAGTATAAATATTAAGTAATAAAATAATGATACTATTTTTCAAAACTTTTCTCATTTCAAAAAGATATATGTTCATCTTAAAAAAGTTGTTTTTTTCAAAAATTTCTTTGAAAAGTTATTCAGACTAAATAATGTATTTTACAAAAATTTTGCTTATGCGTTCTTTAATAAAAAAATCATGTCTTTAATTTTTTAGAAAAACTATCTTTTACATTGAAAAGGTAGAAACAATATCACTAGTTTTTAATAACATCTATAATCTATAATCTACAATCTATAAATTCTAATAAAGCAAACGTTTTAAACCACATGTCATTCCTTTTACCTACATTTTTGTCACATGTCTTTTTATAGGCATCATCATTTTAGTTTTTTATAAAAATAAATTCTTTTATAAAGAATCTTAATACGAATGTTTAAAAATAAAACTATTTAGATAAGATAATTAAATAATAATACGAATGTTTAAAAATAAAACTATTTAGATAAATAATTCTTTTAAACAAATTTATTTAGATAAGATAATTAAATAATAATAATATAAATGTTTTATTTTCTTGAGCTATTACATATATAAAATTCATATCTTATCTTAAAACATCATATTGTAAAACTTGTGTTTATTACTAATTATAATCCGTTTAATAAGGGTTTCTAGCCTATATATCTATATGTCTATCTATTTATCTATCGATTATCTATAATAAGAAAAAAATAAGATAATACATGACGCAATCGTAAGCCTCATCTTACTAATTTTTTCATTTCTTTCTAGTATTAAAACTAATACTGAATACTAATAATATTATTCATATCGTTTTAAAATTAAAAAATATATAATTTAATAAATTGAAAATCTATTTATCTTATATTAAAAACACACTTTTTAAACACAAAAGAGCAACAAACTTTTTAAAAAAACCATTTTACTTAAAGCAAAATGTTAAAAAATCACATTTTGTTATAAAACAAAAGTTTAAGAAAAATATATTATTATTGATTTACTTAAAATAGCCATTTATAAGTAGTTATAATCATCTTTTATCTTCAAGCATAGTTTTATAACTCATAATTTTTTACTAATTATTTAATTATTTATTTATTCAACCATACACGGGGTACTAAACTAGCTTTTTAATATGAGAGGGAGCGGTAAAGTTAATATAAACATATTTAAAATTGTGACATGTGTCATCTTAATTATTCATTTATTATGCATAGTTTATATGCGTATTTCA
Source organism: Flaveria trinervia (assembly GCA_025506515.1). Taxonomy (NCBI): domain Eukaryota; kingdom Viridiplantae; phylum Streptophyta; class Magnoliopsida; order Asterales; family Asteraceae; genus Flaveria; species Flaveria trinervia. The sequence goes on from CM046443.1 coordinate 4,578,743, forward strand.
CAGATATATGATGTATAATCTTACTACTCTAATAAAATGGTAAATGGGGGTACCACGTGTCAGCACCACAATTATTCTCACCATTTTTTTTCCCGCATCTCTCTCCTATTAAATAATTACCTTAATTACTAATAAAATTATTTTAATACATTTTATATATAATAAATTAGGAAAGAAATTTATTTATTAAGGTTATTTCTAAATAAATTGATATTTTTAATAAGCTAAATTTTTTAAAACAAAAAATAATATCATATCTTAAATATATGATATTTTTTTAAAAAATTTAAAAAGTTGATATCACTGTTTAATTATTTTTATAAGAACTTTTTATAAAAATAACATATTTATACGGTTTGTTTTAGAATAAAATATTTATTAAAAAGAAATAAAAACTTGATATCACTGTTTTATTATTTATAATTTTTTAGATACGTAATTTCAATCGTATCATATCTTAAAATATTATTATATAATTAATAAATTTATTATATGAATATTTTATTTATTTAACCCGTGTAATACACGAGTTTACTAAAGCTAACTGAACCCATGCAGCTTTCATTTTCATAGAACACATATACAATTGAAATACAAATGAACCCATACATTTATTGAAGATGACCAATAAAAGAATTGGAGAGTAAGAAAAACAAAAATAAAATAAATTGTAAATTATATAATTCGTATTTTATGTATACTAATAGTTATAGATTATATCATTATTCTTTATAAATATAGAGAGCATTTTTTTGTTTAATGTTTGAAACAATCTTATTTAAGTAAACAATTGTTAATTAAGGCTGGTTAATTAAACACATGTGCATATCACATGAAGGTACAATAGAAAATCTTTTTTTTCTAGCTTTTAGAATAAACTAGTGTTTTTTCCGCGCGTTGCGGTGCCTCGGATATAATATTTATTGAAACGTATGTGGAAATAAATAAATCTTAACGGTGTATTCGAAAAATAAAAAAACAACTACAACGCATTAAAAAGAACAAAAAATACATTATACTTGTACACAGATTTTCACTGTGCACTAAGTGATTTGGTTTCAAATAGAATTTATATTAAAGCGTACACACAAATAATCGCGTTGTAATAATATATTTGCTATTTCTAGAAAAAATATATGTTACGTAAGAATAAATAATACATTTTATTTGTCACGGATTAGTTTCAAGCGAAACTTACATTTAAACATAGACCAAATAAGCATGTGATATATATTAAGAATTTAAAAACAATATTACTACTTTTAAAGTTACAAAAAAGGCAAAATACAATACATTTTAGTTATAATAATAAAATAAATTCTAAACTTTGACTTTTGAAACCAAAAGAATTTAAAGTCAAAGGAACCTAAGTCAAGTAATGATCATTGCTATACATTAAATTTGTATCATATGCATTAAGAGTGTGCTATATAGTTTTTAAAGTATATATAATTTATATTCTTAAAGATAAACAAAAATATTTTACTCGGTGCACAACACTTTACTTCGCAATAATAACCCCCACCCCTCCCACTTCAAAACAGGGTTTTTTTAAACTAGTTATGTTGTTTAGTATTATTTTGTAAGCTAATTACTTATGCAAGATTTATGTGCTATAATAAACTAAAAATGATGCAATAATTTGCTTGTCAAATTCCATCAAACTATGATCTTTTTTCTTTTTCAAAAGCCGATAACTTTTATTGTGAAAAATATAAGTTAATCGAATCTAGCATCAATCTATAAACAATCATCAATAGTTAATCGGAACCCTAAGGGTTGCAATATTTGCAATTTTTGAACTAGAAAGAAATACGTTAAAATTATGCTCGAGCAAATTTACACACATATAAATGATAAAAAAGAATAACTTGATTGATATTTAAAAGAGATAGTTATTCAAAAAACTAGAGAAGATTTATTATTCTACCCTCATGTGATATGCATATTGGTTTGATTTAACCCCCTTAATTAACAAATGTTAACTTAAATGACAAGAACGTTACAACTATTAATGGATCTAGAAAGAAGTAATTATGTACGAGATAATCATGTCTTCTAGAATAGCCGTAGCTTGAGCCATATTTGATAAAATTATAGTGCGTTTGTCAAACGAGCCATTGGAACACTTATGTTTATCAAATATGTACGCTTGATGTGCACATGATTTCACTCAGAATAATGATTGAACGAAATGAAATAACATACAAATAAAATCGAGTGGAAAACAACTATAAATCGATTGTGCTCTTGTGAAGATATTGATTATGTTTATCTCTCTATGTTACTTTTTTTTCTTTTACTTTTCACATAATTTTTTTAACATTTAGATTACTTTAAGGCACGCGCGAGGCATAATGTTATTCTTTTTATGTTTCAGTCTTCAAAATCAAAACACACCAACTTCATACATTTTTTATATTATCACTCGAGCAATGACCGTAACAAAGTTCCCAGACACCGCAACGCGTCATTAACTATTTTAGTGTCTATCATACGACTCTTTTAGTGTCATCATACAACTCTACCGTAACATGCGGGTCAAGTTTTCTCAATATCCCTCACTTGGGATGCTCTTAGTTGAAGTGTTTGATTTCACGAGCTTCGGTATGGCAATTTTAAACTGTTAGAAATTATTTAACTGTTAATAACTAAAATTAATAAAAACTAGCCTACACCTAAATATGAGTTTCTAGATCAAGGGTGATGCTAAGTTTCAATAAGGGTTTAAACACTAGACACCTTGCGTTAGTGTAATATTTACAAACTAGGTTAGTAACCCTTTATAAGGATTTATGAAATTTTTCGTGAAGTAAAATCTGATGATAACATATGAGATCACATGTAATCATTTATTATAATTATATGATATGACAAGTTTATAAGGTCAACCGACCAACCTGTTATCTCACTTATCACTACCCGTCAATCCATTTATACTTGATTACAACAAATTTACAACCCACGACCCGTTAGACTCGTATGGAGAAACGGGTTACATAGGTCATGGTAATGTCACAGGACTTTTAAGTGTTTTCGGATTATGCTTGATATATTTGACATTAATATGGGTCGGATTCAACCTGCTAACCCGTACGATTTTCACATCTGATTTCACCTGTCACAACTTGTTGCTCTCAAACCGTTAATACTGTTTATCGGGTTAGAGACCGAGCCATCTGATTACCGGATCTAATGGTTGCAGTAATGACCCACGTGTGGTCTTTCCTAACGACCCGAGTCAGGCTTTAACACTTGTTAAGACCATAAATGCAGATTTTTGGTATCATATAAATGTAAATAACTTTATAATTTGTAATGTAAGCTCCCGAGTTCTTTCTGAAAAAACTACAACACCATTTTCATTCATATAGATTGCATTTTCGGTTGTGACTCCATACCGTTTTGTTTTCAAAAACTCGACTCCTCAGTGGTCGGCCTCCTCAAAAAGTACCGTAAACTATTCGTGACGACCTGCTATAAAATTTACATTTAAACAGACGGTTTACAACAACATATTTCCACAAGTGTATGATGCTTTTATCGTGTCGGGTTTACCTGATGAAGTGGTTTGATAAGAGCTTTACCGTTGTAACTGACGTGAAATTTGGCCTTCGCCAATAAACCCTGCATCAAGGTACAGTTAAGACAGTTGTAAGTAGACATGTACAATAGTCGGTCCACACAGTTCTTGATTTGGTTCGGTTTGGTTCTGAACCAGAACCAGTGAGGCTATATCTGATTCGACTCGGTTCTAGAGTTTCTAATATGATTGTTATCGATATAAGATCTTTTGAAAAAAGGCACATGTTTTGGTCATGCCGTTGAGATTATTCAAAACTATAGATTCCAAACCACACGAAACAGATCATGTGATACTGAATTTAGATAGATAAATTTGCATAAGATATTGTTTTATTAAATAGGTTCAAATAAAGATTAAAATTTTATTTTATTTTACCCTTTGACAATTTGTATTGCAGCAGCTAGTATGAAACTGATTGTCTAAAAGGGATTAAACAATCAGAAGCAAAATCTGCTAATCCAAATATTATTTTTACCTCAGTATAGAACTCTCCCGACTTTACTTCAACATTTATGTCGGTGATAATCTTCACAAGATCTACCAGTAATCCGGGCCGATCTGCTGTCTCCACTGAGAGCAGACTGCATAATATAACATCAAAAGGAGGTTGGAATTTGACCTTTAGAAGTCAAATAAGTTGCTATTTTACTTAAAAGTCATTAAAAGGTTTCGGTCTAATGGAAAAGACAAAAGCACTCTCCATTTTAGATACCTTCGATCAGGGCTTTCATCGAAAATCTGGATACGGGTTGCAATGTCAACATCAAGCTGAGGCAGTTCAACACGCGTTAGATAAGATTAACCAAACAAAAAAAGGTAGCCAAATGTCTAAACTACCCTTTAAACGGAGCTTGAGAACCAACAACAAGAGCATAAACACAGGCAAATTGATCATTTTGCCTTTTAAATATCACAAGAAGCCAAGCACATGCATTATTCATTGGGTAATCCGAAACAAAAAAAAATTACCAGCAATAATTCTAGTATGAAATAAAAAATTACCAAAAAATATCCCAAAACAAAAATTACTCAAATTTAAGTATGAAATAAGTTTTTTCATGGAGGTTTATATTTTATAAATCAGAAGCGGGACTTAGTACCTTTTCCGATGGTGCTTGGACTCCAAAGGCTTCACCCATCGCCAATTGGGCACTTGATTCCTGAACCATTAATGACATCAATTCAACAATGGTGTTCACTTATTTTTATATTGTAAAAAGACACAGAATTGCTGGTATACAGGGTGATATTCTAGAAGATTGCTGATGATTGTTAGACGGATCGCCTCAAGCAATTCGGGGTCATCAACTTTACGTCCAGTCGAGCTGCAAAAACATAAAAATCTGATTATTTTAGCCCAAACACTTTAAAAGAACAACCAAGAACTAGTAACCAGATTTGCTAAACAATACGAAACTGATTATCATAACTTTGAATAGTAATAATCAGGTTTAACAATATTGAACAAAGTAAGCAGAGCAATGAATACGTTAGCCAAAAAAATATATATGTATGTTCAATACTCACCCTTTAGTGATTGAAAACGTGTTATGCTTCCCAGAAGAATCTAGACAAACGTTTGCTTTGACAACATTTAGTCCAAGATTTCTAAGAGCATTCATCTGCAAATACATTTTCCCATAATGATTGATAGTAGTGAAGCCAAAATATTCCTTACATTATGATCTTATATTACCAAAACACAAACGTTAGATGTGGCAATTTCAAATCTATGGATTTCACTGAATTAGCACAGTTCTTTGAATTTATGTTTTTCACGGTTAAGTGGGATAACTGAAAAAAGAAACTCAACAAATAAGTCTTTCATGTATAGTTTAGGCACTTAATCATGCGAACAACAAAGAAATATTCTTTGGGTTTTAATAAATTTAGGGACTTAATACTAAAAAAGTCTTTCATATGTTTGTTAAAACTGAAGTCCGTGGACCCTTTTGTTGAATTCTAACAAGGGAATTAATCATATAACAATACAATTGCGAGACTTATAATTGAATTCACCAATAGTCTCTGGAGATTTTTTCAACAATATTTTATATTTACCCAACCCGTCCATCTTGCCACCTCCGATACATGTAAAAATATAAAAATAACAAGCACTCAGATGATAACAAGTCAAAGGTTTATATACGGTATCAAGAAGAGCTCCAAGGCGATCCCCGAATGTAACTTCCACCACAGTTGCATTCGGGTCAGAGTCCTGGTCAATTATAACTTTGGGTGTTGGAACCGCATCAGTTTCCTGATAGCTTCCGCCCTGAAAACCAAACAGCCAACGAAAGTAAAAATACAAATTAACGAGATCAACAATAAAAAGTTTTACCAAATCCTTATCTTGATACCTCAATAGCTGTGGCTGATGCTTTTGGAATCATTGTACTTAATGAATATGACAATCTGGGTAAAAACCCAAATCAAGAATTAGAACAAGAACCCTAAATCTCCATACATGTTACCTAGAGATATCTTTTCACTGTTTCCATTGCAATATAAACAAAACACAACTGTTCTTAACGTTCAAAACTTTAAGGGGAGTTTGGATATGTGATTTAAAACTGATTATCAAGACTGGAATGATAAATATCAGAATTATATAATCAACTGATCAAAGATTTGAATGATTAAAATCATAATCACTATTACCAATCACTCAAAACTGATCATAGCAATTCGAATTTGAGTGTACATCCTATATTCAATCAATCAATCAATCACCCCCAAATCAGCTCCAGATTAGTGAATCATATCCCAATTAACGATCGATCAATCAGTTGAAACCCAATACAATTACAGATTAGAACTAAAGATGAATTGCAAAAAAACCAAGAATCCCAAACTTCAAATACCCAAATCAAACTAAAACTCCGAATGCAATCAGATAAACCAAAACCCACAAACACCCAGAAAAATCCACAACAACCCAGAGCGTAATTAACATCCTGAATCGATTCAAACCAAACCCCCAATTGAAGAACACGAAAGTCGAACAGGGTACCTTTGTTTCGTCGAATTACACAGGTGTTTAACATGATCCGAACCAAGAGAGCATCTGAATAATGCGGATTTGGGTGCAATTTGCTTCTCGAATGCAACTAATTTGGTGTAAACAGCAAGGGTAGAGCCACAAGAAGCCATGGCGACAGACATGAATGAGCAGAAGAAAGAAATCAAGAAAGAAAGTGGAAAAAAAGGGATTGTGAATTAGAGGAAGATGATGAACATGACGATATGAGTATGGGTGGGTGTAGGGAAATTGTGGGGACAAAAATGGAGGAGTGTGGATCGAAGTTGAAGGATAGATGTAGTTGTCGATCTCTAGTGATATCCGCCATTTGTAAAGGACTCTGTTTTTGTGGGGTGGATATTTTTGATACAAAAGTTATTTTATTTTGTCTCTACAAGTCATTTTTATTCTTATCATGTACTATTAAAATATTTACGGTGAATTTTTTGAAAGTACGTGGATATATTTAGTATATTATATGGAATGATTTTGGATGGTTATGAGTAAAGGATAGAGAAAATGTTATTGTGGATTGGTATATTTAAAGAATCACTGTTTAATTCTTATAAAATTTTTAATATTTTTTTAAGTAGTTGGGAGTAGATGTGAGAGAAAAAAGTAATGATAATGGTATAAAAAGTATTATTTAATTAAAAAAAAGAGAGAAATTGTAATGATTTTTAATGTAATTATATTGATAAAGATAAAGAAACTACTGTGAATGCTCTTAGATCACTCATAGTCTGTTTCTCGTATATATATGAGTAGTTCTCTTGTATTATATGTGATTGTTGTAAGTGATTGTGAGTAAAAGAGATAGAAAAATTATTGAGATTGTATTGTGTTTTATCATATTTGTGGAAACACGATACATTCCCATAAAAATTTTAATATTTTGAAAGTAGTTGTAAGTGAATGAAAGAGAAAAGTTAATGATAAATGTATGAAAAATTATTTAATTAAAAATGATAAAGAAAAATAATAATATTTAATGTAATTATAGGAATGAGAATGAGAAATATGTTTTGAATAAAAAATGGATTCTGAATGCTTTTATTAATTTATTAATTTGTTGCGTCACTCTACAACAAATGGTTAATAAGATTTTTATAATTTATTTCAAATATATCAATCGAAACCTGAATCCTAAACAACAAAAAGAAAATTGGGACCTTGTAAATTTGGTCTGTGTGGAGTCGTCCAACCGGCACACGCTAAGGGCCTTCCAAGTGAATCCTTGTTGATAACATGTCATGTGTTTTTTTTTATAAAATTACAATAATACATATTACATATTACAGTTAAGTTTGATTTTGCTCCTTAAGGTTTATAAAAAATAACCATTTTTTTCAAAAAAATTAAAACATCAATTTACCTCCAAAAGTTTTATAAGTTATTTTAATTTCAATCCAAAAGTCAAATTAGTTGTTTTAACCTTATCCAAAAAAATAAAACTTTTATAGTGAAATTAAAACAACATATGAAACTTTTAAAGGTAAATTAAAGATTTTAGTCTTTTAGAGAAAATAATTAATTTAGTCAAATCTTGTGAAGCAAAAATGAAATTAACTCTACATATTAATAACATACATGTGAAGTGATTTATGTATTCATAAATTATATTTAACATACTTCAAATTTTTATATTTTGATTAAATTCATTTTAGGTGTTAGTCAACACTATATTCAAAAGAAAAAAAATGGAGTTCAATATGAGTTGATATGTTATTCTTTTTATATGCTCGATAGGAGTGTTATTGGTTAATATTTTAGGTTATGTCATGTTAAAGAATATTGTAATAGCTTTATGAAACAGATAATGTTATAAACTACTAGCATGTTTTTTAAATCTCCTTTTTGCTTATTCTATTCATTTTAATTAATCTAGATCATTTTGTAGTATAAAGAAGTCACGCTAACATGTACACATCATGTCATCATTTTTACGGTCATATGAAAGACATGTTGATAGAAATAAAATAATATTCTAGGGGCTAAAATAAGAAAAAGATGTAAAACAACCCAATCTGCACAACAATAAAACACTATAATAAAACACTATAATATATTTTGCAACAACTTGTCATGCAAAAAATAATAAATCTACTACTCTTTAAAAAGAAATAACATATTTGTTTTTAACACAATTTAAAGTTACATAAATTATGTGTTATCGTTTAGAATATGAGTGTGGTTGAATATCTTTTACAGCTTTACTTATATATGTATCATATCATCCATCTTATATTTTTTTTATTTCACATCATCCACACACGAAACTAAAAACATGATTTCATCTAGTATTTTCACTTCACCTTGCCCCATTTTTTTTTCGAATTATACAATAAGAACATCATTCAAGCGAGTCACGCCTATAGAACTCTTACGAACACCCACTTCAAGCTTCTTAACGCCTAAAGGGAGTGGTGTAAGAACATACATCATGCCCTTATAATAATCAATCACAAGCTTTAAAGAAATACCTAAAGGGAGTGGTGTAAGAACATACATCATGCCTTATAATAATCAATCAAAAGCTTTAAAGAAATGTGAGAATTAAACAAGAAGTGTCATTGCACTAAATGTTGAGGGGTGAATTGGTCCAACTAAAACGTAATTTTACGTTGTAGATATACATAAATGCTTGTGATTTATTATTATAAGAGCATGATGTATCTCACATCACTCTCTTTAGGCATTAATAAGCTAAAATTTTTTTAAACCTTAACGCGTCGTTGTATTCATCAAAATTAAAATAATTTTAATAGTTTCTTTTAACACATAACAATACTATATTCTTTAAAAAAAGGCATTTGGTTTTATGGTGTATTTATATAAAAATTGAGTACGTAAAAGTTTTTAACCTTTAAAAACATGTGAAGCAAATAATATATTTGTTTCTACAAGCCACTAATGACTCTCAAAACATGGTCGCTTTTGTCCTTTTTAGTTGTTTTTTTAACTGAAATAAATATTGTTACTCACAACCTAGCAAGGAACCAAGAAGAAAGTGCGATAACTTACGTAAATCTTATATCACCTGTGGAAAGAATAGATTCATGTTTCATAAGGTACGTTTGATCGCTGATACCACTAATATATTTTGAGCGTACTGATTGTGGATAAAAAGAAAACTTCAAAGTTAAGCGTGCTCATATAATAATAATCCAGAGATTGATGACCTCTTTAGAAAGTTTTCACCCTGGAAACCAAAAGCAAATTCATGATTTTTTCGTGGGCATAGAAATAATATTGGTGGCATGAAAGACCGAGTGTTACAACATGGTATTACAGCCAATTCTGTTTGTTCAGGATGGTTAGGCAAACCTTACCAAGGATGGTGAGTCATTGGGTCATCAAGGACGATAAGTCTAAAAGGGGGTGACTGTGACATCCTACGTAAATTCTATATCAGACCTGGATAGAAGATATTCCTTATTCATAAGAAATGTATGGTCTTTAATAGCATGAACGTGTGTAGACTGATACATATATTTATATACATATATATATATATACACATATACATATACATATATATATAGGAGAGAGTTCCATTAAAAACCATGTTATAAATGAAAACCAATGGTTACATATATGTAAGTACATGCTACAAAGTATACAACTAATAGTTACATATATGTAGAGGTTATGTATATGTACGTACGTGTTAACAAGTGTACAACTATAAGTTACGTGCATAAAACTCATATAAGTTACGTATACATAAATCGTTTCGTCATTATTGTCGTTTCGTCATCATATGTATAAAGGTGTGTACGTTATTCGAATTGGTAATCTTTTGTGTAATTTGTGTGTTTCTTTCTTTTTTAGCCGTGAGTTAAAGTGTGTGTGTTAATGTGTGATTTTTCTGCGATGTGTGTGTGTGGGTTTATGGTGTGCGTGTGTGTGATTCTAATGTGTATGTGTGTGTTGTTGTGGGTGTTGTTACATGGTGTGTGTGTGTATGTATATTCTCCATATGTGTGTACAAGGTATGCATTCTGTGTGAGGGTGCATGTATTCACATTAATTGGGTATGGGAGAATGGTGGTTTGGATATGGATGCATGTTTTAATATTCCTTTAGTTACCTGAGTATATATATTGCGTATATGTATGTGTATGTGATATTATTGGATATGCATATTATGTGCATTTCATATAATGTGTTTCGTGTGTGATATGATTATAAGGTTTACATATAGGTGGGTTCGTATGTTTATGGATGTGTGTTCATAGCTAAATTTTATGAGTTGAATGTTTAGTCTGTACATACATATTATATATTATATGATATCAAGTGTTTAATATGTTCTATATTATGTGTTATATATATATATATATGATATGTGCGGGGGTAACATATGTTTAGTATATGTATATATTATTTGTGGGTCATGCTATTAAAGGTATGGTTAAAATAAAAATAAATATAATTGAATATATAGTACCTTTATACAAGATAATTTTTTTACGCCTTCACGGTGAATTGTTGTCGAGTGTGCTAGCATGTGAATGGGGAAAAACAACGACTAGAATCGGAATCGAGTCGTGGAATGCAAAACCGCACATTCTATATATTTATATTTAATAATTAATATTAATATTATAAAGTAATATTAATCCAGATTAATCGGAGAACCTAATCATTAGTGCTTACGTTCACTCGTTGCTATGCATTAAAGGTGAGTTCTCAGCCCCACTTTACCTACTTTCTTTTAGGTGAAAGAAACGTGTGTTCTAAACAAATTTTCATTTGATCAATATTACTGTAATATCACTTGTTTACTAGTGTTGTTCCAGCTTAAGTCCTCACTTTCAAACCATTAATGTATGTATTATAACGAGGTAATTCTGAGTAGATCTACTGGGTTTGACAAACCCCACCCAGGCTAGTCGCGCTAGCACAATGGTACGTCAAACGGGTGTTTAATTGATCTAATTTATGTTGTTAGGACTTGGTGTTCATAGTCGAGGTCTTCCTTTACATTGTCAGCTTCGGTTGTGAACTTCATACATTTAGTAACTTGTTTAGTACTAGTTATCTACTGATATTACTTTGTTTAGTGTATCAGTTTACTATTATGTTTTGTTTATTAAAACCTGTAAACTCACCAACTTTGTGTTGACACTTTATGTCACACCCCGAACCGACGGCGGAATCATCGGGGCGGACGAATGAAAGACGATTGTTCATAGCACATGGAATTAATTAAGTTGAAATAATATTAAATATCATTAATCATTGAACATTACAAGACAAATAAGTCCATACAATACAAAAGCACCAAATAAAGAAATAACTTGTTAGGTTAAACTAGGTCCAAGTCTTATATGAGCACGAAGAGAAATCCACAAGTAGTAAACCTGAAACATGTTAAAAATAAAAGGTCAATTTTAAAAGTTGGTGAGATTTCCATAGTTTGCAATACATAAGTATATAAAAGATGGCAATTCATGTTGTGAGTTAGAGAACAGAGTAACTAGATATGTAAGACAGAATGCACAATCAAACCTCGACAAAGTTTTACAAGTCTTAAACGTTTAAAAGTATATACGATTAGCTAAGTGTACTTGGATCAACCAAGCAGACTTGTCTGGCCCATAGATCTATGACTTCGCTAGGCTAGCAATAGTTAAAGATTGTACATATATTCGACATTACATGGTAACCACAAAGTTCAACTAACCACAACATACAAGTAAATTGCCATAGATTTACAAGAATCAAACGCGTTTACAAGTGCAAAGTTTATAATGTAACATTTTCACACCAAAAGTGTAAAAATATAAAAAAGGGTATAAAAATACTCACATGATATTTATAAGATGACGATAAGAAATTAAACGAGACTCCAACGATTTCTTCACGATTCAATCTAATGATTGATATCTCAAAATTAGAATAACGATAAGATTCAAGAGTAAATATAAATTAGGGTTTCATTTGGAAGTTAGGGTCTTCAATAACTAAATCAAATAAAATAGGATAAAACATTTTATTATGTTTTGGATCAATAAAGTTTGAATAAATCAAAAATAAAAATTTAATAATTTACTTTATTGAATACATAAAGATTCAAATATTATGTGTAAAAGAAATAATTAATTTGATAATTAAATATTTAAATTTTATAAAGTACTCAATTGAATGCTTATTTAGATGACTTTAACATTATTTAAAATCATTTTATAAGATCTTGAACTCTTAAATGATTTATTATAACAATCTTATAATACAAGATTTTAGTAATAAGAATAAAGTATAACATATTGTTTTATAAGTTTCAATATTTAAAAAAAAATAAAAGTTTAGAAAATATAACTAAATATGATACGACATAACTATATGGATAATTAATTTAAATAATATATTTTTTTATAATTCAACATTTAAAGTATTTGTAATATGTAGTTTTGAAGTGTTTTGAGATAATCCAAGTTTGTACTATAATATGTTTGTAATATATAAATGACTTAATAATATTTTTATAACATTTATATTCTTTAACAAGTGATTAAAGTTAAGAATTATAAATTTGAAAATCTTAATTTTCTGATATGTTTTAATTAACAAAATAGTATTTATTAAGATTTATCATTTTAGTAATATTTTCCTCTTTTAAAAATATAAAAGAAACTCATTAAAATAAACTAAAATAAACATGGCAGGGGCAGGGTTCAAACCCCTGACCTACCATGTGTAAATGCTTGAAACTAACCAACAGACTAAAATTGCATTATTGTCTTAAAAACTCAGATTAATTACTAAAAACATTATTTCAAACAAACCCCTAAATCGACATGAACCCTAGAAACATATTCGATCAAATTGAACCCCATAAGAACATTGTAACCGATCGAAAGGTTAGGGCTTTCATCTGTTAAGAACATATGAATATGATTGTATGTTTAATTACCTGAATTGAAATCGAAACCGATGACAACAAGAGAAGATATAGACGCGACAACGTTGAATTCAATTCGAGGTGCAAATGGTAATGATAAACAAATTATTTTGGTACGCAACTTCTAAGGGTGTTTAGGATTCAAAGCCCTCAAACAATTTCAATTTATCATGCTTCGGGAGTAGTTGTCGACTAGGTTGCAGATCCGAGATGAAGATGGTGATCGAAAGGATTGACTGTGTGTTTTATGAGTGAAATTAAGGATTTGATTAGCTTAAAAGGATCTATTGGAGTGTTACCCTCTAATATATGAGATCAATTTTATCAGTTTCAATACAATCGAGTTATGATTTCAATTCTAAAGTTTCGGTTTCAATTCACGAGCATTAACATGATTTTAATCGTGATAACGTGTACATTCGAACAAGAACTAATCACAGAAGTGTTTTGGGTTGGTTAATTGAAACATTTGATCGTTATTCAGGTTGTAATGGACCAAATAGTTGACGGTATTACGTTTTGAATTAAACGGAAAATAAAAGCACGTGTAACCGATTTTGATCATGACTCGAGTTCGATTCCCGGTCGCGAAGATTTATGAACGGTTTAATTAGGTTTAAAATGGATGCTTTGATACGATTGTGTGGTCCCCGGAGCTTAGCCGCAAATGATGGCCGGAGGTACGGGAGCCGACGGGGTCAAGGCTGGGTTTTAAGGAAATTACATTTCCAGTCCTTTAAATTTTAATATGTTAAAAGTACACCTTAATCCAAGTTTTAAGAATGACAATCTAACCCTAAAGTTTGTAAAGCAATAATTAACTAACTAACCAAATTCAGATTTTATAAAGTCTTTATGCATCTTTTAAATCTTTAAAAGCTTCAAAAAATTTATATATTGTAACCTTATGATTAAAACTCATAGTTTAAAATAACCTTATAACTTTTGTAATCCAAATTTTAAATGATTATTCCATTTATTCATTTATAAAATATTGTAAAATTATAAATCTTATTAAAGGTCAATCATTAAATTATTAGGATGGTTAAGTATAATAATCTAATATTTACTTATCTTTATAAATCTCATAGAAATTTTAAAAATCCAGTATGTAATGATTGAAATTTCTTAAACTATATATAAGCCTCATAAGTTTATAAACTTGTTAAATGAAAGATTACTTGTAGATTTTAAATCATCAATCTCACAAAGTTAGCTAAATAATGCATTTATTGTTTTAAAATAAACACCAAAATGAAAGAAATAGCTTGAACAATGTGCTTAATTTTTATAACCAACGAAACGGGTTCGAGTTTTTATTTTCAAAAAAAGAAAAAAAAATAGCAGGTGTTACAGTCTCCCCTACTTTAAGAAATTTCGTCCCGAAATTTAAATCACGAGGGGACTAATTTCAAGGATATGAGGAAACTTGGATTCGACTTTCATGTTTGTACGTGAACTCTTAGAAGCGTTTAAATTCAACAAGATTAATTTTTGATGTTTTGCTATGCTTAAATTTGATAAGTTTCATAATTTATAATTTCATGCGTCTTGACAAGGTGAGCAAGATCATTAATTTAGAATTTTGTTGATAAGCTTTTGTATTTTAGACGATTCAAAACGATTAGGAAGGTTTTATCATGAGGGAAACACTAAGTATTAGTGTGATACGAGACAATGCTTTTGGATAGAATATGGAGTTCATAATTTCAACAAGGTTTTTAGATGATCAATTCTTGTTTACTATTTCGTTGAGGTTTTCAAAGTTTCATTGGTTTAAGGTTGATACGAGAATCGCTTTTGTTAAGATTAAAGATTCAATTTAGAATGAGAGCGTTGTTGTAATAGGTTTTCAGGATAAGTTCGATTTTGAGGGGAAGATGTTTAGAAAGATTTTAAGGATCATTAAGATAAATAGGATAATGAGTTTAAGATTTAAGGGAGCAAAATCAATGAAGAAATGAGTCAAAATAACAAAATGTTTCGAGTGTAACGTTCGGTTTACAAACCAAAAGCATTACGTTGACTTATCAAAGTATTAGTCAACTACAACTTTAATGAAGACATGCGTACCTATAAGTGGACACTCACCCCAAGGGTTCCCAGGTAAGGTAAACAGATCCATCAGTTGATTTGGATTTATATGATTACCTTGCCTAGAGAGAACACCTCGAGATACAGGCATCCCACTCTTCCAGCATTACATGTTTCAAGTTACAAGACCTGGATTTTGACGAGACTTGAAAACCACAAATAAAGATTCAAAGCACATTTTGAAAACCATTTGATTTAGGCATATAATGCCTTAGAATATGATTTAAGACACGTGTGTGCATTAATAAGGTTCAAAGTATAAACATAAACACGTAAGCCATATAATCATATAATCAAGTATAAACACATAAGTCAGAAAAAAAAAACTATCTAAGCATATAAAATACATGAGAGACTCATGTGTAAGGGTACTTAGTTATAGTCTAGGTCATTCCATTTCTAATAACCTAAATCCCTATAACCATGGCTCTGATACCAATCTATCACACCCCGACCGATGGCGGAATCATCGGGGCGGACGAATGAAAGACGATTGTTCATAGCACATGGAACAAATTAAGTTGAAATAATATTAAATATCATTAATCATTGAACATTACAAGACAAATAAGTCCATACAATACAAAAGCACTAAATAAAGAAATAACTTGTTAAGTTAAACTAGGTCCAAGTCTTATATGAGCACGAAGAGAAATCCACAAGTAGTAAACCTGAAACATGTTAAAAATAAATGGTCAACTTTGAAAGTTGGTGAGTTTTCCAGGTGAGTATTTCTATACCTCTTTTTATATTTTTACACTTTTGGGGTGAAACATGTTACATTATAAACTTTGCACTTGTAAACACGTTTGATTCTTGTAAACCTATGGCAATTTACTTGTATGTTGTGGTTAGTTGAACTTTGTGGATGCCATGTAATGTCGAATATATGTACAATCATTAACTATTGCTAGCCTAGCGAAGTCATAGATCTATGGGCCAGACAAGCCTGCTTAGTTGATCCAAGTACACTTAGCTAATCGTATATACTTTTAGACTTGTAAAACTTTGTCGAGGTTTGATTGTGCATTCTGTCTTACATCCCTAGTTACTCTGGTCTCTAACTCACAACATGAATTATCATCTTTTATATACTTATGTATTGCAAACTATGAAATCTCACCAACTTTAAAAGTTGACCTTTTATTTTTAACATGTTTCAGGTTTACTACTTGTGGATTTCTCTTCGTGCTCATATAAGACTTGGACCTAGTTTAACTTAACAAGTTATTTCTTTATTTGGTGCTTTTGTATTGTATGGACTTATTTGTCTTGTAATGTTCAATGATTAATGATATTTAATATTATTTCAACTTAATTAGTTCCATGCGCTATGAACAATCGTCTCCCATTCGTCCGCCCTGATGATTCCGTCGTCGGTCGGGGTGTGACACTTTAGCATGTTTCTTTCAGGTTCTTAAGCGAGCACGACTAGAATCATATCATTCATCATTTAATGGGTCGACAATGAACAAATGCATTTTTCTACACATTATACTTATCTGTTTTGCGTGTATTGCGCCGTTTGAATTATGAATTTATACGCTTCCGCATTACTTTCATGTTTTCATTATTAATTCTGATTTTGGAAATTTTAATTTAAATGAGCAATTATGTTTTGTAATTATTGTGTCGTTTAGTGTAACTAATGGTTGAGATCCTGGTATGTCACGCGCCTAACGGTATTACCCGTTTGTGGAAATTGAGAGTGTGACAGCATGGACGACATATATTAAATATATGAATCATACAAGAAACCTCATCCAATAGAAGGCTGTTAGGCAAATTCAAATCTCAAAACTTTTAATATATAAGAATCCCACTGTTGCAAAAATCGTAATTAATCGCCGATTAATTGGCGATTAATTGGTCATCGGCACATCACCTAAGAAATTTGGGCTAATCGGCCAATTAATCGCTAAGTGGTCAATGGAGGTCAAAATCGGACCTACGCGGACCCTAGGCGGAGCTAGGCGGTCTTAATCGGCCAAAAAGCTGTAATTCCGACAAAATCCAGGTAGGGTTCCGGCGACCTTCGCCGAAAGGTCAAAAATTGAAAATTCCGGCTAAAATCTGAAAATTCCGGCCAAATATGTTAATTTATATATAAAATTTAACTTTTTTACTAATTTTACATATGAAAATGTGTGTATTTATATATAAAACTGAAAATTATATATAAAAATCCCAATCCGATTAATCGCTAGTCCCTGCCTCACCATCCGACTAGCACCTAGCGACATTGAAGAATCCTGTATATTAGAACAAGGTGTTTCATTATGTAAATTTTCACATGCAGTCCAAAATCAAATTTGCAAAATTTCCGTTTCAACAAAGATCCATATTTTATGCATGAACAATCATTTAATATTTATATTTTACACAAAAAAAATTCAAATGATTGAAAACTTGAAAATTTAGATATGAACATAGTAACTCAGCCAGAAACATACATGAGCACAAGATGCCAAAAGATTTTTTTATGGTCTTCGTTTCTTTTGATTTGTTCAAATATCTAATGAGTTTTTTTTATTTGGTTAAAATTTTCGAATTATTCTTTGAACGATTGGATGATCATATAAGATAATATGATTAAAATACACAAACTAGTATAATAGATTACGTGAGAGAGTAAAACAAAATATTTTAATTACAATAAATTTTCCTTAATCATCTTTGCATTAAGAAGCGTTGCCGAATCTAGCCATACAAACAAGTCATGTGGACGTGATTATAAACATACTAGTTGTAGTAAACCCGTGTATTACACGAGTTGAATAAATAAAATATTAATATAATAAAATTTATTAATTATAAATAATATTATAAGATATATTATGATTAATATTACGTATGAACAATGACTATAACTAATTAAACAATGACATCAATTTTTAAAAATTTTTGTTTTAAACTTTTTTCCTATAAAATAATAAACATTTTGTTATTCAAACAAACCGTATAAAAATGACATTTTTAAAAAAAATATATTATATTTCCCAAATTATAACTTTTGGTTTTAAAAATTGAACTTAAAAAACAACTTTTGAAATATTTTGTGTTTTTAAAAACGTTTTATTATTTAGAAAAAATATATTTTATAATTTTTTTGTTTATTTAGAAATAATATTAATAAATAGATCTTTTTTTTAATTTATTAAATGCAAAAGAAAGTTAAATAATATTATTAGTAATTAAGGTAATTATTTAAGATGAGAAAGAGGTGGGAAAATTTTAATGAAGTGTGATAATGACACGTGACATCTCAAGTTACTCTTTTATTAGAGTAGTAAGATGATACATCGGTTCAACATGATTTTCACAAAATGTCAATACATTTATTACATGATTCAACCTTATAAAAATCCTATAAAAATGATTCTTCATGCTCAAATAAAACTTTTCTTGATACTACTTTATTCCGTCTAGTAACACAATTAGCATTCGAAAGCAATAAGCTACCAAATTGCTTCCGCACCAAATTGACTGATGATATATTATCATCACTCAATATCCACACCCAATAATCGTGAGTTTTAGACCAAACAAAACCATCTTTGTTATAAATATAAAGTTTTTTACTTAAATCTCTCTGTTTATGTATGCATGATGTAACAATGACATTATTACGCAACAAAATTGTGTCCGTCATTAACGAAAAACGTCATACTTTGGTGTTCAAATATACAAAGATCATATTTTGGTGGCCAATCTATGAATATTGAGAAATGAGATACAAGTAAATAATTGTGGATCATAATTGGTCCCTAATATTTATTTTTATTTACAAAAAGAGGACAAAGGAAAGGGGAAGAGGACCACATACCCCTCGTCCTTTAGTCTTTACCTATGAAAGTATCTACCAATATAGTGACGTCTTTGGTTGTGATACGGCACGCTTTCCTACGTGTGGTGTTTAATAATATGTTATAAAGATAACTACGTAAAGTAATAATATATATCTCAATATTTTTATAATAATAATAGAAAACTTTAATAAAAAATTGTTATAAGGTGGATGGACCTTGAAGCAGTTTGTAAAATTGTTGGTTTGTGATTTTTATACTCATAAAATGTAACTCATAAAAAAACAACACTACGTAAATAGAGAGCTAAGTTAAACATCAAATAGATATATTTTTATGCATAATACTTTGGGTAAGCGTTAATACTTTTTTACTATCGTGTTTTTAAACCCACACAAATCACTTCATACAAAATGGTATTTCTCACTTTTTTGTTGGAAAAGATTGTTAGTATTGTGTGATATGTATAAGGAAGTGTTCATCTTTTATTATTTTTTTCATTTGTCTATGTATTTACTCATTTGTTATAGTGTACGACACAAACACCCTTATATTTCAAGTGGATGGGATATATAGTGGAAGGTCGTTTGAGAATATATATAATTTTTTTATTTTTGGACTTTCACAAAGTTTTCTATAAGTGTGATACAAGAACTTGATACATACATGGGCGTAGGTAAGTGGTAAGAACCAAAGGTTTTTTTAATTAATACTGATATTAGAAAAGTGGGATGATACATGAAGATGTTATATAGAGAACATGTGTTAAATGTTATAAAAGACGAGAAAAGTAAAGAAAATGTCTACAAAACACAAATAGAGATAGAGAAGATAGCAAATTTATATAGTTTGTAGGGAAAATAGACAAATAAAGAAAGAAATCAATGCGTTCAAGGTTCATTGACCAACATAAAATGTTAAAATTATTTATAATACTTAAAGTTGATATGATTGAAATAAGAGAGAAATATAGTTTTTAATATATAGTTTTTAATATGATTGAAATATAGTTTTTAATATATACCAAAAATTACAACCACTTGAATTACGAATGAGTACGAAAAAAAAACAGTCTAACACAATGATGATCTTAATTCCAATGTTTTTTAAAACTGGACCGGACAGTGAACCGGACGTCTTACCGGTCCGCTGGTCGGAACGGTTAAGAAACGGATAAATTATTATTATTTTTGTAAAATTTACAAAAAATATAAAAAACCGGTTCAACCGTCCGGTCCCCCATTCAACCGGTCCAGTTTCCGGTCCGACAGCCGGTTCGACCGGTTCAACCGGTCTAACCACTGGTTCAACGTTAAAACGGTTTTAAGCACCGAACCGGACCGGATTGAAGTCCGGTTCCCAGTCCAACCGGTCAGACCGACCGTTCCGGTCCGTTTTCAAAATCATGCTTAATTCTAATCATATAATTCTATTTGGGGCCGTTCAGAAAAATATAGAATTCTGTTTGGGGGTTTGAGTCTTGGGCGGGGATTGGATGTCATAGTAAAAAGTATTCTCACACCAAACAAATTATTTAGAAAAAAGAGAGAAAAATTATACAATTATCTTTTTGTAATATACAATACTGGTCACGAGTTTAATATTTTGCTCAAATGTATAGTTGTTTGCTTTTTGAATTTATCTCAAATGTATAGTTGATTTTTAAGACCCAACATTATAACACCGGGTGTAAAATCATATTAAGTAGCACTAATGTAGTAATATTTGAGAGCGGGTTAGTCCAATATTTATATCCCATAAATATTTATAAACCTTGGCAGCAACTCATTTGTTTTAAATTCATGCCTTATGAATATCCATCAATCCATATTCATAATAGTCTTACTTTCATATTTGTTCCCACAAAAACACACACACACACGCGTACTATGTAACATCCTAAGAATGCGGTCCAAATTTCCTTACTTGTTAAATTCGAGGGCTTGTTTCGTAATTAACCCCAGTCTGTCATGCGATTGGACACCCTGATGAACTTCAATTGCACGACTGAGCTGGGCAAATGACTCAGTCGGCCGAATGAACGAGGCGTATGAGCTCAATCACCCGACTGAACTCAGTCGCAGACTCAGTCGCCCGACTGAACCCAGTCCCAGGCTCAGTCGTCCGACTGAACCCAATCGCATGCTAAGTCGCCAAATGATTTGAGTAATGCATATACTGCCTCCTCGTTTAAGACAACTTCATCAGAATCCTTTGTTCCAATAATCACTTGAGAGACGAATCTCGTAAATGCTACACCAGGAAAGACTTTTCTAAACTCATAATCGAATATCTCTTTGAAGACTAGATTCTGTATTGTTTTACTGATATCACCAAGTGGGAGAGAAGCCAGAATGAGCATTCGAGCTGATCTTACCTGCATGTAACAATCTTGTAATTTTAGGTTAATTTAAAATCAGCATTGTTAAATTCTTGCATGGGCTAATTGTGTTATTTATGAAACTTATGGGTTGCTTATGATATTATCTTAATTGCTCTTTTAAATTTATAAGAGTGATAATAATTATGTTGTAATAATAATAATAATAATAATAAGAACAATAAAAGTAATATGAAATGAAAAATTTCTAAACTTGAAAAGTTTAATAAACTTAATCTAAATTCAAGGGACCTTTTTGTCAATTTTGAAACATTGAAAAGAAAGTTTGGGCTCGAAATAACAAACTGGAAACCACAAGGACTAATGTTGTAAAGTAACCAAACCCAAACCTTTTTCCCCTCTATCCCCGTATTTCCGGCCGCCGGCCGGCAAGGTCCGGCGCGGCGCTGGTGAACACCAAAACCACCCGAAACCTTTGAATTTTGGTACCAAAATCATTCCAATCGCTTCGTTGGAACGTTTCGAACTTATGCTCACCAATTAATCATCTTCAAACAGCGGTTACAAGCCGAATCGAGTTCAAAACCGAAACACTTAAACCCGATTGTCGTTTCATCATTAAACCATAATAATAATCGAATTAACTCAGCATAAACGGTCGTTTATCAATCCTTAATCGAATGCAACACTCAATTACACCTGAAACAAACAAAATCACCAAAATCCATCATCATTCGAAGTCGCAACCTGCAACTAATCGAACACGACCTTTTGCGCTCCAAAATCGGAAATTTGTCGAGGGCTTCAAGTCGTGGGTACACGTCGAAGCTTCACACAAGATTAATTCCATTATCATCAACTTACGCACCGATTACTTGTTGATAGCCGCGGGTTACTCATTGTCGCATTCTTCTCAAATCCATTTTAATCGGGTAATTAAATGAATGTATATACTCGAAATCTTGTGGGAAACAAAAGCCCCATGATTTAAATCGATAACACCTCGATTTGATCTTCAATTGTGGTCATGATCAAACTAGGGTTCGTGCGATTTGGGGGAAATTCGGTGTTACTGTTTTTAGCTTATTAAATCGGAGTCTTAAACGCGGCTGGATGCCTTGGTTCACCGGTTCCCCACTCACATTCCGAATTAGAGGTCCCGGGTTCGAACCCGACGACCTCCAATTCAATTGTTTTTGGCTTTTCAGCCTTTAAAAATATATATAAAATTTTCTAAAAATTATAAAAAGAGATTTTGTAAACTTTGATTATTTTTAAAGCTATCCTACTATTTTTCTACAAATTTATCACTTAAACACCTTAACAATTTTCTTATAAAATAAAATTTAACAAAGTTATTTTATAGGAATAGACTTTATATAATATTGGTAATCATGTAATTATTATTTAAATACCATACAATTAAGGATTTAAATACGATAATTATAGAATTTATATATTTTATAATTAACTTTCACAAATTGTTATAAAAGATTTTGATTTCCTTAAAATTGGATTCATGACATTTTCTCTTAAGCATATATATAATCTCTCTAATCAACGTCATTTAAAAACCCTCAAAATATCAATTTGAAACCCTAGTCCCGTTTAACTATTAATTATATTAAATTGTAACCTTGTATATATATACTTGTTTTAGGTGCGTTGTGAAGATCTACGTTGAACGTTGTTTGTTATATTCGTATTAATCATCAATTATATATTATTTGATCATGTGAGTACTTCCATACCCCTTTTTCATATTTTTACACTTTGGGGTGGAACATGTTATCCTATTATCTTACACTTGCACACATTTTTGAGACTTGTAAACGTTATGGCAATTCCTCATGTAAGTTGTGGTTAGTTGGATTTTTTGTGATTACCATGTTATGGCACTATATGTACAATCATTAACTATTGCTAGCCCAGTGAAGTCATAGATCTATGGGCAAGACAAGCCTGCTTTGGTTGATCCAAGTACACTTAACTGATCGTATATACTTTAAACATTTGAGACTTGTAAAATTTGTCGAGGTTTGATTGTTGCATTGTTCATGACATCATTAATCACAATGTTCACTAACTTATGACTTGAAATGCCATCTTTATATATGCTATGTATTTAAAACTATGGAATGCTCACCAACATTATTGTTGACCTCTTTATTTTTTAACATGTTTCAGGAAATGCCCAAGCTTGATTACCTACACATTGAAGCTTGCACATCTAGGGATGGACCTAGATTAATAAATAAAATAGGATGAATTGTTACATTTTATGTTACATTTTATATCCTTTGAGACTTACATTTGTAAGGTAACAAATGAAACTTATGTGTAAAATATATTTGGATTTTTAATAGCGTTATGTGGCTGTGAACGATCTTAACTCTCACTCCTCGACGTTTCCGCCGTCAAGGTTGGGGTGTGACAGATTGGTATCAGAGCCCATAACTATAGGGATCTAGGTTATTAGAAATGGTGACCTAAGCTATAGTATGCATGAACCTTATAGAATTATATTTCTATCTTGTAACTAATATACTTTTCATGCTACGTAATGCTATGCCTCTTATGTGCAATTTAATGCCTTAGCATAGGATTGCCTAAACATTGTTATTTGTCCCCCTAAACTTAACTTTGACTCTTTGACTCTCCCCGAACACGAACTCTCTTAATCTTATTCTCGTCGACACATGGAATCTTATGTTATGTTATGACTTGATCTTTAGACGTTACGTCTAATCTATATAAATCTCATCAAGTTTTGATTCTATGAACCTAAGAAATGTTGTGTGACACATAGACACCTGTAACCTGGTTTTCCTGGCAAAAGGCCCTCGGGCTAAGGCAAGCATATCGCATAAATCCTACGGGACTAGTTATGCTTACCTGGGGATTTCTGGATGAGTGATAAACTATGGTCAACATACACAAGTTTCTAAGGTAAATGGGTCAATTCACCTTGACGTGTCAACGTTTTCAAATGGTAATGCGTTACCAAATGGAAATCCTGTGTACCTTAAAAACCCTTAGCTTATCTTTGTTAAACTACTATCCACTGTTATCCCCGCTCCTGTAACTAACTCATTTTTTATATTTCAGCATGTCTCGTCACCATGGAAAGCGTGGAAGTTCCGACCGTAAGTTGGCTGCCATGATTGCACGACAAATGGCTGCCGTTCTCCCGACTATGGTGGCTGAACTCAATAGCACACTAATGGCTAATAGCAACAACAACATCAATGGAACAATAGTGGTGCTAATGGAGATAATAGCAACAATCAAAATGAGAACAATCAACAAGGGAACAACCGTACTTGCACCTTCAAACACTTTAACTCGTGCAAACCCACAAGCTTTAGTGGAAAAGAAGGAGCCACTGGACTTCTCGAGTGGTTTGAAAGTATGGAGATACGTTCATTGTTAGCGAGTGCCCCAACGAGTTCAAGGTTCGCTATGCCACAAGTGTTCTTCAACAACGAGCACTTACATGGTGGAATAGTGAGAAGAGAAATCGTGGAACTGAGGCTGCTTTGGCCTTGTCTTGGGAGGAGTTCAAGGAGGTTATGATTCAAAAGTTTTGTCCAAGGAGCGAGTTACAAAAGCTGGAGGAGGAATTCTGGAATCTCAAACAAGATGGTGGGAATCATTTGGCTTATTCCACCCGACATCATGATTTGAGTATGCTTCTACCTCACATGGTGGACACCGTGCCCCGTAACATTGAAAAATTTATCAAGGGGGTGCCACCTCAAATTCAAGATGCGGTGGTGGGTAGTAGGCCCACAACCTTGGAGGAGGCGATTACTATTACTGCACAGCTCACTGAGAATCATATAAGAGCTGGCACGATGTCGGCAAAGGGCTCCAAGGCTATAGCGAAGGTGACATCTGAGGCAACAAAGGAGGTAAAGGCCGAGTCATCTTCTCAAAACAGGAAGCGTAAGTTCACCCGGACACGCAACTACGCTGTGACCGCCCCCAATGCTCTCCAAAAACAAATGGTGGTTGCGAATCAAGCTCCCATGGCTAAAGTTTATGCTGGGACACATCCTATGTGTAACACGTGCAAGTACCATCATTCAAGCAACATGCCATGCCGAGTCTGCTCGCTGTGTGGAAAGTATGGTCATTGGTAGCTACTTGTCTTCGTGCACCAAATAACACTGCCATGCTTACCAACCGAACCTGCTACAACTGTGGCGAGGCTGGTCATATTCGCCCTCAATGTCCTCGCAATGCGGGAACTGTGCCACCGGCTCGTGGAAGGGCTTTCAACATCAACGCCAACCAAGCGCAAGCCAACAACGACGTGGTGAATGGTACGTCGTTAAATTTTTTTTCTAGTCCTTTTTCTTGTGTTGCAAAATTTCCTATCTATGTCCATCATATCAATAATAGGTGTTACCAAACAGGTATGTATCTTGTAAATAATCATTATGCATCTGTGTTGTTTGATTCGGTGCCGATAGGAGTTTCGTGTCCTTGGAATTCAACCTATACTTTCTAAACCGTGCGCAAAACTGGAGAAATCTTTCACGGTCGAGGTTGCGATGGAAAATCTATTGTCGTTGATGTCGTGATACGCGACTGTACCTTGAGCCTTAACGAACACGAGTTCTCCGTCGACCTTATTCCTATGCAATGGGAAGCTTTGAGGTTATCATTGGCATGGATTGGTTAGCCAAGCACCGTGCGGAAATTCTATGTTTCGAGAAGTGTATCCGAATTCCGTTACCGACTGGAGATACTTTGAAGGTCTTTGGGGAAAAATCATCTCAAAGACTCAAACTCATGTCTTGTATCAAGGCCCGTAAATGCTTAAGTAAAAACTACATGACTTTCATGGCATATGTAGTTAATACGAAAGCCAAGGGCAAGGAGTTGAAGGACATTCCTGTTGTGCGAGACTTTCCCAAAGTTTTTCCCGAAGATCTTAAAGGGTTACCTCCCGTGCGAGAAGTTGAGTTCAAGATTGATTTAATCCCTGGTGCAAACCCTGTGGCTAAATCGCCTTATCGTCTTGCACCTTCTGAAATGCAAGAGCTCGCTAGTCAACTGCAAGAGTTGACCGATAAGGGTTTTATTCGCCCTAGCTCATCATCGTGGGGCGCACCTGTACTATTTGTGAAGAAGAAGGATAGGTCATTCCGTATGTGCATCGACTACCGGGAACTCAACAAGCTTACTATTAAAAACTGATACCCTCTTCCCCGAATCGATGACCTCTTCGACCAACTTCAAGGAGCAACTCAATTCTCGAAGATCGATCTACGTTCTGGGTATCATCAATTACGTGTTCATGATGATGACATTCCAAAGACCGCTTTCCGTACTCGATATGGACACTACGATTTCATGGTCATGCCATTTGGCTGACCAATGCGCCTGCTGTGTTCATGGATCTCATGAATCGAGTATGTAAACTGTATTTGGATAAATTCGTGATCGTGTTTATTGATGACATCCTTATTTATTCCAAGACAAAATCGATCACGAGACACACTTGCGACAAGTACTTGGACTTTTGAAGAAGGAGCAATTATACGCCAAGCTTTCCAAGTGTGAGTTTTGGTTGGAAGAAGTTCAATTCCTAGGGCATGTGGTGAATAGCCAAGGAATTCACGTGGATCCTGCTAAAATTGAAGCTGTGAAGAATTGGTGTGTTCCCACAACCCCAACCGAGGTTCGTTCTTTTCTGGGTTTAGCAGGATATTACCGTAGGTTCATAGCAAATTTCTCGAAGATTGCTAAACCATTAACAGCGCTAACCCAAAAGAATCGACTTTTTGAATGGGGACCCGAGCAAGAAGAGGCTTTCGAGACATTGAAGCGCAAGTTGTGTAATGCTCCTATTCTCACACTACCCAATGGAAACGACGACTTTACTGTATATTGTGATGCTTCTAATCAAGGTCTTGGTTGTGTTCTCATGCAACGAGGCAAAGTTATAGCATACGCGTCGAGACAATTGAAGGTTCATGAAGTTAACTACACAACGCATGATCTTGAACTTGGTGCGGTGGTTTTTGCATTGAAGATTTGGCGACACTACTTATATGGGACGCAATGCATAGTCTACACCGATCATAAGAGTCTCCAACACGTGTTCAATCAAAAGGATCTCAACATGAGACAAAGACGTTGGATTGAGTTGATTAGCGACTACGACTGCGACATTCGCTATCATCCTGGAAAGGCGAATGTTGTAGCCGACGCACTAAGTCGCAAGGTCCACAACAAGACTGTCTCACTTCAAGAAATCCGAGATCGAAGGCAATGGTTTGATACGTTAGGAGAATTTGATACCGAGATTCACGTGGATGTCAACGAGGCTACTATCATGCTCCAAAACATAAGGATCGATAGTGACCTCGAGTTATGCATTCGCGAGGCTCAACAAGCAGCACTAACTGACGAAGGAAAAGATGAAGATTTGATGACTAACGTACGGTCACAATTGGAGACAAAACCGAACGGCATGTGGTATTTCTTGAATCGACTCTGGATCCCGAATCGCGACAACCTTCGGCACTTTATTATGAACGAAGCTCACCAAACCCGATACTCCGTTCATCTTGGCTCCGATAAGATGTATATGGACCTGCGTGGTCAATATTGGTGGCCTGGAATGAAGAAAGATATCGCGACTTATGTTTCCAAGTGCCTCACGTGCGTAAGGGTCAAAGCCGAACATCAACGACCAAGTGGTTTACTTGAGCAACCCGAAATCCCTATGGGGAAATGGGAACATATATCCATGGATTTCATAACTAAGTTACCTCGTACACCTCGTGGTCATGATAGTATATGGGTCATTGTTGACCGTTTGACCAAGACAGCACATTTCATACCTATTCGAGATACGTACAAAGTTTCAAAGTTGGCTCGAATCTATGTTGACAAAATTGTGAGTCGTCATGGTGTGCCACTGCACATTATTTCCGATCGAGATGCTCGTTTCACTTCGCACTTCTGGTCTTCAATGCAAGAACTCTTGGGAACTCATTTGGATTTAAGTACGGCTTACCATCCTCAAACAGATGGTCAAACCGAACGAACAATCCAAACCCTTGAAGATCTGCTACGTCTTTGTGTCCTTGATTTTGGTGGTGATTGGGATACGCATTTACCGCTCGCGGAATTTTCGTATAACAATAGTTATCACTCAAGTATTAAGATGGCACCATTCGAGGCGTTGTATGGTCGTAAATGTCGTTCTCCTATCTGTTGGACTGACATTGGGGAAAATCTTATCACTGGTCCGGACTTATTCAGGAAACGACTGACAAAGTTTCCAAAATTCGAAATAACCTTGAAGTGGCTAGAAGTCGCCAAAAGAGTTATGCCGATAAAAGACGCAAACCATTGGAGTTTCAAGTCGACGACATGGTTCTTCTTAAAGTCTCTCCATGGAAGGGTGTTGTACGTTTTGGGAAGAAGGGTAAGTTAGCCCCACGCTTCGTAGGACCTTTCAAGATTTTGAAATGAATTGGGAAAGTGGCTTACAAACTGGAGTTACCTGCTGAACTTAGCGGAGTTCATCCTGTCTTTCATGTTTCAAACCTGAGGAAGTGCTTGGCTGATGAAAACTTGCATGTTCCACTAGAGGAAATTCAAGTTGATGAGTCATTGCACTTTGTTGAGAAACCTGTTGAGATTATGGATCGCACCCTGAAGAAGACCCGAACAACTACCACACCTATCGTTAAAGTTCGTTGGGAAAACAAACGTGGAGCTGAGTTCACTTGGGAGCGTGAGGTTCATATGAAGGAGAAATACCCGCATTTGTTCTCTTAGCTTATCCTTAATTTCGGGACGAAATTCTTTTAAGTAGGAGAGACTGTAACAATCTTGTAATTTTAGGTTAATTTAAAATCAGTATTGTTAAATTCTTGCATGGGCTAATTGTGTTATTTATGAAACTTATGGGTTGCTTATGATTATTATCTTAATTGCTCTTTTAAATTTATAAGAGTGATAATAATTATGTTGTAATAATAATAATAATAATAAGAACAATAAAAGTAATATGAAATGAAAATTTTCTAAACTTGAAAATGTTTAATAAACTTAATCTAAATTCAAGGACCTTTTTGTCAATTTTGAAACATTGAAAAGAAAGTTTGGGCTCGAAATAACAAACTGGAAACCACAAGGACTAATGTTTTAAAGTAACCAAACCCAAACCTTTTCCCCCCTTTATCCCCGTATTTCCGGCCGCCGGCCGGCAAGGTCCGGCGCGGCGCCGGTGAACACCAAAACCACCCGAAACCTTTGAATTTTGGTACCAAAATCATTCCAATCGCTTCGTGGGAACGTTTCGAACTTATGCTCACCATTAATCATCTTCAAACAGCGGTTACAAGCCGAATCGAGTTCAAAACCGAAACACTTAAACCCGATTGTCGTTTCATCATTAAACCATAATAATAATCGAATTAACTCAGCATAAACGGTCGTTTATCAATCCTTAATCGAATGCAACACTCAATTACACCTGAAACAAACAAAATCACCAAAATCCATCATCATTCGAAGTCGCAACCTGCAACTAATCGAACACGACCTTCTGCGCTCCAAAATCGGAAATTTGTCGAGGGCTTCAAGTCGTGGGTACACGTCGAAGCTTCACACAAGATTAATTCCATTATCATCAACTGTTACGCACCGATTACTTGTTCGATAGCCGCGGGTTACTCATTGTCGCATTCTTCTCAAATCCATTTTAATCGGGTAATTAAATGAATGTATATACTCGAAATCTTGTGGGAAACAAAAGCCCCATGATTTAAATCGATAACAACCTCGATTTGATCTTCAATTGTGGTCATGATCAAACTAGGGTTCGTGCGATTTGGGGGAAATTCGGTGTTACTGTTTTTAGCTTATTAAATCGGAGTCTTAAACGCGGCTGGATGCCTTGTTCACTGGTTCCCCACTCACATTCCGAATTAGAGGTCCGGGTTCGAACCCGGCGACCTCCAATTCAATTGTTTTGGCTTTTCAGCCTTTAAAAAAATATATAAAATTTTCTAAAAATTATAAAAAGAGATTTTGTAAACTTTGATTATTTTTAAAGCTATCCTACTATTTTTCTACAAATTATCACTTTAAACACCTTAACAATTTTCTTATAAAATAAAATTTAACAAAGTTATTTTATAGGAATAGACTTTATATAATATTGGTAAATCATGTAATTATTATTTAAATACCATACAATTAAGGATTTAAATACGATAATTATAGAATTTATATATTTTATAATTAACTTTCACAAATTGTTATAAAAGATTTAATTTCCTTAAAATTGGATTCATGACATTTTCTCTTAAGCATATATAATCTCTCTAATCAACGTCATTTAAAAACCCTCAAAATACCAATTTGAAACCCTAGTCCCGTTTAACTATTATTATATTAAATTGTAACCTTGTATATATATACTTGTTTTAGGTGCGTTGTGAAGATCTACGTTGAACGTTTTTGTTATTATTCGTATTAATCATCAATTATATATTATTTGATCATGTGAGTACTTCCATACCCTTTTTTCATATTTTTACACTTTGGGGTGGAACATGTTATCCTATTATCTTTACACTTGCACACATTTTTGAGACTTGTAAACGTTATGGCAATTCCTCATGTAAGTTGTGGTTAGTTGGATTTTTTGTGATTACCATGTTATGACACTATATGTACAATCATTAACTATTGCTAGCCCAGTGAAGTCATAGATCTATGGGCAAGACAAGCCTGCTTTGGTTGATCCAAGTACACTTAACTGATCGTATATACTTTAAACATTTGAGACTTGTAAAATTTTGTCGAGGTTTGATTGTTGCATTGTTCATGACATCCCTAATCACAATGTTCACTAACTTATGACTTGAAATGCCATCTTTTATATATGCTATGTATTTAAAACTATGGAATGCTCACCAACATTATTGTTGACCTCTTTATTTTTTAACATGTTTCAGGAAATGCCCAAGCTTGATTACCTACACATTGAAGCTTGCACATCTATGGATGGACCTAGATTAATAAATAAAATAGGATGAATTGTTACATTTTATGTTACATTTTTATATCCTTTGAGACTTACATTTGTAAGGTGACAAATGAAACTCATGTGTAAAATATATTTGGATTTTTAATAGCGTTATGTGGCTATGAACGATCTTAACTCTCACTCCTCGACGTTTCCGCCGTCAAGGTTGGGGTGTGACACTGCATATAAAGGATAGTGGGAAGACGAAGCGAGAGAGTGAAAGACCATCGAATGGATCTCTCCGGGGACTGATTTGATAGGGAGTCTATCTTTTCGGGAAGCAGGCGTTATGAAAGGAGACGGGATGTTATAGAGAATATAGGAAGCTTATGTGCAGGTAATGACACACCACCGCCAGTGACCACTTATATCAATTCTTATAAATTTTTAAATTTTTTTAAAGTGGTTGTGAGTGAAGAAAAGATAAAAAAAAATAATGGTAAGTGTAAAAAGATATTATTTAATTGAAAGTGAGAGAGAAAATACAATAATTTTTAATGTAATTATATAAATAAAAATAAGATATCGGTATGAATGCTCTAAAATAATATGTTGTTTTGTCTTATGTTAAAAAGTTATTTTTAAAGGAACATTTTTATTTGATAGAATAAGCATATAGTTGAATTTAAGTATGCTCGATATGAGTTTTTACCGTACAAACATGAAACATGATATGATGCAAGATGTATATGTAAAATTCTATTATAACTTAAGGTCGGCTATTAATCACATGATCACCTACTAGCATCATTGCTAATATATATTTGGTGAGTATTATAGCAAAAGTTGAGTTTTGGTGCAGTGCTCAAAAATTGAGTTTTGGCACATTTCAAATTACATGCCTGGGTTCAAATGTCTTCACACATCCCATGTTACTCTTCAATTTTAATCTTTCTTCCCACAACCTTTGTTATCCCTACACCTGGCAGTTGGAGCGGGTGGCAGGTCAGGGTGGGTTCGGGTTAGAACGGGTTCGTGTTAGAAACGGGTTCGTGTTAGGAACGGGTTAGGACGGGTTCGGGTTAAAATGGGTTCGGGTCAAGACGGGACGGGTCGGGTCGGATCGGAAAATACAAAATTCCCTATTTCCAACAAAATCATACATTTGATCACAACTGGCAAAATGGGCGGGTAGGTCGGGCAAGGTGTTGGGTTAGAAAGGATTCGGGTCAGGATAAGTAGTGCGGGTCAAGATGGATCATTTTCTTGGTTTGCATTATCATTAGTTTAATTTGGTCGATGGGTATACTAGTACGCAAAATCGATTATTTGGAATCATAATTTTTGTATTAATGGTGTTTCGTTTATGTATCTACGTGATGCAAAATGTATGATCGATTCGTTGAGTTAATGCATTGATTACACCATTTTTTTTCTATCTCTCAATTTAACGGCGTTACGTAGTAAACGGTGACGACGGTGGTGGTCGGGAGTATGGGTGGTAATTGGAAGCTTGTAGTTGTGACTCGTGAGTAATGAGTTTTGATATGTTATGGTGTTAAAAGCGGATTAAGATAGCAACTGAGAAAAATGTTAGGTTGCTCGACAAACCACCTCACAACCCGTTGCGACCCGTTTCTAGTTTTAATTCGACCCATCTTGACCCGTTATTAATCTTACTTGTTTTAGTTAAACCCATCTTGACCCATTCTTAAATTTTCTCATGTCCAATATGACCTATAAGATCATTATGAAAGACCCATGAGATCATTATGAAAGACCCATATGAACCTAAAATTTGATATACGGGTTAATTTTGCCAGGTATAGTTATCCCCTGATATTTTTTAAAAGCTTATCGAGTCAAATATAAAACGTTTCGTGCTTATTTTAATATACATTTTAAGATGGTCTACGTAGTTATGTAGATTTTACTCAGAGATGAGCGAGTCAAATATAAAACGTTCTCGTGCTTATTTCTATTGACATCTAACTTTGTCTTCAATTCAACGTAAATTTTGTTTGGAAATGCACCGTGTCCATTATAATATTTATGTACTCTACGCTTCGATGTAATTTTAGTTCGAAAACAAATCGAGACGATTAGAATTCGATGTTTTGTGACATAAATTTTATGAAATTAATTCAACCATATAATTTTAGTTATTTTATATTTTAACATAAATATAGTAGTTCGAAAAAGCTTAGGTGAGTCTCGAAAACGTTACATTAAAACAAACCCTAGAAACGAACGAAAACCAGAACCAGTGATTAAAAGGGTTTTACGAAGATGGCGAAATCTTGCAAGGGGCTGGCTATGGAGCTGGTGAAGTGTCTTAGTGAATCTGATTGTGTCAAGGTATTCGGATTCTCATTCGTTTTATAATAATAATTTTTCATGCGTATATTACCTCAATTGTCCCGTTATAGTATGAAGTTGATGCTGATTTGAATTGATGTTCAAACTCGGTGACCGATCGATTGAAACACATGATTCAGTAGTTATACAACCTGTTAAATTTACGATTATAGATGCATAGTTTGGTCCAATTGTCAGTATCACATGGAAACTTGAGGATTTTTGTTTCCGTTCATTGATGTCAAGTGAAAATGTTAGGGATTTACCTCTGGTGAGGTTATAGTTGAAATTAAGCACTTGTTAATTCTCATTGCACTAATTTGATGCGATAGATTCAGGTCACAATCTGTAACACTTGACAAAGAGCAATTTATTCTCATTGATTCATGTGTAAAATTAGTGGCTGCAATTTAGTGGTGGAAGTAGTATTATGCAATTAGAATGGGGAGCATTGATGATGGTTATGGAGTTATGTGGAAGTAATCGATTTATAATACTACCAAAAACAGAACCTGTTAGGTTGAACTTTACATATAGGTGTCTAAGCCTTGCTATGAAAATCTGAGGCGCACTGAGGTGTTTAGGTTCTGAAAGCCAATGCCTGAGATGCAAGGTGTTTGGCAAGAGCTTCATATATGCTAGGTGTTGCTTTATATGCAACCAAATAAGCTTTATGTAATATGTATAATGAAAAGTTGCATCTCTTTTACTTAGTAGTTTTTTCTATCAATTAATCCATTCATAATCTCTTATCTCTTTGGTTGTTTTTACATATTAGCCTCCTAGGAACCTTAATTTTCACCCAGATGTGTATCAGTGCCACCTCAAGGCCTTGAGGTGGTTGCCTCATGCGCTTAGTGTTTGAGCCGCACCCTTTAAAACCAAGGTCTAAGCACGAATGCACCATCCATTTTAGTGGAACTTATTGAAGCAAGAACTAATGAAATTGGTATGTGACAACCTGAAAGGAAAATTGAAAACAGAGGATAGTGTGTTTGATAAGTGCCACCACTGTTGGTTTTCATGTGCTTAGGTTTGGAATATATGATGATTGGCTAATTCTTTTGAAACTGTACCATTTGAATTTTTACATACTTGAAAAGATATCCAAGTTCTAGCTTTCCATGTATATGATTTGTTATCAAAAAACTACTAGAGACGAACACATCAAACTAAATATAAAAATTAACCTTCATTCACCATGTGGAGGTAATAATGAGAAGTAAACAGAGGGGTAAGTCAAGTAGGTTGTGTAATGGGTCAAAATAAGTTCGTGTTGAAAGTTAACATGAATCTGTGTAATTGTGTGTGCCTGGCTGGTTGACTCGCAAACATTTTCCAATATTTTCATAAACAATTTAGTATTTTTTTTGTAGAAACTATGCTCATCTTAATATTGTTCTTTTAGCTAGCCTGCTCCAACTGATTACTACTGGAGCGGTTGATGTATTGGTCTTGGTCTTTTAAAAGAGCATCACGGAACTTGTTTTGCAGGTTGAGAATCGATCTTTTAGAGAGTGCGCTAAAGAGAAGAGCCCCTTAATTTCTAGTGAATGTGTTGGACTTAGAGAAACATATTTCAATTGCAAGAGAGGCCAGGTAGATCTTTTCCATATAAGTTATTCTACTTGGTGTATTTTTTTATTATAACCTACTGCAAATATCCTCTTTACGAGTATTCTATAAACAATTTAGTATTTCTTCTATAGAAAACTATTCTTTCCTTTTTCTTTTTTATGTTTACTAAAGCTAAGCAATGAGATTTTAACGCACATCAAACGGTCAAAGTGGCACTTGTAGTTATGGAATCAATCTACTAGACACGTTGATGGTTAACTTAATGGGTGGTTTGTGGAGGTTAAGTTGCTGATCAAATCATGTTTAGGTTGAAGTGGATAATTTTAATGCACGTCAAAACGGGTCAAAGTGGCACTACTAGTCATGGAATCTACTAGACACTTTGATGGTTAACGCAATGGGTGGGTCATGGAGGTTGAGTAGCTGATTAAATCAGGTTCAGTTTAAAGTGGGTAACTTTAATGCTCATTAAAATGGGTCAAAGTGGCACTTGTAATTATGGAATCTACTAGACACTTTTGATGGTTAACATAATGGGTGGTTCCCGGAGGTCGAATAGCTGATCATATCGAGTTCAGGTCAAAGTGGATAATTCTAATGCACATCAAACAGGTCGGGCTATTGTGAATGTATAATTATTAATTTAAACTGTACTAATCAAAACGGGTCGTGCTATTATGAATTCTTAATTGATAATTTGTTAAATAAGATTGCAAAACCGTACTAATAGTACTGATATGCTATATGCATGCTTAATAAAACTATTGAGGATGTTGTAGGCAGTTATACTGTCTTTACATTACTATATGATCTTTGGCGCTGTATGATCCATTTAGGGTAAGTTTATGAATGTTTTTCCTTTGGAGACTGATAAAATAGTAAAATACAACTTCGAGATCACCCCCTATTTAGGTAAACGGGTCCAAATTAAATAGTTGTGTTTGGATTTTTGTCTTTAAAGCTGTATACTCGTATCATGATGATTCATTCTGTTGACATATATTAACAGTGAGGTATACAAGTTTTTCGGTATGTTACTTTTATTTTGGCTATATTTTTCCCAATATATTGACGACCAAGTCGTGATTTTCATTTGACAGGTTGACATGAGAGCGAGGATTCGAGGGAATAAAGGTTACTAATCGGATGATTTTAAAGCATGACTCAAGATAAATCGATAGATGTTTTTGCAACCAAACCAGAGATGGCACCATGGGTACCACGTTTACAGGACTAATGGTAATGTTTGGAATCTCTTAAGAACCTTTGTAACATGATCGAGTAGTTTATGTAATGTGAGTGATTCTTTTGATTAATAAATACAGGCAGAGTCATATACCATAAATGTATATACATTTGAAAAATCCAAACATCAGAAAGTTTCATAAGTTTTAACAACCAACTTATTTTAGAAAAAAAGGGAAGACCAGACTGCTTCT
Source organism: Flaveria trinervia (assembly GCA_025506515.1). NCBI lineage: Eukaryota > Viridiplantae > Streptophyta > Magnoliopsida > Asterales > Asteraceae > Flaveria > Flaveria trinervia. The sequence goes on from CM046443.1 coordinate 4,615,883, forward strand.
TGTTCTTTTTGTTTTTCTTTTGTTGTTTGAAACGGCTGTTCAATTTGGTTTTTGAAACATCATAATAGACAGTTATATTTTAATCTAGTTTTAAATTGAATGATGAGGTAATAATAAACCTAAAGGATTAATAAAATCAAGTTTTCGAAGTGTAACACTAAACTTATAATTTTACTATGTTTATTTCTTTTTTCCATCCAAAAAGATACTTATAAATTTGATGTCAGTTATTTAATCCTCTTAACTGTTGTAAAACTAGACTAATAGTAAAACAATATTAGACATAAATATAGAGGGAAAGATGTTTATATTACCGATGATCTTTACAAATAAAATACGAGGGGTATTTATAGAAGTAAGAAATCTAATTCTTTTATAAATCTAACAATTATTTGAATAACATGATAAGTATATACCTAATAAAGTTTATCTATATAATTGTTAATAATCACAATAAATAATATTTATAACATAAACAATAAATATTGTTATTACTATCACTTTCATCAGTATTATGTAATATATTAGTCAATTTTAGGGTCCTAATATATAGACATCTCATATTATAAATCGATATCCCCTCCCTATACGTGTCATATGACACTATACATGACGTGTAGGGTCGAAGACACTGAAAACGAGGAATATTCAGCGAGATTGTTGGTGGGCTATACGTCTCATATAGACCTATGCGATCCTGTATACGACATATATGAGGCTATATGACGCCTATAACATATTTTGACACTGACTATGAGAAAAAATTAGGAAGTTGTCAGATGGGCGTATTATACAATCCCCTTATACGACGTGTATGGGCTATACGATACAGATAGAAATTTGAGGTGTTGATTTATAATTTTATGATGTCTAAATATCTATTCCCAAATTTTATTCTTGATCTTATCATTATTTATTATCATTACTATATACTAGAAGGGTGCCCGCGCAATGCGGCGAGACAATATTTTACATCCGATACGAGTTTTCAATTTTTGTTAATCTTATAACAATTTTACAAAGTTTATTATATTTTTTAAGCTAAAATTTAAAACATTAAATAAATGAATTTCGCATGACGACTTGTACACTTATGCATTAATTTATTGTACCTTACAAAATACATATCGCTTCAGTAAAAAATTTACACCAAAATGTTTAAAAAATACACATTTACGATTTTAGTATCACAATTTATTTTAAACATGATAGATTTATATAACATAAATCTTAAAATAATAGAAAATTTTATGGGTAAATAATATAAAATATTTAGATAATTTATAATAATTATAAGGTTATTATGTAACTAACTGTAAGGGTAATGTGTAAATAATGCAAAAATTATTATTTTATCCTTAAAAATGATGTACCTTATGCATTGAGTGAGATAAATATTATAATTTAATGATATATTAAAATACCCTTCACATACACATTATATATAGTATAGATTAGTTTTCTTACGTATTAAAATCTAAACATATTATTTAAGAGATCGAGGCACTTATTTGAAATTATGTTTATTAGCCTAAATATTTATCCAAACTCAAACTGATTATATCAATAAAATTTTATTTTTATATAAAGCATGGATTATCGAATTATTTACCAAGTTTTAGAGGTTCGGTAATTCTTCTTAAAGGATACGACTCTCTATCCACAAACGAGTACGGCTACATCAAGAAAATTATAATCTTTTGGATCAAATAATAAATAAATAAACCCATTGTATGAATAAGAAATATCGTATCAATCTTCGAGTAACTAATTTTTCATAATGTTAACCGAACTTACTAGTACACTTTTGTAATAACAAAATCACCAAGCATCGTGATTGTTTCAATCTTTTTTCTTCATGTTTGTTAAAATTTTTAAATGTAAGTGAACAGTAAGAAAGATATATGAAACTTGGTTACCATTTAATGATTAATTAGTGTTTTTCTCCCGAGCTACTCGCGTTGAAATTTGATTGTTTTCCTCTGTCTTATGTGACATGACTTTGTTCGTTGTCAGCTAGGTTTATCGAAAACCACAAAAAAACGAATACCAGTACTGGTTCAGATAATACATGTACTGGCAACAACGATGTTTACATATAATCGGTTTGATTTGTTCCAGTACTATAACCGTAACCACACTCACTTTAACCTAAGTAACAATCTCATAATTATTCCATGCAATTCAGTACTAAATAAAAATATTAATACATCTTTTATTTAGGTAATATAGTTTTAAATATATATTTAATATTTGGGCAGTTATATCTTCAGCTAAAATGCAAATCTAACTTACTGTGTTTTATAAGGTATTTTGATTTGATTTGTGAGAGACTATGAATGCATAGGTACAAATTTGTAAGCAAGTTGTACACTATAGGGCTTCGTGTTTTTTGCGAAAAGGTTTTAGCTCCAGCCAGAACCGGCTTTATAATGTAAGTTATGATGTATTGAGTTTGGGGCCCCTAAAAATAAGAGCTCCCGTTTATAAAAAATATTAAAGTGGGTTTTAGTATTACATAACTCGATGGAATTTTAAAGCAATAATAATACTTGATAGTTGAGTCTCGATGAAAGTTTTGATGATTTAATAGGTTATTGAAAAAATACAATTACGCAATTCACAAAGCAAACGACCATTCCTAATTCTCTTTTTCTCTGAGTGATTTGATCGACTTCGTATAGCTATACAAAATTTTCTTTGATTTATTGCATTTTTTTAGATTGTGTTTTTCAAAAGGACTTTATTTTTTTAGTTCAATTGGGGCCAAAAAACGTTAAGTCGGTCCTGACTCCAACCACATCTCTCATATGTGTTCCCCACATCAAATATCATCATTTCTTATAAGTGCAAAAGAGATTCATGTATTCTAATCTTCCGCTTGATTTGATCTAAATTGTTGGTTCCAAAGGAAACGAAGTGGCAACCATGATTATGTCGGAGAATCAACAGTCATCAAAGTCAATAAAAGCCCTTCAATTCATTTTTCTCCCATATATTCTCTAACGTAACCCTAATTTTATCATGGTCAGCGGAGGTTACATCTAGGATTTGCAGCGTCGACACCGTCGTTTGAGATGCATCATGCATGGCGACAGTTGATGATGAGCACGTATGGTTGCTGAGCCAGATGACGATAGTTAAATAATACTAAAGTTTTTTTAGATTAGATAAACTTTGACCTAATCTACTTAATTATTATTTTATAATTTATTAAAAAGTAACCTTGTTATAATCAAATTTCTATTCGTTTTACAAGACAACATACGACTCATAATGTGTTTGTAAAACATCATACTTTAAGGTTGACTATACGTCTCCCCATATTAATATACTACACACTATATTCGCTTTTCTTTATTCCTTAAAACCGCCACCACCGCCACCACCAAACCACCATACATCGCCGGAGTTCCGCCGTCAGTGACACCATCTCCGGTGACATCATGCGCATCAAGTTGAAAATTAAGGAAACCCTACCAATGGCAACACCAACACCTCATTCATCGATATCAAAACAGCAGCCGGAGATCACAAACACTCTCACCGGCGACATACCGCCACCGCATGTTCCGACATCCATCGACGAACTCCGTCGTTTCTCCGCCGCCTTATCAGCATTCATCAGCCGCTACGACGACTTGCAGAATCACATCAATTTCATCAGTTCATCAATCGACGATAAATTGCCAAACCACCTCGTTGACACAATAAACCCTAATCAATCGGCAGTAACGCGTTTGTTAGAAACATCTTGTGATCAAACGTCAATGGATTTTGTAGAAGCCGTTGTGTTAGAGCAAAACCCTAAGGAAATCGACAATGATTACGAACGGAGCCATGCAATTGAGAGGACGCCTGAAAGCATCAATGTTTCGCACAGTTCTGAAGAACTTGGTACTTTGAAGAAGCTTGATTTTGTTAATGTATCTAATAATCATGAAGAATTTGATGTATTTACGAAGCCTGTTGAAATTGATTATTTTAAGAAGCGTGAAGTTGTTGATGCATCGAATAATCATGAAGAAATTGATGTATTTAGGAAGCCTGTAGAAATTGATACTTTGAAGAAGACTGAAGAAAGTGTTCTAGAAACTTCTTGTGATCAAACCACAACCGTTATTACAGAAGCCATTGTTTCAGAACAAAACCCTAACGAAACGGTTGCTGATTTCGAACACATACGTCAAAACGTGAGGACACCTGAAAGCATTGAAGAAATTGATGCATCTATGAAGCCTGAAGAATTGATACCTTGAAGAAGACTGAAGAAGCTGTTCTAGAAGCTTCTTGTGATCAAACCGTAACTGTTGTTTCGGAACAAAACCCTAACAAAACTGTTGCAGATTTTGAACAGATACATCAAAATGTGAGGACACCTGAAAGCATTGAAGAAAGTGATACTCTCAAGAAGACTGAAGAAACTGTTCTAGAAGCTTCTTGTGATCAATCCATAACTTCTGTTTCAGAAGCCATTGTTTCAGAACAAAACCCGACTGATTGCGAAGGGATAGTTAAAAATGTGAGGACACCTGAAAGTGTTGAAGAAATTGATGTGTGGAGGAAGGTTGAAGTAATAGATGCATCTATGAAGCCTGAAGAGATTGATACTTTGAGGGAGACCGAAGAAATTGTTTCGGAAACTTCTTGTGATCAAATCGTAACTGCTGTTCCAGAAGCCCTTGTTTCAGAACAAAGCCCTGATGGAATGGCTACTAGTTGCGACCGGAGCCATGAAAATGTGAGGACACCTGAAAACCTTGAAGACATTGATGTATCGAAGAAGCCTGCTCAAACTTATATCTCGAACAAGCTTGAAGAAATTGATACTTTGCAGAAGCCTGAGCAAACTGATTTCTGTAAGAATCCAGAAGAAATTGATGTATTGCAGAAGCCTGAAGAAATAGATACTTCGATGAATACAGAAGAGACTGATACTTCGATGAGTATAGAAGAGACCGACACTTTGATGAGTACAGAAGAGACCGATACCTCGACAAGTAAGGAAGAGACAGATACTTTGAAGGATCCAGAAGAAAATGATACTTTGAAGGATTCAGAAGAAACTAGTATCTTGAAGATGATTGAAGAAATCAATGTATCTATGAAGCCTAAAGAAACTGAAAAATCTTCAAAGAAGTCTATCATTTCTGCATTAGAATTCATGTGTAAAAGCATGAATTCTAAGTTCATGAAGAGGCATGTTGCGAAACATTTTTCTGAAATGATTAATCTCCGTCATGAATTTGCAAAGGCATTGAAGCTTGCCAAAGATCCTGCAAAACTTGTTCTAAACAGCATTGGTAGGTTTTATGTACAGGGCAGTAGATCATTCAGCAAGGGTGAGGGTGGCCATCAGGAACTTCAAAAGACAGGAAGATTAGCTTCAGTCTTGATCTTGGAGTGTTTTGTGATGATCAGCAGTGATGACATTGAGATCAATAAAACAGACCGTGAATTTGCAGCTGCAGAGGCTGTAATTTGGAGAAAACGGATGATTGGAGAAGGTGGATTGGGACACACGGACGAGGTTGATGCCATGGGTTTGCTTCTGTTTATCAGTGGATTTGGCATTCAAGATCATGTTTTCACAATTCAGGATATAATGGATTTGATTAGAGCTAGTAATGTGAAGGGAATTGCCACTGCACTTCGTCGTTCAGTTTATCTTATCCCAAAAATCCCAGGTTTGTTGCTTTTATATGTTAATTTCTTATACACTAAAACCTCAAGGTTATTTATTTATAGATGATGATGGCAATAGTAATTACAAATGAGGATCGAAGGAAATTAGTCATTTGGGAGGTTAATTAATTATCCATGTTATAGTGTATGTGGTGTTTGATTAAGCAAGCATGTTATATACATTATATCTTTGTTATTCATGTTGTTGTGCTATTAAAACATGCCATACTTGAAGTATTAAATGTTTAATCTTGGAGAGTTATGTTTAACTATTTAGTTTGAATCAAGAACAGGTATACACATTCTTGATGGGAATCAGCTAGAATTGACAATGGATGCATGATGCAAAGCGTAAACTTCTTGTTATATCATTTTGTATTTTGAATATGCATAAACTTTATTTGTTTTACTACATCTAGTTTATATGATATTTTAGGGAGGAAGTAGTCATATTTAATGTTGCTGCAACAAAACTGATTTTTGATGCTAGATATAATGTGTTTTACTACATTTAGTTTATATTTGAAATCTGCATATACTCTTTTTTTTTGTTTAATTCGTGTGCTAATCTATCTTATGGTAAATTATACTTGTTTCAGATGTAATTTATTTGATGGTAAAGAATAATCTGGAAATTGAAGCTGTTGATATGGCCTATACTTTGGGTTGGAGGATGCGTGTCGCCCTCGGAGCATATTGTTGACATATCTGCATAACAAAATTAAAGATATTCGAAATGGTTCTTATCTTCAAATGGTAAGTTGGTTACCAATAACCTCTCTTCTCTCTCTCTCTCTTATAGTATAATCTTTAATGTTGTTGTGCTATCTTCTCAATTGGAACATTTCTTTTATAGTAAAACTTATAATCTAAAATTACTTGCTCCTTTTATCACTAGAAATTTAGAAAGAATAAGCAGATTCCCAGATCCTGTCTCCTTTCAGTGAAAGTTCTGTTTTTGGTACGGATCAAAAGCCAACCGGACTCGTTACACATTTTGTCCAAAAATATTTGCACGTTATTATCAATAATTAATGTGCCGGATATGATTACGAAAGTTATATGTTATTTCAATAAGGACAAAGTGCATTATAAGGTAAGTTAGGTAACATAGGTGGTTATATTTTTACTTGGATGAATATAGTATTTTCTTTAACACTCCAAAAAAGACTCAATATTAAGTATTTTTGATGAAACAAAGAGGATAAAACTGTCAAATGTTCCATGTAGATTAGTCTGACCAAATTGGTCACAATGATGACCTGCAACCATGTTGACTTTTTCCGGACATGGTGGTGACACGGCCTTGATGTGGGATAAGAAGACTGGTTAAGTTGAAAGGTTTTGAAACTTGGGTCGGGGTGGGTCATTTTTAGAGTGAGAAGATGCTATATATCTCTAAGTAGAAATATTACTGAGCTATATGTTACCTTTCTATGCATTGTTGCTGTACAATAATATATATATATATATATATTATATATATATATATATTAAGTAGAATGATTAAGGAAGTTTTATGTATTAAAATCAGATTTTCGACGACTTTTGACTCGTTGAACTTTTTATAAAAAATTTACCTATTTGAATCGATAGATTTTATAAATTAGCCCGAATCAACCTATATATAAGCAAATGGGTTAAAACTGCCATCCTTAAATGAGTAATAGATTTGGGTCGACTAGTTTCACTTATTTTGTCAATATTGAAGGTTGATAAGTCAAACATTCCATATGAAATACACGATTGGTCAAACTTACAAGGGGACTTAAATTTGTTTTTTGTGATCTTTAAATTTCCAGTTGGAGGCGATGAAGCAGCAGTTAACTGATCTGAAATCTGTAAAACAATGTTTGGAGTCTCACAACATTGATCCTTCAACGCTTCTTCCCGAATTCAGAATCAATGAAAGAATACAGAATCTGGAGATGGAAATAAACAAAGAAGGGAAATCAATCCAAAAGCGGAAGTCTGCAGAAAAGCCGATCCATCAGGAACCAAAACGTGCTTGTTTTAGTCACGAAAACATGCCACGCCAGCAGAAACCTGTTGATCGCTATGACCCGAACCCGTATAGCCACTCAACACCACCGCGCACCAGACACTTTGACTTTAGCAGAAACCTTAGTAATAGCTACATCACTAATTATTCCCTTTCATCTGCATACAATGCACCTGCAGTGCCCGAAAACATACCTGTCCTGTTGCATCACAGTCTAGCCAGTGGTTTCCGTGGTTCCTATGACCAAATGTTGCACAGGGATTATGTTCAACCTTATGGTTGGCGAGGGCAGTATGATCAACATTACTCAAGATATGGTCAAACATATGATTCACAACCTTATGGTAGATCGTTGGGATGGCGTTCGGTAGAATCGTTTCCGGGATTTTTGGATCCTCCCCCTAGCTTTCGGGGAAGGCGGAGCCCATCCTCGGATCTCTACAGCTTTGCTGATATAGTTGAAAAGGAAACACACGGTTTCCGGTGATCAGGTAGTAATGGTGCATAATATTCAGTCTTACTTGTAGCTGTACAAATCTGATTCTCAGTTCAAGATTAGGATTAACTTAATGTTTTGTAGAAGTGTAGGTCAGTGTTTTTTGGTTCATCAAAAAAATCAAACTTGTTTTATCATAATCCAGTAAAAGAGTTAAATGGACTAAATTGTTTTAATCATTTGTCTCTGATGCTTGCAAAGGGTTTTTGCTTAGTGTTATAAAGTGTTTAGTAATGTTTTTGGTTTTATATATACTAACGATAAATGCGTCATTAGCCAATTGACATTTCCGGAGGATTTTGACCTTCCTTACGAGAAAATAAACCACGATTGTCACGTGATCTCCACCTACAAAGGTATCAGGAAGGATTTTAATCTTACTTACCAGTCACGAATAACGAATTATAATTATTCGTCATGTTCATGTATGTTCGTATGAGCTTTATCCAAACACGAACATGAGCACATAACTGAAAACTATTTTCTGTTCATGTTTGTTCATTGCAAAACTAAATGAACTATATACGAACATAAACAAACACAAACGAACACAAAGAAACTAACATAATTGAACCTATATATAAACGAACACAAACAACAAGTGTCATCATTTAGTATATCAAAAAATTCATTTTTTCACATCTCTCTCATAATAAATACAAAAATGATAAAAACAATTAATTTAACTTTTCTTTATAATAAAATATGTTAAAACAAATATTAAATGATAATTATTGTAAATATGTAAACTAAATTACTAAACACCTAAAACATAAATGTAGTTATTTTAATAAAATATTAATACATATTAAATATATAGTAATAATTTCTAACTTCAAATATTCATTATATTTTTATTTCACAATGGATATAATATCTAAAGAGTAAAATATTAATTAAACTAATAATTTTAATATATTTTTTATTTTTTCCACCCATATAATACATGGATTCTAATCTAATGTATAAATAAACAAACGTAATTACACGAACGTAAATAAACGAATGCTCCCAAACATAATAAACAAACAAAACAAATATGCATATTCATTCATCTAATTAAACAAACAAAACTTCACCCTTATGTTTATCCGTTTAATACTTTTAACCTAACAATATGAAAAATGTACTATTCACATTCTACAAGCTGAAAAGGTAAAAGGTATAATTGATAATAAAATCCCTCTGTATTCATTCACTATACACCCACACTGCTTTGGTTTATTTGGGGTTTTAGCCACCATCAGCCGTTTCACTCACTATCCCTCACTACAAACAACACAAAATGGTGAGACTCACAGCCGATTTGATATGGAAAAGCCCTCACTTCTTCAATGCTCTTCGTGAACGTGAATTAGATCTTCGAGGTTACTCTCATTATCATCCTTTAATCCTTTCATTTTTCACTTAAACCCTAATTTTCCATTCATATTCGTGTTTTTGTGCTTCTGTTCTCTTAATTTGTCCGATTTGCAGGTAATAAGATCCCTACGATAGAGAATTTGGGCGCTACTGAGGTCAGTGGTCTTGTAATCGAATTTCTAGGGTTTAGACGTATTATCGCTGTTTATTGTTAGTTTTTGTTATTTCTTAATGTGTTTGATGATTTGTTTTTTGAATAGGATCAATTTGATACGATTGATTTGTCTGATAATGAGATTGTGAAACTGGAGAACTTTCCTAACTTGAATCGGCTGGGGACGTTGTTGCTTAATAACAACAGGATTACTCGTATAAACCCTAACATTGGAGGTATTATGATGTTTACGGCTTCGGTTTTGTTGTTTGGGAGTTTGTTTTGGTTTTGTGATGTAACAGATTGTGGTGTTTGAGTTTTTCAGAGTTCTTGCCGAAACTGCACTCTTTGGTTCTTACTAACAATCGGCTTGTTAATTTGGTTGAGATTGATCCGCTTGCGTCGCTCCCGAAACTGCAGTACCTGAGCTTGCTGGATAATAACATTACGAAGAAACCGAACTATCGATTGTATGTCATTCATAAGTTGAAGACGTTGCGTGTGCTTGATTTCAAGAAAGTGAAACAAAAGGTCAGTTAACTGTTTTCATTCATTTCTTAATAATGTGCAAAGTTCACATTGGTTGCTTGATGCGTGACTGTTCTGATGGGTGGGCATGTAAGTTCTGGCACATACATAGTTTGTATCACTATCATATGGACCCGTACTATCTTCTTCATTACTTTGCTGATAAGTAGGTTTCTTGACAGTTTTTATATTTTAACTGACAGTGGTTTTTCATTTCTATTCTTGGTAATTATATATTATATAGTGCTATATCAGGGATAAACTCGGATGCATGTCTAACTATCGATCTATCGTACATTACTTGTTGATGCATGTTGATCATACCAATCACACACCACTACAGAGAGTGCAGGACTTTTTTCACCACATCAAAACATTGTTTGTTGTTCCGCCTGTTAACTTTAAGATATACTCATATACCTAACCTGATTATGACAAATATTGAGGCTAGTATTTGATTCTCACAAATTAAATATGTGTTTTTGGATCCTTGTATGGTAACTCTCTCTGTCGTCTCTGGTGAAGATGCACTATCATCTATCTTAAACAAAGGAAGCCAGTTTTCTTATATCTTTACTTTTGGTTTATTATTTGTTATTTAGTTATGAATCGTATGTTTTTTGCTATTCAATTCATTTTCCAAGGGTTTTTTTTGTAATATTGTTTTGCCATTGACAGGAGCGACTTGAAGCAGCGAAGTTATTTGCATCAAAGGAGGCGGAGGAGGATGCTAAAAAGTTATCCGTCAAGACATTTGTACCTGGTGAGGTTCCAACCGATGAGCCCAAGGAAGAGGAGCCGTCTAAATCAGTGGGTCCTACACCAGAGCAAATCATAGCTATAAAGGTATTTGATGCTCACATGTACTTAAGAACTTAATTTTGCTACTAGCCAAGCTAAATTAGTCGGGAGTTGGTAAATAAACTGAGCTGAGTGGTCATAACTCATAAGATTCTACTCTTCTAGCAAGATGTAATGCATGAAATTGTGACTATATGATAGGAGTGAGATTGAAGTTTGATACCATTGAGTAAATGGACTAGTATGCCCCTTGATAAAAGGGCCACATTTAGCTCATTTATATAAAAACAGTTTATTCGAGGTGTGGTTTTTTTTTATAACAGGTAAAATAAAAGCTTGGCAATCTAGGAACGGAAAAATGAGTCAAAAGTTATCTAAAGTGCTCACAATGCTTAAAAACCTCATAAATCGTTGAACCTTATAATAGTTTAAATTATTACTTAAATAATAAACTTTGTCATCATATTTTGTTAATTAGTTCATTAATAATATAATGAATTTCAATTTTGAGTGTTAGCAAGTCAACCCATAACATGTTGACCAAAACCTAAATATGTCCTATTGTAACCAAAACCCTTCTTAACCTTTATAACTTTTGGGCTCTACTGGTTGAAGCTACGGTTATACATATCAATAACACATGTTATGTGCAGGCTGCAATTGTCAACTCTCAAACTCTTGAAGAGGTAGCAAGGCTTGAAAAGGTGATATTTCTTTCTAATACTAAATACATATGTTGTGGAACTTCAGCTCTTAAAATTTAGATTTTTTTAGAATCAATAATTTGAACAATGTGCTAATTTCCACTACTGATGGTTTGATATACCACCATCAATGGCTGAATCAGGCTTTGAAATCTGGACAAGTTCCAGCAGATCTTATCATCGGGAATACCAACTTGTCCAATGCAACAAACACTCAAAACGCCACAGATCAAGCAACAAAGGAGAATGATGGTCCTGCAGACATGGATCAGGTAATAATTGTCTTCACAAGACATGTTTAATTTTGATTATTATGCTTGCAGACCTGTCAAGCATTTGTATAAAAACAGGTCAATAATGGGTCGAAAGATAAAATTGAAGTTTTCTTCAAAAGGAAACATGTCAAACGATTTGCAACTCACCTTAGTACACTTGAGTATTTAATAGAAGTTTTTGTAATTGTAACAAGTATATTAAGTAACTGTTAGATTCAAACAGATGAACAAAAAAAAGGGTTGAGCATTACTGCATTTACCGATTCGCATGACGTGCCCATATTGCCACCAATACATCTTTGGTGTAACTCTTGTTTATGAACTACTTCAGGAATGAGTGTATGTCGAGGTGGACAGGGTTGTATATGACACACAGCTAGAACTTGGAAAACATATTCCTGTCATATTTCTTGTGGTGCTGCTTTTCTCCTCTTCCTGAATTAGTCTTGGATTGTTTACCAATGAAGTGAAGTCGGTGTTGTAGAATTAAATGACTGGAAGAGGTCAGTTCTCATCATATGGTATCCGTTTATTATGTGCTTATTAGTTGAAAACTTGAAATCAGTATTTGAGTTGTTATTCTGTAAACCAAGATTGCGAACCGGCCTGCAAACAGAGCATTTTGAGGTAAAAAGATGGATCTTGCATGCGCATGCTGCTTTCTTATTTGATTTTAATAGTCACTGTCTTTTAAGCACAGATCAAGTTTCATGTGGTGTTGTGTTGTGTGCTCGTGTATGTATGCTAGTCTGGTACTTGTTGGCTAGGTAGTTGAACACGCTAGGCCCTCAAGGCGGGTGAGTCACAAAGCGACGATGGATTAGACTTGCTGGCGACTATTTTTTGATGTTTCAGACCAAGATAAGTCCGTTTTAAACTAGAGGTGTTAAACCGGTTTGGCTCAAACTGGTTCCCAACCCGATCCGAACCGCTGGTTTGTATACCGGTTTGGTAGTCCAACATTTAAAAACGGTTTGTACACGGGTTTAAAAACTAAAAACCTGTTAAACTGGTAAAAAAAACCGGTTTATTAAAAAACAGTTTCAACGCGGTTCAAATTGGTTTGATAGGTTCAAGTATTTGTTGAGCCAAATAGGTTTGAACAAAAACTGATTTGACCTCGTGATTAAAAATACCGGTTTGGTTTTGAATTTGAAACGGTTTGTACACTTCTATTTCAAACCGGTTCTTTGTAGAATTTGGTTGGAACTTTTGTCCATGCGCCATGATAGATGCAAGGAGTGGTGTCTTGTGCGCCTTTGACTTGTTGGGTGTAAAGGCTAAGAATTTGGTTGACGTTTGGAAAGTTAACATGGAACTATCTTCAAGAAACTTGTTGGAGGCACCAATTTGGAATTTGAACACATTCTTGCTAAACTCTATTTTAAAATCAATTTAATTAGTGAGAATAAATATAAGATGTTATTAGTTCAAAAGCTAATCAGCTAGAACCGACTGAATGAAGCCAACCGGCTAGAATTGACTAAATGTTTACAAAAATTGATGACTTAAAACATTTTGCCTAGACTAACGATGACAGGCTAGTGGCCTATCTGATCATTTACATAACTCAAGCATGAAATCTATGACCATCATTCTAGAACAATTTGTTTATTTTTGTTACATGTAAGACTTGAATCATTTGAGTTAAGAATTATTATTAACTATTTTATTATATAAATGATGTTATTTAGGTTTTATGAGCACTTGCAATGTAGGCTCAAATTAAAAATACACACTTACACTTATCTATTTTGTATATAACTTAAGAATATGTAAATGAAAAATTGAAGTTTAAAAAATATATAATCTAAAAGTTCAAATTTTATTGGTACAGTTTGATTTGTTCGGAACTATAATATTTTACAAGTAATTCTTGTTTTTTTAATTTAATCATTTAAAAATCTTTTAAATGAATTTTTAAAAAATTATTCAATTGATTATCTTTTACCAAATGCAAATCAAATTTGAATCTTTATTTGAAAATTTCAATGTCAAATCTTGTTTAACTTTCAAAATTCGACTTATTCTATTCAAATAACTTGAATTCGATTCGATGAACACCCTTATCCATATCATAGAAAAAATCAAAATAGATAACCTTTATAAAACTACTTCAAAAAGGTTCAAATAGACTGGCTACCGTCTTGACTGCTACCAGCACCAACACCACAGGCACAGTCCCACCCAACGTCGCCACTAGCCTCCACAAAAACAAATATAGGTGAACTCGTTTTACTTAACCCTAAATGGCCTATTCAACCTGAGTTTATTTTGTAGGACCCAGTCTTGGCCCGAACCAAATTGACACCCTTTTAGAACAACCAACTTGACCCAAACCCATTTGACCCATTACATGACCTAAAACAAGCCACCCATTTTAGCAACCTTGCTTTTAAATGATATTTGTGTACACAGGTAATAGTTGTTCTACATTGGCATTACTTGTATAATACATAAATGCTTGAATATTCAAGTGTAATGAAGAATGAAGCAGTAACCTGTAAAACAGAAGTTAACTGTCCCTTGATGGACGCTCGATGTAGCCATGGCCAATATCAAAGCTTTGACGTTTCAACCCCAAGTTCAATTCTTTTGGATTCATCATACCTGTTTCCAGTGTCATAACCCGAATAAAAAGCAGGCCGCTTGATTCATAACCCGAATAATGAAAGTTGAACACCCCAAATTCTCTAATAAATTCAAGTATCAGCTTAAACTCCAAAGCTTTTCAGCATAAAATTTGTCATCTTCTTTCTCCACAGTTAAAACATTGGTACTTCTAATACTTCTTCCTCTTCATCAGGTAGTTCTTCTTCAACATCTGTTGGTTCAACATTTTTCACTCTTTCTTGCGCTGCAAGTTGTTCATGGCAAACTTTGTTGCAGGTGTGTCCATGGGTCTGTATCTAGGAGCAGGAATGACAAATGGCAAAGTGATGTCATCCAAATTTGAATGGCTTTTGTCAGTGAGATGTTTATTTTCTGATGGGGGCACGATGAAAACGATACCAAATTCATAGTTACAAATGTGGAGTCGTGATCCTAATACCGATTTGGTTCTAGGATCTTCGCTTGATCTTATGCCAGGGAGGCTGTGAATCGGACGGCCCCAAGCTGCTGCACTGAAGTTGTGTGAACCGCAATAAACCCATCCAAATGATGATGTGTCTGTTCTGGATTGAAACCGTCTTCTTGCTACCTGGTTATCATAAGTGTAAAAAATAAATCAGAATAGAGATGTAGGTGGTAAGTTTGACCCGTTTGTTTATGAACGACTCAGTTTGGGTTATGTGTTGTCTCGAACAGGTTAAGTGGGTAAAAGGAACTAGCTAAAACAGACATGAGTCAAAGGGATTGAACATGTAAGACAAGTCGAAAGCCCCCCTCGTTGTACTTTAAATGCATACAACCTAATAATTTGCTATATAAAAGAATTTAGTATTGCAACTATACAAAGTTTCTGACTACTTTCTGTTGTCATGGCTAACACTTAAACTATACTTGAAATTAGATTACACGTTGGGTTGCCCACAACACATATTAGAATTCCTTAAAGTTAACTAGTCAGTAATTACTAATTAAGATTAGGGTGTGGACAAGGCAAGCTAAAAGCTCGAGTCAAGCTCAAACCTAGATTGGTGCACCTTTAATAAGTGAGCGCGAGCTTTAAACGTATAAATATCGTTATATGTAAACAAGACTGTATGATAGTAATATTATATATATAATTACATTATGAATATTGTTATATGTAAAAAAGTAGTTAAAACAATAAATAAATAAATAATGAAGCAGCCCAACTCAATCTTGTAAAATTACTCTCAAAGATCAAGTTTGTGAGATGGAGCTCAAACTCAAGCTCTTTAAGTTAACCTGTTGACTTCAGCTTAATCAGGCTCGACTCGGCTCATTTACACCGCTATTTGATTTGCATATCATTACACAATGGGAGATTTCAACTAGTTTGAACCAATTGACCCATTCCTCTTTTTAGCTAAATTATTAATTGACATGTCTGAGATAGAAGACAAACCAAATCAATCCATTCATAAGTAAACGGGATCAAATTGCCACCTCGAGCAAAGTATAGAGATTTGCTTGAAATTAAAATCTGAATTACCTTGACATGCATAGGATGACCGACTCTATCAATAGGATGAGGAACAGCATCATGAAGTATCCCTAGATTTTTCACCCTCAACCAAGTTTTCTGTTGACCAAGAACAAAAAAAAGTTGACTAGTCAATTTATTAAAGAAGCCGGACTGAGATTCAAGTAAAAAAGACAAAAAGAACAACGCCCTTTACATCCAATTCCAAGATGCTAAGTGAAACAGAACATATATAGTTGAAAATCACCAAAAAACATTTTTTAGGGCATAAAGTCCCCTAATCCTTTTTATTCAAAATTTAGGTTACTATCATAAAAGTAAATTACTAAATATTCCTAGTAGTAAATAATTATGGATGCCGTCGCTCATCAAAATTATTTATAAATATGGTCGCTGCATTTACAGGTTGCTCGCATTTTTTGT
This sequence comes from Flaveria trinervia, assembly GCA_025506515.1. Classification (NCBI taxonomy): domain Eukaryota; kingdom Viridiplantae; phylum Streptophyta; class Magnoliopsida; order Asterales; family Asteraceae; genus Flaveria; species Flaveria trinervia. The sequence continues at coordinate 4,632,427 of CM046443.1, forward strand.
CCCTCATCCAACTAAAATGACCAAATTGCCCTTATCTTCTTCACATATGGATTTCCTATATGAAATTTTGACATAAAGTGCTAGCGGTCAACATACTTAAAGATGGCATATTGCAGTTCAACCCATATTAAACAGTTACCCAAACCGTTCATCTTGCAGCATCTACATATCTAATGTAACTATGGTAACAAATACCACATATTCATCTCAAAAACTTAGCTAGTAAAAAAGGTTAATCACAATACCTGTGAGAAACACAGGATGTATTTTGAAGCCCAGATTCCACAACTTGCAGTTTTTACTCTTTCTATAGTGGGAAAAATAATTCTAATAGATGGATTTCTTGACTCTTGACTAGCACTCCAGCAGCCCCACTAGAACAACAAATAATGGCTAATTAAGTCAACAATTATAAAATCAAAGAAATCTCATAAAACTGTTTAACAATTATTTATACTTACATCTGGATCAGACTCTTCAGATTCAGAGAACTGCAAAGACCGTTTTCCAGTTGCAGCAGAAAATGCAGCTAAAAATGGTGCATTCACAGCTCCTACAGAGGAAGAACCTTTAATGGAGAACACAGTAAACATAAATCCTCAAGAAGATAGATATAAAGAAAAAAATGACAAACATAAAAGTTAAATCATAAATTTTATGATAGAAATTCAGGTTTAGCATACTCACCGAAAGTAAAGTCAGTTTCCCACTGCTCAGGCCATTTGTAGTGACCCAAAATCTAAAACACAACAAACATAAATTGTTTTTAGGAATAGATTATACTCATGATTGCTACATTTCTAGGGTGTCACACAAAAACTGCAACATTTCATGTATTAAATAACATTGTCCCAAAATTGACCATCACAATCACTTAAAAGTAGTTGTGTTCCTCTTTCACATCAAATCTAAAATACATATAATATACACTAAGCACTCACTGCGCCCAAAATAATTGTCCACAAAAAAACACAATTCATGTTATGTACAATCAGTGCAGGTTTGTGTTAGCACTTAGCAGAATGCTAGTTTCACAATTAATGCACTGAAGATACCAATTAACTTGTATACATGTAAAACTTGAAAGATTCCATTATAAGAATACTGAAGGGTAAATGGTAAAATAGAAAAATTAGTAAAGTGCACCATCAATTTTGAGACTTAAAACTATTACCTCATGAAGTCGCCACAAACCAGAACACCTCTGAATTGATGCAACAAGTGAACACATTGCAGAAGCAAGAGCTGGTGAAACTAGCTTTGATATGTTCAAAAAATTAGGCCCCTGCAAAAATTAAGGCTTAGATTAGTACATGAAAACAAAGTAAAAAAATGGAAACATATGTATGATATGTTCAGTTGATAAGCTTAAAAATAAACATGCCTGATGTACATACAGAATTAAGTGTGCTTTGTTATTGCTTCCTTCTAATGCACATGCAAGCACTTCTTTTGGATATAAATATGCAGAAAAGGCGAACAAACCCGAATCTGATAATGGAGCGACCCATTTTGCAACATCTCTAGGAAGAAACCCAACTTGTATGCAACCTAAAGCAAGAAGCGAAACAATTTTGATATGCAACTCGAATCTAATTTTTATTCGAATGGTACTTTTGTACTTCAAACTTTAACAGATGGCATTCTCTTTGTTAGGGGTAGGTTTGTTCTTAGTCAAAGTTTTCTGTTTTAGAGAGAATAACCATCAAATAATGTTTGCATAATTAAGTCATGGCGATTCACGAAGACAAATTCAAAAGATATCAAAAGGTAAAGCTGTGAAGAATAAATCAGCATGAATCAAAAATCTAAAATTTGCAAATATTCAACAACTTCATTCAGCAAAAGATTATCATCAGCAAATAGGTTTTATTTTAAAAATAATTACAATTGATATCATCTAATTTCCATAATCAAATGTGATGCTTAGTTCTTGGATGTAAAAATTTAAAATTTTTGGACATAATTCAGCACACCCCAAAAACGACCTGTTTTTCATGCTGCCTGAATGGCCCATTTTGTCAGCTCTACTTTATACAGTTCAAATCATCCAGCCAAAACACATTTAAATAAAAACAAAAAACAAAACCTACCTGCATCAGGAAGTTCCTCTGAGCAAGATACAGCAACACTTACAGCATTTGCATCGGCTGCTATATTCAAATTTCTTCTTAAAATGACTTCCAACAACCCATATGGGCTGATACGGCACTTTCCCATAGTACGGGCCAATCTTTTTAGCAATGCTCCATTTGAATCTGCCGATGTTCGAAAAAGGTGGCTAATACCAACTACAGAAGCTTCAACAGAGCCAAGCAGCATGCATTTAAGAGGTGGTTGTGTACAACAATCACTCTGGAATAAAAAAAATATTACTACAAATGCTACAATTTTATACAGATTTGATCCGCATCTAAAAAAGATATACACGCTAACTGAATAATTGTTATATAATAAAGTGTCGAAGGGGCAATATGAACGAATAAGGTGAATTGGGTAACAGGTCAAAGCAAGTATGGTTTGTATGGTTTGAAACAAGTCAGGTTGAATTGGTGTGTCAAATATATTACAATTGCTATATTCTTCAATAATAACAAAATTTCTTCATAGAATGATATGTAGGTCTTGTGCATTGATAATACACTATAATATACATTAGAAATAACCTTGGGTATGACTTTACAAATTTGTCCTTTAAAAATACTTTTCTAATTTACCCTTTGACTACTCAAAGCTTAAAACATAACTTAATATAAGGGATGAATTTGAAATTTAGTCTAAACATAAACATCAGGTTAAATAGGTACTTACAGTTAAATAATGATATATACGATAAACATGCAGAACCAATCAGGTGCTTACAGTTAAATAATGAAGGGATTTTGATATATATGGATGCTTGGGAGAATAAATCCCAGGTACAGAAGCAACCAGATGTCCAGCAGCATTGCTAAAGTCAAACTTTGTCAACTCCAATACCCAATATCCCTGATCAGGAACACCAACTAATAAAGCTGCCATGAAACCAGCAAGTTGAGCAGCAAAATCTGATTTTGAATCTTGATTTACTTCTTCAGTAGATGCTTTAGTAAAAAGAGACATGTAATCAGGCCCATTTGCACGAGGGAAATCTTGCCACCAAACAGTATTTGTCACTCGTAACCACTGGATTATTAGAAAGATTGAGTGTTAAGTAATACAGACTGTCATTAAAGATAAAAAGATTTGTAATTGTAACTTATGGGGCCCTGGTTTGTGTCTATGCCTTTAAGCCCAAATTAAAAGTTAAGATTTTAAGGAAACAACAGCCTATCATCCGTCATGCCAGCTTAGCATTTGGTCAAATAGGGCTATAAACTATGAGAAAAAGACGTAAAACATTTTTAAAAGGTATAGAAAACAAACTGAGAGAAGGTTGCAGAAAAAGAAATGATCAATAAACCTTGTTTAAGGTTTAACCATATAAATAATACAGTCTTACTAGTTGCACGCCTCACAAAACTGAAGCCCTCAAGTGCTCTTTTTCTATGTCCAAATTGGCTTATTTAAAAAAACAACAATTTTAACATCACTATGAGACTTCCAGTTTCCTTGACTTCCCTTGCTTTCCAAATTAAAATTGCTTCCTTTCTTGTTTCTACCACAACTTCAGAGAAAACTACAATGAAATCTTCCCCTTCAAGTGCATGTGTTAATTTTCAATCCAATTTTTCTACAAATACATTTGTACTTTCATATCTTGACTCTTAATCCAACCCAAACTATAAAACAGAAGACAGTTTACAGATTGCAAGCAAACACCAAGTATTGTTTCCTTCTACTCATTTATAATAAAATAATAATGATTTGGTGGTCATCCTATATGCCAATCAGAGAACTTAAAGAGTGAAAATCATCTTATAAACTCTTAATGAGGTAACCATGTGATTGGTATAAGAAGTCACCTGTTTGGACACAAGATTAGCGGAAGTGATAATTACACGAATACTATCATCCCTTTGCAGAACAAACAGTTTTGGATGATGACAAGCAATCCCAAATTTCTTCCTCTCCTTACCAAAGGATATAACCTCAGGAAATTGAGGGTATCTAATGTCACAAAGAAACTATGTTACAAGATAGTTAGCAAACAAACAAGGTAAACAAGTCAATGTCATGAACTTCTTCATTTGACTTACATAACAACTAAGTTTGGGAAATCAGAGTACGGTCTTGAGGTTCTTTTTTCAGGGCTAGAACTCCAGCACCTTTCAGCATTATGGCAAGCTATGGATATTGGTAAATGGGCTGGTATCTCACAGTAAGATAAAAACCTAAGATAATAAACCTTTTAAGATGAGAGCAACACTATGACATGTATTCAATAAAGATCTCAGAAATTGCAGGACTTACCATGATAAATCACTTGTAAAAGTTGCAATGAAAACCTGTTTGAGAGTTTCAACAGGATAAAGAAGCTCTGGTAATGTTACATTAACTTCATCCGATTGGCAATTGTCCATAAAATGAAGGCGGTTTAAATAAAATTTATTCCCTGGCGGGGGAACACAAAAACCCCTGTTCTTTGGTTTCAAAAGGTGATCTTGTTGCATAAGTTTCTTTTCAAAATTGTAAGTATCACTATGTTTATCATTAGAAATAGAATTCCCTATAGGGACTCCAGCCTTTACTGATTGTTGAAAGTTGCCTCCATTAATACTACAATATAGTAACTCAGCATTTGACTCTAAAGCTGTACAATTATGTCCATAAAATGTGTGTAAATTCGGCTGCCCGCCGTTTGACTTCTTATTAACATTAATGGCAAATCCTTCACAAGAAGGCAACTTAGATGCAGGAGGTAATAAAAATTTATCCGGAGTAAAACAAGAATTGCTTCTTAATCTATTTCTACTAGCACATTTAGCTCTTAACTTGCAAAGGTTAGTAGAAAATTCCCTTATATACAACACATGATCATCACTGGATAGTATCTGTCTACACTTACTTGAAAGCAGACCAGCATTAACAACTTTACTACTGCCTGATTCACCAATAACATTATCAGAAAACAAATTACATTTATCAAAAGTCAACGAATCTCCATGGATAACTTCATCCATGAACACAATTCTTTCAACAACAAAACCAATACGAACCCCAACGCTACAACCACCTTCATTAGCACAAACAACTGAAACCTCACTTCCTGCGCCCAACTCTTTACTTTCTCCATTTCCAACTCTAACACCATCAACAAACACCCCATTCAAAGAAACCCTAACACTAGAACATAAAACTCCGTCTACAACAAACACTTTCTTACTATTCGCATCAAAGTAAATCTGACAGTGTTGCTTACTCACCTGCCGGTGTTCAAACGCAAAATCACATCTCCGGCAATCCCTACCGATTGTGTAAGGTTTCCCCGGCCGGAGATGAATTATATCGATCGACAAACCAGTGGTTTTCGAGATTAACGGTGTACCAAAAGTCTTTATATGTATAGCTGCTGTGCTGGATATGGTGGATTTAGGTTTTTTGATTGCGGAAACTGATGAATTGAAGAAGCAAAGATCTGATCGAGGTCTTTTGGTGTTGTTTTTGAGAATATGAACTGAATCGATCATGTTATTCACATAGTAAGATAGAAACCCTAACTTACAGAATTGAAACAATAAGATCTTCTGTGAGAATTATGAAGCAAATCATTGAATAAATTGGGGAAATTAGGAAAATGAAGAAGTGAATCGAAGTTGTATGAACTATAAAGTGTAAACCGCCAATTCTTTAACTCTTCGAATGATGTTTCCCTCCAAACTTATAAGACGTAGGGTTTAGTGGGTGTAAACTAGGGGAATAGGTTGTGACCGTGGTTCGATAAATACATGGGTCAAGTTATGATTGTTTGATTTTGACTGGCCCGGCTCACTAACTGATTTGATTAGCGGGCCAGTTTATTTGATGTGCGTAAAACTCTAGTTGATCGGGTTTAACCGGGTCCGACCGGGTCCATAACATCTTACCCAACCCCAAATTTACTAAGCTTACCCATTCAAAAACCCCACCCCTGTGCGGATCCCCCCCTGCACAACCCAACTTCGGCTTATCCCCCTCCCTTGCGTGACCATAAGTTTGGCCGATCCCCCCTCACCTTCTCCTTTTTGTAACCATCTTGTCTTCTTCATTAGTGACCGAAAGTCACCGCCGTTGTTGTTCACCTGCATCCACCCCGCTGCTGCTCTCCGCCTTCTTTGTCAACGTCTCCGTCGTCTTTGCTAACATTCATCATCACCGCTGATTGAGATCAGTTTGTTTAGGTTGAATTTTGTTGTTTTGATTTTGATTTTTGTGTTTGGTAAGATAAGAACTTCATTTTGACCATAAATTTGATCTTTGAGGTTAAAAGGAGAACATTAATGTTTAGAAGTCAGAGCAAGTATTCAATTTTGAGATAAGATTTAAGGGCAATATGGTTATTTTTATCATTTAATAGAGTCAGTCAGATATTAAATCAAACAGCTAAATTTCAGTCAGATGCAGACTTAGTCATAACTTCTAACTAATTCAGCTTCTGACTCAATCCGATCCTACTGAGTCAGCAGTAATCAAACAGCCCCTTAGTCTAAGCTTAAAGAGGCTCGAGTTCAAGTAAGCTTGATACATAAGTATGAGTCTTGAGTCATGTTTACATTTTGAGTTTAAGTGATATTAAGTATTTCACGTTGAAGTGGGAGCGTAAAATCATATCAAATAGCACCAGTGGTACACCACCGCTTGTGGTCATCAACGCCAAGAAAAAGTTATATTAAAATAAAAAATGAAAAGAAAAAAAAACAAATCTAAACGAAAAGTAAACGTAAAAACATTAAACCACCTTGTCAAAACATAAAGCATATAAAACAATAGGTTGGTATAGAACCAGTGCATTCCGACGAATCATTAAACGAATGAAAAATAAGCGTATAAACGTCAAACCACACACACTGTGACGTTTTAACTAGACCATAAAATATTATTAAGTTCATATAATTATATGAAATAATATAAGTTTTTTTTGTACAAAGTAGTGATCAATCCCTTACGCACATGATATCATCCTTTTATTTATAGATGTGGGTATTTTTGGTAAACCTTATTCTAATAACATGATGTTAACATTTTTTCCGAATTTGTTGATCCCTCATATGAGAGTTGGTTTTAAGTATTTTAGTGATCTGAACGAGTTTGAAAAAAAGCCCCTTGGCCCTAACGAAATGAAATTGTATAAATTATTTTTTTAACGAGAACAAACTTTTTAACAATAAACATAGTAAAATCATAGTATTACAATGACATGCTATAAAATTAACTAATGTTTCGTGAAGCGCTCCTTACATTGTTGATAGTAAATTGGTCTATCACATATTTATAGTTTGTATTCTTTAATATTTTGTTTTCGATATCTATCATCGCTAATTTTCTAAGTCTTTATTGGGTCATCATGAAAAGTAAGTAAGATTTCAATAATTACATACTATTTTTGTATATAACTTGTAGAGCTCTCTTAGCATTCTAATATTTCACCTTGATGATTAATTTTATTTATCTATTTTTTTACTGTTAAATCGACCATCTAAATAATTAAACAAGTAATAATGTATCGTGCCCCATGAGATCAAGGTATTTTGTTAAAAAAGGACCATTGGTTGATAAAATGGGCCCAAAGTTTAAAACATAAATTGGTTTAATTTTTTTTAGTTATAGTTTACAGCTTTTTTAATAAGAATTTTTATATATATATATATATATATATATATATATATATATAATATATATATATATATACACACACATATTAGCTTTAATAACCCCGTGTATTACACGGATTAAATAGATAAAAACTAAATATAATAAATTTTTGCTTTATTATAAAACGATATTTTAAGATGAGATACGATTTAAATTACGTAGGAGTAAAAACTATAAGTAATAAAACAATGATATCAAATTTTTAATTTATAAAAAAAAATCAAACATTTTGTTTTAAAAAAATTGTATTTTTTATAAAATTCTTATTGTAACTCTTATTTTTAATTTTTGTTGGTTTATAAATAGTTAATTTTTTAAAAACACTAAACTTAAAAAATTTCATATTTTTAAATAAGTTTGATGTTTTGGAAAAAAGTTTTATTTTGTAAAACTTTATGTCATTAGAAATAACAAAATAAAAAGATATATTTCTTAATTTATTAGAAAACCATTTTTAATATAAAAAATACGTAAATATTATTATTTATAATTAAGATAATTATTTAAAATGAGAGAGCAACAAAAATTTGTTATAAGAATAAATATAAAGTTGACATATGTCCTCCATAGATACCTTTTTATTAGATTAAAAGGATATATATAATACTAGGTTAGTCTCCGTGTATTACACGGAATGAAAAATAAAATATTAAATAATTAGTAATTAAAATTTATGTATTATAAAATAATGCTTGAAGATAAAATATAATTATAATTACGTATAAATAGCTACTTTTATTATTATAGAGAAATGAGAAAATTTGTATGATAAGGCTTACAATGGTTTTATGTTTATTTTAGTTTTTTTATATAGATAGAATATACAGGCTAAAAACCCATTAATTAAACGAATTATAGTTACTAAAAACACGAAAAGTTAGATTATAATATTTTAATATTAAGTATAATTAAAAATTATATATACGTAATAGTTCAAGAAATAAAACAACTATACTATTTATAACTCTCTTATCTAAATAGTTTCATCTTTAGACATTCGTTTTAAGATTTTTTTGTTAAAAAAATTAAATTTTTATCAAAATCTTGTTTTTTTTTAACTATGATGTTTAGTTATTTTGGTTGTTTAAATAAGGCTGCACCTTTATATTTTTTTAGAAACAAAACGATTTAAAATATTTGCTTAGAAAATGTTTAGTGTTTTATAAAATTATATATTATATGAAATTTTTGTTTTTAATTATTTAGATTTTAATTAAAAGATGTAATTTATAACTTTCTTAAAATATTTTTTCATGTCACCTGTGTTTTGAATAAGGATTAGCGTGGGACATGTAAGCATGCATACGAGTTCATGTGTCTCGATAAAACATCCTAGATGGGGGCCTTAAGCACATTGGTTAAGGGTAAAAACCTATGCTAAGTTTATGAAGTTTAGGATTTCAATCGCTTACGAAATGTTTGTCATTTTCGATGTCGGTGGTGTGGGTATATCTGTCGTTAGTCGTTATAACTCAAATTAACAACTACTTATCAAGTGATTTTTTTGTCACACACGACACACTCGGATCATTGAATCATTATGTGAATAGAGACGAAGATAGCACGTGATGATTACATAAGTGATAAGACTGGGAAGGGGTTGGCGACAATGGTTGCCTCGGTTGATTGAAAGAAACACGGTGTGTGAGATGGACGATTCATTGTGAGACGTGGGGTGCGGGCATGAAGGAGAATAGAAGAGGGTAAGATGTCGTTTAAAACTATTTTTTATAAGTCTTAAATGGGTACCTATATTGATATTAAAATATATCATTCTGTTTTAAATCAAAATGATCATAAAATACTTTTTAACCAAAAAAGACAACAAAACAAGGAAATAAAGCACAAAAAAGTCAAGACAAACGGTTTTTCAAATATAAAGCCGACTTCCCATCAAGCAACCTCCTCTTGTTTGATTCCGTGCACGAGTAATGTAAAGGGGCTTTTCGGGTCTGGATAAAATTATACTTTAAATAGAGTTGATATTATTTTTAATGATAGCTAGTGTTCATAAAACATAATGAATTTGTGTTTAAATAGTTATTGAATGGTTAACTAAACATTCGGTTTAATAATAAGCAAATTATGGGCTAGTCACACATTAAATTATGTAATTACCTATTGAATTTATTTTCAAGTTTTCGTAGTCATAATTTTTTTTCGCGTCCGTGGGTAATCTTTCGCCACTGGATTTACCCGAATGACCAGACTTAAAAATTATTTGTTAACCGTTAAAAAAAATGTCAACGGGATTTCAGTTGGGCTTATATACCAAACAGAAGTTGACGTACCTAAATGTATCATTACGTTGGATCGGTTGTTGGTATGAATAAAAACAATAAAGCAATAATATATCAATAAAACAATAATACTTAAGTCATTCATGTAATTTTATAAAATCTCAACATGACAATAAAAATGATTAAATGAATCAAGATAACACCAAATCAACAGACTTGGAAAAACCTAGACTAATTAATGTTTTGTTATTAATATTAGGTCGAACAAAATAATCAAAATAAGTAATATACCAATTATAGTTTTTTCAACCCTTATTTGGCCAATCATATGTACATTTTGTTATTTATGACAGCATGTGTGTGTTATCTTTTCACAAATATGTCAAATTGTTTATAAGGAAATGTCAAATACAATATTTCAAATGGACAATAAATATGTTTAGGTGAATCATTTGTATTGTTTAAGTAGAAGGTGTAACGTGTATAATATGTCTAACTTATAATGAATTTTAACTAGTTTACAACTCCACCGTTGTTGCACAAATATTATTATCACATCATCAACCACCTTAGCCCGTCAACATTACTGATCTCCATCGTAAAAATAAACGTAGTTTGTGAGCTCACTCTAGTTGATCTTCATGTTTCAATCGAACCAACTTAACATCTTTATTTTTTTATTTATTTTAACCGTTATACAGCTCAATTCGATTTACTAGTTTTCTCTTCAAACATTTTATACTGATTATAGTATTTTAGTTTCATCCGGGGGATGATGCAACAATTCAATTCATGAATACCTTTGTCATTTTATTGTGACATTGGGTGATGGGATACGATCATACAAATTTATGTCATATGTTGTATTAGGATGGAAGGACACAATCTCTTAAACTCTCTACTATCATACAAATCATACAAATATACTAATTATCTAATAATATGATGTCACCTCGTTTGAACACAAAATTATCTTAAATATTGCGATACCATCTTTCTTACCTTAATATTGGATTATGCGATGTTGTGTTTGTGAGTCACGACTTCATCAGGTTCATGAATCCGAATAGCAAGTCGCTACCTGAAGCAAGGGACTTGTACAAGGCGGTGCGCAACTACATATATGATGGAACCTGATGCCCCAACCCAATAAATGGTCCAACCATCCGTAGATCTTTTAAAACCTTATATCAGTGGTGAAAAATATATGTTGAAAGAAGAAAAAAAGAATTTTTGATATAATTTGACAAGATATACATAATTTAAACTTTATTGTTTACATTCCTTTCATCCAATGTTTAAAGCAAAGATTTATGTTAGTCCGGCATCAAGTGTTTAGATTATCCATTTTAAACATATCACCAACTAGTTAAATTTGGTTTTATTTCCAAAACAACTTAACTTATTATGAAGTCTTCATATAAAAGAACATAAACAAGTAGCTAGTTTGTATATTTTATATAAGCTCATATAATTATATGTTTTTTCACAAAATAACTAAAAATGTATATATTTTTACCGACTTTCCCAACTCGTAAATGACTAATTTATGTGTCTTTAACTCTTTATATCCTTATGAAGAAATATGCTTTTAGCAAAATATCAAACGTAATATATCTAAAGAACAACAAATCTAGATATGAAAACCGAATCACATTTATTAATATCTGTATTGTCAAATGACATGTCTCCCACACTTTCAAAGAAAATTCAATTGGATGTTAATTAATAATTTGGAATTTCTTTGTATTAAACGGCAACAAAACTCATGTGATAAATGTATAGTGTGGGACAAAAACGATAAAAATATGTGACATACGTGTTTATTATGTTGCCTCAAAAAGAGATCAATTGCGTCTTGTATTATAATATATATTTATAATTTGTTTTATAAAATCTCGAATTTTTGGATTTATTTGTTTATTTGATTTACGCACAAAACAATAAGTCTTATCCCATTACTTTTGGACTTTTGGTATTGATTTTTCGAATATGCGATAAACATAATACTTTTTGTTATACCCATTGAGTTTTTTAATATGATTCAACCTTCTATGTGAAATTCATATGAAAAAAAAGAAGACAAACTAGATGATCACATTTTGACACCATCACATGAATTAAATATCATCCCACTTTCACATAAATACACTCGATTCCTTTTTGTTACAACAAAATTATTCGATTTGACTTGTTTTTTTATTAGTATTTTTGTTTTGTTATCAAAACATTGAATCTGAAATTGTTTTTAATAAAAACAGAATTTGTTCTTTCATTTTATATTTAAATTGCGACGCAAAACAATTTGTAAAATGTTATATCGCATCAAGCACGATCAAAAAATGTAATATTATCGTGATGTAACACCTACATGTTAATTGTATAGGTTTGGCATGTTTCGGGTCAGTTGGTTTAATTGATCGAGCTAACACGGCCCATATGTTTAAACACACTTAAAAACATGTGGAGATATGTTTCGTTAAACGAGTTAAACATGTCAGTTTAATTACAACTAGTATAATTAAATATGACAACCTGAATATGATAAATTTAGTAAATTTGGAAGATATGACAATGCAAAATCTAATTATCTCGTGCCTAAAGAAATTGTCACTGCTATTTGAATTTTTAATGTTTTTAAAGTAGCTATCATGAAAATATAAAATTTGACTAATGATGATACCTTCTGGATGATTATAATTAACTAGTAATAGTTCAATTCAATGAATTCAGTCCGGTCGTTAACTAATAATTTTGTCATTAACTAACAATTCATTCAAACTTTAAATTATTTATTTTTTAGTTATCTGACGACTAAAATTAAATTTGTGTCTTTGAGGTCTTGGATAATATTATTTTGGCAAAGTAAAGGACAAATATATCTAAAATGAAGTTTTTATAAGATTCAATATTTTACAATTTAGAATTCATGGTTTACGACTATTAAAACCTTGACAATGAGTAAGTGTAGTTAATTATGGCGTGGATAGATGTAGACACTAAAATTGTTACTATCTATAAAACATAAACTAATGAAAACAGAAATATAATTAATGTGTCGAGAAAGATGTTAGAGATGAAAATATTGATAAAAGTTTTCTAACATGGAATGGAATGTTGGTTACTTATCATTCTCTTAATTTAAATATATTTAATTGTTTATGTTTATTACTATACTTTAAAAAATAAATGGGGGAATAGTGCCATCTATTGTTTTTTTTTATGAAATTCAAATAATTGGTTGAATAAAGAACTATTGTTTTAAAAACGATTTTCTAAGAGTATGTTGTTTGTTAAGATTCTTTTGGTTTGCTGGTAAAGAGCATGTTCTCAACCGAGGTTTGAATATAGAAAGCAAACTTTTTTTTGTTTTTTTGTATATTGTTTTATTTCAACTCAAGCATATGGCTTTGTAAACACGATTATATAAGATAAAATTGGGTTATAGTTATCTTAGATAACTTTTTTTTGGTATTTTTTTGTTTGTTTTGTTTTCCTTTTATCTTTTTTAAGCTCAAGAAAATGAATATGTCACTTCTACAACGGCTTATGCATTTGGCTTTTACGATAGAGTGTAAATTGTAATGGTTTTTTTACGTAAGGGTTTACATTTAAATGACAGACGTTGTAACGATAGTCGTTTGCAAAGTGTTTGGCATCCACGTTTTGATATTTGAGATCATGGCAGAAGCCTCGCGCTACACCCGAGGTAAACATCTAGTTGTATTTACATGTATAATTATATGATTATGTTAAAGACATAATATGAAATATAACAATGATATATTAAGCAAATAACAAATTTCGCTGTATGCAACTCTATTAATATTTCACGTGATGTAAACTTGCAAAAAATAAAAAAAAAACCTTTAAGATTTATAAATTTACATGTGTCGTTTTATATTTCTTCTCATATTTTTTCATAATTTCTTTGTTATCATAAGTTTTACCAAGCTCGGAAAGTTTGTACATCAACATACAAAAACGAACGATTATAAATGTATCATGTGACTATCGTGATTCATGACACATTATTGGTTGTCGAAACGGACATTTGTCTATGTGTGTACAACATGGAGTCATAAGCATATAAAAACGTATAAATTTCTTTTTTTGTTTTTTCCGATCATCTTTCATGTGACAACTGACCAATGACACTCATAACTTTACTTTTGTTGGCAGATGCGAAATATGTAGCAAAATAATTTAAATTCGCTATCGATTTGAACTTGATTTACTCGATTTTTCGTTCACAATTACCATTTTAAATGAAATCAAATGGGCACGATATATAAATCTATAATAATTATATTGATGTGATTCTCTTTGTTAGTGAAAGTGAAAACTATGAGCATCATTGGTCGGAATATGTGTATGTATTATCGATCATTGAATTATCGTTAAGATTATTAATATACAATTTTGAAAATGCAAAATAAATGACGGTAAAGATCTAGAAAGTCTTGTTTTAACTTTTAGCTACTTCTATATGTAAATCTTTGCGTTCTCTCGTTTATATTTGTTTATATATTTAGTGGCCATTTTTTAAACGATATTTTGTGGCTCAAGTGGATCGGTCAAAATTGCAGTTCGGGTCATAAGCCGTGCTTTACTTTGAACGCTAAAAGTCAACGGTTCAAATTCAAGCAAAAGCACTAGCCATTAGATTTGCTTCCGATATTCAAAATAATAAAGTACACGTTGACTTTTACCTTTAATTTAAAAATCATAAAATCATTTTGTAAACAATTTCCTAATTAACTCTTATTAAATATTAATAGTTATACTTTACAAGATTTAAACTCTCGTCTTTTATGTAAAGATGACATCTTTGAATTAGAATACCCGTTAAAAACCATAAAATAGTTATGTAATGTTTTATACGTGACACGTTTACAGTAATATTGGCTTAAGAGTTGGTGTTTGTAAAACATCTTCGATACTCAATACCAATAAAAATAAAGAATTTTCATACATGTATATACTAGTTTTTTTCCTATGATTTCATCCTTATTTAATTTATCTGAGTAATGAACAAGTACAAATTTAATTCTTGTGCTTAAGTTGGAGTTAAGTTGGAGGAGACACTCTCATCATATTCATCACAACACCCACCATTGTCATATCACTATACATCATACATTTAAATGTAAATGTAACAATTAATAATTCTCCACTCATCTCGTCTAAAAGTATCAAAAACAAATTAGTTTATCTATTTATTTCATATATAACTTATATATTCGTTTAGTAAACGACACAAAATTAAGAACTACATAAGCAAACTGATATGTTTCTTAGGTATATAACTTACATAAATGGATACAACACAACACTCAAAAAAATGCAAACTGCTTATCAAAATTTAAACAAATTTAAATTTATTCTTACAACAATTTAGTGTCTTGTAGCTATATAAATGTAATTAGCATAACAACACGCTTATTTTGCTTACAAAACTATTGTTACGGTTTTTTTAAAATTCTGATTCACTGTTCGATTATACATTTTAAAGACATAATAAATAGTAACAAAAAACAAAGAAAACTACCTTTACCTATAAAACGCGTGACGTGATCCATAGTGGGTTATACTTATCAAACGGTGGCGTTTTAACGTCGTCTAAGAATCTAAGCTATTTAATCTCACGTTGAAAATATTATTAATTTTACAATGTTTCCATGAAACTTCCAGAAGTCATAATATTGACTTGTACGGTTTGCTTGCGAACTTGTACATTCAAAAGCAAGTAGGTGAATAGAGTTGACTATTACACAGTCGCAAATTGCAATAGATTCTTTGAAAATAAATCGGGAAAGATCAAGTCATGCAGAGTTTTATTTTTATTTAATTACGTAATTTAATATTGGTTCACATTGAATTTTTTTCCCTGATATTTGAAAAAGAATAAATATTGAATTTTTTAAAGTTATTTTATACAAAAGAAGATCATACCCACCAACCATGGAAACATTTACTTAACCATTTTACACGTATTACAAAATAGATTTGTAGTAAGAAGTTTGATACGTGAAAATAAGACGCATGTTTGAAAAAAGACACTCAATGATAATTCAGATTTAGAAAATAAAATCATTGGTCATTATTTTATTTATAGAGATTAAATTTTTCGATAGCAAGAATCGAAATAGCTGATAAGATTATTGTTTTGCGATCTTAATGTTACAGATTGAAGTTGTGAGAAACAAACTCGAACACAAATTATAAGATATTATGACGTATATCAGATCATATATAAAACAAATCTTTAAGTGATAAAGATGAAAGCAAAGTCAAACAGTTATTAAATTTTCTTGTGACAGAATATTATTCTCGTATACTAGCTTTTTGAAAAATGTATGCAAAGATTTAGAACAAAAATGTTAATTTTCGGCCAAAAGTTGAAAATGACAGGCTGAGTGGAGGTGATCACAACACACTATAATGATGTGCTAATATAAGCTTAGATATTTTTTAATGATATATAACTTTCTGATTTATTACGTGCTAAGTTTTGAATTTTTATCATTTTATATTTATCAACCAAAATGGCTTTAGATGGATTGCTACAATAAATTACAATATTTAAACAATTTAAATAAGCTAAAATTAAAACAGTGAATTAATTAACGTGTCATTCTTTATTCTTTCCGTATCAAGGTCTACGATGCTTAATTAAGAAGATTCTATTTTAAGTTGATATATAAATTCAACCTGCAATTTAATATGATAATAGACATCATGTATAGAGACAACCTTCATTATCTATGCAACTATTTATTATAGTATTATTAAGACGAGGACGTTGTTTTAAAAAAAATTGAGACGATGACCTGTTATGAAGACTGGTGATAGATGTATAAAAAACAGAAGATGTTTTTTCGCATTAATAATGATTGACATTTGACGAAGTCAATTGTGTCATTCAAGCAATCGTATGTTTCTTCCGGTGAACCAATATGCCTTGCATTCCTTGACGAATTAGTGTGGGTGAGTTGATTTTTTTCTTTGATTCGTGACTATGGGTCGTAAGAGGGTTCGGCTACCATGAACTATTTAGTTTTTAACCAATAGGAAAAATTATATGCACCCTTATAACTAAAAACTTATTGTAATATCATATTTTACTAAAAAGTATGAGGTTAAATACATACTTATCTTTAAATTTGAGACATTATACTTTTTCTTATAACTTATATTACTACATGACAGTTTAAACTATATGTATGAAGATAAAGACAATGATAACGATAATGTTATAAAACATATTTACTTATAAGAATAAATTTACTATTGATACTATTTTTTACTAGATGTTATAAGAGTTTTAAATGTAACGATGGTATCGAGGTATGTAAGGTTCTATTGCTACTAAATTAGTTAGATTTAATAGTAAGGTTCTATTGCTACTAGATTAGTTAGATTTAATAGTACATTAATAGCCTAGACCAAATCTATTTATCAGACGAATTAAATAAATAAAATATTAAATAAAATAATCTTTTTATTAATATAATATTTGATTGAAGTTACGTACGAATAACAACTATAAATAATAAAATAATGATATCATTTTTAAAATATTATGTGGAGAAATTATTTTTTGTTCTTTCAAAAAATAAACATTTTGTAAAAAAAAGAAAAAGTTTTAAAAAATGTTTTTTTTACAATTTTCTTATTATAACTCCTAATTTTAATAATTTTTTTATTAAACTTTATTTAAGAAAAAAATCAACTTTAAATTGTTTGTATTATTTACAAATTTTAATATTTTAATATTTAATAAAACTTATTATTTTATAAAAAAATATTTCTTCAGAGATAATATTAATAAGCAAATCTCTTTATTAGTATATTAAAAAACCATCTGTAACAAAAAAATATTAAATAAAAATATTTATGATTAGTATAATTATTTAATAAACTAAAGAAGCGAAAATTTGTTCTGAAAATAAATGTGATGCTATTTCCTGCCACTGTCTTTTTATTTACATTTTTATTAGTTAAAGAATATAAGAATATTACCAATATAATAATAACTAACATTTTAAATAACCGTTATGCATGATGTATAAAGTCATAAATATACGTGTTTGACATAATCAAAAACACCGAGTTGACTCGTTCTCCCTCACGCACTACAAATGCAGAAGCTTTCATAACCCACAAAGCTTCCAACACCATTGCTATTTAACCCATTCAATAACCCCAAAATTCACACACACACACACACACCTTCTTCATTCAATCTTCAAATCCCCTAAAACATTCAATCCATTGTTATTATTATTATTATTTCATCGATCCAAAGACCCTTAGAATCGATAATTATTTGCAGGGCCTTTGTTTGTCAATTGCTATTCAAGAAGTTATCAATTAGGGAGTTGAATCAGATGCACAAAATGGGTATTGACGACGGTGGCGATGGGTCGCCGGAGACGACCACCACCACCACGGCGGTTCACGGCGGTGCTGACAGAAAGTCCTTCAGTGGGCAGTTGAACAAAAAGGGAACACGCAAAAGCGCAAGATTCAACATCCCAGACGACGGCGGCGATCACGGTGGCGATTACGGTGGCGGCAGCGTCTCCGGCGGTGACGACTACGTCGAGATTACATTGGACGTCGGCGACGACACGGTGGCGGTTCACAGCGTGAGGGCGGCCGGCGGTGGTTATGTGGAGGATCCCGAGCTGACGTTGTTGGCTAAAGGGTTGGAGAAAAGGGGTTCGTTGGGTGCGGCGGTGGTGCGAAATGCGTCGGCGAGGATCCGCCAGGTGTCGGAGGAGCTTAGGAAGCTGACGTCGTTTTCACGACGTCAGCCTGCCGGTCGGTATGACCGGAGTAAGTCCGCCGCCACTCATGCCCTTAAAGGGCTAAAGTTTATCAGTAAAACTGAAGGAGTGGCGGCGTGGGCTGCTGTAGAAAAACGATTTGATGATCTTACCACGGGTAGCACTGGTTTACTTCCTCGGTCACTTTTTGGTGAATGCATAGGTAAATTCATAGATTTAAAGTTTTTATGTTATATTCGTGTTTTGCTTTTAACTTTTTATCTCTAATATTAGATACACATCGTCTTTAAACTAATATTAGAGTTTTAACAAAATGATCATTTGCAATTAAAACAACTGTTTGAGCAAAAGGTGAAATAACTGTTTGTAGGTTGTCATAAAAATCACATAATCGAGCCAACACATTTTGGTGCCTAAACAAACTATGAAATAGATGTTTTTTTATTAATGAGAAAAACTATTATTTTTTATTATAGAGAAAAATCATAAACATTTATCTGAAGCACAAATCAGTTTATTTTCATCGGCAACACATTCATCTTTCTCGACTATTTCTTTCACCTTAAAGAAAGATACGAATCATAAAAATAAAATTTCAGTCGTTTTGTTTGTCTCTTTTTAGTTCTCTATAATAATAACATAAACATTGATGAATCATTTATATTTAGTCTATAATATAGATATAATAAGTGTTATGTTTTTTTCAATTTCTAAAGGCACACAACATTTGGAGGCTTAAAAGCATTTGATTTGATTTAGTTGTTTGTACCGTAGATACGCCTGTGTCTCTTGTATCATACTCCCCTTGAACGATCGTATGAGTTTGTCATCGAACAGTCGTTCGAGTTTCGGGGTGGCACGTTTAAGTTTAAGGGTACGTAGGTATAACATGAGATTTTCGATTATATATTCTTATTGTTTTAAAATTCTGGCAGGAATGAACAAAGATTCAAAAGAGTTCGCCGGAGAACTTTTCGATGCACTAAGCCGAAGACGGAATATCACCGGTGATGTAATTAACAAAGCTCAATTGAAGGAGTTTTGGGACCAAATTGCTGACCAGAGTTTTGATTCAAGGCTTCAAACATTCTTTGACATGTAAGAGTTTGTAATATTTGTTCACAAATTTATACATTATTTGGGTTTTGATTTTTGATATGAGAAAGGATTATACTAATTCATGAGCATAAATTCAGGGTTGATAAAGATGCCGATGGCCGAATCAGCGAAGATGAAGTTCGAGAGGTACGATCCCTTATAATTTCAATCCTTCTTCATAAAATGATCAGATGAAATAATGAAACCAAACACGATTCATATATTTATTTGTGTTAACGACATTAACCGGTGTAACTTATTGTTCAAATGACTCAAACGAGTCGGTGAGTTGTAAATACTAGTATTTCACAGCCTCCTTTAACTTTCAGAAAATACTTGCATTATCTTAGTGTATGGATCACATAAGTAATTTCTTGAAGTTGATAACTTAAACGTTTGATGAGATGATTTGTATAACTTACTCTAATAAGTGTGTATATGATACAGATTATAAGTATGAGTGCTTCAGCAAATAAACTATCAAACATACAAAAACAAGCAGATGAATATGCAGCATTGATCATGGAAGAATTAGACCCCGATAATCTCGGATACATCATGGTAAACATTCTTAATCAATTTAGTTAAACAACATTTGACATATAATTCCTTAAAAATACATAAAACAATCTACTGACAATGCATATTTGCATCCTAAAAACCAGATTGAGAACTTGGAGACCCTTTTGTTACAAGCCCCAACGCAATCTGTGCGCGGCGACAGCAAAAATTTGAGCGTGATGTTGAGCCAGAAGCTCAGGAACGCGAACGATAGGAACATAATACATCGCGGGTTTGATGGATTTAAGTACTTTTTACAAGATAACTGGCAAAGAGTTTGGGTGATCGCGCTTTGGATTGGGGCGATGGCAGGCTTGTTTACTTGGAAATATATTCAGTACAAAAACCGTGCTGCGTTTGATGTAATGGGGCATTGTGTTTGTGTCGCTAAAGGCGCAGCCGAGACACTCAAGTTAAACATGGCTATAATTTTGTTACCCGTGTGTCGGAACACGATTACATGGCTTAGGAACAAGACTAAACTTGGTGTCGTGGTCCCGTTCGATGATAATCTCAACTTTCATAAAGTGAGTATCGCGTTCTCGAATGTAACTTTTTATTTATTAATTTGTTGAGATCTTATATTTATACTGGTGTACTAGGTGATTGCTGTCGGGATCGCGATTGGAGTCGGGCTCCACGCTATTTCACATCTAGCGTGTGATTTCCCTCGACTTCTTAGCGCAACCGAAGAGGATTACGAGCCAATGGTTCAGTTTTTCGGGGAACAACCCGATAGCTATTGGCATTTTGTGAAGGAACCCGCAGGGTATACTGGGATCGTAATGGTGGTTCTAATGGCAATAGCCTTTACTTTAGCGACCCCATGGCTAAGGCGTGGAAGACTCGACCTACCAAAACCTCTAAAAAAACTTACGGGCTTTAACGCCTTTTGGTACTCCCATCATCTATTCGTTATCGTATATGCGATGCTCATAGCTCATGGGATTAAAATTTACCTGACGAAAGAATGGTACAAGAAGACGGTGAGTACTAACACTAAGAATAGATGTATGAATGTTTTCGAGCTTTTTGAACCGATTGTTTTTCTTCGTTAATGACAGACTTGGATGTACTTGGCGGTCCCGATTTTGCTTTATACCGCTGAGAGATTAACCCGGCATTACGATCTAGTGTCAAGCCTGTCAAGATATTAAAGGTAATGCTTATAAAATAAAGATCGCGCGTGTCGCTAACATGTGATGGTTGACCTGAAACGCTTTTTGTTTTGCATTTTGAAGGTGGCTGTTTACCCCGGAAACGTGTTGGCGCTTCACATGTCGAGGCCTCATGGCTTCAAATACAAAAGTGGACAGTACATGTTCGTGAACTGCAAGGCGGTTTCTCCGTTTGAATGGTGAGATTCATGCGTAAAAGATTAAAAAATGCTTGTTTTTTATATTTTCTGCAAATGGAATGTTGTATAAACTAACTTGATCGTTGTTTAGGCACCCGTTTTCAATTACTTCTGCGCCTGGAGATGACTACTTAAGCGTGCATATTCGGACCCTCGGTGACTGGACCCGACAACTAAAAACGGTCTTCTCTCGGGTATGTTTATGAGCAATAATAATAGAACCAACCATGATGTGCGTCTTAACGTTTTTAGAGGTGGCAAAATAGTCAGATCTTGTAATTGATAAAAATGCATAATTTTCGAAAAACCATCTAAACTTGTTTATGAATAGTTAAGTTGTCAAATATTGTTACAAAGTTATATATTTCAGTAATGATTTATATTGTTTACTTAAATTATTTACCAATTTGTACGTGTTTTACTTTGATGTGATTTCGACCCGTTTTATATGTTTTGTTTTTGACAAAATTATTATTTGGCTTACTATTTGCCCCGTTAGCGATAAAACATAACTTGTTTTCTATTTAGTTAACCTTATGTTGGTCGTGCGTAGGTATGTCAACCACCGGCTAACGGCAAAAGTGGGCTCCTACGAGCTGATCATCAAGGCGACAACCCGAAGTAAGTTTGCATTGTCAAAATTACAACTCATCTCATTATTAAAAACGGACCCATTCCCTAACTTTCTTGATCGAATATATCGACAGTTTCCCCAAAGTTTTAATTGACGGGCCATATGGTGCACCCGCACAAGACTACAAGAAATACGACGTAGTGTTGCTAGTCGGGTTAGGCATAGGTGCAACCCCTATGATTAGCATCGTTAAAGACATCGTGAACAACATGAAAGCGAAACAAGAGGAAGCCGAAGCGCTAGAAAGTGGCAACAACGGTGCATTGCCGCCAGCTTCACCGCTATCGAAAAAAAATGCCAGTAACAATTTTAAGACAACCCGGGCTTACTTCTATTGGGTCACACGAGAACAAGGCTCGTTCGATTGGTTTAAAGGGGTCATGAACGAGGTCGCGGAAACCGATCACGATGGTGTGATTGAGATGCATAATTATTGCACGAGTGTTTACGAAGAAGGTGACGCTAGATCTGCGTTGATCACGATGCTTCAATCGCTAAATCATGCTAAAAATGGAGTTGATGTTGTTTCGGGCACTCGAGTCAAGTCTCACTTTGCAAAACCTAATTGGAGAAGTGTTTATAAACGTATTGCTCTTACTCACCCCGGTCAACGAATAGGTGAGTTTTAATTTTTTTTTATTCTCGTTTTATAAATATTCTTAAATACAATGTTTTTACCCCTAAATGTTTTTCTTACCAGTTCACTGGTTAAATCGGTTTAAAAACCTGATTACATCACAAAATATTTAGAACTTAATATATATATATATATATATATATATATATATATATATATATATATATATAATATATATATATATATATATATATATATTATATATATATATATAACACTAGTTTAAAGCAAAACACGAAACTAATTTCTTTTAATATGTGTTTGTAATGTTAATAAGATATATACCTTGAATAAGCATAATTTAAAGCTTGAATTGTAAATGAACCGGTAAATAAGTTTTTTAAGAAAAACAAATAAATTGTTTTTTTTAAATCTAGTACAACCACATGTTTCACCGGTTCAACTATACTTAAAATAGACTCTTTATGTAACTATATTTTACTCGACTTGTTCTCAAACCGGCTAAATGGGTAAATAAATCTTTTTGAGCTAACAAAAATAAATATTTAACATATTATAGTTATAAAAATACCCATTTTGACCCCTTCTAAAATGTTTTTTTTAATATCACAAAATGTAAATTTTATGTCTTTAGACTAAATTTAATCTGTTAATTCTTATCACTAAATTTTTAAAATTGCAGGTGTATTTTATTGTGGAGCACCAGCACCAGTCAAAGAGCTCAGACAACTTGCTTCAGATTTTTCCCACAAGACTGACACCAAATTTGACTTTCACAAGGAAAATTTCTAGTATTTATCAATATATTGCTAAATGAATTTATTTAAATTGTTTGAAATTTGTATGTATGATCCAATTTGGGCCCAATAACTCGTGACCATGAGTCCATTACGATAACGGGTGCAATGGTGCATTAGTACATACGGGCCAATAAGAGTAACTCGTGATTCGTGACCATTAGAGGATGATATAGCTAAGGATTAGTTTGTTTGGTTTATTACATTTTACAATTGTTTTTCATATATTAAAGATTCTTTGTACACTTGCAATATGTGTAATTAACTAGTTGATCGATCATGTAAAGAAGCAAACCTAAGTATTATAATTTTTAGAAGGTTATTTGAATATTATCGAATAGAAACCAAAACATTTAATAATGAAATTAAAGCTCTTTATGATCTAAGAATGAAAAAATTAAAGGTGAAATCGGGGCTTTAGACTAGGGAATTCAATTCTGAATGCCAAATACTGTCTATGGTTTGTCATTATATGGAATGTTATGACATTTCCATCTATGTCTTTATGTACCCTGTAATTAATGACGAATCAAAATTTATGTCAATTTTAAGTTCTTTTCTTGTTTATTTTCCCATGTTAAGGTTTTAATCTTGATGAGATCATTTGTATTTGTGAAATTGGTTCAATTTTTAATTGTTTTATTGTAGTTTTATAACTCCTTATGAAATTTTCATTTGAAAAAATATAGTTAACTTCATTAAGGGTTTTATTATATTTATATGTTTTATGGTTTTATTACAAAGTTATGCTTTGACATCTCTTTAAACTAAAATCGATGATTTCATAGGTTTTCAAATAATATAAAGCAAAGTTAGTTGCACGATGTCATATTAGTGATACTTTAAAAGACATAAAAAAACACTCAATGCGAGTAGTAAGTACTTAATGCATTGAATGTTGATGACATCAGGTATATATAAATTCAAAGTTTCATGTTAATTTAACGCCTTTCAAGTTTTTGAATTACCACTTTTAACCACCTAAGTTCTTTTTTATAAAACTAAGAGAAACGTCACTTTGACCCTCTCAAGCTTCTAAAGCTTCGGGTTTATCTATCGTACATTTTTACTTAAAAATATAATTTCTTACAATCGATCTAAATTCGAGTTCGTCTGCAATATGACGTAAATTTTGTTGGAAACGAATTTGGTCAAATATAAAATGTTACGTGCTGATTTTTATGTGTGCTTTGAGTTGGTATACGTTTCGACATAGATTGTGTTTTGAAAACGAGTGATGTCAAATATAATATGTTTTCGTTCACCAAATCAATTTGAGTAACTCTATATTTCGACGTAAATTAAGTTCGAAAACAAGTCGATACAACAGTAGTCTATACACTATCACGTCGCGTATGGCGTCGGGGCGGCGGCGCAACGGCACGGGTGTAGTTACTAGTTTAATTACAAATACGAAATTTACATTTTGAAATTATAAAAATTCAATATACATTTATCAACCAACCGTCCTAAACCAGGTGGTGCAATGTCAATATAGCATTCTTTATATGTTTTTTAAAATAATATCGGCCCTCTACCACGATTCTTTAAAAGATTTTACTATTAAACGAGAAAATATGTCCACGCTTCGCAACGGAATGCGTACTTTAATTGGTTGAGGGTATGACGTTAACATAGCAAAGCAACAAAAGAAATGTGGTTTAATACACTAAAGAAATCTATTAAGTTATGACGACTTGTTTATGGAGATCAAAGAGAGTTATATAACCATATTATTATTTTTCAGTCAGCTACTCGGTCGATTAACATTTCATGGTATCAGCATGTTAATCTCATTCGATATAACTCACCATACCTAAAATATATTCTATTTTGAGAACTACTTCCTTTGTAAAAATTATAAAAAGTTAAGGAAAAAAATAAACAAACAACAGAAATTATTAAGGAGGAATCAAGATATATATGCTACATGAGGTAAACATACAACTTTTAATAACTTGAGGAGGTTTAAGTGATATTTATAAAGTTGAGGAGTTATTTTTAACATTTCCAAAGTTGCAAAGTTAAAAGTTGAAATGTGATTTCACAAAGTTGAAAGGATGAAACTTTTGATGGCAAATGTGACCGGCCTTTACTTTTAAGAGTAGTAGTAAATGTTATTTTGTTGTTAGCATTGTCTAGAACTTCAATTGTTTATAGTACAATTTTGGATGTAGACGAGTCGAGCCGAGTCAAGGTGGGCTCGGGCTCGAGCACGGTTCATTAAATAAACAAGCTCAAAACGCTAAGCTCGGGTTCGGCTTGTATATAAATGAGTCAAGTCGGCTTATGAGCTAATTAATTTATTTTTTAATTTTTGTATATAATAGTATATATAAAAATAATAATATTATTTCATGTTGTTTATCTTAATTCGTTGAAAACATTGATATAAAATTATTATTTCAAGAGGTATAATATCAAAATAGAAAGAGGAATCAAATGAAAACTATGTTTACAATTGAAAACTATAAAAACATCACTATTTAATCACACAATTCATAACTGATTTGATTTTTTAATTATTTAAAGTATATTTAAGTAAATTTCAATTTTATTTTTTTTAGTTATTATATATTTTTAATATAAACTACATGGAACATTGATGTGACGAAACGACTTACATATACGTAACTTGTATGACGTACATATACGTAACGCTTAGTTGTACGATTGGGTAACACGTGCTTACATATGCATGACCTCCACATATATGTAACTATTAGTTGTAAATTTTGTAACACGTACTTACATATATGTAACCCTTGGTTTTTATGGTTTTAATTTTTAACATGATTTTCAAGAGATCCACCCCCTCTCAAAATAATCATATATATATATGGTAATTTTTAAATAGTATATTGTAAATTTTAATATATTAGTTTTATAAAACTATAATTTGGATTTAAATTTGAACGAACTAATGAGCAAACCAATGAGCGAGCTAACAAGCCAAGCTGACCTTGGCTCGGGCTTGGCTCGTTTATAGCTCGGCTCGTTTATTTCTTTTTTTATTGGTTTTTCTTCTTTTTTTTCTTGCATTTAATTTTTTTTTCTGGAAATTTTAATCCTCTCTTGGTTTTTTTATGCACCTCTTTAGAACAATATACAAATTTGAATATCCCTTTGGTTTGAAACCCTCCCAAAGTACATAAAATTACATGTATAACAACCCTAACACAATGTGTGGGAACATACACAACAAGTAACCTTATATGAATTACACATAAGAGTTTACTTTTTAGTGCTCTTCATCTCTACTAATATATATACAAAACAAATTGGTAGATTGATAATTTTCTATTTTTGTAAGACATCAAGCACAACTATTGAAACATATGGTACATATGTTTTATTCAATTGTTCCTAAACTGTCTAATTTAATAAACTTATTCTAATTAATATATGAGTTAATGTGTATGATAAAATTCACTATATTAAGTATTACTTTATTTATAATAATTTATATTTAATATCATATTAATATTTTTTATTTATATTTTTACTATTTAAATTAAGTATTATATTATTAACTAAATACTATTTACCAAATATTTACATAACTACAATAATAATAATAATAATATAATAATAATAATAATAATAATAATAATTTACAAAATAAAAATAATTTTATTAATAAGTAATAATGTGTAACAATATACAAGTCATCAAACAAAATACATACAAGCTTTCAAAACTGATTCAAGATTTTGAATCTTATATCATTCTTTTTATAATCATCAAAATATGATGGCTTATAAAATCTAAATTTGTCGTTATGATGTGCTAAATTATATAAACGTTTTGATTAATTTTTTTCAAAACAGAATAGTCAATATAACTTTTATTTATACATACGAATTAAATACTAACATACAAATAATCAAAATTAAATATTGTATATTTTAACAAACCACGACAAAACACGACTTGAGTACTTCACACACTAGTCTATACTATATTAATAAGCATTTGGGAATGATAGAATAGTCATTCACTAAAATCTCTTAAATTTAAGAATAGTACAACCTGTATAGCATGATGTACAATTCATTAAGCTGGAATCATATGCAATATAAAACTACAAGCCCTAAACAGAGAAGTCATTGGAGATAAAATGTAATCCAGAGAAGCCATCAGACCAAAAAGGTGGATAAAGCTTGTAGACTCCCATTTGAGAATGTCATAGCTAGGACTTTTCTTCTTCAAAACCCTGCATGACACGAAAAGAGTATGTTTTTGGCTTCGTATACAGGCCTTCTCTGCAGGATGAACAAATGACGGTAAATTCAAATTGCATTTTTTCCTATAAACTCAGACTATCCGGATTATCTTTTGTTCTTCAACCTACTACCACTTCTTGGAGGTAAGATAGTCCTCGCTTTTGTTCACTGTGCAATTTCTAATTGATTTTAGTTGTTTTTGATAAATTTGTATTTTTAATTTTGAAGATAGCTTGAGTAATGGCGTTAGAGAGAGATGTGGTGGTGGTGGGAGTCGACTACGATGGCGGCGACAGTGAGAGAGAAAGAAGGAACAGTGAGGTGTCGATCATCTTCATTTGGGATATTAAGTTTCTAGAATAAAAAATCAGGATGTTTTGGAGTTTTGAACACATCATCTTCATTCAGTCTCATGTCGTCAATCAGGTACCCCTAGAAAATCATCTCGAACCCTTTTTGATTTTTGTATGTTTGTGCTTTTGAGTTTAACCTACGTATTTAAGAGACGAAGAAGAAAGATTATGATTTTGATGTGGTTAAATTTTCTTGCACTTACAACTTCTGTTTATAGGTTTTGTTATTTTAGGTTAGATTTGGGGTTACTAATCTTATGAGTGATACACTGATGATCGGTATATACAACACATCGACCATGTCCTCGGTTTCATGTTCATGAACATTGTGTTTTAAAGATGATGATTTCAAACAAAGATTCAAATTAAAGATCCCGTGCACAAGTTCAGTGGACCTTGAAGATGAAGATCCTTTTCAGTTTGATAAGATTCAAAATGAATAATTATGTTTGATTAGAATGTCTTTCTAGGTTATTTCTCATTCTTCTGATCTAAGTTATTTTTAATGTAACTTTAAACCTATAAGCTTATTGACTTCATGTATGAAAATTATGTTGAAGGAACGTCTTGCTGCTTCCCTTGGTAATATTAACATTTATTGTTTGATTTTGTTTTATCAATTTCATCATCATATGCATTCAGGAATTCAAATGTTATATATTTTAGTTGGTAAATTGATGAAGCTGTTGTGAACATTTTATAACATTTTAATGTTGTTTTCTAAACAAATTTTATGTTTTGAGAAGTAAGCTACCTAAAACTTGGTATTTTGATTTTTGACTACTGTTTGAAGAGATTATATAGTACCAATGATCATTGGTGTAAATTTACAAGGATGTTACCTTTATTTTTAATAATATCACTAGAAAGCAAATCACTTGCATAATAATGTACAGTTGCCATTGAATCAAAAATTACTTCTGAAATAATCATACTACTTGATACTTGACCTATTTTTAGTCCATCAGTTTGGCTGATAGGATTAGATCTGACGGTTCACCCATACTATCAGGTGGAGGTGGTGAGTCTTTATGTGCTGAGTTGGCACTTGAACTTATGAGTATTGAAGTGTGTCTCGGAATTTTACCTTTTTAGTTTTCTTATAGTTTTGCCATTGATTATGTCCATTTACGTATGATGTGCTATGTAGCATAAAACAAGAACCCTAATGAGTAATGAAGTGATAGTTGATGTCTCAAGTAGCTTAATGCATTCTGCAAATGGCGAGGTCTCAAGAGGTTTGTAAATTTAGCTTCTTTACTTTTCGAAAATGGGTATTAACAGATGAAAATCTCTACTAATGGTGGTTTATATATGCATATATATATTATGATAATCAATGAAAAATAACATTATGCGTAAATCAAAAGATAATTAGGTACTAAATGATCAAACTTAGGGCTAGCACAATCCCTAATTACAAATAAAGTAGCTCAACTTCTTTGATAAGCAACCACTTACTGAATAAGTGTTTCATACTAATTAGATGAGACCCGAACAGAAACTCAAATTATTTTACCCAAAAGTATACATTTTAAAATGTTGACTTTGGATCTTTACTTTTGGTGCAGCTATTATGGGTGAAGAACTTCAGTCATAAGTGAATATTGCATCAACAATTGAGGGTTGGATCTGTGAACGGGGACCGAAATAAGCTATGCGAGACCTTAATTGGAGGCATGTTTGAAAGGTAAGATTCATGGTGCTTCATAGGAAGATTAGCTATGTGTGGTGACTTAAATATGATGATAATGTCCAGTATTCACTTGTTGTTTCTGGCAGAGTTGGACATGTAAGCACAAAATGTCTTCTTTTTGTAGTAAAAATTGTACACCCTTCCTACACCTAAATGAGGTTCCTAATGGAGATGACTGCTATTAGTTTACTTCATTTAGTTTTTTTAAAAATGCAGGTCTATACTGCTGTGATGCTAGAGCAGATACATCTATTGGGAGAGACTAATCAGATGCAGATTACAAGGCTTGCTTGCATACTGGAATTAACATCAGTAGAACCAATGGAGAAGTTATGCTTAGACAGATGTTTTTTACTGCACCATTTTATATTAACAGTGGGAATTCTAACTTGGTCCTGGAAGTTGGAATAATAATGGAACCATAAAGAACTTAACTTGGCGGTTTTAGGCCCATAGTTGTAACTGCTCAATTTTGATCGGAAGTGATGTTGCAAATCCTCATTGTATACTAATACTATCCAGAATACAGCCTAATAGGAGTTTTTAATTTTTAGACTTTTGACACATTTTGACCCGAACATATATTAACCGAATCCAGCCTGATCCTAACCCATCCTGACCCGTTTTTAAATTGGCCCATCCTGACCCGAACCCAACCTTACCTGAACCCGTTCTGACCCGTTATACTACCGACCCAACCCGCCTGTTTTGCCGTGTATAAAAAGATTACAACCGACATGTTTAAAACATTGTTCTTAGTAGTAATTTCATACTATATGGTTGTATACAATGCCTCAAACCTCATTTAATTTGTTTGACTACTTCTATTGTATGAGACAACCGAATGGCATAAAAATGAATTTGGTTTAAATGATAGGTGTGCATTTGTCCTTGGTTGTTTAAAGAATAATATGTCACCTTATTTATTATCTGCTTCTTTGACACTCATATGTAGGTTAAAATATATGCAAAGAATGAGATAATGACCATTAGCTTCCATGCGTTCGTAGTTAATTAACAAATGTTCGCGTGGTCTCTTTTTTCATTTGGTTCTGAAACACGGAGATAGAGATGACGGAGAGAGCTCGCAAACTTGCTGCCGATTTCCAACACCACAAACTGCAAATGTGAAGCCCGCGTTAGAACTATACAATAATTGCTTAAACTGTTGGTTGAGACTAAACAACAACAGGCTAGGATATTTACATCCTTCCTTTCATATGATCATTTTCTACATATTGAAATAATCTACCATTCCAACCTAAGCATTGTAAGAATTCTAAAAACAAACTAAACTATCGTGATGCTCTTGGTGTTGTGTTAATCATCTAATCATCTAATCATCTAATCATAAAGAATAATTAAGAACATTATATATAATGTTTTTGAATTCAAGTTCATTTATACATCTAACAAAACTATAACAATAATAAACGAAAAAAATAGTTGAAAAGTAAACTCTTGTTTGAAATACTGCTAGAGTGTTACAGATCGATAAATAAATAAAAACCGAGTGCCGTGTTTGAAAGTGTTTGAAATTGTTTGTGCCGCCGCATCGCGCGGGTTTCTGCTTGAATAAGAAGTTGAGCCGGCCATACGCCCATACCATAAGTCGATTGAGTAAAAAGTTGACACGATAAAAGTCAAAAGTCGCATCAATTCGATTCAAAAGTCAAAACACACCGCTGCAAGCAAAACTACTGCCTATGAGGCTCTGACTCACTCACCACCGTCGTGTACAACCCCACCGGCAGCCATGTGGCCTGAAACTACCACCGGCACGTGTCCTCCGACGCCTCTCAGGCGGACACGTGTCCTCCATTCACCACTCATCATCACTCTCATTCACTCTCCTCTCTTCATCTTCTGCATCTGTTGTTCGGTTGCAGAACACCAATCAACTACCACAGGAGCCTCTGCAAATCAGAGATTATGGTAATCTATATCTCCATTCACGTTTCATCCTCTATGTGTCTGTATACATATATGTGTGTGTGTGTACGTCTGTCTGTTGATTCGTGAACTGAACTGTTGTGTTTTTTAGAATCGAATCTTGTGTTTTGGAATTCGTGTTTAGGGTTTCGATCGTTTTCATTGTTTTATTTTGGATTTTAGTTTCAATAAATCAAATTGAGGTTTGGGAGGTTTAAACTGGTGTAGAAATTAGAAGTAAACAGATTTGACTTTGTTAGTTAAGTAAACTGTAGTGGATTAGGGATTGCAGTTTCCGTTGTTGCGAAATCAGCATAGTGATTTTTGCAATGCTTGGTGTCACTAAATTGATCTGTCGTGTGATACCAAACTCTAGCTCTGTTAGTTTAAACTGTCGTGCTCGACTTAGGCGCGCTTAATCTCACTCGGCTCGGCTTGTTTACACCCGACTGTTGACCCAAAATTCCGTAAATGCACCTTTGTTGGTTAAAATCACCTTATTAGTGACAGTTTTGTGTCCTTGAATGCATGCATTGGAATTGACCAGCTTATAGTTGCTAGCTTATGGAACATACAATTAGATGCATTATGCATATTTCTACTCTTTTAACATTTGAACAGCAGGTGAGTACATATAATAATATCAGAAAAATGTTGTTCCAGAATGTTCCAAGTCTTTCTAGGACCATTTTCTCCAGGTAATAAACCCATCTCGTAGGCTGCACAACTGGTGATTGCGTCCCATTGCTACTGTATTATGTTCTTTTTAATGTTAATCTTCTAAATGTGCTCATTTTCTGACCAGGACAGTGCGAACCCCGAGTTTTCTAGACATGAAAAACGCTCGAAAAAGATTGATGATGCTTCGGGACTTGAACGTGGTTTTAGCATGTTGGATGCAGATTTCTTTAATGACAGTAAGGTACATGATAAGCTGGATTGCTAAACAGCTTGTATTGTAGTTTTCATGTGTAATAACTTCCAAAAAATTCTCAGGCTTAGCCCGTTTGACCTTGCTTCTGTAGAGGTGGCAATTCTTGACACCACACCTTAAGATATTAAGGGCAATTAGTGTTAGTGGCAAGTTAGTATTAGTGGATAGCTACTAGTCGGTTTACTTTATCTTGGTTGTAAATTCATTTAAGTCACCTGCGTAAGGTTGAGAAAGAAATCACAATTTCAAATCTTTATACTCTCCACGGAGATGACATAAAAATGATCAAATTTTGGGTTCTCATGTTAAATTAGAGGGGTCGTTTTCGTGTTGATTTGTATAAGCCATTTAACTAAACAGATCGACCCGCCAACCCTTTTAAACCTTTTATTACAACCCTCCAACCCGTTTAACACGTTTACAACTTGATTGTAACATGCCATCACATCAAGCCATTTAGAGCCCCCAACAAGTCAACGTGTTTGACTAGTTTAGTGACTTTTAGATGAACAATTATCAAGCGTGTCTAGGTTAGGGTTGATGCGTTGGCACAAATTAATATACATGCCTTACTGCCTTGTTCATGTTGAACGGTTAAACCCGTGAACCCACCAACTTGGCACACAATGGACAACCCCAATTGGAAGGTGATATGGGTGAATTTTATTCGTGAACCCACCAACTTGCTACAATCGATGTTTGATATGGATGAATTTTATTCGTGTCGTTTTGAAGTAATGTACCAAGATGGACGGATCAGGTTGAAACATATCAACTTTTGTTGTTGGCTGAGACGGGCGTGTTGGATTGAATGATTGATATGCAAAATCACAACCACTTCATCATCCATATTTTCTATTTGTACTAGTAGTTGATTTGTTTATTATGATTAGAAAAATAATGGCATTACTAGAGTAATTTAAATCTTCAAATCATAGTAGTAAAAGGCGGCAAAGGTGCACACCTAGGTGCATTGGCAAAGCTAGGCAAGGCCACACAGCCTTGCAGCCATCAAGGCGCTCAGGCGAGATTTTAGCCAAATTATGCAAATTCTGGTCAAAAACCGTCTGACCAGGTAAACAGCATGTTTTCAACATGTCTGAAAAATTATGTGCTTTCTTTTTTCGCTCACTTAAGAACTGATGAGTTAGAAGAGAAAGGGAGCAGAGATGGGGTTAGAAGAAATATGGGGTGAAGAGATAGATAGTAAAGCTTAGTCCTACAAAAATAATCTCTATTTATGTTATTTATACAAATTATACAGGACTATCTTGATATGAATTTGTTACTGACTTGACAGTTGAAGGTGACGTAACGGGTTATTTTCATATTGCAGCTCGTTTGATTAAATTTTGAATATATTCTTTTTGTTAGGCTTTATAAATTTTTGTTTCATTTCCTAGACCTATTATACA
The DNA here is from genome assembly GCA_025506515.1 of Flaveria trinervia. Classification (NCBI taxonomy): domain Eukaryota; kingdom Viridiplantae; phylum Streptophyta; class Magnoliopsida; order Asterales; family Asteraceae; genus Flaveria; species Flaveria trinervia. Next base: position 4,666,833 of record CM046443.1, read on the forward strand.
TATTTTTTACTTGGGCTTTTTATATTTTTGTTTCATTTCCTAGACCTGTTATATATTTTTTTACTTTTTTCTAATAGAGCGTGTCTTTTGTTCCGGGGGTGCGCAGGCGAGGCCTCTGGCCTTGAGTGTGACTTGCGCCTTTGACTACTATGCTTCAAACATAACAATCTGAGAGCTTGTACACAATAAATAAACCTTTGGAAAATTTTGAATCCATTTGACTCGTTCTTGTCTTCGTTAAAATTTGGATTTGACATGTTTGAGATGAAACATTTAATAAAACAGTTAAGAACAGTTCATAATTTTAAACCCTAATAATAATCATTACTAAACCCTAATAACAATATAGTCTAATAGACCAAGGTAAAACATTAATAATTTTAAGAGACCACATATAATTCCAGAGATTTTAAATTCAAAATTTTGTTGGAATATGAATTTGGATACTGAATATTGATATGATATATGTTTGTTTACAACCCTATGTACCACTAAAACGCGTTTACTGTTACATGAAATTGTTCAAGACCATGTTTAAATTCAGAGATCTTAAATTCAAAATTTTAATGGATATGAATTTGGATACTGAATACTGATATGATATATGTTTGTTTACACCCATATGTACCACCAAAACATGTTTATTGTACGTGAAATTGCAGATGCTTGAGATTGAGAAGGGTGCCAAAGAGCTCACTATTCCTATAATTAAAGACAATAGACAAATAATAGCTACTACCAATGGTGGATTAAAGTACCCATCGTCATTAGTGTTCAATTCGAGATGGAAACGTGAAGAAATGCACGATGATGCCAAACGATTTAGTTATCCTACTGTTTCCGGTGTTACAAGGCCTGAAAATGAAGAAGATATTGCATTCATGACTGTAAGTTAACCGTCACTATAACAAATCAAACCGTTGCTATATATTGCACTAAGCTTTCTTACCATTGACCGTTTTGTGGAAATTGTGATGATAGATTCTTGAACTCGGACATCTTATAAGAACAAAACAAATTTCCTCGGAGGAACTTGTGGGGATTTTTCTAAAGAGGCTAAAAAGGTAAGTTTGCTTGCTTGGAATTCCCAAATGTATTATAAATATCTATTTTTTAAATTATAATATAAAGTGTGTGCTTTGATGATCCCATAGGTACAATCCAGTGTTGGAAGCGGTGATCACCATTACTGAGGATCTTGCCTACAAGCAGGCAAAACATGCAGATCAATTACTCGCAGAAGGAGTCGATTTAGGTATTGTAAACATAGAGGGGGCGTGGTCTAAACGATTCCGGTCAAATGAATAATATTTGTACGAGTCGAAACGGGATGGGTTGACTAAATATACTCTTTGTGCTCATTTTGTAATATTTTATAAACTAGAGTGTGCAATGTGATTACAAAAACCATATAATTGCCATCTAAATATAACATTTTATATGAAATGATCTAAGAGGTTGCATACATTACCAATTTACTTGAGGCGACTTCTGGCCGCCCATTTCTTTTTCATCTAATAATTTTCTTTTAAAATGTGTTACTTGTTAGGGATAAAACCTAATCATGAATCATGATCAACCACTTCATAAGAATTGGTCTAGATCTAAATCGCATTCTCCAAGATGGCGGAGAAGAGTTTTTTTTATGTACACTTTAAAGCACATGTCATTTGTTAGAGCTTGGTTTTAATAAGAATTTATTGAACTGATAGGTCCACTTCATGGGATACCATATGGGCTAAAGGACATCATTGCGGTTCCTGAATACAAAACTACTTGGGGTTCAACTACATTTAAAGATCAAGTTCTTGACATAGAGGCTTGGGTTTACAAGAGGTATCAACACAATACCAAAACTTTGGCCTATTAGTACCTTCTATTTGTAATTAGTGGGTTAAATCAGATTATAGCGAGTTTATAATTACAGTATGTATCTGAGTTTTTGATAAGGTAATTTAGGTGGTCTTGTGCATTTAAGATACTCCTCAAGATGCTTCAACCATTCCACCCATTTTCTTGCAATATTTCTTCATTTTATATGTTAGAGATAGACTTGAGCCAAATTGATCCATTCATAAGTAAATGGGTTCAACTGTTGAATATACCATCTATGGTTTGATGCTTCATGAGGTAATGCAGGTTGAAGTCTGCAGGGGCGGTTCTTGTCGGGAAACTGGTTACAGGGTCTCTGGCTTATGATGATATTTGGTTCGGTGGGCGAACCAGAAACCCATGGAACATTGAGGAGTTCACCACTGGTTCATCAGCCGGGCCAGCTGCGTGCACCTCAGCAGGTATGGTTCCTTTTGCAATTGGATCCGAGACAGCTGGTTCAATAACTTACCCTGCTGCTCGGTGTGGCGTGACTGCATTGAGGCCAACATTTGGCACGGTTGGACGAACTGGTGTGCTGAGCTTGTCTGAAAGCCTGGTAATGATAATATCCAACTTTCAGTTCTGGATTTATTGTATTATGTTTATATGTTCTGTAATTAATGAGTGTTTTTCATTCTTTGTAAGGACAAACTTGGCCCCTTATGTAGAAGTGCTGTTGATTGTGCAATTGTTCTAGATGTTATCCGGGGTAAAGATCCAGATGACTTGTCTTCAAGAAAAATCTTTCTTGATGACCCCTTTGCTGTGGACATCACAAACCTTACGGTTGGCTATATTGAGGATGCCGAGATGGAGGTGAGTTTGTGTTAGATATGAATATAGTTAAGAGAATAAGAGGTGGCAAATCGATGTGGGTGGGTAACAGGTCGAAACAGGTTTAAGTTTAGAAGAAGTGATTTTCGTGTAGGCCAAATTTTAGCCTGAAATGAGTCAACCCAATTCCTTTTTTGCTCCTTTTATTTTATTAAAATTAATTGGTTTCCCAAAAATAATAACAATAACTCTATTATTACAACAACAGTATAGTATAGGAGGTTGTATGCATTAAGATCACACTTTGGCTCCATCTGGGTAGTCTGATAAGGCGAATCCATGTCTAGTGTAAGCTGCAATTTACCTGATCTTGTTGGTTAGTAGGCCATTGAAGTGTCCAGTGAGTTTCTGATAACTGGTTTTATGGTTACAAAAAACGCAAATCAATACATTCACAAATAAATGGTCCAAAATAACGCCTTTAATTTTCGTGATGACGCTAAGAATTATAGAAATATCACCTCTAATTTTTGTGATGATGCTAATTGCTAAGAGATATAGATGATGGATTCTTGGTAATGTGAAACTGGTAGGTTGTTGATGTACTTAGATCAAAGGGTGTTAAGATGGTGCCATTTAAGCTCAATTACACCGTCGAGTCGGCTCAAGGGATCTTAAACTTCACTATGGATGTTGATATGCTAGCTCACTTTGACAATTGGCAACGATCTGGACAAGATAACGAGTTCGAGGCCCAAGACCAATGGCCGACAGAACTTCGCCGTGCACGTGTAATACCAGCTGTTGATTATATACAGGTACCTCATTACCATCTATTCATCCACTATAACAAATGTGTGTGGAAATAGTTGATATGGTGTATGATTGTTTATATCAAGTGTGTTGCGTATTCATTTCCAAATGTCTTTTGACAGTCGCAACGAGCACGGGGTAAGTTAATTCAAGAAGTAAAGGAGAGTTTTACGGTTGATGCATTTGTTGGAAATGTAACTGATTGGGAAAAAGTTTGTGTCGGTAATCTAGTGGGGATGCCAGTAATGGTCGTCCCTGTTGGCTTTGAGAAAATTAAGGATCCACCACCAATGACACTCCTAGAAGAACCACAGTGACCACTGGCATCTACGCTCCTCCAGATCATGATCACATTGTAAGTTGTCTTCGACCGAATGGTTTCATATGAAAAACCGTTGACGAGCATAAAACCCAAGTTTTTGTTACAGAAATGAATTTTTTGATGTTTTGCTAGAACACGAAAATTCTACAAAAATAATTGCATCTTTTACCTAGCAATTTATACGAGATTGCCACCTCAGAATTGGGTCGGCAAAATGGGAGGGGCGGACGTGTTGAGTACCTAGTCACCCTGTTGGGGTCGACATAGGTACTTTGTGGGTTCGGTAAATTATATCGTTATTAGTAATCAAAGATTTTTATAATAAAGCAGCCTATGGGGTTTTTATATTTGTTTTTTGACTTCTTTTGATGTTTTCTTTTAGTTGGTTTTTTCATATTTTAATCAATTTAACCCATCAAATAAGACGCAATCCAGACGGCCCCTTGGCCCCGTGGGTCGAAATTGCCACCTCAGCAAGAGAATGGTTTGAGAGGTTTAAGGTTTTGTTAGTTTTTTGTCAAATAAATCCTTAGGAGGATGTTGAAAAAGTTAACTACCTGGTTGATGTGTAGGCACTAGCATTGGTGATGGCGTATCAAAATGTCACCGATCATCATAAACAACGACCGCCTATAGACAATCTCGGTCCAGATGATACAATCCCAAATCCACCCAAGGCGGTGATACCTCCAAGGATTCTTAAAAGGTAATGCTTCATGGTTCATGTGCATGTTGGCTAAAACAATGCGCTACATATCTGTTTATCAGTCCCTTCTGTTGTGTTGTGCATGTGTGTTAATTAATGCTTGGTATGGTATATCTACGACAATATGATCGTTACGCTTTTGTGGCAGGTATGATATGTTCGCATAATGGTTACATCGTACATAATACGTTGAATCATTTTCACGTTTTGGTTTCTTATCCAAATGTAAGTGTAATCCTGTAACGCCTGCTAGATGGTTCTCAAACTATGAGTACTTTGATTTTGTAACATTGTTAGCTACATTATGATGGAAATGGCTATTTGTGCATGTATGTCACATCACACGACTTTGTGAAGTTCATCCTATGTCTTGTGATATGGAAATGGTTGTCTTCCTTTCATAAAGGAAGAAATTTGATCAGTTTCTGTTAAAAATGTTACTTGTGATTTATTCATCTAAAATAGTTTGTTGAGAAAGGAGATTATTTTAGTTGGTATGGTTCTTGGTGATATTGTGGACTTGATTTTTTGTTGTCCTTTAGATAACGACTTCAAGCTGTAGACAATCTAAAGAATCGATAAATCGAAAGCTCACCACTTTGTTGTCCGACGTAATCCAATACATAAAATAGCCAAACAAATTAAATAGCTAATGAATGATTCACTTAAGCAATTTTTCTTTGTCTGATTTTAATGAGTTGATTTGTGTAAATGAAATCATCTAACCAAACATCTATGAATCCCTGTTCAAATTGTAAATTTGTGAACTTATCTGCACAGTTGTGGCCATATCAGTTTTGGAGATTGTTGAATATGACATTGAGATTAACTGGAGAAGTTGTGCTAATATTGGAGATACGATCAAAAGAACATCCTCCAATTATGTCGACTAATCAGTAATCACGCTTTAGATGACGTCTTATCAAGCAAAATCCTATACACACGCTAGCTTTATTATCGTATGCAACCCGTTTACCTGAAACGAATTGGATAATAATGAAAGTATATGCTTATGATTGGGTTTTAGATGTTAACCACACCAAATCATTTGCAGCATAGCACCAAATCCTTGTGCGCTTTTGATGGATGGAGTGATAATCATCTAAATCTCCTCTGAAAATGTCTCAAGTTGAAACCTCGTTTTCACTAGTCTTATGTCATATCCCTAAAGGTCATCCACACAACAAAACACAAAAGCGATTATTTAGTTGATCTCATTGGTTGACATGCATTGATGACGGTCCTGAGAGTTCTAGGGTAACCTGTTCTCATGGTGAGAAAAAACAAGGGCTGCAATTTAAGATGATGTTGCCAACAAGACAAAACGAGCAAAAATAAATCAGATAAAGTTTTTAATAATCACGGCATCTTATTTTAGATATTAACTGCACCAAACCATACATCCTCATGCATATGCGCTAGGGTTTAGCCTTCTTCGGTTTTGATGCCTTCTTCGTTTTGATAGATCAAACAAGTGTATTGTACACCCTCGGATCAAATAAATGTATCATACACCATCGAATCAAACAAGTGTATTGTGCACCGTCAATAGATGGAGTGGTAGGCACATGTAGCTCGACCCTTGTTTTCAGTGGTTTAATGTCACAACCTCTTTACAAGCCAACCGCTCAACACAATCGGTAACAGGTACAAGCAGTTACAATAACCAAGCGTGCTGCAATTTAAAGCGAAGTTACTAATAAAATCAAAGCACTTGCTACAATCCTTGAGAATCTAGTTATAACAAATCTCTCATTTACAACGTCATACAAGGTTTTTGTGTAGTTTCCTTCCCTTCTAAACCACAAAAATAAAAACTTTCAATGTGTTTTAATGCAAAATATAAGTGAAAACAAAATATTGAATATAAACTCGCCAACATCATCAGTTATCACGTCTCGTCTTTCTACGAGGACCTGCTGCGGCCTCGCTCTTCTCTTCTTCTTCCTTTTCCTCTTCGCCTTCTGTTGGCTTTGAACCCTCTCCTTCTTCCTTGTTTGCCGGTGCCACATTCACCTTCTTTGTCTACAAAAAAGGACATTCATCCTCAGATTAACAGATAGCATGGTAAACAATTATTAAGCCATCCAAAAAGATTAACAATTAGTCGACCCGTTTATAGTGTCACCTCAAGAAAAGATGAGACTAAGTCAGGTACATACCGCTTTCTTCCCACCAAACAACAGCTTCAACAAGACGGTAAAGATGACCACCACAATTGAAACCAAGACCCCAATTGTAATGTTTGGTTGTTCCTCAGCCTTCTCAATAACCTCCTGCAATAACCAAAAAAAGCCCGTATTTAGTTTTAAACAAGTCTGGCCGGTTTGACCAATCTGACATCTAAACGGCTTAGTACACGTTTCAGTTTTCGTGGCTTGGTTGTTTACAAGCAGTCCAGTTTGAAATTTAACTTTTAACCTTTATTATTTATATAGATTAACTTTAATGGAATACGTATAGTCATGTGTATGTATTACATCTTTGTTACTTTAGAAACGTCTTGATACAAACTAATTATATCCAAGAAAATAGAAAAATATTTGGTCCAATCTGCCAGACAGTCAAAAAAACCAAACCCTTAAACAGCCAAAGCGGTAAAAGAGGATGATTTTTATGGTCCATGAAACCGTAGTTGGCGATTCTGTCCTAAATTTTTATCAGAACCGGCTCAACTGGACCACGAACATCTCTAGTTTTAAATACACGCAACAAGAAAAACAAAAACCCAGCATGCACTGGTGACTTACCGTAATCTTGTCCTTGTGGTCACCCAAGAAAGGCAGATCAGCGATCTTGTAAAGGACATCAAACACAGCTTTCTGAAATAGATATAATCGAAGTAAAATGATCAGAAAAACAAATATGTCAAATGAAAAGGGGAAAAAAGTTTTTATATTTTATTCATGAGTAGATTACCTGGATTCCCTTGAGACCATCAGACACAGCAGATTGTTCTTCTGCCTTCTGTTTCTCTTCTTCCACCTTATACTTTGGCTTCCATGTGGTATCCCTGATTTCTGATGCAGTCTTTTCATCACTAGCTATCAAAATGTTGTCAAACAGGATTCCATCTTGCATAGTCCAGATCTCGATACCAATTGCAGCAATCGGTTCAAAGTTGGGTTTTTCAAGTTCAAAGTAGTCAGGGTTCGGGATCTCACGAGGCTTCCAGATACCCTTGTAAGCAGATTATCGATTAGGGGAGCATGCCATTTACCCTTGTAAGCTGGGTTTCTCTTTAAGGGTCTTCTCCATTCTCCACACCCAGATGCAGATTCACATTTCGGGTTGTCGATTTTGGGTGCTTCCCATTCACCATCCTCCTCATCGTCCCAATCCTCGGGCTTAACTGCCTCGGGGTCGTCAATTTCTTCAGGTTCGTCTTCTAGCCAGCCTTCAGGCATCTCGGCTTCTTCATCTAGTATCTCCATGGGTGCATCCTCATCCCAATCCTCAGGTTTTGTAGCTTCTGGGTCAGCGATTTGGCACGCTCGTCCCAATCTTCAGGTTTTTTATCATCTGGGTCGGGAATGGTTTCTGCGGGGATTAGTGCAGGTTCAAAGTCCTCGGATGAGAGGAAATTTGCCTTCTTTTTCTCTTCTCCATCAACCAAGATTACAACCTCATTGTTGGGCTTTAATATGGCTGTGTATACATGGGTCAATTTGTCTGAAGGAACAGTTGGGGGGAACTTGAGATGGTGCTCAATGTACTCTCCACTTTTGGGGTTTTTGTGTTTTAGGATGAAATGGACCTTGTTTGTGGCTCCACATTTGTCGGGGCCAAACATGATCGAATAAGGAGACTCATTATCGAACCCCTTGGCTGTCCAGCCAGCCTCTTGTGGTCGAAGATACTTCAAATATGCACCACCACACTCGAGGCCGTTTTGAAGACGGACTTCGAACTGAAGAACAATTGTACCATCCTTGAGCTCAACGGGTTTTTCTAGCTCCTTGACAATCGCATACTTTCTAGCTTGCTCGCTTACGAGAAGCCCATAATCCTCATGTCCTTCACTCTTAGAGTGTTTCCATTCACCTATGGACCATAAATAGTAGGGAAGTGATCAATTAAACAAGCTCATATCTTAACATCCACATGAATACATAATGATGGAAAGTGATCAGTTATACAGTTGTTTAAAGAACACAAAATCTACCTACCTTACAAGGCAAGAGCAAATATAAAAATCAACACTAAACCAAAAACTAGGGAGTGAAAATTGAGATCGCCACTTGCCCTATAAAATTATAATAGAATGAAATAGCTTGTAGGTTCGCCGTTCTTATATACCATATATCAAACAATCAACCCCAAAAGTAACTGATCATAATGATATCATTGGGTCATTAAGTCAGAATTGTTGTTGGGTTAAAGGGGGGCGTATGTGTGATTAGCATTTAGAAAATACGATTAATGTACAAAAACCAGAAGGCTATTTAATATTTATACATATGAAGTCGTTATTAAGAGTCGACATTTTGTGGTTGATCAGCAAGTTCACGCTCTAATCAAAACATACATTACAAGTTTATAGAGTAAGCCCAATCCCTAAAGAAGATGAATCTTTCGGGTCTGCACACTGCAAACATGTACATACGGATCTAACAAGATGATGAAACGTGACCACATCATTCAATACTGCCTATTTATCTCTAGGGCTAATTTGCAAGCATTAGTGATACGCACACTGTTGTACTCGAATTCAAACATCACCGGCAAGTCATCTTAACTTCTTAAGCAACCAATGCAGCTATAAAAGGGAAACTAAACATGTGTCCGGCAGAAACCTAAAAATGTTCATATAATCTATCTTCCTGATCGAATCGTTAACTATGCCCTAACTGAACAATCATTCACATTGACATCTAACTACAAAGTTCAATTAATTCACCAGTTTATCGTCATCAACAGTTCAAACTATTTGTCGATTTCCAAACCACATAAACCCTAACAACAAGCTAATCAACTAATCACATACATACATCATAGTTCATACATCCGAACTCCAACAGATCCGAAATCTTACCAGAATAATCTTCCTTCTCAGACACGATCCAACTCCCCTCAAACGATTCATCAAACGACTCATAAAACACCTACAAACACCAAACAAATCAGCCACCAATTCACACATTCCAGATCCATAAAACACAAATCAAATCAGTTCACTTACAGCGTCAGACGAAGCGTAAATCTGCGAAATCAAGCAACCAAACAGCAGAAAACAACACAACCGCAACGAACGCATCTTCCTCCTCCTGCTTTCTTCAGTAATCTAAACAACCTAAGATCAAAATCAACAAACTAACTGTTGAATTTGTGAGTTGATTTGTAGAAGAAGCTTCTAGAGAGAGTGTTGTTGTTCAAATGTTGAAGTTTATCGTGAGTCAATATATAGATCTGGGGGTGAGTTTGTGTCGAGTAGATCCGACCAATAATAACGCATACCACGTCGAAGTAGCCAATTAACGGTTGACACGTAGGATGTTAAGCATGGCTTCATTTGCCTGCAGGAGGCTTGAGATCAACGGTCAGGATTCGTTGATTGCATTCTGGGCTAAATTTAATTAATTTATTTATAATAAATTAATTAGCTTTAGTAAACCGTGTATTACACGGATTGAATAATAAAATTATTAATATAATAATTTACTAATTATAAAATGATATTTTAAGATACGATATAACTTAAATTACGTATGAAAAATGACTATAATAAAACAATGATATCAACTTTTTAAAATATTTCTTTAAAATTTTTAAAATAAACATTTTGTTTTAAAACAAATCGTATTAAAAATACAATTTTTAAAAAATTTTCTTATTACAGCTCCCAAATTTGCTTAATTTTATTTTTAAAAAATTGACTTTTTAAAAGTATTAATTTATTTAGAAATAAACTTAATAAATAGATTTATTTCTTAATTTATTAAATATTAAAAAGTATTAAAATAATGTTATTAGTAATTAAGTTAATTATTTAATAGGAGAGAGAGACGAGAAAATTTTAATGAGAAAGATTGTGATGATGACATGTGACGCTCTATCTACTCTTTTATTAGAGTAAGAAAATTATCAACATCTCCATGCATAAGGTGTTGTATCTTATGTATAGAGTGTTGTATTTTTAACCAAAACTTTTTTCTCTTTGCAATGTAACCTCACTAAATTCAAGTTTTTTTATTTTTAACCCAAAACTTTTCATCTTTTGCAATTTGACCTTACAAATTTTTTTATTTTCAACTTTAATCCCTTATATTTTTCATCGTTCGTAAATTTATGTTTTACGTTTCGTTCTAAGTTGTGCAAGTTAACACGGCGCAACATGCATGTGTGATTTAACATTTTTGGTTTCGCTTTACGTTTCGTTTTAAATTTTATGACTTAACACGACATAACATGCATGTGTGGTTCAACGTCTTGTCTGTCTATTTTGACACGTTTGACAAGTTCATCACAACACGCGGTTCCTAGATCAACTTAGTTAATTTTTTCTATGTTTTAAGTTTCGGTCTAATTTTTCCACACTAACAAACCGCAACTTCATTGTTAGTGGTCATTGATAGTGGTGTGACATTATTGCTATTTGACACGATTTTACGTCCCCGCCGCAACGCGAGGGCTTAATTCTAGTTATTAATTATAAAGCAACGAAAAGTAATACGGTGTGATGTTTTCGAATCAAAAATCACGAACATTCTTTGATTTCTTCTTTGTTTAGCGGGGAAATCAGTGAAACTTCATCGGCCCCATGTGTTTTTTCTTTCATCGGGTCCGGGGGCATAGTATTCTCAATTTTATTATATGTATGTCATCTTATCTTCTTGGTAACTTGCTGGAGTATATGTTATATAAAGTTGTCGTGGCTTCGTTTTTAAAAGTAGATATGGAAAACACATTTGGTTAGTGATATAAATAAGAAATTTAAAATGGTAATAAAAATAAATACATGATCTGTAATAGACATGGGCGAAGCTTATTGAAGGCGGGAAGGGGCACTTGTCCGCGCCCTCTTTTTTCTTCAATGGTGTTAAATTTCGGTTGGTAGTGTAAAGTTTTAAATATTTATAGAATCTGTATCTTTTAAAATAGTTTACTTTCGTCTCTCTCCCTTATAATGTAGTTCAAACTCCAACTCAGGTAATATAAAAACAAATGAATCATAGAAAATTGTAAACCATGAGTTAGTTTAATGGATTCATGAAAATTTGTTTCGAACGAAGTTTACTTCAAACATATATATAAGTAAGCATGTGGTACCAACACATTCATATTCTACAAAACATTATATTATAATAGTTATAAAAATAAAAAAGGTTTTGTAAGCTACCATGGCATCATCTTGTTGGAACTTTATGATTAAAGATGAGGGAGTCAAATTGTATTTATGATTAAAGATGAGGGAGTCAAATTGTAACTTTTGAGGTGGTCATATTGTAAAATTTACGTTTAAAAATACTTGTAGAATGATGCTTCAAACACTCGTAAACTTAGATTTGACATTATAAATTATAAAACAATATAAATTTATGAGATATCAACCCCAACAAATGTTACGTATGTAATTTTAATATACACTATATGTGTTATGGTGTTTCATTCGATTAGCAAAGGTTTAAGTTTTATCAAAAACAAATTGTATAAAACTAAAAGTAGATCAGTGAGTCTATAATTTTCTCGTTCAAATTAACATCTTATGTTCTTAATATCAAATTCATACATTTCATGTCAACCTTTTTTAGCTTTAAATATTTTTTTTTGAAATTCTTTTATTTCAAATTAAGGTTATTGTAACACCCGATTATTTATTATTTTGAAACCGACGAAAGAAGAAAAAGAAATAAAGTTCAAAGTCGAGGGACCCAACTCGTCAATAAGATAAAGTTAGGTGAGTGAGAGTATTTAAGGGAGAGGGCAACCCTTACCCTCTCCCCACACCCACCAAAATCAACCAAAGAAGAGAGAAAATGAGAAAAGGGAGAAGAGTTGGTTCGGGTTGGTTCAAGTGAGCAAAATCGTTGAGAAGCGGGTCAAATCGAAGCTCTTCTCGTTGTGGTCGTTTTGTGAGTTCTAGGACCCCTCTTTTACACGTTTTTGAATGATTTGGGCTGGAAAAAATCTGAAAAATCGGGTTTTTGAGAGTGTGTGTGTGACCCGTTTGTGTATGTGTGGGTATGTGTATGATTCGTTTGGGTATTGCTTTTGAGCTTGTGTGTGCTTGAATGGTGTTGTGGTATGCATTCCTAAGGTCTAGAATGGTTGATTTGGGCTTAGAATGAGTTTAGATGAGCTTGGAGGTCGAAAATAGCAGATTGGGTTCGGGATGAATTGCATTCTGCACCAGATAGGGTTATGCGACCGAATGGAGGCCATACGGCCGATATAGGCGCGATTGAGGTTCATTCGCACGACCGAGGGTTCAGTCGCACGACTGAGGGTTCATTCGCACGACTAAGAACCCAGTCGCATAAATGCTCATCCGCATTAGTTCTATCCGCATTAGGTCCATTCGCGTGGGACTCATCCTCATTGAGTCCATTCGCACTAGTTTCATTCGCACGATTGGGTGTTCATTCGCATAGGTGTTCATCCGCATTGGTTCAATCGCATGATGTTCGGTTGCCTGGAGGCCATGCGATTGAAGGGTGCTCATACGCCCAAGTAGGGCTGGTGTACCGAGGGAAGTGTAGTTTATAACTGACTTTCGGGGGAAAGTGTAGATGTAAGTTTTGACGTGAAAGTTCCCGTAAGTTCATGTAATATGATTGTTGAGGCCTTAGAGAGTATGTTGGGCATGATGTTGCATGACTATGCATGATGTATGTATGATGTTTCCCTGTATGATGATGATGTTTGTGTATGTTATGTTCCTTATTATGATGTATTTTTATCTTTCTCGTGACTTTACGTTGAATGATAATGAATGAATGAAAGTAGTATGTAACGTAAAGCGAAAGATAATGAAAGAGGAACATGAAGTAAGAATGCATGCATTAATAAATGATGAAAGTAAAGAAAGTCTTGCAAGCATAGTATGTCGGGACACGCCAATAAAAGGTGTTAGCCCGACGGTGTGCGGGTTCGCTACCCCGGGAGGATGCACATTGGGGTCTTTCTTTGTGATTGACCATTTGTATGAAACCATTCTTGCTTGCCTTAGGTACTGTGTGTGACATCCGTCACTTTAAGGTCCTTCGAACGACATAAATAAGCATAGAATTATTTTAATTATTCTTCCTTTTCTTTATGAACTCCTGCTTTAAGGAATCATGTCTGCTTTATTTTCCCTTGTGCCTGTACTTCCTCCGAGAACGTGTGTTAAGCATAAACCTTTTATAACTTTCATCACCATTACCACCAAATATATCATTTTTAATTTCAACCATTGTCATTAATAAAACCATTTTAGGCTATCAAATGCCATTAAACACACTTTTAACCTTAATATAACAAACATTTTAAGGTCGTAATCAACCGAAACAAATTTTGGGGAACTCGAGGGTTAAGTGCAGGGACTAAACTTGTAATTTTGCAAACTTGGACTGGGTTTATAAACCCCATTCCCAGCCACATTCCTCATTCACTTCATCTTCTTCACCTCTTCACTCCCTACACACACATTTTCTTCATTCTAGCACCAAATCCAACCCGCTTGGTCTTGTTCTTATTGTCTAGACTCCACCTACGGCCTAGTCTACTCTATTCTAGCAGGTAGACGACCTTGGTTGTCCCTTTTCCTTGCTTATTCACGGCTGTCCAAACTAGGGTTTCGGGTGTTCGGGTTCAACTCGAACACATGAGGTCGTGTGGGTGCGTGTGAGGTCTTTCTGCTTGTGTTTCATGTTTGTGTATGTTTGTAGAGTGTTTCTGGAAGTCCTTGTGGTGTAAAACTCGCGTTTAGAGCAGCTCGGGGGCTGCTCAGCCCGACCACAGTCGCGATTCTGCAGTTCAGGCGACTGGGTCTGTCAGGCGATTGAGCCGTGCGACTGAGTGAGTCGTGCGACTGAATCTTGCGTCTAAGTCAATCGTGCGACTGAGTTGTGCGACTAGGCATGTCGTGCGACTGTGAGTTTGCATGCGATTGAGTCATGCGTATGAATGATTGTGTGCGATTGAGTCAGGTGACCGACTGAATGTATGCAATTGTGCGTGTTTCGCACAACTGGAGTCCAACCGCCTGAATGAAGGTTCAATCGCACGAAAGTAGCTAATTCGCACGATTGAGGGTTGATTCGTGCGCATGGAGGTTGGGTCGTGCGAATGTGTGTTGTGTGGTACGACTGAATGCTAGCCATGCGAATGAAGACTCGATCGTACGAATGAAGCTGATTCGTACGATTGAAGGTTGATTGGTAAGGATGGAGCGTTTAGTCGAGCGTCTGGTCCTGTTGTGTGACTGATGATGTTGAGTGTGAATTTCCCCTTGAACGTCTGATGATCAACATCAGTAAAAGTGTCATTGCTTGACCACAAAGATTAAAGTCAACGCTATCAACATGCACATACTATTTCAATTGAAAACAACCTAACATTTTACAGTTATTGACAATCCAATTGGAACTCCAAATACTTAACAAGTGCTATCTTTCATAACCACGAGATCATTTCACGGATGTCATAAGCAATGACAACTACTCGTAGTACTTGGATCTACATAAGATTTGATACGTTGTCCGCTTGTGTGTGTGTGCTACCCACGACCGAAACAATACAACCCGAACCGACCAAACATTACTATACGCTTTGTACAGGTCATTAATGCTTAACAATAACTGTCAATAGGTGTTGACTGTTCTCTGCATACAACTGTTGGGAATCTCGATCTTTCATACTTACCACTTAACATGTGAGTTTCGTGGCCCCTTTTTGTGCTTATACTACTTTACAAACATTTACAAACATGGGGGAAAAGTATGCTCGCCCGTTTTCTATGTTGTACAACATACATACAATTTACATACTTGGAATCAACGTGCTACTGTTTTGTGGGTACTTATCTTATACATGCTTGAGTTTGCTTTATGGTTCTTTCTTACAACCATTTAATTCCAGTGTGGAACCGACGGTTAGGTATTGGTAGTACTACTGGGTTGACACCCCCACCCTCGTGTTGGTATACTAGTTAGTACCAACAATAGCCAGGTACGGGCCTTGGGTGAATATATTCCGACAAGATTCTTTGTGTACGTCATTAGGTTTGGTTGTAAAGCTCTTGTCATGTGATTTTGCTTACTTATAACTGTATGCACGGTATTCTGCAACAAGTTTATACAGCATCAATTACTTATTTACTTTAAACCTGCGAACTCACCAACACTTTTGTTGACCATTTTGAGCATATCTTTTCAGGTGCTCATGCTAGCTGAGGTTCTAGGTGTGCTGCCTTAGTGGAGACCCTAGGATGCATTTTCGGGCCAAACTTGTCATTTTGAAAACAATTGATGTATCTATTTCAAACAACGTTATACTTTGTAACTTTTTCCCGGGTTGTGGGAATTGCATACAATGTTATCATCTATGTATTATGATTTATGTGTTATGTTTATGCTTATGGCTATGTTGTCATGAATACTGACTAAACACGACACAAGTCCCCTTGTTGTCGGGTGTTGTCATGACACGCTTGTCATCATTATTATTATTGCATCTCTATCGCTTACCATGTGTTATGACGATTCTCGTCTCGTTACGCCCCCGTGTTTCCGCTCCTAGCGGGGGTGTGACACTGTGGCCAGAGGTGTTGGGCACCGTGAATGAAGGTCTATGATAGGCTTAGGCCTAGTACCATGAGCATGAAGGGTAAAGTTCATGGTGTTGATGCAAGAAAAAGATGTAATGAACGTAGGAATGAAAGAATGAATGTATGAACGATAATGAAGATAATATGATATTATCTATGTGTACGTATGATGTATGATCGCGTAAAAGTAAAGAACGGTTTTAACGAAATAAAAGGATGTTTTATTATAAAACTAGAACTCACTCAGCAACGTTGACTTTGATGTGTTTCTAGTTGGTAGGTAATGATTGTTGAGGATGGCACGAGGCGGCTACTCAGCTCTTTTGGATGACATCCATTTATAATGATTTTGTGATGTAATGCAACTTGGGTTTTGTAATTGGATAACGATGTATTATTTTGCAAAAGCTATTATATTGAAATGGAGTGTTTTGTTTACATGTTCCGCTGCAACGTTTTCATGTAATATGATGAAGATATATGTTTTATATGCAATGATTCACCAGCTATAAACGTCCCGAGAACGAGACCTTACAGGTATGATTTAAAGCAATATTTATTTTTATCAATAACACTTCCTTAACTACACTCATGACTACGATAATTTTCCACCATGTGTATGTCTTATAGTGTAAAAACAAGCTTCTTGGTCATATAAAGATATGCTTCACCATGACTAGACCATACCACGTTCATATAAAACCCATCAAATAAGTTTTTATATAAGTAGTTTCACATAATTTTATGGGTTGAGGAGATGGATGAACTCATCTTGACATCAAAAACTCTCGGGTTGTAATGTTTTCTTCTTGTAACTTTGATGCCTAATAATGTGTCTGTAAATCCATGACACCTCTAAATATTCAATGGAGGTTTTACAACGAAATTACAATTACGTTTGGACAGTGGATCTGTAAAATCTTGAAATCTTTTAATCTTGTTGATTCAAAATTGCACATGCTAATATGGGGTTTCTAGTTTGAGTCTTTTAAATTTAAAAAATCAAATAAAACAATTGATCCTTAATTCCTTATAGATAGGTTTTTGCCGGATTTTAAGGATCTAGAATTAGCACTCATTTAATTCTCTAAGTTTCGGTTGTATGGCTTCAACATCTCATATTACATTACAATTGTTGACCTATTTTTTGACATTTTGGTCATAATTTTCATACAATTAATGATACACTCATGCACAACAAACAAGGATTTCTAAATATGTCATTATTAATGCGATATTAATTATTAATTTGGTTGGTGTACGTGGTTGGTTGTATTTTATGTGGTAAAATTGTACCCTCAATAAATGTTATATATTTAACATAATAGTTTTATATATATTACTAAGTATCAATTTATCTGTGTATTATAGGTTGCATCTAACATATAGTGGGATGTATCCACTTTTTTTAGTTTTCTTACACTTAATCCCAACACGTCGCAATGTGTGTGCGTGTGGTTCAACGTTTTTATTAATGTTTTTTCTCCGTTTAACAGTCCCGTCACAACACGTGGGTCTTAAATCGACTTATTTGTTGTTTTTTAATGTTTTACGTTTCACGTGCGAAGTTTAATATTTTACATCAACTTTTTGTTTGGTTTTAAGTTTAACATTTTAATTTTCTTTTTAATACGAGTTTTTCTGGTGTTGGTGGTTGCTAATTTACAAACTTTAATATTTCATGGTGGCATTGTTGCCTCCTCAAAACTTAAGTTCACATAAAGACATTTAAGTTCACACTAAGGGCCTGTTTGGAAGCATCTTAACCAACATCTTAATAATTCAGATTTCTGAATGGTTCAAAATTTAATGATCTAAACTGTTTGTTTCGCAATAAAATATCTGAATGGTTCAAATTTTTGCATTTGAATGGTTAAGCATTATATTAGTGCTTAATGGTTAAGAGGTATAATGCTGAATGGTTAAGACTTCCTATACGAATTTGTCAGGCATTTGCATTTGAATAATTAAATAATATACTAGCTCTTGATGGTTCAACACTTAATGGTCCAGACCTCTTATTGGTTTAACACTAAAGGGTTGTTTGGTAGCCTCTTAATCATCCTCTTAATAGTTCAGATGTCTGAATGGTTTAAAACTATTTGTTTCACGAAAAAATGTTTGAATGCTTTAGACATTTTCCTCTAAATGGTTAAGCATTATGATCAGCGTCGAAGGCCAAGTCAAAAATAAAAAGAATCTATTCTTAATCACCTAAACTAGTTAGGGAAAATAAGAGTGTCGAATCCACAAGGAGCTTATGGTTGGTAAGAAGTTTATATTGAACTTGAAGTTTAAAGATAAAAATCATTTGTTGAGTCGATAGTTAATTACTATAATTTGATAAACAAGCGTAATAAAAAGGTTTTCACGTATGCAAAGAGAGGTAATCACTTAGGAATCAGGATCTAATAAACTATTAAGACTTTTAATTTCATGGTTATATTAGACAAATCACATAAACATAACTTGTGCAACTTATTATCAATCACCTAGTTTAAATTCAAACAATCACTTAGGCTAACATACAACACAATAGAGTCTTTCTATTATGGAATAGCATCTCGATGACAACATCAAACTAAATTAATTCATAATGATTCAATCACACAGGCACATAGTACAATCCTATAGAGTTTCTCTATAGAAGAATGAACATCTTGGTGAACACACTATAAACATGTCTTATAGATCGAATCAAAAGTGGCAACACAAACACAATTGCATACATGTACGCGATGATGAAAGCAATTGCCTAAGGTTCAAAAACGTCCATAAAACATATCAAAGTCTTACAAGTATTGATTCAATCCCTAACCCGTGTGATCACAAATTGATTAGCCGCTCATCTTTGGGTTCGTTGAAACCAAAAATCGTAGCATGAAATCCATCCATAAATGATTATGAGATGAAAACAAACAATTCTTCAATGATCCTTAAAGTTATTTTTGTCCCAAAATCGCCCCAAAACTCCCTTCTCTCACGCCTTTTTAAAAAATACCGAGAAAACTCCTTAAAATCTCCAAAAACCATCAATTCATCGCACCTGGCGTTACCAGTGGAATTGACCAACGCCCCTTGGTTGCAACTCTGATATTTTGCTTCGTTTCTTCTATTTTAACCTGCAAATATATAACCCTCTTAAATTATGAGATTTTTTTAAACATTTATGGTTATATTATCATTATAAATAAACTAAAACACTTGCACTTTTATGACTCGATCACATTATATAAGGGTGAATGGTTAAGAGGTTAATGTTGAATGCTTGTGACCTCTTATCTAAAGTAGTCAGACATTTGAATTTTAATAGTTAAACAATATACTATCTCTTAATGGTTCATACATTTTAATGGTTTAATATTTAATGGTTCAGACCTTTTAGTATTTAACCATTTCAAGATTGCCAAACAACCCCCTTGATCATTCAAGGGGTTGCCAAACAACCCCTAATATTATTTGACATATAATTTTAACTTTAACTTTCAATTCATCAATGGTGTTATATTTTGTAAATAAATATTTTACCCGGTCAATATAAATAATCTTATTTTGTAATGAATTATTAAAAGAATTTTCAAGCTATATGTACATTACTTGTTGAGCCTACTTAATAAAACCTAACCTTCTATTACTTGTTGAGCCTACTTAATAAGACCTAACCTTCTATATGCATATCAACCTAGCAAACTAACTAAGTTTGGGCTTAGTCGTCATAGTTTAGTATTTAACTTAGTCAACAAACTTAGCTTACGTTACAAAATACTCGTAATCACTCGTACAATAAATGTAGAGAATAAATGTAGAGACCAGAGAGAACATTAAATTTAAGTTCAAATATTAAAACCTTTTTAACACTAATATTTCATTTTAGAAAACTCAATCAGATTTAAATTTTTTATGTATTTTTTAAAAGTCTTTAACTATGACCTTTATACTATTATCCAAAACTACTCAAATATTGTCACCCAAATGGCTCAAATATTGTTTTAATGTGACAGAGTTCAAGTGGTAACATATTTTTCCTATATATTAGAGGTGAAATGTATAATTTTTTAAAATAAACAATAGAGTACATTAAAAGTAAATTATAAGCAATTAAAAAACTGGCTTAAATATAATATCTACATCATTTATATTATATATAAAACATATGTGAGGGGTATTTTAAAATATCATAAAACTAAAAACAAGTACTTAATTCAATGCATAAGATACAATCAATTTTGAAGGTAAAATAATATTTATAACATTATTTACATATTACCTCTTATAGTTAGTTACATAGTAATCTTACAATTACTAACATTTACATAAAAAAATTCGTTATCTACCCATAAATAAATAAAAAACTTAATTTGTTTAAGATTTCAACTATATCTTTTAATGTATCATATTTAAAAACTTTTTGAGACTACAATTGTAACCTGTGTTTTTTTAAACGTTTTGGTGTAAACTTTTTGTTGAAACGATATGTATTTGTGAGGTACAATTAGTTAATGCGTAAATGTACAATTAGTCACACATAACCCATTTATTTGGTATTTAAAAATTTAGCTTAGAAAAAAATTAATAGACTTTTATAAAAGTATACTATAACAATAACAAAATATTAGAAAAACGTACCGGATGTAAAATGTCACTCGTCGCATTGCGCGAACACCTTTTAAATTAAAGTATAATAACGATGAATAATAAGCTTTTTTAGAACATGGCACGCCACCTTTGTTTCTTTTGAAATAGCCACATCTCAATTTTATTTTTATTTTTTTAACAATTAATTGGCTTATTGACGGAACACGGACCCATCCAACAATTTTTATTAAATGAGTAGTAACACTGGAGCACTAGGCTGACACGTCCCCGAATAGAAGTTCGTATATCAGTCCGTCATCGTCAGTTCCGAACTTAAGACCACTCTCAACGTTAGGTGAGAAACTATTGGCTTAATCTAAAATCTTTTTTTTCTTCTCACAAATAGGACTTAAACCCAAAGTCCTCTTTTATTTTAATAAATTTTAAGATAGCTCAATTCAACCACCTGAGTTAAAAAATTATTGATAGCCACATCTAAGGGTGATCAAAATTAGATATTCAAAAATTTTAAATAGTGAATTTCACTATCAGAATCAAAATTAGAAATTTGGATCTAAAAAATATGTATTTTTTTAATAACTTAATAAAAATTTAATATCTATAATAAAAAAAGTTTCGGATATCCGAAATATATACGAAAATATCCGAAATACCAAAAAAAATCTGAAGTACCCTAAAAGATCTGAAATTTCTAATTGATATTTATTACTTAATAATTTTCATAAGAATATTTCGGATAATTCGGATATCCAAGTATCCAAAAATCCTCAAAAATACTATTCGAATCCGAAATTTGAATATTCGAAATTTCAAATCAAAATCCAAAATTTTAAATATTTGGATTCGATTTTAAACGCATATATTTTTTAACACTACTTTTTAACACTACTAACCACAACCCCATTTATGTGTGTTTTCTCACCCACAAAGAAAAATCCCACCGTCAAGGGTTGTAAATTTGTTAGTGTTTGCGTGGCTTAATATCATTTAAACTAGTGTTAAGAACGTCTTGTCATCCGAATGCGTTATTAGCCAAATAAAAAAATGTTTTTCTCATGAAAATTCTCCTACGTACGTGGCAGACATACATGGTTTTACGTTTGTATGTGGCATCTTATTCACATCTATCAAAAGTTTATGACACCAACTCATTACCTTTAACTACACTAACAAGCCAACACTATATTCTTTTAACTTCATTATACTTCCTACTTTACTCCTGAATTACCACAACATCATGTATGGAATTAGATGCTTATAAACCGGTTTTGTTTACGCAGACCGGTTCGGATTTAAAACCAAATTGGTTTTTTGTCATGGGTTAAACCGGTAGTTTTTTAAACCGGCATTTTCTAAACCGGTTTAGCTCACCGAATACTCGAAACTTGTCAAATCGATTCGGACCGGTTTGAAACCAGTTGAACCGTTTTGAGTGTGGGGCTTCCAAACCAGCGGGGCGGGTCGGGTCGGGCCAAACCTGTTTTTCTTTGAAACCGGTTCCCGAACCGGTTTTTTATCCATGTCTATATGAAATCTGATCCAAATTAGTTATGCATGTATTTTAAAATCGTTCGCAACCTATCATCCATCACTAACTTTGTAATTTAACTTAAAAATTTATTTTTTTAAAATTAATTTTTTTTATTTTTTAAAACTTTCTCGTATTTTGTTCTTTATATTTATCTAGACGATAACTATAATCCCTGAAATTATGATATTGTGGTTGGTATTCTTTAAAGTTAGATGATGAGATATAAGGATTGAGGATTCATGATGTGAACTATAAGATGATTTTGTAAAAATATGCAAATGAGAGTGATGATACGAAATGAGATGTGAATCTCTAACTTAAGGAACTCTATTTTTTCTTCTTTCCTTATGGCTTTGTTTTTCTCAAAAAATTATTATTATATTAGTTTTATTGAACTCATATGTTATATTTGTTGAATAAATAAAATATTATTAAATATATATTATTTAAATTATTAAACTCATATGTTATATTTGTTGAATAAATAAAATATTATTAAATAATATATTATTTAAATTATGTATGAGTAAGTACTATAAGTAATAAAACAATGATATCAACTTTTTAATATTTGTTTTTATACTTTCTTTGTTTTTTTCTAAAAAATAAATCAACATTTCATTTCAAAACAAAACATATTAAAAAATATCATTATTAAAATATTTCATGTTTTAAAAAAAGTATGACGTACTTTCTAAAAAATTTTCTTTTTAAAAATTTTCTTTTTATAAAAATTTGTTTATCTAGAATAAACATTAATAAAAAAATATATGTTTTAATCTTTTTAAAAATAGCTTCTAATAAAAATAGAATTAAATATTATAATTAATAATTAAGTGAGTCATTTAATAGGAGAGACAAGCGAAAATATTTTATTAAGAGTGAATATGGTGGTGTGATGTGCCATCTCTAATTACCATTGACATCTTTAATTATTCTTTTATTATAATAAAAATATTTATGATATTGATTAACATTTAGTACATAAATTGTTTTCTAAAACAACAATGCCTAAAACTTTTTAGATGAATTTTAGCCATCTGTTTCATTTTGGGGTTTTTCAATCGTTTTCTTTCCTTTTAAACTTTTATCTTTAAATTAACTTTCTCGTTTTGTTTATTTATTTATTTTATTTGTTAATAACCTTTTTAATGAATTTTAACATTAAGTCATGTTTACCCCACAATATATTAAACATAACATGGTTCGCTATCTATGTTTCAAACTATAAATTCATGTAGTCACAACTTCAACGTTTCTTTTATGTAAACCATGTTAGCACCGCCGCCGCTACACATGTAAAAAATTTCACAAACACTTAGGTCTCACAAATCTATAACCTATAATAATTTTTTTTAAAACACATGTCATCATTCTAGCATATCAAATGACACGTGTCATCATTTTAGCATATAAAAAAATCATTTTCCTGTCTCTTTCATAATAAATACGAAAACCATGAAAACAATTAATTTGTTTCTTTTTTAGTTAAAATATGTTAAAACAAATATATCTATATTTATGTTTTTTTGTCTCTCTAATATTAAATGACAATTATTGTAAATAAGTAAACTAAACTATTACACATTTAAAATATAAATGTAGTTATTATTGTCACACCCCGACCGACGGCGGAATCATCGGAGCGGACGAGGGAATGATTGATTGTTCATGACACATGGTCGTCTAAAAGGGGAAATAGTATTAAAATCATATTACAAAACAGCACAGTTTAACATATGCAAATACAAGTTTCAGTCACAAAAGATATCCATTTTTTTTAGCTAAGTCCAAAAGTCCTAATTGTAAGCTTGCAGATAATCCAACTATGCAGCATGTCCTGAAATCATGTGAGAAAATAAAGTCAGCTAACGAGTTAGCTGGTGAGTAATCACAGTTTGATATACATAGAGATTGATTGTTTGCTTGAGAAAATAATCCAATTCACAAGGTAATGTTAAGACTTATAAGGCAATAGCATAGCATATAGATAAACCGACACGATTTAAACCCCTTGACTTGTCATTTTGCATATAATAGACTTGCACACATACACCATAGATTGACTATTTGCCTCCGGCACAATCACCACTCGACTATTCATGTGGGGTGGGTTATCCAAAACCAGTAGATCTACCATTGATACCAAGATTGATTGATTGTATTAGGGTTCAAACTGTTGTCCCGTTTATCAAAGTATGCACACATAATAGCAAGAATAACATAACCTGTTTTGAATTGAATTTAAAATGAATAACGATAGAATAACACATGATTGAATATTATGTCACATGATTTCCCCAATTATGAAATAATAGAAAATGGGCTATGAATACTCACTTGGATTGATGAGTCGAGATTGATTTAGATAGATTAGGCACCTATGAAAATCCTCACGGTAAACCTAAGGGAAGGGTGTCTCGAGAGTTAAGATCATAACAAATTTGTGAATTAGAAATAGGTTTAGAGGTTAGTGGAATTTGGGGTTTTGTAAAATTTTTTTTATAAAAACTTTATTGAATTTTATGACTTTTAACTATTTTCTGAAATTTCTTAAAACATTTAACACTTGAATAAATTAAAGAAAGAAAGGAAAAATTATTGTGGAGGTGCCCGGGTTTGAACCCGTGACCTCTAGGATGCATGGGCGTGGGTTTACCATCAGGCTATGTGCCTGTTAGTGGTAATTATCTGATTTAAATGATACTTAAACATATTTATAAAAACCCCAAATCAACTCAAGAACCCTAGAATGAAGATCACTGAAATCGAGCATCCATTCGATTATGATAATGAGATCTATGTTGGGGCTTTTGCTCCCCACACAGAAACGAACTTATGAGTGTGTTTAATTACCAGATTGGTTTTGGTTGGAGGGTGCTTGAGTTCAATCTTGAGCACGCGACAGGGAGGTGATCGGTTTCGAAGTATTTGTGTGTGTGAGGTGAAATTGATTGTGCAGGGAGCTTAGGCGAGTGCGAAGGAGCGTTTGCCCTCTATTTATAGGTTCAATTGATTTAGGATGAGGTCCAACGACTACCTCGATTTCTAAGTGCGGGGGGGGTCCGGGTTCGATTAATTTGAGGCTTTGGAAGGGAATGGGGACCCGGGTGATGGTCGATAGGCTTAGGGGAACGTGGTACGGTCATCAATTGACGTTATAGGTACTCAATTCGAATGAATTTTGCAGGTTAAGTTCGGTTGGTAGGGGGGCCGGCGGTGCGCAAGGGTCAGATTTCAAATCAAATGGTGCACTCGAGTTCGAGGGGTAAGGGCGACGGTGCAGGGGGTCAAATTGGGTTTAATTTTGCTGATTTTGTGGCCTTGGGTCTCGCCGGAGCTGTCGCCGGCGGCGACCGGGGATGGGGACGGCGAGGGCGCAAGGGGTTGGGTGTTTAAATCATATTTACACAAATGGTCCCTGGTGTTTGGATTGGTTTTAGTATTGGCTAAACTAGTTTTTTTTTTTTTTTTTTTTTTTTTTTTTTTTTTTTAAGGTTTAAACTTGGCCCCAATTTTGATAAAAGTTGGTTTTAGTGACTAAATCTTATAACCCTTTACATTTATAAAAAAAAACTGAATTTGTACATGTTATATTATGACTTTATTATTGTCATTAATATTATTATTATTATATTATGTTATTATTAATATATATACTCTACATTTAATTAAGTTTGTGAAACTTATTAAATAATTCGAGAAATTTAATAAACGCCAAACGGGTTTCATATAATTCATTAGCAATAAAAGCGAAAACATGATGGTTTCATTGATAACCACCCAAACGGGTTCGGTTTACAACGGGTCAAATGTCACAGTCTCCCCTGCTTTAGGAAATTTCGTCCCGAAATTAATTCACGAGGAGGCTGAAGCGAAAAGTTGAGGGTACTTCGATTTCATTTGGTCCTCACGTTCCCAGGTGAACTCTGGGCCACGTTTAGATTCCCAGCGGACCTTAACAATGGGTATCCGACTACGCTTGAGTGTTTTGACTTCTCGATCCATAATTTCCACAGGCTTCTCGATAAAGTGCATGGATTCATCTATGCGAACCTCATCGAGTGGAATGTGGAGGTTTTCATCGGCAAGACATTTCTTGAGGTTGGACACGTGAAACGTAGGATGAACATTGCTAAGTTCTTGAGGTAGTTCTAACTTGTAAGCAACCTGCCCAATACGCTCGAGAACTTTGAAAGGACCCACATAACGAGGCGCTAGTTTCCCTTTCTTTCCAAAACGGATCACTCCCTTCCAGGGTGACACCTTAAGAAGTACGAGTTCGCCGACTTTGTATTCCATGGGCTTACGTCTTTTATCAGCATAATGCTTTTGACGATTTCTAGCAGCGATCAAGTTATCACGGATCTTATGAATTTTGTCGTTGTTTCTTGTATCAATTCCGGTCCAGTAATTTGTGATTCACCAACTTCAGACCAACAGATGGGAGATCGACATTTTCGGCCATACAAGGCCTCAAATGGTGCCATCTGGATGCTGGTGTGATAACTGTTATTGTACAAGAATTCAATCAATGGAAGATGAGAATCCCACGATCCACTGAAATCGATGACACAAGCCCGGAGCATATCCTCGAGGGTTTGTATCGTTCTTTCAGTCTGACCATCGGTTTGCGGGTGATAGGCTGTGCCAAGATTCAATTGAGTTCCGAGAGCTGATTGGAGACTTTTCCAGAAGCGAGAGATGAAGCGACCATCGCGATCAGAGATGATATCTAAAGGTACCCCATGCCGACTGACTATTTCATTGATGTAAATACGAGCCAATTTCTCGACTCGGTAGTCCTCACGAATTGGTATGAAATGAGCTGACTTAGTCAATCGATCAACGATAACCCATACTATCGTGACCACTAACGGTACGAGGCAGCTTGGTGATGAAATCCATGGATATGCTTTCCCATTTCCATAATGGAACCTCGGGTTGTACGAGCACCCGAGGGACGTTGATGCTCGGCTTTGACTTTGGAACATGTGAGGCATTTAGATACATACAAGGCTATATCCTTCTTCATGCCAGGCCACCAATATTGGTTCCGAAGATTCATGAACATCTTATCCGATCCCGGATGAATAGAATAACGAGCCTTATGAGCC
Organism: Flaveria trinervia; assembly: GCA_025506515.1. Classification (NCBI taxonomy): domain Eukaryota; kingdom Viridiplantae; phylum Streptophyta; class Magnoliopsida; order Asterales; family Asteraceae; genus Flaveria; species Flaveria trinervia. The sequence goes on from CM046443.1 coordinate 4,694,316, forward strand.
TCATCCATGATGGTTTCTCGAAGGTTATCGCGATTCGGAACCCAAATTCGATCTAGAAAATACAGTAGACCGTCCGACTTGGTTTCCAACTGAAGTTCAGCACCGCATGACATTTCCTCATACATGTTGCCCTTGGTTACTGATTCGTGTTGAGCTTCAAGTATACGGGTCAGGAGGTCGGTTTGAATGGTGACGCTTTGAAGCATAACTTGGCCCTTACGACTTAATGCATCGGCTACGACATTAGCTTTACCGGGTGGTAACGAATCTCACAGTCATAGTCGTTAAGTAGTTCGACCCAACGTCGTTGCCTCATGTTAAGCTCCTTCTGGTTGAAGATGTACTGGAGACTCTTATGATCGGTGAATACAACACATTTAGTGCCATAGAGATAGTGTCTCCAGATTTTGAGTGCGAATACCACAGCACCCAATTCAAGATCGTGCGTCGTATAATTTTTCTCATGAATCTTCAGTTGTCTTGAAGCATAAGCTATAACTTTACCTCGTTGCATGAGAACACAACCTAGACCTTGTTTTGAAGCGTCACAATAGACAACAAAGTCGTCGTTTCCATCAGGAAGTGTTAGGATCGGTGCCTCACACAGCCCTTGCTTGAGGGTTTGAAATGCTTTTTCTTGATTGCGGCCCCCAAGAAAAAGACTTATCCTTTGGGTCAAAGCGGTGAGTGGCGCAGCAATCTTCGAGAAGTTAGGAATAAAACGTCGGTAATATCCGGCTAAACCAAGGAATGAACGAATCTCTGTAGGTGTTTTAGGTTCTCCCCAATTCTTTACTGCCTCGATCTTCGCGGGATCGACGTGAATCCCCTTGCTGTTTACTACGTGACCAAGAAATTGAACCTTATTAAGCCAGAATTCGCACTTTGAAAATTTGGCGTAGAGTTTCTCTTTCCTCAGAAGTTCGAGTATTAGACGAAGGTGGTTCTCGTGATCGGATTTGGATTTGGAGTATATTAAGATGTCGTCGATGAATACGATCACGAATTTATCTAGATATGGCCTACACACACGATTCATCAAATCCATGAATACTCGCGTGCATGCTGGTTAACCCGAAAGGCATAACTGTAAACTCGTAGTGGCCATATCTTGTACGAAAAGCGGTTTTTGGAATGTCATCATCGTGCACACGGAGTTGGTGGTAACCAGAACGAAGATCGATCTTTGAGAAGTACAAGGCACCCTGAAGTTGATCAAATAGATCGTCGATTCGGGGCAATGGGTACCGGTTCTTGATCGTGAGTTTGTTGAGTTCCCGATAATCGATACACATGCGAAAAAAACCATCCTTTTTCTTCACGAATAAGACTGGAGCTCCCCATGGTGATGAGCTCGGGCGAATGAATCCTTTGTCTGACAGTTCTTGCAATTGGCTAGCAAGTTCTTGCATTTCGGAAGGTGCAAGACGATAAGGTGATTTCGCCACAGGTGTAGCCCCAGGTACAAGGTCAATCCGGAATTCGACTTGGCGAACAGGGGGTAATCCAGTTAGGTCATCAGGGAAGACTTCAGGAAATTCCCGAATGATTGGAATATCCGCAATTCCCTTTGATTTTACGTCCGTCTTCACAATGTGTGCTAGGAACGCCACATAGTGTTTACGGAGGTACTTCTGAGCTTTCGTGCATGACATGAGTCTAATCCCTTTGGAAGGCTTCTCCCCGAAGATTTGTAGTATGCTTCCGGTCGGAAGAGGAATACGAATGATCTTCTCGTAACAACCCACTTCGGCATGATTTCTTGATAACCAGTCCATGCCTACTATAACATCGAAACTACCCAGTTGCATGGGTATAAGATCGATAAGGAAATCGTGCTCGCTTAGATTCAACGTACAGTTGGGAATGACAGAATTTATGATAACGGGTTTTCCGTCAGCTATCTCTACCGTAAAGGGGTTGTCTAGCTTGGTTCGGGCACTAGCAAGTAAGGGCTCAAAGTCTAAGGATACAAAGCTTTTATCGGCACCGGTGTCAAACAGAATCGAAGCGTATTGATTATTAATTTGGAACATACCGTTCACCACGTCGTTGCTAGCTTGAGCTTGTTGAGCGTTGATGTTGAATGCTCGACCTTGAGCTACAGGGACGGCCTTGAGGAGCTTCGGACATTGGTTGCGGAAGTGGTTAGGATCCCCGCATTGGTAGCATGCTCTTGCTTGCGTGATTGCCGGGGTATGCTGAACGGTCGGTGTCGTAACTGGAACCCTTGCAGTATTCTTGCACAGATTGAACGTGTGACCAAAACGGCCACAGTTTGTGCATTGACGACACTGAACGTTAGTGGGATGGTGATACTTGCAGTTATTACACTGCGGGAAGGATCCAGCGTATGGCTTCTTCATCAACGATTGGTTGTTTACTACTGGTTGACGAGTTGGAGGGACTTGATTAATTGGCACAGCGGGGGTAATTACAGCAAAGTTTTGAGATCTAGCCTTCCTCTTCTTGCTCTTGGAAGACTCGGGTTGGTCGGTTTTGACGGTTTCGGTAGGAAGTTTATCGGCATTCTTCTTCGACCCTTTCTTGGTTAAAGAACCAGCCTTCACATGATTATCGGTTAACTGTGCAGCCAGTCTAATCGCATCTTCTAGCGTCGAAGGATTCCTTCCTAACACCGTATCCTGAATCTGTATGGGTAGTCCCCCATGTATTTCTCGATGGCTCGGGAGGTAGGGGTAGCAAGGTGCGGTACAAGAAGGCTCAATTCGTGAAATCGGTTAGTGTATGCTAGGTTCTCGCCACTGTCTTGGGTTAACTCCCAGAATTCAGCTTCCAGTTTCCGGACTTCATTTCTTGGGCAGAACTCCCTAATCATGAGCTCCTTAACTTCAGCCCAAGTTAGTGCTAGAGCAGTTTCAGGGCCACGAGTTCTTTTCTCCCCGTTCCACCAAGTGAGTGCGCGTTTCTGGAGAACACTTGTGGCATACCGGACCTTGAGTTTTCAGGGCATTCGCTGTTAAGGAAGGTGTTCTCGATGCTTTCGAACCACTGTAGTAACCCAGTAGCTCCTTCGGTTCCATTAAATTTAGAGGGGTTGCAAGAGTTGAAGTCTTTGTAGGTGCATGTTCGAGGAGGTTCGGGGACGACGATGCTTGGAGTGGGAGTGGTGGCTTGATTTAAGTGCGCCAAGAGAGTCGGAACGACTGCAGCAACTTCTCGTGCCACCATAGAGGCAATCTTGTGATTGGGGTTCCTTGGCCTTGATCGTAATGAACGGGAAGACATTCTGAAAGTTTATTATGAGATTTGGTGAGAATCGGGTTACATGTATCGTGAAAGCAGTGTTTAGAAAATCGAATAATAACAATGTGATGTTTCCGAGTGTAGACGTTTGGTCCGCAAACCGAAACGTATACGTTGACTGATCAAAGTGTTATGTCCAACACAACCTTATTGAAGACATGCGTACCTATAAGCAGATACTCATCCCGAGGGTTCCCAGGTAAGGTAGACAGATCCATCGGTTGATTTGGATTTATACGAATACCTTGCCTAGACAGAACATCCAGATACACGTATCCAACTCTTCCAGCATTACATGATTCCAGTTATGGGACATTGACTTTGACGGGATTAGAAAACCATAATAACTATCGAGTTTTGGAGTTTTGAAAACACTTAGATTAGGCACACAACGCTTAGGCTTAACTTACGGTTTATATGTATATCAGTCTGGATTAAGGGTCAATTACATACATAAGGCACAATTATTACTTAACAACATATATCATCAAGAGGTAAAGCACATAATTTTCATATCTAACATGTGAGATTACATGAGAGGACTCATGCGTGAGGTGCTTAGTTATAGTCTAGGTCATTCCATTTCTAATAACCTAATTCCCTATAACCATGGCTCTGATACCAATCTGTCACACCCCCCGACCGACGGCGGAATCATCGGAGCGGACGAGGAATGATTGATTGTTCATGACACATGGTCGTCTAAAAGGGGAAATAGTATTAAAATCATATTACAAAACAGCACAGTTTAACATATGCAAATACAAGTTTCAGTCACAAAAGATATCCATTTTTTTAGCTAAGTCCAAAAGTCCTAATTGTAAGCTTGCAGATAATCCAACTATGCAGCATGTCCTGAAATCATGTGAGAAAATAAAGTCAGCTAACGAGTTAGCTGGTGAGTAATCACAGTTTGATATACATAGAGATTGATTGTTTGCTTGAGAAAATAATCCAATTCACAAGGTAATGTTAAGACTTATAAGGCAATAGCATAGCATATAGATAAACCGACACGATTTAAACCCCTTGACTTGTCATTTTGCATATAATAGACTTGCACACATACACCATAGATTGACTATTTGCCTCCGGCACAATCACCACTCGACTATTCATGTGGGGTGGGTTATCCAAAACCAGTAGATCTACCATTGATACCAAGATTGATGATTGTATTAGGGTTCAAACTGTTGTCCCGTTTATCAAAGTATGCACACATAATAGCAAGAATAACATAACCTGTTTTGAATTGAATTTAAAATGAATAACGATAGAATAACAACATGATTGAATATTGTGTCACATGATTTCCCCAATTATGAAATAATAGAAAATGGGCTATGAATACTCACTTGGATTGATGAGTCGAGATTGATTTAGATAGATTAGGCACCTATGAAAATCCTCACGGTAAACCTAAGGAAGGGTGTCTCGAGAGTTAAGATCATAACAATTTGTGAATTAGAAATAGGTTTAGAGGTTAGAGTGGAATTTGGGGTTTTGTTAAAATTTTTTTTATAAAAACTTTATTTGAATTTTATGACTTTTAACTATTTTCTGAAATTTCTTAAAACATTAAACACTTGAATAAATTAAAGAAAGAAAGAAAAATTATTGTGGAGGTGCCGGGTTTGAACCCGTGACCTCTAGGATGCATGGGCGTGGGTTTACCATCAGGCTATGTGCCTGTTAGTGGTAATTATCTGATTTAAATGATACTTAAACATATTTATAAAAACCCCAAATCAACTCAAGAACCCTAGAATGAAGATCACTGAAATCGAGCATCCATTCGATTATGATAATGAGATCTATGTTGGGGCTTTTGCTCCCCACACAGAAACGAACTTATGAGTGTGTTTAATTACCAGATTGGTTTTGGTTGGAGGGTGCTTGAGTTCAATCTTGAGCCGCGACAGGGAGGTGATCGGTTTCGAAGTATTTGTGTGTGTGAGGTGAAATTGATTGTGCAGGGAGCTTAGGCGAGTGCGAAGGAGCGTTTGCCCTCTATTTATAGGTTCAATGATTTAGGATGAGGTCCAACGACTACCTCGATTTCTAAGTTGCGGGGGGGGTCCGGGTTCGATTAATTTGAGGCTTTGGAAGGGAATGGGGACCCGGGTGATGGTCGATAGGCTTAGGGGAACGTGGTACGGTCATCAATTGACGTTATAGGTACTCAATTCGAATGAATTTTGCAGGTTAAGGTTCGGTTGGTAGGGGGGCCGGCGGTGCGCAAGGGTCAGATTTCAAATCAAATGGTGCACTCGAGTTCGAGGGGTAAGGGCGACGGGTGCAGGGGGTCAAATTGGGTTTAATTTTGCTGATTTTGGTGGCCTTGGGTCTCGCCGGAGCTGTCGCCGGCGGCGACCGGGGATGGGGACGAGGGCGGCAGAGGGGTTGGGTGTTTAAATTATTTACACAAATGGTCCCTGGTGTTGGATTGGTTTTAGTATTGGCTAAACTAGTTTTTTTTTTTTTTTTTTTTTTTTTTTTTTTTTTTTTTTAAGGTTTAAACTTTGGCCCCAATTTTGATAAAAGTTGGTTTTAGTGACTAAATCTTATAACCCTTTACATTTATAAAAAAAAACTGAATTTGTACATGTATATTATGACTTTATTATGTGTCATAATATTATATTATTATTATTGTTATTATTAATATATATACTCTACATTTAATTAAGTTTGTGAAACTTATTAAATAATTCGAGAAATTTAATAAACGCCAAACGGGTTTCATATAATTCATTAGCAATAAAAGCGAAAACATGATGGTTTCATTGATAACCACCCAAACGGGTTCGGTTTACAACGGGTCAAATGTCACAATTATAATAATAATTCATCAATACATATTAAATATAAAGTAATAACTTTTATTTTTATATGTTATAATTGTTAGATATTCATTACATTTTTATTTTATTAACATTTTAAAAATAAAATATTATAAAACTAATGATTTAACTGTGTTTTATTTATTTCACTTAAACCTAGTCACAATCACAATATATACATATATATATATATATATATATATATATATATATATATATATATATATATATATATATATATATATTTCTTTCTTTCTTTCTTTAATTTTCCATTACATAGATGAGCAATACATATATGCGAATATAAACACACTGTTCATCCGCAGCTGTCTTCTACGGCTCCGAGAAATCCAAGCGATTATGCTGTTGATCACACTAATCTCCCCCAAATTCCACCACTGATACACACAATCTCCACACACATACGCATCTAATGTATATCCATACGTATCACCCTCAAGATCTACACAAAGATTTGCTTTTCATTCAACCCTTGTTTTCTCCCCCAATTCGATTTCTCCTTCAATCGCTCCTTCCGATACTCTGTCTTCCGATATGTGTTTTCCACACTCAGTTGATCGATTGTTGTTAGTTTCACACACGAATTCATTCGATTACAGTGTTAGGTTGAAGTAATTTTGCTGTAGGATGGTTCATACGCAGTTTGTTTGGTCTCATGGAGGCAATCAGGTGTTCCTGTGTGGGGATTTCACCGGTATGTTGTTGATTTGTTGTTTTTCTTTTATTTATTTATTTTGGTTTTGATTTTGGTGAATTGTAATGTGAATATGTGAGTGGTTGTGTGTGTAGGTGGGTTAAGTATCAACAGATGGTTCCTGTTGAAGGATCGTCTACTACGTTTACGACTATTTGTGATCTTCCTCCTGGTTTGCATAAGGTATGATCGGATTATTGTGGTGTTTGTTAGCATTTTTGCTTGTTGATTGTAGTATATGTTACTTATAGATTTAGTGAATATTTTAGGGTGATTAGATTAGTATTGAGCTCTGTCACTTGATTGGACTGAAGTTCTTTTTATTTTGTTTGGGGGAAAATGTTGAATGAAGTATAAATTTCTGGTTGATGGAGTGTGGAGAATTGATCAGCAACAGTTGTTTAAAGAAGATGAACATGGAGTTAGCAATGTGATTCTGGTCAAACAACCGGAGGTAATGCCTCAAACGTTGATACTCGATGGTGGTCTACCAGTCATGGATATTGATGGTTTGGATGATCATAATCGTGCTGATAATGTAAGTATTTATGAATAGTGTGTGTAGTTTTTATATTGTTTTGTTTTACATGTTTCGTATTTCCATGAAAATCGTAATAGCTTCGTTCTTTCATGTTTTAGCTTTCAGGTTAAAGTTGTTTGGATGTGCGTTTTGGAATTGATTATTTATTAGTGTCTTGTGTTTACATAGCCTATTGGGATGATAAGTTTGATATTAGTCGCAACACAACTAATTATCAAAAAGTGGAGTAAACTTACTTATATGCGCTTATTTAACCCTTATTTTACTTGTTACTTAGTTATATAGTCATAATTTGCCAAACTCTCAATAGCATTGAGTGACCATTACATTGTCAAGCAGTCGAAGTACATTATGTTCTATCACTACTATTATCTGATTATTCAATATCTGACATCCAAACACCTCCTTATATGTTTTTTCATCATTGTTGCCAGAAAATTGATTATCTTGATCTGGGAGTCTACACTGACAATGATTCTGCATATTTAACAATAAGTTGAATGACATTATTTGTTTGTTTGTTTTTTAGGCTTCAACATCACGTAGTGTTCCTCATGAAACTCTATTGCCATTAAGGGCCGGAGACGTAGAAATAACCCGTAATCGTTTATCTCAGCATCTGTCATCTTACACAGTGTATGAGTTGATTCCTGATTCAGGCAAGGTTTGAGTCCCCTCCCTGTCCTTTCATATCCGTTTGGTGTTACGAATTACTCTTTTGCCATCTGACATTTTTACAATTTTTGTGATGCTCTTTTATAATTTTAGGTATTTGCATTGGATGCTAATGTGAGCGTCGAAGAGGCCTTTCTAGTTATGCATGAAGAGGTGCTACAACTTATATTGCCATAACAGTAGATTTTATTCACATATAAAATAATTTGTGTATTGAAATAAAAATGCCAATATGACTTCATTTTATTTTCTTGTTAATGGATCGATTTGGTTACTGGTTTATCCCAAATTGTTAAAATAATTAGCTTTTTAAGGAGACATGTCAAATGGGTCAAAATTTCAGAAGTCTCCGCATAAAACCTCTGATTCATTTGATTCAGTAAGTTAGATTATTTGTGGAAAAATAAATTTTTACAACATTATATCTGACGCACTGATGCTTATAACAAATGTAACATTTTTGGACAAAAAGTGCTTTGGTTCAACCCAACCTGTTTCAGCCCAAACAAAAATTTACTCATTTGGACAAAAAGTGATTTGGTACCGTATGACCTAACTTCCATTGACATATTTTACTTCCATCCATACAATTTGTAAACTATAGCTTAAAATATAATTATAGATGTATAAAGTTTGAAACTTGAATTTATAGAATCTGCATATAAATCTCATTGTTTTCATTTCTTCAGGGCCTTGCTGTTGCTCCCCTTTGGGATGAGGGTAGCCACCAGATTTCAGGAATGCTAACCGCATCAGACTTCATTTTGATTTTGATGGAGGTATGATACATACCCTTGTTTGGTAAGATATTAATCTAAACTGTGTTATTGCCCATTCTCATTGTCACAAGGTTATATGAATTTGGGTATCAAGGGTATTTAAGACATTTGGTTAACAGTCAGTTACATTTCTAAATTGTATCCTGAGTCAAGTTTTATTATTAAAAGAATGCTGATGAGTGTATAAGAAGTAAATACCGATACAATTTGCTTGTTATAGGAATTTTATATTGTCATCATCAGTTTATAGCAAATGTTACTCTTTTTCTGCTGCTAATGTAGTAATGATACTTTAATCTTCTTGCAGTTACAAAGAAACCATGCAATGGCTGCAAATAATGTGCTTGAATTATCTTCAATCTCTGCATGGAAGGAAGGAAAACTTCAACTTCAAAGAAGGCCTTTAATCAATGTAACAATTCTTGTTACACTACAAATAACATAATTCTTTAGGGGATACATTATAATAACAATGTATTTTATATAATAATTTAGACTGCAAAACACCACAAACCTCTTTTGTGAAGTATATACATGCGTGCTTTGTAGAATATCAAATGTCTCTAATGTTGCAAATATTATATAAAGATTTCAGGCATGTTGTGATTTTTTTGAAGTTCCAAACTTTTCCTATGAACACAGGTTGATCCTGATGAGACCCTCAATGCAATCGCAATTAGCATCCTGCACAATCACATATCAACAGTTCCTGTGCTATATGTGGCACAAGATACAACTTGTCCACAGTTGCTTCATGTTGCTTGCCTAGGTGGACTCTTAAAACGTAGGGTTTGAATTACTTGATTGATATTTAAAAAATTGAAACTTTTTGTGCTTACTTGTTTTAATTTATGTTCATTGTGAAAAATAGATATTCACAGGCATTTTGAACACCGTATTGGTTATTTACCTCTTTTTCAACACCCAATTGGCTCTCTACCAGTTGGTAGTTGGATCAGAGGTATAAGTGGTGCACGGGATTTACTAACTCTACCCACCCATGAACTTTTAAGTGATGCTTTCAAATTGTTATTAGACGGTAAGTATGATTCTTTATTATTTTATTTGATTTCTTGTATTGGGGAGAAAGGGGGGGGGGGTTGCAATGGGTGACGTACGGGTTGAATCTGATTGGTTTGTTCTTTTAATGATTTTATTATTGATAAACGCATGAATTATGCCTAATGAAACAATATAATTGCGATAACAATATTAATATCTTTAATAAAGCTATTTAGAAGATAATATCTATTAAATTGGGTTCGGGTGAAGCCGTGGATGTTTGTCATGTTTGCACTGGTATAGTCAGGTTGATTTGCCCTTTTCTAATGATCTATTTATAATGAATGTGTTGATTATGGTAACATTTTTATTAAGCTAATAATCTGGATCTTTTAATGAAAGTAATTTAGGAGGTTTTATGTATTAGAAAATAGACTTTGAGTGATTTCCAGCCCTTTTGATATAAAATATAACGCTAATTGGCCCATTCATAAGTAAATTGATCCATTGCAATGGGTGGCGTAAGGGTTGAATCTGATTGGTTTGTCCTTTTAACAATTTTATAATTGATAAACGCGTGAATTATGCTTACTGAAACAATATAATTGTGATAACAATCTTAGTATCTTTAATAAAGCTATTTAGAAGATAATATCTATTAAATTGGGTTCGGGTGAAGCCGTGGATGTTTGTCATTGTTTGCACTGGTAGAGTCAGGTTGATTTGCCCTTTTTTAATGATCTATTTATAAGAATGTGTTGATTATGGTAACATTTTTATTAAGCTAATAATCTAGATCTTTTAATGGAAGTAATTTAGGAGGTTTTATGTATTAGAAAATAGACTTTGGTGATTTCCAGCCCTTTTGATATAAAATATAACGCTAATTGGCCCATTCATAAGTAAATTGATCTATTGCAATGGGTGGAGTAAGGGTTGAATCTGATTGGTTTGTCCTTTTAACGATTTTATAATTGATAAACGCATGAATTATGCCTACTGAAACAATATAATTGCGATAACAATCTTAGTATCTTTAATAAAGCTATTTAGAAGATAATATCTATTAAATTGGGTTCGGGTGAAGCCGTGGATGTTTGTCATTATTTGCACTGGTAGAGTCAGGTTGATTTGCCCTTTTTTAATGATCTATTTATAAGAATGTGTTGATTATGGTAACATTTTTATTAAGCTAATAATCTAGATCTTTTAATGGAAGTAATTTAGGAGGTTTTATGTATTAGAAAATAGACTTTGGGTGATTTCCAGCCCTTTTGATATAAAATATAACGCTAATTGGCCCATTCATAAGTAATTGATCTATTGCAATGGGTGGAGTAAGGGTTGAATCTGATTGGTTTGTCCTTTTAACGATTTTATAATTGATAAACGCATGAATTATGCCTACTGAAACAATATAATTGCGATAACAATCTTAGTATCTTTAATAAAGCTATTTAGAAGATAATATCTATTAAATTGGGTTCGGGTGAAGCCGTGGATGTTTGTCATTATTTGCACTGGTAGAGTCAGGTTGATTTGCCCTTTTTTAATGATCTATTTATAAGAATGTGTTGATTATGGTAACATTTTTATTAAGCTAATAATCTAGACCTTTTAATGAAAGTAATTTAGGAGGTTTTATGTATTAGAAAATAGACTTTGGGTGATTTCCAGCCCTTTTGATATAAAATATAACTCTAATTTGCCCATTCATAAGTAAATTGATCCGTTGGACCTGTTTGGGATAGAAGACAGCCCAATTTGACTCATTTGTAAGTTAATTGACCTATTGGACCTGTTTGCAATAAAAGGCAACCTTAATCAACCTGATTTAACCGTTTGATCCATTTTGTTTGTTGTCAATCAATATATTTCATCACATGTTCATTGCAAGTTGTGATTGTTTGTTGGTGTTCAATATCTCATTGTTTCCCTTTTTGATCTTCTGCAGAACATATAAGCTCGGTGCCTATTGTTGATAGCAAAGGAGGCCTTGTTAACATTTTCTCTAGAAGGTAATTTTTTTACAATCTTCGACTATTTAACTTAATCCCTACAAATTTTTTTAGAACCCACTAGATTATACCTTGATTAAAACCCTTGTTTATTCAGTGACATCACTTCATTAGCAAAAGGCAATGTATATGCTCGTATCCAGCTTGATCATGCAACCATTGCTCAAGTAAGCCTTCCCCCTGCGTCTCATGTGGACTCTTAATATCACACCATGACAAATGGATCTGGTGGGCGAATTGGGTAATGGGTTAAATAAGCCGATTCTTTATTTTTATATCACAACTGTTCAGGTGACCGGGCTTCCCACATACCTTCATTTTTCTGACTTCTATAAACAGTTTACGTGCTAAATATGATCTGGAAAACTATTCTTTATAACCAAGAATAATAATCATTCTTCTATTAAACCGTTTTTGGAGCTTCTTATGCATTTGAAAACACTTTGACAACAAACCATTTTGCCCGTTTCCTTAATTGAATCTTATAGCCCAACCAAATTTGATCCATTTGAGATAAAACACAAACCCAAATTAATGGATCAAAGCGGACACCTCTATAATATCAAGTTTATTTTCTTTTTTCTTTTTTCTTTTTTTTTCTTTTTTATTTTTATTTCTTTTAATATTAATGAACACTGATTTTATACCATAATTCAGGCACTGGAACTTGTAGACAAGAAAGCTCATTCTAGATTCGGGATATGTACACGATCTGATAGTTTATTTCAGGTCATAACTCTTCTTTCTGATCCAGGTGGGTATTTCCATCTAAGCATACAGCTCTAATAGCAATATTTGCTTGTTTTAATTTTTATAAAGTGGGCCATACTATGAACCAATCATTTCAACAAACACTTGTTACGGTTTACCAATTTAAGAACATCCCGTTGCTGCTTATTTATTCATGAGGCGAAAGTAATTAGAGGTGGCAAAATAGATGGTTGGGTTGGGTAACGAATCAAACAGAGATTGACTCAAAGATGCAATTTTTAGTACTTGTCTAAAGTGGTCGGCCTGATCAATCCACTAACACTTTTGGTCGTATCTTTTTTTTTATCTATATAAAATATAATAAAGTAAACTATTTTGTTACAGTGATAATCTAACTTTTAAAGTAAAACAATTTGACAGTTCTCTGAATTGTGAATACGCTCTGGGTGACTTTTGCCCGCTTAAGCAGTTGTCATTTTAACTAGTTTTTTAGCGTGTACACATGATAACCATTTATTGACCCGTTTAACAAAATGGGTCTAAATTACCACCTCTAATTGTTTTTTATTAGATATAGTCCATATTTGCTGTAAATGATGTTGTATGTTTCCATCTTGTGACAGGGGTGCGGCGTGTAGTGGTAGTTGAAGCTGGCTCCCAACGCGTGTTAGGGTTGATCACATTGAGGGACATATTTTCCCTCATTTTTAGAGATTTCTGTTAAAATTTTATTTTGTGTTATCATTTAAGAAAAATAGTGAAGTTTTTAGCATAGTTGTGTCATTATATGTTGAGTTATATTCCAAGAAAAATGGATAGAATGATCTCCGGTTGTAATTACATTTAGTTATGCTAAAGGTTATGGTATTTAATGTATCTTTGCTGCCATCTTGGTTAAGTTTGTAACTTATATTCTTGACCGACCATTTGTAGCCCGTAAGGCTACCAATTTGCGAGACCATGCCAAGACTGAATTTAGTCTAGTCTAAAGATCGGACTAGTCTTGGCGGTGTCTTAGTGTTTCAAACACTGGTCGGGTTTAGTCACATGAAAAATGGTCGTGCCAAACTAAGTCAAACGTTAACCTTTGGTTCAAATGACAAAGTTTGGCTCTATATGAAGTGATAACATTTTTTCGTAAGACTTGATCCTACGTAGTAATGTCATTTGAAATTAATTGAATGGATTATAAATTAAACATGGATCTTTAAATTCTTAACCGAGTCAATTATAACTTAATCATGCATCTTTTAGTTCTAAATTTCAGCCATCATAATCTAATAAAATTTTAAATAAAATTGTTTTTTTCTTGGTTAAAATGTATTTTAGTACTTTGAAGTTGGTTAACTAGGTATTTTGTAGAATTTTATTTTAATGACTTTGGCTAACTAGGTTATAATACTATCAATACCCTATAACTCATTATTGAGTTTAAACGCGTGTACTATGTATGACAAGACAGATTTGGGGCGAATATTAGTAATTCTAATTTTATATATGTTATAATACCGTCACGAATTTTATGTTGGGTATTGGGCATGGTCGATAATAGAGTGCACTAGGTTAGTTTGTTAAAAAGTACTAGTTGTGATTTTTTAAGTATATCTTTATACCATTTTAATTTCTATGTTATTTTATGTTTTTACTTTTTAACAGCTACAACAAATTAAAATATGATATACATATCATGATTACATAAAAATATTTGAATTATCAAAAATAATTAAATCTTATGATGATATAGATCTTAAAAGAAAAACTTATACTTCATAGCATACAAAATATAAATAACTAGCATTAAGCCTCCCGCGTTGTGGCGGGGGCGTAAAATCGTATTAAGTGGCACAAATTTACACCATCAACAACGACCACCAACACTGGAAAACATATATTAAAAAGAAATAAAAATGGAAAAATTAAACCGAACAGAAAGTAGTCGTAAAAACGTTGAACCCGCAAGTGACACATGAAACATTAAAAACTATAACAAAGTTAAATTAAGACCCGCGCGTTGTGATGGGACCGTTAAACGAGAAAAAAATAAGCATAAAAACATTAAACCACACGCGTACGTTGCGGCGTGTTAGCTCGTACAAATTTAAACCGATACGTAAAACCAATCATTTATAAAAGATGAAAAGTATAGGGAACAAAAGTTGAAAGTGAAAAAATATAAGAATTAAGTTGTAAAATATGTAAAAATATTAGGTAATAAAAAAGGAAAAAATGGGGTATAACCTATTAACCCTAGGTTATAACTTATAATGGACAAAACACTTAGTAATTAGTATTATATGTAATTAAAGTTTAAGAAAAGGACAAAGGTGGGTACAACCCACTAAATACATACTACAACTCATTAAACATATCAAAGTTGGTAATTAGTATTATATAAATATCATTAAACATGTATTCTAATATTAAAAAAATTGTTCACAAATTTAAAACTATTATGGTGAAACATTACTACAAAAGGATTTTTCATTTCATATGTCGTTCGGTTTAATGAGTATATGGTTTTCAGGTAATCATGTTGGTATAATTTAATATCAAGTCCATGTCTGGACTCGTGATTTTTTTAATAATCTTATACACAGTCTTATACCGAATTCTCATACCATTAATTTTCCTATATGTTTCAAGTTTCGGATATTTCCCTTCGGATTTGATTTTTTCACCATTCGTGGAGCTCCGAATAGTTTGTTGGAATTTTTATGGTGTAAGATACAATTAGGGTTCCTGTCACAATTAAATCTGTTTAAAAAAATTACACTATGTAACTTTTCTATCTTTCTAAAAATTACTAATATTAAGATGCTAGACTCTATCATTTCTACTTCTTGATCCATTAAACATACAAAAAGAAATTATATACATGAGATAATAACATCAATTTGTTTTTATGTTTGATAATTATGTTAATTAGATCATATTTAATATGTTAACACGATAAGAAAATCTACCTCTAATCCATCATTACTTAACCATCACTTGTATCTTAAAGATCAAGTTTCACTTTTCTTTTTCTAACTTTAGACCTATCGCATACAATTTTTGTGCATTTAGGTCTCTAAAAGTAGCAACCATCAATTTACTTGGTCATTCTAGCCAAGCTTCACATCATATTATTCTCCTATCCATTCACAAAAGAAACTTGCTTGGCTTTATAATATATTTTCCTTTCTTAAATTTATATTTTATGAATTAATAAATTATTTTATTAGTCTTTCTTTTTCATGATAGTCTCTTTTTCGTTAAAAAATTTCAAGGATTTTAAAATATATAACCAATACATCATGTAAAATTTTACATCACCAAGATCTTCAAGGGGCGCTTAACTTCATCTTAATTTATGAAGAAAAACATCAAAACAACGCTACGAACCTCTATACGTTTATATGTTGTTAGTTGAGGTTTTTTCCTTATGTTGGTTTAAGCCATTAACAAAACACATCTATCATATGTCATGATCACTCTTAAATGTTCATCCCCACATATAAGCTCAAAATCATGATCACTCCATTATAAGCAAAGTCTTGATTAGTGAACATTAATAAAAGTGGAGTCTTGGTCACTACAAGTTATGTAAGAGTAATGTGTTATAAAGTGTCATTTGGACTCCTTTATTAAAAGAAAAGAATATTTGTTTCTTTGAACGAAGTTGTGGCTTGAACATTGTAGGCATGCACAATGTAAAAAAATCACCACTTGATATCCTTTTCTTGGAATAATATCACTATGTAACTACAAAATTGATTATTTATGTCAAGTGAACGTTGATTCACATGTAAACCAACACTTTAAATTCAACTACTTTTTAATCCTTATATTTGGTTATGAATTAATATAAATTCACATGAGAAGAAAGGTGTTAGATCAATTTCTATCTGGTTAAGAGCATACCATTTTTGTGTTGAATCCTGTGTTTTAAGAGGAGTAGCCACTTGGTTTTTTCTAAAATTAACTTTCTTTGACCGAAAACCCAACCTTAGATGTGGACTATAAATAATTTTACATTGACCTAAGTAGTTAGGGTAAACTAAATATTATATCCATGAGGAACGTCATAGTGATTCCACAATAAACCATAATGATTCATAACAATTCATTTAGTTGTTGATTTGTAGATGATTTGTAAACTCAACATCAAGATGATTTCTCTTTTGATTACCAACTTTTTGATTAACTCGGATACCATGGATTTCAAGTCCCACTTTCTTTGCACTATGAAGTTTAGAGAATACTAGATCTCTAAAAGATGGGTGCCTAATTTTCATTTGGGCAAAACTCTTGCCAAATATTTCCTTATTTTTTTGAGTTCATTACCGGTGCCCGTCTAATTATTTAAAGCATTCACAATGGAGTTTTTATGTTTATTTTTATAATTTAATAATAAACCATCTCTATCCTTAAACTTTGTTTATCTATTACAAACCTCACACGTATAATGAGTTGGTAATTATAAGAATTCACTACTCAACTCATATATATAAAGGAATGTTAATGTACAAAGTGAGTTTTACGTCAGATGCGTATGAATTTCTTGCTTAATTATTTGTTGTTCTTGGGTGATAATTACAATTACTTGCATGACAATGATCACATAGGTATAAATCATTTTTGCATGATAATTCCATCATCACATTCTACACTTTGTACGAAGAAACACTAAAAAACAATGTTTGTGATCTGTGGGTAAAAGAATTATAAATAATGGGATGTAATGAGTTTTATTTATGTTTTTAGTATATTCAAAAAATAAAAATAGCATGATAAGAACTCCACAGTAAGTACTATAATATTTATTAGACGTAGATAAATAGTAATAATGATTAAATTCTAATTTAAACTTTATTTTAGTTTAAGACAACTATTCTCTATCAAAGGAGTGAGAAGTTCAAATCATCTAGTTTGGTTCAAATCATCTAGTTTGGTTCAAATCATATAGTTTTTTTAACAACTCCTAGATTAACTAGAATAGAATGAACAACACCTAAATAATCTAAGAGTTGCATCCACCAAAACTTGAATCCACGACCTTTGGTTGGGGTAAACACACCTCTCTAACTTCTATCTAATTACTACTACACCCAACCCCCACCCTATATGGTTTATTTGTTAGTATAGATGATCAAGAAATGTTTAAATATATTTTTTTAAAACAAAAAGAGTATAAGAATAATAAAATGTTTGACACATGTTCTTTTGATCAAAATTAGGTTGGAGAAAAAAATATTATGTTCCTCCTTCTCAAGTTCTCTTTTTTTTACATTTATAACTTTTACATACGATATTTTCTTTTTAAAAATTACACCATAAAAACAAATATTTTTTAATCTTTAAAATACATATAGTGTTGATATTAAAAAACAAAATTTTTTAACACGTTGTGTAATTTCATTAGATCATTGTGTAATTTTTAAAATTGATGAAGATTACACAATTATCTGGTATACAAAATGATCTTAAAACATAAAAAGTTTGAATTTTTTTATTATTGCGTTATTAGATAATCATCATTTTAAAAAACATAATGCATAACAAATGGTCAATATTAGACACAATGGGTACACACAATAATTAACATTAGACGAGATGATTAGCAATAGACATAATGAGTTTCTTTGACAAGAATTACAAATAACATGATTAGAATTACATAATGAATAGAAAAACATAAAAAAATATTTTTAGCATTGTGTTGTTTGAGAATCGTAATTTTAATAAACACAATGAATAACACAATAATCAACATTAGACACAATGGGTAACACAATTACCAATACTAGACTCAATAATTAGCAATAGACACAATGAACTAATTGACTAGATCTTGATTACACAATGAAATGGAAAGAAATATTAAAAAGTTATCAGCATTGTGTTATTTAAAAAAACACAATAATTAACATTAGACACAATGTGTAACACAATGACTAGCACTAGACTTGATAATTAACAACAGACATAATAAGCTGCTTGATAATAATTGCATAATAACCTGATTAATATTACACAATGAACTGAAACCTAAACAAATCATATTTGGCATTATGTTATTTGAAAGTCATCATTTATAGAAAAACATAACGCATAACAAAATGATGAATATTAGCCACAATGATCTAATTAATATTACATAATGACTTAATATTACACAATGAGTTGTCGAATATTACATAATGAATTGAGGAATATTACGCAATGACTTGAAATTTCATGAAAAAAGACTTTGTTTTTATGCATCAAAATTATAGGCGTTTTAAAGATTAAAATCGTTTGTTTTTATGGTGTAGTTTTTATAAAAAATAATATCGTATGTAAAAGTTACGAGCATATAAAAAATAGAACTTAAAAATGTGATTAACATTGGCCTAACATTTAAAGTTTCAATTGTTTACCATTATATAATTAGATTTTTTAGCAGTTAGATCAAGAAAACTAATGTATAATAATACTTCTCACCCTTTATTTCCTTTTTAATTTTTATTTTTACAATAACCTCATCCAAGATAATTAATATTGTTATAAATATCTTCCTACTCTAATATACAGATATTAATAAAAAAAGATTTCTTTTGCCATTTGTCATATTTTTAAACAATCTTTTTGACACTTGTTATTTTTATAAACATTCTCACTTTATTTTCCCTTCAAAAAGGTATTAAAGTAATTTAAACACTCAAACAAATTCTCTATCTTCATAAAAACTAATTCGGTCAATTGATATATTTTTCTCTATCATCTATATTTTTTAAAATCAAACTATGTTTTTAAAAATAAGTGTTATTAAGAAAATTAAAATTTATATATGTTTTAAAACATTGAACATTTTGAAACAAAATATTTTAAATCATGCTTCTTTTAAAAATAATTATAAAAAATATGGAATTTTCTAAAAGTAGTTTTATTAAAACAACCAAAATAATTAAGAAACTTGAGTTTTTAATAAACACGATTTTTATAAACAATAAATATTTATAATAAAATCTTAAAACAAATATTTAAAAATAAAACTATTTAGATAAGAGATTTAAAAATAGTATAATTGTTTTATCTCTTGAACAAGTACATATATATAATTTTATAAATATCTTATATCAAAATATCGTACTGTAACTTTTCGTGTTTATTACTAACTATAATCTGTTTAACTAGACAATATGTGTGTGTGTATATATATATATATACATATCTGTCTATAACCTATGTATTGTTTATTTACTTGAAATAGCTATTCATATGTAATTATACTCATATTTTATCTTCAAACATGGTTTTATAATTCATAAATTTTTATTACTAATTATTTATTAATTTATTTATTCAACCCGTGTAATACACATGATACTAACCTAATAAAATAATATTTTGGGATGACACGTGACAACACCACATTCGTTATCACCAAAAGTTTCTCACATCTCTCTCCTATTAAATAATTACCTTAATAAATAGATTTATTATTAAATTTATTTCTACAATATAATTTTTTTTATAAAATAATATTTTTTCTAAAGCATAATTTTTTTAAAAATTATGAAATATTTTAAAATTGGTATTTTTAAAAAGTCAACTTTTTAAATAAAAAATAATTAAATATGGGAGTGATAATAACAAAACTTTTAGAAATGATATATTTATACGGTTTGTTTTAAAACAAAATGTTTTTTTTTAAATTGATATCACTGTTTTATTATTTATAGTCATTTCTTATATATAACTTCAATCATATCATATCTTAAAATATCATTTTATAACTAATAAATTTTTATATGTTAATATTTTATTTTATTTGACTTGTGTGACAACACAGGTTTATTAAAACTAAATTTTTAAATAAAGTTTAATAACTTTGAAGTAACTCAAATGGAAACATATTATTTTCAAAAATGAGAGATATTTCGGAGGTTATGAGGGGATCACAGACAATCTTTCCCCAAAAGTAGTCCCAAAAAGAAAACCTCACTGGATTATTATCCCCCTTTTCATCATCATCATCATCTTCTTCTTTCTGCACCTCAATCTAAACCCTAGATTCACAATTCTACTTTATACCTATACATACACACATACACACATACATACATATATATCCATACACACACGGGGTATGTGTACAGGGCCACCAAATGGGTGGAGCAGAGCTCGGGGATTAGTGGTGAAGACGCTGGTTCTAATCGGTGGTGCTCTGTTGATCAAGCGATTGACCAAGTCCACCACTCGTTGGGACCATGCTCGCATCGTTTCTCAGGCCATCATCGGCGAAAAGGTCTGAATTTCGTTGTTTTCGTCACGAATGTTAGGGTATCTGTGTAATGGGAGTGATTGATTTACGTGAAATTTAGGTTTTTATTGTTGTTGAATACTTGAATTTATGTTTTTTGGTAATACTAGGACTGTTAATTTTGTTAATGAATACTTGAATTTATGTTCTTGTTGTGTGCTTTCGGGTGTTGTTAATTTTGTTACTGAATTTGCAGTTCTCGAAGGAACAAGCGGCTAGAGATCCGGATAATTTCTTTAATTTGAGGTATTACTTGTTTTCTGTCACAATTTGTCAACTGTATTGATTTGTTGTGACCTTTTTTAGGGCTTGTAGTTGGATTGTGTCGTGTTAGTTACTTAGGAAGTGTAAGCTTAGTATTTGTTCATCCATTTTGAATATCTGGCTGAATAACAAAGCATATCTTACTCATGGAACCTGTGAAACCTCAAGTTAGATGTGAATTTGAGCTGGAAAGGAACTTATTGATGATGTGGACTTCTGTGTTGAATTTTGTTAGATGGCTTTGCTGCCCAGCTGCAGATATGGTGGATGGATCGAAGGTTCTATATTTTGAGCAAGTTAGTATGCTGCACATAAACTACAACTTGTGTATTTCCCAATATCTCCTTCTATGTTCTTATGCAATACACGGGTGTTTACTTTTGTATTGTTCAGGCATTTTGGAGAACTCCTCATAAGCCGTTTAGACAGGTATGCTACTTAGGATTTTTTTATCATTGGTTGAATTCCTGATAGAATCTGTTTGGTTGTGTTATATCCCATTCTCCCTTTCTTTTGGCATGCTTGATAAGGAGGTTAACTTGATATTATCTTTTAAATTTTTAGTTTATATTCTAATTCTACTAGGACAATGACATAATCCTAAATCTTTCACATGCTCCCCAATTCAAACTCCATTTACCATATCTACAAAGTCACTATAAGACCAGAGAGATCATATAAAATTTAGTGAACATGAACAAAGCTATTACTGTCACTTGGATTTTTTATCCAACGGAAACTTAGTGTGTTCCTTATTTTACTGTTATTGTTATTTTTTAGTGGGGGTGGTCTTTATGGAGGTACAAAATGTATGTATGTTACATCATTTTGGATTGTGAGGAAAGGTCACCTATAAACACCAGTTTTGAAATTGAGTTTGTGATCTTTTGCTTCCATTTTCCTTGTTGAATTCTTTCTTATATCCTGAAGCTATACAAGCACTAAAATGATTCCCATTTGAATGAAAGAAGATAACTACCTGGATTTTGTTCTCTGCCCATGTTACCATCGTTTTTGTGTACAAAAGATCTTTCTGTTAATTATTTCTGACAGCTGACTCATTGCAGAGATTTTGTACAGTGAAGCCTTGCCCCAAGGAGATGAAATGTGATGTTGAGGTATGCTATATGACAATACCTTTTTATCTTTCCTTGCAATTTTAGGGTATTATTAGCCTTAACAAAAATGCAACAGTCTCTTTCCAGAATTCACCATAACAATTTCAACACTGTCTGTTTAAAGAAGTGTTATATCATGGTGTTAATTTCAGCATACCCCCACATGTTAAAATATCTTGCCTATTAGTATTTAGTTATTTACTACAAAAGACTAATATTTTATTTGCCCTACAAAATATGGCTAAAACTTTGAAGATTATAACTTTTAAAATAATGTATGTATAATCAATGCTAACAGCCATCAACTATTTATAACATGTTCAGTTGAGTACATATGCCATTAGGGATGCTGAGGAGTACAAGAACTTCTGCGACCGCTCAAGGGACCAGCGTCCACTGCCTGAAGAAGTAATTGGGGTATGATTCACTCGCACGTTTTGTATTCTTTATTTAATCAAACACGTATACTTCCATTTAAGAGCTTATTTGTGGAAAAAAACCTATGATTTATGCTTCTTATCTCAGTAATTGTTTGGGTATTAAAATAAATTATGAGTTTTAGTTCTATGGTTTGTGTTATCCATCTTGAAATTTGTATTCTGCTTTTGATGTTACTATCATTGAATCTTAACATTGCATGTTCTACAAAAGTCATGCTTCTGTGTTTTGTTTGAATTTTCTTAAATATATTTCATATTTGTAAGTATAGGCTGTGAAAGTGATCATTGTTAAAGTTGTTCCCATTTTCTAATTATTTTGTCTTTTCATAAAGTTCGTAAATATTTAAGCAGCTTCAGAAGATAGCATAAACTTAAGCTGTTTAGAACATGCAATATCTCTCCATGGTAATTAAAATATTTGAACCTGCACTATGTTTATTGAAGGACTTGACTGTTAGTCAAATGTCTGAAATTCCATTCTCATTGATCACAGAATAGTATTCTTATAGACCAAAATCAATTGCATGGGGCCACATAAATTTACAAGAACCATAGTTTCTTTTTGCCTTGCTAGCCAAATTGTCTTCTTTTTTTTTTACTATTTTGTTACGAATAGCTGTCAAAATTGCCTGCCTTGTGACGTAGTGAGTTCTGAAATCAATAGACCTATGATTTTTTTTCTAAGCTGCAATATAATTAAACATGTAGGATGTAGCAGAACATCTAACAACCATATATCTCAACCGTTGTGAACGAGGGAAACGATGCTTATACGAGGGTACAACCCCACCTGATGGCTTCCCGAACTCATGGGTATATAAAACCATGCACTCCCCTTTGTTTTACTTGTAAATACATTCTTTCTGGTAGAATAGAAGTGGCAAAATGGGCGGGTCAAGTAACGGGTCAAAACAAGTAATTTTTCTGTAGGGTGGCCTACAACATTTATCGTCCAAACTATCATGTATGTTTAAGCAACTAGTTTATAATTAAATACTTATATTTAATTATTTTTTAATAATAATAATAATCATCTCCATGGATCAATACAATATGTTAGCAGGTTTTATGCTTTAAAAGTACATTTTGGGCGTCCTCTAATCCGTTTCTATTTTGGCTCAGATTAGTTTTTGTTTTACCCATTTGAGATAAAAACGTAATCCGACCACTCATTAGTAAACAGATTGCCACCTCCAACTCTTATCATGTTTTCAACCACATAAACTTTTTATCATTCATGCACTTTATTATTTTCCTGGCAGAATGGTGCTTCATATTGTACCTCAGAAATGGCAATCTTGAAGAATAACGAGATCCATACATGGGATAGGGGCTATGACGATGATGGGAAACAAGTTAGTTTGCTCTACTAATTTGTCATCTCCCTCAATACACAACTTCATGTTTGAACAAGACTATGTAACTATTCATTGGAAATATTTTTATAACAAGTCAAAACAGGCTTAAGCTAAATGGCTAATGGCTAATTTGGTAAAAATCTTCTACGCTGAGTCGACCTTTCTACATATTCTAATAATTTTCTAAATAATTGAATTTCTTAACATGATCACAAAACTATATATCAAAATGATAATATAGTTTGTTTAAAATTTTTAGAAAGGTTATAAAACTATAGTATGCTTCTTTAATACTGATCGTCTTGTTCTTATTTTTTTAAGGGAAAATGTCACAAAATAGTTACCAAGTTTCAAAAGTGTTTTAATTTAGTCACTCATGCATATTTTTTTCAAATTGGACCTCCAAACGATCAAATCGAGTCATTACCAAATTTTATTATGACAAGAAAGTAATGATGGAAAAGACATGGGAGTTAGAATTTTCAATATATAAAAGTATATTAAAAAATAAAAAAAACATGTTAATTATGAAAAAAATAAAAAAAAAGTGCCTAAAATTTACGTCAACGTTCTATATCAACATCAAAAGATAGAAAAAAATATTTTCTAACTGAATCCAAAAGTATAATATGCTAAAAAATATGTTATGACTTTTAATTTGTATAAAATATAAAAATGAGTGATTTGATTTGAATATTTTTAAAACTTGAGTTACTTAATTGTAATACTTTTGAAAGTTGGTTATTATTTTACAAAGTTACTCATTTTTTTAAATATGTTAATTTTTAATTTTTGTCCAGTAATTTCTTATCAATAAAACACAATACAAATCAACTCAAATATTTTTATCACGCTGCAGGTTTGGGGAGTGAAAAATGGTCCTTATGAATTCAAGCCTGCACCAGGACCTGCAACCGGACCTGGACTTGCATCTACATCTGTTGATATGTTATCTCCTTCAAATTTCCCTCTTTCTATTGGTAAGAGGATAGAAGGGTCTTTTGTTCTGCAAGATTAATTAAGTGTTATCTTAGATTCTTATCTATAATATACACACAATGAACATTCTATCCTTTTTTTAATCAAATTTACAAATAATAAGTCCCCTACCTATATAGTATTGGCTGCAAATGAGTTGCGGTGACATTCTTCTTGATGCAAGCCTGAGCCAAGGTTCATGCTTGATTTAAGAGCGTAAATAGCTCAAAAAATATACTTTACGATTATAAAAGCTTGAGTTGATCTTGACCTAAAACATACTTCTAAGTTTAAGTTGAACTCGAATTTAAGTGTGGTATATGTTTTGAGTATGGGTGTTTATAATCTCGAGTTAAACCCTGTATAGAGATTGGCATCTCGTTGCCTAAAGTTTATGTTATCAAATGAAATTCCTATGTATATGGATTTTGTTTTGGACAAAGATGTTATGTTTAAATGATTTTTTTCTATGTATGTAATAAATTTTGTGTAAGAACTATGTTTACTATGTGTCAAACCTGAGACCTTGGTTTTAGGGTGTTTCAGAACTCTTAAACCAATTATTATTCTCAAATTCTAAGGGCCAATGTTGTGGCGTGGGGATACATACAGATACTTCACAGTGAAATTGATTTGGGTAAAACCAAGCAAATTGAGTTGTCACAATCACAATCTTATCTATGCCCGGACTATGTGGATATATGTAAAAGCCAATGTTTTTGGGTGGCGGCGCAGATGGTATGATTGCCATCGAACAAACTCACTGTTGTGTGCACTCTGTAAGGATGGACCGAAACAGTAGAGCATCTCTTCACTTCACGCAACATTGTAGCTTTGATATCACATTACGTAAGTTTATGGTGTGGTATACTACCCATCTATGTGTTCTTGGTGCAGAATCTATTGGTAGAGTTGAACAAACCGGGTATTGGGCCGGACCCGGAACCGGGTTCAAACCGGGTACGGGCCGGCTGGTTTTTTTGGGAACCGGGTATGGGTGAACCCGGGTTCGGGTACGGGTCGGGTTGGTCTTACTTAAAACCCTACCTGGCCTACCCGGTTAGGGTCGGGTCCAGAACCGGGTACAACAGTTTTTTTTTTACTATTATAATTGCTATTATATTAATATTATTAGTATTATTATTATTATTATTATGATTGCTATTACTATTACTATTATTATTATTATTACAATTATTATTATTATTATTATAACATTAAGAAAACATCTATAACTCATTAATTTATTATTTATTTATTAAAATAACTGAAATTAACGAATCAATAAAAAATAATATTAATTTTTATTTAACTAATCGACTATTTTCTTCGAGAAGCTTCATCAAATGCTAATTCTTCGTCGGATATACCAGAAGATACTCCTTCTACCTCCTCATCGTGTACTTTACATTCAATTGCAATTTCGTCTACAAAATTTGTTTTGTCTTGTATACGATCCATCGCGTCGAAGTGGTCTTTTAAACAAATGCACATCTCCATCGCTTTCGGAGTTAATCTTGTTCTCTGTAATGATAATACCCTGTCACTAAGAGAAAACGCAGACTTCGAAGCTACCGTAAAAGCTT
Organism: Flaveria trinervia; assembly: GCA_025506515.1. Classification (NCBI taxonomy): domain Eukaryota; kingdom Viridiplantae; phylum Streptophyta; class Magnoliopsida; order Asterales; family Asteraceae; genus Flaveria; species Flaveria trinervia. The sequence goes on from CM046443.1 coordinate 4,720,898, forward strand.
GGACGCTTAGTAAATCACGGGCCATAGCGGAAATAATTGGAAATTGGGATTTCTTTCCTTTCCACCAAGCCAAAATATCAAATGTATGATAATCTTGAGTACTCGTAGTTGAAATAAAATTCGTCGTACTATATATACCAAGTTCGCTTGTTGGGGCGTTACCCCTTTGACGTTTAGCCGTCACATCCCGAACAACATTCAACATAGTCATAACGGGGTCTTTAAACGAGGTACTAGCACTTGAGGTTGATTCTCTTGGCGTAGTTATATTTACGTTAGGTCCATATATATTTAAATAAAAATTATAAATAATTTTCACTTTTATTAAAAACTTCTTTTGCCTCGGTTGAAAAATTGGGGTTTTCGTCATGTATATCTAAATTGTCATTTATCAGGTCTATTAAACATTCTACCCCCGCAACATTTAAAAAAGGATTTAAAGCAGCGGCACAAGTAAAAACGGGTGGTAACTCAAGAAAATATTTTTTAAACTTGTCTATCATTGGTTCTATTATTTCTCTAAACATATTATTTTTATTTTGAAAAATTTTTAAAATTCAAAGCCATGAAATATAATTCTTGAAGCACCGAATAACTATAAACTCCCGATAATTTTGTAGTTGAGTTTTTTAAACACCTCAAGAAATTCGGATAAATGTTCAATATTTTTCCAACCCAAATCCGGAAACAGGTCGGCTTCGCAATTATCCGAAAGACTATTATGAAAAGCTTTTAAAGTGCCTTTTTGTTTTAAAGCACAATCAAACATATGACAAGTCGAATTCCACCTAGTAGGTACATCCCAATTAGGCCCTAAAAATTTAGATTCTGTATCTTTACAAAGTTGTTTATAATCTTGATATTTTTTTCTACTTTTTTTAAAAACGTCGTGTAACATAAATCGAAAAGCTTTTATAAAGCTATCAACAAATGGTACGGATAGACCATCTTGTACTACTAAATTAATTATATGGGCAACACAACGAGTATGAAAAAAATCACCGTTTGCAATCGGAAGATATTTTAATTTTAATTTTTCAACCGCGGTTGTGTTGTTGGAAGCGTTATCAAATGCCATTGAAAATATTTTATTTTGTAAATTAAAAGTAGTTATTACATTATCCAAAAAGTAAAAATAAATACTCTCCGGGTGTGTGGATACGGAATTAGATCAAATGCAATCGTACGTTTCATCATTTGCCATGAACTGGGATCTACCCAATGAGCGGTGACGCAAAGGTACGATTCGGGCAAACCGTGTGGCGCCGACCAAACGTCACTAGTTAAGTTTACACCGGTATTTAAATTTTTAAATAATACAATTAAATCATTTTTTGCTTGCTTCCATAATTTTAAACAATAACGTCTAAGTGTAGTACGACTTACGTGAGTGTAACGAGGTTGAAGCGTCTCTCGAATGAAGTTGGTTAATCGAGGGTTGTCGAAGTGATTGAAAGGCAAAACTTCTTGAATCACGAACTTTGCCATTCGATCTCAAACCTCATTAACGTTGTAATTAAAGATTCCACCGTTTCCACTCAATTGTGTTTGTTGCGAATCCGGATTACTTTTCAACGACTTACAAAACTTCTTGGTAATGTGTTTGTTTAAAGTCATGTTAGAATCTTTAGCAAGTAAAGCTCCACAAAACTTGCAACGAGCCTTTACAGATCCGTCACTCAACTCAACCATATCCCAATTGCACCAACATCCATGTTACGATTGTGTGGAAGAACACGAACGACGGTTGGAGAGTTCGATGAACCTTGACCAACGGAAGATTGAGAGTGAGCCATATTGAGATTTGAGAATAAACGAGAGTAAACGAGAGTATTGTTTGCGTTTTTTGCGTATGTTTTTTTGTGTTTGAAGCTTGGGTACCTTACCATATCAACCCACACCCATTTATACTTATTTTAGAGGCAAAAACAACAAAAAAACAGTCAAATTTGGTCCCCTACGGCTATATAGCCGTTAAAAACGGCTAGTAAAAAAAAAGAAAAAAAAACGGTCGAAACCGGGTCCAACCCGGGATCAACCGGTTCGGGTCCGGTTCTTATGAATTCCAAACACCCCAAACCGGGTACAACCCACCGGTTTTTTCCGGGTACGAACCGGGTACACCGGTATCGGGTTGTACCCGGACCCTGGTCCGGTTCGGGTATGGACCTGGTTTTTTTGTTCAACTCTATCTATTGGAGCGTCATAAAACGATGAAGAAAAATGTTGCCGGAAAGAGATTGTTACAAGTGGTATTGTCATGACGTGTTGGTGCGTATGAAAAACTTTTATATCTGATTCTGCATTCTAAATCAAAACATAAAACATTAAAAATAATATAATTAGTGTAAATTTTATTTCTATATCTTAATTATTTTTTCTAAAGACGGTAGATGTTTTGTTGGTGTGTAACATGCTTCTAGTTTCTTACCGGATGTTTTTATCTTGCATAATAATATTTTACTCTCATGCTACAAAATTCATAGTACCATATTACATATGAACATACTTTGGGTAATAATATTTTTTGATACGGTCCAAATATTAATTTTTTTAACGTCAAACTCATACGTACACGTATCCATTATTAAATCTATTGACTGTTTACTGTTATAATACTCGATTGTTACAGAGAAAAATACACTTTGTGCATGTTTGGGATTGTTTATTTATTTTTTACTTTTGACTTATTAACTTTTAAGAAGTTCATAAGTCAATAAAATGTTTGACAAAGCTAAAAGTATTTTTCAATTTGATTTTTCATACGGGGTAAAAAATAAGATTTTAAAAAGTAAGGAGAGTGTTAATTATTAATTTTTGAAAGTTTATTTTAATCGAATGTTCTATTATACCCTTCTATTATCTTCTATTAACTTCATTTATTTTAAAAGTACGTTTTTTCAATCCTTTCACAAACTTGTAGTTTATAAGTTAATCTAAATACTTTAAAAACTATTTAAAAAATGTTATCATTAAAAATATTTTTTAACCAAAATAAACAATCCCAAACAGATTTCGTTACCAACTAGCGAAAGCCTTTGGTGTAGCAAACACCATCTATAAATGCAAAATTCTTCGTCATTTCCCGCCACGACGAGAAGTCGACCGAACGACATGACGTATCGTCGTTCGAAATCACGAAGTGTTCCACAATCTCCATCAATGGCGAAGCTTCAATTCAAACTCACACGCATTGTCTCTCACCAGGATGAACTCAAACTCTCGTTCAATCACCTCAAATCTCAGATCAAATTCGGTTTGCTCGAGGTAAATCAATCAACGAACTTCGCAAATTAAACAATCAAATATCTCTATTTCATTGATTATTTTCGAATTTCTAGGCTGAAGATGTATTCAACTCGCTAGCTGTACCGTTGATGAAGCTCGTCGGTTTGAAAAACGCTGAAATGGCGGAGGAAGGAAGATCAAGCACAATTTTCATGAAGATCTGTTCGAACGATCACGTAATGTGTTTTATTGTAGTTGTGTATGCGTTTAAAATCGATTGATTGAATCTAATTGACTGATAGTGCTGCGATCAGGATTAATAGAGCATTTGCCATTTAGTTTTAGGAACATATGTATTTGTATTGATTTGTGCATAGAAGAAATAGATGTTAACTTCTGGTTTGTTGCTTGTGGCATCATACAGTATGAGTGTGAAGACAAGAGTAGAGTGGATACGCCTGATTTGATGTCAACTGCCAAGAGGGAGTGCAATTTACATAAGTTGGAGGTAACTATGCTCTTACTGCTCAAATAGGATCATATTTGTGCTAGATATGGAACAATGTTGCTGTACTGATACAAGAAATTTTCATTTGTAAATTTACTTATTTCATCTTAATATATTGAACTAAGTGCTCATGTAGATAAGTAGGACATACTGATATTCATAAGGATGTTTTATTATAACTTCTAGAACTAGTAGTAGATAATATATATGAGAATCCTAAGTTGGTAATTCTTGTGACATTTTCCATTTATATTGGTAGTGAAGTGTAAGTCGTGATGAAAGAATATATAAACATGTTTGCGTAACTTTATGTACCCTGTATTTATGCATTCCTTGAATAAGAAACAATGCCGATTTTCAAGTGTTTGTAACTTTTAATTATATATGAACGTGCTTTTCCTTCATTGTGCCCCATTTATAGATTCCAATGTGAAGGTGTTTTGCTGCTTTTACATCATAGCCTTTTACCTTTAAACTGTATTTTGAGAGAATTCAATTCATAATCAATTTTAAGTGGAGAACTGTCATAAGCATTTGTATGTAGTTATGGGCTATTATACTGGAAGGGGAAAGACAGTGGTTATGCAGTTGCATAATCGTTAATAGTTAAAACATCAGGTACTGGTTTTCTCTATTCAAAATTGGTTTTGTATTGATCAACCCTTACAAATGATATATCATCTTAGTTTTATCATCCATCATTAACCCATTCTGGTGCTTGGGAAACTGCAGGAAGACTATACAAATAATGCAATTATGGCAGGCAATGAGCTTCTTCATAAACAAAAATTGCAGCTTATACAATTAGTGCAGCTTCTCAAGCAAGTTGAAAGTTGCGTTAATTCTAGCCAGAAAAACATGTTTCAAACCATTGATGACCACAGAGACCGTATCCGCATGTTTTTGCAAAAAGCTGTCACTTATATATCTGTCATTCAACAATCAAGCCATGATGGTCATGCCTTCAATATCACACTAAAACTTCTGAAAGCTATATATGATCACATCACTGAAGTCCTATGTTCAGTTGAGGGTGGGGTGGATAATCTAATAAACAAACTAACTGATGAAATGTGTAAGCCGATGATCGAGTATGTCAAGAGTTATAAGGCTGAAATGACAGCTGGCACATGCCCTCGTTTATTGGTTGCATTGGAGGATATGAGAGGAGTGGTAAGAGATGGAAGGGTAGAATTGGAACAGGCAAGAAAAATGGTTAAATTAGCTGAAGAAAGGAAGGCTGAAGCATTGAGCATGTTGAGAGAATCAGAAGAAAGAATAAAGAAAATGAGACAATATTTAGATGTCTTCACTAATGAAAAGACGGAAACTACTGGTCGTTACGCGAAGAAAAAAGTAAGTCCTAACATTTAATCATTTGAAGTTTATGTAGTTATTTGCTCTGTTATAGTTTTATTGATAAATTTATCCAAACCCATGATTAATTGTGTGATTTAGCTTGATCCAATTCTTAATGATACTAGTATCTGCTTAGCAATCGGCATTAGAAACTATAAGAAAAGTAAGAAACTAAACGAAAGAGAACTAGAATCTGGAAACTGCCCTTCATAATTCTATAAGTCAAGTCGTTTTTATGCAGTGACAGTTATGGTTGGCAAAAGCAGCAAAGTGGTTTTGTGGGTTGCATAATAGGTCAAAACTGGTTGGGCTGACTTGACCCGTTTTGACTAAAATAACGGTCAAAGTTTTTTACTGCTTAAGTATACTTTGGGCATCTTTTAAACTAGTGGAACTTTTTTTAGCAATTCTTTAGTTTAGTCATTTTTTTAACCCATTCTGAGTAAATAGACTGAAGTTCCGATTGAGTCAGCTTGGTTTGATCATAAACATCCCTACAATTATAAAAAGAATCTTAGTTTTTTCTTTTTTTTTTTTTTTTTTTGACGAAGTGATTTAGGAGGTTGTAAGAATTTAAATTCACTTTTAGCTCTTTTGACCCATTTGACCCTGTTAATTCATGCCATCATATAACATTTTGACACGTTTGTGATACAACAAAACCCAAATTGAACTATTATTAAGTTAACAGGTTGAAACCCAACCACACCTCTAATATAATTTGATCTTTTGATTGTTATAACATTTGTTCATCTCTATTCCAGTTACTAGCACCAACATCAGCACCAGCATCACATGAGGATCAAACTAAAGATGACAAGTTACTCTGGGAACTACTAAAAAAGAAACAAACACGCCAACAGCCCAAAAGCCCGTTTGGGGCCAAAGAGCTTCTTCGGGTTGGAACCAGCACCAAAACCCCTAACCCGACAACTGGAAAACCATCCATTACTCATGGTCACAGACCTTCAACACGGGCCTACAGGAAACTAAAAACACAATCAGCGGGTTCCTTGCTCCCATTGGGCTTATCGCCTTCATTAACAAGAAAATGAACCTTTATCACGAAAACATGTTCCTAGCGGATAACACTCGAAAGGTAAATCACTTTTCACTTCTTACATTACAAGTTCTTAGAGTAAATGGATATCGGGCTTTTTCTTAATAAACTATAGTCGATTAGTTTCGCGTGTTGTTATTGGTCGGACTTGAACAAAGTAAGCTTTTGATGCTTGTGAAAAAGGTAATAGGTCACAAAGTATGTGTTTAAGAAATTGGTACAAGTTAGCCGCACTCAACTCACCTCTTGCCGAACCCACAACTTGTACAATTTTTTTAAAACTTTATCCATTATTTAATTTAATGCATAATTTGTTTTATATTCAATAACTTGTAATATTTAACTTTTAAAACTAATTAAATAAATATTTTACCTAAATATTTCTATACATTCCGATATAAAATTGTTTGAAAAAACTTATTTTCTTAATATTATATGAGTTGTTTTCAGAAAAAAATGTTGGTATCCCTGCATCACTTGTAATTGATAAGGTATATTTGGTCATGTAAATATAAAACAAATAAGTTAAATATAAATGATTTTGTTTTTAATATATATATATATATATAATTTATATTGTAATGTTAAAGAAAAAGAAAATATTTAGAATTAAAAAAATTTAAATATTACAGGTTCATATTGGTCCTCTCCTTGATTCTTAACCGATCTTTAGTCCTTCTATTCGGGTGTAGACCGCCTACATTGGAAATTTAAAAAAAAGTAACAAAATTTTTGAAACAAAAGCATATTATTATTATTATTATTATTATTATGATAACAATAAATGTGGTTAGGCATCCGTACACAAGAAAATTTTCTCCAACCTAGATAGAGTACTATTGCCATTCAAGTGGTCACTTAATTCTATAAAGTATTGGAGACATACAATTCCCACGCTTTAGGGTTCATGTCCTCTTACTTTTAGTTATATCAATAGTTTCATATGCACATGTTAGGTTTTACTCCATGTTAGTTCAATTAACTTTATCTTTTTCCATCATTCATCATTTAAAGTTTATAACATGATTTAGATCAAACATGCATTGTGTCTATATTAAACAAGGCTATAAAAAGATCTATAAAAATCAAATTGGGTAATTAGAGGCTTGTTTAGTATGTTTAAACTCAATAAAAGATAGCTCAAAGTAAAGAGCAGAAGCAGAAACAAAAAAAAAGGATAATTTAAGTGACAAATTTCATATATTATTAAATGTTTAAACCATTATATCAAGCGTAAATTTAAGTTTATCAAGTCGAGCTAAATTTTAGAAACCTGAATCGACTTTCTATGGATTGAATTGAGTGCCTAAATAAACACGTAAATTACTCAAACAAGATTTGTATGTTTTACAATGAAAATCATAAAAATTTAGATTACTAAAAACAGAAAAAAAAACTGTTAAGTTTGAACTTACAGCTTTGGATAATGGATAGGTTTGATGGTTGGTACTACAAGTCTACAGATCAAGTCTACGTGTTCTAGTCTATTGACATAATTTTATTTTTTTAACGAAAAATATACGATCATATTTCAGAAGATAGATGTTATCTTAATTGGATCCACCTATATGTTTTTCAGCCGGGACCTCGCCCTTAACCCCATCAGGAGGAAACTTATTGTTGAGAAAAACCACTTGATCAACTCTGAGTATTTTGCTCAAAGTGAGATTTGAACCCATAATCTCCTTTTAATTACATGTCATGGGTATCTCACCTTAACTAGTTGGGTTAAGGATCATTGGTATCGAGATAATTCTATTAATTACTTATGGGCACGGTAATTCCAGACATAACGCAAATTGTGTCTTTTGTAAATTGCGCACTTTTCTAGCTCATTTGCCTATCTCTAATCGGTCCAAATACTACGTCAACAACTCTTGTAGCAACCGTGTACTTGTTTTGTAGTCTTGCTCTTCTACACAATGAAGACCAATTAGTAATATATATATGTATAGTGTTTCTTCTCCTACATTTTTAGTTATTTGATATTCGAATTTTGATTTTTTTAGTTAGATTAATATCACTATCCGAATCCGTATCTGAAATTGAATGACTATTCGGATTCAGGTATCTTTGCACACCCTGACTCCTGCTTATATAGGTTCTAACTCGATCTAGTAGATGTAAATCCACATGTTGTGGCTTGATTGTTGTTGTTGCGAGAAATCTGCAATGCTTGATTTAAAATAAAATTTATGTCAAAACATAAATAAAAAGAACGCTGACAATGTATAATTCAAATTATATAGCTTGGTGTCAAATTAGCTGTAGAGGGTTAGTATTCAAGTATTAGTGACTCTCAAATAGTCATTAAATCCCTTCAAATAGTCACTCATTACAACTTACCGACACATATCAAATTAAAACTGTTGCTATAAGCTATGCATCAAACATTCTCAAAGTGTGTCTCTTATTGTAGAAATCCCATCATGGTTCATTGCCAAACCATCGCTATTATTGTTTTTAAAAGTCCTTGTATGAATATATTTCGTAGCTAGACTGTCGCTATGGGACATGTTCAACTACTCATTATTATTTAAGTATTTAACACAATACCGATGGCAAACAAATCCAATGGCTAAACATAGAACCCAAAATGTTCAAACAAGCATTTGGATAAGGAGTTAGTTTTAAAAATGTTCATTCGTGAAGAACAAGTATGTTGTTATATGATACAAGTCACAATTACCTGAACATACATACTTGTTTATCCAAACTACTCATTATTATTTAAGTATTTAATGAGTACTCATTAAAGTATTTAACACAATACCGATGGCAAACAAATCCAATGGCTAAACATAGAACCCAAAATTTGGATAAGGAGTTAGTTTTAAAAATGTTCATCCGTGAAGAACAAGTATGCCGTTATATGATACGAGTCACAATTACCTGAACATACATACTTGTTTATCCAAACTATAAGCACAAACATTTTCTTTTGATATTTGTTTGTCATAGTTTAATTAATAAGATATCACTAATCCAATTTTTTTTTGAATTTTTATGTTTCTATTTTCTTAGGTAATAAGACTATATAAAATATAAAAACTTGTAATTGGAAATTCTTATGGGTAATTTTGAAAAAATCAATGGGTATACTTGATAGTCGATAGCTAATAAGTAGTCGGATGCTTGACACGTATGAAACCGATGAAACCGGATATGAGACATGGTTTTATAATAAAATCTCAAACCCGTGCCGCTGTATGTTTTCTTTTTTCCTTCCTCTTAAGAATCATCCCAAAGTATAACATATATTTTAAAGTTCAAACATATATTTTATACACTTAGAGTGTAAAGAAGTAATTCTTGGAACTATGCTCTTCAGCCAATCAATAAAAAGAACGTAAAATAAGTACTGATTTTTAAACAACTTAATGTGGATCCCTACACCACTTTATACCAGTTTATAGTGTGAAATTAAGGAGTTTAAAAGGAATTTGTTTCGCAAAACATGCATGAAAAGGTGAAAAATATTATGAAACCAATTAAGTCATTAAATTAACAATTAAACTTTATTCATGGTCTCAAGTTCAACTAGATTCAATGTATCAAACATACTACTTCTTCACTTTAGTTTCTTGTCATGATTAAGGGTTTTATTAAAACACACACACAAACATGTATATAGACATGTATATTCTTATTCTTTTATCGAAATATATATTACACACACACACATATATATATATATATATATATATATATATATATATATTATATATATATATATATATATATATATATTATATATATATATATATATATATATATATGCATCCTTGATCGTTATTGTTAATAGTAAGCTTATAATTAATAGGAGGTTAAAAATAGATGAAAGTGTAAAATAAGAACCAAAGTAAGCAAATATTGACTTCTAAATTTTAATCTAAATTCATTATTTCTATAAATGCAACTAACTTTTATATACTTTAGTAGCTTTAGTAAACTTATGTATTATACGAGTTTAATAAATATAATATTAAATAGAATAAAAGTATATCTATCTCTAATGAAAGATAACTTGGGATGACACGTAGCCGAACCATAATCCTTCTCATCAAAATTTTGTCGACTCTATCTCCTATTAAATAATCCCTTAATTACTAATAATATTATCTAATATTTTTTAGATTAAATAGCTTTTTATAAATTAAGAAACATATCTTTTTATTAATGTTATTTCTAAGCAAATAAATTTTTATAAATAATAACTTTATCTAAAAGATTAATTTTTTTTAAATTACGATATATTATAAAATGAGTTAATTACATAAATAGTTCTTGTGGTTTATTCAAAATAACAGATTTGATACTAAGGGTTTTCGTAACAGGTTGATGTATTGTGTTTTTAATTTTGTAACGGAAATGGATACAAAGGCTAACAAACGTTAAGTTTTAAGTTAAATCTATATGAAATAACCTAAATACCTTTGGATAGATTATTTTTACAATTCCATATCTCTCTTTTATCTAAGGACCATTTATGTAATTAACTACAACTAAAAACACAACATTTCTTCCATCAGCATTGACCCACTATCACCACCATCTATCTTTATGAGCAACCATGTATCCACCATCACTACCATCTATCACCATCACTACCATCTATCACCATCATCTCACCTCCTACTCAAGCAATGATCACAAGAAATCAGCTTTCCTCCTATTCATTAGCCATCACTAAACACCCACGAACGCCCCTAATTTAGATCTGAACACTAATTGAGTACTGGTCACAAGAAATCCACTTGTCCTTTTTCTGTTCAAAATAAATCGATAATGATCAGAAGAAATCTAAACCGTAATCAAGATATGAACCACCACATGACCACCAAACGCCCATGAGCGACCACCTAAAATCAGCTTACCCCTCTGTTGGTGAACAGTGCACTGTTGCCCAACCACCGACGCTATAACAAGGGAAAGAGAGAATGGGGGCTTGTGCGATAACGATGATAGTGCAGTGGGATGGTCGTCGTTGGTGGGGGCGGCGAGGATGGTCGCCGGCAGTGGGGTTGGCGGGATGGTCGCCAGCGGTGGTGCAACGCGATTGGTCACAAGCGATGGGGACGGAGGGGATGGTCACAGGCGATGGGGGGCGGGGGAGACGGTGGTTGATGGTGATGGTGGTGAAATTAGTTTCAGAACATAAGAAGTGTGTGCGTGCGTGTGTGTCTCTATGCTTTCATATATCTATATGTATATATAATGTTACACAAATAATCCTTTTTATGTATTAATGACATAAAAAAGTCCCTGTAAGGTAAAATGAGGAAAAGTGTCATTAGATTTAATTGAAAAGTTAACGTGTGTTAATTTTGATACCTTAACTCGTTACAAATTGAAAATACAATATCCATACTTGTTACAAAAAACACTTAGTACTAAAACCTTTTATTATCAATAAACTACAGGGACCATTTGCGTAATTAAGTCTTATAAAATTGATGTTTTTAAAAAGTAATTTATTTAAAAACCAAAATTGTTAATTTTCAGAGTTATGATAAGGAAATTGTAAATGATACTTTTATACGGTTTGTTTTAAAATAAAATATTTATTTAAAAAAACAAAATTTTCAAAAGTTGATATCATTATTTTATTATTTATAGTACTTACTTATACGTAATTTTAGTCGTAATATATCTTGAAATATCATTTTATATTCCATAAATTTCATTATATTAATATTTATTTATTCAACACGTGTAATACACAGTTTTACTAAAGCTAGTTGACTATAAAATGATATTTTAAGGTAAGATACGATACTATAAATAATAAAACAATGATATCAAATATTTAAACTTTTGTTTTAATCTTTTTCAAATAATAAATTAAACATATTTTTTCAAAATAAACCGTTTAAAGAAATATCATTTTAAAAATTTCCTTACTATAAAATCCAATTTTAATTATTTTTTGGTTTATAAAATTTTACTTTTATAAAATTCAATTTTAATATATTTTTTATTTTAAAAATTATTGATGTTTTATAAAAAAAAGTTTTTATAAAATTCTGTGTTCTTTAAGTATAACATTAATTAAAATATCTTTTCATAAATTATTAAAAACTATTAATAAATATAATAAAAATTGAATAATATTATTTGTAATTTTTATAAGAATAAATATGATGTGTCACATACACTTACACTTTTATAAGAATAGTAGGACTTTTTAAAAACAAACTATACTACAAAATCAAAAAATATTCTCTTTATATAACTATTATATTAATTTTTTTCTCATGAGACATTATTTGAAAATATTTCTGACGCCCAATGACTCCAATGTATAAAATGGATAAGCATTAAACATATAATATATTTTATGTGCAAATATTATTAATTTATAAAAAAACAATAATATCTATATCTATATTATATATAAAATATATGATAGTGGTATTTTAATAAATATATAACTAAGAACAATTACTTTATTTAATGCATTCACATAATATTCATATTATTTATTAGGATTGAACAATAACTCTTTAAATAATCACACTAAAAATAACTATATTTCTTCTCTCCTTTTCAATTAAATAAATTTTTTTATATCCTTATTATTACTTTTTTTTCTCCTTCACTCACAACCATTTTAAAAATTAAAAAAAATTATAAGGATTGAACAATGATTCTTCAAATGTATCAATCCACAATAACATTTTTTCTCTCCTTCACTCACAACCACTCAAAACCATTTCTTATAATATACTGAATACATTCATATACTTTTAAGAACTACACTATGAATGCTCATACAATTACTTTTGTGGGTAAAATATTATTTTAACATTATTTACAGATTATCTATTACAGTTAGTTATATAATAACCTTACATTTACTAACACTTACATAAAATTTTACATTATCTACCCATAAACAAAAAAAATCTTAATTTGCTTTAGCATTTTAGCTATTGCTCTTAATTTATCACGTTTAAAAACTTTTTGAGACTATAATTAACTATAACTTGTGTTTTTTAAAATTTTGGTGTAAAATTTTTGCTAAACCGAATTGTATTTTGTTAGGTATTATAAGTTAGTGTGTAAATATACAAGTAGTCATGCAGGATCCATTTATTTAATATTTTAAATTTTAGGCTTAGAAAAACCATAATAGGCTTTTGTAAAACTACTATCATTAAATTGAAACAATATATATATAAAATCGTGAAATAAACAAATATTTTTCAAAGATTAAGTCTAGCTCAAACAAGATATCAACAAACAAACGAACCAGAAAATTAAGATAAATACGAACTTTTTGAAAAAACGGTTAAAGTAGCAATCTATATTAGTTAGTTTTAATGTAACAAATAATTAAAAGAGTATAACACATGGAAGTGTTCTATGAGTACTCAAATTCAAAGGTCAAAACTTTATTTTCCAAAAGATGGAATTTAGATATACAATTCTTTTATCGAACAAGAATTCAACAGGTCCAATTAACAACTAACTAGTTGATGTAGGTATTTAGTGTTTTCTCCATTGAAATGGTGTGGGTTAATTTGGACAACACGTAAATTTTAAGAGTATATTTCTTATGATGGTATTTGTTCGGTAGTGAAATTTTTTTAGTAAATCTTTAGTCCACCTTCTTAAAATAGTTACTTTCGCCCCCGCTCCTTTTAATGTTTGATTCAAGCTCTGCTACTCTAAATACGTGACTATAACTTATATAATATATAGGTGTGTAAACATCTTAATGTTAATTATATAATAATTTATTAATCAAAAGAAAACTTGTGTTAGAGTATTATATTATCTCTTTTAAGCTTCCCTCTTGATGTTAATTATATAATAATTTATTAATCAAAAGAAAACTTGTGTTAGATTATCTCTTTTAGCTTCCCTTTTAAAAGTGAGAAGATCTACAAAGACATGATAAATGAATTAATTATTATTTTCAACCACCAGTATATTTATAAATAAATATATATTACATGTAAATTATGTTATTTATAATTTTTTTCTCTTTAAGTGTTATCCATTTAAGTAACCAAAAGAAAACATAATTATCTTATTGTCACTTTTTTCTCTTTACAAATCAGAAACACAACCACTAGTTATACGTTTATTTTTTGTTTATACGGCTCGTATGACTATGTAGACCACGTGGACCGGATTGAGGTTTTTTTCTTATATGATAAAAAGAAATACATGTCTTATACAGTATCTAATCGGCACAAAAACAACTAATATGACATCATACCACATCATACCTCACTAATAGATTTTATATAACCAAGTTTTTTTAACTATGTTTTGCCACCATTATACGATAATTATAATATTACTTTTTTTCAACGGTGTTTAAAACTACTTTAATATTAGATTGAGCTTTCCTGAGACGAAATGCTAACCGTTCATACTGAATTTAACGCATCAGACTTAACGATCACCCAGGCTATAAACACCATAAAAAAAACTCATCCAACCAGAAAACCTTAAAGATTTCAAGCTTAATTAAATCATTGATTACCTCATGAAATCATTAAACTAGAAGACTAACCGTATAATTGGGTATTAATAACATCACTGGTGTATCTATTGCTAACTTTTTTAATGAAAAAAAGGTCCTCTTGAAAAAATCTTAGGACCATTAACTCTTGTCCAACCCTACATTTACATATATATATATATACACACACACATATATATACACACATATCTCTCTATATATATGTGTGTGCTTCTCTCTCTATGTGTATATATATATATAGAAACACATATGGGATATTAGCATGCTAATTCACCACCCATTTTCTCTGAAAGCTCATGTGAAACTTCTCAATTAATTAGTAGTCTCTCACACACTCTCTCTCTCTAGAAAATTAAACAAGCTAAAAGCTAGGTCAAGGCTGATATATGATGCACCGGAGACACGGTAAGAGGGCTCTTCCGGCCGACGAACCGGATCGCGAGGCCGACGACACACCACAAGATCATCATCATCATCATCAATACCATCAACATGATCAAGATGATGTTGATGATGATCAAACATCCCCTCGATCTCTGCAGGATATGTCCGCCATCGTCTCTGCTCTTTCTCAGGTCATCGGAACCACCACCACCGCCACTACTGCCGCTAGCGGTCGTGGCGGCGATACCCCCTTCTCCACTTCTGCTATCCTAACCAGCCTCCACACACTCAAGAGCTTGGTAAAACTTTCTAAATTCATCTATTTTGTATATATATTGTTCTACTGTAATATAATAATGTATATATATATATATATATATATAATCGTACACAAACCCTAATTAAGTTTAAGTTATCACATTTGATGATATTATTAAGCTTGGGTTTAAGCCAAGGGATGTGTCAAATGGAATAGGGTTTTATAGAAAGATAATAACGAGTTCATTATTGGCTTCAATACATGTGATTAGTTAATTAATTGTATTGTATAATCACTTAAATTAAGAATTCAGATAATTAACTCTACTTGAAAACAAGACATTTATGACTGAAATTACGATCAAGATTCTTGTTTTCTAGTAGTACGTGTGAATCAGTTTTTAGGTAATGTTGATTCACTCTAAATTAACCTAGTTTGATCATGTTGTTTTTAATCTTTAAATACTTCAATAAGCTAGAATTTTGTCTTTATAATGCTTCTTTTATGAATATTATATTAATGTACTCATAAAATGATGATCTTAAACCAAACATGTAGGATTAAAGTTGAACATTCCATAGAACTTTTGAAGATATATATTTGTTGCATTAATTAATATATGGTGATTTAGTATTAAAATCAGTAGCCAAATATGATCAAATATTTATGTTCTAAAGTACTTAATTAATTGCTATATATTTTGATGGTGTAATGAAGTGAACCCAAGGAGGAGACACTATAGAGGAGTGAGACAAAGACCATGGGGAAAATGGGCCGCAGAAATCCGCGATCCGCAAAAGGCAGCAAGGGTGTGGCTCGGGACATTCGAGACAGCTGAAGCAGCAGCAATAGCATACGATGAAGCGGCCCTGAGGTTTAAAGGAACCAAAGCAAAGCTCAATTCCCCGAAAGAGTTCAAGGAAGGCCCGAATTAGGTTATTACATTAATGCTCGCCCGCAATCACAAATGCCACATACTACTTTTGTACCAAATTCCCAAATGCCTCATCTTCAACCTCCATATCAAAGCGCGCACCCTAATACCATCGATTACACGCAACCTTTTTACCCTAATGAACATGGGATGTCTTCGTCGGATACAAATGTTTCTACTTCATTTTCCATGGATATGGGTAGTTCATCCAATTTTGGCCCTTCAGAATATTGGCAAGATTATTTTGATCCAACAAATGATCAATCAAGATCAGATTATAACTGAATTTGATCACATTGAGTTTCAATGGTGGTGGGAGATATGATTAGGACTATAATATATTGAGAAGATGAGAACTTTGCAAGTTTTCCTATCTATATATGTAAGTTGTGTTTCTTTGTATTTCAAGTGAGCTTATATATGGAGCTCTTATATATATCACTATCTTGTGTTAATCGATTTAAAGATTTTTGTTTCATTGAAAAGACCTGAATCTAAGTCACAATATCATTGTAATATGCTTACTTTTTGCATTATATTTTATAGGGCTCATGATTAATATAAGGAATATACTCAAAATATATAAGACAAAATTCACAAGTTTTCAGCAAGAAACATTTGATTTAGTGTTTAAACAAGTTTTGTGATGTATACATAAGTTGACCCCTTTAAGTTTTCCCTTCTAGGTATAGTAGAGGTTTTAAGTTTGAATCCTATTAATTTCTATTGAACATCTTGAAAACCACCTAGCTACTAGGGGTAAGTTATGAACGAAGGAAATAAAACTAGTAAAGTTAGTTGTTTCAATCTATTTTGTTGCATTTTAATCTTAACTAATTAGTCATGGATATCATGTTTTGATGTCCCTTAACATGAAGCAGAAGAGCTAGCAAATTCACGAGCTCTATATAGACAATATATTAAAATATAAGTATGTAAAATCGATCCGCGGATTATGAACAAATTACCAAGTAATATGTTACGAGTTAATCTTGATTTGTCATGTGAAACGCGTCAAGGGAAAAAGCTTGGGTCGTGAGCTTGTAGTCCATGTATAAACTTGGCTAAGTTTTACTTATATATATGGTATGTGGTCTTTTAGTTGGTACGTTTATTTAAGACGATATCGAGTTTAATTAAAATAGATTGGTGATCAAGCCTCTACTTTGGTATAAATTTATAAGGGTTAATGGTGTCTTTATAATTTGTAGCATCTTATATATGTTTTAATTTATGAGAAACATGTGGATATGTACATGTGTAATAAGTATTATGCACATAGATTGATACATGCTCATGTTTTTCTACACTGGGATGTTCATCAAATTTGTATCTCTTGTATAATTGCTATACATTGTGTAGCGTATGCCAGTGGATTATTACAAATGAAAACTAGTTAATCATGTTTTCTAAAAAATAATTACTATAACCATCAACTTATAATTATAGAATATTATTATAGAATATCATAAAATAAGTGAAGATTTTACACCATACAAAATATACAGATTAGCCATTGGTACTAATCATCCGTCAAAGACGTACTATTCGTATACATCTGGTGTATATCGACGTATCTCTATAGTCGTCCGGTTAAGATTAGAGATGTTTATCATACCGAATTTGTTAATCGAATGAATTCAGATTTTATAATTTTCAAATATGATTTGAACTTGAAAAAATTATTCAAAATTGAAAATTTCAAATATAATTTAAATCCGCATCTAACATCCAAAATTTAAATGATCAAATAAAAAAGGGCTGACATACGAAACATTACACGTACCAAATAAATACATTAAAACAAGTATTATCATAAAAATTTAAACTATTAATCAAAAGATAAATTTTGGGTAAAGTGGTAATATTTAGAATTTAAGATGGTAATTGGGTAACATTAATCAGGCTTGGGTTTATTTCAATAAATTACAGGTTTCAATTAAAAACCTATCTTATTTCTACATATACAAGTATTTATGTATAAATAATAATAGACAATTATAAAAATTTTAATTCAATCGATTTAAGTCTCACTTTAGCGGTGAACTTTAAATTTTTCATTAATGAGTTTTCTCCTTAAGGGTTGAGGTTGTGGTCTGGGCTGCAAAACGAATAGATGGACCTAATAAAATAACAACTATCTTTCGCAGCAAGATCGTATGCTTAACGTTCAATAAAAGTTCCAAAGTTCTATATTAAGAAACTTAATATCCGAATTTGAAAATACAAATCGAATTATGAATCGTTAATTTGAATCAAATACCAAGTTTGTCGAATCCGACTCAAATATTGAACACCGTAATTCGTTAAAACAGAATCATTGGTGATCCATCGGTGCATGAGTAATTAAACACTTCACCAAGACATTATAATAAAAATAAAAAAAGATAGAAAAACGTAAATGAAATAAAAGATTGAAAGTAAGAAATTAAGATTACTTCCCTGTGAAGCTAAACATGTCTGACACCTATGATCATAAGTCCTCAAAAGTTGCCGACGACCGACGACCACACCACCACCCACCACCGCCACCACCAACTTTCATCATCATTAATTCTACGTACTTACATAATTTCATGTCATATATACACACATATATATAGGTATATATATATATATAGATGATACATGTATTTATGAATGTAAGTTGGTTAAAAGTTCATATGATCATGTATGAATAAGAAGACTTTTAACAGGCACAATGCGGCTGGTGGTTGACAAAAACATTACTATCATATCATAAGTCATAACTCACTCCCTCACAATAAGTCAATAATACCTAACAATTTGCATGATCAAGTCAATAAAACATATAAAATAGTCACAACAAATACTAACAAAATTGAATTTTAATTAATACACTGCTAGAAAACTGGACATGTGCGGTTAATCATAACTGTATGTTTTTCCAATAGAATATTACTGATAGAGCGACGGATTTGTGATAATGTGATGATAACTTTAACTACATATGATCATACTATTAACGAGACCAATAATGCTCCTTACTTCTATTACTTTTGTTATCAAATAAAGTACATCCCGTATGTATAATTAATAATAAATTTACACTTGATCGATTTGCAGTACTCAATATTATTTATAAAGATGATATTTATGAGCGAAATGGTGAAATATACATCAATCGTAAACGAAATCAAGTCTAAATTTATTATTATTTTACGAATGAGATTACACTTTTTATCAAAATAGAAAAGCAAGAGCATCATTGGTCTCATTGTTAGTATCTACCATAGTTTCTGAAATTTGATGTGCATCGTATCATCCTCGTAAAGAACAAGAACTGCTAGCTTGACATTAATAATTTTGGGAGTTCATTATTGAGGTTACGAATACAATCAACTTATAATGAACTTAATGATATATTATTGTGATGTATAAGTGATAACGTTTTGCGAAAATACAATTGATAATATAATACATTGTGTATTTATATAAAGATATAAGAAGTTAAACCACATCATAATTCTAAATTCAAAAGTACTATAAGCACTGTAAAATGTGATAAATGATATCGTTTTACTTACAATTATTGGATTTGAATTATGTAACATATTTAAATATGATTTAATTGTGATAATTAAGTGATATCGTTTTATTCAAAAGATATCATATTATATTTTAATAAACTTACCGAGTGCACAGTATATAAGTGTAGGTTTTTTATTATTAATTATTATCATTATTTTAAACTTTTTTACATCTTAGTTCTATATTTCAAACACATGTCACGTCATGAATATGTTGAGATTCTAATTTAATTATTCTATTTAGAAACTTTTTAGATGTTTATAAACAAAATGTCACTACATGTAGTAATATGTTTCAGACTTTTACAGAAATTCTATATTAATAATATAGTATTCTAAATTACATTCTATAAAATAATAGATCTTTAAACAATCCGTTAGAAATTTAATTAAATTTGAAAGTCAATTTTTCCAACTAAAATTTAAATTCTGATATCATTAGAGTTGGTTAAAGCATATATGTATAATAGATATGTGTTGAATTAAGTTCATACTCTGGTACTTAAGATATAATCTTTGTTGTTACTTATTAGCTTTAAGTTTTCATTGTTTCAAATAAGGTTTTGCCAAATATCTTTTAAGAATAAATAATGTTATTAGAAAGAGCTAACTAATTGAAGGGGAAATTTTGATTTTTCTAATAGCTAATTGGATCATTTGCGTGTCACTAATTCATCCTTATCTTTATTACTTGAGTGTAAAATCCGAGACCACTAACTAAAGGAAACTTACCATAGGGGTGAGAGTATCTTCTAACCCAACATGAAATCACTATTTAAGAAGAATTTTTGATAGTAAGTTGTCACTCTTTTATCCAAAAAAATCAAGAGTTTGCAAATTTGTGAAAACATAGGTAAAGATGTATAGTAATAGCATTAATAATAGATTCGTCAATTTTATTTCTATCATCAAAATTTATGAAAGTGGTTAAAACTACCTTTACATTGGATTCATCATCCTAAACTCTATCTTCACATTATACAAGATTGTAATATGACTCATCAAATTCAGAGGTTATTATTCATCATTCATCAAATATACATAAGTTTATAAAAACAAAAATAATAATAAAATGAATGTTTATGAGTAAGATTTTTAATAATAAGATACGGGAGACTTTTTAAAAAATAAGGTATACATTTAATAAATAATAACTTTTAGTTGAATTATAAGTATACGAATGGTAATTCAGTCTGAAGATCTATTGGTATATTAAAATTTGTTAAAAAGAATTAAAAAATACCCTAAAAAAGTAATTATTACATTCATTGCACGAGTCATTCAATTCTCTTTGAAGTAATTACATTTACCAAAGGGATGCTTACAATATCTACATCAAATAATCACACGTGCATTTTGTAATGATTGATTAACATATTTTTCTACTAAAGTTTTTAATAATTATGTTGATTTTACGCGGTTTCCATTAGTTTTCGTTTAAAACAATGTTATAGTAAATTAATATTCAATTTAGAAAGTCTAAAAAAAATTAAGCTTGACAAGTGTTTTTTTATTTAATTGAGATAATTTACATGTTTTTAGTATTTTTAATTATTATAGATATTTGTTATTGTTTTATCATTGTGTCTTTCAACTAGAATTTACAATAATACTATCTTACCACTATGTTTTTCTAAACTCATTATTTTAAACTAACAAAACAGTGTTCAGGAAAACATAATGACAAACAAAAAATACGATGGAATATTTTCTCATTGTGTATTATGTTTTATATCATTTTGTGAAATTTTGTCACTTTTTTTATTTTGTTAGATAAAGTAGTTGTTGTGTAAAGTACTATTTCACCATTATGTTTTATAGAATTAATCATTAAAAAATACAATGGTATTTAGAAAAACAAAACTTAAACTATTTTTGTATATAAGGATACCTCAATCGGTTTAAAAAAAATTGCTTACTTTATGATGTATATTTTATAAAAAAATAATGTTGTGTATAAAACTTATAAACATTTATAAAAAAAAAGAAGCTTAAAAAAATCAGCAGAGATGTCCATGTCCAAAATACTCTTTTAACGATGATGAAATAAAATTATTGTGTTCTTTTAATTGTAAAGTACAACAATAAACTAGCAATAAATTTATTTAATATAAAACAATAACAAAAATAACATGAAATGATTAACACGTAACACAATTATAAATACATATAATAAATGAAAAAAAAATATTTATAAAAATTACCTAATATATTAGACAAAATGATTAAAATATTAACATATTTATAACAATAATAAAACACATATTAGACTCAAAAATTTTTACTTAAATTTCTTTTATTAAATACTATTTTTAATATCCTTACCCTAATTATGAAACCTAAAAAAGCTCCCGTACACTTGTAGTCTTGGACTTTGATGTTCTAATTGATTAGCGATCAAGAGGCAGAGATAAATAGACTATCGATTAGGAGGCAGAGATATTTATATTTTAATTCGTAAACACCATTGTTTTTATGTTGTGTATTTTTATGATGTTCTTTATCATATTTATTATAGGGAAGTTTTATTTTCACACTCCAAGATTTTAAATCAACATTCGGGTATCCAATACGTTGCGTATGGGTCCATACGTCACGTATATGGTGGATTGTCGGGGACAGTCATCATTCACTATACGTCGCGTATGGGTCCATACGCGACGTATAGGGCCAAGACTATGACAGACGCGTTTCAGACGCGTGTCAGAGCTTTGTTGGGGTTGTTATACGCCACGTATAACACCATACGACGCGTATAGATTTTCAATTTTGTTTTTGACATTTGCTGAGAAGCATGCCGAACCTATACGCCGCGTATCGACCCATACACGGCGTATAGGTTACGATGTTTTTTATATATAGTTTATAAAAATTTTGCGTATAAGTTATGGTGTCGACTATATTTTGCACGTTAAACTTGAGATTTTGCGTATAAGTTATGTTTTGTAACTTACTAGTAGAAGACCCGCGCAATGCGGCGGCAGTAATAATTTACAACACGATACTGGTTTACGTTATTAATTTTTACAAATACCACAATTCTAATTATAGTAACATAAAAATCAAACACAACAAATTAGTGGTAAGAGAAGGGCTCAAAAGAAGCTAAAGTCCTGTTGTGAGCTGCTCGTGATTCATCTGAATAAGAAAAATCCTTTAAATATAGCCAAACATACAACTACCTAATCAAATGATCGATTTGACGTAGTTTAAATTCTATGATTTCCGATAATATGTAATAAAAAACCAAGTACCCCTTCAACGAGAACTTATATGAATACACGATGAATAACTCCAAGCAATCATCAATGAAGAATTAAGAACTTCCCTCCATCCATCAAGCAAACTGATACCTTTTAAGAACCTTATATTTTTATATCACATTCTTCTAGTCTAAATGAGTCTCATATTTTAGATCTTTATAAGCACCCGTACGTGCATTTAAAATTTGACTAACCATTACTGACTTTTTGTAACCCATTAAAATCTTCAACTTGAAACTTTTTTAGTTGAAGGATAGATTGCATATGAGCACCTGATCTATAGGGAGAATCATGAAAACATCTATTCAGTAAGCATTCTGTTCAATCAAATAATAAAATTTAATAAGTTTTATCATTCATGCCTATTGAAGAAGTAACTACATTTTGAGTAGAATTCACCATTTAAACGTACGAAATCTCGATCTAATAGAAACAATTAATCTATTAGAGATAAGACTGATTCATTCTTTGAAAAACTTCACTATTTAATCTTTTCTTTGACAAAACATTTATCTAATAACTAATTTTTTGGATTTGCTACATCTGAGTTTTATATATATCCCAATTCAATATAAAATTTTTATTTGAAATAACAACTAAATAAGATATAGATTAGATCATTCGAAAGGAATCGTGATATCCATATACTACAATTCATTATGCCTCTATCGATCAATTTTTATGTAAGCTTATAGGTAAGTCTTTGTTCGTTTAATAGTACGGTTAGGGTGAAGGTTTGGAACATATATGTAAGCATATAGGGTTCTGTTATTATTTGGTGGTTTTTGTTACTTAGAAACCAAACATGGCTTGGTACATATACGTATGGTCCATATATGCAAGCAACAAAATTAATGTACATTATATGTATTTTTGTTATGTATACGTAACCTATATACATAACGTGTTACGGTTTTCTAATCTTCATCTTTTTTATCATAAATACTAAGAACACACACTCGTATGTGCTTGTAAATATATAAAATATACAAGATTTCATTCATATCTTGTTGAGATTGGTTCCTAGAGTTCTCACAAAAAAAGCTAGTTCTCATTTGATCCCTCCCTTTTATATATATATATATATATTTATATATACATATATACATACATATATATACATATATACATACATATATATACATATATATATACATATATATATATACATAGATATATACATACATATATATACATATATATACTTAATATATACACTTATATATATATACATATATATATATATATGTATATATAGGTATATATAGGTATATATATACATATAATCAAATGAACATAAACTATATGTACAAAACATTTATTAAAGATATTATCACGCTAGTAAAAACCTATAGTATCTAATTTATATTCATTATTACGTAAATTATATATATTATTACGCGAATTAAAATTACTCATGTTAAAAATATTAATTACGCTAGTTGTATTTATAATTACGTAAGTTATTTTATAATTACACAGTTAGTAATCACGTAAATTATGCGCACATTACATAGACGTTTTTTTAAAAAAAATGATTTTTTAAATAAAAGTATATCAATACTGTACTCAAAATTGATTTTTTAAATAAAAGATTAAAATACTTGATTTTATAGTGTAATTTAAAAAAATAATGTCATATAAAAAAACTATATGTGTTTAAAAAAACTAAAAGAATTTGAAAAGGTCAATAGGCTATTTCCAAATTAACATTTCCAGCCCCCTTTTATGCATGATTTATTCATCTTTAATCTAAATTATTCATCACTTAGATCAGTGGTTGATATTACTTTGCATATTTCGTATGATTTATCAACTTTGTTTAAAAAAACTCTCTCTACAAAATTGAAATGAATAAAATTATATAAATTGAAAAGGAGACGAAAACATGATACATTCGAAAATGACAAATGTGGTGGATCAGATTACAGAATTTTGGACGCAACACGTCAACATTCTCCGCCCAAAATGTTTTATTTTGTTGTCTTGTTCATTGACTCTGTCAACGAGTCCATATGCTGAATCTGGGGTGATACGATTGTATAAGAAAATAAGGTGAAACTTAAAGGTTGTTTTTTATAGGCCCTTTAATTTTTAAAGTTTGACTTGTTTAATTTTAGTTTTAAACTGAACAAGTTTTAATCCAATATTGGTTTTTTCGTTCGGGAACCGGTTTCTAAATATGATTTGGTTTTGACTAGCGTCGACTCGATCCATTTCTAAATATTTGATTTAGCCTGAAAAGTAAATTATGTACGCCTTTAGTTTTAAAGGGTTTTCTTTACACTAACTAAGCATTGCACCTCCATTGAGTAATGCCTGAGTTGAAGCATCCGTAACAAAAGCGAAGCGAGTCACGGTAGCCTATTCAGTTCTTTTAGTGTGTTGTTTGTTTTTCTTCAGAAGCTTTTCCCCACCTCTTCATCTGCGCGCGCGCAGACGCGGGAAGAGCTTTTGAGCGCGCAGACTGTTTGATTTTTGAAAGACGTTTCATTAAAAAAACGTCTTTCTGTGGTCTGCATGGAGAAGATGTGGACTTACCACTTCTGAGGTCTTCTAACCTCTTATCCATTCCCACCTCCCCCACTTGCCGCCCAACCTCCCCCACCTGCCGGACCACTGCCGCCCCACCTCCCCCCACCTGCACCTGCCGGCGCGCCGCTGTCTCCTGCTCGACGCCACCGGCTCCGGTTGCTGCTCCTCCGACACAGGTTGCAGAATGTATGTTTGACTTTGAATAGGCCTTGAAGTGTATGTATAAACATGATCAAATGTTGAATAGGCCTTGGAATGTATATTTTAGCAATCTGCGGATATTAAAAAACATAGTTTTTTTTGCAGACTGCAGACGTTTAGTCCACCTCTTCTGCTACAGATGTCTGCAGATGTGGTCCGCAGACTGTAGACGTTTTCTTGCAGAAAAAACAAACAGCACCTAAAACTCACCCTAGCTTTGATAGTGTGATTGTATCTTTTAAAAATTGTATATATTAAAACGTGACATTATAATCCTACATCTTAGGTTGGGTTATGATTTTAAATTATGAGTATCATTTGAATGTTTAACATTGTTACAAAATATATATGGAAAACATTTATTTTAAACTTTTAAGAGATAATGCTACGAGCCTACGACCCATATGATTCATAGCGCCACACACGGATCACGAATGTCATTGCAAAACTCAATAAATTTCAAGGGCCTTGAGTTTTCTCAAGAAGTAGTTGTACATTGTTTTGTATAATATGTAGAGCACGAGTACACAAGTTTTAACAATGAATAATATCGTTAAACTATATACATAGGTGTTATCATATCCTTCAATATATAACCAAAGCGCAAAGAAATCAAAACCACATAAAATACATATTGATTTAACAGTGATGCATAAGATGATTATACTACCACTTCTCTTTCTCTCTTGCGTCAACTGTAGTTGGTTGGGGCTACCGTTGAAATTATAACTCAAATGGTTATCTTCAGCCAACACGAGACTAAAATCTTTAACCACTTGAGGATAAACATCTTTATAACACACGTTACACCACCAGACTAGAAACCCTTTTGACACTTCATACAAGTATTCATACATTTCTCGTATTTGCCTATTTAGAAAATAGATATGTATCTAAAGCGTTCGTAATGTTAATATAACGCGAGATGCATTTATGTAGAAGTTTAAACATAAAGCAACAACTAGAATGACTGCAATGTACACTCAAGTGACAGAGCTCTCATAGTGCAACTTTTTTAAGGAGACAGTAATTTCATAAAAACTTAGAAGACAACAGTAATTTCATAAAAACTCAGTGAAAAATTAGTGGCAACGGGTGAAAATAACATGTGTTACCCTGCAAGTGAACAGTAAAAACTAAAGTTCACTGTCGTGATATTAACTCACCTCAAGAACAAATGTTAAACAAACAACATTGCGCATGAATAAAGTTTAACCGCGAGCAAAACCACTTCACAACAAAACTTGAGGCCATAGCTTTTCAAGTATGAGAACATTTGTAGCTAATCATCATCCATAATGCCTCGGGAGGTTTCGTGTTTTGGATTTATATGACCTTGTGTATACCGATGTTGAGATCTGAGGATATGGAAATGAGGAGCGGGAGAGAGTGGTGCCACGCGGCTTTGAACACGCGCTTGTGGTGAGCTTTGATGGACTGTGAAGGTTTGTTAGAGTTATACCTGATGTCAAATATGTGAATCATTGGGTCTGCTGAACCTGAGGTTAAGTATAAGCCATCTGGTGACCATGCCTGGTTGATCAAGGCGGATTGAGACTCGCTACTTTCTTGTTTCCAACCGAATTCATGGATTTCTGTTCGTCTTAATCTGATGTCGAATAATCGCAGTTGTCTCTCTGGAGTACTGCAGTTAAGAAAAGAAATTTCATACATGTTAATGGTGTCTGTGGACCAAACTTAAACTGACTCGGACCTGAACTGGTTATATATGGTCCAGTTCTTGGTTCTTGGTTCTTAGTTTTAAGGGTGTAAACAAACCGAGCTACTCGATATCAACTCAGTGAAAACTTGAAGCAAGTCGAGCTTAAACAAGCTTGAACGTAAATTAAAGCTTGTTTAATGACTGAGACCAAGTGTAACTAGGATCACGAGCCTAGACAAGCATATTATTTATGTTGATATAGTAACTTTTTTAATATAAAAAATAATATTACATAATAAATATAACTATATAGATAATTGTGATAAAAATAACAAATATTATGTTATGCATATAGAATAAACTAGCCAAAGCTCGAGCATAGCTTGAGTTTCGAAATTTCCTCACGAGCTCTGTTAAGTGTTAAGTTAAACTTAGGCAAGCTCAGTCAGGTCAGCTCGTTCACACCCTAACTTAGTTCATGGTACTTGATCCTTGGTGTGAAATAACTTGGTTCTCGGTCCAGTCAACTACCCTTCTTAGGCCATTCCGGTCTGGAACGGTACTGGCTCTAAACCATTATCATTTTCACATTGATTATTAACAAGGACTTGAAAACAGAGGTATATTAAAGCTAGTCTGTTATCACACAAAAGCTACCCATTTAGTCATTTACCCTATACAAACAATATTTTGGGTAGTCATAATGGACAAATTAATAATTTACCAGGTTCAACCCGTTAATTATTTGAACAACTTTTGTTTAATTCAATTAGTGAAAGATGCATAAAGCAGGTCAACATAGTTTAGTGTTTTACACTTTTACCTGGTTTGAACCATAAAAAGATTGAAGTCACGTGGATTCGGTAGAATACTCATACACTTGCTTTCAATCTGATGCTTGTAATCAGCTCTCCCAGTTTGTAAATCAAATCCAATAATCCGTTTATCTGCACCAACAGAAACTACCATCTGTTTTTGTTGCATCCCAGCAACACCCATTACCGCTGAAGAATGCATACTTCTATGCAATACTTTTGGTTTCCAGGAATTCTCCCCGTTTTGCTCAGTCCAATGGACAACCGCATGATCACTTCCACCGGTAACAAAACAAACATCCTCCCATGGCATGAATGCTATGCAGTTGATAATACCCTTAACATGTGGTTTATCTTCAAAGAAAGTTACACGTTTTTTCTGCGATAAAATTGATGATTTTTGAAAAACCAAGCATAAAGCGTGTGTAACCGTTGTTCTTGGTTTTAAAAAGCACGCCTGAGGCGCGACTAGGCGCAAAGCGACCTCGGGCGCAGCAGCCATCGCTTTTCGTAACACAAGGCGAGAGCTGTACAAGAAGCGAGGGCTTGAACTTTTTCTTGAAGCACTGAAGCGAGAGCTTCTTGTACACTACAAGGGCTGTTGGGCCAGTTAAGGTTAAATGAGCTATTATATTGCTTTTGTTATGGCCCATCATTAAAAAAGTAAGCTCAATTGTTGTAAAAAAAACTACAGTAAAAACACATCAGAGGGTTTTACCCTAAAAAAATGTTCGTAACTTCTCTCCTCGCACTCTCCAATCCGCGACCACCCTACGCTGTCCTCCGGCTTGATTACAGGTGTGAAGTGTGAACACCCCCCCCCCCCCGGCGGCCTTCCTCGGTTGTTAAGGACATACTGTTTGTTCTTCTGTAAGAATTCTATGGTTCGGTTTTTTGATCTTCTTTACTAGAATTATGATATGTTTCTTGTTAGTTGTTACAATTTTTATTTACTGGAGTTATCTCTTCTTTTTATTACTAAGTTACAATTTCATAACATAAGGAAATTACAATTCATGCTGGACTTTCATTCTGATCTACTCACCTTTGGTTTTAAAATTTTGATTTACATGTTGTATGACTTGTGTTGTGTCCCATTGACTATACTTTTGTTGAATTGTTGTTAAATTGTTAGTTTATACTTTCATTTGTTACAATCTATGTTGGATTGTTGGCCTTTTATGTTCAATTGTTCATTCTTTTTTCATTTGTTGTTAGATTCTTGTTTGGAATCTGGATTGTCTTCTATGTTTTCATTTGTGTTTGTTGAACTAGTTTAGTTAATTAGTTTACTTTGATATTAAATGTATTAAGTTTTTTTTTCAATTCTAGTTAAATGGACGTCGATGGAGGTGAAGCGGGTGTCGATACTACAAATGCAACTTATACCGGTGACCCGAGTAGGAAATATGGAACGGTTGACCCACCCCATAAACAAAATCCGATGGACGTGCAACTTTTGTGGAAAACCAACAACCGGAGGGATGTACCGGTTAAAGCAACACTTAACTGGTGCATTTAGAAATGTCCTTAGATGTCTCAAGTGTCCCGCACATGCACGTGAAGAGATGAAAAATTTTATGTTAAAAAAGGCCAAAAATAAACAATGGATCTTACGGCTGATGATTTTGATTTGGGGGACGAGGAGGAGGAATGTGTGGTAACGAAGGTTAAGAGAGCAGGTGGTTCAAGTCAAGCATGTTTATCTAAAAAGGCAAGACAAAAAGGGCTTATCGATATGTTTTTCGCTCCTAAACTTTGAAG
This sequence comes from Flaveria trinervia, assembly GCA_025506515.1. Lineage (NCBI taxonomy): Eukaryota > Viridiplantae > Streptophyta > Magnoliopsida > Asterales > Asteraceae > Flaveria > Flaveria trinervia. Next base: position 4,750,922 of record CM046443.1, read on the forward strand.
ATATACTTAAAGGTAGAAATGAGGAAGACCACAATGATCAATGAAGTTTGTAAAAAAGAATTGAGAGGCAAGGCTTGTAGGGAGATAGGTAGGTGGTTCTATGACGCGCGCATTCCTTTCCATGACTTGCACCGCATTCTCCTCTCCTATTTCATCAACCATTTCTTCAAGCATTTTAAGCAATGCATGAGCATCCTTTGTAATCTCTAATGCGTCTATTGACTTCACAAACACCAAGCCCTTTGGAGAATTGACCAAAAAGTTTATAATATCTTTTGGAATAGTGGAATCACGCCAACCATCAGACAAAATAGAACATACTTCGATAGCCTATTCTTTTTTGTGATCATCCATCTCCCTCTTGGTATCATCGCTTCTTTTGTAAGTAATGGCACCCTCGATTCTTGCATAGATGGTGCTTGGAATCCGGACCAAATTGGACGGCCGCTTCCAACATAATCTTAAAGCTATCATAAGTGGCGGCATGGAAAGAAATATCCGCGTCATAGAACCACCAGCCTATCTCCCTACAAGCCTTGCCTCTCAATTCTTTTTTACAAACTTCATTGATCGTTTGTTGTCTTCCTCCTTTTCTACCTTTAAGTATATCTTCAGGTTTAAGAGCGAAAAACATATTGATAGGCCATTTTTGTCTTGCCTTTTTAGATGAACTTGCTTGACTTGAACCACCTGCTCCCTTAACCTTCGTTACCACACACTCCTCCTCCTCGTCACCCAAATCAAAATCATCAACCGTAAGGTCCATTGCTTGTTTATTTTTGGCCTTTTTTAACATAAAATTTTTCATCTCTTCACGCGCATGTGCAGGATACTTAAGACATCTAAGGACATTTCTATAACCACCAATTAAGTATTGCTTTAACCGGTATACCCCTCCGGTTGTTGGTTTTCCACAAAAAAAATTTCCACAAAAAATGCACGTCCACCAGATTTTGGGGGTGGGTCAACCGTTCCATATTTTCTACTCGGGTCACCGGTATAAGTTGCATTTGTAATATCGACACCCGTTTCACCTCCATCCGTGTCCATTTAACTAGAATTGAAAAAAAAAACTTAATACATTTAATATCAAAGTAAACTAATTAACTAACTACTAAACTAGTTCAACAAAATCAAAACTCAAATGAAAACGTAAAAGACAATCCAGATTGCAGACAAGAATCTAACAACAAATGAAAAAAGAATGAACGATTAAACATAAAAGGCCAACAATCATGATTGGATAACTCTAGTAACAAATGGAAGTATAAACTAACAATCTAACAACAATTCAACAAAAGTATAGTAAATGGGACACAACACAAGTCACACAACATATAAATCAAAATTCTAAAACCAAAGATGAGTAGATCAGAATAAAAGTCCAGCATAAATTGTAATTTCCTTCTATTATCAAATTGTAACTTAGTAATAAAAAGAAGGTCCTTAACTAACAAGAAACATATCATGATTGGATAACTCTAGTAAATAAAAATTGTAACAACTAACAAGAAACATATCATGATTCTAGTAAAGAAGATCAGAAAACTGAATCATAAAAGTTCTTACAGAAGCAATCGTCAAACAATAACACAGAAACAAGCAGTCGCGCAGGTCCTTAACAGCCGCGGGGGGCCGCCCGAGGGGGAGGGTGTTCACACTTCGCACCTATAATCAAGCCAGAGGTCGCGGTGGTCCTTAACAGCGGAGGGGTCGCGGTGGTCCTTAACAGCAGACATGGTTGCGGTGGTCGCGAATTGGAGAGCGGGAGGAGAGAAGTTACGAACTAGTTTGATTTAGGGTAAAACCCGTTGATGTGTTTTAACCGCTGTAGGTTTTTTTACAGCAACTGGGCTTACTTTTTTAATGATGGGCCATAGCAAAAGCAACATAATAGTTCATTTAACCTTAAAATTCTTTCTGGCCCAATAGCCCTTGTAGTGTACAAGAAGCTCTCGCTTCTTCGCTTCAAGAAAACGCTCACAAAGCCCTCGCTTCTTGTACAGCTTTCGCCTTGTGTTACGAAAAGCGATGGTTGTTGCGCCTAAGGTCGCTTTGCGCCTCGGGCGTGCTTTTTCAAACCAAGGGCGACCCTTGAGGCGAGGGTTGGGTTTTTTTGTAACACAAGGCACATACTGTACGAGAAAAGTGCGATTTTTTAGGGAAAAATCCCTTCGAGGCGTGCGTTTCTTGTTGTACAGAGGGTGTTTTTTTGCTTCAAAGTGCAATAAATGTTGCTAAAGAAGTTATACATACATGTAATTTATACATTAAAGCATATATAAACATTATTTATAGCTATATTTTGGGTGGGGATACTGAAAACCTATAGGATTATATAAAAAACTTATATACACACTAAGCGCTTCGCGTACGAAAAGCCCTCCGCTTTTGCACTTCGCGCTTCGGTTTTAGACCTTGTCGCCTTGGTGCACTTCTCGCTTTTTAAAACCAAGCCATTGTTTGTAAAAATCATACAAAGTGTTTGTTACCTCTTTTGATTTATTTAAATTGAGGACTGCTATCTGAGAGTCCCCAGCATCAGCAGTGTAGACAGTGAACAAGCTGCCACCATGCGGATGCCATGCTATATCTTCAGGCCATCTTCTTTGCTTGGTGGATGCACAATCAGATGTACTAAGAATAGATGCACTTGATCTGTCACTGCAACAAATATGTAATAATATCTACGGGTTAAGCCAAAGTTTAAAAGAACATAATTGAGCCTCGAGGTGTTCCCTTCACCTCACGAGGCGTAAGCCTTAAGGCGAAACAAGACGTAAGCCTGATGCAGAAATGATAAATAAAAAGTGTTGTAAAAATCGACCTAGGCAACCGATTAATCGGGGATTAATTGGTAGTCAGCCCATTACCTTGTCGATTTCAGCTAATCGGTAGTCGGTCCTAGGCGGCACTACTCAGGATTAATCGATAGTAATCGCTAGTAATCGGATCAGTTTTCCTAGGTGGTCCTAATTGACCGAAAACTATGTTTTTTTCTACTTTTTTGTCAAAATCGGACCTAGCCGGTCCTAATTGACCAAAAATCATTAGTTTCGGCAACTCTCGGCTAGATTCCGGCGATTTTCCGGCCAGATTCCAATGAAATGCAAAATTTCTAGCGGAAAAACATGAAATTTCGGGCCAAATATGTGTGTCTATATACATATCTGAACATTTATATTAAAATTACATGTAATATATATATATAAACTCCAATCCGATTAATCCCTAGTCGGTGCCTTACCGTCCGACTAGCGCCTAGCGATTTTTACAACATTGTAAATAAATATAAAAAATATATATCTTATAAGAAATAAGCATGATTTATCTAATCACATACTAGTCTTTATAAACATGAACATACTCATTAGCTAACTTGCAAACAATTCAGGGGGATGTCAAATTTAATCAATTCTCTATTGTGATGTCAAATTAAGGGTGGATGATTAAAAAATAAGATCTATTTTGCCGCCACAGTAAAAAAATTGTGCCAAATTTCCTCACCGCCTCAAATCAAATCCGCCTTAGCGTTTTTGTTACGGCCTCACCCCTTTGAGGCATACGTAGACCGTAGTTACGTACCGGATGAACTAGGGGTTAAGCAAATACAAAAAAACAAATTTAAGTTTACTAAATTTGGGTTGTTCATAACGACAATATATGCGTTCATCCAAAAATTAAGTAAATTAGAAAATTAAAATGAATGTATGATCGGAATATTACATAAGGTTCAAATAAACATTACAAAAACCACCGAAAACAAAATGAAGCAAGCTAATATGGACAAAAAGAGCAAGTCGAGTATTATTTAACAAACACACTGTATGGGAAAAAAACAATGCAAATCTGAATTTATGTTAAATAGTTGTAGTTATTAACAGGTTAGAACGTATTGTGATTATTTACAGTATAGAAATTGTTATGAAGGGTACTTGAGTGTTTTACTTAATTTGTAACCACTTAAGTCCCATCAGGATCCCATTTACCAATATAAGATTGATTAGCAGATGATTAAAAGAGATTATATCATTAATTATTGTAAAAACCAAGGATATACTATAAGCTGAAACATAACATGTGTTTTTGTATTCACGATCTGTCATTTCATATTTATGGCAGAAATTCGCTTTTTCATTGATTCTCACCTATATCTATGGTCTGAACACAAAGGAAAACAAATTCCCAGCCTTACCAACTTGGCAATTAAACAATATCTATCTATCATCTTCAATCCGTTACATAAAGGGGCTTTATAATACAAATTCAACATAACTTAAATCATAGCAAACTAGTATATAATAGATTATGGTTTCTTAGGAAAAAAAATAAAAAGATATGATATTAAAAATGCTATTAAAGATAATTCATTTTAACAAGTGAAAGGGTATAAGATTTCTTATAAGCTTTTAAGGAATGTGGATGGTAGCATGAAACATGTAGTAATACTGGAGCATGATATAGAACATACCCTTTGGCCTGAATTTGCCATAGATTTACAAGTCCATCAAGAGCACTGCAAAACATTTCAAAGCACAGTCAATAACAGAACAAAAAAGAAGTGCAGGAAATTAAAGTATGCATATGCAAATTACAATATAGGTGGAAACAAGATTCCGCTTAAAAAAATTTGGGAAATAAAAGATATGTATGTGGAAGCCAGTAAGCCACCCAAGTACTCAACTGTTTTATTAGAACCACAGTCCCCCCACAACTGTTCTTAACTAATGTATAAAGCCACCAAGTAGGTATCTTGCTACATCTATGCCAATTCCAGCCAAAAACATGTCGGATAATGAAAACACCCTTAGATTTTAAAAAAGACTACAATTGTAGCCTATACATGTTGACAACTCATCCAAGATTTTGTCTTTTCAAAAATTTCAGTGGCAGTTCATTATATGATATGTTTTACATTGGAATTGTCATAAATGAAACATGATACATACTTGGGTGGCCTATAAAGCATTTCATAATAAGTGGCTTAACATAGAAAGTTCAATACTGGATGGCCTCCACATATATTAGAAAAAAAAACACAAATAAGTACTATAGATTGATTTCCAACATAAGAGTTCACAGGAGTATCTTTTTTCAAATCCTCCATTTGTTGCAAAATCTACTCTATAATGATCTAATTGTTAAATCCATTAGAATACCTCATACTAAATGAATATAAAGATGAAGATTAACTAGAGAAAATGATCAAACTACCACTACCTTGTTTGCCCCTTTGTATTGAAATTTTAATGAACAAAAACTTATAATCGTTTAAACAGCCTCATAGGAATAAAATCTTAAAAAACACTTGGATACCTAGTCACGAAAAGCTGGTCATTTGTCGGACACAAGGCAAGACTTCTCAATTTTCTCTTATGCTGAGATGGAATGTGGTTGGATGATTGGCAATTAATTGTGCGAGGTGAAGATGAACTGCATATCATCTGAATTAAATCTTTATGTTCTCTTTGCTCTGCAATTTTGAAAATTTTGCAAAAAGTGAGCCTCCAGATTAACCAAGCAAGTGTGCAAAAATTATGATGGTTCAGCAGACACATATCTTATGCACAACGTTACAGTAAATACAAGTCTTTTTGCACACAAGTCATAAAAAGTTTTTTTTTATCATGCTAAACCAATACTATGGCTAACTGTATAAAAAAGGTGACCAAGCTTTTATAGAGCAGAAAAATCATCACAATTTTAAGATTTTTAAATTAAGGTGATCTGTGATCTGACCAGCTAACTGGTCAGATTGGCAGCAGACCATAACTTTTGACCATATTGATGTTTTCCTTGGCATGGCTTTTGAAAACCCAATTAACTTTGGTAATAATACTTTTTGAAACTTTGATGCTTTAGCCTATAGTAATTTGATTACCAGAAACAAAAATCAGACCAACGTTGGCTATCTTTTTTTGTAATCAACTCTAAAGAAAGTGGCAAATATTACCAAATTTCCGTTTTATCCCTTTGGATCGAGTCTCGCCACCTTCTTGTTCAAGTGGGACTCTATTTCCTTTGTCTTTCACAGCACTTTTGCTATGTGTTGGAATTGATATACTGTCACTTTCTTCCATCTTGATAGGAACACGTGGTTTGGGATTCACTGCAGGGATAACAAGTTGCGGTCTTTGGTTATGTTTTCCATTTCTAAAAGGATCACTGGTTTTTGTTGGACTACATGATCTCCTCTCTTCCTTCACTTTTACACTATTTTCAGAAACTTTTGTAGACGATAAAGTGTTGTCTCGACTTCTGATGTGTGCCAATTTACGTTCTGTTTCCTCTAATCTCTTTTCAGCTTCTTCAAGCTGCATACCTTCTCCAAAAAGATATTAGCTTTTATTTCCCAGTTAAAAAAGAAATTATTATCTCTTAACATGTCAATATTTGCATGTAACACAAAAAGAAAGGAGAACTTCCCTCCAACACACAAAGGACGCGCTCTATCTAAGCAACAACACAGCAGTTAACTGATCACTAACTTAACATTATTTTATACTTGGCATTAGAAGACTTGAGGCGTTCCTCTTCATTATATGAGGCTATTTTGACCCATTTACTTATTAGCAAGTCAAATTAGGTTAAGTTTAGTCACTAGCAGACGGAAGGAACATGTAGTGGATTTTTAATGCATAAAACCTCCTAAATCACTTACTCAAAACAATTAGATTATTGTTAGAATACATGAAATCATATTTTCAAGTTAATTATATGGAAAACATTCAAAATTTTGGACAGTAAGTGTTTGCTAGAACTAAATCCGATTTGTTTCTACCTGTACAAAAAGTACTCATTTTGAATCATGCCCAGTCTACCTGAACCAATCCGCCCAAATTGCCAACTCTACTCATCATATTATTCTCAATTTCTCATGATAAAGTTTTGCTTTCAACAAGAACACATCCTAACAAAGATCCCCCACATGGCAATGAATGGTCCAATATAGCAAGTGTGGTTTGCTAGAGAGCTTCTTACACACAAACCTGAATTAACACACCATTATGGCGTCATCGCCTCATAAGGAAACCATGTAACATAATCAAACATATCAACCAACAAGATTTACAGATAATTACACTACTCAAGTTATCCAAAAATACTAAGGAATACATATGTGATGAGGAGCCCTAGTGCAATACATTCACACATAACACATAGCAACTATAAATTAAAGAATGGCATGAATGAGTCTCAACATGACATTGTGTTAAGTCTAATCAAAAATTGTAATTAGCTTCGAAAATGAGCCAAACATCTTCCTTAATAATTAAGTTCAAGGTGCATTTTCATCAACCTTCAATGAAGGGTGCAGTGAAAAACACCCGATTCTCTCTAGGTCTGAAGTACAAATCCTGCTTACACTAGACGGCCCAGCACGAGCCACAATTTACCTACTCCGTAGTTAGCAGGCTATTAACCGGTACAGTGAGTTACACACAGAAACAGTTATTACATGCATCAAAAATCAATCTATTATGATTTATGAGTAAATATGACGAGAATGTGCATTTTCCTCATATAACATTCTCACTCTCATCTAATTATCACAATTTCCCCCGAAACGTCATCAATTTGTATTCTTCCGTCGTAAACCCTAAAGCAAACCACTAAAACCAGCATCTCCTTATACGTCACACCAAAACGAAATTCAACATTTCAATAGCATAAAAGAACAAAAAACCTACGATTCAAAATAAATCTCAACCAACTGATTACATACATCATCAACAACAAGTTAATGAATCAATAGTCAATACGATCATCCTAACATGAGTGTGGTTTGAGGAGAAGATTAACGAGGGGAGTGAGAGTAACAACACCTGTGATTTGTAATAGGCGACACGTGTACGGAGATGATCCACTTCTTTGGCGCGATGTTCGATCAAAGCAATCAAGGCCTCTTCTTGCTCCTCTCTCTCGGTTTTGTCGTCGCCGGAGCTCGACGCCATCGTTGCCTAAGTTGTCGCCGGCGGCGGCGGCGGCGGCGGCGGCGGTGGTGGTGGTGGTGGTGATCTTCGCTTTTTATTGGTGTGCAAACCGTTTAAAGACGCTTTTTTGATGGGTTGTGTACGAAAGGGGTAACCATGGGTTATAACATTTTGTCTTGTAATATTATAGAAATAAACCGACTCGTGGTTCTAAACCAAAGTAGTGGATAAGACTTAAACTAACATCTCCGTTACATGATTACATTACACTCGTCGTCACCTTAGAGTTTTACACGAATGAAATGAATTTCGGATGTATGATTTATCTTATATCACAACAAAACATATACATGAAACGGTCGAAGAGATTGTTGTTTCTTGGTATATAACCCATTTTAATCATTATGATAACTTTTTTTCATAAGTTTACATCATTTTAGGTTAATATCGTGATTTATATCTTCAATAATTTATTTAATTAGTTTTTTTTATAATTTGCTACTTAAGGTGTCCTATGTTAAGATAAACATGACTAATAACTTGTATTATATGGTAATAATATGAATAGTTGGTACATTATATATGCACTTATAACATAACATAACATATTTTTTACTTGTATTGGATTAGTGTTATCATGAGATGTTATACATGTATATAAATCTCTGTTTCGTTTATTGTTACATTAATACCATTATACTTTTGTGTATTAAAATCTTTATTTGAACTATAAGGTTCTTATTATGCGAGGTTAAAAGTTCTAATCAATTTTATTTTGTTGCTACAAAGATTTTATCCTGTAATATTATAGAAGTGAACTGACTCGTGGTTCTAAACCAAAGTAATGGATAAGACTCAAACTAACGTTTATGTTCTATGATTACATTACACTCACCCTACCTCAGAGTGTTACAGGAAGGAAAAGATTTTCGGATGTATGGTTTATCTTGTATCATAACAAAACATATGCATGAAACGGTTGAAAAAACTGTTGTTACTTAGTATATAGCATTTTTTAATCATTATGATAATTTTTTTCAAAAAATTGCATCACTAAAGGTTAATATTGTGATTTGTTTTTCCAATAATTTATTTAATTAGGTTTTTTTAGAAATTATTAGTTAAGGTGTCAAGACAAATACGACTGACAACTTCATCATCTATGCACGTATAACATAACATTATTTTTAGTTGTATTGGATTAGATCTCATGTTATCATGAGATGTTATACACATATATAAATCTCAATTTCTATTATATGTACTTATTTTTGTTTTTTTCATTAATACCATTATATATTTGTGTATTAAAATCTTTATTTGAATTGTAAGATTCTTATTATACGGGGTTAAAAGCTCTAATCAATTGCATTTTTTTGCTGCAAAGATTTGCACCAATGATCTTGATCTCATGTAGCAATGTTGAATGGTGTATGGATTTGACTTATTCGATCAATTTTGATGATGGGTGTTAGTAGTGTTTTAACATTCCTTATACCATTTAAAAGTATTATACTTTATCGTTTGGTTTGTTTCTAACATATGTTATTTCTATAGACATTGACCTATCAATCATTAAAATGTTGTTATATTATTTTATGTTATTACTCGTATCAGTATGAGTGAATCTTTAAGCTGATAAGCCAGGTTGATGCACATGAACTAGATTCGTTCTATCTTTGCTAAAACCTAAGTAGAGCTGTCTTGACCTTTATTAGGTTTAGACTCAAGTCGGTTTGGACATGGGTTTACTATCTGAGGTGCCTCCCATTCATATCTTTTAATCAGCCATATTACATTGTGTTTTCAAATGATGTGGTGGACTTAATTCAATATTGTCATTCATGTACGTTTGTTTCTCATTTGCAAGTGATGGTTGTGGGCTGCCATTGGCTTATTTTATCTTGACCTATAAAAAACAAGTCCACTCTATGAGTGTGATATAAAAGACATTTGTGTGGATGGTAGGCTTTTTTAGGACATGTGTTATGGCTTTGTTAGTCACATGTTTGAATTTTGAATTTGACAATTTTTTTACAGTCTATTCATTTTTTTATTTGAGTCTAACATTTTTTACATGATGGCTTTTGAAATTCTCTTTTATTAAAATTTTCTTTCTCTAACTTAGGTGTGTTAATCCTTCTGCTCTTTTTTTTACTTACTTTCTTTTCACCATTTGCATGAATATCATCTAAGTCGAGTACGAGGGTGTGTTTAACCGAAACAATCCATGTGAGAATTTCATTGACCATTACGGCGTTGATCGTTACCTCATCCCTCTACCTCGTGTCGTGGACAACGTTGTTTGTGGCATGCCCGAAGGCATGGTTATTATCTACACCATTTTTTGTGATGCTCGTGCGATCGTATTTCCATCTTGCTTATTATTAAAATTATGGGTTAGTACGAGATTCAATTTCTCTGAACTATAAAACACATTATAAGAGTTAAAAAAAGAATTTATTTACATAAAAAGTTTAAATGGATTTAAGGAGACACTTATAAAACTTGATTGTTGTTAGGAGATTTAATTGGATGAGGTTGTGATTGGTTAACCCGTTAGCCAATACTAAATTCAATGACAATGCAAAGCATACTCGTTTTAGAAAAATAAATTCAATGATAATGCAAAGCATTTAGCTATTTGATTATCATCAAAAGCCTTATGACCTAGTAGTATCAATGTGTGTAGGAAACGTTTCATCATATGAGTAAACGTTTCAGTCTCATAGCAAATGGAAGATATATATTTAAAAGTAAGATTAAACTGTGTAGGACCGTCGAAGGGTATGCATATACAACATAACAATAAAAAGAGGAGAGTTGCTTAAGAATACTTAATTAATCAAACAGTGAAATTGGTTAACCTCTAGAAATGATGCTAAAAACACAAGTACATATGAGACAGAACAAGATAACAAAATACACAAGGAGGTGGTTTTCAAGATTACAGTATATTGCATTCTCAAGTTTTATTACAAATGTTACAAAGCATACTAGAAAGCTATAAGTACTTGAGATACATATACTACATACAGCCGGCCATACTTTGAAGGTCGGCTGGATACAATTGACTAGACACAAACAAAATCAATTGTAGAGTCAAAAGACAGATTGCCTTTTGACTAGTGACTATGATATGACATAGCTTACATCCTAATCCATTACAAAAGGATAAAGTACATGAAGTAGAAAGTTTTCATACTCAAGACCTTAATGTATAGTTACTAAAAGTATGGACATTTTCACCAACTTATAAAAGTTTGTGACTTTATAAAGTTGCAACGAAAAGGTATCCAACTTTATGTAAAGTACATCAGATAAAGCATGTATACTAAAAGTCTTCGGAAGAAATCTGTCTTCAAGTGTTGGCTTCGGAAGATTTCATCCTTGGATTTGGAAGATATTTGTCTTGGCTTCGGAAGATTTCACACTTAGAATATTTCTGTTGCTTATATGAAACTTCCGAAACATTCTTCTTCGGTACCCATATGCATGCATGCAGGAGAGACTTTTGGTGTTTAGGTTGCATCAGCCTCTTCATATAATCTCTACAAACCGTATATTATAAAAAAATATAATGATCATTGAACATAAATAAATTGAAATAATATGTTTTTCACCTCTTGTCATGCATGGTTACCTAAGTTTAATATGTAACCATTAAAAGGATTAATTACTAGCATAAATTAAATAAATAGATAAATAGATAAAGGAAATGATATCATAGTAACCTCACACAACTCGAACAGAAACAACATCGTTAAACATTTTCTTAGCTGATTTGGCAAAACGCTACAAGTGTCGGCGTTATAGTCTAGACCTAAAAGAGGTGACTTTAATTTTTAGCCACCTAGCACGTGTTGTACATAAATACCAGGGGCGACTTTTGGGCGTTGATTCATAAGCCAGAGTCTCTCTGAATGCAAGTGCAAAGTACCTACATTGGCGATACATGGCTCACGGTAAGCAAAATCCTCTCGTCGTGTCTATATCATCGTCGATCATTACAAATTGTGTTTGATTTAGTCTTTCCTTAATGAAGCCAGTGACTTTTTCTATATATGCACGTATTTTGTGCTTCAATTTTATGAGTTATCATATATGCTTCAATTTGATAAATGATTTTATAATCGATCCGAATGCATAACTGTTTTATGATTATCCTGTGTCTCTTTGATTATGATTTGAGTGTTTTAAATCGCTTGAGTTGTTTCGATTCAATTTGTGTTTATTCAATCGATTTAAAATTGCAATCAATCAATTAGATCTACTTGATTTTGTTATTATGAAATGGATTTGAGAATTGATTATTTATTTACTAGAACTGTAATTTTATGTGTTACTACACATAGGCACAAGCTTCGGATTCATTTAGGGAAAAAGAATTTGAGATTCGTTTATCAAAATTTTGGGGATTTTAGATTGTAGGTGAGAATCCAATAAATATCGTAAGAATTATTGTCTGTCACTCATTTTCAGTTATGTGTATGAAATTTGGATGAATTTTAAGAGAATTGAGATGTAAGGATTTATTATAATATCAGATTACGCCTAAATTACATCAATACATCAAAAGCGGAGCTTGTAACTTTGACCTCAAATGAAGTTTTATTGCTCTAACTCTAAATGTTTTGTCATTATTCTCAACCGCTCACTCTAACAACTAATTTCTTATAGTTATTATTTATATTCAAGTTTTTATTAGATTTCACATTGTATATCTTTAAAGTTAATGTATATTAATTAGATATTAGATGTGAGAATAGAGCCATTATACAAGATATCATTTCCGATAAATTCATATGGAAACTAACGCTAGAATTTTTGTAAAGAAAACCAAATAAATAAGTAATGACCCAACAAAATAATTCATGCCACAAAAGGAACCAACAATTCTTGGTCATAACTCATAAGAGTTCCTAAAGGGGAGGTATGAATATCATTTAATATAAGAATTATTTTATAAAATTATTTATTTTCATACTTATTGTGTACTTTTACATTTAATGTTCGTAGTTATAACTTAATAATTCTCTTAGAGGAAATATAAAATTTCAAGAGGCCCATAGGATTGTTATTTACTTTGGGTCATATAATGATATAAATTAGCACTATATTTTTATGAGATATTAAAGTCAAGTTTAATATATGAAGTTTAGGTTCGAGCATGAGCTCATCTAACTTTGATTTGATTGGAGCGGTTAACAAGTCAATTTTATATGACTGATGAGTGGTTAGACTTGTTTACACCTTATTAAAAACTATTATTATTTTTTATTATAAACATAAAGAAGTAGAGGGTGTTTATTAGTTAAGAATCTTTATGAAGTATAATAGAATTAGAATATTATGATCACGTGAAATTTTGGTTGGTCCATGCTTTTAGATATTGTTCCTAAGACTTGTGTTTGGTAGTTTTCTTTATGTATAAAAGCACATTAAAATTCTTATTTCATTCTTTTCAATATTCTTACACGTCAAAGAAAATATGTACAAACATAACCACTTTATAAGATAACTTAAAACATAAAAGATATTATTGCAATTATTTATAATCAAACTAATACATTTATATTAAATTAACAAAACAGAAATAGGGAGATAGATTTTTACATATGCCCAAGGTATATGGTGGTTACCAACTTACCATGGTTTAAACTTTAAAGGATATCCATTATTATGGTATGAATCATATATTGAAATCAATATCATATTCTTTGATTCACATACCTTTACAATAACACTTACTTTTTTTTATATTATAACTCGAATATTATATTTATAATTTTTTGGTTAGAATGGTATTCTATAAAAGTAACCAATAGTCAAATATATTAAAGAGTGTGTAAAACGTGAGATTAGTCCTAATTACCACCTAAATGGTAAGAAAATGAAAGTCAACTATCTAAAGTCACAAGTTTGACCAGAAAATATTGTCCAAAAAGCCAATCTTAAAAACTCCCTAAAATGCAAGGCAACAAAGGGAAAATGAGATTTTGAATAATCAAGTCATACCCTGATGAAGGTAATATATGCCTTAAAGATACAGTTAGTGGTTAATTAATATTTAATATGTGGTTAAAAGCCCATTTAATTTGAATATTTGGTGACAAAAAGAAAGTAATGCCCTTATTTGGGTAGTTTATTACATGATCAAATCCTTTAATGTAACATACAATTATAACACACAACCTTTATGCACCTTATAAAAGAAACTACAAAATTTAGCCAATTAGACTTGCATACAATCAAGAAGTAAAGAACCTTACAAGTTTTCACCTTTGATGGCATTAGAAACAGAAGAAGTGTGTGATGATGGTGGTAGTACACCAAGCAAGGTGGTTGATGAGCAGCAGCCACCACAGTTGGCGGTAGAAGTGGCGGACGATAAGAGCAAATCGCCACGACACCCTCGTTGGACAAGACAAGAAACACTTACGCTTATCGAAGGCAAGAAAGCTGCAGAGAATAGGGGACGTAGGGGACGGAGGTCTAGTTCGGTTTTCGGGTCGAACCAGGTTGAACCCAAGTGGGACTCGGTTGCATCGTATTGTAAGCAACGCGCTGTGAACCGAGGCCCGGTCCAGTGTAGGAAAAGGTGGAGTAATATGGTGGGTGATTTTAAAAAGATCAAAGCATGGGAGTCACAAGTGAAAGAAGAATCTGAATCTTATTGGGTAATGAGAAATGATGTGAGGAAAGAGAATAAAATGCCCGGTTTTTTCGACAAGGAAGTGTTTGATGTGTTGGATGGGAAAGCGGTTACTAAAGAAGCTTATAAACTGGCTTTGGTGACGGTTAGTGCGGATGCAAATGATGTTAACGAGGCGGGGATGGTGGGGGGAGAGGATGAGGAGGATGGTGGTGATGCATATATCGAGGCGGATGTTACTTTTGATAGTGGGCGGCGTGCCACTTCAGACGACGGTCTTTTTCCTGATTCTGATAAACTGGAGGAGGTGGAGAACCGAAGCGGGAAAGATCATGATAATCCAACAACTAATATCCATGATCCGGTGCCTATTTCAGGTGACTTTTCTTAAGTTTTTGTTTCGTTTTCATCTAAAGTTTGAGATCCACTTTGTCAATTCAGGGGTGTTTGGATGTACGTTTGGAATATGGTTGGTACATAACCAGTTTCAAAAAGCACATCCAAACACACGCTCAAAATAGTTGTATTTAGAAACTCCTAATGCTGATATTTGGCTTTGACTAACAGAGAAGAGGTATCAACCATATCACCAGGATTACACCCAAGGTAAAACTTTGTTTCCAATCTAAAGCAGCAAATTTGACCCGTTTGCCTAAAACGGGTTGAGTCGGGCTTTTCATCAGCAACGGGTTAAACCGATAAACTTTAAAATCTTGGCTAAAATGAAACGGGTTGAAGAGGTTGAAAGTAACACAAAGTGTATTTAAATGCTTACAACCTCTTAAAATCATTATGTTGTAAGGAATAGATTATAAATTTATCAGTATAGTGTTTGTAGTCTCATTTAACTATATGGATCAGGAAGCGTTATTGGGTGAAAGATGCTCGACCCGTTTTGACCCGTTACACAACACATATTTCCTACTACTATTTCCTATGTTTCCTATGATATTTAGTCATTAACAGATGAATGCATGTCTCAAGAAGGATGTAAGAGAAGAAGAGTATCAACCGATGAACACCAAGAAAAGAACTTTAATGATCGATTACTCGATGTTCTTGAGAAGAACGCCAGCATGTTAAACGCGCGAATTGAAGCAGAAAACACAAACAATCAGTTGGATAGAGAGCAGAGAAAAGACTACAATGACAGCTTGGTGTCTGCTCTTAACAAGATTTCAGATGCCTTAACCAAAATTGCTGATAAATTATGAGTTTATGACTGATAGGAACATACAATAGTGGATTTTAGTAGTATACTTTGGATTTCTGTTTTTGTTCTTTTGGACCCACAAAGGTTTAGCAGTTGTGAAACATAAATTTCTAGACTTTTGGCCTGCAATTCATAGTTTGGCAATTCTATGTTTTCTTTCTATAAGAGTGATAATTCATCACCAGAAAACTCACGAGACTGCTAACCAATGAAACCTGTTTTGCGTTGGACAAGTAGAGGTTAAAGCTAAAAATCTCCGAGTGATGATCCATCACTGGAAAACTCTCGAGCCTACTAACCAATAAAACCATGTGAAACCTGTATTGTGTTGGACAGAGGTTAAAGCTAAAAACGCTAACTCTGCTAATCAATAAGACCAGATAAAACCAAGTTTATGTTGCACAAGTTGGAGTTAAAAGGTAGACCTCTCTTACAGGAAATCAGATGTTTAATGATAACACTTTAAAAGGAAAAAAAACATTTAACATGACATTTGAAACTAAAATGGAAGCAAATGAACCAATAATTTGCTCATTCTACACTACCCAATTTCTTGAGTTTATTACTCTCATGTACAAATTCTTATTCAGGGGATCAATTCAACGCTAATTATACAACAATTGATTTCAAGATGAACACTAATTATCCCCTACTTGATCATCACTTTCCGTTGTTTGGCGGTAAAGCATTTGGTTCTAAATGCCAAGAACTCTCTGGAATCCCATGTCCTCCGATTCCAGGCACTCGGAAAGCTGGAATCCGATGAGAAAAACACAACATCTCTCGCCTCGAAAACCCACGAACCATCTCAAACCCGTCTTCCGCTTGCACCCGCTGAAAAAAGGTCAAACAGCCTTTGACTTCTACCAATCTAGCAACCATCATCTTCTCCCCATCAGAAAAATCAGACAAGATTTCAACCACCAAACACTTGCAGTTATCAAAGTTACCACGGTTCCATCCTGACTTCCAGTTTTTATAAACCGCCCAAACCTCACCCTTTGACGGGAAGATCTTGTAAATGAGATTGGTGGTGCTTTTGAAGCAGTTGACTAAATGTGAGAATTGACTCATCTCAAGGTTGACTTTGACTTCTTTTGCTCTGAACATCCCACATACAATAGGCATGTTTCGGTTTTTCCAGCTGGTTTCATAGTCAAAAGCAGGCTCGGGTTCTAGAATTGTTGCAGACAATGCACTTGGTGAAATCATGTTGTTAATGAGGACATATTGGCGAGGCATCGAGTCTTTTCCAGAGTATGTAGCCCAGACCTGGCCCGTTGTGAAGTCACTTGCAGCCCAATTAGGTCCCAAAACAGAGCTTGGTGGGTTCAGGTTCGGGCTCGGTGTAGGATCCAAAATGCCAGGATCTTTCTCTTCAACCATGGTTTGACTGTTGGGTTCTTGACCCGGATTTCTTAGAGCCAACTGGTCGAGCTCAAACATGCCATCATGAACCCCATAAATCTCACCACCACTAAACCTGTATGCCGGGACCTTGTGGGCTAACATGTACAAATCTCGGGGACCAATATGAAAATCATTGGTTTCACCGGTTTGTCGTTCAAATATGCTTTTGAAACCATCGACTTTAACCAAATGACCACACTCGACACCGTTATATATGGAATAATCATTAATTATTTCAACTGGCTTAAAGGAACACTCTTTAATGATATCAGGGTTGTAAGACCATTCCTCAAGATCAAAATTGTCATACACCGCCCAAACCTCACCTTTTTTCGGGTAAATCTCATATAATTCCTCGGTGACCCCAGAATCCCATGAGCACTTGTATGAAAAAACCCCTTTCAACCCAATGGTTCCACTTTTTTCTGTATCTAAACAAAACGACCCACAAGCAACAGGCAAACCTGCATCAAACCATCTTCTTTCACCTTCGGTTAAAGGGATTGGCTTTAACCATGTGATTTCAACTTCATCTCCTGATTTTTTACAAACTTGACCATATCTACCCCCAATGCTAGGCTCGGTTAAATTACAATGAACTGCCCAAATATCCCTTAATTCGAAGCACTCTGGTGCCCTGTAAATATCAAAATTATAAAAATCCTGCTTTTGTGCATGTGATTCTGAGTTAATATCAGTATCTTGACCTTTATACCCTTCGGAAATTACATCAGAAGACGAAGACCCTGATTCTTGTATGTTGAAGTTATTGCTATGAACTTTGTCACCATTGCTATCTTTTTCAGGGTTGCTTTCAAAAGATTCATAATTCACCCAACTCGTACCGCGTTTTATATCAAACGCCACACGTTTTCTCTTGTCAGAAAGTACAGAATATGCCTCTTGTAAAAGCTTAAGAGCCAATTCGGTAGCAGGGAATTTGTACTTAACAGGTTGTAAAAGAGCCACAAGTTTTTGATATTGACACGTTATGTCAGTGAAAGTGGATGAAGGCATTAGCTGAAGAACCCAATAATAATCGGTGTCATAACCCGGGATTATGTTTGAGGAGGCGGATAAAATCTCACAAACTGCGAGCATCGGAGTAATGTGATCAAGTGATGGAAAAAGCTGTTGAGCCTTTTTTAATTTTGTTCTGGCAGCAATGTAATCGTTAGCAAGAATCAACTTTTCAGCATCTGATTTTTCTCTAAGAGCTTCTACTTTATTGTAAGACATGATAGTCAGTTTTATGGTACTTTTACATCAGTTCATACTCAAAGAACTTCTAAACGAATTGAAGTATTGATCGCTAAGCCAAGTATATTCATATTCTCCTGCATCATAGGTCTATGTTATTAATTTCTTCGAGATAATCATAGGAAAAGAAAGAATCGCAAAAATTGCAGTATACAAACCTAGTTAGCTTTGTAACATGGCTTTGTTTGACCTTCAATGTACAGCTAGTCAGCCCTCATGACTCATGAGTTAAACCTTCAGAAAGAAAAAAATTTTGACTTCCTCAAATAAAACATATTATAATTTAAAATCAGACCAATAAATAGTCAAATTACATAATTAAACAAACATTTTATACGATTTTAGCATCAATATCTTTTTTAAATGTACCATTGTCCTAAATATAGCAATTTTGTAAATGTAATATCTAAACGTAGCATTTTTCTTTATGCTGAAGATGGTCAATAGCTTGGCCTTACAAAACACGCAAGGCGGATGATTAAATAGGTCAAATTTAAGGTCTAGAGGAGGCTAATACGTAAAATCAACCAAGAGTATGAAGAGATTATAAATGTTTTACCTGATGAAGGGGATGAGATATTCAGCTTTTTTGTTGCACATAAAGCTTATTTGGTCGTACATAAAAGCTTTAGTCGGTAACATAGCTTTATTTGACCTTCTATGCACAGCCAGTCAGCCCTCATGAGTTAAACCTTCAGAAAGGGAAAAAAACTTGACTCCCTCAAATAAAACATATTGCATTTTAACTTAAAGTCAGACCAATAAATCTTTAAGTTACAAAATCAAACAAACATTTTCATATGGTTTTAGCATCAACATTATTCTGAATGTAGCATTTTGCTACATGTAGCAATTTTGTAAATATAGTTTCTAAATGTAGCATTTTTCTTAAATCTAAAGATGGTCAATACCTTGGTCTTAAAAGAGCGCATGAGACGATCAGATAAATTGGTCAAAATTAGGGTCTAAAGGAGGCTAATACGTAAAACCAACCAAGACAATGATGAGATCATAAATGTTTTACTTGATGAAGGATGCGACGTAAAGGCGATGAGAGAGATGCAGCTTTGGGTTGTACATAAAGGCTTTATTCAGTTAGCATATGTGAAACTCTCATTATGCGCATATCGGCTTATGGACCAAAACGCCTAAGCGCCCCTTAAAATGCTAGCACTTTATACCAAGGTCTAACCGCTTCGGCTTTTGGGACCAAAAAGTTAGTTATAATTCATAAATTTCTAACCGCGTAATCGCATTTAAAAAACACCTAGCCTCTCACTTTTACCAAAGTCTAGCACTTTATACCAGTCTTAAAATGCCAAATTAATAATGTAGTAAGTCTGTACTATTTCTATGCATAACTTGGATTTTTAACCTAATTTAGCAACCAACTTAAGTTAACTCCAAATTTCCACTGTTAATATCAGTTATGATTTTCTGACAGCCCAAATTAAACTCTTCCTTCAAGATCTAATTGCAACCATCAAAATTAGGGCAAATTTCAATTTCCCAATTAATCAAAAGCAGAAACAGATACCATAACCAAAATGATACCGAAGATAGTAAAATGCACCTTAAAATAGCTACAAAGACAATCAAGTACAACAAAACTGTTTAGAGCAACACGTACAGAAATCGTAACAAATTAAGAATCCAATTGAAATGATCAACAAATTCGAACAGTTAGCTGCATAACAGGCTAAAATGCATGCAAATTAAAGCAGAAATTGATGTGACTGTGTGAATAGTATACCTTTTGTCGAAGATTGAGCTTGAATTTTGACCAATTTGATGAAATTGAGGTGAAAAAATGGGATTTGTTAGGTGAATTGAGCTGATTTTACTTGCGAATATACATGTTAGAGAGAGAAATTGATGGAAGAAATTGGGGATTTTTACTTTGGGGAAGAAGATGGTGTGGAAAGCGTGCTTATGCATTGTTTTCCACTACCTCGAACCCATCGATGGGGCCCTTGATCTTGAAATTCGGCCCGATTTTAACGGTCCGGATCTAAAGGTTTTCGGAATATTATTATCTAGTGTTGGTTTGTCGAAAATCTCGGTTTTAGTTAATATATAATTTTTTTTGTATACACGTGTGTGTATATATATGTATGCACACACGTATTTATATATATTAACAGATAATCCTATTTTACACCAATTAAATTTTTGTTACGTTTAAAGTGAGGCTTGAACTTAACATTTTAGCATTAAGAACATATACATTTACAACTAAACTATATGATTTTTGATACATACGCCGTTATATATTACCGTTACCGTTTTATTATACGACGAGAAAAAGATTGTTATCATGAACAATTGAAAATTATTTTAACTACATGCCCTTTTTTCTTTCATGTGACTAGAACCTTATTTGGTAATTCAATAATGTAACTTTAGGTTGTTTATGTTACAGACGCATTGGTAGTTTGTAATATGTTGTATTCTCACATGGATTTCATATGCTTGGCAATATTATAATTGGGTGTGTGAGATAGGCTTATTTTTTAACATAAAGATCATTACAGGAAAATTCATGCCTTTTATAAATACTAATGAATGCTAGATTCAAACCTAATACTTATGATAAATAGACTAATCATGTATACAAATGATAGCTTATTATGGTATAATGTATCCATGTTGTTTTGCTAACAGCTAAGTAACACCAAGAAATTATATAATTTTACTTTGCAAGTCCTATTGTAAATCATTTGGCGTGTCTCAACCAAATGTTGTGTGTTTAAATCCTGTAAGGTGTGGGTTGCAATGCATGTACTTTACAAGCTCTACCTAAAAAGGGGTATTATATATAAAACATGCGACTTTTATTTAAAAAAAAATAACTAGTGTTTTGTTCGCGCGTTACACTGACTTGGATAAAGTTTGTATTGAAACGTGTGTGGATATAAATGCACCGTAACAGTATATTCAAAATATCGAAAACGATTACGATGTTCTAAAAAGAACTAAAAACATCATTCTTGGACTACATGTTTTGGCCACACGTTGTTGGACATGGTTTTAAATAAAATTTTAGTCGAAACATATATAGAGATAATCATGCCACATCAATATATATATTTGAAATTTTCAGAAACATAACCATGTCATGATAAAGTTAATGATATATTATATTTTAACCATGTCGGTTTTGACCGAAACTTATATTTGACAGATAAAAATAAGCACGTTATAATGGTATATTCAAAATTTATAGAAACTGTATATTTTAAAATATAATAGAAAAACAAAAGGACGAAACAAATTAACAATAAGATTAAAATAATAATTGAACGTCGAAGCAAAACAGCCTAAATCAAAGACCCTTAAAATTGCACGTGTAATGTCATGCATTTTGTTTTATACCATATGCATCTTTGCATTTTAAAGTATTAGTAATGCATTTACGAATTAATTGCAGCCATAAATATGGAAAACTACAATTTCAAGTAGAAATATTGCAACATTTCAACATAATTAAAGAACACAAGTACACAACAACTTGCGAAAACATATTAGTTGGTTTCATAATAAAAGGCCATACGTCTTAGTTTTTTGTTCGATGCAATCTTCAAACGACATCGTTCGGTTCAATGGGGTTGTCGATTCTTGGCCCAAGTCCAAACCCCCTTCACCAAGCCCATTTACCTGATCCACTTGGCCCGGTTGGTGTTCGTTAATGGGTTAGGCACAATTTGTGCGATTCTAGTTAGGGTTTCGGGTCAATGGATTCAGATTAGCGGTTTGACAGGTTGAAATCGATGAATCAAAAAGGATCCATCTATCTATTTTAGTCGATATATCAATCCTAACCTGGATACACTTTATATCACTAACCCAAGTATGACTCATTTAACGTGTTTTACCAAAACGTGTAAAAACAATATCAAGTCAAAATGGGTTGACAAGTTGTAAATGAGTTGTGATAAAGATGTAGATATTCGGTTATAAAGTTTTAATTGGATTGAACATATGAAATGGACATTTTTTATATTTTTATAGCTTTAATTTTAGTACAACCTGAATATGATATGTTTAAAGTCATACATGCAATGCATGAAGCATTTATAGAGTAAGTTAGAATAATCGATCCAAAATGTAATAATTTTCATGTTTTATTCATACCATCTTAAGAATTGTCAGTCTCACGAGGTATGCATATCAGTTTAGTTTTGGCCAACAAAAATTAAAGCCCTTTTGCACAAACCCGCTTCCAAGTGAAAAATGATTGGTTCTGGCTTTTCACCAATTAGGTTCAATCAATCCGTTTTAAAGTGGGTAATCAAACTGATCTCAAATCATTAGGTTGGATAAGTTCCTAAACAGTTACTATACAAACCGGTTCCTTAGTTAGGTTGGTTCCACCTACAAAACCGTTCCACTTATGGAACCGGTTTTCTTACATCTCTTACTCTTTAATTCTAGGGATGTCGTGTTAGGAATTATGACTCTTATACAACATAAAGCTTCGAACACATACCTCTTTAAGAATGAAACTGTTTTATATTTATATATTTATAAGATAAAATGCAAGTTACTTTTAAAAAACAGTTAAAGCTATATTCATTCTCGAATTAAAAGCGCTAAAATCCAAATTTAACATAACCAAACTAACCATATAATTTACTATAAATAAACAATCAAAACTTTTATTATGGACTATGAACCAAAATTAGTTTATCGGGTTTTGATTAGTCTTTACCGGGCCTACTATATAATTCAAACTTTACATTTCATTCTAGTAAACAAAGTGCGATTTTCGAACTTGAAGTTGAAGCTATTTTTCGTGATATTATATAACTGTCGTTAGCTCGGGCTTGGCTCAATTATATTTACAAGCTTAGATTGTGTATTCTCGCTGACTCGCGAGATAACTTGTTTGATTTAGAATAAAAATAGTTTTCTTTAATCTTTTACACATAAATTTTAAAATAAATAAATTTTATATTATTATTTTATCTCGTTCAAATGATTACGCGGGAATGATAATTTGGCTTTGCTATATTTATTTTTTCATTTTATATTTAGTTTTGTCAGTAGGAATCTCAAAATGATAATTTGGCTATGGTATATTTAAATATTAGAGTTTATTACACAAATTGTTCATGTGGTTTATTGAAAGTAACATGTTTAAATATTAAGGGTTTTTTTATAACAAGAATGGATATTGTCTTTCAATTTGTAACGAGTTAAGGTATCAACGCTAACAGACGTTAACTTTTCAATTAAATCTAGAGCATTTTCGTCCTTTTATCTTACATGGATTATTTATGTCAGTAATACATAAAAGGGATTGTGTGTGTAACATTATATATACATATACATATATATATATATATATATATATATATATATATGAATGCACAAAAACACACACACGCTTCTTATGTTCTCAAACCACCGTCGGCGACCATCCCCGTCGCCCCCACCGCTTGCAACCAACTGCTACCAGCCCCGTTGCCCCCACCGCCTACGACCATCCACACCGCCCCTACCGTCGATGACCAACCGCTACCAACCCCCCTTCCCCACCACCACCACCACCACTAAGCAACGCACACCAGTTGGAAGTAACCACTGCCAACCCATACATTATCAGCATCAACATCAACATACTACCTCATCACCACTATCACACCATCATCATCATCATCTCCACATCCACCATTACTTACTCCATTATTATCATCTCAACAAACCCTCATTCCTTTTACCATGTTAACCCTAAAAAAATTAAAAAAGAAAACCCAAACTGTTACATGGTCATTGAAATCAAGGGTGGTGCAACCATGGGTATTAGCGAGGCTCAATTAGGTTTCACATTTGATCCACACATTACCCAAATTCTTGTGACCATTGCTCAATTAGGATTCAGATCTCAATTAAGGGTTTCGGTGATGGTTGGGTGTTCATAGCATTAGCGCTTGAAGGTAAAGGAAGTAGTATTGAACAAGGTTATGGCGCTTGGCGGGTATGGTGAGTGGTGGTGGCGGCGACGAGCACGAAGATGACGATAGGGTGGTTGGGGCTGGATTATATTATTTTTATATTTAATAGTTAATTAAACAAATAGTCCCTGAACTAAAAAAAAGAAATAAAATTACAAAGTGATCCCTACATGGATATTTTAGTCATTTCATTTAAACTTAACAAAAAAACTAATAGTTGTTAGTCTTAATACTTGAACTTGTTACAAAATTTAAAACACAATACTTCAAACTGTTACAAAATACCTTTAGTACCCAAACTTGTTATTTAAATAACCTACATAGATCATTTTGTAATTAACTCTAAATATTATATTGATAGTGAATTTAAAACTAGATAGTATGTTATAATTTCAAATTATGATTTATATAACTTATATTTAGCCTTAATTAAATGAGACAAACGAGCGAGCCGACAAGCAAGTTAACAAGCGAGGCATGAGTCAAGCTTACTTTGGCTTGGCTCGGCTTGACCCGGCTCGGCTCATTCACGAGCCGATTTCAAACAAACTAATTTCGATTTTTTTTCCGAACTAGCCACGAGGTTTTTGAGTGGTTAATCAAAACCATAAATGGTAATAAAAAAAATTGCAACTTTAGCATGTAGCTTATCAATCGTGATCATTAGGACGGTTGACAATATTGTAATTATTATCTATAAATACTAATAAAATAAGGTTTCTTTTGTTATTTGTTATCTTCTTAAACTATATTTTTAATACTTGTGACTCTTCTAAATATGCTCATTTTATTTTCTCTCCAAAAATATATTAAAGTAATTTAAACACTTAAACAATTTCTCTTTCTTCATAAAAATTAATATGGTCAATTGATACAATTTTTTCTCATATTTACATTTTTTAAAATAAAACTATGTTTTTAAAAATAAATTTTATTAAAAAAATTAAAATTCATATATTTTCTAAAACATTGAACCTTTTGAAACAAAATATTTTAATTAGTTCTTTTTCTAAAAGCAGTATTATTAAAACAACTAGGATATTTAAAAACTTAAGTTTTTAATAAACAAAATTTTTATAAACAATAAATTTTTATAAAAAAATCTTAAAATAAAGTTTTAAAAATAAAACTATTTAGATAAAAGAGTTAAAAATATATAATTGTTTTATCTCTTGAACAAGTATGTATAGATTTTATACATATCTTATATTAAAATATCATACTGTAACTTTTCATGTTTATTACTAATTATAATTTGTTTAATAAATGGGTTTCTAGACTATCAATTTATCTATACATCTATCTATTTATAAACTATTTATTGTTTATTTACTTAAAATAGTTATTCATATCTATATTATATATAAAGTATATGAGAACGGTATTTTAAGATACCATTAAATTAAGAACACTTACCTCACTTAATACATAATGTACAATCCTTTTAAAGGCTAAAATAGTATTTTTAACATTATTTACATATTACTCTTTATAATTAGTTACATAATAACCTTATAATTGCTATAAATTACATAAAATTTTACATTATTTACCCATAAACCAAAAAAAACTTAATTTGTTTTAAGATTTATGTTATATCAATCTATCATGTTTAAAACTTTTATATTACAATCGTAAACGTGTATTTGTTTAAATGTTTTGAGATAAATTTTTTGTTGAACCGATATGTATTTTGTAATATACAATAATTTAATACATAAAAGTACAAGTCATCATGTAAAATCTATTTATTTAGTGTTTTAAATTTTAGGTTAGAAAAAATATAATAAACTTTTGTAATATTGCTATAAAATTAACAAAAATTAGAAACGCGTGTCGTATGTAAAATGTTGCTCCGCCGCATTGCGCAGGCACCATTCTAGTGCAATTATAATCACATTTATCTTCAAACATGATTTTATAATTAATAAATTTTTATTACTAGTTATTTACTATTTTATTTATTTAGCCCATGTAATACACGAGATACTAACCTAGTGTTTAATAAATTCATGTTAATTGCCTGTGGCCATTTCTTGACACCGAAACCAGTATATTTTATTTTTTACTAATAGTGACACATATGTCATCACAAAAAAATAAAGAATGCCACGATTATCTTCTAGAGATGTCTAAAAGTTTAATAATGTCTATTATCTAGTATGTGTATTTTGTTTAACCTATGTTTTGGTAAAGAACTAGGGCTTATGCTCGTGTGTTACGATAGCTTAATTTTAAATAAATTGAATATATAATGGCAAATAAAAGTGTGTATGTCACAAAGGAATTTAATAAAATATTACTGCAAATAAGCGTTGAGAAACATGCATACGAGTTTAAGATTAAAAATATATTATGTAATAACTGACTTTGTTTTAAATAAAAATTATGTTAAACGTAAGTAAAAATAATTATATCACAATGGTGGGTATATTCAGAACTTAAGAAAATAATATATTTTAAAAGTTATAACATAAGACACAAAATGCCTAAAGTTAATTATAAACATTAAAATTGAGAAAAACTAAAATATTACGAACAAAAATAGAGTTAAATGTAAAGATAACCCTGTTGTATAAAAAAATAAATAAAAACTAAAAGAAGGAAAAAGGAGAATTAAGAAAAAGATAAAGATAATTCGAGAAAATACATCTAGAAAAGAAATCAGAAAATAAATTTAAAAAGAAGTAGGATATAAAAGAAATCAAGAAAACAAATCCGAAAAGAAATCAAAACGTTAGGAAGATGTAAGGATCAAACCTCTCCCTATGGGGAGCTAAGGTTTAATCATTTGCTTGGTTTTTTAACATAGGATATAGATTGATTTTTGCTAATTTGAATTTTTCATACATGGTAACTTTATAAAATTGTAATCAAGCTTTAAGATTGTTATAACTAGATTGCTCATAAAAAAAATTTCAGTCAGATTGTTCATAATTTTTTTTTTATCTTAATCAAGTCATTAAAAATTCATGATCTTTCTAATTTGGTCATTCATAAATTACAAATACTTTTTAAAATAATTAGCAATATTTATATAAAAACAAAATATATAGAAAAGTATGAATCATTTTAAAAAAATATAAGTGGCCTAACCGGAACACTTTTAAAAGTTAGTGATTTGATTGAAACAAATATAATTTGAGTGGTTTAATTGAAATATTTTTAGAACTTGATTACTATTCTATGAAGTTTTTCTTTTTCAATCGTGTTCATAACTTATTTGGTATATATATAATCAAAAGTTTAAGCCAATTAATTTGGTATATATATAATCAAAAGTTTAAGCCAATTAATCAATAAAATGACTTAAAAAATTAATAACTTACGTAATTTTGAATTTCAAACATTACCTATATAGTCCTGGCATGTGTCTAGGGGATGTCAATCGTGTTATCAATTTAGCATGTAGAAGATTTTGGATAAACATAAATAGATGAACTCAAACGTAACTCTTATATTTATTTATGTTAAAAACATCAATTATAACCCAAGCAAACTTTAAATAATGCAATGTTCATGTTGTTTTTTTGGAGAGATCCATTTAATGATCCTTTTTACAAATATGAGTAATACTTTTGCAACTAAATAGCAATTTAGTAACCAATATAACTCAAATGTATTGTATTGTTGACAAGTTCCTTTTTCAATTTTTTTTTCTTCTCATCACTTATTATCGGTTAATAAACTTGAGTTTGTATATTTTGTTTAAGATTAGAGAATCCAGAAAAAAAAAACCGAGAGAATGAAGAAGGAAGAGCGTGGTTGTAATAATAAATAAGTTACTGAAAATAAAAAAAGTTGGCGAAAAATAATCGTAGTATTGAACTTTAAATGTTAATACGTTCTTTAGTAACAATATTTAAAATCCAAATATAAACTTTTAAAAATGTTTTAGCTTAAATGTTTACAACTAGGTCAATCCTTTCATTAATAAGATAATATCTAGGTTTATATATTTAAAAATGAGTTATTTTAGTTAACTTGGTTATGCTCACGATGTGTTTCATATCGTGTGAAAAACTACGTACCTATAACTTGCCTGGGTATATTTTGTATTCCACGTATGTTATTCCATAGAATTACACTTCTAGAAAGCATACGCTAAAATACTTTAAATAGATCATCGATCCATAAAAACCATAAACACTTTTTACCACTACTATTTTTACCATTTCTCTTATTAGTAAACTCATACACCAACTAAACCTACTGATCTTATATGCGATGATATTCAAACCTAAATCATTGAAGAGAGACAAAATTTCTATCACCCTGGTATAGTGGTATCACTGAAGTATATGCTCTTTGGTACCAGTTGACTAGTTACAATACATTATACAAAATGTCATGATGTTTAAATTGTACGGATTTCTTGTAATATAAGTTATTCTAGTTTAGTTTACTCAGGTTTGACCAGTCTACAATCCAACAAAGATCCAAACTAAAGAACATGTCACTTTATCCGAACGACCCAAAATAAAAGATTTGGTCGGAGATCCATGGATAAAATCAAACAATATTTGGATAACTAGATTTCTATTTGATTTATTCAAATTAGCTTAATAAAAAGTTAAAAGTAAAGGTTGATTAAAAATAGACTAAGCTAAAAAATGAATTACCCGATTAGATGAGTTATTTGGTTAATTCGGATAATGACCACCTTAAGAGTTAAGATGTACAATATACACTTAGGGGCCGTTTTGTTCGTTGAATATTTTGCAAAAGAATTGGAATTGGAAATGGAATTAGAATTGAAATTAAAATCGAAATCTTGTTAAAATTGATAACATGTTTGGTTGATCAATTTTGAATAAAATTGAGATTTTTAATTTTAATTGAAATGGAAGGAATGTGAATTCCAATTAATGAGAAAAAAATTTCAATTCCAATTTCATCCGTTGACCAACCAAACATGATTTTAAATAAAAAAATTTCAAATTCCAATTCCAATACCTGAGAATTTTGTGAACCAAACGAGATATTAGGTTTTCTACTAGTAAAAATCACAAGTAGTATATAAAACAAAGATGTTTGGCAATTACATAACTCTTAACTTTTAATTAATTTTATAAAAAAACATATATCTTTTCAAAATCTATTTATTGATGATAGAGGAGGTATCCTAAGAAAACCATAATTTTATATGAAAACTAGAGAAAACCAAAGAAACCGACCACATAATATACAAATCTTTTATCACCACCCTTTATATTGTGTATGCGTATATATAATTAGAGTATGGATCAAATGAAAACTGTAGCATTGTTTTACATATACGTAACCGTTTTTCATTTGAAATAGTGTTACATATACGTAAAACTCTTCATTCTCATATTTATGTTCAACATATATGTAACAATAACTTAAATAACCCTTTAACAATTAGAATAACAAAAAAAATATGAATTATGTTAATGTTATTAGTTTTCGTGGTTTTATTTGGTTTCACATACTGATTGGTTTTCTTAAGAAATTTCTCCACTTGTGATATTGTGTGTGCATTTAGTAATAACATCAAAACTAAAAGATATTAAGTGTACAAATGCACCAAATATTTCAATTAAAAATATGGGGGCAAAATGGATATGGCTCTTATAAATGGTTAGAAAACAAACAAATAAATAAATAAAGCTAATTCAATATAAGAGCAAAAATATTGAGAGTAGTTTACCAACTTAAGAATCAACCTAACATATATAGAATTTTACCTCATGCTTTAATTATTTCTGTGTCGTTATATGTACTTTTTATCTTAATTTTCTTATTAAATCACTTCAGTTTCATTATAACTATTATTCTTTCTCTAGTTATTTTAGGGTAATGCTAAACATATACCACCTATGTTTTTTCTGAATACAAATATATGGGTGTTAGTGTATAGCTAATTACATTTATATATGTTTACTAGGTTATATCTTGTGTATTACACGAGTTAAATAAATAAAATATTACATAATTAGTAATAAAAATAAGGGTCTCGTCAAAATCATCGGTTTTCTGTCAAACGCCACGGTCATGACCTTATTATTTAAAAATATTTAATTTTTGATTATAAACCCATGCTAAAATAAATTATAATTATAATTATATATAAGTAACTACTTTAAGTAAATAAACAACAATTTATTTTTATTAAAATTTTGTTTTATAAAAAAACTATGGTTTTTAAAATTTTTGTGTTTTAAGAAAAATGATTTTTTATATAAAACTTCGTTTATTTTTTATTTAAAAAAAATTAATTATAAAAAGTGTGTTTTACATAAAAATATGTAAATCTTAATAAATTTTATTTTAAAAAGATTGCTTGATTTCTAAAAAATTAAATAAGAGAAATAAATGTAGTAATTAAAAAATTAATTTTTAATAAAAGAGAGAAATTAGTTTGACTATTTAAATTACAATAATATCATTTTGAAGAGAAAATTATATGAGAATGTATATACGAAGGACATGTGACAATATGGGTTAGGAGAAGAACATATGACAATAAAAAATTTCTTTTATATAGATTTATAGATTTAATTGTTTCGAATTATGTTTCTTGCAAACCAACTGGAATTTCAATGTCAAACTTTCACTCACGTCCACGGTAGTTAAAAAAATACATTTTAATAATAATATTTGTTAGTATTGTAATAATTATGTTTATATAAATTTAAATAATATCATAACAAATAAGTGCCGCTGTGCCAGCTAAGATGATAAGTTTCTTTAATTTCAATGATATCATAAAATTTAAAAATTAATATATAATAATAGTGTACAACAAGAGAGGGACATGCAACAATATCGGAAACATTCTTAACGTTTAATTTAATATTAAAATTAAAAAAAGTCTAGTTAATATTATCTATAGATAATTGAATACTGAGAGTGGCTGCCACATTGCTTGCAATAAATTAGTTTAGTGTAACTTCTAAAATCAAAATATTATTATAGATCATTTTTAACATTCATTCTTATAACACTAAACTCAAATTTTAGTCATTAAGAGTTATTTTTATTGTTTCAGCTATATCCAAATAAACTTATATATCATAATTTTAAGTATAAAACCGTAAAATTGTATCATGTAAATTTTATCATCTATTTAAGTATAGAAACGTAAAAATTGTATCATGTAATTTTGATTCTAACTGTGACAAATAAAACATTTAAATACATTTTATCTCACACGCTCTCTATCTCTCATTTATCAAACACTATGTATGACTATTCCTATGATTTTATATAAATTATATCCAAAATTGTATCTACATTACTTATATAAACGTCATGTTAATCTAGAATTATAACAGTTAGAAAATGAATTTAATTAATAAAAGCATATGAGTCAAAAAGACATTCAGTCATTCAAAATGAGTGTTCCAATCTCACGACATCCTAACTGATTCAAAGAAGGCGGTTGTTATTTTAAATAAATTGAATTTATGCCAAAAAATTGTTTTAACTTTTAATTTTGAGTGTTCGATATAGCAAACTTGTACTCGGATGTGTGATAACTGATAAAAGTATTTATTTATCTGGATAAATCCTGAATTTTTTTCTGATACAAATAATTAAATTTTTATAGGAATATTAAACACCAAACCAATCATAATTTAATCGAAAATATACGAAAGTTGAGGGAGACAGTGATGTTAATTGTAATGTTTTCAGAACCGGATCGGACGTCGAACCGGACGCCTTACTGGTTTGGTGGTCGGACCGGTTGGACCGGATTTTACTATAATTTAATTATATATATATATATATGTAATTAAACTGAGTAATTTATATATGATTTATATATATTTTTTATAATATATATAAAATTTAACTATATTTTAATATCCGACATACTAATTTATGGTTTAACACCCCGTTTTTACCTATTAAAATAAAAAAACCAAAACATGTCTGACTAGCGATTCGGAACGAACCGGCCGGTTCGACCACTGAACAACAATTCACACTAGACCGGACCGGACACGACACCGATTCCCGATTGGACCGGCAGGTCCGATCCAGGAAAAAAAAACATTGTGTCCCAATTCTCGGGTAGATGGTTGCTTGTGCCCCACCTTTACCCACATCACCTACCATTTAACTAATATATAATAAACACCAAAATAAATAAATATATTATTAGTAATACTAAATTCTTAATTTGCAAAAATGAAGAAAAAAAAGTTAGTTCTACAAGTATTCTTTGTGGTAACTTGGAAAATATAATTTAGGACAATATTTGGTCCATAATATATATAAGTTAACATTAAAAATGTTGTTATATTTATATGAAATAACTATTTAAATTCTGTTATAAAAAACAAAAAACCGGTGAAGGTGTGCGTCTTTTGTGATAACGTGTAATAATAGAATTAAACGACCCTTAACTCTTAAGAACTGATTACGGGTTTAATTAGATCAAACATGGATTGGATAACGTGAGTACACAAAGTATATGTGAGCTTTATCGTTAACTACACAAGGTCATTTAACATAACATTCCCTATGTGAAACCAAATGACACTTGTCTTTAAGTTCTCTCAAAATGACCACTTTACCCTTCACAAGTTTAAAGTCGATTACAATCCTTCCCAATTCCTAATTTATTCGAACAAACAATAAGAACTCTAAAATATGTCCATAAGCATCCATATATATGTAAGAGTTTTGATCATCGATTTAAGGGCGTAAAAAGTATGAGTTTTAATTGCGGAATCCTTTTTAAAAATGCATATTGATAGGTCTCAATTGAAAGAAGTGCAGATCGATTCATTAGGAGATAAACTTCTAGTTGATTATTCAAGGTTAATAAGGGTAAAATTACAATAAAGTTGAAAATCATTAGAAAATAATGGTTTCATACTTAAAAGTTTGGTTGAGTGTGTGTATTAAATTTTAGAAAAGGGTATATAAAATCCTTCTGTTATTTTATATTTACATCATTGTCATTTTTTACAGAAGTAAAAGAACCATTATTTTGTATTCACATCACATTCTCGTCTTCTTCCATTCATTTCTTGCCGTTGAGTGTAACACAAGCACAAATTTAAGACTCATTTTACACTTATGTCATAAATAGAACATGTACTCAACACCATTACACAACCAATAAATGGGTAAACGAGTCTATTATTTTATAATTAAAAAGAACTTGTAATCTTTGGTGGTCATATTTAAAAGGCTTCTTAACTTCAAACAAGATATGTTACATGATTGAAATGAACAATTGGTCACATTTAAATATTTGCACGTTTTTATAACATATTCAACAACTTAAGCATGTCAAATATTGTCCATTCACATGTTTGTAGCCTTCAATGCAATGCACGTTTCTTATAAGATGATTGTTTTTCTCGTACGTAATCGTATTCTAAACTATAATGCTTTTAACTTATTAAAAAAAACAATTGAGCTTCATGTAACGCTGCAAATGAACTAGATGGTTCATGAGTGTTTGTCGGGAAGTTTGATTCTATGCGTTTGTTTAATAAATTCTTTTCGTTACGTCAAAGGAACGAACATGAACAAATATCACAATATTCCATTCATAGGCTGATTACAGGAGGTTCAAGACTCATTACGAACAGTTACACTTTAGGAATTACACGTCATCAATAAGTTAATCAAAACAAATATATAAAAGAATTATATTATAAACCCAAATTGAAAAGTTCAGATACCAAGATTAATTGCATTTTAAGAATTATAGTATGAAAGAAAATTATGTAGGGTGTATTAATGTACTATAGTTAATTAACTTGGGCATGCAATTAGTAATTAAAGTTATAATCTAATGATATCTTGGTGTGTTAAACGATGCCCCATCTTCTATAGAATAGGTGTTCAAGTCTCGCATTTAACTAAGGATTAGAGTGAAAAGTAGATAAGACCCATATGTAAGTTGTTGTTCTAAAAGAAGATAATTTTTTGTTAAAAACATATTCTTTTATATGCATATGAGGCATAATAAGAAAATTATATAGGTACATGATAAATTTACTTGTTATTTGATCACTCCCCCCATCCCTCCGGTGTATGTATGTATGTAAAAGTAGGGATCAAATGAAAATCATAACATAATTTAACATATATGTAACGCATATGTTACATATATGTAACAATTTATTGTTTGACATGGTGTTACGTATATGTAACACTTTTTATTCTTATATTTATGTTCGACATATAAATGATAAATACTTAATTACTTAAACATTCTTTCGACATTAAAAAATCTATGTGATGGTTTACTTGGTTTATCTGGTTTCGTATAACTATGATGTTTTTTCATGAATCATCCCCTAATGTGGTTGTGTACATGTGTTTATATAAACATGCATAGAGAGTTTGTATGTTATTGAGCGGATTTTTTTTTAAGAATGACTACTTGATTTATAATTAAATAGATAAATTATATGGATGTGTAATTTTTTAAGGGAACAAATGTAGGCGGCTAAATTGTTATATAAAACGATAAAGTTACATTAAGTATACCAAATTTTCGCTATGTATGTTTATATTACAAGTTTTATTCGTATGCTTTTTACATTACATAGAGGTTCACATTTCCACCCATTAGTAACATGAAAAAAAGTTAAATAGTGTCTTCGGCTATATAATTTGACTAAAATAAGTCTTTTAGTTTTAAATGTTTATAAACATCAATTTTAGTCCAATATTTTTTGACATTCGTCTCATTCTATTACAATCTACAAACCTATCTATTTTCTCTGTTAAATTGTTGAAAAAAACAAAATGCTTCTAACTAAAGAAAGTAAAATTAATATATAAATACAAAACAATTTTATTTTCTCTAAAACATAATAATCATAATAGTAGTAGTAGTAATAATAATAATATTATATATATATACACACACATACACATATTATATGCACCGAGTCACGAGCCGAGCCAACGAACCAAGCCACGAGCCGAGTTCGAACCGAGCTAACCTTGGCTCGAGTTCGGCTCGTCTAGAATTCGAGCCGAGCCGGCTGATTTAGATTCGAGCTTTTTTAGAGCGAACTTCGAGCGAACTTCGAGACACAAACTTTTTATACAGCCCTACTCTTCTCCACCTCACTAGAAAACAACCCTTGCCAACCACCATCAACATTTGGGTACAAAGATAGGTCTTATATAATATTCCTACATATTTACTCAATTTTAATATCTTATTTTGTGTTATTTACTTTAAACACTTTTCAATATAAACACCTAAAATTGTCTTATATAAAAAAGGACAAACTGGTATATGAATATAGGGAATTGCTCTTAAAGTCCAGAAAAAAATAAAGCAATAATATAGGTTTTGATTAATAGATGAGAGTAATATCATAATAACATATAACCATCACTCAAGTTGGATGCAACAAAACTAACATATTAGAAAAGTGATATTTACAAAGCTAACATATTAGAAAAGTGATATATTTACATGTAACAAATATATTTACATAAATATAACCATCACTCAAGTGATTAATAGATGAGAGTAATATCATAATAACATATAATCATTTATCATCTCCCATGGATGTATGTGGGCTTACTTGGATGGTGTGGTGACAGATGTGAAGAAGAGAGAAATGAGTTGCATTCGTGTAGGTTTGAGGGAAAGAAATGAGAGAAGAAGGGAGAGCAAAAGGGCATTCATCGATTATATCATCAGATAGGCGACTTTGCGACAACATGAAGGCACACTTTGAGCTTTTATGTTGGAGATGATATATTCTTGAAGGAAAATCATTAAAATGAATATTTGAACACACAAAAATGTCAAGGTTAAAATAAACATTGACCCGACTAAAATTTAATCATGTTTATAGTTTAATTTTAAGTGGGACCAAATCTATGATACTCTAGTTAGCTTCTACAGGTACTTAACACTTTATTATTGGTCGAAATCTAATATGAGTTTTTTTATGATGATCTCAAGTTAAAGATGAATTACTTGAAAATCTCATAAAAATAAATGGAGGTTTTGTTTCAAGTCTTATATGTGACAAAAATACAGTGTTTCAAGTGAGCCGGTGGGTTTTCTCATCTAATATGAGTGTTTTTATGATGATCTCAAGTTTCATACTTGAGTACTAGAGATGATCGGGTGGGTCAGTGACCCGTTAGCGATACTAGTTATAGTAAACATGTGTATTACACGAGTTAAATATATTAAAATAAGATAAGATATGATTTAAATTACGTAAAAGTAAAAAATATAAGTAATAAAACAATGATATAAACTTTTTAAGTTTTTTTTCCAAAAAATATCAAACATTTTGTTTAAAAAATTGTCATTTTTAAAAATTTTCCTTATTTCATATTTATAAATAGTTTTGATGTTTTAGAAAAATACTTTATTTTATAAAAAATTGTTTCTTTAGAAATAATATTAACAAAAAGATATCTTTATTAATTTATTAGAAACCTATTTTTAATCTAAAAAGACTTAAATAATATTATTTGTAAATAAGATAATTATTTAACCAGAGATAAAAGTTTGGAAATTTTTATGAGAATAAATGTGATATTATCATATATTCTGCATAGTTAGAGTAAAAGGACGTTAAAAACAAATGCTTGTTTTGATGAATAGCTAGCTAGTCAAACGTTTAATTTGGTAAGTTTCCTCTGTTTATGATAGCATATGATAAAATGAAATACAAAATAAAAAGATAATGACCTAATTTTCCATTTATTTATGATATTTTAAGATAAAATATTAAAATAGAGTTAAATGTTGGGAAATTTGAAGAAAAGGGAGCTTGTGCTTTTTCAAACAAGTGGGAGAAATGGATACAAAAATTAAAAAGGCGAGTGGGAGATAAGAAGGGGGTACATGATAAGGTTAGCATGCACCTTCACGCACGGGACAAAAACCCACCCGTTTGTCGGATTGGTGACAAAGATTCCAGCGTTTGTTGGTTGTGGTTGTAACCACACAACACACAATAATGGCTTTGGTCCCACACTTTTGTAACCCCTCCGTCAAACACGTGATATTTCCGTCTTGTCACGTGCCTCTCTTTTGGGGTTTTCTAAATATTCAAATCTAAGACATAGAGCATTCACAATCTGTTTTCTAAAATAATATGAGTGTAGTTCGTATATTATGTGGTATGGTTATAAGTGGTTGTGAGTGAAAGATATAAGAAATTTAATGTTCAATCTGTATTTTTAGGAATCACTATTCAAAACCCTAAAATATTTTTAATATATTTTAAGTGGTTGTAAGTGAAGAAGAAAGAAAAATAATGATAAAGTAAAAAAAGAGAAAGAAAAAATAATGATTTATAATATAATTATATGGATAAAAATAAGAAATGAGTTGTGAATGCTCTTACCAGTTTAAAGTCACACTGCCACTCATTTATAAATGTCACTCTCTCCGACCAACAAAATCAACTTCACACTCGAATGTTTCATTTTTTTCATGTTTGTTTTCACATCTTTGCCTCATTCCGCTCATATCTACCCTATTTCTTTGTCACCATCTATCATAATTATTCTTTTGAGCCACCATGTACCTGTTTGAATTTATTTTAGATCTATCATCTTATTTTATGGTTTATTTCTTGAAGGTATCTTGAATTCACTAATGTATAAAACTCATGGTTAACTAGTGGTTTACCGGTTAATCAAACCATTTTTTTAATCAACCGTATTAACTGAACTGTGTATAACTAAAATCGACCACTTATGAAAATTAAAAAAAAACAAAATTATCATTTGTATTAGATATTTTAGTGTAATTAGATTGACTAATTACCAATGTGATCATAATATTCATCAAACAAGTTAGGAGGTGCGGAGTGCACGTTTGTTTGAGTGTATTATGATCTTAGATATTGAAAACATTTTTAGAGGCAAAGCCCCTAAGCAATGGGGGTTTCAAGGGGGTGACGTCCCTTTGGCGGGGGTCCGGGGGGTAGCACTCCTGGTAGCGGGGTCCAAGAGGCGACAACTTTTTTAATGGTTATTTAAAAAAAATTAATGGTTATTTAAATTAAAAAAAATAAAATTAATTAAATTGTCGAATGTCAGTTTTCCCCTTTTTTTTCCCTCCAAAAACCGAATTGGATGATAAAGGTTGGTCACATTTTTCTCTCGAATTCTTCTTCTTCTTCTGGTCCATAAAAAATTCTCACATCATAACATATAAATTCTTGATCTCGTTTGAATTGTATCCGATTCATTTATTCGTGCGAACCACCGAATAATTTCAATCTGAAAAATGATCTTCGCGACTTTCAGATTATCCAATTATTATACAACTTGTAGATTATTTTAACCCATAACCGAACCGCAAACTCTCATACCTCACCCTAACACTACACTAGACCAAATAAAAGGAAAATGTGAATATAAATATGTAAATATATAGTACAAGGTATTAGGTTCCTATCACAAACAAAACAAATTAAACTAATTTGTGATCCTACGTGTTTGAACTAATAATAATGAACGAAAAGTTATGGCACATATTTTGCAAATGGCACTCCCACTTTGGTCCATTGTCATAACATTGCGGTCTCAAAAGAGGAATCAATATTATTGGCCGACTTTTATTAATATTATAAACGACACAAACCGCCCTCTTCATTTTTATATACAAAATCTTATATTGATAATAATTTTAAACAACAATTTTGAACTCTTTTTCAATTAAATTCAGGACCTAAACATGTAAGTCTTAAAACTTTAATTTTTTAGTTGCGAGGTATGTTACCTAACTATAAATATGTCTCTTTAAAAATTAATATTGAATAATCAAATGGTAACGTATATTGTATGAGTTCCAACTTATACTAGAATCACCATTTTTTTTTCAAATTTGTCTTGAGTCGATTATAACATGTTTGATAGCTCAATTAATAAGACTAGATAACATAGTTATAAATAAAACACGACTTATCATATAACTATCATGACCATCACTCATCATCATATGGTTTACCACTATATTTGATTTGTTTTAGGTCTGATTTTTACTTTGTATCCATTCTTTAAGTGGGTTGTGATACAACCATTACCATTTCTACCACCATAAAGTTAACAAAAACTCAAGAATTCTCATAAGTTAGCAGGTCATTGTTGAATTTTGTTTTTGTTAGATTTGCTTCAAAGTTCATATAGATGTATTAAGCATTTTGATAGTAGTTTTTTAAACTTGTTATTGGTTTTGTTTTTTTTTCACACAGAATGTCTTCACTATTACATGCGATGCTTCTTTTTCTAACGTTTACGAACATACAATTGCACGTTTCTTTAACCCTTCCCTTTTAATTATACATGGATGGACCCAATCATAAATTTGCAAATCACAATCGATGACAATAAATTGACAAAGTCTAGTTGATTTCTCCACTTACAATACAAATTTAGTATATAATTAAAAAAATTATGATATTTAAGTCACTAAAGGTTGTCACAACCTTAACATTATACAATATTATAGATGTTATATAATCGAAATTATTTTCTTTGTGATACCCACAGGCCATTCACTTTGAACGTTTCATTAATGGACTTCAAACTATTCGATCTGAGAACAAAACCACATTGGAGGACTTTTAAAGGGTTTACAATATGTTCAATTTATCAATTACTATTTAATTAATATACACACAAAAGTAAGGTGTGAGTTATGACCATAACTTGTCTAAAGAGCTTGTAAATAAGTAATTCAGTTTAACAAGCTACAACTTCTCATTAATCTATATAGGTAGTTCGTGCTTGTTCGTTAATGACGTTACAAAAAAGATTAAAATCTTAACATTATCGAGACTAACATTATTGTTTAGTAGAAAATTGGTAAGTTCGTGTAAAATAATAAATACTGAAAAAACAATCAAAGCAATTTAGCTAGTTACATGTGTTGGATTAACCAATTGAATCAATCTGAAAATATATGTAAACACGTAAAACCGAAGTAAGATAATTTAACACTTTCTTACCATTAAACTCTACAAATAAAACTAAATATATAATCCTATATTTATAGAAGATATAGATTAATCCTAACCAATTCAAATAACATTTAATTAATCATATAGACAAATTAATAATTATTATTCCTAACAAAACAATAACTACTAATTAATTAAATTTTTTTTTCGTTTCACTCTCTAATTTTTTTAGATTGTATCATTTAACATAAAACTAAAAAGAAAATAAACTAAAACCCAACCCTCGTCATTGTACCCCTTTCGTTCTTTGACCGAAACATCTCACCCATTGTCGTCTCTCTGTCAGAATCGTCGTTGGATTCATCATCTCCTCCACCATTTATACTATTTTCCATTGTATTCATCAAGAAACAACTAGTAATTTGGTTTATAAGTTTCAAAGAGCCTACGATGGATTTTTTGTCTTGTTCTTTAGCTTTACTCCACTTACAAGTACTACCCACTTCCTATGATGCTGATTGAGCCCTCCTCCCGTAATACACTCAAAAGTCTTTATGCCTTTTGATTGCAAATTATGCACACTAATATGTACTAGAAGGGTGCGTGTGCAATGATATCTCATTTTACATCCGGCATATGTATTTAATATTCTGTTATTTTTGTAATAGTTTTACGAAAGTCTATTATGTTTTTTCTTAACTAAAATTTAAAACATAAAAAAATAAGTTCTGCATAACTACTTGTGCATATATTCATTAATTATTGTATCTCATAAAATACAGATCTGTTTTGCAAAAAGTTTACACCAAAACGTTTAAAAAACACATGTTAAGTTGAAATCTCAAAACATTTTTTAAATTTGATAGATTAAAAGATATAGTTGAAATACTAAAACATATTAAGTGTTTTTGGTTTATGAGTAAATAATATAAAATTTTGTGCAAGTGCTAGTAAGTGTAAAGTTATTAGGTAACTAGGGTATAACCCCGTGTAGTACACGAGTTGAATTAAAAAATATTAAATAGTTATTAATGAATAATAAAAAACTGTAAAACATTATTTTGATATAAAATATAATTGAAATTACGTATAAGTAGTTACACTGATTAATTGATAAAATATTTATAATATTTCTAAAACTTTCGTTATAAAAAATTATCGTTTTGATAAAAATTTCATGTTTTATCCATAATTTGTTGTTTAAAGACTTCAGGTTTGTTTTGTAAAATTGTTTTATGTATAAAAAGAATGATTTTAAAATAATTTCATTATTATAAAAAGTCTCGTTGTTTTAGAAAAAAATCATGTTTTAGAAAATTTTATTTTTTGAAAACGTGTATTTTTTTAATCAAAGTATTTAGTTTTTATTTAATAAAAAATGTCTTTTAATATGATTGATTTAATAAATACTTAGATTTAATATAGAGAGAGAAAGAAAAAAAATTGAAAATTAGTTATTTGATTTTTTTAAAATGAAAAATTAGTTTAGGAGGGAAAATAAATGAATGAGTGAATGTAATAATGACATGTGTCAAAAAATGTAAAGGTTTATTAGTATAGACTAACTGTAAAGGTGATTTGTAACTAATGTTATAAATATTATTTTAACATAAAAATGATTGTATTTTATGCATTAAATATAATAAGTGTTTTTAATTTTATGATATCGTAAATTACTCCACTCATATGCTTTATATATAGTATAGATATATTGTCATGATGTTTAATACTACCACACCAACTAACATTTGAGATCAAAATGCATAATCAAAATCAAAATGTAGACCTAAAATTGAACTAAAACACAATTCAAAGGTTTAACAAACCATTTTGCAGGTTTGAGTTTGGAATCGAAATCCTTTGATGTGATACCTTGTCACCCACGTCAACACTCTTAACATCTCCCGTCGTTGCCACCCTTGATGTTTCTTCAATATCTTCACCGCTATCCAACCTCTTGAAACTCACTTCTGTTTTATAGTTACACTAGTTTTAGTAAACCCGTGCAATACACATATTAAATAAATAAATATTAAATATAATACAAATATTATAAAACAATATTCTATGAAAATATACGATTGAAATGATATACGAGTAAAAATTATAAGTAACAAGAAATGATAATACGTCTCTGAACTTTTGTTTTTAAACTATTTATTTTAAAAATCAAACATTTTTTTCCAAAACAAACTGTATTAAAATATATTATTTTTTTAAAATTTTATTATCATAACTCCTAATTCTAATTATCTTTGATTTATAAAAAAATTATTGTTTAAAAATGCTAATTTTTAAATATATTATATTTTTAGAAAAGCTTTGATGTTTTAAAAAAACCTCTTATTTTATAATAATTTGATTTTTAAAAAATAACATTAATACAAAGATCTCTTTTTTAATTTATTAAAAAACTATTTTTAACCTAAAAATAGTTAAATAATATTATTAGTAATTAAAGCAATTATATATAACAAAAAGAAAAGTGAGAACATTTGATGAGTAGGAATGTAGTATTGTCAAGTGTTTTCCTAATTACCTTTTTATTAGAAAGGAAAATATGCAATTTATCTAAGTTTTTGTTTGTACATATTGATCCCTCTTTTTCTTAGGTTTTATTATTTCAAACACCACCAAATGCGAAAAAAGAAAATAGAAAAAAAGATGCAAAAGTGTGGTGGTCCTACGATGACAAACCACAATAAAGATGATGTCGATCACAACTTAATCTTGCATTGGTGGTCCGACAACATATATACGTATAGGAGGCATATGTGCTTAGAATTAAATAAATATTTTGGTCAATTAACACATATCAAAGATAAAATGACTATTTTATCATTACATTAACAACAAAATAACACATAATTAAAGTATATCATTACATTAACAACAAAATGACACATAATTAAAGTCAAGAATCAAAATATAAAGACATGTAAATCACAAATCACGCATGTACAAAGAAAAAGAAACTATTGAAACCAAGATTTTCGACAAACCAGCATAGGAAAACAACAAAATTTTGCTTTAAAGTTATTTATTTATTTTCTAAATTTAGATGAACAAAATGCAACCAATAATAATTAGCTCAAGTGGTTAAAGTGAGATACTTAAAACATATAAAATATAAAAAAATCTCGTGTTCATGTATAACTTTAAGTAAAAATACTTACGGTTGAGTCAACAAGTTTTTCTAGTTATGCATTTTCTCATGAGAGAGCGATATATTTATATGATCATATATTCTATATTATATGGTATAGTTATAAGTGGTTATGAATGAAAAATATGAGAAATTTACTGTTCAATTTGTATTTTGTGAAAAATACTATTCAAAACCCTATAATTTTTTTAATATATTTTAAGTGGTTACGAGTGAAGGAAGGAAAAATAATAATAAATTTGAAAAAGAAAAAATATATTTTTAATATAATTATATGAATAAAAAAAAAATTATGAGTGCTTTTATAGTGTTATGTATTTACGGTTTTAAAAATTATGAACAAAATGCAAATAGGATGTAAAAGAACCCGGTGGAAAAGCCAAATAACCGGCAATAGCCGGTCACGACACGCAGTTGTGCAAGAATTTGCAC
Organism: Flaveria trinervia; assembly: GCA_025506515.1. Lineage (NCBI taxonomy): Eukaryota > Viridiplantae > Streptophyta > Magnoliopsida > Asterales > Asteraceae > Flaveria > Flaveria trinervia. Next base: position 4,794,851 of record CM046443.1, read on the forward strand.
CCGCGAATAAAATGATTATCGCACTACCGCTTTTGACCTACCTCTCTCTCTCATTAAATTCACAACATAAAATCTTCATCCCTCATAAAAGTGAGATCGTATTCCGATAACAGATTTCTCAATTCATTGATTCTTCACAACATCACACAGATTCACCAACTGTCTTTGTTTGCCATCAAACAGCACAAAAAATCACGTGTTTCGTCTTTTAATCGGAGGAATAAGGGTTTCTGTGGAGTTAATTCGCCCAATTTGGTTCTAGATTGAAGATTCCTCCTGTTTTAGCTCTGATTTGTGGTTTTTGAAGTGGAGGTTTAGGGTTTTGGTGAGAAATCACGAGTAGTAGACTCTGATAGATGATTTGGTAGATATTCGTCGAGTGAAATGACGTCATCCGAGGTTTCGAGTAGAGGTAACAGAGACACGTTTTCTACGTGTTTTCGTGACAGAAACGACGGAGTTGCTGACGTCTCCGGCAACGGTAAAGGTATATTCCGGCGAGTTTTTCACGGTGGAGTGATTTTGAGGTCTGATTTCATTGTAATTGATTGTTTATGTAATTATATCTCTATATTGTTTGTTTAGCAGATGCTGATTTTTCTCTTTACAAGCATCTATGGCGAGCTTGTGCTGGTCCGCTCGTTAACGTTCCTCGTGAAGGAGAGCTAGTGTTTTACTTTCCCCAAGGACACATAGAACAGGTTTCACCTCGAATCGTTTTGTAAATCTCGTTTAATTACTCATAAGTTTGATGCTATTTTGTGAATCATCTTCTGAAACACTGTTCATGAATTAGGGTTTTCAACATTTTCAATATTGTTCATATCGGTGGTTCTTTTGATCTGTTTGTGATTTTAAGTGATTTTTGATTGATTGATGGCAAACAGGTTGAGGCGTCGACCAATCAGGTGGCGGATCAGCAGATGCCGGTGTATAACCTTCCGGCGAAGATACTCTGCCGTGTTGTTAACGTTCAATTGAGGGTACGATTATCGAAGATTTATGAAACTAATGTTGATTTTGTGTTATGTACTTATGTTAATTGGTTTAATTGTTTTGTTATGGATGTGTGAGTGTAGGCAGAACTTGATACAGATGAGGTGTTTGCACAGATCACTCTGATGCCTGAACAGAATGTGAGTATTGTGAACTTTTGATGAGATCAGTTGCTATGCTTATCTAGGGTTTAGATTGTTCTTGACTGTTTTATGAACATATTTTAATGGCAGCAAGATGAAAATGCGGTTAAGAACGAGCCAGCACCGCCCCCAGAACCAAAGTTTCGTGTTCATTCTTTTTGCAAGACGCTTACTGCTTCAGATACTAGTACACATGGGGGATTTTCAGTTTTCAGAAGACATGCTGATGAATGCCTTCCTCCATTGGTTAGGAATATTCATAAAATTAAAAGTTGGGGTGTTAAAAAATGTTAAAATCGATGGAATCATCGAAATTGAAACATGTCACTCGTTTGCGATCCAAACGGTTCGGTTCATGATTTGGTTTTCGTGGTTTGATGGTCCAACGGTCCCGTCGGGTTTGAGATTTGGAACGGATGACCGGTCTTTTCACCTTTACTATATATATAAGTTTTCATCTTTGGAGTATATACTTATGTAAATTCATTATAATCATGAACCATCTTTTATCGATTTTGAAATAAATTAATAAAGATTGGTAAAACGGCCAATACAGCACAGGCTGACTGTTAAACTGGTTGATCCTGCCAACCCACCAAATCCAACCGCGGTCGGTTTGGGTTGTCTTATCCGGAAACTGTAGTTAGCTGTTCGGTCCGAAATTCTTGTTAAAATCGGCCAAACTGGACCATGAACACCCTTATTATAAAGGATTGACTACTTTTTTTCCTTCCAGGAGCTTGTTTAATTTGTATTGTTGAGTTGTTGGTGATTGGTGTTTTCGTGTTCTTTTGGGCAGGACATGTCTAAGCAACCTCCAACACAGGAATTGGTGGCTAAGGATTTACACGGAAATGAATGGCGTTTTCGGCACATATTCCGCGGTAACTACTGAAAATAAAATTACTTGATTAAATAGAACTTGTTTAATTGTAAATATATACATGAATGACATGCCTCAACTTTTTGTATTAATAATTATTTGTAAATGGCAGGTCAACCACGAAGGCATCTTCTTCAAAGTGGTTGGAGTGTTTTTGTTAGTTCTAAAAAACTTGTTGCTGGTGATGCTTTCATCTTTCTTAGGTAATAATAATTAATAACTTTCATCTTCCTAATAATCCCTAATTTTACCTTTTCATGTTCCTTTTCTTGACGACTTATATGTATAATATGCAGAGGCGAGAATGGTGAACTTCGAGTTGGGGTACGACGTGCAATGAGACAGCAAGCAAGCGTTCCTTCGTCTGTCATATCCAGCCATAGCATGCATCTTGGTGTCCTTGCAACAGCGTGGCATGCCATCCAAACTGGAAACGTTTTACAGTTTATTACAAACCTAGGTATGTTATAGATGGAATACAAGTATATATTTTCTTTGGATTCATTTAAGATACCGATATCCAACATTGTTATCTTTCTTTGTTGCGTTATATGAATGACATTTTCCTTAAATTTCACAGGACTAGTCCTGCAGAGTTCATTGTTCCATTTAATCAGTACATCGAATCTATGAAGACTAATATTCTATAGGGATGAGATTAACATGAGGTTGAGGGTGAAGAGGCTGCCGATCAAAGGTATAGCCGTATAGGTGTCCCAAGTTACTCATCTTCTTTATTGCATCTCCTGATTTTGGTATTATAATTTGTTTGATATTGTAGATTTACGGGAACTATTGTTGGGATTGAAGAACGCGATCCAAAAAGTTCTGAATCCAAATGGAGATGTCTGAAGGTATTAGGTTACTACTAATCCTGTGAAATTGTACCTTATTTTGTGATGGCTATCACAAATCCTAAAATATTTTGTATGCTGTTGCAGGTACGCTGGGATGAAACATCTTCCATTCCTCGTCCAGATAGAGTGTCACCATGGAAAATCGAACCTGCTCTCGTGCCTCCTGCAATTAATACACTTCCAGTGCATAGACAAAAAAGACCCCGGTCAAACGTTTTGTCTTCTTCTACTGATTCCTCTGTTCTCACCAGAGATGGTACCTACTCTTTTTGCTGGAGGTGGTGAAATGGGTGGGCTGGGTAACGGGTCAAAATGGATGCTAAAATGGCCAAGTATAGGCTGGGTTGACCAGTGAACTTTAAATGATTATAACTTATGTGGAGGCTACCCAAATATTAATTATTTCCATTAAAGCCACTCATAGATCGAAAACGCCTTATAGGGCGTATCCTGTCTTGTTCATACCAAATCTGGCCAAAAATAATGCAATATTGTAGAATAACGACACAACCCTAGTTTTCTGTTTACATTGTATCATTCTGTTTCAATGTATTGGTACATGGGTGTTTTTGTCTATTCCACTATATTTATAGGCCTATTATTAGCCCTGATTTTGGTGGCAACAAAACAATGTACATACTTTGGTGGCTTATAAAGTAATTTAATGCCGGGTGGCCTTAACAAATAGGTTCGAATACATGGGTGGCCTCCACATCCATGATCCCGTATAAAAACAATATTTTACGGTTACAATCTACATTTTTCAAGAGGTTGATAAAACTGTACACATTAAAAAAGGCTTCCGAAGCCTTTAAAATCTTGACCAATTCCCTTTAAGTTAAAATTTTCTTTTGACACGTTTGTGATACAATCAAGTCAAGGTGTCAAATATGACTAGCTCTACAAGCGGTGTGAGACTGCACTTCTTGTTAATTGACTAAACTAGGAAAATTGAACTATGAAATTTGTTCTTCAACAAGTTGGCTTTTTTTTTTTTTGTCGTATTAGGTTTATCAAAAGTGGCTGCAGCAGACCCTTCACTAGGAAGTGCATTCTCAAGGGTCTTGCAAGGTCAAGAATTGTCAACCTTGAGAGGCACTTTTGTTGATAACAATGAGTCAGATTCATTTGATAGATCAATCCAAGGGATACCTTCCGTGATAACAGATGATGAAAAAGTTGACCGTTCTGTTTCTCGCCATTATGGTTCGGATAAACTTTTGCCTGTTGGCAGGACTACTGAATCCTCCTACACAGATCTATTATCGGGCTTCGGCTCTACCAACGTTTCTGCAAATGAATTCTCTACACCAACCAGTTGTCACACAAATCCATGGTCCATTACACCCTCCAATCTCTCACTCAGCTTGTTGGACACTGGTATGAAAAGTAATCTTCAATCTAGTGAAATCTCATACCAGACAACTAGAGATGTCAGATATAGGGCTTTTGATGATTACGTTCTTCAACCTAGCCAGCAAAACGGAAAGTGGTTGATGCCGCCACCGCTTCCTTCACATTTCCAGATGCCTTCTCACTCCTGTGACATGATGCAAAAATTGGTTAAACAAAATGAGCCATTAAACCTAAAGATGGAAACTGCAAAATATTTGGTGTACCCTTGGCTGCTAACACAAATTCATCAGATGTACATCAAAGTTTGCAACCACAACATTACCTAAACTTTGGCTCTGATTTGAGGTCTGAACAATCAAAGAAGTTGAAACTTGTAATGATTTAGCTACTGGTCAAGAGCAAGAGGAAGAATACCAAAGTTTCCAGTCAGTTGTGAGGGATGGTCATGTGAAAGCCCAGGGTGTTTCTACTAGAAGTTGTACAAAGGTATTCTTTTCTCCAAAGACAATTATATGTGCTGGTATGATCGATCAATATAGGTGGCAGTTTCAACCAGTTCACTGGTGAATGGGTTGACGCAAGTTGTCTTTTTTTCTCTATCCGGTCAATTCAGTTGACATATAAAAATAATTTAGCTCAAACCTGAACGAGCTGGTTCAAATTGTAGTTTTAAGCATAAACTCTTATATCACATTCGACACACTACTCATTTCTTTTTATAAGCATTGATTTTTATCGAAATCACAAGTCTTTATTATCACATTCGACAAACTACTTATTTTTAAGTCTTCAATTTTTCTGGACGTAAGTGTTTCTAGTCAACTCAATCTGATTCGCTACACCCTGCAAAAAGTTATTTCTTTTGATCTGCCCATTTTACCACCTTTATTGCCTATTATAGTTATGATAACTTCAATGTTGTTTTGACTTCTAAGCCATGATATTTTTAGGTTCACAAGCAGGGAATTGCCCTTGGTAGGTCTGTGGACCTCACTAAGTTTAACAACTATAATGAATTGATCTCTGAATTGGATGGGTTATTTGAATTCAATGGTGAACTAAGGAACGGAAACAGAAATTGGTTAGTTGTGTATACAGATGATGAGGGTGACATGATGCTCGTTGGAGACGATCCCTGGAAGTAAGTACTTCTGCATTTTCCATTTTTTAAAATTTTATAATTAACAAATGTGTTAATTATGATAACAAAAACAACAATTTTACAACAATATTATGATTTATTAACATCTGAATGATATGATTTTGGAGATTGTATGTGTCAAACCTATTGGGTGATTTTGTTTGACCGATTTCCTTTTAACTAAAAGTTTTTATTTGACATGTTTGGGATAAATAAAACCCAAATATTCTCTTCATTAAGTAAATGGTTCAAAAAGCCATGTCAGCCACGTCCATGTACTCACCCTTTTTATCGGGCTCAGGGAATTTTGTGGCATGGTCCGGAAGATCTTCATTTATACCAGAGAGGAGGTTCAGCGAATGAATCCAGGGACTTTAAACTCACGAGACGATGACACATCATCAGTAGCTGAAGCCATGGATGAAAAAGACTTGAGGAAACTCGAGAATGCATGAGCTTTGATTTGTAAGTAGGTAAAAAAACATTCTCAAACCAATATACAGATTATCACACTTTCAGGTTGCATACATAACTTTAATCACGGTTATGGATTTTTACAGGTTAATGATGTAGCTGAATTGACTATTCAAGTTGCATGAAGATGGTTGATCCTACTTCTCGATGAACAAAATGCTAAGAGTGACGCCACTCTTGGTAATATAATATTTTCAATTTTGGACAACTGGAGCTGAAATATATATCCTGTAGCTCCTATATATACGCAATGCATACGTATGATGTTCTGTAATCGTTTTATTCTGTATAGTTTTTGTGTGTTCCCTGTCTTATTTGGTTTTTGCATGCCTGCTTGAAGTTACATGTGAATCATCTTCGTATAGTTCAACATGTGATCAGGCACTTGTGTTTTTGACTGTCACCGGAAACATGGTTTGCCTCGGGGGTGGGGATGATATTATTTTCTTTCGGCCAAATGCGCATTGTCGTGCTGGTTAGTGAATAAGAAGTGATTTATTTTACATCTAAAACTACCAGGTTTGGTGACATAACACATCCATTTTTGTTGGATCCAATTCAAAAGTAAATGTGATAGAATGGGTTAATGTATAAATGAAAGGAACTGATGTTCCTAAGAATTGAATGTGTATTGTATATTCATTTTCTGTGATTGTTCAAATATCTTTTAGCTCATAAGCTTGAAGACCATCTAATCACAGTCACACCATCATCATCCATATCCACTATTATCATCTGACTCGTGTCTGCATTCATATGAAGCCGACAAGGGGGTGTATTGGTCTGAGATCAATTGATGTTGGCTGTGAATGAAGATTGAAGCCTTGCGACCTTTGACAAGGGTTTCAGGTGACGGGGTTCATTGATTTTGGTGGTGGCGGCGGCGGTGAGCTACCGTGTGAAGAGTATGTGATGGAGTTTGTTTTGAGGTGTTAATCTTGACCTCTTTGGCATAGTTAGGTCGAGAGATGGCTCAGGCGGTGGTGTTACAAGGTGATGGATGTGAATCGAGGAGGGTGGTGGCATGGTAAGTTGTACTAAAGTGGTGGAAACGAGAGGGATAGGGTGCCTGCGATAGTGATAGCAATTGTGAGACGATGGTGGTCGTATGGTGGTATTGATGGGATGAAGGTTGAGTGTGGCGATGTTGGGGTATGATAAAGATCTACAATAATTAACAGCAATAATTATTTATATGCATGTCTATTGCGCCCCTTAGTGTACTTCTATCCTGCCTTTCCCTTGCCAGTCGGTCTCGACCTAGCAAGGTTAGGCTGCACCTTGGGCTTGCAACACCAACTTGAGTTTGTTTCATCAACTTTTATCGCTTCTTCTTCTTCATCTGATATGTGACATGATAGCCTTGGTCGTTCGGGAAATTTTATTATGAATATCTTGGTTTCTAGTAATTACTTTAGTGTACCAAACTCAAAAGTTATTTCTTTTGAACTTCATGCCTATTAGCTAAACATAAATGTCTTCCTTTTTCTCCTAGTTCTATTACCTTTACAATCATTTGATATTATACATTCTCACCTATATATCTCCCCTATATAAGCGAAACGACCTTTAAAGACAAACCGTATCGTGTAGCCTAACATTCCACTACACCACTTGTTTCCCCCACCTGAATGGGCGGAGCTTTGTTGGAGCATGGGGGGCCCGACTCCCCCTGTTTTTTCACCCAGTAGTGGAAATTTATACGCATTTCAGCCGAAAATTCTATACGTATAGATTTCGGCTCTCTTGATTTGGGTCTAGTGACTTTCGACCCTCAACAACTTTCCTCAAGCTTCACCACTGCCCACCTGCTTCCCATAAACAAACCCTTACCGACCTGAACGGCGCTCGACTATGATTGACAAGTATTAGGCTTTACTAGCCAATAACACATGAGAAATCATGCCTAGACCCTTGGACACACATGCCATCAGGTGTATATGGCTTTTTCGCCACAAATATCATGCTAACGACACGCTACAATAATACAAGACTCGTTTGATTATAGTGGCAAATCATAACATGCTGACATCGACTACGATGATACTTTAGCTAGGTGGTCAAACCCACCACCATTCAAACGATACTCAGTCTCACTATTTCTTGTTCTTGGCCCATCCACCAGTTGGATGTCAACGTCCACGCATTATGTATATTTACGCGACAATCTCATTTCTTGATCGTCTAAATGACATGACAATATTCCTTATCAGTCAAGCACCAGCCAGTATCAAGAATTTGCTAACGCGGTCGTTGAAACTACTTGGCTAAGTATTATATTGTTTGAGCGTCATCTTTCTTTATCATAGGCAACTATTATTAATAGTGACAATGCTTCAACGCTATATCTTTCATAGACCCCGATGCAACACTATTGATATTCACTTTGTCTCAAAAAAAATCAAGTGAGTTATGTCCTTGTTTTATAGGTTCCTTCAAATCTACACTACGCAAAAATGTTCTTGTGAGGGATTTCAATCCAGTCTTTGCATCCAAGTTGCTACCATAACGACTGTGAGTAGGGCTGCAAACGAACCGAACGAACACGAACAAAGGCTTGTTCGTGTTCGTTCATTAAGAAATAAACTTGTTCATGAACTGTTCACGAACACTTACCGAACGAGATTTCTTGTTCGTATTGGTTCATTAAGAAAATGAACTGTTTAGGAACACTTACCGAACACAAATGAACACAAACAAAGTAAACGAACATAAACAACTGTTCTTGAATATGATGAACACAAAGAAGCTCATGAACATAAACGTATACAAATGATTATGGATTTATTTTAGAATAAAATTTATATTTTTATTACAAACATTACATAAAATCAATAAAAAATAAATAAGTACTTAACATAAATATAAAAAAATACTTGATCTAATAGTCATAAAAATAGCTGACACAAAAATTAAGAATATAAACGAACACATTATCGAACGTTCACGAACGAACATTTTATCCAACGTTCACGAACGAACATTTTATCCAACGTTCACGAACATAAATGAACGATCACGGCTTGTGTTTATGTTCGTTCATTTAACTAAACGAACGCGATTTTCTTGTTCGTGTTCGTTCCTTTACTAAACGAACGAACATAAATAAACTCCCACCGAACAGTTCATGAATTATTCGCTGGACGTTCAGTTCTTTTGATGCCTTAACCGTGAGGGCGTATTAGCAAATATATCTATCTTCGAGTTTTGTATTGTATTTATTATTTATGATAGTAGGTTGGTAAATATATTTTTTGTATTCTACATGAATATATCTTCCTTGAATAGTGGATTTAGGTTAGCCTCATTCTATTATATATCTTCTTATTGTATCAATGAAAGAACATCAAGATTATTTAGAATTATATTGAGTTCTACTTTTCCACCTTAGAAATAGTTCACCTTTATTAAGGGTGAAACTATATGAAGATGTACTTGTAGTATGGAACTTTAACATTTTAATAAAATCGAGCCTTTTCGCTTCAAACAAATTGTTTAACGAAAAAATACCATACATTTGTATTTTATGTAATGTTTGTACAGACACAACTACACAAGTATTCCTTCAACCTTTTGTAACGTATACACATTTATGAAACATCTTATTATATCAACAATGCATATTTAGTTATAGAAATAAATAAATGCAATGGCATACAAAGGAAAAAGTATGTACATGCTTAATTTTACTATAGATAATCTAATACTAATAATTTATTGCATTTGGTGAACACATGTTATCATGAAATTAATTTTACCATTTATTTTTCCACCCAAATCACTTATTAGTTTTTAAAAATTCAAAATATATGTTCAATTCTCTCTCCCCCTCCCCCTCCTCCCCTCTCTCATATTTTAAACATTCAAAATTTTTTAAAATCAATAATTTTTATAAAACATATCTTTTTAATTAATTAAGAATTAAATACTTTGTTTAAAAACACTATGAATTTTTTTAAACAACATACCTTTTTTCAAATACGAAGTATTCTAAAACCGATCTTTTTAAAAAAATAAAAGTTTTATATAAAATTATTTTCTTAAAAAAAATTAAAAAAGATAACTAAAACCTGAAGTTTTCAAACAATGAAATGTTTATAAATACAATATTTTGTCAAAACAATTTTTTATTAAATACGAAAAAATATTCATAAAACTAACTAAAAACCATAGTTTTGTGTTAGAGAGATCTTTATTAACGATGATATTTTTAAAAAATAATATACTTTAAACGAAATGTTTCGTAACATATTTTAAAACGAGAGTTGTAAAAAGCATTTTTTTAAAATGAAAGTTTTCAAAATATTATATAAATAACTTTATTAACTAAATTACTTACTCATAATTTTAGTTATATCTTATATTATAGTAGTGTTTTATATCTCCTTGCTCTTCATTAATATTTAATATTTTTATTTAATAGTGTCATACACATGGTTATAACTTAGTATATTATATATGTTTATGTTTATGTTTATATTTATACAAAAAAATATAGAGTATTGATTGTATCCTAAAGATGTAAATGTGCAAGTATTCACATAGAAATGTTGTTTACCATAAAATTTTATTATCTACTAATATTTTTCTAATAATTAATAATCTCAGTATTACCGTAGCCTCAACATTTTTTTCCATTACTTACTAATCTCATGTCTCACACAACAAATAATCAATGATTTGATACACTTCACATTTTATCGGATTCGGTTTATATTTAAAATTACTAATCTTCTTATGGATACCTTTTCTTAAAATACTTTACAAAAATAAAAGTAGTTGTCATCGTTAATTTTCTTATGTTTTTGCCACTTGTTTTTTTTCTAGACATCTACACATTAAGTTGCCATTCAAAAATATATTATAGTAATTTAAATACTCATATAAGTTTCTCTCTCATTAAAAATAAACTTTATTAGTTAGTATGTTTCTCTTTCTTATCTATTTTTTTAAAATCAAACTATCTTTTTTCAAGATAGATTTCTTGAAGAAAATTAAGAATAACATTTTTTAATTATAGTCTAAATAACAAAAAACTAAAGTTTTATATAATATGAAATTTTTTAAAACATTAATATTTTAAAACAAATTATCTCAAAATTGTTTTGTTTTAAAAAAATTATAAACAGGTGAAATATTTTAAAACAGTCTTATTAAAACAACCAGAATAATTTCAAATCATATTTTTTAAAAACAAGATTTTTATAAAAAAAATATCTTTTTATTAAAAATCTTAAAACGAATGTTTAAAAATAAAACTATTTACATAAGAGAGTTAAAAATGATAAATTTGTTTTATTTCTTGAACTAATACCTATATACTAGAAGAGTGTCCGCGCAATGCGACGGGACAACATCTTACAGCCGACACATGTTCTAACTTTTGTTATTCTTATAGCAATTTTACAAAAGTTTAATATATTTTTATAAACTAAAATTAAACCACCAAATAATGGCTTTTGCATAACGACTTGTACATTTACACATTAACTTATTGTATAGATCGGTTCAGTAAATAATTTACACCAAAATGTTTAAAAAATACACATTTTGATTGATATAATAGAAAACTTCAAAAAATTAAGTTTTTTAGGTTATGGGTAGATAATATAAAATTTTATTAATTATAGTAAGTATAAGATTATTATGTAATTAATTGTAGAGGGTAATATGTAAATAATGTTAAAAATATTATTTTACCCCTAAAAATGATTGTAACTTATGCATTAAGTAATGTAAGTATTCTTAATTTAATTGTATCTTAAAATACCCTTCTCATATGCTTTATATATAGTTTATATAACTTTAGTTATATTTTATATTAAAATATTATATTATAACTATTTATGTTTATTTTACATATATATTTTATATTAAAATTTAATTTGTTTATTTAATAAGCTTATCTATCTATCTATCAAAAATACTAAAATAAGCATGAAACAATTGTAGATCTCATATACTTACTTTCTTATTCTCTATATTATAATAATAATAATGATATTGAATACTAATAATATTACACATACCATTTTCAAATTAAAAAATATATAATTTAATAAAGTAAAAACCAAATTTTTTATTAAAAACACTTTTTAAAAACAGAATATTTATAAAATACAGAATACAACGAAATTAAAAAAAAACATTTTCTTAAAACAATATATTTAAACATCACAATTTTTATATAAAATAAAATTTTAAGAAAAATACATTATTGTTATTATTTAAATTAGCTATTTCTATACGTACTTTAATCATATTTTATTTTCAAGCATGATTTTATAATGTATAAATTTTTATTAATAATTATTTAATATTTTATTTGTTCTATTCGTGTATTACACGGTGAGTAACCTAGTGTTATATATATACGAGATCTTATAGAAAATCTGATATTTGATATGATTGTTTATAATCTTCGTATAGAGACCTTTTCTTAAAAACTTTACAAAAATAAAAGTAGTTGTCATCATTACACAAAACATGTAACATATATCACATATATTTGGCAGTGTATATGCCGACTCTTCGGCATTATCATCAATTAACAACAAGCCTACAACATGTGAGTAAAAGAAATACCGCAAATAGTAACATAGCAAGAAAAAACAATGTAAATGCTATTTTAAGGTCATAAAATGCCATGTTTATCCTTATACTTGAAAATATTAATATACAAGACTAAATTTTGGGTTGTTAATAACTAATTATAGTTAAAATATACATAGAAGTAAATCACAATGATTTTTTTTCTTGAAATGGATATAATATTTTGTAAATTACTATAATAATAATAATATAAAGCAATAACAATAATACATAACGTATATTAAGAGATGAATCATTTTACTTAGAGAAAATCATAAAAATAAAATTATTTTTTGGAATTGTACTTAGTGAACCCACAGTGTTAGAAGATGGAGAGGGCTATGTATACCCCAGCGATATAGTTAAATCAAACATTTAACAAATCGTTGTGAATCATTAATCAGGAAGTTCGTTTTTTTTCATTCGTTTTACAAATGAAGGAATATAAAAAAAACGTCTTTTAAATATATAAACGAAAAGACACGGACAAAGGTCACGTTGATTCAATCGAGTCCGCGAATTTTTGGCAGTTCTCTAAAAAAATTATTTTAAAATTTTCAATGTACTTTAGCATTTAAATTAAAACTGTAGTCATTTGAAGCTTCTATCTCATTAAAAAATTGGTCACTTGAAACATATAGTTTTGAGACGTGATTTGAGCATAAATATGCATAACTTGTGTTTTTATTTTAGGAAAGTTATATTTATGATGATTATGTTCAAGTGTTAAATTTTATATTTATTTAAAATGATCATGTCCAATGTTTAGGGTTAAGTATATTGTTTAAATTCGTTCAAATTAATGAACGAATACGAACAAATGTAATTCCTTAATAAACAAATATGAACAAAAAATTTCATTCTGTTACACTTTCGTGAACCATGTGTAAACAAGTTTTATGCTAAATGAACGAGCATGTACATAATTTTATTCGTAACGATTCGATTCATTTACAAACCTAGGCACGGCTGAATGGGAAATTTCAAAACTTAAAACATTTGGTATGTGTTTTGGGTATGATTAGTGATATGACATGAAAATAGCCTTTAAAATTTTAACTGGTTGGGATGAGTATGGTATCAGATAATTCCCGTGTGATTACATGAACTAATTTAACTGCAACAAAATCCAATATATAAATATATTATAGACCTTGATGACTAAATTTGCTTCATACTCGACCTAATTGTCATTCCTAACAAGGTGATGCTACTTTACTGCTATGACTTTTTTGTTGTTACCAAAGGCCCGTTTAGCTTTTAAGTCACTTTTGGTTTCTTTTGTGTGTTCTTCTTTTTTTTGTTTTTTTTGTTTTTTTTGTTATTTTGCTATTTTCGTTTTTTTTTGTTTTTTGTTTTTTTTTGTTTTTGTTTTTTTTTTGTTTTTGTTTTTTCTTTTGTATGTGTGCGTATTTAGGATTCCAACATAACGCGACGTAGGTTCAAAGAAAAGCAATTTCCATTAAAATTTAGAAAAATATGCTTTGATTTAAGGGGAATGTTGAATTGTTGATGAAATATAAGAGGATGGTTTATAAAGTGTTTTGGTGATATTTTTAAAAATAACATTCCTTTTAAGGTAATGTTGGGGTTGAACGCGAAGATAACAAATTTTCGTGATGATAAGGTGTTTCATGATATGGTATAAGATTTCGTTCTATCTTTTGAAACATTTATCGTTTATTAGAAAGTTCTGTTATTTTTGTGTCTTTGATTCCACACAACACGTCATGGTTTTACAAAAGTGATTTCTAGTGATATTTTAGAAAAAAACATTTCCTTTTAATTAAATATCGGTGAAACGCATGAGGATGACTATTTGAAATTATCATAATCACAAGGTGTTACATGACATTATGGAAGGTTTTGTTATATATTTTGAAAAACTTTTGACTTCTTTCACTATGCTAGTTGGTTTTGCAACTTAATTTCTAACACAAGATGGAATATTGATAAAATGTGTGAGAATAAAGGTTTTCACGATCACAAGGTGTTGTGTGTCATTGTGTAAGATTTTGTTCTTGTTTTGGACACACTCTTGGCTTCTTTGATTGTGAGGCGTTTAATTTGTGACGTCGTGAAGGTTTCCTTATAGCTTTTGAAACCCTTTTGGTTTCTTTGAGCATGTTTGTTATTTATTTGTGTTATCGATTCCATCACAACATAATGTAGGTTCAAACAAGAGCCATTTCGAGTGATGTATTTTCTTCTAAGGAAAAAGTTGTAAAACGTACGAGGTGACAACATTTTGCAGCACAAGGTGTTACACATAGTTGTGGAAGGTTTTGTTCAAGCTTTTGAGATTACTATGTGTTTCTGCTATTTATGTGCCTTTCATTCTAAAACTACGTGACATGGTATAAAAAACCAACGTCTGGTGATATTTTTAAAAATTATCATCCCTTTTACGCAAATATTGTAGGGTTCGGTGAAGTTGTGGAGGGTTCGGTTCTAGCTTTTGAAATACTTTTGGCTTCTTTGAGCGTGTTCATTATGTTGCTCGTCTTCGTTTCTAACACAACTGAGACGTGGTTTAGTACAAAAGCAATTTTTAGTGTTACTTTTAACAAATATACTTCCTTTTTTAAAAAAGAATATATTGTTTAAACGCATGAGAATGACACTTTTTGAAATTATCACGATCGCAGTGTGTTCCATGTGTTTTGAGTACACATCTACGACTAGTGTGTTGGACCATAGCCATGAAATAAGGCGATCCTTACCTTTACGAAACGAGGTTGGCACACACATATCATTAAACGTGCCAGCCATGACAAACATCAATAATATAAGAAATGTTTCAAAACCGCAAAGACACTCGAAATTCAACAAATATAATTCATGTAAATAACAATAAGCCTCTAGATACCAAAATGCAAAACACCTTAAACATTTCCCATATTCATCTACTTCCATCACCTATTCAACCAAACCTAAGAAACATCAACTACATTCATATCAAAAGCTACTGCTTTTAGAGTCTAAACCCAAAGAACCAAATCACTAAACCACTTTATTACCCTTCGCTTCGATGGTTGCACTCACGCCACACCATGGTACCCTGCAGACTCGAGCAACACTGCTTTAACCTGATCAGGATGAACATCTTGCCCTTCTTTGCATTGCTACAATACCCAAAACCCGCGATCAAAATCACAAAAATGAATAAAAAACAATTATAAAAACGAATCAAAACATATAAAGATTATATAAATTGTAACCTCAGCCCGGAAAATATCAAGAGCAAATCCATTGAAGCAACTTATAACAGCTTGTTGAATGTCTAGACCAAGATTATCAAGAGCGCGCATCGTTGAAAGCAGCAAACCGGGCCTCCTACTGCAGAACATATGTATGTTCACCGCTCTTCCTTCTCGCTGCCTCACTTCAATCTACAACCACCATGAACGAATCGACATTTTGTTAAAACAATTCATCATAAGATTATTATAATTCAAGATGCATACCCACTCATATCCCACTGATAACACACTGATAACCAAAACTATACTACGAGTGGGATATACTATCCCACTAGTAACAATATAATATCTACAACTATGTTATGAGTGGGATAATACTATCTTACTTTTAACCATGTAGTATTCACACCTATACTGTGAGTGAGATATTACTGTGCATGTTGTTAATACTATAATTCAAGAAATGTTGTTAATACTATAATTCAAGAAATGTTATTAGATTATAAGGTAACAAGTGTGATTACTCTTGTAGGCTGGCCGGTCGGGCTAGGGATTGCGGTGGGGCAAAGTTCTTCTTTGATCCGCGGAGGGAGACTGGTGGGAGTCGGGGTTAAAGGGTAGAACCCAGTGGCCGTAGGTCCCATCATGGGACCTGCGGCCGTGGGAGTCAACGAGGAGCTTGAAGGGGTTGCTTCAAGCTCCTGGTTAAGGTCGTTGATCTTTTGAAGAAGCTCTTTGAGATACTCGATCGCGTCCCCAAGAATCGAAGCTCTATCCATCTGAAATCAAGAACATTAATGACAATTCATGATGAACAATTGATTATACCCATTGATGAAATCTAGACTATCTAATAATCAACATCAAGATTCAAAATTTAACACTTGTAAAGGTGAAAAGACTGATACTGATAAGATCTTTATAATCATCAACATATGATTGATTAAAATGTAATAATAATCACCTTGCTGATTTTGGGTACAACAGATCGGAGCATGTAAAGCCGATCATTAAGCTTCTTTCTCCGGCGTCTTTCCGCCATTAAATTCTTCGCCGGAACCCCCTTTTTCTTCCTTTCTGATTACTGCCGCCGCCGACAGCGGCAGTAACAGTACTGTTTCTACTGTCAGAAACAGTACAATTTCCACCGCCAATGTCGAAATTGGCGGTGGTGTTCACAGTAAACTCATCAGAATCATAATTCAAACCAGAGCCATCTAAACTCAAATCATCAACATCATCCCAACTACCACCACTAATCTTCCTCTTCTTCTCACCACCAAAAACCCCCAAATCACCACCACCACCACCTCCGGAGCCACCGCTACCGCCGCCGTCTCCGGCGTTGATATCACTCAAATTTCTTCTCAACGCAGCTCGTTTCTGAAACAACGTCGGTGGTGCTCCGGTGGAATCGAAATTATCCAAGGGTTTAAGCAATTTCGGCCGGTTTAACACCACCGAACCTCCGGCGAATGGGTTGTCGGAAAACGGAAATCCGGGCGACCCGAACCCGTTCCGGCCAATTGAAGCAAATGGGTGTTGGAAAACTGAGGATCCGAACCCAAATTCGCGACACCCATTTGCGATTGTGGCCCTAAATCCCCAAACCCCTGAAGAACACCATTCGCACACCCCAGATCAAACGTCTCATTCAACGACGAAATTGGGGGTTTCGGTGGGGGTAGAAAGAACTGCACGTGATTGGGGTCAATGTTATCAACAAACAGGTGGTTCTGGGGCTGTAGGAACCAATTGTTGGTGTGTTCGTCGTCATCTTCAACCTCAAGCATCGATTTGAAGGTTGAAATGGGGCTGATTTCGTGATTTTGATCGTTTCTGTTGGTGGGTGTTTGATTCTGTGGGTCTTCGTCCATCCAGACGACATTGTTGGAGCTTGAAAGCATGGTGAAAATGGTGGTTTTTGGAGAGAGAAGATGAGTGGTGTTGTTGTTGCAGAGGGTGTGTGGGTTTATATTGTCGTTAAGGAGATGAAGAAAACGTTGGTTTTGCGGTGGTGTGATTATAAAGTTAACTTGAATATGGTGGTGATCAAATGTACAAGTTGTGATGCGTAAATTACTTTTTTTTTGGTGTTGAGGCTACAAAATATGGAAAATGACATGAAGATATTAGTAATTTAGTATTGTTTAGTTTTGCACAAAGTTATTATTTATGGATTTAGAATATTAGGGGTGTTTATTTGTTTTTGGTTACTCAAGTTATTTGAATGGGTTATTGTGTTCAAATTAGTATTAGAGGTGGAAAAACATATTGGATTATAAAATAAGTTGAATTAAGAGAAAGATTAAATATATATATGTTTTGACTCGAATGAATAGCGTGAAGTAATAATTCAACACACTCAAGTTAAAATATATCTACATCTATATATAATACAAAATATATCTATATCTATACCTATATATATTAATAAAAAAATGTTTCTTTTATCACTTGTTATATTCTTAAACCACATATTTAACACTTGTCATTTTTTTAAACATACTTACTTTATTTTCCCTCCAAAAGGATGTTAAAATAATTTAAACACTAAATTTTTTTTCTCTTTTCATAAAGATTAATTTGGTCAACTGATATAATTTTCTCTCTCATCTACAATTTTTTAAAATTAAACTATATTTTTAAAAATTAATTTTATTAAAAAAATTAAAATTCATATATTTTTTAAAACATTGAACCTTTTGAAACAAAATATTTTAAATCAGTCATTTTTAAAATAATTATAAAAAAATTGGATTTTGTAAAAGTAGTTTTATTAAATCAACCAGAATAATTAGAAACTTGAGTTTTTAATAAACAAAATTTTTATAAACAATAAATTTTTATAATAAAATCTTAAAACAAATATTTAAAAATGAAACTATTTAGATAAGAGATTTAAAAATAGTATAATTGTTTTGTCTCTTTAACAAGTACGTATATATAATTTTATACATATCTTATATTAAAATATCGTACTGTAACTTTTCGTGTTTATTACGAACTATAATTTGTTTAACTAGACTATCTATTTATCTATATATGTATGAGTCTATAACATATCTATTATTTATTTGCTTGAAATATCTATACATATACAATTATAATCATATTTTATCTTTAACATGGTTTTATAATTTATAATTTTTTATTACTAATTTTTTATTATTTTATTTATTCAACCCGTGTAATACACGAGTTACTAACCTAGTTTATATATAATACTAAAAAAGTAATTTTAAGAGGACACTTGTCACATTCTTATGCTCTCGAAGTTTATTTTTACTGTTTTTTTCTCTTCTTAAATAGTTACCTTAATTAAATATTAAATAATTTTTATTTTTTTAAGATTAAAAGTATTTCTTAATAAATTAAAAAAAATTATTAGTGTTATTTTAGAAAACAAATTTTTATAAAATAAGATTTTTTTCTAAAACGCAAGCATTTTTAAAAATATGAAATATCTTAAAATTGATGTTTATAGAAAGAAAACTTCTTTATAAACTAAAAATAATTTAAATTAGGAGTTATGATAAGAAACTTTTAAAAATGATATTTTTAATTTGGTTTGTTTTGAAAAAAATGGTTAAATTTTTTGAAAAATAAAGTTAAAGACTAAAGTTTAAAAATTAGTATTATTATTTTATTACTTGTAGTTATCATTTATAAATATTATTCATATGTAATTTTAATCATATCTTATTTTAAAATATCATTTATACTTTATAAACTTTTATTATAATTAATATTTTATATTTTAACTCGTGTAATACACGGGTTTTACTAAAGTTGGTATCAATAACATTTAACAAGTAAACAAATTTCTTTTTCCAACCCGTTTAATACATTTAGTTTTATTTATGTTTTTTGTACTTTTTTAATAATTAACTTTCCACTACACGGGTAAGTAAAACTAGTTTTCTATCGTATAATTGTTTATTATTTTTTTCACTCATTGTTTTTTCCTTTTCTTGTTTTCTCTTACTCTTATTTACAATATTTTTTTACTCTTGAACGCCATAAAGTATCTATTAAGATCCACTCGACGTTTATATTTCGTTACTATTATTTTTTGTTTTAATCTTTTAATTTTTAAATTTTTATGTTTTATGAAATACGAATTTACGGCTGTGTCTTGGTTATTTTCATCAGCATTAATTTTACAATACTTTTTTATACTTGAACGTCATAAAGTATCCTTTCAGATTGGCTCAACGTTTATATTTTGTTACTATTATTTTTGAACTACTCTTACAATTTTAAAATTTTTACGTTTAATAAAATACGAATTTACCGTTGTGTCTTGATTATTTTTATCAGCATTACTTTTTATAGTGGTTCCACTTTTTAGCATTCCAACCTAGATTTTGTAACGGTTCCGTTATTTTATATAAGTTTTGAATATTATCAACAATTCTATTATAACACACGAGTTTGCAACAACTTCACCTCTGTATATAAATTTTTAGAGATTATAAATAACATCTCGGTATAATTTTTTTGGAGTTCCTTATGTTATAAACGCATATTTCAACATGAAAGTTCATGACAAGGTTTTGATGTCACGTACTATAGTTTACACATCCACCTTAACTAAAATGAATCTATTTGAGATGTTATGTCAACCACTTATAATTATTTTCTTGTTTCAAACTTATCACTAGCACCATAAAAAAACTCATCACTGTTAAAACTCATTAAGTTAGGTTCAATGATGAAGCCAATACATTAGAAGTGGGTGGAAAGGCCCTCCGTAGACAAATTTTTTTTATGAATTTGTAGTGCAAAAATGTATAAATTTGGTAGTTTTAGCATAATTTTGATCGAAATGAAAGCTTGGACTGAAAAAGATCTTTTTTAACAAGTTGGGGCACACTTTGAATTGCATTTTGACCGAAGGGAGGCTTTTTTTTAATGTGTATATGTTGTTTGAATTTCAAATTAAATTTCAACTCTTTAAATTTGTCTCCCCCGTAAAAAATCTTGACTTTGTTAGACAATGTATAATGTATGTTTAGTTAAAATGACACATAAATGTCATGTGTAAAAATCATTTCACTAAAGCTCCTTTTAAATCAAGTATAGTGATTAACTAATGTTTAAAGCCTCTATTAATGACACATAATGTCATGTGTAAAAATCGTTTCACTAAAGCTTCTTTTATATCAAGTGTAGTGATTAACTAATGTTTAGAGCCTCTATTAATGCAATAATTTAAGAAAATTTGTGTTTGGCATGAGTTAAGAGTTTGGAGTTCTATGCATTTAAAGCCTTTTTTTAATTTGTTTGTATTTCGTTAGGTAAGTTAATACTCTTGTTTTTTCCGAGTAAATTTCGTTGTGTTATTAGCTAATGACAAATTTTATTTACTAAATTTGTTGATAAAGTCATAAAGAGAACCGTAATATCACATGACTACTAAACAAATATCATGACTAAACAAATATCATGCATTCAACGTTTTATAATATTTTTCTAATTAAAATAATAATAAGATATCATGTTTGTAAGTTGTAACGTCCTAATATATGATCTATAATTGAAATCAGAATTTAATAATTTTACTCTTGAAACTTGCACTTTTTTTTATCTCAATATATAAATTAACGTTAAATAAAAAAATTGTTTAGACCCAATTATTTAATCACTATAATAGCAAATTTTATATTTATATTTTTCATTTTTGTAAAACAACTAACACATAAATCTAATATACTTTTAATTTAATCACTACTTCACGTCCTAATATATTTATTTTTTCTTTGGCCCGACCTGTAGAGGATGGTATATTATTTAACAAACCAGAATGTTATAAAGCTAAAATGCTAAATGCTTTGGAAAATTTATATTGTCATGTATTTTTAACCCTTATTTAATAAAAAAGTTACTTCTTTTAACACCTTTTCTATTTCGAGTGTCCCAATATATTTTGCAATTATCGGAAACGAATAGGTAACAAAGAAAAAATAAATTATTCTGTTGGATATCTTAATTATAAAAGTATTTGTTATATATAAATTAAATTAATATCAAGCTAGGGACATCGTGATGTAAAATTTCTCTCCTCTATTCTAGACGTGAAGAGTTCAGACTTTACAAAATACACATATATATTATCAATAGAAGGAAATTAAAAGTGGATTAAAAGTTTAAAGATTAATAAAAAAAAAACTTTTTATATGCAAAAATCACCAAAATTAGTTTATTATGTTTTGTCTAAAAAAGCCAATAATCGGGTAAAGTGATTCGACTTTTTGCGAGGTTTGTTGGTATTTGTGATACGGACAAAATTAATCATTTGTTTCATGACCCTAACTTGTGAAAGAATTCCTTTTTTCAATATTACATATAAATAAATACCATAAAAGAATTTATCACATTATTTAAGATACAAAAGGCCAAAAGGGTTCTTCATTTAGTTTTGATATGGTAAAATCTGATAGGGATATTAATTAAATTCATGATTTATTTAGGGTTTTTTTAAATATACACCTCAATGTTTTAAATCAACACCTTAAAATTTCTATATGTATTGTATAGCCCCATACGCGTCGTATAGAGGAGGGTCGTATAAGGCTGTATGTGTCGTATGGAGCTATATGTGTCGTATAGAGGGGTCATATAGGGGGGTCGTATAGCTCTCTGATAGCCCCCCTGAATTTTTTCTCGTAGTCAGTGTCAAAATTCGTTATACGTGCCGTATAACTCTATATGTGTCGTATAGGGCTATATGGGACGTATAGCTCTCTGACACCCCCTGAATTTTTCTCGTTGTATGGACCCATACGCAACGTATAGGTGAGTCTTGATTTATAAACTAGAGTGTCTCTTTGTTAAAACCCTTTATTTAAATAATGAGTTGTTGCTTTTAAACGATCAACATTTTATGACATGGCATCTAACATTTTCGTATAAAAATTATATTATTCATAGCTCTTGTTATTATAGGTTTACTGTTGTGAGCCTCGTGGCTATTGTCATTATTAATATAATCTTGTATTCATTTTTGTTGTTTGTCATCACTACT
This sequence comes from Flaveria trinervia, assembly GCA_025506515.1. Classification (NCBI taxonomy): domain Eukaryota; kingdom Viridiplantae; phylum Streptophyta; class Magnoliopsida; order Asterales; family Asteraceae; genus Flaveria; species Flaveria trinervia. The sequence continues at coordinate 4,817,525 of CM046443.1, forward strand.
AAAAAGTTCTATGCTCGTTTTTTTTTTCCTTTTTTTAAATTTCAAGATTGTATGTTCTTTTACTAAGATGATTGTTTATTGTGAGAGAGAATTTTTTAGTTGTCTCTTATAACAAAATTCTAAAAACAATCATCCAGTAATTTAAAATCTTAAAATGTTTCGATAAGAAATCAACGGCAAGTGTCAAATAGAAATGTGTTTCATCTAAAACTTGTAAGAAACAATATTAATCGTCAGTATTCTTAATTAATGATTAATAATGTATTTTAAGTATGTTCATTTTTGTTAATTTTTTGAATTTCGCCGTTTTTTAATGTTCCTAAAGTTTATATAATGTTACTTTTATAAAAAAAATCATTATAAAAACGAGCGTATTTTTTATTTTTAAAACGAGACAGTATCTTTATATATAAAAATAAAAAAATATGTTTTCATGCTCGTCATTGTGTCTTTCCTTTTATAATTGCGTTTTTCTAAACATCATTGTGTTCTTAAAATATGATAAGTTCTGAAAACACAACAGTAATGAGTTTGGTCTTTTTATATATATTTGAAATGTTATCAACAATGTCTAATTTTTTATTTTCCTATATAAGGTTACGTATGTTACCACAGTCTCCCTCAATGCAGGAGTTCGCAATGACGTGCCAACATTAGATTTCTATGGCTTTACGCCCCGCGTGCCCGCCGCAACGTGAGAGTGTTAGTACTAGTTTAAAATTTTAAAGTACACATTACAAACATATTGATAAGTTAATATTAAGGATTTATCTATACATTTTTAACTTTTAAAACGTCCTTTTTAATAGAAATAACTGTTCAAAGAAAAAGAAGAATAATAATAAAACTTACTAAGTTTTAAATTTATAACCATAGCTGAAGCAATCCCCTCTATCTTGAATGGTCCATGCCTTTCCCTAGATATAAGGTATCTTGGGCGTTTCCTTCACAAGTATTTTAAATAACAGATAGCGCTAAGTAAATGATTAAAGAAAAAACAAAATTTACAATAAAACAAAATTTACATTTATATTATTAAATTTATAAATATATTTTAAGATAAAATATAATTGCAATTACGTACGGATAACTACTTTAGACAAAAAACAATGACAAAAAATAATCTAATACATTAAAAATTATGACAAAATAACACAATGTCTAATTGTGTTTTTTGATCGTCATTATGATCTTGAACACTATGAGTTTTCAAAAACATATTGGTGAAATAATATCATTGTGTACTTCTAATGATAAAACACAATAATATATAACAAGTTTATATAATCTACTAAAAAATAATGACAAAAAACCTATTGTATTATCTTCAACACTATTTGTTTTGAAAAATAAATTGGAGAAACTATTTTATTGTGTACTTCTAATTGTAAAACACAATGATAGATAACAAATTTATAATCTAAAAACAATAACAAAAATAACATAAAATAATCTAAAACGTAAAACATAATGATAAAATACACATAACAAATGATGTAAAATATATGTGACAATAAGCTAACGTATTTAGCATAATGACCAAAATGCCCTCCTTTTTAAAACAATAAAATGACGCGTGTTAAGCCCACAATACTTATTAGATTTTTTAAATTAAACATATTAGAGGAAGATGCAACTATATAGTTGCATACTTACTCATTTTTAAATTTTAATTGTATGCTACAAAATCTTTTTATTCTAATAAAAATATATATATTGAAATGCCATATGTCAATATCATAATCATCCTTATCAAAAAAAATTCGTCTCTCTCTCCTATTAAATAATTAACTTAATTACTACTAATATTACTTAATATTTTTTTAAATTTAATAAATTAAGAAAGAGATCTATACATAAATGTTATTTCTAACTAAGAAAAAAATTTAAAAATAATTTTTAAAAAGTTGATATAATTGTTTTATTAATTATACTTATTTCTCATATATAATTTCAGTCATATTATATCTTAAAATATCATTTTATAATTAATAAATTTTATTATATTAATATTTTATTTATTCAACTTGTGTAACACGCGGATTTACTATAACTAGTGGTTATTATTTTGTATATCAAGTTTCCCTTGGTTCATATATGTTAGGTTTTAATTAGAGCATGTTGTCTATTATTTAGACCCCTATTTTGTAATTAATTGTAAAGTCACCATAGGGAAGCTTCTATAGGGCCAGGGCCTCCCACCTCTTTTTTTTTGTTCATGGTGTTAATTTTCGGTTTGATAGTGTAAATATAAACTTCGTTCTCTTAAAATAGTTTACTTTCGTTTCCGCCCTTTTAAGATGTGGTTCAAGTTTCACCGGTTGATCACAAAACACATAGACTAAAAGTCAAAGTATTCTTTCTAACCAACAAAATATATGCCACTCACCAGTTGAAGTTGTCTATGGATGCTCATGCCCTTATGGGAGTTGGACCCATCATTTTTTTATTATAAAATTTAAACCTATCTTCTCTATAATTTATTCTTACATTTTTTTAACATTCTTTGTTCAGTTAGTCATGTCACATTTTATCCTACTTACAATGTCATTTAGGAATTAAGAACATACTAGGTGATTGACACTAGTTTTGAATAAAGACTACCATATGTCCTCATGTCACACTCTATAGCAAAATATATGATCCTAGTGTTCTATGACATATGTATTTTAAGTATAGAAGGTGATATATGTAATACACCAATACCTCTATAGATAAAAATGCCTTAAAGATGATTTATTGGAGTTGTGGAATCGTTTCTTAATCTTGAAATAAGTGTCAACATATTCAGTTATAGGTTGGTCATCTATCACTTGAAAAGAACTGTTACCTCGAGTCTTATAATAGAAAGTCTATTATATGTGTTGTTTAGTTTCTTCACTTTCATAAATCTCTTTGCCGACATCTTTGGTTTCATATATTCATCCAGCTTTATTTGTTGCTCTCTTAATACCCTCCGCCATTAGAACACAATTGATGTTATATATTAACTTTTTGATATTCAACGTGTGTAACTTGCTATAACACATCATCATTGTTATAAGATTTATTGGTACCAACCTAGGTCACCTTAAAGTATGATCTTTTAAAGTTATGGAGGTGTTTTACATTATTTTTCGCATTCCCACCGATCTATGTACTAGTAGTAGGCTATATAAGTTATTGGTCCTTTATTTATTTTTTTGAACAACAGATTAACGATATTGCTTTGGACGCTAGATGTTATTTTAATTGGAACCACATATCAATTTCCCAGCCGGGACCGTACCCCAACCCCCTCAGGAGGAAACCTATTATTGGAAAAACTCTTAACACAACTCTAAACATTTTTACTCAAAGTGAGACTTGAATCATGACCTCCCCATATTTGCATGTTATAAGTTTTTTAACCGGTTATTGATCCTAAAGGGGTAGTTTAAGGGTTGAAAATAGTAGTTTTAGAATTAAAGGATACTCTTATGATAGAAAATTACTAATATACGATAGACAAGGATAAGTACTTGTTTAAATAACTATGAAAATGATAAGTATTTTCTTGATTAAAAAATAAACTTTTCCAAAACCATTTTTTTCTAAAAAGTACGAGTGTTTTTCCTAAAACAACAAAACATTTTAAATAATAGAATTATTTTAAAAACATTCTTTTTGTGACATAAAAATTTTATATATAAAAAGATTTACAAAACAAACCCGGAGTTTTTAACAGCGAAAAATTGATAAAATATGACTTTTTATCAAAGCAATAACAAAACAAAAGTTTTAGAAATAATAAAAATATTTTATCAATTAATCAAAGTATTTACTAATACGCAATTTCAATTATATCTTATATCAAAAATAATGTTTTAAAGTTACTAACTTTTCATAAATAAATATTTAGTATTTTTTTATTCAACCCGCGTCATACATGAGGTTATACCCTGTTAACTTATTTAAAAACTAAACAAAAAATCATTTACCGTATTTATGAAAAGATATAAAGGTCCATAATATATAAAGGAGTAAGAGATCATAAAAGTCACAAACTTGCTCTATGGGTACATCATAGTTACATAGTACTTTAATTGTTTAACACTGTGTCATTCGTGTTTGTTGATCTTTTTGTTTATATTTCGTAGACCAATTCATGTGATAGCCCGTATATTTTCTTCTTCATTTCTTTTCTAGTAGAAAATTACATAATCCCTTATCCATATGATTGGTATTTTACATCAAAATCTATAATCTATATATTAATAAAAAAAAAGTTTCTTTTGTCATTTGTCATATCTTTAAACCATTTTTCTGACACTTGTCATTTTTCTAAGCATTCTTATTTTATTTCCCTCCAAAAAGGTTTTAAAGTAATTTAAAAACCTAAACAATTTCTTTCAATTCATAAAAACTAATTTGATCAATTGATATATTTTTCTCTATCATCTACATTTATTTAAAAATCAAACTATGTTTTTAAAAATAAATTTTATTAAGAAAATTTATATTCGTATATTTTTTAAAACATTAGACATTTTGAAACAAAATATTTTAATTTAGTCCTTTTTTAAAATAGTTATAAAAAATATGGAATTTTCTAAAAGTAGTTTTACTAAATCAACCAGAATAATTGGAAACTTGAGTTTTTAATAAACAAGAATTTTATAAATAATAATTTTTATAATAAAATCTTAAAACAAATATTTAAAAATGAAACTATTTATATAAAAGATTTAAAAACAAACAAACAAACATACCCAGTAAATCCCACTCAAGAGCAGGGTCTGGGAGGGGTAGTTGGTGGCAAGTCTTTCCTTTATCTTGGGAGATAGAGAGACTGCTTTCGAAGAGACCCACGACTCAGTAAGGAAAACAATAACCGTAGTAATTATAATATACGGCATACAACACACAGGTATAGAACACATAAAAGTTGAGAAATTGAGTACAACAAATAAGCGTCAAGAAACACGCAAAAGGGCAGATTCAAGAAAACAGGGGTCCCGCAACTAAGTCTACGACTACCCTTCCTACCCACAGATCCCGCTAAAAGTCCTTAATTTTAATTCTACGCCTCGACGCACTCCTATCCTCGATCATGTGCTCAGAGAGGTGCAAGTCTACCATATCTCGCCTAATTAACTCGTCCCAAGTCAACCTAGGTCTACCTCTACTCCTCCTACCCTTTACGTTGATGTTCTCTACTGCTCTAACGGGTGCTACCATCGGCCTCCGCTTTACGTGCCCAACCATCTTAATCTTCCCTCTCGGATTTTATCTGTGATACCAGCCACCTCTAGCCTCTGTCGAAACACATCGTTTCTTATTTGATCCAATCTTGTGCGGCCATACATCCACCTCAGCATTCACATTTCCGCGACCTCGATTTGTCTCTGGTGCGATATCTTTATGGCCCAACAGTCTGTTCCTTATAATATAGCTGGACGTACTGCCACTCTGTATAGTTTTCCATTTAGTTTTGCTGGGAACCTCTTATCACACAGGATCCCTGATGCTGCTCTCCATTTGCACCATCCTGACTGCACACGGTGAGCTACATCGTTGTGTATCTCTCCGTCCTCCTGTACATACGAGCCTAGGTATTTGAACCTAGATGTCTGTGGTACTGTCATACCCTGGATACTTATTTGGGTGTCCTCTTCATCCCCCCCACTAAAGTTACAATGCATGTATTCCGTCTTAGAGCGACTTATCCTTAAGCCTCTGCTCTCTAGTGCGGCTCTCCACTGTTCTAGCCTCTCGTTAAGCACCATTTTAGATTCTGATATTAAGACAATATCATCCACAAACAGCATGCACCAAGGGACTGTCTCTTGTATAGACTTAGTCATCTCATCCAACACTATTGTGAAGAGAAATGGGCTTAATGTCGATCCTTGGTGTAGTACCACTTCCACCGGGAAAAAGTCTGTGTCTCCGACTAGTGCTCGCACACACGTTTTTGCCCCTTCATACATATTCATTATTATTTTGATATACCTCTCTGGTACCCTTCTAAGTCGTAGACTTTCCCAAATGAGTTGACGCAGCACACTGTCATATGCTTTTTCTAGGTCAATGAAAACCATATGTAGGTCCCTTTTCTTTTCTTTATATTTCTCCATTATCCTTCTTATGACGTGTATGGCTTATGTTGTAGAGCGTCCTGGCATAAATCCAAATTGGTTTACCGCTATATGGGTTTCTCGTCTAATTCTCGTGTCAATAACTCTTTCCCATAGTTTCATCGTGTGACTCACTAGCTTAATTCTCTTGTAATTTGCGTAACATTGTACATCTCCTTTTTTCTTATATATGGGGACTATGACACTGCTTCTCCATTGCTCTGGCATCCTCCCGTTTTAACGATAGTGTTGAATAAATATGTTAGCCATTCCAGGCCCTCGTCTCCCAGGCACTTCCACACTTCAATCGGTATGTTGTCTGGCCCCACTACCTTAGCCATTCCCATTTTCTTTAGCGCCCTCATAACTTCGTCGACAGTGATGCTTCTACAATAACACTTGTTTTGTTGCTTTGGTTGGGTTGTTTTATCGATGGCAGATTGTTGGTTAGGGTTCGTTATGTTGAAAAGGTTATCAAAGTAAGTTTTCCATCTCGCCTTGATGTCGTTCTCCTTCACCAAGACCTTTCCATCCGCAACCTTTATAAACTTTACTACTCTCAGGTCCTGTCTTCCACTTTCTCTTGCCCTGGAAATCTTAAACATGTCATATTCTCCTTCTTTCGTCTCTAATCGCTTATACATTTTCTCGTACGCTGTGTTCTTTGCCTCTGACACAGACTTTTTCGCATCTCGCTTAGCCTCCTTATATTATGTTTTAGCTTTGCTCGTTCTTCGTCATTATTACATTGTAAAAGGTCTCTAAAACTTTGTTGTTTAATTTTTACCTTCTTCTGTACATTTTCATTCCACCACCAGGATTCCTTATGACCTACTGTCCTATTTGTTGCAAGTCCAAGAGTTTCTTTAGCTGCTTGCATAACTGTAGTTGCCATATCTTTCCACATTTGATTTACGTCTTTCTGTGGCCCAGTTTGGATCATTGGTATGACCTTATCTCTAAAGGTGGTAATCTTTTCGTCTTTGAGCGGCCCCATTTGATCAGAGGCAAAGCTTTTAAGGGGCCGGGGGGCCGCCGCCCCCCCTATTTTTTCGTCCATAGTGTTAAATTTTAGCCTGATATTGTAAATTTTTGGCCCGTAGTGTAAATTTTATATAAATATCGAGTTCGCCCCCCTAAAAAAAATAATTTCGCCCCGCCCCCCTACCAAGTTGGTTAAGCTCCGCCACTGCATCTGATCGTAGGTCTAAATCTCTTAATTGGCTGGACAATTGCTCTCTTCACGTGTAGATCAACCACCAACATATGATGTTGAGTCACTACAGTCTCTCCCGAGATTGCCTTACAGTCCTTCCACGAGTTATGGTCTTTTCCCCTCATCAGCAGATAGTCTATCTGCGTGTGTCTCCCGCCGCTGCTAAACGGATTAGATGCGAGTCTCTCTTTTTAAAAAACGAATTTATGATTCCTAGGTCATGCGCTAAAGCAAAGTCAATGAGCTCCCTTCCGCCGTCATTCCTCAGGCCAAACCCAAAGCCTCCATGAACCGACGGGAATTGATCATTACCCTTATATGCCCATTAAAATCACCTTCTATGCATATTTTTTCTTCTCTAGGTATGTCCCCAATAACATGATCTAAAGTCTCCAGAACTTATTTCTTTCAGTTTCCCCTAATCCAACTTGTGGTGCATACGCACTAACTACTACCACTACCTCATCCCCTATTACTATTCTTAACAACATAAGCCTATCATCATATCTTCTCACCTCCACTACATTATCCTGAAGTTCTTTAGCAACTAGAAAACCTACACCATTTTTTGTACTCTCTGACCTGAATACCACAGTTTATAAGATTTAAAAATAGTATAATTATTTTATTACTTGAACAAGTATGTATATATAATTTTATACATATCTTATATTAAAATATCGTACTATAACTTTTCGTGTTTATTACTAACTATAATCTGTTTAACTAGACTATCTATTTATCTATATATCTATCTCTCTATAACCTATCTATTGTTTATTTACTTGAAATAGTTATTCATATATAATTATAATCATATTTTATCTTCAAATATGGTTTTATAATTCAAAAATATTTATTACTAATTATTTATTAATTTATTTATTCAATCCGTGTAATATACGTGATACTAACCTAGTTTTAAATATAACTACGAACCGTAAAAAAAGGGACGCATTCATACAACACAATATTATATAATGCTTGACATATATAATAAGACTTAAAAGAAAAAAAGAATAAACTGCTACGTAATTGTTTTATTCATCACACTTGAAGCAAAATGTATAAATGATTGCTGAAGTATTGTAAAAAGGTATTATGACGTCTATATTTATTTTATCTTCATCTTAAAATAAAGGCCATGACAATTTTGCACCATATAATGAATGTAAAGTAGATATAAGTGAAATAATGGAGAAACTTTATGTAAAATGATTATGCAGCTCTCGCAACTATACATTTAAAATGGTTTTATGCTGGAAGTACTCTGAAAAACTATTATGACATCTTTAATTATTTTATCCTGATCTAAAAATAGGGAAACAAGAATGCAATCTTTGTTATTTTTAGGGTTAAACTTGGTTTACTAATTAGAAATTGACTTAGTTTACGAGTAAGATACACGATTTGTTGAGCATTTATAAAGGTGTGTTACATGCTTACATATACCCGGTACATAGCTATGTATGGACACATTTTAGGGGCTTCGTGCACTTCTCATGGGTTTTTAGTCATGTGCGTTAACCGCCCCATAATACTAACACATGTGTGTATCACGTATGTATGTATGTATGTGTATGTATGTATGTATGTATGTATGTATGTATGTATGTATGTATGTATGTATGTATGTATGTATGTATGTATGTATGTATGTATGTATGTATGTATGTATGTATGTATGTATGTATGTATGTTATGTATGTATGTATGTATGTATGTATGTATGTATGTATGTATGTATGGTATGTATGTATGTATGTATGTATGTATGTATGTATGTATGTATGTATGTATGTATGTATGTATGTATGTATGTATGTATGTATGTATGATGTATGTATGTATGTATGTATGTATGTATTATGTATGTATGTATGTATGTATGTATGTATGTATGTAGTATGTATGTATGATGTATGTATGTATGTATGTATGTATGTATGTATGTATGTATGTATGTATGTATGTATGTATGTATGTATGTATGTATGTATGTATGTATGTATGTATGTATGTATGTATGTATAAATATGTAAATATGTATGTGTATATATATATATATATAAAAAATAAGACTATTTACGAGGTCATCTTCTTTTTTAACTGGTTTGACCAGTACCGATAAAGTGATCGGTTTGGTATTCGTTCTGATTATGTAAACACTTGTTTTAACATAGATACAATTATGATTCATACATTTATGATTTATGAATTATGATGAATAATTATTAATTATCATATATTAAATGTAAAGAAAAAAGAAGAAGCATATTTATCATAATAAAAATGTCATTTACTCATCCTATAATACTATTAAAAGAAACCGTCTTAAACAAAGTTTGAGAAATCAAAGATAAAGAAAGAAGAGAGTAGAGAGTGGTGTTTGAATGATATAAAACCCTAAATCAAATATTGTAATTTTCATAAAAGGAATTGTGTGGTAATGGTATAGCCGCGAATAGGAAAAAAGAAGAAAAGAAAGGTGGAAAGAAAACCAAGGATCCCGTGATGGTTAGTGGTCACCATGCACCGCACAATTTCAACTCTCAGTTTACAGAATTTTAAAATTTTAATTATTTATACCACATATATATATATATAATATATATATATATAATATATATATATATATATAAAATACTAGTGGAGTATTTTCAAATAATTAAGAATCTTACGTTGAGTGTAACACATTATTATTCTCGTGTTAATTGGTTTTAGATGCGAATGTAAATGATTTGAGTTGCTTGTGATTTATTTGGTACGGACGTGATAAAGGTCGAATCATGTCAAGCTTAGACAAGTTTGATCTGAAGCTTGAGTTTATATTGGAATCAATAATAGACGAGATCGAGTGTAAATAATTTATTATATTTCAAGCTTCACAATACTAGCAAAAGTAAAGAAGCTTATTATTTATATAAGTTTTAGATGATATGTAATCACATAATGATAATTGTTATTTATAGAATTATAATAAAAGCATTTAAATTTTATAGTTGATGTTATATAAGAGTTATAGTGACAATATCTAAAAAATTATATATTTATATATAGATATAATTATTATATAATTTAATAATAATAAAGGAGACGAGTCGGAACAAAGCTTAAGAGTTAAAAATAAACCTCTTAATGAGTTTAACTCAAGCTCTCTTCAGTTAAATGAGTCTAGCTCGAGTTTAGACTAGTATGGATTTGACTTTACTTGTTTACACATGCATTTTAAAGTAAACTAACTTAATTTTATATGTTAGTATGGAAGTGTTTTTGTTATTTGATTATTATTATAGATTTCTTAAGTTCAAATAAAGAATTTCAATACTTTATTGAGATACCTATCCACAAACACCACATGCTTCAAATGTAAATACAAGCCAAAAAAATTAAAGTTAACAAGCTTATTATCCAATTAGAAACCATAGTAATTTACATGTATGACAAGATACAAATATCTGTATAAAATCACTATCTTTACATTACTTGTATTTTGTTGGCACACGTCTTTCCTTGTTGTTGGCCCCTCATGTACAAGTTTGATTGAGTTCAAGTATTTTATCAACAATATTGTAACAAAGCAAACAACTACAACAATATTGTAATTCTATCGATAGCTTGTTTAATTCAAAAATAAATAGTTTAAGATACCTAAACGTTGAGGTGTAAAGACTAATTGTTTTCAGAAAGTGTTAACCGTTCTCGAGGAATGAAAGTAGAGATGATGAGTTAAGCCGGTTGGGTATTGTTGAATTGTTTGGTGTCAGGTGTCTCTAGGTAACTCTTGAGTTTCTATAAATATCAGTAGTGAAAGCAGATACATGAAGTGATACACTGATACATTTACGAGAAAGTTAGTGCTTCAAATGAAGTGCATTATTATTTGTCAACAACTAAATACATAGATGAAAGAAGGAACATATGTCATGTGAATGAATTTAATTCAATACTTACACAACTAGCCTATCTTGGTATTAAATTTGATGACGAAGTGAAAGTGATTTTTCGATGTCCTAGTTACTTGACACTGGTAAGTTACCATTAGATCAATTAACAGTTCAACTAAAAGTACTACTATATGTTTAAATGGATTTAAGATTTAGCAGATGGTTATCCGTAGGAGAATTCCAATGAATTAACGCTCTAGTTCTTTGATGAATACATATGAAAAAGATTTGTAATAGGAAGAGCACAAACATACACATATGTCAAAATCCTAAAATGAAAATAAAAAAGAATAAAATACATCATATGTTCGAATGAAAATATGGTGGTCACTTGAAAATCATCGATGTGTATATAAAGAAACCAGGAGGGAAGAGAAGGAATTGAACATAGTTGTTTAGCATTTTGTGACACACTTATTTATAGCAACAACTATTAGATTGAATATTGGATCATGGACAAGGTGCATCGCTACATACTAGCTTTTGCAAGGATGTAATATCGAACTTTAAGCATTATTATGGTGAGTTTTCGTTGGCAGATGATAAGGTGTTATATACGTCAATCACTAAGGATGTTTTTTCTCAAAACTTTCTTTTAGTATAATCGGAAATTAACTGACATGAGATGTGTTTCATATTATAAGAGGATGTTAATATTCAAAAATGTGTAACTTCAAATTCGAAGAATGTGATTGTTCGTTTATTTGAGTCTTTGTGCATTTGAATGTTCATAAAAGTACAAAGTTGATATATCTCTCACACATATATATAGAAGTTGGATTATAAAGTGTATGAAACAATCCAAACCCTTAATCAAACTAAGTTAATAGTTAGGATTGATACATGGTAGTTTTGTAATTAACTAAATAATTTGATATAATTTATTCTTAAAAGAGAGAAAAATATTATATTGTTATGCTTTAAGTATCTGTTATGTGAAAGAAAAACTATCCTAGTAACCTATGCAAACATAAATATAAATATGAAAAGATATCATTTTAAATGGTAAAATATGTAAACATGTTATATCTTGATTTATCCTAAACTTAACTACGAAAATTTATTGTGAAAACTACCGAATAGTGCCAATTTAAGGTGTTAAAACTATATTTATGAAAATATATAAAGTTAATAAATTATGCTATAAACCAAATTCTCCAAAAAAAACAAACTATAAAATACAAGTGCGTATAATTAATTTATATGTACAAACCCATTTTTTTATAAACAACATTCTAATCTACCATTAATTTTACATCATCGTCCACCATGAGCCTCAAAACTCAACCTCTTAAGAAGGCTCATCATTTCGAACATCTGGGTACACTAAAACCGAACCCTTTATTATGTACATTCCTACTTGATGCTTGTAATGTTTAAAACTAACCGGTTGTAAAAAAATTTCTTAAATTTTTAGGCTTATACACAACATGAGTTAATTTGTATAATAGACAAAATGTTTACGAGATATCAAACTTGAAACCTAACAAAAAAAAGGAAAAAGAAGCGTAAAATTGAAAATGAAAATGGAATTTGCTTGACATACATCAAGTCCGATTCTTCATGAAAACTCAACATGATAGTATAACCTTATATTTTACTAGTTTTGCGTCCCTATCTTTTAGTGAATATATAGAAATTTTATATTTATATAGTTATATTTTTTACTTTTACTTTTACACCTGCATATATAATTCTTCAGAAGAATTATTACGAAATTAAAAATTAAACCTCATCGACTAGCATTTTTTAAACACATACCTTGGAATGAGGCAACACAAGTGTTCAAAATATCTAGATGTCAAGTTTTTCATAGTGAACACAAGTGCTGCCCCCGGACTTTCTTCGTCCAGGGACTTCATCCCCTCAAATAGTGACGAAGCCAACATAAAAATTCTTATGGGGTCACTATTTTTTAGTGCTCATGTTTTTATAACATTTTGTCGGCATAAATTTCGGGTCGTGTCAGTTCGGTTCTGTTCGGTTTGATTTGGTTCATTTTGCAACAATAACAACTAAAATTAAAAACTGTGATCCCTAAAGTTTCAACTAAAATCAACAACTCAGATCAAGTTTTGAAGTTTATTTAATCAAGTTTTAAATTGTTACTAAGACTAGTTCAAGTTTTATTTTAGTCTAAACAAGTTTCAAGATTTAATCAAGTCAATAACATAAGTGTAAAACAACCTGATTTGTTTCTACAATGGTCAATAAACTTGATTTTTTTCTTCCTAATGCACTAGGAGTGCATCTAGTTTACAAAGGGTTAATAAGGAAATTTTTTTTTAGAAAAAACTCCAAATGAGCCTCTACATGCATTTGTGGTAAATACAACACAACTTGCCATAAGTAAACTAAATTGCTTTCTTCTTGTACACAGATTTTAATGGGGTCACTTTTGAAAAATTAAAGGCTTCATTGTCATTCTGTATTGTACATAACACATAAATAAACGAAAAGTTTGAAGTCATTTGATCCCAATCCTCTTAAAGTGGCACCACCACTGCCCACAAACTGTCAAGACTTCTTTGTTCCAGAGATTAAAATATATTCAATGAGCGTGAACTTCACATCCCATAACTAAAATAAATGTTTATTCTAGTTTTTCTAAAATGTTTTTGACGATACTACAATCAACAACATAATATGCTACTCACATCATGAATAAGTTAAGTACATTTTTATAATATGCAATTTGAAAGGTACGATTTTTAAAATGTGCAATTCATATAATGTTCAATTTAAAGAGGCAATTAAGCTCCTTAGTCCTTACACACAATCAAATATTACATACACTAAAAAATAGACGCTTCTTAAAAACTTCAGGTGATAAATAGATAATTTTTAAGTTCTAGAAATATCAATGGCCATAAATCTTATAGATGAAAACTTATTATTACAGTGTTCGCAAAAATTTGAAACATATATGATCTAAATACTAAGGACTTGATAAGTGAGTCAAGGGTTTTATCATAGTGGGTTTTTGGGTGGTGGGTTTCTCTTGGAATGGTGGGCGAGCCGGATCACCAGCGCTATCTGTGTTCGTGGGCTTGGGTGGCCTTTCGTCAATGAGTTTACCCGGGTGACCGAGCTTAAAAATTATTTGTTTGTCGTTCAAAAAAAAGTAATAAGTAATAAATGAGAGGCAAAATTCCTGTACATACGTAGTTATTATTCCTCTTGTAACCTCGTGAATTTAGATGTAGACATGGATCTTTTATCTACCAACATTCATTGCTTTATTATTATTATTTTTGTTTCTTCTTGGGTAATATATATTTTTCAAATTTGTATAGGGTTCAGTGCAAAGAATATTTTACACGAGCGCCTTCCCAAAAATGTGTTGGAAATCAACAATAAAAGTATGCAATTTAAAATTAGTATTATAATATATAAATATAAATATAATATAAATATAAATAAAATATAAATATAAATATAAATATGAATATGATATAAATATAAATATAATATAAATATAAATATAAATATAAATATAAATATAAATATAAATATAATATAAATATAAATATAAATATAAATATAAATATAAATATAAATAAATATAATATAAATATAAATATATAATATAAATATAAATATAAATATAAATATAAATATAAATATAAATATAAATATAAATATAAATATAATATAAATATAAATATAAATATAAATATAAATATAAATATAAATATAAATATAAATATAAATATAAATAAATATAAATATAAATATAATAAATATAAATATAAATATAAATATAAATAAATATAAATATAAATAAATATAAATATAAATATAAATATAAATATAAATATAAATATAAATATAAATATAAATTAAATATAAATATAATACAAATACAAATATAAATACAAATACAAATATAAATATAAATATAAATATTAAATCCACATATTAATAAATAAAAATATTAATGACACGTATCAACCTCCCATGCTTCCTCAATAGTTTTTTCTTGCCTCTCTCTCATATTAATAAAAAAACATTCTCTAATTTTTTGTTTTTTATCCCTCTCCTAATATTAATGTTTCTACAACTATTTAAGTAAAGTATTTTATATTTTAAAATAAATATATGTTAAAAATTATATAATATTTCATAAAAATGTAAAAAGAAAATTTCTATCACGAAAAATATAGCTTTAAATTTAATTGTATTACACAGGGTTATAACGTAGTAAACATATGATATTCTTATTTTGAATGGCATATATGTGATAAATATATGTGTGTGTTTATCTTCAAACTTACTCCAACGGAGAAAGCAAAACCTAGAAGACGTGTTTGTATTTGCGTACCTAGGTTACAAGAATCAATTTCATTTGATACTAATAATCTCTTTTAGGTTTATATTGTACTTAACATGTGAATTAATGAAAGTATATATTTAACCGATAACACATAAACCGATAACACCTATAACAAAATTTAATATCATATGTTAACACAAACAATAATCTTAGTATAGTGCTTAGTCACACGTGTAATTAGAAGGTTGTCTTTTTGAACTTGCACCACTCTATATTTTCTATCATATTTAATTACTTGATTAGGTCTAGCCTCATGTTAAATTCATATGTTTATATAAATAACTATTTTTAGTCAATAGGACATCATAATGGTAAATACTCACCAACCGGTAATCAATCAAGCAACAAAACAAATAACATAGCCCAACATAAATAATTTTTACTTAGAATATAACAAGATTTGTAGGGTATTGATTTTATTTTTTAGCTTTTAGCATGCTTTGAACTTGAAAATCATTCATGTTATGATCTTCTTACAAGACATGTGTATGTATACTAGTTTGGTTCGTTTTATAAATTGTACAAATATATACTAGTTTGATCCATTATAAAAAAACTATTATAATGTTACATAATAACTAGGGGGTGTTTGTTTTTTGTCAAAAGCTCTTCCCCATCTCTTCATCTGCGTGCTTGCGTGGGAAGAGTTTTTTAGTTCGCAGAGTGTTTGTTTTTTGGAAGACGTTTAATTAAAAAACGTCTTCCTGACGTCTGCACGGAGAAGATGTGGAACAGTCACATCTCATGTCTTCACAACCTTTTCTAGCCCTTATTCCTTTTTTCTTTCTTTAATTTGAAATTCTCACATTTGTGCACACCACCGCCCCCATCACCGCCGTCTTCCCCTCGCAGCCACCTTCGATCGTCGCAGCCTCCCCCCTTCGACCCCCTTCGAGCCACCTTCGACCGTCGCCCTCGCAGCAGCCCCTGCGACCCCCTCGCAGCCACCTTCGACCGTCGCGGCCTCCCTATTTCGACCCACCTTCGACCGTCGCCTCGCAGCAGCCCCCTTTGACCCCCTCGCAACCACCTTCGACCGTCGCAGCCTTCCCCCTTTGACCCCCCTTCGGCCCACCTTCGACTGTTGCCCTCGCAGCAGCCCCTTTCGACCCCTATTGCAGCAGCCACCTTTTTTGATTTAGTTTAATTTATAATTGATTTGTTGTTTGTGTAAGATGATATGTGATTTGTGTAGGTTGATTTTTCATTCTGTAGATGTTAAAAAAACAGTCTTTTTCTTGCAGACTGCAGACATTTGGTCTACCTTTTCTGCTGCAGATGTCTGCAGATGTGATCCGCAGACTGCAGACGTTTTCCTGCAGACTAAACAAACAACACCTAGGTGTGTATATAATAATGGGTTAGCAGGCTGAACAAGTTCTAGCTAGCAATTTGATGGGGCTTGAAATGTGAACCTAAACAAACTTATATACTTATTTGTATTAAATATATCAACTCTAACCCGAACACATTTTAAACCATGAAATGTTTTGAGTTAATCAGTTTAATATATGAAATATGAGTAAATAAATGGTCACTTAGGTGCACTTTATTTTTTTTTACAACAAAATATTTGCAGTCTGCCGATCACATCAGCAGACATCTGCAGGAGAATAGATAGATCAAACTTATATAGTCTGCAACAAAAAATGTCTGTTTTTTAAAGTTTGCAGACTACTAAAATTAACTGGTCGTGGTATACGACGGTACTGAACGATGATGATGGTGGTGGATGGTGGATGGTGGAGGTGGCGGATGGTGGGTGGAGACGGATGATGGTGGTGGAGGTGGATGGTGGTGGTGGGCATGGGTAGTGGTGGTTGATGGTATTTAATCATGTGCATACTTTTAAAAAACTTTAGAAATTGTTATGATAAGTCTGCATCATGCAAACCTCGCGTAGATCTTTTCTAATAAAAAGTTTTCCAAAAAATAAATACCCTGTAGATCTCAATGTCTGTGCGTGGTCTGCGCGATGTAAACATAAGAGGTCAAAAAGAGTTTTTAATAAATAAAAAACATCCCTTTAGTTATAACATAAAATTATCCCAAAGGAACCTTTTCTATTGGTGTCTTTCTAATTATTTATGTTTCCTAACTCAAGATGCGGGTAACATGAATGGAAAGAGTTTAAAAGAGTGAGAGTGGGTAATTCAAAATAATTAATAAAGTTACTTGATAGAAAGAATCAAAAAGGAAATTAATTTCACTGTCATATCGGAAAAGGAAAATAATTGTAATTTATAAATGGATAATAAGAGGAAAAAAACAAAATCACAAGTACCAAACTATAAATTTTAAAAGCTTATAATAATCTATATTATATTATAATAAATAATAAATGTATGAAAATATATTATTATACTTAAAAAAAATATTTTTTAAAATAATAATAAAGGACGGTAATATTGGCCCACCACGTACGTCAGTTTGGGTCATTATTCTTGGGCTTTATGTTTACACATGAATTTTCTGACATGATCCATTTGAGTGGAAGGAACCAAAACGCCATTTAACAATTGTGGTTTCGAATTGGCATATTTAAGAGATAATAATAACTAAAAATTAATATTTGGTTTAATGTATTATTTATGTTTAGTTGGGAATTATATACACACATATTAGTTTGAAAATTAAATGTGTTTATGCAATTAGATTTACTTGTTTTTCCTTAAAACAGAACTTAATCTTAAACTACTAAGAGTTAGGGTTGTCTATAAATCAATCGAAAAAAATTCCGTTGGCTAGTTTTAAACATGTTTTTTGTGTAAGAATTGTGGAAATAAGAAGAAAAGAAATCAAAAGTTGGGAAAAGTTAAACATGTTAAGGAAAAACAAAAGTAAATGATTGTATTTATATTGATTTTATGTGGATGATCGAACATCTAAAATTAGAAATTTGATACCATTTGAAGTTTTAGAATTTGAAATTTAAACACTACAATCCAAAAATTTAAGTGCGTGTATACATACATATATTGTGTGTTATATATATTACCCAATCCACCGAAGGCCCCAACACCATATGACCCACAACCGCTCGTTTAATATCATACACCCACAAGAAGAAGAGTGTCAAACCAGCCACATTGGCTCAAACAGTCAGCTAGCCATCCAAAACGTCTTATTGCCAATTTTCAAACGTTTATATAAAAAATCTCATATACTTGTTGCAGGATTGGGTTTTGTCACTCAACACTATTTTAGTCTCTCAAACTTACTAAGTCTCACTCGGATTGATGATACAAAATTCTCTAATAGTTGATAATAATATAATAAATAAAGTAAATAAAACACACAATAGATATTTTCAAAATACTTGTATATATTACTTCTCAACTCAAAGTGTTACTAGGCTTTTATAAGCATATTACATGAGTTACAATAAGAAACTATATATACTACTACCTACAATCGGATATACTTTGATACCAGCTAGGAACCTACAACTGAAACAAATACTACATTGCTAAAGGTAAGGTATCTTAGATAAAATATTATATAAGATTTGATAGATGATATATCAATGACTTACATTTTCTCACCAACTAAAGTTGGTAACTATACTAACTGATAAGGAATGAACATTGGAATAAAGTATGATCTACTATATGGGCTTGGGAAAGCACCATGCAGTATATCAGAGATTTCTTGCGGAGTGTCAGAGGGACCATACTTATGTCCATTGGTTCATAGTAGGTTCTTCCGAAGGTTAATTGGCTTCAGAAAAACAAGTTCTTCCGAAGCCACTTATACTTCAGAATAGTCTACTTCTTTCGAGGCTTTTCTAGGACTCCATGCTTCAGAAGTCATTGTCTTGGATTCTTCCAAGTGTTGAACTTCGGAAGAAGGAAGACTTTGTCTTCGGAAGTTCTTTCAGAATTGACATTCGGAAGCTCAGCATTTGCTTTCGGAAGTTCTGCTTTTGCCTTCGGAAGTTTTGTTTTTGCCTTCGGAAGTTCTTTCTCAGTTGCACCAAAATTGTCTAAATGTTTGTTTGGGTTGCACCAACCTTACTTGATCCAACACTTGTAAACGTGAATCTCAATTGCACACGCCATGTTGGTTGCTACTTTTTTAAAGCATTCACACTAACATCCTATCTCTATCCACATATTTACACAAAAACACAAATTTTTACTCTTTCTTTCAATTAAAATATATTTTTATATCTTTATTATTACATTTTTTCTCACATGTACTCAACACTTTTAAAAATATTAAAAATTTATAGGGGATGTACTGTGTTTCCTAAAATATGAAGAATCGCAATACAATCCTCATAAATTTTTATTTGTCATTCACTCACAAAAACTTATAATAATCCCCCATAATATACTCACATCAAAACGGGCAACCTATTGTGAATGTTCTTAGGCTTCTAAAAACCCATTTGTTATAAACCTTACAAATCCTTACATAAGAAGAATTAACATAATAAATATTTACATCTGATGTCACATGACGTTCCCACAAACTCTTTATCATCTTAGTTTTCCCGCACATACTATTATTCTATTAAAAAAATCAAATAACTAATTTTTAAAATTTTCTCTCTCTCTGTTTATATTATATATCCAAGTTTTTTAATCATTATTTTTAAACATAGTTTCTCTTCAAATAACAACTAACTATTTTGATTGAATAGAATATTTTTTTCATAATCATAATTGTCTAATACCATGATTTTTTTTCTAAAACAATGAAACTTTTATAAATTATCAAATATTTTAAAATCTTTATTTTTTTTAAAATAAGAGTTTTATATAAAAATACTTTTTACAAAACAAATCTGAAGTTTTTAAACTGTAAGATACCGATAAAAACGAGCTTTTTCAAAGTAATAACTTTTTTAAAACGAAAGTTTTAAAATTTGTAAAAATGTTTTATCAGCTAATCAAATTACTTTTATATATAACGTTTTATAGTTTCTAACTCTTATTAATTTATGTTAGGTTTTTTTTATTTAACTCGTATAATACACGATGTTATAACCTAGTGTTGTTTATATAAAAGAAATTGTAATAACAGTAATAAAATCAAAATGTATTATGAAATAAGAGGAATCAAACAAAAGAAAATGGATCATATGTGACTGAGTGCTCATAATAAACTGAAAGATCATATGATCTCCTCGAAAAGACTTTAGTATAATATTTTAATAATAACCAATATTTATTTTCACTTTAACTTGACATTTACGAGATTTTTAGAATTCTTGCTTAAGTACATGGTGAGATTTAAGTTTTTTCCAGGGGTAATTTTTTTAAAAAAATTCTTGCCTATGGTATAATTTTATTTTGTCTTGTTTTAAAGTTAAAATAGTAAATGAGATGTTCTCGTTTACGTGACGAGGGTAAGTGGATTTAGGAATCATACACTGTGTGTGAAGTGTATTGTATAGTTGTCTTTGTTTAATTGTATAAAGTTAGATAAATTTGTCTATTTGTACTTTCAGCTCAAATAATTACTTAGTTGTAGATGGATTACATTTAGTTGGGAGCTTATGGTTTACTTTTTTTTATGTGTAATTAAATTATTATTATCCTCTAAAATATTATATAATATCATGTAATACAAGAGACTATAACTTAGTGTAAAGAATAAAAATGTAAAAATAAAATAGTGAAAGTTAATCGCTCACATAGAAGACTTATTTTGAACAAAGTCGAAAAAACGTGTTTTCAACTCTATGTTCGTATGTTTGTTGACCAAGTTAGATAATTCTGCTGCCGTTCAAAGCTAACATAAATTTCAACTCAACAAAATCGGTTTAATGTTTACTCATGAATTAAAGTATATGAAAAATAAAATATATTATTAATTTAAAAAATTAAATATTAAAAGTTTTGAAACTTACCTTTTGTTCGCCATTATAGCACGTGTGTAATCTAGTTATTATTTACACGTTAACTTCGTCCCTCATCTTCATTAGCTGATGAACAATTTATTGATAGTTCGTTTAGTGTTTTAAACTCACTAAACAACAACTAAACACGAGGTATACCAAATATCAATTTTAAACCATTTTTAAAATGGTTACATCCGGAGAAAAACATCCATCAGACAAAGACATTTTAATGTTTTTTCCGAAAAACACACATTCTTTATGTTCTATTTACTTTATTCTTAAGATCATCACCATGAGAACGTGTCCTTTCGTTTTTACTTTGAGTTGTTAAAAGATTATGTTTTTCTATCATCGGTAGAATAATATATATTTCACATCTCTTTAATGCTACCTTGTAAAAGTTTGTTGTTACTTTTTAGTAACGAATATGTTCATTAAAACCTATACTAACTTATATATGTTTAATGAACATATATAAACCTATACTAAAAGTTTGTTGTTACTTTTTAATAAACATATATATGTTTAATGCACAACCAAATTTAACCAATATCCAAAAACACAACATAAGCGAGTATACATGTTGCATTAAATGTGATACATAAGAGATTTTTAATCGTCTCTTTTTTTCTCAGTCAAACAACACATGACTGTATTATCAAAAACGTTAACACGATTACTATAATTTTCTACTTACAATGATTATACGCTAAACGGTTATATAAATATTACCATAACTAGCTTTAGTTACCCCGTGTATTACATGTGTTGAATAAATAAAATATTAAATAAAATAAAAATTATTAGTTATAAAATAATAGACTAAGACATAATATAATTGAAATTATGTATCAGTAACAAATATTGGTAATAAAATAATAATATGAAATTTATTTTGTTTTTTGTTTTTTTCAAAGATAAATTAAATATTTTGTTTTAAAATAAAGTTTTAAAAAAATTTAAAAATTTTCTTACTATAACTTCTTATTTTAATTATTTTTGTTTAATAAAAATTTACTTTAAAACCCCAATTTTGAAATATTACATAAAAGTAGTTTGTTTTTAAAAAAATCATTTTATAAAAAACTATCTCTATAGAAATCACACCAATAAAAAATTCTCTTTCTTATTTTATTAAAAATCTAATTATAATATAAAAATAAATAGATAATATTATTAGTAATTAATATGATTATTTAATAGGAGAGGAAATAAAAAAAGTTTTATAAGAATGAATATGATGATAACAAGTGACACACTCATTTATCATTTTATTATAATAGGAAGATTAATTAAAATTATAATTTTCTTATAAATATCTTTACACGTTCCCGTTGGGTGGAAGTTGCACTTACGTTTCTCCTTTGCCTTTCGCCACCCTTTCTATTCCAAAAATATTATTATTCTCAATTACCATTTACGATAGTACCCTTTATGACTACCCATTTAGCTTACTCCCCTTGTAATTTACTCAACCCCAAGGGCAAATTTGTACTACACCAATCTATATATTCCACTTATTTACAAAGTCCACACGAGTCATAAACCTTACACAATAATTCACCAAATTTGAGTTCTTGTTGAATCGATCTTAGAACAAAGGTGTAGAGGAATCAATGGAGAATTTGCAACAACCGATGATCCCGAGATTTCTCTACTCTTCTTTGATGAAAAACGGGTTTGATTCGGAGCATGTGATGGCGAACCAACATGACCTGAGTACATCATCGGTGGTTGCTAGAAGAGGTTTTGTGGTGCAAGCACCAAGCGAGCCGGGTGGTATTAAGATGTTCTCGCCAGCGTACTACGCTGCATGTACCGCGGGTGGTACGCTGGCGTGTGGGATCACCCACACGGCCATCACACCGTTGGATGTTGTCAAATGTAATATGCAGGTGATCGTCTTTTTTTTGTTTATGTTGTTTTATTTTATGGTTAGTTTTTGGATTTATTTTAAGCCTGATTTTGAAAACGTTTAAACTAAATGTTTTTTTTATAATTTATAGTTTATTCTTAAATCCATCTAACATGTTTTGTAGAATTTAAACCTCCTGACATTTAAAGGAGGAAATATCTACTAGACACGTTATAACGTTGGGCCAGATGATATTTGGTTTTAAATAATTTAGATGATATATTAACTTGATATTTGTGTTGGTTATTATTCAACGCAAATAAATTCAAATGTTTGAAAATTAAGAAAATGAAAGTTTGATAGCGATTTTAATGTTTGAAAATGAGAAAAGTGAAACTTTGATGGCGAATTCACATTTCACTCATGCAAATTATGATCTTTTTTATTTGATACATAATTTTGTCTTTCTATAATATTTTGTAATATTTAATGATTTTAAGAAATCTAAACACATGGTTTTTATCTACAGTGTAATATAAGTTTTAGTCAAAACGAGTTAGAATCTTAAATACACTATGTTTTGATATTACATTCATCATTATTGGTTTTGAAATCTCTAATGATGCCATCATGTCCTTTGTGTACATTTGATACTTCAGATTGACCCTACAAAATACAAGAACATTTCATCTGGATTTGGGGTCCTACTCAAGGAGCAAGGGATCAAAGGATTCTACAAGGGCTGGGCGCCAACGTTCCTCGGTTATAGCGTGCAGGGCGCTTCGAAATACGGTTTCTACGAGTACTTCAAGAAAAAATATTCTGACATAGCTGGCCCCGAGTATGCTACCAAGTACAAAACATTGATTTACCTCGCAGGTTCTGCATCAGCAGAAGTTATCGCGGACGTTGCTCTTTGCCCGTTTGAGGCGGTTAAGATTCGCGTCCAAACGCAACCTGGGTTTGCCCGAGGGTTGTCAGATGGGCTTCCAAAGATCATCAGGAATGAAGGTGCTGCAGGGTATGTTATCATGAATGTGATCACTTCATTATCAACTAATTTGAATACATGTTAGAGGGTTGTTTTTTATATAATCTTTTTTGTATATTCTGCAGGCTATTTAAAGGATTGGTTCCTCTGTGGGGAAGACAAATTCCATGTAAGTTTATAGTTGCTTAATTTATGGGATTAATTGCCACAAAACATTATTAACTGTAGATGATCAAGAACGAAGATTCTGATTGACTTATAAATTTCTGACATGACACAAACCTATTAAATTCACGGGTAAAGGTTTAATATAAATGGGTTAGTTGGGTGACTTTTGGGTTGAACTGTTAACAAGGCCAAACTCGTGGGTTAACGGGTCGACCCATGGTTATTTTATATATAAAAAACAAATATTTTAGTGGGTATTTTGTGCCAAAATATAAAAGTGAAATTGACCTAAGATGTTATAATTCAAATGTAGTTGGTTTATACACATTTGTATCTTCGGTTGTAAATTTGTAATTTTAAAGCATTTATATGCATAAGAAAAGTTTTAAGTTAAACGGGTCATGTTCATGTCAACATGTGAACATTGATGCCGTCTTCATGTTCTTGTCTATACGCAGACTGATTCTAGCAGATTTGTGGTGTTGATATACACACACATTACTTTTTTTTTGTTATTTGAGTGCTATTTTTAGTTACTAAAGAAGACTTTATCTGATGTGTTCAGATACAATGATGAAGTTTGCATCTTTTGAGACAATTGTGGAGATGATGTACAAACATGCAATCCCCACACCAAAAGAGCAATGCAGCCCAAGTTTTCAGCTTGGAGTGAGCTTTGCTGGTGGTTATTTGGCTGGTATATTGTGTGCTGTTGTTTCTCATCCTGCTGATAATTTGGTCTCTTTCCTCAACAATTCCCAGGGTGCTACTGTTGGAGATGTGAGTATATTCAAATCTCAATTTTTATCATCTTTGTTAGTTCAGTTTTAGTTATCGAAAAGAAAAGGCTGCAACGGTGATCAAATTTGACTTGTTTACTTATGAACGGGTCATTTCTTGTTGCATATTATCCTAAATGGGTCAGATAAATAGAACTTTGAAGGTAATGGGTCGAACGGCACAGAAAATGTGTTTTAAGACGAATAAAACCTCCTAAACCTATAGGAAGTTAGGCGTGTGGTTAGTAATCGTTGAATGTTTTTGTTAATTTCTTTATTTAACTAATTTATGGTTAATTATGCAAGTTAGTTGCAAGATGTTGCAATAAGTTGGTTAATAATGTTTTTTAAGCTGAAAAAGCCATTTAATGTTTGCCTTACTCAAAAGTTATATATCTTTATATTATTGGAAAATAAATTTCTTTTGTTGTGACACAGTGAAGATTTATAGTAAAAGAATAAAGCTCTTACGGAAATAAATATTTCAAATCAACTCAACCAACATAAATATATCTATTTTGACCTGTTACGCAACCTGTCTACCCATTTTCTTTAGTGATCATGATACACCGCCCTTATGTTTGCATCTTTCTTTACATGATATGCAACCCATTCTGCAGGCCGTCAAGAAACTCGGTTTATGGGGTCTCTTCACGCGTGGGCTGCCTCTGCGTATAATCATGATCGGATCTCTTACAGGAGTACAATGGGGGATCTATGACTCTTTCAAAGTTTACGTCGGGCTGTAAGCTTCTTCCTAAAGAAACCTCTATAAACAATATTCTCTAACATTAAAAAAAAAACCCGAACCTTTTATTTATTTATTTCTTTTTGTTATTATTTCAGGCCGACTACCGGTGGTGCTGCTCCTGCTGCTGCCAAGTAAACCAATAAAAGTGAGGCTACATCTTATTCTTAGGAGAGCAAATCTCCTTTTTTTGTATTCTTTAGTGAATTTTAGCTAATGCCATTATTAGACACCAATATTGATTACAAATAAGCACCTTTTGTGTGTTATTCTTAAAACATTCAAACTCCTGGTCTCTTTCTTCTATTTGAGGGAAATTTTCAATTTGTAACTTGTTAGTGGATGCAAATCTACAAATCTTCCTGTTTACTTTGCTAATTAGTCACGTGAGGGTCCTAAATGGCGACATGCGACATACGACATCCAAATCAAAAAATGAAGAGAATGCCAGGATCTGGAGAGAAAATTGTGTTACTATAACTTAAATTACAGACAATTGGCATCCAATGGCTATGATGACTGTGTCAACTACGGCCAATAGGGGGGTAATGATAGACAAATGTGTTACTAAAACTAAAATTGTCCGAATCAACCCACTTATCAAAGATGAGTCGTGATTCAAATGTAGTTTTCATGAACTATGATTTCTCTTCTTTTAACCTTTAACTCAATAGTTGGTCAAAGGAAAACCACCATGGATGTTTCATTGCATAAGTTTCCAATCTAATGTGTTGAGTCACGCTAAGCTTGGAATACATAACGGTCATATGATTCAACGGTATTAGACCAAGCTCAAAAACATCCATCAGCACATGTTTTGATCAAACAATCTCAATATAGAATATAAATAACTGGAAAGAACGTATCATGCCTATGATTAATCAAACAAGCTTGATTGAGGGATATGCATGTCCAATGTTTGATTCATTGGCACCCTAATTTCAATAACATATACTTGTATATCACACATAATTCAGGTATGATGTACTCCCCTAATAAAGAAGGGAACATTTGGTAACTTTTTAAAAATATATCATCCAACCAACAAAAAACATTCATATAATCATATGGGATCCAAAATTCAAATCAGTTCTTATAATCATACTCTATGATCCAGATCCTCCCCTTAAACAACAGTCATAAAACTTCTTTGACTTGGCTGCCAAACAAAATTATTCATTCTAATGCTAACAAATGCTGCTACAAACTCGGAATATTATGAAAGAAGTTTAAACGCTAGTGTTGTCAATGTTTTAGTACCTTTCATAAGGGATGATTCCAGTGACAAGAAGATTTAATCCTCTGCATCTGAGCTTTTGACTTCTTTCGGTGGTGCAAAACTCTTGCTAAGCTGAGACCTTGTCCATGGATCCAACGGGGGTCTTTGGGCTGGTTGTGGGGCCGGGGGTTTTGACTGTCTAAGCTCATTTTCCCTGTCTATGAACCTGTGGGTGGTTAAAGACATTTCACTATCAGAATTATCTTACAAAAACAAGCACTACGAACTAGAAAATTGCAAAATTAAAGGCTCATCAGGACAACAAGGATTATTATGATAATTGTTTTAATAAACGCACTCCCAGATGCACTGCATAAAGAGAAAATAAACGGAAAGATGAATCCTGCAAGCCAATATGATTAAAAAAACTTACTCGATGTATGCCATTGGTGCAGCATCACCAACTCTTATTCGTGTTCGAAGCACTCTAGTATATCCTCCTGCTCTATCCCTGCATCATCAATATGTTGTTTAACTACAGTTAATATTGATTAAAAACTTAACCAAAGGAGAGGTTTGATGTCTACTTGTATCGGTAAGCCAGTTCTGTAAATAGTTTGTGAATAACATCATCTCCTCGCACAAATGCAGCAGCACGCCTGGCAGCACAAAGGGTTCCCTGTAAAAGTTATAGGAGAGTTAGAACATAAAAATTGTATTAACAGTTCTCAGAATTCTTCTACAATTAACTGAAGAACATAAGTTTTATTAAACTTTCAAGAACTGTAATAATGATAAGCAAATATGAAATTAGCTCTATCCCATTTCCCATCAATAAAAGCATCTAAATTTACAAAAGAGGGTGGAACCTTTGCAGCAACTGTGATGGAAAAACATGAAACATATAAAATGTTCCAGGCTACACGTACCTCTTTTCCAAGTTGCACCATGTTATCAGCAAGCCGCCGGACTTCTTTTGCCTATGGCAATTAAAAGTAAAGAAGATGAGATAAGTAAACTTCTTTTCTGAAAGGGTAAGCAACAAAATGTTGATTTACAAATATAACCAGATTGATACCTCTGAAAAAGCCTGATATCTATTATATATGAGCATGATTTGCAGCTCTAATTTGTTCAACTTACGAGTTATGAGAAAATGTTAACATGAGGATCTCCACGGGCGCAACCTCTCTACCCCTCAAGGTAGAGGTAGGGTCTGTACTCATTTCACCCTCCCCAAATCCTACTATCATGTGGGATTATACTTGGGTATGTTTGTTTTTTTGTTAACATGAGTATTACGTAATTTGAATGTTTAAGCCTAACAACCGAGCACAATAATGTCCCATAGAATATCAGGAGGAGGTACTTATTTACGGTGCAAACAAAGCAACAAAAAAAGGAAAATAAGTATCGATTAAGCCATGCAATTTATCCACAAACAGTAAAAGAAAATTCATTAATCTAGTTCACCTTGGCAACGGTAGTTTCTATCCGTTCATGCTTCACCAACTGAGAAACCATGGTCCTGTAAAAGCTCAAACAATTACTGATTTCTTCCTAGGCGTTATGCAATGGCTGTAACACACATGATTACAATACATGCAAGAAAAATCAACTGAAAAAACCTGAGCATGGATATTCGATGTTCCGTAGGGCGATTGAGCTTCCTGAACTTCGTCATGATGCTTGACAAAAATAACAAATGTAAAACACCTACGATGTTGACCACACCAAGTTTGTGAGGCTGGAGATAAGTATAAAGAATATGCAGTAGAATTATAGAGTCGTTTCGTTGTTGCACTTAGTGAGTTCTTGGTTCCTGATACATTGACAAAAGGATTCCTGAAGTGGAATGGGCTAAACTAATAATTATACTCCCTCAATCCCATAAGGCCACAATTAGTCAATTTACTTAATTGAAGGCGGTAGGGAATTCTATCAGTTCACTCATACAACAATATATGAAGTATGATATAAACAACTTAAGATGCAGCTAAATTACTGTCAAATTAGACTCTAGCTGATAGAAGATCTTTATCAAAATAACTAATCATACTCCGTTACTCCTTTCATCTCATATCCAATCCACTTATCAAAATGTCATATTTGTAGAACAATCTAATCACCAGTTGTTCCTTACGGTGAAACACCACCTTATTGGCTCTTAATAATCAAAATGCACACGTATCTAAGGTATAATCATTCAGGATTCTCTTCAATACAGAACATATAAACTCAAATTATCAAAACTTTAACTAAAATCTACAGTTGGGAGCCTCAAACGTGTAATATCACATCCTTACAACCTCTCTTTTAATCAACGAACAGAATGAGGTATCTATCACCTATGCACTTGATGGTTAAACAATTAGTATTGCTCCGGTTTACAAATAACGGTTATCACAAACAAGTTTCGCTTCGTTTAGCAATCAAATGGAACGACGATTTAGGTTAAATACAGAAATGATTCACCTCAATCAAAACCCTAAGCACAAATTAAACAACAATTGATCTCCATAAGTGTGTGTGTGTGTGGTATAAGAGTGACAACAGCATGACAACTAACCTGTGGAGACGAAGGAGGTGACGCTAATGGTTGCCGGTGTGTGCGAGACGGCGGAGCCGATGATCCCCTACTGCCTTATTAGTAGTGCAAAAGGCTAATTGAAAAACCCCTTTAATGGGTTAAACTAGTGACAGAAACTATCCTCTAACTTTGCTAATTCACACTCTTGGTCCTTTGTGTTGTTTTAGTTTTGGCACTGATATCAGTTGGATCGACTTGATGCGAGACCTAATTGCTGAACATGGGACTTGTTGATCTTTGTAAGTTGATGGTATACCGTATATGTTGATATCAGACCTTGTATATGTTTGTTCATCCTGGTAATAAGCTCGTTCTCTTTTGTAAGCTCTTATGTGCAAATTTTATATAGGAGTACATTAACTAAATCAAGGTATGTTTTTAAACAACCCTTGTGCAGGGCATGTTTTAAGACATAGTTAAAAAATGCTTTAAACAAATATATCTAGGTTTATTGTTTGTTTTAGTATAATGTACATACTACGCTAAATTCGTATGTTACATATATTGAATGAATTTAATATTTAATAGTTAGTGATGTAGATTATAAAATTCATGAAATAACATTTTGAAATAAAATATAACTAAAATTATGTATAGTTAAAGTAGTAAATCAATAATATCTTTCTAACTTTTACTTTTAAAGAGTGTTTGTTTTATTTTAACATTTTGTTTTTACTATTTTTGAAAGCATTACGTTCGGTTTGTTTTTTCAGAGGTAAAATATATGCAGTATGTGAATCACATCTTCATACATCTATAGAAAAAGAGGTTGACCACTGAAGTCTGCAAAAAGAAGCCAGTTTGGTTTTTAAAGTTTTATAAACTGCTAAAATAAACTGGTGGTGGTGTATGACAGTTTTGGATGGTGGTGCTGATGATAGTGGACGATGTATGGTGGTGGTGATGATAGTGGATGATGTATGGTGGTGGTGGTGGGTGTGGTGGGTGGGACGACTGGACGGTGGTGGCGATGGATGGTGGGTGGTGGTAGAGGTTGATGATGGTGGTGGTGATGGACGACGGTGGTGTTGGTGGACAGTGGGTGGCGGTAGGTGGTGGCGTTTAACCATTTACAGACCTTAAAACATCTAAAAGTGATTGCATCAAATATGCACCAAGAAAAGTGTACGCATACATTATTTTAGTGAAACGTCTTCGAAAAAACAAAAATTCTGCAATAGCAACGTCTACATTTGGTCTGTGTGACGTAGACAAAAAAACCTTATTCAGATTAAAAAAAAAACAAACACCATCTTAAATTCTCATAAGTTTTTGACAAAACTTGGGGGGTAAATACTAAATAGAACATACTTGAAGGCACCCCAGTGTTACTTTCTGTATAACTATAAAACTCCTGCTATTTGCAAATCAGATCGAGAAGGGGTATCACCAGTTCACCACCACTGCGCGATTTCGAACACCGTGATAGTGTTGTTCTACTACATTCTCCGACGAATTAGGGTTCCGATTTCACCCAAATCACACTGTTAATTTAACTAATTGAACACAGATCTCAGTAGATTAGTAATCTAAGAGACTGATAGATGAGGCTCCTACAATTGGCGTTCATTGTTGCTTTAGCATCTGGATTTGCAGCTATTTTCATCTACATCACCGGCGTTTCTGATCTGAGTATGTTACGTTTTCGTTTTCGCTTTCGTTAGTTACATCTTCAATTGTTGAATCTGTTTAGTTTGATTTGATGTTGTTATCGGTACGTGTGAGAAGATAGGACGTTGAACATTTCGGACGAAGAGATCGAAGCGTTGCAGTCTTTGCGAAGTGGATTTCAGAAGTGTGTGGTGAGTTAATTTTGTTGAATTGTTGATTGAGAAGCTACTGTGAAATGTTTCTTAGTAAACTGGAGTAGAACCATATGAAAATTACAGATTATGCAGTTCAGTAGTTTCGGTGGCTAATTAGTGTAAAGCCCGAATTGTAAAGGATATTAGTGTTCAACTGCTCATCCACAATGTTTCTTGCCAGATCATTATGTTTAACTAATAGAAACACAACATGTACATTGATGCATCAATTGATTGTGAACCCAGGTGTCATATACGATTAGAT
Source organism: Flaveria trinervia (assembly GCA_025506515.1). Lineage (NCBI taxonomy): Eukaryota > Viridiplantae > Streptophyta > Magnoliopsida > Asterales > Asteraceae > Flaveria > Flaveria trinervia. Next base: position 4,849,393 of record CM046443.1, read on the forward strand.
GCTAGTGTCTTCTTATTTTGTGATTTCGTGTGCTTACTTTGTTCAAATTGGTTCAGGCAGCGAATGGATTAGGGCTGCAAGCTATCAGCAGCAGTGACTTCTGCAAAGTTACTCTACAATTTCCCAGTGATACCATCCCTAAATGGGTAGGTTTGCTCAAATCTAGGATTTTTGTCTATATATTTGGTTAAAGAACCTCTAAGTGCATGAGTATTGCCTTACTTTTGACTAATCATGTACAAAGGGTTATATGGTTCATGTATTGTTTTTTCCCTTTCATATTTATCTTCTACTTGTAACTTTTTTATTTAATATCTTATGTGGTCTCTTTTTAATAGAAAGACCCCAAAACCGGAAATCTGGAGGGCTTATCTTTTGAGTTTAATCTGTGCGAAGCAGTTGCCACATGGGAGCAGGTTAGATCATCAACTGATGCGTGCTTAATTTTATTTATTTATTTATATATTTATTGAAAAAAATAAAGCCTTCTCTAGCAAGTTTATCATACTAATAATATCCTCACATGATGCCATCTCATGCAATACAAGAAAAACATGATGCATGATGTTTATTCATCTGATTTGAAATATGCCAAATTCTATATTTTAGAATGACACTTATACGTCATTTCAAACTTTTAAGTTATCCAACATATATAGAAGCTTTTTATTCTATATGGAACTAACATACTTGAAAGCTGATATTTGGTATTAAGCAAAGATCAAAGTCCTTTAATTGCATAATTGTGTCATAAACAGGGACCTTAAATGGGGACTGACATTCAAGCTCTTTAGTTTTGTGTTTTTTTCTATCTTGTCTTCTCAAATGTCCAATTTGTATTTCTATTATTGTTAAATTACTCATAAATTGAGTTGTCAGGTTCGGAACAGTACTACCATTCTCACAAAGGAGTTTATTGATGCTTTACCTAATGGATGGAAAGATTATGCATGGCGAAGGATTAATAAAGGAATACTTCTGTAAGTCTCCAAACGGTATTTAAAAGAAAATTCATGGATTGTGTATTATTGAAGTTCTATCTTAAGCCATACCCACCTTAGTTCAGGGAACAGAATCTCAATTGCCATTATTTCAAGTTAGATCTCTATAAATTTCCAGTTTTTCCTTGTCAAAATTAGTCTTTCATAGTTGTTTAGCGATTGGATTTGTGCATTCTTGCTGCAGTAACAACTGTGCAAATAAAACTTTATGCATGGAGAAACTATCTCTGGTATTACCCGAAACACCACCATATGTTCCTCGTCAGTTTGGCCGCTGTGCAGTTATTGGTAACTCAGGAGATCTGTTAAAAACAAAGTTTGGGAAGGAGATTGATGGTTATGATGCTATTCTCAGGGAAAATGGTGCACCAATCAAAGTATGTATCTATTACATTAAGATTTTTAACACGGTTTTTTTCTTCTCGGGTGACAAGAAATATTTTTTTCAACATGGTTTGTTAATCTAAATTTCAGCATATTAAACTTATCGATTATCCCTTTCCTGTTACATTGCAGAATTACACAGATCATGTGGGTAAAAAAAGTACATTTCGCCTACTCAATAGGGGTTCTGCCAAAGCTTTGGATAAAGTTGCCGAGCTATATGGTGTTCTATTCTTGTAATTTTACATGTGTTATTCAACTATCCTCTTACTGGAAGCATACTAAGGCTTTTATATTTTACAGAAACTGGGAAAGAGGTGCTGATTGTAAAAACTACAATCCATGACATCATGAACAAAATGATTCGGGTGAGTACAATCTTTACATAGCATCCTACTTGGATGTGTAATATATAGTGTACAAGAGAGTTTTATTTTATCCCTGGGGGTGACACGTGAAATTTACCTAAGCTATGTGATAAATAAATACCATTTTACATCATTTTAATGAAGTCTCCTTTTTTTAGGAATGATTATAACAACTGTAAATTGAATGCTGCATTTGTTACAACCATTAATGCCATGTACATGCTTAAAGTTTTGATGAGAATGTGGAATAAATATATATATATATATATATATATATATATATATATATATTAATATGATTGCCTACATATTGCTGTAAGACAATTTTTCAATTTTCCTTGGATTTATGAATTTGATTACCTAAATGTCATACATGCTATTATTTCAATCTACCCTTCCAGCTCCCTGATTGTCAAGTTCTGTATTTTGTATTGTAGGAAGTTCCAATTCTCAATCCCGTATATCTCATGCTAGGTGCATCTTTTGGTTCAGCTGCAAAGGGAACTGGGCTCAAGGCTCTTGAATTTGCTCTATCGATATGTGATACTGTTGACATGTATGGATTTACTGTGGATCCTGGCTATAAAGAATGGTATGTAATCTTATATAAACTCCTCTCCCCTCTTTAGGCTTGTTTATAATACGATTTATAAGTTACCAACAATCATGATTTGGCATCTTGATCGTACAAGCTAATGTGCATGTACAAATAGATGTTATGGCATGCTAGGACTGGCATTGCATCAGATTTATATCAAAGACAGTGATTTCCTTGTGTTTCTGGGACTATCCTAAATAGATCGGCGAAATAGGTTGAATCTAACCACCTGCGTTCCTTAATATTATTTATCAAGTCCCTAAATGTTTTGTTGGTGTTTTAGTCCCTAAATATTTTTTTAGTGTTTTAGTCCCTAAATTCTATTTGTCTTGTTGTAGTATAGATAAATTAGGCAATTAGGTCCCTAATTCTCCCCCAGTTTATCTATCAAATCCCTAAATCTTAACTGAAACTTAGGGATTAAAATCATTAAGGAAACTTCAGGGGACCTAAATATTAGACCAGGAAAGTTGATTGGTTTATAAACCCTTGTTACAGTATAATCTACCTTTCGCATAAAGTGTGATTTAGAAAATCTTATGTATTATAACAAAGTTTAGGTAACTTTTGAGCTTTGACCTGTCAGACTCATTTCTTTCTTAACTTTTTTTTTAATTCTCCTGTTTTAGAATACATCATAACTAAAACTCATCTCATGCATAAGTAAACTTGTCAAAATTGCCATCTCTAATCCTAACAAGTAGCAACTCTATTCACTTCTCATTATGTAAACAATGTAAAAGGCTATAGCAACGTTCACTGATGAATGATCTGGCACTGTTGTTTCAGGACAAGATATTTCTCCGAGTCTCGACAAGGTCATACCCCATTGCAGGGTAGGGCTTACTACCAGATGATGGAGTGTTTAGGAGTAAGTTCATATATTTCACCTAATCCTTGTTCATGATTATAATATACTGCTTTTAGGAAATACAATCTCCACTCTCCTAAAAATGGAAGAACCATGACGAATGTTGCGATAGGGTATATTTGCTTGATCGTTGTGGATCCAGGATCACATTTCTGCCTTTTAGTAATGTCACTGTTGTTTCTTCAAATTCTTTTTCCACTCTTACCACACTAATTTATTGTTCCAATGTCACATGTAAGCTCATCAAAATTCATTCTCCGATGCGAGCTGACCCAAACCGTGTTGTCAAATGGGTGCCAAGCCGAAGTACAATCACTGCTGCTAGACGTGCGTCAGAGAAAATGCTAAGGTATGTAGCTTTTGTATCCTGTAATATTTGAATAAAACAATTTAGGAGGTTGTATCATGTACGCATTTGCAAGAGAGGAATAGTCATTTTGTCAAACGAACTCTGTCAAACATTAAAACCTTAATTCTTCCAAGACACAAATTCAGACAGAAAAAAAAAGGAAAAAGAAAAAAAACCCTCCCCAGTCCTATAATATATGCTCGTGTAGATGCACCTCATGTTTATCCCGCGCTTAATTCATATTTTTCTTAAATATAAACGTGATTAATATTAAACCACTCTTTACTATTGTAACAGGTGGGTAGCAGGAGGGTCCGATGACCCACTGGCATCTTGTTCCATCATCAAGAAGAAATTCCACAAAAGCCGATTTCCATCCCTCAGAAAACCTGCTATTGACCATCAAAAATATGTGAAAGAGGCCACAATGTACCCTCTGGAACATAGCATTGGACACAGTCAACTCTGCACCGTTTGACTGTGTCCAACCGCTGAACTAACATTTATTATACCATCACCTCCATATACAGAAACCACAACACGTCATAGCACAAGCTTATCGAGCATCTGCTACCAATTACCTATTCTTCAGTACTGTAAGTTTCTCTTTTAGATCATGCTTGTATGTTAATAATGCAATTTAGTTTAGGTTTCGTATTTCATTTTCAGGTTGGCGTTTCTGATCATAGCCCGAGGCAGTTTCGGCTTCATCTAACACTTGTATAATATGTTGATTATTAATGTTATTTCTTTAAAAAAATCCAAAGATTCATTTGTTTTAACATCAGTTATGATTTTTGTACTGCCATAGGGTTAAGTGTGATCTAGTCGAGATCCTCGTGCAACATTTTGTACTGGGTGACATATTGCAATTAGTTGCTAGAAATCTTATTTACTTTTGAACTTAATGACAATCTACTTGCTCAAGTTGTTTTAATGATTTTTGGGTTAACTCGCTCCTCATACGCCCAACATGAGAGAGGTAAATCATGATAATTGTAAACGAAGGATCGATTCATGGTTTGGTTCATGGATTTTCATTTTATAATACATATCCTCGACCGCTAACCCACCATCATGGTGACAAATGTAATTTTTTATGTTCGTCTATTACAATTAGAATGTTTAAGATCCTATTTTATGAGCTTTATATGCAGCTGGGTATTTTTATTGTATTTGTTTAGGACGTGAAAAACACACCTAGACATTATTTACATAATAATTAAAGAAAAACTAATATCAACAGTAAATAATTTGACTTCTTTTTATAATAGCTCTTAATATGTTTTAAATTCATCTAACTGATTTGAACCCTAAAGTCCTCTATCATCAAGAAAAGAAGCATTTATTATACATTCAAATACTATTAGGTTAAATGCTGAATAATAACTATAGAAATTTCCATAATTAGTAAACTACTGAAATAAATTCTTAGTAACTCTTGTTTTGGGGTTATTGCTCTTGTTATGTACACTCACTGCTCCTTTGATGTTGTCGGTTCATAATCGCTTGAAGTCTGATCATAGAGACCAAATAAAAGTTTTAACAAGACTTCAATGGAAGGCCGGAAGTACAACACAATAAAACAATATTGTTATAGTTTATAAGTTATAACGATCATGACTAGAGGGTTTTTTATTATTGTATTGTTACAGTTCTACTTTGTAAATCATATCAACTAATCAATTGTTGGTCAACGTGGTTGTACTTGATACATGATTAATTAAGCAAATGTCTTCTCTCAAAAATTTCTACTATTCAGATTAAACCTTAATAAAAACATATATTGGAAATGGGTTTTGTAATCTTAAAACACCTATTGTAGAAACAATATAGATTGGTTAAAATTTGATGATTATTTACAGAAAAAATCAACAACATGAACGTTTGACCAACCAAAATACCAAATTAAATATTTGACTCTCAACAAATTTTTATCTACTTCCAACCAATATGAGATGGTCAAATACCCCTCTTAATCATTTGGAATGGCATAAGAAGCTGACATATTCCATGACTACTATAGAGCCAACTTATGACCCTTTTGGTTAGCCTCCAATTGTAACTCATTTATGGGATAACCTACCAATAAAATGGAGCCATAGAGTTGCAATAAGTCACATGCACATGTATAGACAACAACCATGTAAGATGTTGAGACTTGAGTTAGGGCGGATAAGAGTTAGCTGGGAGGGCCACAAGTCAGCTCTAGTATGGTCGGATACACATGTAAGCTCTCGATTCTACTCTTGTGGGTCCAAGACAATAATTACAAGAATGGCCTAGTCATTATTGGAATGAACAATATTAAAATGTTGTTTTAAAATGAAGGATAACTAGAAGTGTTCCCACGCGCGTTGCGCGAGGATTCTGCCACATACTCGAAAATCAAAACACGAATACGAAAAACATATCATGATGGTTATTACTAACTACTAAGAGATACCTATGGTTTTGACAACACATAGCATATCAACACTACATCCATGTACAATATACATACACACACATACATTGATGTACCATTCTGATCCTTCACAAAATAAAAAACAACAGTTTGATGTTACTTCATATTCAGCTCGGATCCACAACAGTTTCTACTAAACTTTCCTCCTATGCTTGTAAATGGATTTTCCTCGGTCTTTTAAGGAATCTGTAACACATGCTTGAAAGTCAAGTTGGTGGTACCAACAATAAAATTTCCAATTACCATCCCAAATTTAAAAGGTAGTAAAGTTTATATTGACTTTAAAGGTAAGATTAATCATATTAGTTATGATACAAAAAAGTTTGATTACAAAAGAAATCAAACATACTTAAATTTTGAAAAACCACACATGTCTTCAACAATTTCAGTTTCAATACCAGGATACTTTGATATCTTAAATACTTAGATATAAAAGAATACTAACCTTTCTTATGGTTCCTAAGTAATCTTCATGTGAAGGAATCAAATTTATAAATCTTGAATCAGTATGATTTTAGTACAGGTCAGTTTCTCTTCTATACTATTAAAAGACGCTAATATTAGCATGAAGTTTATAAAATTATACATCAGAATAACATGTGATAATAAAATTAATCTTTCCCTTGTATATGCTAGTAGTGCCTCATGCTTCCTTATTGAATCACTAATTCTATTTCATGACCATTTGTAGGTTCTGAATGACTTTTCTCTTAACATCGGCTACTTAAAGGTACATTGCGTGATATTTCCTACACATTCTTAACTAACTTGCAGGCTATATAGTTCACAGATAAATGTTTTGATCAAAACCTCATATGTGTTGCTTATCTAAATGTCAACAAAGTACTCAAACCTCATATGTGTTGCTTATCTAAATGTCAACAAAGTACTCATACCGTAATAACAATTGTTGCTTGTTGAAAAATAAAAAATCCCTTTGATGCTTACTCTTTGAACACCAAAATCACACACCTGTTTACATAAAAATCACATGTGTATTCTGTTAGAATTAATCTTTGTTAATTCACATAAAAAGTCAAAGTCAGATCCTATATGGGTGGAGTTTTAGTTTTATTAATAGTCTTTTATTTATTATTTAATTAGTATGTTTATTTAGTTATTTAGTTTGATGTTTATCAAGTTGTTTTAGTTCCTCAAGGTATGAGTCATAGTAGGATTTGTTTGTTAAGTATAAATAGAGTTGTTTGGTTGATGTTTAAGGGGTCAAATATTTAGTCTTCTTTAATAAAAGTGTCGATCAACAATGTTTGTGATCAAATAGTGTTTGTTCTTCATCCTTTTCAACCTGCGTTTTGCTACGATTTTGTTCGTTTGGAGATTGTTGGGCCTTCAATTGGTATTAGAGCTATACCAAGCTCTTGATCTGGGTGCGAAAGCAACAAAAGAAAGGTTGTTTGTATTCTATCCTGGTTGAGAACAACAACAGCAAGAAAACATAATGCTTTCTGTTTAAACACAGAAACAACAAGAAGAAAGTTGGATTTAAATCCTTGAATCCATGTGAAACTAAATAAGAAAGAGAAAGAAACAAAGAAAGAAAGAAGAAATCAAGAAGAAAGAAAAAGAAAGAAGAAGAAGAAAGTAAAAGAAAGAAAGAAAGAAAACAAAAAGAAAGAAAACAAGCAAGAAAACAAGCAAGAAATAAAGCAAGAAGGAAAGCAAGAAGGAAAGCAAGAAGGAAAGCAAGAAGGAAAGCAAGAAGGAAAGCAAGAAGGAAAGCAAGAAGGAAAGCAAGAAGGAAAGCAAGAAGGAAAGCAAGAAGGAAAGCAAGAAGGAAAGCAAGAAGAAAGCAAAAAAGAAAGCAAGAAAGAAAACAAGAAAGAAATCAAGAAGAAAGAAATAAGAAAGCAAGCAAGTAAGAAAGAAATCAATAAGAAAGAAATAAGAAAGCAAGCAAGTAAGAAAGAAATAAAGAAAGAAAGAAAGTGAGAAAAAAGAAAGCAAGTTTACAAGAAAAGTAAGCAAGCAAGAAGACCAACAAATTATATCGGTAAAAGAACAAGGCAACATTCCATTACAGTGTCCTAAATTGACATCCACCACTTATACAAGTTGGTCAATCATGGTGGAATCAATTTTGCAAGCGTATAGGTTATGGGGGCGATTGATCCGGTAACAAGGACAGTAGTTGAAAGTAGAAAGAATTTGATGGCTAGAGCTTTTATTTTCCAAACGTTGCCTGAGGATGTTGTACTTCAGGTTTCAAAACATAAGGATGCAAAAGATGTTTGGGAATCAATTAGGGTTCGACATCTAGGAGCAGAGAGAGCGCAGAAAGCTCGCCTACAAACCCTAAGGAGCGAGATGGAGATGTTGAAGATGAAAGAAAGTGAAACGGTGGATAATTTTTCAAGTAAGTTAACTGGCATAGAAACTAAGTTTAAAAGCCTTGGTTCAAGCCTTGAAGATGAAGTGATTGTACGTAAGTTGCTCAACTCGGTTTCAAAGAAGTTCCTACATATCGGGGATCTATGGAGCAATACTCAGAACTTGAAGAGATGCCTTTTGAGGGAGCAGTGGGAAGAATAAAAGCTTACGAAGAAAGCCTCAAAAATCACGATGAACCTAAAGAGAATGATCAAAGTAAACTTCTTCTAGCAAGTTCAAGTAATCAAAAGGTTGGAGATTTAGAAAGTTGGCATCATGGAAAAGGACGAGGTGATAGTAATTAAGCCATGGTAAGGGTCAAGGAAGAGGCTTTGGTAGAGGAGAAAGAGGATGTGGAAGAGGTCTAGGAAACAAAGATAAGAGTAAATTTAGATGTTTTGAATGTGGTGAATTTAGTCATTTTGCATATGAGTGTACCAAGTGGAAGGATAAAGAGGATGATAAAAAAAAATATAGGTCATCTTGTTCAATATGATGAGAGACCAACATTATTGTGAATAAAACAAAGATTAAGGAGGCGATTGTTGGAATTAATATTTGTTAATTCATATAAAAAAGTCAAAGTCGGATCCTATATGGGTGGAGTTTTAGTTTTATTAAGAGTCTTTTATTTATTATCTAATTAGTATATTTATCTAGTTATTTAGTTTGATGTTTATCAAGTTGTTTTAGTTCCTAGAAGGTAGGAGTATGAGTCATAGTAGGATTTGTTTTGTTTTATTTTGTATATATAGGGTTGTTTGGTTGATGTTTAAGGGGTCAAATATATAGTCTTCTTTAATAAACGTGTCGATCAAACAATGTTTGTGATCAAATAGCGTTTGTTCTTCGTCCTTTTCAACATGCGCTTTGCTACGTTTTTGTTCGTTTGGAGATTGTTGGGCCTTCATATTCGACAATAGAACATGGTTCAGAACCTAATTGAAGAGCACACGTGTACATAATTAACTCATAAACCAACAAATGCAAAAACGAACAAAGGCAACAATGCTTTGAAATAGATAAAATAACATAATTAAGATATCCATTGACTGCAAGAGGAATTAGATCGATAATCATATAAAGAAAGAGACCACAACCCTAAAATATATGACTTAACATTTAGACAGGACAAAAAAATTAGTCATAATCGGCCCTCACCTTCTCTGGCTTCATGAACTTTATAATTCAATCTGGACACGTGGTGAGTTAAGCAAAAACGTGGAACACACTGCATGTGTGCACTCATTTTGAAAACTTATAAAAATTCTGTGGCAAATTTCATAGAGGCATAAACTTGATTGTAGCTGCCATTATCTAATTATATTGAGAGTAATAGTAACTTATGAACTAGGGGCCTTAATATGTCATATCTATTATTTGTCTTGTGTTTTTTAAAATTTATTTTTAACTTCGATATCTACTATATAGTATATACTTTTATCCTTTTATTTACTAATTACTTTGTTTTTCTGTAATAGCTTTCATTCATAAATTTTTATTTGAACAAAAATGTGTTCCTTAGTTTTTCTTTTGTTATTTTCCGGTATGATTATTTTTAAAAACAAATTATCTGTAAAATCAAATGTATTTTCCTTTTTTTGCATCATAGCTTGTAACATTGTAGTTTCCGTTAGAGATGGTCAAAAAAACCGGTTTGGGAACCGGTTCGGCCAAAAAAACCGGAACCGGTTTGAGGCCCAAACCGGTTTCAAACCGGACCCGAACCGCCGGTTCTTAAGCGGTTTCTCCTTTCTAGTGTTCAAACCGGTTTCAACCGAACCGGTTTTCAAACTGATTTCAAACCGGTTTCCAACCCGGTTTTCAAACCGGTCCTTCAAACCAGTTTTCAACCCGGTTACCGTTACCAACGGCTATATAGCCGTTTGTACCCATTTTTGACCGTTTTTTGATGTTTATTTACCATTATACCCCCACTAGGTTAGTATATATATGTATTTGATGTTTTGGTTGAATCACAACAACTTATAACACTCTCTACTCTCAAAAATCTCAAAAACGCTCTCAAAAACGCTCTCCACAAATACTTTCGTTTTAAACGCTCTCAAAAACGCTCTCACAAAAATCTCTGAAATGGCTTCAACAAGTGCTCAATCATCCGTTGGTTGTGAAGCGTCTTCAAGCAACGTGGTGATAGCAATCCTTCCTACGAATAGGAACCCCGAAGTATGGTGCAATTACGATTTATGTCAAATGGCTAGCGGTCCAAACAAGGCTCGGTGCAAGTTTTGTCATAAGTTTTTCAAAAAAGATGCAAACACAATGTTGAAAAACTATATTCCAAATAAATATTATAAAGCGTTAAAAGGTGAACCTTCTCAAGGTCAAGCTTCGATGACAAACGAAGGAAATATTTGGGCTTATAACATTGATGCGGTTCGGGAGCAAATGGCGCAATTTGTAATTCAAGAAAGCTTGTCATTCAAACATTTCAACAACGAACGTTTGACTCGACTCATTCGACGAACTCTCCAACCACATTACACCAATGTATTAATATCTTATTTTGAAAATTTACAAACCGGTGTTAACTTAACTAGTGATGTTTAGTCGACACCTCACGGTTCACCGGACTCGTACATTTGTGTCACCGCCCATTGGGTTGAACCCGATTCGTGGCAAATGATAAAACGTATGATTGGGTTTGAATTGTTTGATTATCCTCACACCGGCCAAATAACACTCTTGCGATAGATCATTTGAAATTAAAATATAAACCAATATGTGAGGGTGTGTTTTTTCATAGTCGATGTGTTGCGCACATCATAAACTTAGCCGTTCAAGACGGTTTAAAAACGATTGAAACAGTTAAAGATTGTTTTAAAAGAATGTTACGTGATATTTTTAGTAACAACCAAAGATATACTAAATATCGCAAGTTTTGTAAAGACGCAAATACTAAATGTTTAGGTCCGAATTGGGACGTACCAACATGATGGAATTCCACATGTAACATGTTTGAAAAAACTATTGAATAAAAAGAAAGTTTAATAGCCTTTCATAATAATTTGGTAAGTCGGGGAAAGACAAATTCTTACCATCCATCGGGTTGGGCCATCATCGAAGAAGTAACAAAAATGCTTCAAGTTTTTAAAAATGCAACTACATGACTTTCTGGAGTTTATTAACCAACGAGTCCGTTGGTACTACACCAAATTTATTTAACGACTTCAAAATTAAATGAATTGTCTTGTAGGGGTAGACCTTATTCCGATATGATACCCCCAATGAAAAAAAAAACTTAAAAAGTATTTTGAAGAAATGCCTCCCGTTATTACATGTGCCGCTGCTTTAAACACTTGTTTAAATTTGTCGGGGGTTGGAACTTTATTTGATAAATTTACTTTTAATTTAGATTTATAAATGGTAAACCAATGTATAGTAAAACTTTAAAAACTACTTTCAACAAACAATTACAACAAATGTATGATGTTTATTTATTAAAATACGGGGAACATCACAAATCCATGATGCTTTAAGGCATGCGGCAAATGCCGAATGTTCGAATGATCCAATGTTTGATTTATATAATACTTTAAGGGATGAATGTAATAAACGTCAACGTGGTAACACTCCGAGTAGGGAACTCGGGAGGTATGGTCTTACAAACTTTTTATCGACCATGACTCCACATGAATTAAAAATTTTTGACTTGTTGGCTTGGTGGAAAGGTAAGGAAGATCAATTTCCCATCTCCACCATGGCCCGAGATTTACTAACCGTTCAAGCTTCTACGATAGCTTCGGAATTTGCTTTTTCTGTTAGTGGCAGGGTTATATTAATAAGACGAACTCGACTCACTCCACAAGCAGTTGAAATGTCAATTTGCTTGAAAGATTATTTGGATGCCGCGGAAAGAGTACAAAACAAACGATCGCTTGAAGGAGAACTAGAATACGAAGCAGAATTATACGAGGACGAGGTAGAAAGCGGATTGACACCAGGAATGACTGATGATGAAACGGCATATGATGACTACCTTCGTAACAGTTCCGGTTCTGGTGGCGAGGAATAAACGTACAAGTATAATACGAACGAAGAAACGACTATGTTAAATGTTTAGTTTTAAATGTTTAAATTATTTAAATGTTTTAAATGTTATAACTTGTTAAAATGTTTTAAATTGTTTATAAATGATATAAATTGTTTAAATTGTTTATAAATGTTATAAATTGTTAAAATGCTTAAATTGTTTATAAATGTTAATAAATAGTATATACATATATATGTTTATAATGTTTAAATTGTTTATAAATGTTTAAATTGTTTATAAATGTTTAAATTGTTTAAATGTTTAAATTGTTTAAATGTTTAAATTGTTTAAATAATATAAATTGTTTTATATATGTTATATAATGTTATAAATTGTTTAAATTATAAATTGTTTAAATTATATAAATTATATAAAATGTTTTGTTATAAATTGTTTAAATTATATAAATGTTATAAATATTTATGTTTTAATTAAAAGTTTAAAATTTTGTTTGAATATAACAAAAAACCAAATAAAAAAAAACCGGTTTGGACCCGAACCGGTTTCAAACCGACCCAAACCGGTTTGATAGGTTTGAGTTTTTATGGTTTGAAACCGGTTTGAATCCGAACCGGTTTGGGGCCAAACCGGTTTTGACCGAGTTTGACCAAACCGGTTTCGGTTTGGGCTCCGAAACGGTTTTGTACATTTCTAGTTTCCGTTCCATCACCATGATAAACCGAATTAATTATGAGTAAACAACGTCAAGTAAAATAGCTTCTTCGACAAACTAACGCTTTAGGATTTTAAGAGACGCTAATAAATTAAATAAGCATCCGTTTTGAATTTGATATATTCGTGTGGGTCACGTGCTGTGATGTTTAAATATGCTACTTGTAACTTGTTAGTGTTACACTATCGAGTATCAACATTCCAACACCTAACCACAATCTCCCTTTTCAACGAGCCCTTGGGTTCAATCATCATCATCAATGGCGACCTCACTGCAACTCATCAACATCAAACCCTTCCGATTACACTCACCGTCGCCGTCGGTAACCAACCACCGCCACCGACCACTAACACTCCGGTGCTCCGCCGCCGCCTCCGCCACCAAAACCTACACCATCACCCTGCTTCCCGGCGACGGAATCGGCCCCGAAGTCATCTCCGTCGCCAAAAACGTCCTCAATCTCGCCGGATCACTCGAAGGTACATAACTACGTACGTATGTGTATGTATGCTCATAGGTGGAGCTGTTGTGGATTCAATTGTGGTTACGATTTCTGTTATGATGTTTTAGGGCTTGAGTTTAAGTTCAAGGAGATGCCTATGGGAGGAGCTGCTTTGGATTTGACCGGAGTTCCGTTGCCGGAGGAAACACTCGCAACCGCTAAGCAGTCTGATGCTGTTCTCCTTGGTGCTATTGGAGGGTGGGGTGAAACTGAAGATTATTCTATTATGTTGATTTTGATTTGATTTTGCATAAATAACCTAATGTGTTATATTGTTATTGGATTGGATAGTTTAGATTTGATGTATCCTTGGTGATTTGTTTTCATGGTTGAGGTTTTGATTGAATGTGTTGAAGGTATAAGTGGGATAAAAATGAGAAGCATTTGAAGCCTGAGACCGGATTGCTTCAGCTTCGTGCAGGTCTTAAGGTTTTTGCAAATTTGAGGCCGGCATCTGTTCTTCCACAGGTATGCTGTTGCTAGTCATAGTCATGTACTGTGTACATGGAGATACTTGAGGTTGTTCTTTGTTTTTCGGACTTGGTTTGCTTTTTCTTGTTGTGGGAGCTTTTTAGGTGTTACATAGATATTCGTTAGTTGTACATTGAGCTTGTTTGGTTATACATAGAGTTTGTTAGTTATACACAGGGATGGAAGATCTCATAAATAGGGTAATCCACTAATCCATGCCTTCTGTATACTAAGTTGTGTGTATTTCTTGAATATGCTATTTGTTTTTTGGATATGTTTTGTTTTTTTTTCTTGTTTCTTGAGCTATTTTGATTGTACATAGATCTTGGTTGGTTATACATTGAGCTTGTTTGGTTATATGTAAAGTTTGTTTAGTTATACATTGCGATAAAAAAATCTCATAAATAGTGTAGTTCATGCCTTTTATATTACTAAATTGTGTGTATTTCTTTTTTTCATCTTATTTTTAAGTGTTTAAGGATTTACAAGTAGAAACAACTGTTACCTGTAATTATAAAGCTAGCGCATCTCGCCTTACCATGTCAGTTATTGTGATATCCGACTTTATCGTTTCATATTCTTCACCATTTCAGTTAGTGGATGCTTCAACTTTGAAGAAAGAAGTTGCTGAAGGTGTCGACTTGATGGTTGTAAGGGAACTTACAGGAGGTGAGTGTATATGAACAAATTAATTTATGTTAAGGTTTACATATATAAGTGTGTCCAAATGTGCCTTTTCTCAATCTCTCCCCACCAATAATCGGTATGTTTTGTAACAAGACGACATTTTTAAATCATTTTTAGCTGCGGCTGTTTTTTTGGTATCTGCCTATTTGTTGTTACTTCCAAGACCCAATCAATAGTTTTGCTATAAGTGGTTTACTGTGTATGTTTATTATATTTATTTGTTATTACTATTTGTTTATATATGTTTCCACTTTGTGAATCAAATGTCTCAATTGCTGCCATAGCTGAATCTAATTTGTAATAAGCTGGTAAATTGTATCTTGTCAGCAACTCAGCACACAAAAACTGTATTAATTGTTTGTTAGGGCATCCCTTATCAACTACTTATTTGTTAAGGTATCTACTTTGGAAAACCGAGGGGATTTGGAACAAATGAAAACGGTGAGCAGATTGGGTTTAACACCGAGGTTTATGCAGCATACGAGGTTACTTTTCGCTATCCTGAAAATCTTACATGGAAATGTTGTTCATTTTAAATAAAAAAGAGATATATTGTTGTCAACTCTTTGTGATCTTTCGCATTTGATCATCTCTTTCAACTATATTTGTCAACCAAACCAGATTGACCGCATTGCTCGCATTGCATTTGAGACTGCTCGTAAGCGCAGTGGCAAACTTTGTTCTGTTGACAAAGCAAATGTCCTCGAGGTACCAATATTCTTTTTTGTTTTGATTTTGATTTTTATTTCTGGCAAAATAGACCCAAGGTTTCATTAGTGACTGATATCAAACTCTCATAGGTCTTGACCCTTGGTTGATCACATGTTACTTGATGATAGTAATCTGCTCTCTTCCCTTTTTCTATTGTTTCATTTTAATTTATTTTGGTATAATCAAGTAGGCATCAATGTTTTGGAGGAAAAGAGTAATAGCAATATCTGAAGAATACCCAGATGTCGAACTCACCCACATGTATGTTGACAACGCAGCCATGCAGCTTGTTCGAAATCCAAAACAGGTAAATTTCTGGAACGAGTCAGGCTGGATTGACCCAGTACACCTTTTGCCCATCTTTGTTACCTGTTTGACCCATTAGAGGAAAAATAACGTGGATTGACCTGACCATTAGTCAAAATTGCAGTTTGACACAATAAAAGGGTAATTGAAACTGTTAACTCAATAGTATCTTCATCTATTTGCAGTTTGACACAATAGTTACAAACAACATATTTGGTGATATATTATCCGATGAGGCATCAATGATCACCGGAAGTATTGGGATGCTTCCTTCTGCTAGTCTTGGCGAATCGGTATTTTCATCTGCTACCCACAATCCAATTTCATAGAACCAAAAAACTAATTTGAACATACTGAAGTCAATTTGCTTGGAGTCTCATATTTTTTCTTATATTTATTGTATAGGGACCCGGACTTTTTGAACCCATTCATGGTTCTGCTCCTGATATTGCTGGGCAGGTATTTATCTTTTAAATTGTGCTGTGTATTCTTTTCTTAACTATTTGAGATTAATGAAATTCTTGTTTATTATGCAGGATAAAGCAAATCCATTGGCAACCATACTCAGTGCTGCAATGCTTTTGAAATATGGTTTGGGTGAAGTGAAAGCAGCTGAGAGGATTGAATTAGCTGTGCTTGATACGTTAAATAGAGGATTCCGTACGGGTGACATTTACTCCGATGGAAATGTACGTAGTTTCTTTCTCAAGGGTATCTATGTCATTTCAAAGGATATTCTCTATACTTGTATTACAGTCAAAAGACACCACCTTTGAAATGATTTACATTATAGGAAATATCATTTGATACAAATATACCATGCTTGGTTTTAAAGAGCATGTGCGTGAGGCAATTTGGAACTTAAGGCGGTGCCTCATGCACATGTGGGTCAAAATTAGGGTCTGTAGGAGACTGATATTTAAAACAACTAAGTGATGAAGAAGTTATGAATGCTTGATATAAAAGGCTAAGATGTAAAATAGATGAGACGGATACAATATCTGGTTGTATATAAAGCTTATATGGTTACATAGAGCAATGCCTGGCGTTAGTTGGGGGCTCTCAGGTCCTAAATGCCTTCAAGCGTCTCATGCTTTTTAAAACCAAGATACAATGTTTCTTGTTTGTTGATTGTAATTACTCTCGCGTGTAGAAATTGGTTGGATGCAAGGAGATGGGTGAAGAGGTGTTAAAGTCTGTAGATACAAAGACACCTGCAACAGTTTAACATCCCGATTCAAGTGAAGCTATCATTCAAGAACACTGCAGTCTTTATAGAGGTTAGCTCGAGGGCACATGAGCATCTACGGGTAATTTAACTACGAGCCTTTTAACTTTATTTCAGTTTTGAGATTAATTGCATTTGAGATTTTGTTGTATGTAACATGATGTGGTCTCTTATGTGGAATGATTTATTGTTTGAAATAAATGGGGATTAATATATTATATTCCTGTGTTTTCTGCCTTTAATAGAATAATAGCTAAACTTTGCAAGGCATTTTAGGGTATTACTTCGCCTAAAGTCGTGTTAGTATGCATTCCTAAACAAGATTAATAGGAGTTTAGACCGAAATCTTGTTTACTTCTAAACGTACCGACAGTCTGTTTGATAAAAGTTAGTCGTGGGTTTGAGCCCCAGGAGCTGCAATTGCGTGTTTTATTATTATTATTATTTCCTTTAAAATGTGATTGAGAATGATTTGATGGTTCTTTCTTTTCTTTTTTTATTGGTTTCCTTTCGAACCTCCCCCTCTCTTTTTATAGATATCTTTGAGAGCATCAGGTGAATGACGATTGAATTAACAAATGAAGACAGTGTGAAGCGAAAGAAAAAGCAAAAGGATAACAAAATGCCTGAAAAAAAACACTAGTTGTTACCTAAATGTTGAAAAGAGAAACTTTAGAGCAAAAGGAACAACTTACTTTGGCTTGGGGGTGGTGGAAGATGATGCTGGTGGTGTGTCCATTTGAATTCAGTTGGTAGGTTCTAAACCAAATTAAAATACAAATTTTAATATGCAGATAATAAATATATATATGTGAGGTTGGGTCTAAATCGTCCAATGATAAAGTTATTGAAATTAGAGTAGTGTATCTCTTCTTAAGATCAAGATTCGAGTCCCGTATAAGGAGTAGGGAAACATTCGTTGTTAAAAAAGTAAAGATATCTTATCTTATCTTATTTCTTATTACTCTAATAAAAAGATAATCAAGGGTGTCATTAGCATCATAATTATTCTCATCTATTTTTTTCGTCTTTTTCTCTTATTAAATAATTACTAATAAAATTATTTTAATATATAATAAATTAAGAAAGAAATTTATTTATTAAGGTTATTTCTAAATAAATTAAAATTTTTAAAAAGTCAATTTTTTAAAACAAGTAATCAAATTTGAGAGTTGTAATAAGAATTTTTTTTTAAAAATAACATTTTTATACGGTTTGTTTTAAATAAAATGTTTATTTTTTTAAAAAAATTTAAAAAGTTGATATTATTGTTTTATTATTAATAGTCATTTCTGATATGTAATTTCAGTCATATCATATCTTAAAATATTATTTTATAATTAATGATTTTATTATATTAAAATTTTATTTATTCAACCCGTGTAATACACGGGTTTACTAAAGCCAGTATAATAATAATAACATGGGATGGATTTTCAAGCTTTTGAGTCTTTATGTAAAGTGAGTATAAATAAAACTCCGTTAAACTACCCGCGCTTAATAAATACAACACTTGACTCATTATCGATAACAAGAATGATTGAATACTTTTTTTCTGACACATGATTTACTTATCGTATTAACTACCCCTAATATCACCAAACTTGCACGTCATAGGATTTGAACCATTAGCGGTTGATAATAGTAATATTATATTTATCACTAGAATTTCCCATTCTTGACGAATGATTGGGTAGCTAATACACATGTGAAACCAACCAAACAACATTCATTCAACCCTAATCAGAAACAATGAATAATCTTTTTTAACCGCCATCTAATTCACTCCTATTAACTAACGCAATTAACGAGTACGTTGTAGGATTTGAATCGAAAATAATAAGTGATTAATATATTAGTATTAAGGTAGGAAGATAATTACCTTCAATTGGTATTGGCCTATTGGAGAATGAGTCGGTGTAGATCATCACTATTAATAAGGTGTTTATGTGCAACTCAACTTCTAAACATACATAAAGTTTACATTGGGGGATGACTCTTTTCATCTTTGAGATATAAATAAAGTTTCGAGAAATATGATCTACTTTATCTTTTCGTTTAAACATAACCCATTAGATTTTACTAGTACTGTTCCCAACGCGCGTTGCTAATGGACAAAAGTAAGCCCACGTTTAGGAAGAAATCCAACGAAGCAAATGAATAAGGGGTTGTTTGATTACACTGACTCAGTAAGAAGTTCAGTAAAAAGCTGACCCAGTTAGAAGTTCTAACTGAATATGCATCTGATTGAAACTTAAATGTTTGATTTAGTGTCTGACTACAACCAAATCGATTCAGTATTTAAGTAACAAAACTCCTCAGAGTCACACCACCTGTTAGAACCATCATACCACCACCACAACCACCACTGTCGCCAAACCACCACTCCCGAAGGCGGTGCCTGCGGGTCGCGAGGCCGAGGCCAAAGGCAAAGGCGGTGCCTGCGGGTCGAAGGCCAAAGCCGAAGGTGAAGGCGGTGCCGAAGGCGAGACCGGTGCCTGCGAGGGGGTGCCGAAGACGAAAGCAAAGGTTGTGGAGTCAGCCGGTCAGCATATTTTATTTTTAGGTCTGGGTCAGCAATGAGACCCGGTCAGCTAGCCATTTTTCCGAAATCAAACGGGTTGACCGGTCAGTCGATTAGCCGGGTCAACTGAAAACAAACAACTCCTAATATGAACTTTCATAGTAGTAAAATTAGACTCACAGCCATAACTACACCAACAACCTATTGCCATCTGCATCTGCATCTTCTTCATCATCTAATTGATTAGCCCTAAAATTTAAGAGAATATTTAGAAAGAGAGACAGAGGAGTGATCGTGTGAAGAATAGAAAGAAGCATAGGTAAAGTTGCAAAAACAACCTTTAAAAAGCTTAATGTATAAACTAAATTGATAATTAGCATATATATTAATTTAGCACACTGCTTTAGTTTTTTATTTTGATTTTTTATTATCTTTTTTAGCCTTTTCTTTTATCTTTTTGTACTTTCTTTCATTTTAATTCACTTTCTTATTACTTAACACACAAGTTTCTTTTAAAAAAATACAATAATTTGATATGCATGGAGGCTAAACAAGTAAATGAATCACATAATGTGATTTTAATAGGAAAATAAATATTTTTTTCTAAAATTCAATCCAACCATTAGTCTGGTTTGTGGGTTTAACTCATAATCAGTCAATTCCAATGAATGAGTCCATAAATACTTAAAAGAACCCCTTATGTAGTCGGTTCACAATCCAACTAGCCATTTCAGTCTGATTTTAAGAATAATACTACTGAAGTATAAATGCAAACACTTTGTATTTAACTTCAAGGAGGTAAGTTTCTTCAAATCGGCGGAGTTTCGTTAGGAGTTGGGACGCACCATTACCTCTGTGATGGGACAATAGCGCTACACTTCATGAACACATGGGCCGATATAGCTCATGGCCTTGACCTTATCATGCCACCATCGACTGAACCTCCTTCCTGCTCGTAAGTCGCCACAACCAGTCTATAAGCACATCGAATACCACCTCGATCGACCAATAAAATTGCCACTCAAAGCCCAACCACATGAAACAACATTATCCATTTTCAAGTTAACATGATGCCAACTCAACGCGCTCAAAGCAAAACCGAGGGAAGATGGTAACACATTCAACTACAGTCATTGGTGGACCTACTTGTAGAGTAAGGGGTGCAACCGCCTACCCTAAAAAATAATTTTAAAATAACATCCCTCCATTGTTGTTTAGGGATCACTTGACCAACTCCATTGTTGCATAATTTTCTTGTTTTTCATAGATGAACATCAAAGAGGTGATACAATAGTACACACTTTCTATCGAAAGGGATACATATAGCATTGGATACATCTTCGAAGACCGAAAAATCAACATTGGTACAAGTAGGAGTACCACACAATCAAAAGGAGAAAATTCCTTGTCTTGTGGTTGATCATCCAAATAGAAACACACGACCACGATCCCAAACATTACACATGCGCCTAGATACCCGATCCAGTTGAGTTTGGAGGGAAGTCGTAACACCATCATAAGCGAGAAAGGATCAAGAAATGCGGTGAAGCTATTAATAAACCTAGAAGGAGTGAAAAAGAGACCCCTACTCGATGGTCTTGAATAAAAATACATGACCACAGCTGAGGCTACATGGGCATAAAGTGCAACAATGCCAATCGTCCTAAACACGCTGTAAATTTCAAGAACAAGTCCGTTATTGGTGTATTGAACTCCCATCAGCGCGATTAAAAAAATTAAAACAATGTGCAACGAAAGGAAAAGCAATAGGATAACACAAAGCCTAAAAAAAGTAACAAAAACACTAGTTATTACAAAACCTAATTAAATGTTGAAAAAGAAACTTTAGAGCAAAGGAACAACTTACGATCGCTTAGGGTTGATGGAAGGTAGTGTTGATGGTGCATCCATTTTAATTCAGTTGGTAGGTTCTAAACCAAGAGGAAATACGAAATTTTAGTAACCAAAATAATATATATGCCACTAAGTTAAGTGTTTGAGTCTCGTATAAAGCGGATTGGCGTTAGGATTAGGAATATAAGTAGGTAACATTCGATGTTAAAAAAAAGTAATAGATATACAATAATAATAACCGAGGATAGATTTTCAAGCTTGTAATTATTTGAGTGATTGATCATAAAATAAACTATAAATGTTGAGAAAAACATAGTTGATTTGCTTTAGATGCTTATACCACCTTTAAGGATCTCTAGGTTTGCTTTTGATGCATATACGGAATACCACCTTCGAGAATCTTTTACGGTGAAATGCTTAAATGATGGTAGGAGATCCTAAGCGATGTAGCTTAACAAAGAGAACATATCGCTCTTATGAACTTCCACCGTCTCATTCATTGTGGTTCATGTTCCAACATTTTAGTTTTTCTTTTGATGTTTCTCCATCACTAGATCGATTGGTATCTTTACGAACTTGAATGGGGGGATATTCCCATAATAACGGAATGCACGCATTAACTATATGGTTATGTTACAACTTGTGCTGTCAAAATTTCTTCAACTCAACCTCCTGGTTGTAAGGTAGTGATGTGGTTCCAACAATAATCATTGGCCTAAAAAAAAGAAAGAAGTTAGATAGCAAATAGAAAGATGAACTTGAACCCAATTTCTGCATAATTTCATTCATACTTCAAACTACATTTCAACAGCAAAACCTAAAGCTAAGGGCCACTAACTAAGAACCTGGAGATCATGGGTAACACCTATAACTCACTTGATTGATTAAGTAATCGATCACTAAAGAATATAAATAACTTAACATATTTGAATACTAGTAAATAAAAGATATATCATTTTTGATGTAAAACTCATACACGTACATGCATAAACGTGCATGGTTCAACCCACATTTTTCATGGAGCTCCAACATAAAAGACACCTGATACCCCGACCCCTAGACAAGACAGATTCAATTATGGGTTCCACTCGCTTTCAAATTTGTATGTTGGACGATCATAGTTTACTAAAGATATTAAACGGGTTCTCATTTATCTGATACTTAATAGTTCATTGTTGGCAGAAGCCAATCTTACATTCATTTTCTTGATGAATATGAGTACAAGCAAATTTCTAAGTTACCGCTACTCTAAATGAATCAGGATTTAATTCCACGATACATTGAATTTCTTCCAATTTTCACATAGATAAGGAAGTTTGGTCTAGCTCTGGAAGTGGTAGGTAGAAATAACAAATACGCCTTCTTCTCCACCAACATCCGACCACTGAATGATAAACTTCGACAAATTTCCCCTCCGACCCAAGACACGATGATTGTTTGGGCGTTCGTTCCCTCTGTAAAGTAGATATATGTTCGTGGCAAAGAAGACGTTTGTACTTCTATTTTTATTGTCTTTCCTTATTCAAAAAGGAAATCCATTTTTTTAATAAAGAGGAGTCGATTTGAAGCTTTCATTTTTTTATTTTCATGCATGACATGAGGTTGTCTACCTCTCATTCTCTTCACCAGGCTTATCTTACCACCTAAATGACTATATACTCAAAACAACACACTTTCTTGACAGGAATTCATGCTCATGCGTAAAGAGATTAAAGAAACAAAGACATAAACAGTCTCTTGAAAGAAGGAAGCTTTTGCCCGCTTTTTGATACATGAGCTCTTGAAAAAAGAACTAGCCCACCAAAACGAAAGTCTGCTTTAATTTCCCATCGAGCAAAATCAATGGGCGCAAAGAGACTTTTGTTTTAATGTAATTTAATAATTCGAATTGTTTGTACTCGACATACGATTGATATAATGATATGTAACCATCCCAAAGTCCTCTTTCTTTATATAACGAATAGCATACAAATATTTACTGGTATCTTGTCCTCCAACAAAAACATACCTGATATTTAAAGGACTTGATGATTTTGCTGGAGCGAAAATAAAAATAAGAATAAGTTCTCACTTCATATTACTTTGTTTTCTTCAAGTTGTGGCTTCTTGGGTTCAGCTGGAAAGTATTTAATGCCCACCATGTCTCCAACTGTACTTATAACCTGATGAGGACACTTTGTTACTTCAAGTCCACACGGTGAAGTGAGAAAGCACGTACTTGTAATAATAGTTTCCCGACCCTATGCGTGATTACTCAAAAAAGTTGTTCAAAACATGCTACCTTATCATTTTTAAAAACGTAGTTTTGTATAACAGCTATATAGAGAAGTGAATCGATGATTTGGGTCAACCAACATGACCCGTCACCTTTCATTGAATTTTTGAATTATAGGGGAGTTAGGGGATTCCTTTTGGTTTCTAGGTGAGTTTACAAACACTTTGGTTTATAAGTAGTTTGCTGGTTGGATAAACGGACTCAACAAACCCGTTGGTTGGATAAGTGGAGTCGAGCAATTCTGTAGATGCAAGAAGCAAACTCCACTCCATGGAAAAAATTTTCATTTCATTTTCTTTTCTAATAATTCATTTAACAATAATTTGTTTTTTCCTCTAATAACTTGTAATGTTTAAATTTTTTCGAAAAATCTAAATACACCATTTTGTTTACTTTTTTGTTGCCAATCCGACATAAATTTTATTGAAAGCCAAGTTATCGCAAATAAATACTTATTTTCATAATACCTCGGTAGACAGTAAAATTTACATCTGGACGTCGAAAAAAAATAAAAATAAAACGACACTCTTATCCAACCACCGGGCTTGTTGAGTCCGCTTGTCCAGCTAGCGAACTGCCCAAAACCCAAAATGTTTTAAAGATTCACCTAGAAACCAAAATGAATTTCCTAAATCCCCTATAGAGAGAAAAAAAGTCCCTTTCAACACGAGCTCATTTTGCCGCATCTAAAGAAGCACATGTATTACAACCAATTAGACTAAATAATGAATCTAAAAGAACCAACACTAATGAAATTATGTAGACAAGTAAGCTTACACAAACACACTATATAACAGTTAGATTGTTACCTCTAAGGCTTTGACCATGTCTTCCCGTGTATGAGCAGCAGAATGCAAATACGTGTTCTAGATAACAACAGAGGGCTGGCTGGAAAACCAACCATGACAACTGCCACCTGTTGCCATATAAGTAGAAGTCAATTACAAATCATAATCTACTTTCATATCATAATTCATAGAAAATAAAAATAATAAAAATTACACGTACATTCCGTTTGAGACACTCTCTTGAAAAGGCAGGGATTTTCGCAGGATTATAAAGCATTATAGGCATTATAGGTGAGTCATTATCCCCTAAAACCTCAAATCCCATTTTCAGCAGTTCTAATCTAAAATAATTGCTGTTCTCACGAATTTGAGCAAGCTTCTGAGCACCTATATAGATAAAGAAAAAAACAACAATTATCAGCCAATTCTGGTCAATGTTTTCTAGAAAAAGATATACGGACCTCGACTAGAACCATCCTCTCCAGTAATGACCTTTATGGCAGATATAATTTGCTGAGCAGCAGGAGGTGATATGGATGTGGCATATAGATGAGCTGGACAAGTATATTTCAGATATTGAATAAGTTCCTGTAATGCAAATAGAAATGTCAAAACATATAAATCTTCATGTGTGGTTTCATCTGACAGGATCTAACTTATAGTTGATATTAGCCATGAGCAAAGAAAGAATAAGGTAAGCAAACATGCAGAAGAAAGGGATATATAATCAGAAGCTTAGCAGCAGCAGTATTAATATTTTGTTGAAGGATGCACATGCTTAGAGTGGTAAATTTGACCCACTTTTCTAAGAATGGATCCCTTTGGGTTACGTTTTATCTCTTCATTTTTAAAGGGTGGGTCATGTCTTATCTCTTCCTTTTTAAATGGTGAACTATATATTATCTCCGATAGGTCAAATGGGTTAAGCTCAGGGATTTCACTCAAAAGAAAACAAGTCAAATGGATTGAACGGGTCAAACAGGTCAAAAGCCATCCAAAGTGAATCGAAATGCTGAAATGAATATAAACTTCATATTGTTTTATTAAAGAGTCAGTTTTGGTAATCATATTTAGCCATTTATTAATCTACAAAATTCACAGAAAATAGGTAAAGAAAGTGATTGTATGTTGGAACACCCAGACAACCCAGACTAAAAAAATGACCCCATTTTATCTGTTACCACCTATTTTTTTCATCAATTTAAAAAAATTGGGGTACATGAGTAAATCTACAAGTCTAATCTAACCATATAAGAGGAAGAAAATACCTCATAATCATATCTTAAATTTCTAAAATAAACAGATACTGAGATCAAGTGTTCTTATTTCCTTCCTCTCATGGACATAAGACAATACAATTTTTTGTTTAGAATCTTGGTCTTCTAGTTTCATGGATGACAAGGACGACGATGTGGATTGTGTAGAGTTTGATGAAGGATCAACTTTAACAAAGCTCAAAAGTTGATCAGGTCAAGCAACAGCAGCTATGGTTTGTTTACAGTATGACGACTTTAGCTTTGGTCAGCTTAGAGACATTGGTATTCATAGATGTTGGTCAGCTTTGGGATCCTCCAAACCTCAGATCAAAACTGATGATTTCTATGCTGATGGATAACTACTGAGGAGTGAGGACAAGACACTGACAAATAAATATTGAAATTATGAGGTCGACCTATGAATCTAGGCTTAATTCATCAGGTAGTTACCCAACTTGGGGATCAAGTTATTAACCATCCAACTATTATAAATATACATCTCATGTAATTGTAATAATATACTATTAATGTTGATATTGTAAATCACCAAAATCTCTTTAATCTAGTCATGGGCGTAGCTCCATTAAATTAATAGTAATGAGCATGGAAGCATCAATAAGGGGATCTCACCTAGATAAAACACCCTTGCTATATAACCCACCCACTTACTAGAAATACACAAGAAGAAAAAATGCCAAGAAAATGCCTCTCATGTGATGTTATGGCATTTCAAAAGTGATAAACTAAGAACAAACCTTGGATCCTGCTATATAACCACCACATGATCCGAATGATTTTGTAAAAGTTCCCATCATTAAGTCCACATCAGCAGTATCCACACCTAAAAGCTCACACACACCTCTTCCTGAGTTCCCAATTGCTCCAATACTGTGAGCTTCATCCAAATATACGTATGCCTGTTACATAGCAGAACAAATTAAGATTCCAATAATTGCACATGGTGAACAAGAATAGAAGTGAAAAGATTTGTCATTCAAACAAAGGGACTTCACATGGAAATAATATTATGCAAATGAATAAAACTGCCTACATTTCAGACTCTTTAAGTGAAAATGAGAATCCATTTCCAAGTTCCAACAACCATGATATAGAATAAACTTCATCTGCAATGTAAAACCAACATCATTTTCCCACAAAAAATGCATCACCTTGTAAATTTTACATACTGAAACAATCTCAGGGAGCTTGCAAATTTCTCCTTCCATGCTGTATATCCCCTCCACAACAACAATGATTTTCTTCCAAGGTCTATGTGTTCTTGGTTGACCATGAGCAATTTGTTCTCTCAATAAATTCTCTAAATGGGGAGGTGCTACATATAAAGTATGGTAGTAAATAATTAAAAATTAAATATGCAGGGATCTCAGTGGACATTTAAAATAGGAAATACTATGAATTCAATCAACATGTGTAAACTTACTGTTATGTTGAAATACTCTGATTGTAGCACCTGATCCTCGAGCACCATTCACAATAGAGCTATGGTTCAAAGAATCACTAATTATTAATCCTCCCTGTGGACATTCATGAAAAATATGAGAAACTTAAACATGTCACTGGTATTAATGTTCAAAAAGGACATACTTTTCCAATCAAGACAGGAAGGATAGCGGAATTGGTGACATAACCCATTCCAGTAACTAAAGCAGCTGGTTTCCCAACAAAATTAGCCACCGCCTCCTCCAATTCAGAATGTAGTGCTGTAGTTCTTGAGTTCATAAAAATAAAAAAAAGGTAATAGATTATGAACTTCATTCCCATTCGATGATAAAAACTATTATAAGTAGGATATTGAACTAGAAAACTACCTCCATCAGCACGAGAACTACATGTGCTTGCAAAGTATTTCTTCAAAGACTGAATTACACGGGGCGTGCAGTATTCATCTGCAGCAGCAAATCCAAGGTAGTTATATGATCCCAAGTTAAGGCACCTGCTTACTTTTGTAGTCCGCCTGCAACATATATAAATTTGCCAGTTTAGAACGAGTTTTGAGGACTTTTTGCAGACTGAAATGGAATATATCATAACATGATCTAACATTTGGATATTAACGTGGAACCAAAGCATTATGCTAAATTTCAACTGCAAACTCAGGACCCATATTCAAGCACTCACTTGAGTGTCTTGTTATAATCATTGGAAACACGCTCCAGCACATCAAACCAAGCATCAGGGGGGCTAGATATAGGTCTCCCAAAACAATCCTACATGTACATACATATTAGAAACAAAATTAAACATTTAACTTTTTGAGGTAAAACATTTTAATGGGGTTAACATGAAAATCAAGCACCCAAAATACCTTCATAGAGCTTTACTACAGAGGTTAAAGAGTGATGATGAAACTAAATTGGTGAGGCTGAGATAGGTATGTTGAAGTCTTGAAGACAGTGAACTAACTTCGATTAGGAAAAAAAACAATGCTCATTGATTTGGCTTTGGTGCTTTCTGCTTTCAATGTTTAATTTTCATGGACAAATCATTGAAGGATTGAAAGGTCGTTTGATAGGTTTCCAAGTTCAAGTCAAGGTGTGCAGACAGTTATCCTCCTCATAGAGTCATAGTGTCTTTGGTGGATGTGAATGAAAACAAAAGCAATATTGTTCATATAGTGTTTTCTTAAAAATGACAGTCCATGTGTGCTAATCTTAAAATTGGATCCTGTTTTTATAATAATCGACCTGTCCAAGCTTAACAGTAAAAAGAACCCTTAACTAAAACCAAATTTGGAAATCAACACCTAGTTCTAAGGTGAGTAAGACCTTTTCTTAACAACCAACTCACACACCAAATAATCTACTCCTAATTCTGCACCACTTGTTCAGGCTTTAAACCCCCACCAGTTAGATTAAGTGTACACTAGATCCCCTCGCTAAAGCAATAACACTTGCACGTAATTTGGTTGCGTAAAACTTACAGATGCAAGTTTAAGTTTACACAGCAAGATTTACACTCTCAGCTCCCATTTCATGATTTCCATATCATAAATCACAGCTCATTAGCTCAATATGCACACGAACAAAGACTTCTTTCTATATGCATGCACATACACTCATAAACATGCATTTTCCATTTTGATTGATTAAACTACACTTTCAACAAGTCCTTTACAAATCACCAAACCAAATCAACCAGCTAAAACATTCCAACCGCATCATTTGAGTAAACAAATCACACAAAACCACAAACAGACGAAAACGACCACACCTGAATACGAAGATACAACCGGCGAATGTAAAAATCCTCTAGCCCTAGGCAGATCGGCGCATAGCCCTGACAACACACATCATATTGCGATATTAATCGTTCACACATCCACCAACAACAATTTTCAGTTAAAACTTTAAAAATCAAACGAAAACAGGAAGATGTGATACACCTGGAGGTTGTTTTCTTTCCACCAATCGAAGAGATTACGGAAGAAATCACGTAACTGACCGAAGGCGAAGAGTAATCCGTAACTGAAGTAGGTTGTTAAGGCGGTTAAGTAGGGAATGGTGATCATTTTGACGAGTAGGTGTTGTTGTTTACTTGAAGAATGAAGAATGAAGATGATCGGAGATCGGAAGTTCACCGGAGAAGTGAACGCCGGTGATGGAGATATTATTATGTGTATGGATAGGAGGAAGATGAATATTCTGCCATGAAAGTCTTAAATCATGTATCAAGTCGATGACCATTGACCATAGGGCAGAACTTTTGGAGGGGAATGAAAGAAAAAAAATATTATGTTTCAAAATTCTTTTTACCTTAATAAATAAATTTATGAGAGATTAGTTAAGCAGAAAGAATAAATAAGAAAGAAAAAGATTAAAAAATAAAAGAAAACGAAAAAGAATTTGTTTTTTTATTCGTCTTAAGTAAACTCAGGAATACAGCGTGTGAATAATTCGTAAACAGTTTGATTGAAAACTCATTTACATTTGTTCATTTATCAATAAACGAGCACGGACAAAAAATTAAAGCAGTGATCAAGAGGCGACATGTATTTGGCCTAATTCTTTGGATGTGTTATAGGTGTTGTTGTAGATCAAAAGTTTGAAATTTCAAATCATGTAATAGACGATTACAGGAGATGAAATTGTGAAACTATCATAAAGAGAACGTGGTCAAGTGAGATCAAATTTTTCTTTTTAGTTTCTAGAAGAACATATATAATGCATAAATTTTAAAAGACATCAATCTTTATTTATGACTGACATCATTGTTTTTTGAAAGAAAAAATACTTCCTCGTTCCGCATTGGTTTTTAAAAAAAATATATAGGTATTTTTTGTAAGTTAAAGTAACTAAAATTTATATAAAGGTTTAAATAAATGTTATTGTCTTAGTTGCATAAATTATACAAATACTTGAATTAAAAACTCAAATCCCTAGTCCATTTACATTTTATATTACCTATTTATTAGAACATTCAGAATCTGTTCTTTAAATTTATGTAAGTGTATTGACTATATTATATGGTATGATTATAAGTGGTTGTAAGTGAAAAATATGACAAATTTATTGTTCAACCTATAATATTGGGAAACACCATTCAAAATCCTATATGTTTTAATATATTTTAAGTGATATTGAGTGAAGATTAGAGAAAAAGTAATGATAAAGATATAAAAATTATTATTTAACTGAAAAAGTAAAGAAAAAATAATGATTTTTAATGTAATTATATGAATAAGGATGTAGAATTGGTTGTTAATGCTCTTAATTAGTTGTACTAGTTGCAACAAAACACGTTGAATATCCATTGGTTTATCGTTTATTGAAATTAACATTAGCTATATTGATTGTAATCACGTGTATTAACAAATGTTTTTGTTTAATAAAGTATGTAAAAATGGTTTTATGGTTTTTGTATTTACTATATTTAAAGCCAATTATTTAAAAAATTATCATTGAAGATGTGATGGGTTGGTTTCAAAATATGAAAACTTGTAAGGAAATATTATAATTTTTTTAATATTTTAATGATATTGTTTTTATAGCAACGTCTTTTATTTGTGATCCGACCTGACATTGGACTAACCCGAAAACTATGACGTCTTGGTTATTAAAATTCAAAAACAGTAAAATACTACACCATACGAAGAAATTTCCGGTTCTGTCCTCGGCCAATTAGGTGAATTGATAACTAGACTAAAACCATTCAATAAAAATCATATAAATGTGCCTTGTTTTTGACAATTTACAAAATTATATTTTTCATTTCATTTATTTAATAAAAAATTAAAAACAGTAAGCATTTAGCAACTTAAGTTATTTTTCATTTCTATCCTTTATATATTAGAGTTAGACTAGTAAAAACAAAACATACAATTAAATACTAACTTATATAACAAGATTGGTGGAGCTTCAACCCAAGCTTAAACCGCCCTTGTTGTAACATCCGTCATTTTCCGAGCTTAAACCCAAGCATGAACTTATTTTGGAACTTTCATACGATATAACTTTCTTTATTAAACTTAATTATTATAATGAATCATATAAATTAAAAAAATATTTAATTATTATTTATTAAACCATTTAAATAAACTATAGTAATTTTATAATCTATAAAATAAAGGTTATAAATTTATAAAGTTTAATAGTCATTCATGAATTTCAACGTAGAAATAATACTTATATTTCAATGTTTTTATCAAAATTATAAAAATTTAAGGTTTAATGTTAATCATGAGATATTAAGATTAATGAATAATAAAGAAAATTCTATTTATTTATTTATTAGGTCAATAAAATTTTATTAGACATTAACTTAATTATAAAATGGGTTTAGTAAGTTTGGTGTCAAGATTGTAAATTATGAAACTTAATAGTCTGGACATTAAATAAATAACTATTGAAAATACAAGGACCTAAGTGTAACATTTCAAAACCCACTTTTCCTTCTCCTCTTTGACCCCCGATCACGGCCACCAACCTCGGCCAAATCTCCGGCGAGGTCAAAAATCGCGTAAACACATCCCAACTTCGAACTCAAACGATCCCAACCGGTTCAAGAACATGATTCGAATTCAATGGAGATTTTTAATTGAGTTAATTAGTGGTTATGGATCCTTAACAAGTCGAGTAACCGTCGACTTTAAATCATTGAGCCGTTCAAACAATTAAGGCTAATAATAATCCAATTAATCGAACCAAAATGATCGTTTATCTATCTCTAAACGATTATCACATTCAATTTTACCTGATAAACACAATTTCTTCGCAATTGATCATCACCTTCATTGTGACCTGCAACTTAACGGAGATCCATGTTCGAAGCTCTATTACACCGAATTAACAGAGGGTTTTTTTCTTAACATCAATCCTAAGATCTATCTGCAAAGTTAATTTGATTAACATCAACGTTTGCGCGTTGAATCAATATCCAAATAGTCGCGACCGTCTCTTCTCATTACAACATCGATTCGAACATCTTTCTGGTAATTACACACACCCACGTACTCGATTTTACTCAAGGAATCAAAGCCCTATGTTTGATTTCTTTAACAATATCAATTTGAGGTTCAATTTGGAACGATTGCAATTTAGGGTTCTTATGAAATTGGGGGATTTTTGTATTTTTAACCTTTACAACTGGGTTTTTAACAGATTTGTGACTTATAGCCCACCGGTAATGCATGGACAACATACATGGTGTCCCGGGTTCGAACCCGGGCACCCACACATTATTTTTATTTATTAGTTTTTAAATCTTTTTAAATTCCATAAAATTTTAATATATTACTTCATTAAAATATTTTTTTTATTATTAATTAAATTTATTCCAGAAGTTATTTTTAATTTCTGAATTTTTTTAAACAAATAATATTCTAATTTTATAGTTTCAAATTTATAAAACTATGACTAGAGTTACTTAAGAGTTTGTATTTTATTACTTTATAATAATTGTCTTTAAATCAAATAAGTTATGTTATAACTTCTTTGAATAATTGATTATTGAATTCATTGTGAATCATTAATTAGTTAATTATTTTTAACTTATGAGTTTAGATTTAATTACTTTAAAGAATAACAAAGATTATAAATATTATTAATCAATTTATGTAATTTAA
This sequence comes from Flaveria trinervia, assembly GCA_025506515.1. Classification (NCBI taxonomy): domain Eukaryota; kingdom Viridiplantae; phylum Streptophyta; class Magnoliopsida; order Asterales; family Asteraceae; genus Flaveria; species Flaveria trinervia. The sequence continues at coordinate 4,882,229 of CM046443.1, forward strand.
ATGTTATAAACCCATCATGTTTCAAATGTAGGTTATGTTGAAATATTATAACTCTATATGTTAAATAAATAACTATTTATATATATATTTAAATAATTATTTAAATAATTATTTATCTATTCGTTTAACCATATTATATGTAATTAGTTATTAAAGTTATTCTTTAAGATTTTATTTAAGTTCTTAGAACTTATAAATCAATACAAATTTCTTTACTCTTAACTTTTTGTATTATAGGATCCTATAATAAATCATTTAAAAATTCAATACTCTACAAAATGATTGTTGATAATTTTAAAGTCATTTAATAAGTATTCTATTAATCACCTTGATCAAGTTTTAAATAATTAATTATTAAATTAATTAATCTTTTCATATGTTATCCTTAATTTCTATTAAATCAATAACTTAAATTGTTGAGACATTTTTAATTATTCTTGAACTTTATTGACTTATATCATCTTTATTAAACCAAAACATGTACGATTCATTTAATTATTTAAACCCCCAAATTCCAATCGAAATCCTAATTCGTATTCAGTCGTTAATCTTATATTTATTCTAATCCTAAGACACCAAATCTTAGGTTGAATCATGAAGAAATCATTGGAGCCTCGTTTATTTTTCTTATCATCATCTTATTTATATCAAGTGAGTTTTCTTGCCTCTTTTTACATTTTTCATACTATTTTGGGGTGAAACATGATACTTATACATCATACACTTATAAACGTTTGAGACTTGTAATGCACTTGCAATTCATCTTTATATTTTGTCATGGTTATTTGTGTGTTGTAAGTGATTATATGAGATACATACTTTGTTTACAATCATTAACTATTGCTAGCCTGGCGACGTCTTAGATCTTTGGGCCTGACAAGCCTATTTGGTGCTAAAGTCGATGTATTGCCGACTCCTGATGACGTATGCTTGTTTATTATAGGAACTAAATACACTTAGCCAATCTTATATACTTGTAATTAAGTCGAGGTTTGGTTGTAGCGATATGTTTTCTATAACCTTACTAACTTATAACCTATGACATGAATTGCTACTTGTAACCTTGTTATATTATGTATGAAAACCTTGGAAACTCACCAACTATTTTTAGTTGACCTTTTTATTTTCATCATGTTTCAAGTTTGATGCTTGAAGATCTTCTTGTGCTCATATAGGATTTGGACCTAGATTAATTGAAAGACTTATGTTATTGGTTGTATCTTGATTGTTTTGTAATTATTTATTTGTCTTGTAATGTTTAATGAATAATGACATTTAATATTATTTCAACTTAATTAGTTCCATGTGCTATGAACAATCGTCTCCCATTCGTTCGCCCTGATGATTCCACCGTTGGTCGGGATGTGACACTTGTCATGTGTCAACATTGGATTGGTCCAATTTTTTTTATAGTTTTCTTCAACTTTAACTACTGTCAAATAATATAATTCTAGGATGCTGACACCAATAAAGCTTTTACCCACTTTGTGATAGAGGTGGGCATAAAAACCGGTTCGGAAAAAAAAACCGAAACCAGTTTGGGGTCCAAACCGGTTTGGCCCAAACCGGCCCAACCCGACGATTTAGGTTCAGTTTGTAGGTTTCCTCTTTCAAACCGGTTTCTAACCCGGTTCGGTTCCAAACTGGTTTTCAAACCGGTTTTCAAACCAATTACAAACCGGTTCCCAAACCGATTTTCAAACCGGTTTCAAACCGGTTTTCAAACAATTATTTAAAATTTTATGTCTAATTGTTTCTATGTTTTATATATTATATATTTCAATTTGATTTTAAATTATGTACTTAATTTGAAATTATGTACTTTATTTTTAAAAACAATTATGTAATGTTCCTAATTTTATATGTTTTAATTTTTACAAATAATAATACGTAAATGCATCTTATAGGTTTATTTAATTTATACAATTAATATGTAACATTCATCTTATAAGTTGATTTAATTTTTACAATTAATTATTTATTTAATTTATAACACTAAAAAAAAACTAACCGGTTTGGGCCCAAACCGGTTTTCAAACCGGCCCAAACCGGTTTTCAAACCGGCCCAAACCGGTTTTATAGGTTTGGGTTTTTCTAAGTCCAAACCGGTTTAGAACCCGAACCGGTTTGAGCCCAAACCGGTTTTGACCGCCGTTGACCAAACCGGTTCCGGTTTGGAACCCAAACCGGTTTTAGAAAAAACCTGGTTTGTACACCTCTACTTTGTGATACATGAACTCTAGAAAAAGAACTAGCCAACCAAAACGAAAGTATGCTTATTCCGTGCATAGATATAGATTCATTATTCGTATCCGGTCCAGCCTCACAACCCTTCGTGGTTGGTAAGAAGTCAGTCTTGTTTGGTAAGATGGCATTTGACAAAGAAAAAAAAGAGTACTCGCCCCGGCCAACAAAGACCGTAATTACATAGATAACTGCTCTTCCCCTTCTCCGTCTTTAAGGTAAACCATACGATGGGTGGAAATAAAGACGAACTCTAGCAAAATAATGGGTGCAAAGCAAACTTTCGTTTTAATGTAATCTAATAATTCGTATTTGTTTGTACTGGACATATGATTGATATGTAAACATCCCAAAATCCTCTTTCTTTCTACACTGTCATGTTTACAATGGCATCCATGCTTGATACATAAACATCCAAGGGTTGATAAGAGGAATTATACAAAAAATCATACCAAGATTCTATAACGAATAGCACATAAATATTTACTGGTATTTTGTCCTCCAACAAAACATGCCTGATATTTAAAGGAGTTGATGATTTTGCCGGAGCGAAAATAAAAATAAAAATAAGTTCTCACTTCATCTTTACTTTATTTTCTTCAGCTGGAAAGTATTTAATACCCCACCATGTCTCCAACCGTATTTATAACCTGATGAGGACATTTTGTTACTTCAAGTACATGGTGAAGTGTTAAAACAACTACTTGTAACAACGATTTCCCGACCGTATGCATGATGGCATGAGCTTATTGCAACTAAAGGTGACGGGTCAAACCCGTTTATTTTGCCACCTATAATAGCACGAGCTTATGAAGCCCACATATAGCATACTATTATGGATCGAAACCATTGCAAGGTATGAGATTTATCCCACATCGGTTGTATGGCTAATTGATGTGGGGTTTATAGGCCAAATGGGTTTTTTCATCCATCAAACTAGTCTTTTGCGTTGAGTTCTTTTATTTGGTTTGTAACAGTGGTATTAGAGCCAACCTTGGAGTGGTGGCTCTCAAGCTATGACCAACGAGACTAGTCTTTTGAGTTGAATTTTTCCGTTTGGTTTGTAACACATACTAATTATACATATGAGGTAGGTCTGGTTTATTTTTCATCTCTAATGTCAAAATGAATGGCTTAACAAGAAAAATGTCAAATTAGTCAAAAATTAAAGTGGTCCAAAATATGCTACATCATAATTTTTAAAAACATAATTTTGTATAACTTTATAGAGAAGTGAACCGTTGATTTGGGTCAACCAACCTGACCCATCACCTTTCAATAAAATTTTTCTAGGTGAGTTTGAAAATATTTTGGTTTATAAATAGTTCGCTGGTTGGTCAAACGGACTCAACAAACCCGTTGCTTTGATAAGCAGACTCAAGCTATTCTGGAGATGCAAGAAGCAAACTCCACTCCATGGATTGTTTTTCATTTTCTTTTTCTTTTTTAATAATTTAACAATATTTTTTTTCTCTAATAACTTGTAATATTTTTATTTTCTCTAAAAAAATCTAAATACACCATTTTGTTTACTTTTTGTTGCCGGTCCGACATAAACTTTATTGACAACCGAGTTGTAAAAAAATACTTATTCTGATAATAACTCGGTACAAAGAACTAATGAATCTAAAAGAACTAACACTAATGAAATGATGTAGACAAGAAAGCTCACACAAACACATTATATAACAGTTAGGTTGTTACCTCTAAGGCTTTGACCATGTCTTCCCATGTATGAGCAGCAGAAATGCATATACGTGTTCTAGATAACAGCATAGGGGTGGCTGGGAAACCAACCATGACAACAGCCACCTGTTGAAGTAAATAGAAGTCAATTACAAAAAACAATCTCCTTGCAGAAACATAGTTTATAGAATATAAAAAAATAATATATAACATACATTCCGTTTGAGACACTCTCTTGAAAAAGCAGGGATTTTTGCAGGATTATAAAGAGCATTATAGGCATTATAGATGAGTTGTTATCCCCTAAAACCTCAAACCCCATTTTCAGCAGTTCTGATCTAAAATAGTTGCTGTTCTCACGAATTTGAGCAAGCTTCTGAGCACCTATATAAAAAAAACAATAAATATCAACTAGTTCTGGTCAATGTGGACAAAATGCTGTTTTAGAGAGTAAATTGTAGGAATACGATATATTTTATAGGCGTTATATGGACCTCGACTAGAGCCATCCTCCCCAGTAATGACCTTTATGGCAGATATAATTTGCTGAGCAGCAGGAGGTGATATGGATGTGGCATATAGATGAGCTGGACAAGTATATTTCAGATATTGAATAAGTTCCTGTAATGCAAATAGAAATGTCAAAACATATAAATCTTCATGCGTTGTTTTATCTGACAGGATCTTGTTTATAGTTGATATTAGCCACGAAAAACACGAAAGAAATGGTAGGCAAACATGCAGAAGAAAGTGATATATAATCAGAAGCTTAGCAGTAGCAGTATTAATATTTTGTTAAAGGATGCACACACTTAGAGTGGTAATTTTGACCCGCTTACCTATAAATGATAGTTTTAGTTATGTTTTATATCTTCTTTTTTGAACAGCGGGTTATGTTTTATCTCTTCCTTTTGGAATGGTTGGTTATGTTTTATCTCCAACAGGTGAAATGGGTTAAGCTCAAAGATTTAAGCTAAAGAAAACAAGTCAAATGTGTTAAATGGATCAAACAGGTTGAAAACCATCCAAAGTGAATCCAATTGTTGAAATAAATATAAGCCTTATATTGCTTTATTAAAGAGTTAGTTTTCAGAATCATATTTAGCCAATGATTATTTACAAAATTTACAGAAAATAGGTAAAGAAAGTGATTGTAGGTCGGGACAACCAGACCTTTCCAACCCAGACTAAAAGATGACCCAAAATGATCTGTTACCTGCCCCGCTTATTCTGCCATATTTACTCATTGTTGATACATTGATGTCAAATTTCATCAATTCAAACAAAATTGGGGTACATGAGTTAATCTACAAGTATAATCTAACCATGCAAGAGGAAGAAAACACCTCATAATCATATCTTAAATATCTAAAACAAACAGATACTGAGCTCAAGTGTTCTGCTTTTGCTTTGAACACTCATACCAAGCTAATTATTAATGAAAATAAATTTGTTAGCTCGCCAAACTTCCCCTCAAGGACATAAGACAATACGATTTTTGGTGTAGAATCTTGGTCATCTAATTTCATGGGTGACAAGGACGACGATGTGGATTGTTGAGTTGTAGAGTTTGATGAAGGACCAATTTTAATAAAGTTCAAGAGTTGGTCAGCTTAGGTGTGACAGCTATGGGTTTTTCACACTATGACAACTTTAGCATTGATCAGCTCAGAGACATTGGTATTCTTAGATGCCAATCAGCTTTGGGATCCTCCAAAACTGATCTTATGGGAGATGATCCTATACACTCACAGATCAACACTGATTAATTCTATGCTGATGGATAACTACTGAGGACGAGACACCGGCAAATAAATATTAGAGTGATGAACTCAACCTATGAATCCAGGCTTAGTTCTTCAGTTAGTTACACAACTTGGGAATCAACTTATTAATACTAGTCCAAATATTATAAATGTGCATCTCATGTAATTTACAATATAATATTATAATACTAGTCCAAATAAATGTGCATCCCAGTTAGTTACACAACTTGGGAATCAACTTATTAATACTAGTCCACTCATGGATGTAGCCCCATCAAATTGATAGAGTGTACCATGTTATATAGTGTATTCTTATTGTTCTTGTGTTTTCAGTTGTCTAGCTATTGCTACTCATTGGTGCCATGCTTCTCCTAACAAGGAAACAACAGTGGTAGTTGCAAAGATGATACTGATGAGCACTGAAGCATCAATAAGGGGATCTTGCATGGATAAAACACCCTTGCTATATAACCCACCACTTTCCAGAAATACACACCACGAAAAAAATTCCATGGACATGCCTCTCATGTGCTGTTATAAAAGTGATGAAATAAGAACAAACCTTGGATCCTGCTATATAACCACCACATGATCCGAATGATTTTGTGAAAGTTCCCATCATTATGTCCACATCAGCAGTATCCACACCTAAAAGCTCACAAACACCTCTTCCTGTTTTCCCAATTGCGCCAATACTGTGAGCTTCATCCATATACACTTATGCCTGTTACATACCAGAACATGTTAAGATTCCAATAATTGCACATAGTGAACAAGAATAGAACTGAAGAGATTTAACATTCAAACACAAGGACTTTACAAGAAATAAGATTATGGAAAAGAATAAAAGTTTCTACATTTCAGACTATTAAGTGAAAATGAAAAGCCAATTCCAAGTTCCAACAACCATGATATTGAATAAACTTCATCTGCACCGTAAAACCAACTTCATTTTCCCAGAAAAAAGTTGCAGAACCTTGTATTTTTTACATATTGAAACAGTCTCAGGAAGCTTGCAAATTTCTCCTTCCATGCTGTATATCCCCTCCACAACAACGATGATTTTTTTCCAAGGTCTATGTGTTCTTGGTTGACCATGAGCAATTTGTTCTCTCAATAGATTCTCTAAATGGGCAGGTGCTACATACAAAAGTATGGTAGTACATGTTCAAAAATTAATATGCAAGGATCTCAATGGACATTTAAAATAGAAAATCCTAAATGAACTCAAACAGCATGCGTTGACTTACTGTTATGTTGAAATACTCTAATTGTAGCACCTGACCCTCGAGCGCCATTCACAATAGAGTTATGGTTCAAAGAATCACTAATTATTAATCCTTCCTGTGGACATTCATGAAAAAATGAGAAACTTAAAGATGTCACTGGTATCAATGTTCAAACAGTAGGACATACTTTTCCAATCAAGACAGGAAGGATAGCAGAATTGGTGACATAACCCATTCCAGTAACTAAAGCAGCTGGTTTCCCAACAAAATTAGCCACCGCCTCCTCCAACTCAGAATGTAGTTCTGTCGTTCCTGAGTTCATAAAAAAATAAAGGTAACAGATTATGAACTTAGAGATTCCATTCACATTATATAACATAACTATTATAAACAAGATATGGAACTAGAAAACTACCTCCATCAGCAAGTGAACTACATGTGCTTGCAAAGTATTTCTTCAAAGATTGAATTACACGGGGCGTGCAGTACTCATCTGCAGCAGCAAATCCAAGGTAGTTATATGATCCCAAGTTAAGGCACCTGTTTACTTTTGTAGTCCGCCTGCCAACATATATACATTTGCCAGTTTAGGACAAGTATTGAGGACATATTGTATACTGAAATGGAATATATCATAACATGATCTAACATTTGGATATTAAGGTGGAACCAAAGCATTATGCTAAATTTCAACTGCAAACTCAGGACCCATATTCAAGCACTCACTTGAGTGTCTTGTTATAATCATTGGAAACACGCTCCAGCACATCAAACCAAGCATCAGGGGGGCTAGATATGGGTCTTCCAAAACAATCCTACATGTACATACATATTAGAAACAGTATTTACATTTAAACTTTTTGAGGTAAGACATTTAAATGGGGATTAACATGAACATTGAGCACCCAAAATACCATCATAGAGCTTTACTACAGAGGTTAAAGAGTGATGATGAAACTAAATTGGAGAGGCTGAGATAGGTATGTTGAAGTCTTGAAGACAGTGAATTAGCTTGGAATAGTTAAAAACAATGCTCAGCCATTTTGCTTTGGTGCTATCAACTTTCAATGTTTAATTTCGTGAACAAGTCTTGAAGACGGTGAATTAGCTTTGCATTGGTGAGGCTGAGATAGGTTTGTATAATAACTGACCTGTCCAAAACAACAGTCCACGTAGTCAAATGCTAATCCTAAAAATGGGATACTGTTTCTATTATAATCGACCTGTCCAAACTAACCGCTCACAGTAAAATGGATCCTTAACTAAAACCAAATTTGGAAGTTAGCACCCAGTTCTAAGGTGAGTAAGGCCTTTTTTAACAAGCAACTACACACCTACTAATCTACTCCTAAATCTACGCCACTTGTTCTTAAACCGGGATAAAGACTTACAGAAGCAAGATTAAGTGTACATCCCCTCGCTAAGCAATAACACTTCCACCTACATTCGTTGAGTAGAAGTTACAGATGCAAGTTAAGTGTACACAACAAGATCTACACTCTCAGCTCCCATTTGTTGATTTTCCATATCATAAATTACAACTCAATATGCACATGAACAAGGACTTCTTTCTATATGCGTTCACATACACTCATAAACATGCATATATTCCATTCTAATTGATCAAACTACACTTTCAACAAGTCCTTTACGAATCGCCAAAACCAAATCAAACTATCATTTCCATAAATGAAGCACACAAAACCACAAATAGCCGAAAACTACTACACCTGGATACGAAGATACATACGGCGAATGTAAAAATCTTCAAGACCTACGCAGATCGGCGCATAGCCCTGTCAACACACAGCATATTGCGATATTGATCATTCACACATACACTGACAACAATTGTCAATGATAGTTTCAAAAATCAAACGAAAACAGTAAGATGTGATCATGTGATGCACCTGGAGATTGTTGTCTTTCCACCAATCGACGAGATTACGGAAGAAATCACGTAAATGACCGAAGGCTAAGAGCAATCCGCAACTGAAGTAGGTTGTTAAGGCGGTTAAGTAGGAAATGGTGATCATTTTGACGAGTAGGTGTTGTTGTTTACTTGAAGAATGAGGAATGAAGATGATCAGAGATCGGAAGTTCACCGGAAAACTGAACGCCGGTGATGATGTTATTATGTGTGTGGATGGGAGGAAGATGAAACTTCAGCCATGTTTGAATTATTTTTCACCTCTAAAATCTAAATCATATACATCGTTGGTCAATATGTATACTCGTATTGTAATATTATTCTCAAATTTTAAGAAATTATAGATTTGATTATAACTATTTGTTAATTCGTAACACGATTTCTGTTAAGTTTTTTTTAGGTAAATGAATATTAAAAGTCCAAAATAACACTAAACTAAAAGAAAAAATGTATAATAAAGTGGGTTCCACTTCTTCTCTCCTACCCCACCCAACCCACTCTTCTCCACCGTCGCACCATCACCACAAACATTATCACTGGTTTATTTACAGCGTTGATTGTCACATCCCGACCAACGGTGGAATCATTGAAACAGACGAATGTGAAACGATTGTTCATAGCTCATGCAATTAAATAAGTTGAAATGATATTAAAAACCATTTTTCTTTGAACAATATTAGACAATTAATCATTACAATACAACAAAGAATTAAACAACAACACAAGATATTTAATTAAACTAAGTCCAAATCCTATATGAGCAATAAGAAATCCTCAAATAGCAATCTTGAAACATGTTAAAAATAAAGGGTCAACTTTGAAAATTGCTGAGTTTTCATGGGTTAAACATATGTATATATATATATATATATATATTATATATATATATATTATATATAATATATATATATATATATAGAGAGAGAGAGAGAGGGATCAAATGAGAACTAGTTTTTTTTGTGAGAACTCTAGGAATCAATCTCAACCATTAATTCTCAATGACAAAATTGTAATTAACAAAAACATATTTAAAAGATTTATAATAAAAAATAACATAAAAATAAAATAATAAAAATAATAAAAACACAAAAATGTTCCCCAACTTTCCCTCTTTCATAAAAAAATATAAAATAAAAATAAAAAAATTTTCTCTTTTTTAACAAAATTCGTTTTACACATGTGTAATATCGGATTTACACATGTGTATAACTAGATTTACACATATGTAAACAACGGATGTGCGATTTTTTTAGAAAAGTATATCAATATGGTAGGCGTTGGAAAGATAAAAAAATACTGAATTTTATGGTGAATTTTTTTGAAAAAATGATATTGTGAAAAAAAGTTACGAACGTTTAAAAAAAGGAAAATGGCATGTGATTTGCATGTGATAAAAAATAGTGGCTGAGATTGGTTCCTAGAGTTCTCACAAAAAAATGGTTTTTATTTGAACCCTCCCCTATATATATATATATATATATATATATAATATATATATATATATATACGATTTACAAGTAGCAATTAATGTCAATGGTTATGAATTATGCAAGTTTATAGAACACATATAGCTACAATCAAACCTTGACCAAGATTAAGATTACAAGTTTATAACAATTAGCTAAGTGTACTTGGTTTCCATGATGAACAAGCCATACGTCATCAGGAGCCGACAATACATTGGCTTTAGCACTAAATAGGCTTATCAAGCCCATAGATCTATGACGTCGTCAGACTAGCAATAGTTAATGATTATCAACATATAATGTATCTCATATAACACTTAACAATATCAATAACCATGACAAAAATGTAAAGATGAATTACATGTACATTTACAAGTATCAATATGTTTACAAATGTAGGTTTATAAGGTTAACATTTTTACCCCAAAAACTATAAAATAAAGTAAAAAGGGGCATGGAGAACTAACATTATACAATGATGGTTGTAGTGTACATAAGAAAACTTGGATGTTCAAGAGTCAAAGGTGGTATCCTAAAAGATAAAAAAACTATAATTTGATATTGAAATTCATTATAAGACGTTAGGCCATTTAGAGAATGCCAAAAAGTGAATTATAGTGAAAAAGGATTATTGGACCAATTTTTGTTTTTGGACAGAATGTTTGGTATGTGTTTGAATAGGTTTTAAAATAGAAAGAGATTTTATAAAATTATAAAAATTTATAGTTGACTAGCTCAGAGTCTTCCGGACAACTTTCATTTAGAAACATTTTTATGAAAATACCCGTAAATAAGTCAAAACAGCAGCACAAGACAAAAGGTGCTAAAATACACACTTATCTTGTGAAGGCTATTGTTGAGTCGCTTGATTGAGTTTGAAAACGTATAAACTGTCGTTGAAAATCTTATTCGATGAACTTAATATTGGAGTCTGAGTTTACTTAAATTTAGTTTGTTATGACCAAGTTATGGTTAGTTTAAGTCAAATTATATTCTACCAATTATGTAGTAAGGCACTTATGTGCACTTTTAAAATTTTTAAAGCATGAAACGGGTTAAAACAAATTTATTATGTCGATATGTGACATATTAGACTCATTTGAGTTATATAAAAAATATTCTAATAGTTTTTCATAGCCATAATTTAAAGAAACAATCTTGTGGAATAACCGAATGCGACGGCATAACCGTCCATATGCAAACGAAATTCGTTGTTTATGTTATTGTGTTGTTAACTTGATTTAGAAATGTTAGTGATTGTTATAAGATTAGTAAATGTTAGAAGGTTAATGATCAAATGATATGGTTAAATTAAAAGAGATTTGATAAAAGAAAGAATAAAAATAAGAACATGAAAACAATTGGATGTTAGGATGATTGAAAGAATATTGAAATGCATAATATAAACAATATAAGATTACTTTAATATTAGAAATTTTTTTAAACTACTTGTAAAAGAAAATTCTTGAAATTGATTATAACCAAAGGATGATGAAAGGTTTGTGTGTGAGATTTTTAAAGAATCAGCAAATAAAAGTAAGCTTGTTTTTATAATTGAGGTTATGAGGGGGGTTATGAATGGTGTTAATGATGAGTTATAAGTTTTTCAAAAGGGGTTATGATTAGAATTTAAAATAAATATAGAATTAAATAATTTAAATAAATAAAATAATAATTACAATTTAAACTCTAAATTTATGAAGACTTTAATTTTATTTAAACAACTTTTTTAATCTTTATAGACTTTATGAATCTCACAAGAACTTGTAATTTGATTATTTATTTTAGTTGAATATTTTAAAATATTATAGATATTAATAACCTTTTAACATTTATAAAATTTATTTTTTAAATTATAGAATTTAAGTTAAATTGATTAAGTGACACATTTATTGTTTTTGGAACACAAAAATAAATAACATGACTAAATAATGAATTTGATTATAAGATAAACTCAAATGAATTTGAGTTTGGGTCTATACTTTGAAAATAGGCGGATGTTACATTGATCATCCACAACTATCACCCATCATGATTGCCATTGTCCATTTGGCACTGTTTAGAACCATCACCACCGTCCAGAACCACTAACCACCACTAAGATTGTCGACGACATCTGCCTGCTATATCTGAGAACAACCACCTTCCTAAAACCTACCCCCACCATTGATTTTCCTTCTCCCCGTTGTTTATCACCCACCCACAACTATCACCCAACACCATCATCGGTGGTGTTTTGTCACGATGGTCCTAGTGCATCAAACAGGAAGAATACAATGATGGTACGGTGGTGGTGATGTTCTTCTGATTATATGTGGTGATGGTGGTGGTCTAATGGGTAGTGGCGATAGTATGGTGGTTGGTTGCCAATGTTGGTACGATGGTGGTGAAGGTCTTCGAATTGAACGTGGTGATAGTGGTGGTGTGATGGTGGTGGCATGGAGACGGTGGTTGATTGCCGGCGATGGTTGACGATGGCAGTGGGTTACGAGGGATGGTGGATCGTCGGGACTCCGGGAGTTTGCCGATGATGATGATGTTGTGGTGTGATATATGATATATATGTGTGTATTATTATTATATTTATATACTAACTTTATTAAAACCATGTATTACGTAGATTAATAAAAAATATAAATAAGAATAAAATTATAGTAATTATAAATTGATATTTTAAAATAAGATATGATTGAAATTATTATTATAATAAATAAAATAAAAAAATTATTTTAAACAAACGTTTTTAAAAATGTCATACTTAAAAACTTTCTTATTATAACTTTCAATTTTAACTATTTTTGTTTATAAAACTTTTACTATTTAAAAACACCAATTATAAATAGTTTGTATTTTTAGTTTGATGTTCTATAAAGTTTTCTATTTTATTAAAAATTATTTTCTTAGAAATAACATTAGCAAAAATATATCTTGTTTAATTTATTAAAAAACTAGTTTAATATAAAAAAACTAAATAATATTATTAGTAATTAATGTTATTATTAAATAAAAGAGGAAAACATAAAACAAATTTCTAAATACAATTTTATTAAAGTATGGGGATACATTAACTACGTATTAAAAAAATGGGTACCACATATATTAATATACAGTTTGTCTTTTAGTTAAGGGGTTTTTAGACTTTTTATAAACATTTAACTGAAAAATTAATAGAAGTTAGTGTCATTGACCAATCGTGTTACAAGTTGACAAACAGTTAAAACCAAACTTATAATTTTTTAAAAGTTATGACTAATATTACAATATGAACATACCACATGGACCAATCATATAATTAAGTCAAACATATAGGGTTGTCATTTCTGACACGAACCTGTTAACACGACACGACACGAAATCAACAGGTTTCGTGTTTGAGCTTAACATATTTCGCGTTTTAAACAGATCGACACGTTAAAATATGATAAAATTCATGTCTAAACAGGTTAAATACCTGTTAACCTGTTAAGGAACATGTTTATAACTGTTTATTTATAAAAATTTATAAATATAGATATTGTTTGAAACTAAACCCTAGGATACCCTTATCTTTTCTTCACCGCCACTCACATTCTTTTGCCTACATCCCACAACCCACAACCACCAACTCTCCGTCGTCATTGGTTCGAGTCGAATCCATCATCTACATTGGTGCAAGCTTTTATTGCAATAAAACATGAAGATTATACTATTTGTATCTTAAATTCATCATCTGCATCTCAAATCCATCATGTAAGTTTCAAACTTTTTTTTCGATTGTTGCTACACATTAATACTACATTCTTATGTTCAAAATCTCATGTAAGTTTTAATGTTTCATACCAACAAGCTTAATAAGTCTATTACTATTTATCACTAAAATTAGGCGTTTATATTTAATTTCATAAACTCACTAGATATTTGATTTTATTTTGGTTGGATTACATACAGTAGATGGAAGTTGACCAAGAAAAGAACATCTCATTAAACAAGTTCCTAAATATACGATGTTACACGTGTGTTAAATAGGTTTCTAAACAGATCATATCGTGTAAACTGTTCCTAAACAAGTTCGTGTTCATGTCCGAAAAAATTGACACGATAAGCTATCGTGCCGTGTTCGTGTCAAGGACTTGAGGTCATCATGTTTTATCGTGTTCATGTCTTATCGTGTCGTGTAAACCTGTTATGCCAGCTCTACAAATATATATAAAGTCTACTACCATTGACCATAGGACTTGCAAAGAAAGTTCACAAAAGAGAAAAATGTGTTTCGGTACAAAAACGAGGAAAAATGAAACAAATATTAAAGCTAAAGTTAATCATTTTAAATCGAAATGAAGTAGACAGAAATAAGATAAATGAAAATAATAAAAAATAATATAAATAAAAAGGTAATATAAAAATGGTTTCCTATTTATTTATTCTTAAGATTGTGTGTATTGGTTTTAGCTAAATTTCTAGTTAAAATGACATGCAGATGCCACGCCAACAAAAAGAGTTTAACTTAGGTGTTGATTCTTATTCAAGATAGATAATTTCAATTCTCATTCATCCTATCATATGCCACTTCTGCACTCAAACAAATCTCTAACGACCACAACTCCAACGAAGGCAAGCTCATGGCCTCCGCTTTTGATGACGCTTGAATCTCACAATTCTATCACCCAAATCCTCAACGACGCTCTTCTCTTTAGAAAGAAAAAGAAAGCAACCCTTGAAACTAAAGGAATTCAAGTTGCAATAGAAGTTTATGGAATTGAATGGAATGTTTAATCTTTTAAAATCTTCATCTCACTATGGTTCTCTTCACAACTATACATCATTGTAAATATTGATTTGTAGATATTACTTTGATATAAATTTCAAGCCCTAATTTGTGTTGTTTGGATCAATGTTTGAATTGTTTCTCGTAGAGGCTTGGCAGAAATTCGATTGAATCACAAACCTGCTCTTCTTTTTCACTCATGCCTGTTAAGGGCTCGGCGAAGATTCTCTTTGACGCCGCCTTTCACCACCGAGTAGTGGCTTTGGCGCCACAATTCTTTCTGACTCATCAAAGATGGCGCCTCCAATTCAATCCACTACGACCGGTCGAAGTAAACTCAAGGACACAACACGTGAAAAATTTGTAACTTGCTTGATTGAAAAATTGTTTATGTTTGTTTGTTTATCAATAAACGAACATGAACAAAAACTTAAAACAATTATCAAGAGGCGACATGTATTTGGCCCACTTTATTGGATGAGGAACAGGTGTTGCTTTAAATCAAAGGTTTAAAACTTCAAATCATGCGATAGATGATTATAAAGGCAACACTATCTTAGAGAGAACAAGTTTAACTGACATCAATTTTTTTTTTCAGTTTCAAGAAGAACATATATAATACATAAATTCCAATTAGAATCAATCTTTATTTACAAATGACGCCATTGTTTTTTTGAAAAAATAATAATTTCTCATTGGTTTTTAAAACTTACAGAGGTTTTTTTCGTAAGATAAAAAATAACTAAAAAGTTATATAAATGTTTAAATAAATGTTATTGTCTTAGTTGTATAAGTTACACAATACTAGAATTAAAAACTCAAATCCCTAATCGATTTACATTTTATATCACCTAATTATTAATTAGTTGTATAGGTGGCAAAGAAATATATTGAATATTTTTTATTCTATTGTCTATTTAAGTTAACATAGTTCTATTGGTTGCAACCATAAGTATTAAAAGATGTTTTTGTTCAATGAGGTATGTAAAGATGGATTTACGTAATCAGATGAGTGCATGAATGATGTTTGTATTTACTATATTCAAAAACACTTATATGAAAAAAATTACCATTGAAGATGTAATGAATCGGTTTCAAAACATGAAAACTTGTGAGGAGCAATTATAAAAGACATTTTCTTATATTTTAATAACATTGATTTTTTAATAGTGACAATTTCTTTTATTTGTGATCCAACCTGATGTTTTACCGACCTGAAAGTACAACGCCTTGATTGTTAGAATCCAAAAACTTTAAAATACTAATACCATAGGAAAAACTTACTCCATCGTACAAGTAGGCGAGTTGGGAACTAGACTAAAACCGTTCAATAAAATCATATAAATGTGCCTTTTTTAACATTTTACAAAATTATATCTTCCATTTCATTATTTAATAAAAATTTAAAAACAATAAGCATTTAATGACTTTTGTTCTTTTTAGTTTCTATCTTTAATATATTAGAGTTAGACTAGTACAAAAATAAAGCATACAATTTCATTCACACATCAAGAATTATGTGGTAGCTGAAATTATATTTTTTTAAGGATGTGCCTCAGCGCTTGTACATAAATGAAAATACGTGGACCCAGTTTTTTCATCATTTACGGGAAAATTATGGCGGAGCTTAAACATTCACGTAAGGGGTGGGGGCGAAATTAATATTTTTTAAAAGGGAACTCGATATTTATATAAAAATTTACACTACTAAACTAAAATTTAACAGTACCGACGAAAAAAGAAAGGGAGGGTCGCCTCTATGCTTCACCCATGTATACATGAATATGATTTGTTTTATCGTAAAATGGATATCATTAGGGTGAGGGGGCATACCTGTCGTGAGCTCAGAGCAGGTTGCGGTGCCTAGTTGCATCACTATCATCACATCCCTCCACGTTGAATTTTCTCATTGTAACGACATTTACTTTTCGTGACCTTGCCCCATATGACTCTTTCTTGTGTGTGTTGTGTAGTGATGTAATGTGAAATGGTGTGACAATATCGTTGGCACAAAATTTTAATATGACGTAGTGTGACATAATAAAATTGATTTATAAGTTTATGATATAATGTGATAGGTGTGGGTAGAGTTTCCCTTTCACCTTATGATTTTCTCATACATAGAATTCTAAAATACAAATATAAGATGATAAAAACATTTTATACAAAAATAAGTTTCCTCTACAAATGTTAAATATATATATTTTTTCTTTTGATTGATCAAGTGAGGATGATGTATAAAAAAGATAAAATAGCATAAATTACGGGTGTTCTAACTTGCGCATTGCACGAGTGTTTAACCTATGTTGAAAGAATGACTTTTTTTAATACACACAAATCTGTTAAGGCTCTGAATTATTGTGGCTGCAATCTAGATGACATGCCACACCAACCAACGATTTCTTTTTCAACTTCATCATTGCCTATATGTGTATCCCATAACCCAAATCAGAGGACAAAATAAGCGGTTGCAAAAGTATGTTAATAATGGATCGAAGTTAATAGTGACATGTACATCTATAAGCCACACAACCGCACTTCCAACATTTATTCATAACATAAGCATATCTAGGTTCTAACAACAAAACATTACATTAAACAATAGTGGCCTTCAAACACCCAAAACAAAAACCAAGTCCACACCCAAATGAACACAAGATGCATAACCGTAAACACCCAACTGATTCAGAGGTAGGTGTAAAGCTAACAAAACACATTCAGACGACAATAGAGCCATCATCATCACCATTTCTCTCATATGAGCGTAGGCTCAACTCATCAAACTAACAACAAACAAACACCATCCGGACCAAAACCATTTCTGAAAATTGTTGTTAAGTACAAATCTCCTAAAAGGAATTACAAGCACATATTTAGTTGGTTCTCGCATGATGTCATCCTCATAGTTATCGATCTAAAGTTATGGTTTATATTAAAAGAAAACCCCTAAACAATAAAATAAAAAACAACCAACCAACAGAAACCCACAAAATACAACAAATCAGATTTTAATACATTCTGAAACAATTGCATTCTCATCATCACTGTTGACTTAAAAGTAGAGTTTTAATACATTCTGAAACAAACCCAACCGGTGAACCCCTTTCTCTCAAAACAATGAAAAAGGTCGACCAAAAAAACTTTTAAATGGCGATGAAGGGGTCAGGTCGTATATATGCAACACTATGGTGGCCGATATCAAAGCCCATAAAAGCCACTATTTCTTACATTGGCTTATTCATATATAAGAAAATTTGAAGTCAAAGGATTACTAGTGTAAACCAAGTAAATTTGTAACATTTAATACTATAAAACTTATTGTTTGTGGGTTACAAATATGTGAGGTTTTAAGTATTTTGTATTTATTATTAACAAGTCTGTATGGGAAGGAGGAGATGAACAATATATTTACATATTTTTATATTTCTAATATAATAAAAAAATGATATAAAAGATAAAATTTGTGGATATGTTTAGTATATGACCATTTTGATGTACTGGTTTTGGATTGGAATAGTATATTTAAGGTCTAATAATAATCCATCTTATTATCTTTATACTTTACACGTTAAGAGACTCTCCCTTAGTCCCTTTTTACAGAATTATGAGTTTGAAGCTCGTTCCATCGCTCTTGAGTTGATGTGGCACACCCCTTAGAAGTGAACACCCCCCACC
Organism: Flaveria trinervia; assembly: GCA_025506515.1. Lineage (NCBI taxonomy): Eukaryota > Viridiplantae > Streptophyta > Magnoliopsida > Asterales > Asteraceae > Flaveria > Flaveria trinervia. Next base: position 4,900,969 of record CM046443.1, read on the forward strand.
GCAACAATCTCCACTTAAATCACATTGTGGTCATCTCCGCACATCAAACCATCAACTTTTTAAAACCAAATTTCAAATTTCACTTCTTTAATTCTTATGATATCTTAATATTTAAAAAATTAAAAGAAATATACTACTCAATGTCGCTCTTATTGATATTTTTTGGGTTCCTTTGAGAAGTGATAACGCCACTATAGGGCCCAATTAGCGGTATAGAGCCACATCCCTACTCACTTGGTCCACACAAATTACTCTTTCTAGTAAAGGTTTGTATGTTCGTATAAGCACTTGTGTACACATGTATATCTTGTTTTGAACTTGTATACATATGCATACACATTTGTATACCCTTTATATGACTACTTTGAATCGTATATGAGTTGGAAAAAAGTTGGACATGCATTTGTATGATTTTGTTACTCAAGATAAGCGTAAATGAATCGTACGAACGACATGTAGTTTTCATACAGATCTGTGACTGTTTAAAGTGTGGAACCACTAAGGGAGAATCTTAAACAAATGATGCTATGAGTGGATAGAGTTCCCTTGTGGGAAAGTATCAATGAATACCACAAGATGACATCATGAAGATGATTTCAGAGACCTACAAAATCACACAAATACCGGTTGTTCATATGATTGAAACCAATGTTCATGTAGATAATCAATTCAACTTAGATCTATTGAGATAAGAGCATGATAATTATCAATGGTTGTTAAACCTCAACAATTGGAATTGTAACATAGAAGTGTGGTTAGACGCATGGGATACTCTAGCTTTGAGATATGTTTTATATGGTTTTAATATCTCAAAGGGTATACTATTTGCTAGTAACATGATTGCTAATAAAGAGGTTAATTGACACATACATATTAGCTTACTTGTCTACTTAATATATAAAGTTATTTTGACTCATAAAGTTTACTATGATTATATGACGACTGTCAAAAAGTTCATCTAAGAATTTTATGCATTTTACGAACTTTTTTCTCAATAATACAAAGTAACAATCATAAAAAAATAAAGAATTTGAAAAAAATCATTAGTTACCGGTATTTGTTATTGTTTTGATCATAATAAGTAATACTGATAGTCATATTTTTCTAAGTTAAAATTGCCATTCATCTTGAATGTTTACCAACTCTAACTAGTTTAATTCATATGAATGTTGTTTTCATATCATTTCTTGAGGTTTTCAATTTTTTACAATATTAGTGTAAATGGTGAACCCAGTGTTATCGTTACGGTTTAGTCATGTGCACCTCGCATGAGGCCATCTCCGTTCATTCATAAAAACACAAAAATATTATATGTTAATCAACGCCACCTAAGGATACTTAATGTTCATTCATAATAAATATAAAAAAATTCATCCTCCACCTGAGATGCATAAACGACAAAGGCACCACCACCAACCATCAGCCACTGCCACCACATAACTGGCCTACACAACCGCTTCATTATCCTCATCCACCACTTTCTGTTCATCATCGCTCTTTTCATCCGTCTCGTCTACTTCATCCACCACTCTCCAACTACATCATCCACCATCCACTTAATCTCTAACCACATAAATTATCGTTAGATATCTTCGTCATAACCAGAACTATGTATTGCTGTGGTTGTAGGAAGCAGATTTGTGTCGAGGGAGAGATATAGAAGAAGAGTGTATAGAAAATTACAAGCCAAATAGATATATGATTTAGATTAAAAAAAAATTATAACAATGGACTAAAATGCCCTCTAGTGCAATGCATGTAATTGAGCTTCAATGACAACAACAAACGAAATAAGCTATTTGGACTCAAACTATTGAAAATCTAAAACCACAAGCTAAAGCTATGATATAAGAAAAACCAAGATGTCACTAGTTAAGATGGGTAGACATAGGAACAAGAAAACAAAACTAACTCATTTCCCTTTTCACATTACACCGTATTGTCTCTCATATATTCCAAAGAACTTTGCTATGCATTTCTTTTGTGGAAAATGATTTTATATCTACCATGCATTTAATACTATGTGTTTATTTTTGAAATTTCATGATTTAAATAAACATACTATTTGCACCGACATATTTTACTATTTTCATCAATTGTTACTGACATCAATTAACATATATTTTTGTTTATCTGTTAACTTAAAAAGATAAACTAGATTTTAATAACCCAAACAATTACTCATTAGTCAATTATAATTTATACTATTGATTTGGCCGGTAATAATTGCAGCTTTTACTTTTATTACTAACAACAGTCCTAGTAATATAATTATCATACATTCATACTCGATTTATACTTATTAAGCTCGATTTAACTGGTATATTTTTCATTTCGTTCGTAATCATTATTGAAATCGAAATCTAGTTGAAATCAAGCGTACATATTTAATAACTATATTACTGAGATTGTTGCTAATAATAAAAATAAATATTTTAATTATTACCCGTCAAATCAATAATATAAATTACAAAAAAAAATACAAATGTACAACAAAAACAAACAAATCTATTGAAAATTTGAAACAAAGTGAATAAAAAAACTGACTTCCTTTTTACCCTCTAGAGTCTAGTCTACCACCATAATAAACCCACACACACACTTCTACACTCTCTCTCTCTTCAACTACCCCCACCCCTTCACTCTTTCATGACATATATTAACATTAACACTACATACAATTTATACTCACCACCACCACCACCATTGAATACCCCAACCACCACACAACCACCACACAACCACCACACAACCACCACACAACCACCACTCACCACCACCACTGCTTTCACCCTCAATGGACCTCTAGTTCCACCATAAGCAATGGGATGTGTGCTCTGCAAAAGAGCCACACCAACACCCACCTCAAACTCCAACACCCACAACCAAAATGACCCACCACCTACGCATATCGTCGAACACCTGGTCGGACCTCCGCCGCACGACCGCCGGAGACCCAGACCCTACGCCCTCAAGACCCACCATGGCTGGCCCTCGTGGCTCTGTGACGTCGCCGCTGACGCCATCAAAGATTGGACCCCTCGTCGAGCCAACACCTTCGAGAAAATCGATAAGGTGGACACTTGGACTGTTGGACCCCTCAATTCGATCGATTTCGTGTTGAATTTTGTGTGATTTTGGTTGATAATTGTTGAATTTGTTGGGTGTAGATTGGGCAGGGGACTTATAGCAATGTGTATAAAGCTAGGGATTTGATCACAGGAAAGATAGTGGCTTTAAAGAAGGTTAGATTTGATAATTTAGAGCCTGAGAGTGTGAAGTTTATGGCTAGAGAGATTCTTATACTCAAGAAGCTGAATCATCCCAATATTATTAAGCTTGAAGGATTGGTTACTTCAAGAATGTCTTGTAGCCTTTACCTCGTGTTCGAGTATATGGAGCATGATCTTTCGGGTCTTGCAGGTGTTCAAGGTGTCAAATTTACAGAGCCACAGGTAACTTTCAGACCCATTTTATAATTTTCTTGATTAAGGTAGATATTGACTTAAATCATTGATTTTGATTGACTTTATTTGGGTTGTCATATTGGTCTTTATGATAGAGTTGTATTTGTCTTGTTCTTGATGACTTGTATGGCAGTAGCTGTCTCATGGTTTGCTTCATCGTGCTTTCCGACATTGTTGTTTTCTGATGTTTTGTCCATTAGATGGTATCCAGAAATATGTTTTTGTTGATTATTTTTTAATGTTTCAATGGGTGTGAAATGTGAATGCTGGCAAAATTCTGTTTGATGTTGTTTTCAGCTTCAAATTTCATCTATGTTGACTATGATTCGATGAAAAGTGACGTGTAAACACATTTGGTCGATTATAGACAATTGTGGCGTTTAATTTGAGGTAATGTTGATTGTATCATATGGGGAACAGTCAAGAAATGATGGATTTTTATGAAGTCAAGAATATACTAATACATGAAATGATGAAGTTTTTATCAAGTAATGAACTAATGATAAAGAAAACTAGTAATCTACTTTTAACTTTCTTGAAATACAATATTATTTAATGTTTGTTTTTTTATATGTCAAGTTATGAAATTGAATGATGATAAACTTTTTCCAGCACTAGTTTTTTGCATCAACGAAGGTTTCATCTCATTTTTGTATTGTTAAAAAAATTAGGAAAAATAAATAACCATGCTTTATAAGTTTTGCATGTCTGAAACAGTAATCATGTGATCAGGTCAAGTGCTACATGAAACAGCTACTTTCTGGGCTTGAGCATTGTCACAATAATGGAGTGCTGCACCGTGACATTAAGGGCTCAAATCTGTTGATCGACAATGATGGAATTCTTAAAATAGCTGATTTTGGGTTGGCTTCTTTTTTTAATCCACAACAAAAGCAACCAATGACTAGTCGTGTTGTTACCCTCTGGTACCGGCCCCCAGAGCTACTTCTCGGTGCCACTTATTATGGTGTTGGCGTTGACCTGTGGAGTGCTGGCTGCATTTTGGCTGAGCTTCTTGCTGGGAAACCAATATTGCCCGGCCGGACAGAGGTAAACGTACAAAAACTTTGTGGTTTGATAAATTGATTAAGTTATCGCGATTAAAAGAATTTTAAAAAAGGTTCATTCTGGATCTCTCTTGTATCTTCCATACTTGTTAATTTCCGATTTATACTGATGTTTAAGCATCATATGTCAAATTTCAACCCTGTTATGAATGACATTATGAATCGACCTATTTGGGTTGTGTTCTATCTTGAAAGGGTCAAATTTTAAAAACATGTCAAGTGATTTGAAAGTGGCCCAAAACATAATTTTAATGCATGCATGAACAACCTTCTAATTCATTTTATTGAATAAAGATTAGTATTGTATAAATATTTATAAAAATTGGATAATAATGTGTTTTGCGGGTCCAAGCCAGCCCGTGCTGGTGCCTGTGTGTCTTGACCCGTGCTAAATTGAACCATTTCAACGCTGACCCTTTTTAAATGTAGAAGATGAGTTGGATTGTGATTTGTGACCCGTCTGTCTGGATTTTAACTTCAGGTTGAACAACTGCACAAGATATTCAAATTATGCGGCTCACCATCAGATGAGTATTGGAAGAGGTACCGGTTGCCAAACGCTACTCTTTTCAAGCCACAACATCCGTACAAGCGTTGTTTAGCTGAAACATTCAAAGATTTTCCACCTTCTTCTCTACCTTTACTAGAAACTCTTCTTGCAATTGATCCTAAGGACCGTGGCTCCGCCACATCAGCCCTGAATAGCAATGTGCGTAAAATCCTGCATTTGCATTACTTATGAATGGGTCGATTTTGGTTTATATTAAATCTAAAGGAATTTGCAATCTGTAAATAAGGGAGTCAATTGAACTCTTACTTTCTCTTTGTGTGCAGTTCTTCAGCACTGAACCTTATGCTTGTGAACCATTGGAATTACCAAAGTACCCTCCCAGCAAAGAAATAGATGTCAAATTGAGGGAGGAAGAAGCTAGAAGGTTGTTATGTTGTATATCTTTTAACCTTACAAAATGTTTTTCGGTTTTATACTCTAACAGTTGATGCAAATTTCATTATTATTTATCCACAGGCAAAGAGGTTTAAGCGGGAAACCTCATGCTGCTGATGGAAATAGAAGAACAAGACCACGTGAACGAATTAGCCGAGCAGTTCCAGCTCCAGAAGCCAATGCAGAGATCCAATCCAACTTAGATGTAAGTGAAACATCTTAATTAAGGTTATTAGTCACAAATATTAGTGATTTTTATGACTTTAGTTGACAGCTGAAAACCTAGTAGACATTAATTCGAAATTCACAGTCGAATTTATATAAAAACCATATAATTTACAGTATTATAATTTACCTTGATTTAGGACGTTGTATGCATTGCAATTAGTCTTTTGAAAAAAATCAACGCGTTTGACATATCCTAATTTAATGATTTTGCCAATTTTTATCTGATCTATATCGACCCATTTGAGATAAAACGCATACCAATTTCTTGATTTTCATCTCCAGAGAAGAAGAGCTGTAACAGAAGCAACCGCCAAAAGCAAGAGCGAGAAATTCCCACCACCCCATCAAGATGCAGCTCTCGGGTATCCAACACACAACGGCAGACCCACATCTTTTACAGCAAATGATGACAATTCATTCGGGTCAATTTTCGAGTCAAGGTCATCAAGGTCAGTCAAAGAACCCGGGACCATGGACGGGTCTTCAATGACAAAAAAGAGCAAAAAAGAATCATCGCGTAGGTTCATTCGATCCATCCTTCCAACCTCTGTTAGTCTGTCAATGGATTTTGGGTTCAGAAGCAAAGAGCCAGTTTCTGAGGTATATGGCAGCAGAAGGTAGATAAGATGTTTGTATCTTAAGTTATTAGGAGATGTGTAAATTTTCAAGCATTGGTTTAAGTCCTCAATGTCATTTTATTGGTACTATTTTTGGTTGGGTCATTTTAATTGTTAGTTGTATAATCCAACACAAAAGGGGAAACCAATGGACTCTTGTTCATAATTTGCAAATTGCAATTCCACATCTCTTGTATAGTATTATGTAAGTTCTGTCATTTTCTGCTTTAGATATCTATACATTACTAGGTTATTAGCTCGTGTATTTACACGGGTTAAAAGTTATAAATACATAATCAACAATGTAAACAAAAATATTTTAACTCTATTGTTTTTAATTTAAATTAACAATATAAAAATAAAGATTTGTGATAATAAAGTTTAAAGGGTTAAATAATTAAAAATAAAATAAAATATTCAAGTAAGAGCATAGCATGATTTGTAGAAAAATTGTTAAAAAAAATTTAGACAGGAAAGTTTTTGTAAGGTAAAACCTAGATCAAACGTCCCACCACATGTAATTATTTATTATAAGTATGATATCATAATACAAATTAGGTTAGAACTCATGTTCATGATTGAAATAAATAAAACGTGCTAAAACCATTAGTTATATAAATATTTTATATTCTATATGTTATTAGCCATTAGTGAAATAAAAATATAATATCTAAAAATTATAACAAATAATAAAATTAGAAATTATTACTCTATATATAAAGATAAAAATGTCTGAAATCATATAATTTAGTATGTATTAATAAATTATTAAAATAAAAATATTTATATTTCTAGATGTTTAATAATCTAATTTACTTATTTAAAATAACTATCATAAAATATGAGAGATTCAATAAACACAAATATAGATAAGTTTGTTTTAACATACTTTAGTAAAAAAAGGAAAGGAGAAAATTGCATAAATAGTCCCCGTGGTTTGACCAAATTGCATGTTTGGTCCCCACAGTTTCAAAATTGCAAACATAGTCCAAACATTTAACTTAAGGTTGCAAAAATGGTCCTTGCTGTTAAACCCAGTTAGTTTCTAAAGTTAAGTAAGGGTATTGTTGTCATTTTACATTTTCTTATTTAATTAATTATTTTAAAACCAATATATAACTAGGGTTTATATCTTTATATTCTTCTTATGTTGAGTTTCACAGATCAAGAAAAAGCACACAACTCAAGTCTTTAATTTTGTTGGGGTTTCGCAGACCCATTCTTGAATCACTCGCTTCTTCTGTCAACTAATCTTCCATGGCTGTTTGTCATTGTGGTAAGGTTGCTATTGTTCGCACTTCATGGACCGATGGTAACCCAAGCAGATGATTTTACTCTTGTCCACAGTCGGTAATAGCATTTTTATGATTTTGATTTTACTCTTGTCCAACTCCTTTGCTTTTACTTCTTCATTCTACAATTGATTTCATGCTTTACAGAACTCAACTTGCAGATTTCTCGGGTGGGTTGATCGCCCAATGTGTAGGAGGAGCATGGAAATCATCCCAGGCATGCTGAGAAAGACAAACAAGCTCAAACGTGAAGTTAAAAGCTCACTTCACTTAATCGTTTGAAGAACATCATCATTTGTGGGTTGTTGGTAGTTTTAGGGCTCATATTTCTAATGTAGTTCCTTATTCAAGTCATGAGCTTGTTTGTGAAATGTGCACTTGGATTATAAATAAAATGGTAGGTTGTTTGTTTGAAATCAAAGAAATATGTAATTTTTCTCTATCTATAATGTTTGGTGTTTGGATATTAGCAAGTTATGTAAACAACTTGATCAAATGAGTTGAAACGAAATGATAATGGTGAAGTGACGATGGAATTGGTTAAGTTGCAAATTAGGATAATATCATACAAGTATTAGGCTGCAAAGTTCATATGGTGGATACTGGTTAAGTTGCAAATTGGATGCCATGTGCATTTGAGTTATAATAAGTCAATAAATATGCAAAGTTCATAAGGTGGATATTAGTTAAGTTGCAAATTGGGTGCCATGTGCATTTTAATTATAAGAAGTCAATAAATATGCAAAGTTCATATGTGGATATTGGTTAAGTCAATAAATGGGTGCCACTCAAATTGCACAGACCCTTTGAAGATTCATTTGACCCATAAAGTGCATATATGCATATGAAGATTCATTTAACCCATAAAGTGCATATATTCACGTGACCCATAAAGAACATTCATTCTAAAGTGCATATATGCATATGAAGATTCATTTGACCCATTCTATTTTCACAGTAAGTTCGACATTCAAATCCCACTCTAATTCCATTTGACCCATTTGACCCACAAACAACATTCATTCCATTTCACCCTTTTGACCCATTCCACTAAAAAAAGAGAAAAACAGTCCAAAACAGGTTAAAAATAGTCTAAAAATTGCATGAAATGCTATTTTACCCGTTTGACCCATTCCATTTAAAAAAATAGAAACAATCTAAAAAACACTCTAAAAACAGTTAAAAAACAGCCTAAAAACACATAAAATTTCATTTGACCCATAAAACAATCTAAAAACAGTTAAAAACTATCTAGATGCAGCTATATGCATTATGTAATTTCAACCCATTTGATTCACATAGAAGTTTCATCAAGCCATGAAAATCATCATGTTACTACATTAAACCATCAAAAGCATAAAGCTACTACATGACCATCAAAATAAACTATCCCAAAAGCTTAAACTGTAATATATCAGTTACATAACAATGAAATCAAAGAAATTAAACATAACATCATGCATTTGACTTTCCTTTCTCTTTGCAACTCCTTTTGTTGTGGCCCAACTTCTTGCATATTGAACACGTGACTGTGGTCCCTTTCCTTGACAGCTTTCCACCTCTATCCATAGCATCATCTATCTCAAATTGGTTCTTTCTCCTTTTCTTCTTAGGCCTTCCAATAGGGGTATGGTGAAGTGGTGGTGTTAGGGTAGTTGAAATTTGTGATTTTGGCCGCATATTCCTTCCGTTAATAGGTCCAATAGTAAATGAGTAAACTTGTTTCCATGTGTCTAGATAATAGCAAGGATTTACCCATGACTCTAGTGGACCTACATCCTGGCCATTAAGTGTCATGTTCCAATTAACTGCAACAACATGCTTGCACGGTATTCCATTCAACTCCCACCTCCTACAACTACACACCCTTTCCATAATATCAACAACATATTGCTCATCTTTTTTACCAGTTACTTGATACTTTTGACTACCGGTCCATAAAACAATCAACTTGGCAGCTTCTTTCTTTACACCATCCAATAGTTTGGTTGCACTAGGTGTGAGTGGGCCATTGCATTTTTGGATAACCTAAAGCACATTTACTATCCTTTTCATGAGATATTCCCTTACATAATCCAAAGCGCTAATAATAGGTTTGTCCCTTCCTTCGGTTGTCCTTGCATTAAGAACTTTACACATGTTGTTTAACAACATATCCGTTTGTGCTCTCCCTAAAACAATCCAAATGGGTGATTAGTAAGTTTGTTTAGGCATCATAATCCAAAGCGCTAATAATAGGTTTGTCCCTTCCTTCGGTTGTCCTTGCATTAAGAACTTCACACATGTTGTTATGTTATGAAAGAAAGTTACCTATGAAGTAAGCTCTTGACCAATGTTGTGGAGGCATCTTTACCAACCAGTTGTATGCCTCAACATTGTGCTTTTTTAATTCCTCCATCTTAGCTTCAAATTCTGGAATGGTTGTTGACGCTGCACAATTCCACAAGATGTCTTTGAACCTTATAAAAAAGAACCATTTAAACATAAAATCATAATAATATTCTTATCGCTCGGATTTATGCTTAAATCCATGTAATCTTGCACTAACCTTTTCCTCTCCATTGAAGCTTCATATTCTCATGGATATGTCTTAAACAAAATCTATGCTCTGCAGATGGAAATACCGTGGAAACTGCTGGAATAATACCCTGCAACAAGAACCATATTCATGAATATATTTTTTAACTAAATTGAACAAAAACACTTAAACTTGTAATTACCTTTTGCCTATCTGAAATGAATGTGAAGTTTGAATTTATGTTTAAATCCAGATCATCTTGAATACATTGAAGGAACCAGATCCATGAATTTTTGTTTTCAGCTTCTACAATGGCATAAGAAAGAGGGTAGATGCCATTGTTAGGGTCAATTCCAACTGCAGTCAACATCTAACCTGGGTAAGGTCCCTTCATAAATGCTCCATCTAAGCCCAACAACTCCTTTTTACATGCCTTAAATCCATCTTTCAAAGCTCCAAGACATATGTACACTCTTTTGAATATTCTGGTCGGTGAATCTGGATTAATTTCAGGCTCCACAACAAATTTAATTGTTGAGCGTGGATTTGCATTCTGCACCTCAACAATATAATCTCTTAACTTCGAATATTGTTCTTTATAGTCACCCCGAACTTGCATTGTGGCTTTTTTTTGCTCGAAATGCCTTGTGTTTGGAAACCCCCAATTCATACTTCCTTTGTAATTGATCTTGAATAATTTTGGTTGAAACATTAGAGTTTGACTCTAACTGACTCATAACCCATGACTCCTGACCCATAAATGAAGAAGTAAATGCTTTTATGGATCTAGATTGAAGACAGGTATGCTTTTCTATATAGGTTTTGACTATCCAAGTCTCATCTTCAGATTTGAGTCTCGATACATACAATACCCAAGGACAATCACATACTATTTTTCGTTTCTTTTTAGGTTTGTCCCCACTTCCTTGCATATTTCCCTAAAAAAATAAAAAATAACGAGTTAATATGTTTACAAATGAAGGTTAATAATAAGACTTTATGAAAGAAAGTAACCTGTGAAGTGACACCTTGACTGGTAACTTTGTTTACACATGCTTGCTCACTAGGCCCATCACCTTTATATATTGGCACATTCCCCTAACATAATCCAAGCTAATTATTAGTAACTTCGTTATGCTTAATAAGTAATAACAAGTGTTTGTTAAATAAAGTTACCTGACAAACGACTTTGATCCTTCTTTTATCATTTCTCAAGAACACCAATTGTCTCCTACTTTCAATTGCATGTCTCCTAACTCTTTCCTTCACCTCATTTGCATTTCCAAAGATCTGACCAACATAAAATATTACTTGAGTAGTACTAATTTGTTGCTTCCTTATGTTCCTAAGTTCTTTTAATTTTCGACTTCTTGTAGTTTCAAAATCATCCTCTGAATCTTCTGTTAAACTATCAAATGAGTGAAACCCCATAGGATAACAAACTAGATCAAGAATATTATCATTCGGGTTGCTTTCAAAACCATTCTGACAATCATATGTGCTTTCAAACTCTTCCCCACTATCTACAAATGCATCAAACTCCCTCATGTCTACTTCTACATCATCTACTTCATTATCCTTATCAACCATAAAATCACTATCATCTGAATCTTCACCAGAAATAGGAAACTCTTCTGAAAAGTCAATATCATCAAAGTTATAATCAAAATTATCATCACCAGGAACAATCATACTACAACCATTATCACCTTGACTAACTATCTCTTCACCACTTTCTTTCCATTTCAAAAACAACCCGGTTGAAGGCTTCTTTTTAGTTCCAATAGGTTTAGTCCACTCGGGGGTTACATCTTGTAGTTCCTCAATAACAACTTTTGTCGATTGTAGAGAAGGGTCACAACTAGTAATTTTAGTCCCACTATACTCAATGTACAAGTCAAAAAGTTTGTTGTCCTTAACACATTGCCTCAAATGGTTAACATCTAAAAGTGCTAAACCCACATCTAAATTTTTACCAGGAATTTTAAAGTGAAAATAGAGTTTTTTCTTTTGATTGTTCAAACCTAGTTCCTCTACTATAGAACTGATCCCATGTATAGAAAACTCATCAATATCCAAGTAATCAACAAACTTAACTCTGCCATATGCCTATCTTCTTCCAGGAAAGTTTTTAAACACACCATCATAATGAATCATGATAGAAAACAAGTTAGGGTGTCCATCTGTAGATAAAGAAAGCACATTCATTAACACAAACACTTAGGGTTTATAAAAATCAAAAGCTTTTCAAACATATACAATCAAAATCGTGAATATACATGAAGAAGAGATGAAAAACGCACCATAAACCTCGTCTGGTACTACTTCAATGCTTGATTCTCTAGAGACCCAATGCATTTTGCCTCCTTGATGTTTCCAAATCTTGATCGAAGATGAAAAACTTGCTAATTTTTTATTACTCCTTGCTCCCCATATGATCGATGTTTGAATTTTAAAGAATGAGGTTTGAATGAACGTATGTATAAAGTTGTATGTATATTTTTTAGGGTTTTAACTTAAAATGACTATATTGTCCTCACATGTAACTAAAATGTTGTTAAAAACTAACGGCGGTTAACGGTTGGGACCATTTTTGCAACCTTAAGTCAAATGTTTGGATTATGTTTGCAATTTTGAAACTGTGGGGACCAAACATGCAATTTGGTCAAACCACAGGGACTATTTATGCAATTTTCTCAAAAGGAAAGTCAATTTGGTGTTTGTTCTAATTTTCGTATTTATTATAAGAGATAAATAAAAAATAATTTTTTGATATAATAGAATATTAACACGTGTCATTTGATATGTTATAATGATAACATGTATTTCAAAAATCTTGTTTTATTATATGTTACTAGGTTAGTTCCCGTGTAATACACGGATTAAATAAATAAAATATTAAATAATTATTAATAAAAGTGTATGCATTAATAAAAAAATATGGTTTGTAATTATTCTGGTAGTTTTAATAAGCTTGTTTTAAAATATTTCACATTTTTATAAATTTTTTAAAAACAAAATGATTTAAAATACTTTGTTTAAAAAATGTTTAATGTCTTAGAAAATTTCATATTATATAAAACTTTAGTTTTTTGTTATTTAGATTTTAATAAAAAGATGTTATTTCTATTTTCCTTTATAAAATCTATTTAAATAAATAGTTTGATTTGAAAAAAATTAGATAATAGAGAGAAACATAACAATTAATAAATTTGCTTTTAATAAGAGAGAGAAATTTGTTTGAGTATTTAAATTACTATAATACATTTTTTGAGGGAAAATTAATATTTGGATTTCTAAAAAAATGACAAGTGGTAAAAATATGGTTTAAGAGAATAACAAGTGGTTAAAAAACTTGTTTTATTATATATTATAGATTATATATAGATTATAGATTATATTATAATACATTTGAGCAGGACGGGATTGTCTTTTTGCAGTAATTATTAATAGTTTAAGGAGGCAAATTTGTCTTTTAAGAATTTCATTATCTTCATTGTTCACACACACGTCACATTAACTAACTTTCCTCAACATTTTTAACGACTATAACTTTTCATATATCTATATTTTTTTAAAAATAATACCCCATAAAAAACATGTCATTCTCTTCAAATTTATATGATATGAGTCATTTATTAATTAAAAAATTCATAACACTCTAAGTGACAACACTGACACGCGGCACCACAAGGACTTTATCGTGGTTGAACAAATGTGATTGACGTCCATTAGTTGCAACTAGTTTTTTTTATTATTTAGACGCTCAATGAATTAAAATACAAGTGTCAGTAGAGCTAATCCCGGGTTATTGCTCAAATTTAACCAAGTAAAGCTCGTTTAGTCTAATGCGAGTGAGAGCCGCCCCTATCTAAACCTGCACATATACTCGAAATTATTCGACGAAAAAATATAAGAAAGAAAGAAATGGAAATATATTAAACCCTTTGTTAGTCTTGATCTTAGAGCATTTACAAAATATTCTTTATTTATACTTATAATTTAACTAAAAATCAACACCACCCTTCTATTTATATATTATTGTTCAAAACCTGTAAGTTTAATTGCTTAAATACGGTTCTAAAGCTTTTTTTAACATCTTACGAGAACTGCCCTCTTCAAACACATAAATACATATGAACTATAAAAAACACTTTCTTTTTCTCTAGTAATGGAAACACTCACGATTCATTTAGTGAAAGAGATATATTCAGATAATATTTAAGTGCTAAAAAGAAATTTTAACTTCACTTTCTATTTATTAAACGATTAAAATATGTAAAACAAATATATATTTTCGAGAATCAATCAATGAATTATCATAAAATCGATGGTGGACACAATAGTATTAGTAAACCTCCATACATAAAAGACTTTGCTAATTGCTATATACCAATCACCAATGCTTCCTTCATTGCTGATCATTATTATTTCTTTCTCTTCAAGCCATCTAAATATTCGATGTAATTTTTTAAATGATATCACACAAATTATATATTTTAGTAATCGATTAAACTCATGTCAAAATGCAGAAGTAGCATGTTAGTTAAATAAAGTTTAATTTAACATTTTTTCCTCTTTTTTTGTAAGTATAATTTTTTCAAACTTTTAATATATAATATTTTATATAATTTGAATACATGTGTTGTGTTTGTTTTTATCTATATAACAAAATAATTTTGTTAAAACCGTGAGAAACACTTTTTTGCACAAAGTGCATGATGATGTTGCGTAAATCAAATCGCAAAACGATTGGACCCCTCCTCAACCTTGTGCAAAAACTATGTCAAACACCGGGTACACTTTTCTTCTTAAGTATAAATTTTATCACTAACCGGGTTATATTCAATATAAAAATATATAAATTCATACAATTCAATTTTTGATAAATTTTATATTAAAATATAAATAATGATCAATTATAACACAAACTGGGTTATACTCAATATAATAATATATAAATTCATACAATTCAGTTTATGATAAAATTTATATTAAAATATAAATAATGATAAAATGAATTTTAATCTGATTTAATATAAACTTATTATAGATTAAAAAGTTTATAAGAGAAATTAAATTATTATGTAAATAAAAGAAATATTTTTTTAAAATTTCAGTTAGTCAGTCACGTTAATGTCAACATGGTCAAATAGATTAACCCGATAATCTTCATCCAAGATCATTGGAAAAGAAAAATCATATATAGAGAAAATACCGGAGATAAATCATACGTTCTGTTACTTCAAATATGAATTTACAAATTAAGTCATCTAGTTTATGTTCAATTTACATATTTAGTTTAAAATTTTCTTAATGTTACAACTTGAGTCCAAAAAACTGTTTTATATTTAATAACAATGTGGACCGATTAACTAATAACAAATGATATCATTGGCATATATTTTTCTTTCTATTATTAAGCCTCGTTTGACACCCTAAGGTGCAACTTGTGGATGACTAGTCTTCGTCATCCTTTACCCCTAGTTGAACTATAAAGCAAGTCCCCATAAACAACAATCGATTACTTCATGCTTTATCAACAAATGTGGTAGTATGGTATAACCGGAGATTAAAAAAAAATAATATGTAAAGCAAAGAGACATCAAATGTTTCTTTTATGTCTAAACCAATATTTTGTTTTAAATTATTTATAATGACGTCTAAATGAATACTTACTATTTACACACCACATAGTTATTCCTCACATGTGGTTATACATGCTCTATGATGTTTTTTTATGTTGTATGCGGATTTTTTCGTCATACAAGTCATACATGAGAAGACTGCATTTTATACAAAGTATCTAACTGACATATGTGTTGTTTTTTTTTTGCAATAAAATATCTGTACGGACCACATCTGCAGATATCGACAGAAAAATATGTGGACCAACATCTGTAGTCTGTAGTAAGAAAAACGTTTGTTTTTTAACGTATACAAATTGTTAAAATCAACTAGTGGTTGTATACGGTGATGCTGGACGGTGGTGGTGACGGTAGATGATGGGTGTTGGTGGACGGTGGTGATGGCAGCGGACGGTGGGTGGAGATGGAGGCGCACAAACATTTTTTAATAAAAATTCTTTTAAAAAACAAATACTTTCCATACCTTAACGTTTACTTGTGGTTTTAAAGTTTGCGCGACGTGACAAAAGAAGTTGGAAAAAGATTTTCTAAAAATCAAACACCCTTAGTAGCTCCCTAGGTGCCAAAATAGCAAACTAATTTTTAAAGGTTTAATAATTAATATACACACAACATATTAACTAAGGATTAAAACTGCAATATTCGATAATAATGTAACTTCTTCGCTATTCTTCCTCCGGTCTTCTGGTAATCATCTTCATGTTCTTCATCACTAGTATTTATCTCTTAAACTTTATTTATAACGCCATTGATCGATCGATTAGCTTCATGAATGTGAAGTAATCGCTTGTTATACGTACAAAGGAAGACAAATCGTGCATTGTGTGTTGATCATCAGTAATGGCGTCGACAACCACGGCGGCGAAGGAGCATGTAGCGGAGATACGGCGGAGGAAGTTTTCAATCGGCGGTGAGACGAATCCGTTGACCGAGGATCTTCATCAGGCTGTGAAGAATCTGTCTGCTGAGCTTTACGCGAAGGATGTTCACTTCCTCATGGAACTAATTCAGGTTTTTGCTCAAAATATCATCTGTTATGTTAGTATTTTGTTCGATTTATTCATCTGTGATGATTTGAAGTTTAATCTGTTGTTTACACACGCCGTTGCTGCTGCAAATTTCGTGTTTCAGGAGGTTAATCAATCTGTGTTTGATTTTGTTTAAACCTGATCAACAGTGATCTATAATAGTTGAAAATTTTGAATATAATCGTGATGCATTTGTTGTTGGTAAATGAGATTGAAAAACTAACCATTATATCTGTAAGTTTGAGGATGATGAATGATCAGCTTTGCTTCGGGGATAAATTTGATTTAAGGTGTTTTTTGGTTGAACGATTGTTGTTTACAGAATGCTGAAGATAACGAGTATCCGGAAGGAGTGGATCCATCACTGGAGTTTGTGGTCACGTCAAAGGACATAACGAACACCGGAGCTCCGGCGACTTTGTTGGTGTTCAACAACGAGATAGGGTTTTCACGTAAAAACGTTGATTCTGTTTGTAGTGTGGGACGTTCTACAAAGAAAGGTCTTCGTAAGCGTGGTTATATCGGAGAGAAAGGTACAATTTTCTATTTATGTTCAATTGTTTACTCGTTATTAACTTATTTCTCCATGTGTGTGTTAAATCTGTGTCACATGAACTGTGAACATGCACATATTTTGGTGATGTAAATTGAATCTAGAAAATGTGTATAACGTACTCTTGCCAGAAAAAAACAAAATCCAAATCCTGCTGAAACGCTTGTATTTGTGAATTGTGATTGTTGATTGTGTTTACCTAACACATTTTGATTTGTGACTAGGCATATTGACTAAAACTTAGATTCTATTTATGGAGCATGCTATATTTTTGTTTTGGTTGCAGATGTCATCTTTTTGTGTATGTTAGGGGGTTATTCTGATTAAGCAAAACTTAATTTTTATATCAACTCTGAAGTTTTGTAGCAGTTATTAATAAACAGTGTCCAAAAACAGATTTGGGACAAGAAGAATTCAAGAGAGAAGCTATATTTAGCAGCTTCTTTTGAATTATTAATGAGATGGTCGGTTATCTTAAGTTTTAATGATAGATGCTAGAACAAAGAATAATGAGAAGTCACATTCTACAAGCTCATAGAGTTTCTACTGTGAATGGGCTTTTCTTCCTTTTCATGTATTTTCTTTTCTTGGAACAGATTTATAGTTATTTTTCTAAGAGGAACATATTTTCTACCATATCGTATTCTTATCTTGCATCTCATATAGTACTACTTCTCATACATCGTGTATTTTTTTTATTTCAGGTATAGGATTTAAGAGTGTATTTCTGATAACATCCCAGCCTTACATATTCAGCAATGGTTATCAGATAAAATTTAGTGAGAAACCCTGCCCGCAATGTAATGTTGGTTATATGTCCCTGAATGGGTAAATGAGTACCCAACTCTATCTGCCATTAAAAGCGTATACGGTTCGGCTGCCACCCTGCCACTACAGTTCTTGTATTGCCACTAAAGCCAGAGAAGGTGAAACCAGTCAAAGATCAACTTTCAAATGTCCATCCAGAAGTTCTGTTATTTCTGTCAAAAATAAAGCGGCTTTCTGTCAGGGAAAACAATGAGGATCCTAGACTCAACACTGTCAGTGCAATATCCATATCCAGTGAGAGAAACTTTGTTACTTCAAAGAGCATGGATGCAGATTCCTACACACTTCATCTTACTGCTGATGAGATTGGCCATGAAGCTAGCAATGAATGTGGCTATTACATGTGGAAACAAAGATTTCCTGTGAATCAGGAAAACAAAGTTGATTTGAGAAGGGAAGTAGAGGAGTGGGTAATCACATTGGCTTTCCCAATTGGAAAAAGACTCAATAGAGCCAACTTTCCTGGTATCTATGCGTTTTTACCAACCGAAACAGTAACAAATTTTCCCTTCATAATTCAAGCAGATTTTCTCTTGGCCTCATCAAGGGAAAATATCTTATGGGACAGCAAATGGAACCAAGGAATTCTTGATTGCGTGCCCGTTGCATTCTTAAATGCATTCAGATCTCTGGTAATATCCACTGTAAATGCTCCTGTAGCTAATCTTCCCAATATGTTTCGTTTCTTACCCGTCAAATCTTCGCCTCATGCAAAACTGAACCAAATCCAGAATACAATTAAAGTAAAATTAATGAACGAGACTATCATCCCATGTGAGTCATACACAATGCAGAAGTTGTTTCGTAAACCCAGTGAAGTTGGCAGGCTAAAGCCTGAATTTTGGAGCATATTGAACAAGGCAAGGAGCCAAGGCGTGAGTTTGCATAATATTTCATCTCATGGGGCTTATCTTCTTAATTCTTCATTTGATCAAGAAGAATTCAATGATATTCTGGATTTTTTGGAAATCAAACCTGTAATGGATAACTGGTATGCAAAATGCATTGCTGGTACGAATCTTGTAATGGGTGTCACAGAAGATGTTTATTAGAGCTCCTGGTGTTCATAGCCGAGAATTGGGAGTCCTCGTTTCACATGACCAATATCAAGAATATCCCACTCATAAAGTATGTCAGGCTTTATGGCCACGTGAATTTATTCAAAATAAATGAATGTACTAACAAACTGCTTGCTGCGGAATCGGATTCTGATCACATCTCATGGTTGATTAATTGGAACACAGAATTCCATTCTTCGAGAAGCCAGTCCTTTCTGCCCAAAGTCACACAAGTAGCTATAGGAACAAGTTTAAAGAGACAAACATTAAATAAGTGGCTTAAAGAAGAGGTGAAGGTTAAGTTTGTCACTGTTTATGAATATGCAGTGAATCTTTGTTCTTCACTCAATGACAGCAAGCTGGCAGTTACTTACGCCCATTTCCTTTACAGCTCCTTAGAAATGAGATACTTGCAGGAGCACGAGATCGTAAATCTCTGTCTAAACATGCCCATTGTTGATAATTATGGGCAAGTAACCACAAGAAGAAGTGGGGTTCTTGTACCTGCTTATGGTAGCAAATGGGTGGAGCTGATTGGTTCAAATCTTTGGAGGCACCAGAATTATGTTGAGCTGGGGGAAGATTATATTCATCCAATGAAGTACTTTGGTATTGTTGCATCAGGTGAAGAGATCGTATCATTCCTTAAAACTTATGTTGCAGCTTCTGATATCCCTAATCTGTCTCCCCCGATTGCTGCTATTCCTACTTTGTCTTCCCCTCTGACTAAGAGGAATGCACTGCTGCTTCTACATTGGCTTTATATTTTGAGAAGAAAGAATGTTTATTTACCCGAAAGATTTTTGTCATCAATTAAAAATGGAAGCTGGTTGAAAATCTCTGTAAGCGGTTTTTCGGGCTACAGGCCGCCTTCAGAGTCATTCATGCTTGAAGCATCAAGCGGGAATATTTTACAAAATGGATCAGTGCTTGTTGATATTCCATTGGTAGATGTAATTTTTTATGGTGATGAGATAAAGATATACAAAGAGGAGTTAAAAGCAGTTGGTTTGCGGTTTGAGAATAAAGAAGTTTGTGAATTCATCGGTGAGCGTCTCATGTCCCTTGCAGCTTCTTCAAAGCTTACCAGAGACAATGTTGTTTCGATACTGAAATTTATTCAGTATTTAGGAGCACATTATATCTCTAGTAAGGAATTCATCAACAGTATCACACAAGGAAAATGGGTTAGAACATCTCAGGGAGATATGATCCCAAACAACTCTGTTTTATTTAGTGATGAATGGAATGCTGCTTCTCAATTAAGTGACATTCCATTCATTGATGAAGATTACTATGGAAGAGAGGTACTTTTGTTCAAGAAAGAATTAGAACTGCTGGGGGTGGTCGTGAATTTTGATCAGAGTTGTTATCAGGTTGTTTCAGAGAACCTCAAGTCCTCATCTTTGTTGACTTCTTTATCATCTGAAGCCATGTTGCTGATGTTAAGGTGCATACAGAAACTAGAATCACCAGCTAAGATGGTGCAAGCGATTAAAAATAAGAAATGCTTGAAGACAAACTTGGGCTACAGATGCCCATCAGAATGTTTCTTGGTAAATCCAAAATCTGAGTGGGGTTGTCTTCTACAGGCCTTTGGGTCGTTCGCGGTTCTTGATGAAAGCTTCTACGGAAGCTCCATCTTTTTAATGGAGAAAGAATTAAAGAAAATCGGTGTTATGGTTGATTTTGAAGATGTTGCAAAAGAATTTACTCGCACTTTTAAGCAACAGGCTTCAACATTTTCCATCACAAAAGAAAATGTTTTTTCCTTTCTGGAATGTTTTAGGAAGTTAAAGACAATGAAGATAAAGCTTCCTAAAGAACTCAAGACCTGCATACGCCAAGAGAAATGGCTAAGAACTAAACTCGGTGACTACAGATCTCCAAATGAGTGCATTCTTTTTGGTGCAGACTGGGACTGATTTCTCCAATATCTATTCTTCCCTTCATTGATGAAGGGGATAACTTCTACGGTAGTGGGATCCGTGATTATCAAGTGGAGCTGAAACGGTTAGGTGTGATTACTGAATTCAAAGATGGTGCGAAGTTTGTGGCTGCTAGAGTTTTCTTACCTGAGTGTTCAAGTAGCATTACTCCTGCAACCATTTATGCATTGCTTGATTCTGTCAGGAGACTTAAAGAAACTAAATCAGACATTCCTGCTAAGTTTCTTGAAAAACTGTCCCAGAAGAATTGGTTAAGAACCCATCTTGGCTACAAATCTCCTAATGAGTGTTTGTTTTTCTACTCTGCCTGGGATCCTTTCTTGAAGCGTAATGATGGTCCGTTCATTGATGAACAGTTTTATGGATCTCAGATTGTTTCCTACAAAGAGGAGTTCAATTTTTTAGGAGTGATAACTGATATCAAAGAGGGATGTGATTTAATTGCTAGTTACCTCGACTCTCAGTCCAGTTTTGAAAGTATTAATCGAATCTACAATTATTTGTCTGATTTTGAATGGGAGCCTGATGATGAAGACAGCATAAAGATATGGATACCAAGAGGAACTGATAATGGAGAGTGGGTAACACCTCAAGATTGTGTTCTTCATGACAAAAACAATCTATTTGGTGGTCACTTGAATGTTTTGGATAAATGCAAGTATGAGGAGAAAATACTCCACTTTTTTGCAAATATTTTCGATGTGAATGTCCATCCGTCCGTAGACGACTACTGCAATCTATGGAAGAAATGGGAAACTCTAGGATACCAAATAACACATACCGAATGCTGTGCTTTTTGGGAGTTTGTGGTTAAAAACTGGAACACAAAAACAGAGGAAACTTTCACTAAAAGCATATTAAAACTCCCTGTATCATTCCCTAATTCTGATGGTATTTCTCTATCTGATAAGCGTGACGTGTTCATCGGCGATGATCTTTTCTTAACAGACCTATTTCAAAGCTGTTCTTGTCCCATATTTGTTTGGTATCCGCAACAAGTTCAAAAACTCTAACCCGAACCAAGCTTGTGGATATCTACAACAAACTAGGTGTCCGCAAGTTGTCTGAATCCACACAGAAAATCTTATCAGATGTCGATCAGGTCAAATTCGAGCCAGTCAATTCAAATGAAAAGATCATCAAAAGGGGTTTGTTCAAACTGATTATGGGCTTTCTAGCTGATCCAAATCTTAAACTCGATGCAGTAAGAAGACACGAAGCTGTGAGCCGTCTACTGGGACTTCAAGCTTTTGAAACCGCCGATCCAATGACAGTGAAATACAGTTTATCCTTATCTTCTGGGGATGTAGTGAATGTTGAGGGTAGGAGAATGATCCGTTGGGACAAACAGAACTCGAAACTGTTTATGCAGAAGATGAAAAGTTGCCGCGGTCACAAAAATGTTATAGAATATGCGTCTCATTTTGCAGAAGTAATTGCTGAAGGAGTGTTATGGGAGAATGAAGATGTTGTGCCAAAATTATGTGAACTGATCAGGTTGGGATTTTTGTTGGAGTTTGATGAGGAAGCAGTTGACTTTCTCATGAAGACCAAAAATCTTCAGATCTTTCTGGAGGATCATGACTACCTTTCTTCCACATTTTCTTGTTAATAGGTATGTTACATTTGATTTATCATGTTATATATGTTTGAAGATCTTTATGAAGTCTGTCTAAAAGTATTTATAAAGTTTTCTTGTAAGTTTGTTTTATTTTTGAAACTTGTTACGCTGCAATGTTTAAAAATCTTTTATAAAGTTAAATTTTTTTAAGGTACTTTGGTAAATTGGTTATATATTCCGAATATGTTTATGCCTGTCAGTGTTTAAAAGGTACTATGTATTATATACTTATGTAACGAACTTTTGTGTCGGATGATAGTCATTTGAGCATGAAGAGCTCTGCAATGTCTTTATTAAGATGCATTTTAGATACTTAAAAATTCTCTTAAATCTTACTGGAGAAGTAAAGCATGGTTTAATCTTGTGTCTAACATTCAATATTTTGTTTTAAGAATGCAGGAGGATGTATAGATTAAAAAGTTAGTGATATGTGGTGATGGTGATGGGCAATTTCGTAAATTATTCAATTTGGCTTTTTGATAAAGCAGCAGGTGGAAAGTTGACTGATGAAGCATTTGGTATGATATTTTCTAATGCCAAACCTATTACGGATAAACTCATAGAACTCATCAATACTCTGCTAACCGGTGGTCGTAACCAAATGTTAAGTCTCCAATGTTTCACAATTTAGGTTATTGAACTGTTGAATGGTTTGTTATTCATTAAAAGTCATATATTGGTTTTACTTTTATTCTTTTCATCCAAAACCATGTTTTACTATGATATGGAGTTATATTTATTAGATCTTGTAAAGTATAGGGTTTTTTTAATCTGCCTATTGGATTTTGGTTCACATTATCAATGTCATAAGTCGTGCAAATCTTGATTTGGTTGAAAAAGTAATGGATCCACATTGAGTTTAACGGGTTTATTTTTCGAGTGTATATCGGTACGTTTTGGTTTTTTTAAACGGATATATGTTACCCTATCTTTTCTATTTCATTTAATCTACCCCAAAATGGCATAGATCTTAACCTCAAGGAGAACTTCATCACTCTAACTCTAAATGATTGTAACATTAAACTCAATCCCATACCCCGTGTATGCGACTTAATTTATTTACTTCTTGAGGATCGGGTTGGGCTATTGAAATTGAGAAAACAAATAATTAATTAAAAAAATACAATGGTACGATAAATATATTTGTCTATGATATTTCATCTTTTGAAATCGATTATAGAACATCAATACAATGTTAAATTCTTTGGGGTATGATTGGAAGCTACTTACGACCATAATTTCCTTTTTTTACAAATCTTTCCATTATGTTTTAAATTTAAATTCTAGACAATAAGTAGACCCAAAAAAAATCAACAATTTCTAGATCCATTAAGCAGTTTAAATAAGAAAAATTAAAACCAAAATAGTAAGAATGTCAATAGATATGTAACACAAAGTGTTTCACATGTCTAAACTATGTGATTTTTAGATGTATTCTAGAAATTTGTATGGGAGCATAAAACAAAAAAGAAAACTATGTTTAAATGTGGCGATCCCAAGTGTTGATCTAAGAAAAACGAAACCAGCAAATCGTTATATATAGAAATATAAAACTAATAGCTTTAGTAAAACAGTGTATTATACGAGTTGAAAAAAAAAATATTAAATAAAATAAAATTTTATTAATTATAAAATGATATTTTAAAATATACAATTAAAAATATGTATGAGTAAAAATATAACTAATAAATAATGATATCAAATTTTGTATCAAAGTTTTATATGAGAAAGCCATTGATATGTACATGAGTTTAAAATTTTAATTAAATAATCTAATGTGACAATTAAAAAAAGTAAAATATTGATTAATATCATCTCGAGCAATTGTAAATGACAAAAAATGTAAAATATGACGGTGTCAGTAAAATGATATGGAAATTTACTAAATAAAAAACCTCATAGAAAGAATGATCTGTAATGCCTTTTCGTATTAATTATAAAATTTAATTATGCAATATTTAATTGAGTTTACTATTAAACTTATGCTCACATGATAATACAACTAAACAGATACAATACAAAAATTAATCAAAAGAACCTTTTAAATTTTAAATTAAAAAATGACTATTCTATCTCTTAATAGATTTAATTAAGAGTTATACCTAATAAAAATTATTATAATAAACTGGATAAAAAGAAAATAGAAAAAAATGTTATCTAATAAATTAAAAAAACCACTTAAAAATAAAAGATTTCTAACAAAATAAGAACACATTTAAAATTTAGTTAAAACATCTTAAATTTTAAAAAATAATGATTTTGTTTATAGTAACAAATAAAAAAAAGAAAAAAAAAAGAAAAGAGACGGTAATAAAATAAAAGAAAATTGAAACTATTAATGTCTCTTTTAAATATCTTTTTTAATAGTATTTTATTTTAATTTCTAAAACCAATTCTTTGTTTTTACTAATAGTAGTTTCTATTAAAAATATATAAAACATTATAATTGGTCTGCCTTTAAGTGGTACTATACAATAAGTAAACTTTTATTTAAGAATTATAACTTATTTTGTCTTTCAAAAGATAAATATTTTATAAGAAGATAATTTTAAAAATTAACCAATAGAGTTTGGTAGAAGTAAAATTAAGAGATATATGTTATTTAGTTTAAAATGAAAGGTTTTTAATTTAATATCCCGTTAATTTAGAAACAAACTGTGTATTTAAAAATTTTAATAAAAAATTGATAGATTTAATTCTTTTGGGTGGGAAAAAATATTTATTATTAAATATCAAGATGACATGTAACATTAGATGTGTTTAAAATGTAACATGTGGCAAACCTAGTTACTCTTTTATTAGAGTTGTAGGATAACATACCTATTTGATAAAAAAGGAAAATATTAAAAAAATTTAATGTGGGAAAATTATAAAAATAGTTATGTCGTAACAGGAAAAAAATCAAACAATTAATCTCAAAATATATCCCTTATAAACTTGTAAAATTACATATTGAATATATGATATTGTCTTAAAAAATTGAAGGTATAAAAGAAAAAGATGAAAAAAAAACCTAGAATCAAAAAACTTTTAACTTATGATAGATTGAACAATATATATTTGTCCCCGAGATATATATATACGTATTGAGCATGACCTAATCGTAAAACTTGACCATAGATTCCCATCTCTTCATAGGCTTTCAGCCCCCCACCCCACCACACACCTCAACACTAGGGGTTAAACGAGTCGAGGCAAGCCCACGCTTGATTTTAGATAGCTCGAGCTCGAGTACGATTCGTTTGCAGTTATATTTTTAAAGCTCGAGCTTGGCTTGTTAGAAGATTTTCAAGTTCGAGCTCGAGCTCATTTGTTGTATAATTATAAAAATTGTACTTTTTTATAATTAGTATATTTATTTATAATCATACTTTTTATATACAATATAATATATATTATATAATTATTTTTATGATAAATTTATAGTACTGAACGAATGTTAACCCTACTTTTTTACGATAACCGTGTTAACTCATTAAGATCAATCAAAATCATTCTTTTTTGTTATATATATATAGGGGAGGGATAAGATTAAAATCACTTTTATAATTGAAAACTATAAAAACCACTTTCAACCAATCAAAAATTTTCTTTTTAAAATTTGTATTCTTTATTTAAAAGGTTAATAAGGTAATTTTAACATTCTTTTAATTTTAGTATCTTCTGAAGTCCTGATTTATCTCATTATTTAACTTATTTAATACATAAATATCTCATCATCTCCTCCATCTCTTGTCTCTGCTACAAACCGGTCACCACCATCCACCATAAAAATCTTTGTTCAACAAATCATGTATAAAAAATAGTTTGAGGTGAGATATCCGATTTATATGTGAAATCGATTTATATGATCAAACTATTATCAAAGAACAATACTACCATCGAAGAACATGGCCATCAGCTCTATTCATAGCCTCAAATCAATTTGTATATGGGTTCACAAATCCAGGTTTGTAAATGGTTCAATTAACATGTGAAATCAATTTTGATTGTTTCATCTTATACATTTAAGAACATAGGGTGGTGGCTAGGGTTCAATCTTGTGATCGAATATGAAGAAACGATTAGAATACAAGTGGATAGATGTGGAAATATATTAAGTCAGTTACAATGAATCAAGTAAAGTAGACATCTTGTTGGTTATGTCAAGATGAAGATGAAGATGAAGATGAACAAGATGGAAAAGTGGTATTCGGGTACGATACATATATGTACCCAAGACATATATGTAACCATGTTAGGTACACATATGTAACTTTGATAGCTATGAAAATGACGATTGGTACATATATGTAACTGTGATAGCTATGAATATGATAATCAATTGAATGGAAAAAAAGGCATCATGGTATGGTACATATACGTACCCAGGTACATACAAGTAAATTAGTATTTTTATTTCAAAGTTTAAACTTTTAAAGCTACATACTTACATAGGTGATGGATCAGGTTTGATGATTGGTCAAAAAAGATGATGCATCAAAATGACGAGACGTCGAAAAAGATTATAGATGCCGATCAATTATCAAAGCGTCTAGTTTAGAACACAAAGAACAAACTATATAAGATAAACACCACTCTTACATATACGTAACTTCACACCCCAACCATGACGGCGGAAACGTCAAGTGTGAGGGTTAAGATTGTTCACAGCCACATAACGCTATGTTAAAATATAAATGCCATTAATCAATTGTTTTCAAACATCACATACATCCACGCCTTACAAGAAAATAAATAAACAAAAATAGGAATCCAAATGTTCATTTAAGTCTAGGTCCATATCCTAAGCTTAAGCTTTTCTTCAGTCATCATTAAACTTGCACATTACCTAAAACATGTTGAAAGTAAAGTCAACTAGCAAGTTGGTGAGTTCTCATGGTTTTAAAATACAATAAGTATATATCATGAGAAAGAATGTGGCAAGTCTACTCAATGGTCACAAGATAGTAAGTATATAGAACATGCATAGTTACAATCAAACCTTGACTGAATAATATGAATAAGCATGATTAGCTAAGTGTATTTGGTTCCCTAGTGCACAAGCATACGGATCCTAGGATCCGGCAATCCCTCGACTTTAGCACCAAATAGGCTTGTCAGGCCCAAAGATCTAAGACTTCGCCAGGCTAGTTATAGTTAATGATTGCACACGTATGCCACATCTCATATACAACTTAACATATTCAAATAACCACGATTATGTAAAGAATTGCACATGCGTAATAAGTATCAAAGCGTGTATGAGTATGTTTGTATAACCAACATGTTTCACCCCGAAAGGTGTAAAATATATGTAAAATGGGGCATAAGAACTCACATGATAATAAGAAGACTTGAAGATGAAATAAGAATAACCACGAATAAAATTTTCAACACAAACGTCACAAGGCACCTAAATAAGAATAAGGTAACGCGTTATAATTGGTTTGATGATTAATTATTATGTTTTAAGGTTCTCAATTATAAATTGAATAGAGGTTGACAACTATTCACATTTATTTTATATTATAATGATCAAGTTAATGGAACGAAAGGATAAATAGAATTATTGCGCGTAAGAGAAAGGTTAATATAAATAAAGAAAACTAATCGCACGCTAAACCGATTTATAAAGGTTGTATATATTGATATAATAAGTGAAGAAATATATATATATATATATATACATACTTTGATATGTTTATATAAATATAAGTATATATGTATAAGTAATTAATCATTCTAATTGTTTGACAATATATATACATGCATATATATATATACACATATATATATATGTATATATATATATATTATATATATATATATATTACAATATATATGTAGGTAAGAATAAGTAATCATTCAAATTGTTTGCCAATATATACATGCATATATATATACATATGCATATATTTTAAATAATTTAAAATATTTTTACACAATTATTATCTTTTCACATAACAACATTATTTTAAATAATTCAAAATAAGGAATAATACCACAATGTATTTTAAATTCAAACATATTTATAAACCTTTGATTTAATTAAAAAAAATAATATAAATAAATAAATAAATTCTGAATTTATAAAATAATTTCTTAGAAATTTTTCAGAATTGAAATATTAAAAGAAATAAATAATAACAGAAAAGAAAAGGGAAAGAAAAGAACAGAAAAATAAAAAGGGGAAAGGGGGTTTGCCCGAGGTCGAACCCGGGTCTCCCCTAGGAGATGGGATGCGGGAACCAGTGAACCAGGGCCGTGGCCTTGGTTCACTTCGGTTTGTTTTAATTTTAAACAAAGCTTCCCCGGTTTTCCCCCAAATCCGATAAACCCTAATTTCAACCGATCCACAATTGACCCTCGATTTGATGTTAGACACCCAAATCGTCATAGGGCTTTTGATCCTTGGACTAAAAGGAGTAGTTAACAGGTTCTAATTATCTGTTTTGATTAATTTTTGAGTGATTTCAAGATCAACTCAGCTTCGGGCGTTCGCGAATTAAGGCTTTATAATTGGGAGGTTTTCTTGCGAATTGAGAGTTTAGAGAGTTTAGGAACTTCAAAATGAATCCGAAGCCCTCAATTTATAGCTTTGATTTCACGGTTTCGGGCTTAACACGCTCGATTGAAACCGCGTTCGAAGAATTACCATAGTTAATATATTCACGCTGTTAATTGGCAATTCTAATTGATTACCGATTGGTAAAGCCGCGCACTATGATTCAGGGTGATTAATTTGATTGAATTGCAGTTTTAGGCAAGATTTGATTGCGGTGATTGACTCGGTTGGTTCGAGGTTTGATTTGGAAAGGTTAGACGCGTGATAACACAAATTGAATTGGGGTTCGGGTTCGAATCATGGGGCCGAGGGGTTTGGGCGGTTTGATTGGGTCAAAAATGCTTTTAAAATGACGATTTGCACCTCGTCGGAGCTCGCCGGAGCTCGCCGGCGCCGTTGCCGGAAAAGCGGGGAACCAGATTGGAGTTTGGGCAATTTACACAACTGGCCCCCTCACTTTGTGTTTCATAACATTATGCTTAAAATCTTAATTTAATGTTTCATAATTTGCATTAAGACCCCCTCAACTTTTTAAACCTTAATATTCAAGTTTTATTATTATTATTATATTATTATTATTATTATTATTATTATTATTATTTATTATTATTTGTATTTATTATTGCCATCATTATTATTATAGTTGTAATTGTTACATTTAAAGTTATTATTATCATTATTATATTTTGTTATTAAAATTATTATTATTGATCTCATCATTACTATTATTATTATTAAAGAATTAAACTTTACAAACGAGGCCACGCACAAACATAAATAAATAATGATGGCAAAATACAGGATGTTACAGTCTCCCCAACTTAAAAGAATTTCGTCCCGAAATTAAATCAAAAAGGGGTTACAAGAAAAGAGAAGGGTACGTTTTCTTCATATGTTCTTCACGCTCCCAAGTGAATTCCGCTCCTCGTTTGTTTTCCCATCGAACCTTTACAATTGGGGTCGTAGAGGTCCTAGTCTTCTTCATAATGCGATCCATGATTTCGACGGGTTTCTCAACGAAATGTAGGGACTCGTCGATCTGGATGTCTTCCAATGGCACATACAAGTTATCGTCGGCCAAACAATTCCTCAGGTTTGAGACGTGGAAGACTGGGTGAATTCCACTAAGGTCGGAGGGTAGTTCTAGTTTGTAGGCCACTCTCCCGATTCTTTTCAGAACCTTGAAAGGTCCTACAAACCTCAGAGCTAACTTACCTTTTTTTCTAAAGCGAACCACACCCTTCCACGGTGAGACCTTGAGAAGGACCATCTCCCCAACTTGGAATTCTAGTGGCTTGCGACGTTTATCGGCGTAGCTCTTCTGTCGACTCCTAGCCGTTTCCAAGTTCTTGCGGATGATAGCAACTTTATCGGTCGTCTCTTGTATGAGTTCGGGACCGGTGATAAGATTTTCACCCATGTCGGTCCAGCAAATCGGGGAACGACACTTACGACCATAAAGTGCCTCAAATGGTGCCATTTGGATGCTTGAATGGTAACTATTATTGTAGGTGAACTCTGCGAGTGGTAGATGCGTATCCCAGTCGCCACCAAAATCGAGAACACAGATGCGAAACAGGTCTTCCAGAGTTTGGATTGTCCGCTCCGTTTGACCATCGGTTTGGGGATGGTAAGCCGTGCTTAAATCCAATTGCGTACCCAGAAGTTCTTGCATGGAAGACCAGAAGTGAGAAGTAAATCGGGCGTCTCGGTCGGATATGATGTGAAGGGGCACTCCATGACGGCTTACGATCTTGTCGATGTAAATTCGTGCTACCTCGATGTCTTATAAGTGTTGCGTATGGGTATAAGTGTGCCGACTTGGTCAGTCGGTCGACAATACCCATATGAATCGTGCCCGCGAGATGTCCGAGGTAGCTTAGTTATGAAGTCCATGGATATATGCTCCCATTTCCACATGGGAATTTCGGGTTGTTCAAGTAATCCACTTGGACGTTGGTGCTCCGCTTTAACCTTCGTGCATGTAAGGCACTTAGCAACGTAGGTTGCTATGTCTCGTTTCATTCTGGGCCACCAATTTGACTACGTAAGTCCATGTACATCTTATCGGAGCCCGGGTGGATAGAATAACGAGTTCGATGTGCTTCGTTCATGATAAAAGTCCGGAGGTTCGTTTGCAAAATACATCAACCCATTGGCTCTTGCTTCCAGTTGGGCTACAAGATTGGGCTCAAGTTCATCTTTCATACTCTCTTCGACTTGCACTGGCCTGCTGGCTTCTCGATGCTTGACTCGATGTCACAATCGATCCTCAAATTTTGCAGTAAAACTGTAGCATTGTTGACATCAATTTAGACTTCAGTGTCAAACTCTCCCAATGTATCGAACCATTGCCGACGGTCGCGAATCTCTTGAACGGAAACCGTCTTTCGGTGCGTCTTCCGACTCAACGCATCAGCTACTACATTTGCCTTGCCAGGATGGTATCGGATGTCACATTCGTAGTCACTAATTAGTTCCACCCAGCGACGTTGCCTCATATTGAGATC
Source organism: Flaveria trinervia (assembly GCA_025506515.1). Lineage (NCBI taxonomy): Eukaryota > Viridiplantae > Streptophyta > Magnoliopsida > Asterales > Asteraceae > Flaveria > Flaveria trinervia. Next base: position 4,932,846 of record CM046443.1, read on the forward strand.
CTTCTAATTGAAAACATGCTGGAGGCTCTTGTGGTCCGTGTAAATAGTGTCTCCAAACTTTCAAGGCGAAGACCACCGCTCCGAGCTCAAGATCGTGCGTTGTGTAATTTACCTCATGAACCTTCAATTGCCTCAAGGCGTAGGCTATTACCTTTCCTCGTTGCATGAGGACGCAACCAAGACCTTGTCTCGACGCGTCACAGTATACTGTGAAATCGTCGTTTCCATCTGGTAGCGTTAAAATAGGAGCATTGCATAGTTTATGCTTCAATGTCTCAAACGCCTCTTCTTGTTCGGCTTTCCACTCGAAGGGCTTGTTCTTCTGGGTTAAGGCCGTGAGTGGCTTTGCGATTTTCGAGAAATTGGCAATGAACCGTCGATAATACCCGGCTAGACCAAGAAATGATCGAACTTCCGTCGGAGTCGTGGGAGCACTCCAATTCATTACGGCTTCTACCTTTGCAGGATCGACGTGAATTCCTTGTCTATTCACCACGTGACCTAGGAATTGTACTTCCTCAATCCAATATTCGCATTTTGAAAATTTTGCGTACAACTATTCCTTCTTCACAGATCGAGGATTTGCGGAGATGAAGTCCATGATCGGTGCGGGATTTGGAATAGATAAGAATGTCATCGATGAACACAATGACAAATTTATCTAGGTATGGCTTGCACACTCGGTTCATAAGGTCCATAAAGACCGCAGGAGCATTGGTTAAGCCGAAAGGCATAACCATAAACTCGTAATGCCCGTACCGAGTGCGGAACGCAGTCTTTGGGATATCGTCATCGTGGACTCGCAGTTGGTGATAACCTGAACGCAAGTCTATTTTTGAAAAGATTGCAGCTCCTTGAAGTTGATCGAAGAGGTCGTCGATACGAGGAAGGGGATACCGTTGTTCTTGACAGTTAACTTGTTGAGCTCCCGGTAATCGATACACATGCGAAATGACCCATCTTTCTTCTTCACAAATAAGACAGGTGCACCCCAGGAGAAAACTAGGCGGATAAAACCCTTCTCGGATAATCCTGTACATCGTGTACTTTTGGGTTAATTAAATGTTATCGTCGTTAATTCTTGTAAGGGTTATTGTTGGCATTTATGAAACTTAGGGGTTACCTATGTTTGTTCTTTTATCGTTATTAAATTTTAGTTTATAAAAGATAATAATTAAAGTAGTAAATTGTATAATAATATAATAATAATAATAATAATAATAATAATATAATAATAATAATAATAATAATAATAATAATCATAATCATAATAAAGTTAATAATAATAATAATAATACAATAATAATAACTAACAAAAATAATAACACTAATAATAACTAAGAAAAAATAATATTATCATCCATATTAATAACTTGTAGAATATATTAAACTTAAAAGGGTTTAAAAGAAGTTAGGGGGCTTTATTGTCAATGTTGAAACTTTAAAAGAAGGTTTTAAACATAAAATGTTAACAATAAAACTTCAGGGACTAAATGTGTCACAATCCAAACCAACTCCCCCTCTTCTCTCCCCCCCCCCGTTTTTCCGGTGGTGTCGGCCACCCTCCGGCCGCGGCTCCGGCCGTCCCTAAACCCATCAAAACCTCTCTTAATTTTCGTTACCCAACCGTTCCAAACGCTTCGTGAGCATGATTCGAACACCCTATGAACCTTAATTGCAATTAACGTCGGTTATGAACCCGAACAAATGAGTAACCGAAACCTCTTTAATCATAGATCCGTTCGAGCATTTAAATGTAATTACAGCCTAATTAAACCAACCCAAAACAATCATCTAAGTAATCCTAATCGATTACATCTCTCAATTGCACCTGAAACAAATCCAACCACTGAATTCCATTGACACTTTCATCGCTAACCTGCAACTGGTCGAACACCAACATCGAGAGTTCAAAATCCAAAATTGGTTAAGGTCTTTGACTTGTGATTATCCTTTGAAGCTTCGAATCAAGTTAATTTGGCTATAATCGTCATTTGAGCATCAAACAAATCGTACGAACTCCCGACCTGTTCATCCTTCATTCTGGTGTCTAACACTTTGATACCAGGTAATTGTTCACAGTTACACGTTCGATTATACATGGGGAACAAAAGCCCCAAATTTAATTTGGTTAATAATATAGTTTGATGCTTCAATTTGGAATCAATCGAATTAGGGTTCTTGGATTGGGGGGGGGGGGTTTACTGGTTTTGTTTTAAAAGATAAAGGAAACGGGTTTATGTCAGGCATAGGCGACCTCGCCTAATGGTAACTGTCCCCATCAGAACCTGGAGGTCCCGGTTTGACCCCGGGCCACTCCACTTTTTGTTTGAGGCTTTTTAACCTTCTATAACATTCTTAATATTTTAAAATTATAAAAAACATTTTATAAAAGCGAAAATTTTAGATGTTTCTAAATATTGTCTAGAAGTTTATTTTTACAAAATAAATGATATAATTAGTTAATTTTTATAAAAAAGGGATTTTTAATGTTGATTAACTATTTAAATTATTATTTGTTCAAAAGATATATTTAGATTATTTCTTATAAGTTAAACTTAAAATATGGTTTTAATCTAATAAATAGTTCTTTGTTCAAATAATATGTTTAAATTATTTTCTTATAAAATAGACCTTAAATATTGTTATAACTCATCTAATCATTATTTGTTCAAATAAAAAATATATATTATTGTTTAAAATAAGAGTTATCTTAAAAAAATTTGTTTTAAATTATGTTTAGACTTTGGGACAAATGTTTTCCTTATTTCGTAGTATTAAAACGATTAAATAATATATTGACAAAGCATAACCAAAATTATCATGTTAGTTGGGTTATAAATTATTAACATCCCAAAATCCAATTAAAACCTTAGTTTCCATTAAAACGTTAAACCTATTTAATTTAACCTTAACCTTGTGAATACATATATTTTAGGTGCATTGTGAAGGACTACCTTGAATCGACGCTTTTGATTATTTTCTTATTAATCATCCAATAAATACTTTTGATCATGTGAGTATTTCCATACCCCTTTTTGCTTATTTCACACATTGGGGTGCGAAACATGTTAACTTATTATCATTGCACTTGTAAACTTATTTGAGACTTGTAATCTTTATGGCAATTCGTCATGTAAAGTTGTGGTTAGTTGAACTTTTGTGGTTACCATGTTATGGCGTTATATGTACAATCATTAACTATGCTAGCCCAGCGAAGTCATAGATCTATGGGTAAGACAAGCCTGCTTGGTTGATCCAAGTACACTTAGCTGATCGTATATACTTTTAACGTTTGAGACTTGTAAAACTTTTGTCGAGGTTGATGTTGTCATTGTTCATAACATCCCTAATCACTTTATTCACTAACTCATGACTTGAATCCCATCTTTTATATAATCTATGTATTAAAAACTATGGAATGCTTACCAACATGATTGTTGACCTTTTATTTTTAACATGTTTCAGGAAATGCCCAAGTTTGATTATCTACACATTGAAGCTTGCACATCTAGGAAGACCTAGATTAATAAATAAATAGAATGAATTGTTACATTCTATGTTATGCTTTTATTTCCTTTGAGACTTATATTTGTAATGTGACAAATGAACTTATGTTTAAACTATATTTGGATTATTAATAGCGTTATGTGGCTATGAACGATCTTAACTCTCACTCCTCGACGTTTCCGCCGTCAAGGTTGGGGTGTGACAGATTGGTATCAGAGCCCATAACTATAGGGATCTAGGTTATTAGAAATGGTGACCTAGGCTATAGTATGCATGAACCTTATAGAGTATATTTCTATCTTGTAAATTATATACTTTTCATGCTACATAATGCTATGCCTCTTATGTGCAATTTGATGCCTTAGTGTAGGATTGCCTAAACATTGTTATGTGTCTCCCTAAACTTAACTTTGACTCTTTGACTCTCCCCGAACATTAACTCTCTTAATCTTATTCTCGTCGACACGTGAAATCTTATGCTTATGTTATGACTTGGATCTTTAGACGTTATGTCTAATCTATATAAATCTCATCAAGGTTTTGATTCTATGAACCTAAGAAATATTGTGTGACACATAGACACCTGCATCCTGGTTTTCCTGGCAAAAGGCCCTCGGGCTAAGGCAAGCATATCGCATAAATCCTACAGGACTAGTTATGCTTACCTGGGGATTTCTGGGATGAGTGATAAACTATGGTCAACATACACAAGTTCTAAGGTAAATGGGTCAATTCACCTTGACGTGTCAATGTTTTCAAATGGTAATGCGTTACCAAATGGAAACATCCCGTGTACCTTATACCCTTAGCTTATCTTTGTTAAACTACTATCTTTGCTATCCCCGCTCTGTAACTAACTCATTTTTGTATATCCAGCATGTCTCGTCACCATGGAAAGCGTGGAAGTTCCGACTGTAAGCTGGTGCCATGATTGCCCGACAAATGGCTGCCGTTCTCCCGACTATGGTTGCTGAACTCAATAGCACACTAATGGCTAATAGCAACAACAACAACACCAATGGAACAATAGTGGTGCTAATGGAGACAATAGCAACAATCAAAATGGGAACAATCAACAAGGGAACAACGTACTTGCACCTTCAAACACTTTAACTCGTGCAAACCCACTAGCTTTAGTGGAAAAGAAGGAGCCACTGGACTTCTCGAGTGGTTTGAAAGTATGGAGATACGTTCATTGTTAGCGAGTGTCCCAACGAGTTCAAGGTTCTCTATGCCACAAGTGTTCTTCACAACGAGCACTCACATGGTGGAATAGTGAAAAGAGAAACCGTGGAACTGAGATTGCTTTGGCCTTGCCCTGGAGGAATTCAAGGAGGTTATGATTCAAAAGTTTTGTCCAAGGAGCGAGTTACAAAATCTAGAGGAGGAATTCTGGAATCTCAAACAAGATGGTGGGAATCATTTGGCTTATTCCACCCGGCATCATGAGTTGAGTATGCTCCTACCACACATGGTGGACACCGTGCCCCGTAACATTGAGAATTTATCAAGGGGGTGCCACCTCAAATTCAAGATGCCGTGGTGGGTAGTAGGCCCACAACTTTGGAGGAAGCAATTACCATCACTGCATAGCTCACCGAGAATCATATAAGAGCTGGCACTATGTCGGCAAAGGGTTCCAAGTCTGTTACGAAGGTGATACCAGAGGCAACAAAGGAGGTAAGGACGAGTCATCTTCTCAAAAAAAAAGCGTAAGTTCATTCCGACGCAACTACGCCGTGACCGCCCCTAATGCTCCTCAAAAACAAATGGTGGTTGCGAATCAAGCTCCCATGCTAAAGTTTATGCTGGTCCACATCCTATGTGTAACACGTGCAAGTACCATCATTCAAGCAACATTCCATGCCGAGTCTGCTCGCTGTGTGGAAAGTATGGTCATTTGGTGGCTACCTGTCTTCGTGCACCAAATAAGACTGCCATGCTTACCAACCGGACCTGCTACAACTGTGGCGAGGCTGGCCATATTCTCCCTCAATGTCCTCGCAATGCGGGAACTGTGCCACCAGCTCGTGGAAGGGCTTTCAATATCAACGCCAACCAAGCACAAGCCAACAACGACGTGGTGAATGGTACGCCGTTAAATTTCTTCTAGTCCTTTTCTTGTCTTGCAAAATTTCCTATCTATGTTCATCATACCAATAATAGGTTGTTACCAAACAGGTATGTATCTTGTAAATAATCATTATGCATCTGTATTGTTTGATTGGGGTGCCGATAGGAGTTTCGTGTCCTTGGAATTTGAGTCTTTACTTTCTAAACCGCGCGTCAACCTAGAAAGATCTTTCACGGTCGAAGTCGCCGATGGAAAATCTATTGTGTGGACGTCGTAATACGTGACTGCACTTTAAGCCTTAACGAACACGAGTTCTTCGTCGACCTTATTCCTATGCAATTGGGAAGCTTTGATGTTATCATGGTATGGATTGGTTCGCCAAACATCGTGCGGAAATTCTATGTTTTGAGAAGTGTATCCGAATTCCTTTACCGACTGGAGATACTTTGAAGGTCTTTAGGGAGAATCATCCTAAAGACTCAAACTCATGTCTTGTATCAAGGCTCGCAAGTGCTTAAGTAAAAACTACATGGCTTTCATGGCATATGTAGTTAATACGAAAGCCAAGGGTAAGGAGTTGAAAGACATTCCTGTTGTGCGAGACTTTCCCGAGGTTTTTCCCGAGGATCTAAAGGGTTACCTCCCGTGCGAGAAGTTGAGTTCAAGATTGACTTAATCCCTGGCGCAAACCCTGTGGCTAAATCACCTTATCGTCTTGCACCGTCTGAAATGCAAGAATTAGCTAGTCAATTGCAAGAGTTGACCGATAAGGGTTTCATTCGCCCTAGCTCATCACCGGGGGGTGCACCTGTACTGTTTGTGAAGAAGAAGGATGGTTCATTTCGTATGTGCATCGACTACCGGGAACTCAACAAGCTTACTATCAAAAACCGATACCCTCTTCCTCGAATCGATGATCTCTTCGACCAACTTCAGGGGCAACTCAATTCTCAAAGATCGATCTACGTTCTGGGTATCATCAACTACGTGTTCACGATGATGACATTCCAAAGACCGCTTTTCGTACTCGATATGGGCACTACGAGTTCATGGTTATGCATTTTGGTTTGAGCAATGCACCTGTCGTGTTCATGGATCTCATTAATCGAGTATGTAAACCGTATTTGGATAAATTCGTAATCGTATTCATTGATGACATTCTTATCTATTCCAAGACGAAAGTCGATCACGAGACACACTTGCGACAAGTTCTTGAACTTTTGAAGAAGGAGCAATTGTACGCTAAGTTTTCCAAGTGTGAATTTTGGTTGGAAGAAGTTCAATTCTTAGGGCATGTGGTGAATAGCCAAGGTATTCACGTTGATTCTGCTAAGATTGAAGCAGTGAAGAATTGGTGCATTCCCACAACCCCAACGAGGTTCGTTCTTTTCTGGGTTTAGCGGGATTACCATAGGTTCATAGCGAATTTCTCGAAGATTGCTAAACCATTAACGGCGCTAACCCAAAAGAATCGACTCTTTGAATGGGGACCCGAGCAAGAAGAGGCTTTCGAGACATTAAAACGCAAGTTGTGCAACGCTCCTATTCTCACACTTCCCGATGGAAATGATGACTTTACTATATATGCGATGCATCTAATCAAGGTCTTGGTTGTGTGCTCATGCAACGAGGTAAAGTTATAGCATACGCGTCGAGGCATTGAAGGTTCATGAAGTGAACTACACAACTCACGATCTCGAACTTGGTGCTGTGGTTTTCGCATTGAAGATTTGGCGACACTATTTATATGGGACGCAATGCATAGTCTACACCGATCATAAGAGTCTCCAACACGTGTTTAACCAAAAGGATCTCAACATGAGACAAAGACGATGGATCGAGTTAATTAGCGACTACAACTGCGATATTCGCTACCATCCTGGAAAGGCGAATGTTGTAGCCGACGCGCTAAGTCGCAAGGTTCACAATAAGACTGTCTCGCTTCAAGAAATTCGAGATCGAAGGCAATGGTTTGATACGCTAGGAGAATTTGATACCAAGATTCATGTGGATGTCAACGAGGCTACTATCATGCTCCAAAACATAAGGATCGATAGTGACCTCGAGTTGTGCATTCGCGAGGCTCAACAAGCGGCACTTACTGACGAAGGAAGGATGAAGATTTGATGTCTAATGTTCGGTCACAACTGGAGACAAAACCGAATGGCATGTGGTATTTCTTGAATCGACTTTGGATCCCGAATCGTGACAACTTTCGACACTTCATTATGAACGAAGCTCATCAAACCCGATATTCCATTCATCCTGGCTCCGATAAGATGTACATGGACTTTCGTGGTCAATATTGGTGGCCTGAATGAAAAAGATATCGCGTCTTATGTTTCTAAGTGTCTCACGTGTGCAAGGGTCAAAGCCGAGCATCACGACCAGGTGGTTTACTTGAGCAACCTGAAATCCTATGTGGAAATAGGAACATATATCCATGGATTTCATAACCAAGTTACCTCGTACACCTCGTGGTCATGATAGTATTTGGGTCATCGTTGACCGTTTGACCAAGACAACACATTTCATAACCATACGAGATACGTACAAGGTTTCAAGGCTAGCCCGAATCTATATTGATGAAATTGTGAGTCATCATGACGTGCCCTTACACATCATTTCCGATCGAGATGCTCGTTTCACTTCGCACTTTGGTCTTCGATGCAAGAACTCTTGGGAACTCAATTGGATTTAAGTACGGCTTACCATCCTCAAACCGATGGTCAAACCGAACGAACAATCCAAACCCTCGAGGATCTGCTACGTCTTTGTGTCCTTGATTTTGGTGGTGATTGGGATACGCATTTATCGCTCGCGGAATTTTCGTATAACAATAGTTATCACTCAAGTATCAAGATGGCACCATTCGAGGCTTTGTATGGTCGTAAATGTCGTTCTCCGATCTGTTGGACTGACATTGGGGAAAATCTTATCACTGGTCCGGAACTTATTCAGGAAACGACTGACAAAGTTTCCAAGATTCGAAATAACCTTGAGGTGGCTAGAAGTCGCCAAAAGAGTTATGCCGATAAAAGACGCAAACCGTTGGAGTTTCAAGTCGACGACATGGTTCTTCTTAAAGTCTCTCCATGGAAGGGTGTTGTACGTTTTGGGAAGAAGGGTAAGTTAGCCCCATGCTTTGTAGGACCTTTCAAGATTCTGAAAAGAATTGGGAAAGTGGCTTACAAACTAGAGTTACCTTCTGAACTTAGCGGAGTTCATCCTGTCTTTCATGTCTCAAACTTGAGGAAGTGCCTGGCTGATGAAATTTGCATGTTTCACTAGAGGAAATTCAAATTGATGAGTCATTGCATTTCGTTGAGAAGCCTGTTGAGATTATGGATCGCACCCTGAAGAAGACCCGAACAACTACCACACCTATCGTTAAAGTCCGTTGGGAAAACAAACGTGGAGCGGAGTTCACTTGGGAGCGTGAGGATCATATGAAGGAGAGATACCCGCATTTGTTCTCTTAGCTTTATCTTAATTTCGGGACGAAATTCTTCTAAGTTGGGGAGACTGTAACATCGTGTACTTTTGGGTTAATTAAATGTTATCGTCGTTAATTCTTGTAAGGGTTATTGTTGGCATTTATGAAACTTAGGGGTTACCTATGTTGTTCTTTTATCGTTATTAAATTTTAGTTTATAAAAGATAATAATTAAGTAGTAAATTGTATAATAATAATAATATAATAATAATAATAAAATAATAATAAAATAACTAATAATAATAATCATAATCATAATAAAGTTAATAATAATAATAATAATAACGTTAATAATAATAACTAACAAAAATAATAACACTAATAATAACTAAGAAAAATAACAATATTATCATCCATATTAATAACTTGTAGAATATGTTAAACTTAAAAGGGTTTAAAAGAAGTTAGGGGGCTTTATTGTCAATGTTGAAACTTTAAAAGAAGGTTTTAAACATAAAATGTTAACAATAAAACTTCAGGGACTAAATGTGTCACAATCCAAACCAACTCCCCCTCTTTCTTCCCCCCCCCCATTTTTCCGGTGGTGTCCGGCCACCCTCCGGCCGCGGCTCCGGCCGTCCCTAAACCCATCAAAACCTCTTAATTTTCGTTACCCAACCGTTCCAAACTCTTCGTGAGCATAATTCGAACACCACTATGAACCTTAATTGCAATTAAACGTCGGTTATGAACCCGAACGAATGAGTAACCGAAACCTCTTTAATCATAGATCCGTTCGAGCATTTAACTGTAATTACAGCCTAATTAAACCAACCCAAAACAATCATCTAAGTAATCCTAATCGATTACATCTCTCAATTGCACCTGAAACAAATCCAACCACTGAATTCCATTGACACTTTTCATCGCTAACCTGCAACTGGTCGAACACCAACATCGAGTTTCAAAATCCGAAATTGGTTAAGGGCTTTGACTTGTGATTATCCTTTGAAGCTTCGAATCAAGTTAATTTGGCTATAATCGTCATTTGAGCATCAAACAAATCGTACGAACTCCCGACCTGTTCATCCTTCATTCTGGTGTCTAACACTTTGATACCAGGTAATTGTTCACAGTTACATGTTCGATTATACATGGGGAACAAAAGCCCCAAATTTAATTTGGTTAATAACATAGTTTGATGCTTCAATTTGGAATCAATCGAATTAGGGTTCTTGGATTTGGGGGGGGGGGGGGTTTACTGGTTTTGTTTTAAAAGATAAAGGAAACGGGTTTATGTCAGGCATAGGCGACCTCGCCTAATGGTAACTCGTCCCCATCAGAACCTGGAGGTCCCGGGTTCGACCCCGGGCCACTCCACATTTTTGTTTGAGGCTTTTTAACCTTCTATAACATTCTTAAATATTTTAAAAATTATAAAAAGACATTTTATAAAAGCTGAAAATTTTAGATGTTTCTAAATATTGTCTAGAAGTTTATTTTTACAAAATAAATGATATAATTAGTTAAATTTTTATAAAAAATGGATTTTTAATGTTGATTAACTATTTAAATTATTATTTGTTCAAAAGATATATTTAGATTATTTCTTATAAGTTAAACTTAAAATATGGTTTTAATCTAATAAATAGTTCTTTGTTCAAATAATATGTTTAAATTATTTTCTTATAAAATAGACCTTAAATATTGTTATAACTCATCTAATCATTATTTGTTCAAATAAAAATATATATTATTGTTTAAAATAAGAGTTATCTTAAAAAAAATTTGTTTTAAATTATGTTTAGACTTTGGGACAAATGTTTTTCCTTATCGTAGTATTAAAACGATTAAATAATATATTGACAAAGCATAACCAAAATTTATCATGTTAGTTGGGTTATAAATTATTAACATCCCAAAATCCAATTAAAACCTTAGTTTCCATTAAAACGTTAAACCTATTTTAATTTAACCTTAACCTTGTGAATACATATATTTTAGGTGCATTGTGAAGGACCACTTTGAATCGACGCTTTTGATTATTTTCTTATTAATCATCCAATAAATACTTTTGATCATGTGAGTATTTTCATACCCCTTTTTGCTTATTTTCACACTTTGGGTCGAAACATGTTAACTTATTATCATTGCACTTGTAAACTTATTTGAGACTTGTAATCTTTATGGCAATTCGTCATGTAAAGTTGTGGTTAGTTGAACTTTTGTGGTTACCATGTTATGGCGTTATATGTACAATCATTAACTATTGCTAGCCCAGCGAAGTCATAGATCTATGGGTAAGACAAGCCTGCTTGGTTGATCCAAGTACACTTAGCTGATCGTATATACTTTTAACGTTTGAGACTTGTAAAACTTTTGTCGAGGTTTGATTGTTGCATTGTTCATAACATCCCTAATCACTTTATTCACTAACTCATGACTTGAATCGCCATCTTTTATATAATCTATGTATTAAAAACTATGGAATGCTTACCAACATGATTGTTGACCTTTTTATTTTTAACATGTTTCAGGAAATGCCCAAGTTTGATTATCTACACATTGAAGCTTGCACATCTAGGAATAGACCTAGATTAATAAATAAAATAGAATGAATTGTTACATTCTATGTTATGCTTTTATTTCCTTTGAGACTTATATTTGTAATGTGACAAATGGAACTTATGTTTAAACTATATTTGGATTATTAATAGCGTTATGTGACTATGAACGATCTTAACTCTCACTCCTCGACGTTTCCGCCGTCAAGGTTGGGTTGTGACAATTCCTGGAGTTGGCTAGAGAGTTCTTGCATTTCAGATGGTGCGAGTCGGTAAGGTGATTTGGCCACGGGGCTTGCTCCCGGGATCAAGTCGATTTTGAATTCAACTTCCCGTAAAGGAGGTAACCCACTAAGGTCATCGGGAAAAACTTCAGGGAATTCTCGTACAACTGGAACATCCTTGAGTTCCTTCCCTTTGACTTTGGTGTTGACTACGTAAGCCAAGAATGCCGGATAACTCTTACTCAGGCACTTTCGAGCTTGAGTGCATGACATAAGCTTGAGTCCTTTGGAAGACCATTCACCGAACACCTTCATCGTGTCACAGGAGGTAAGGGCATGCGAATACACTTCTCAAAACAAACGATCTCAGCATGATTCTTCGATAACCAATCCATGCCAATAATGACGTCGAAACTCCCGAGCTTCATAGGAATGAGGTCGATAAGAAATTTATGATCGTCGAGACACAATAGGCAATCGCGGATGACCACGTCGACGGTGATCGGTTCCCCATCGGCAACTTCAACGGTGAGAGGTCTTTCCAAATTCGCACGAGGTTTAGCAAGTGTCGGTTCGAATTCTAAAGAAACGAAACTCTTATCGGCACCCGAATCAAATAGTACGTAAGCATAGGTATCATTAATAAGAAACATACCTATGTAGGTTTAAAAGGCACTTAGGGCATAAACCAGGAATTTTTTTTTAGAGAAATTCTACGGAGATAGGGTTGAAAGTTACGTACCGTTCACCACATCGTTGTTCGCCTGAGCTTGGTTTTCATTGATGTTGAAGGCACGTCCACGAGCTTGTGGAACATTACCCACAAGACGAGGGCATTGGGGTCGGTATTGACCCGGTTCTCCGCAATTGTAGCAGGCCCGGTTTGGTTCCGTCACTGCGTTCCCCATTGCTCGGCGACACGTTGCCACGAGATGCCCGTACTTGCCGCATAGTGTGCAGATGCGACACGGGAGATTCCCCGGATGATGGTACTTACATGTGTTGCACATAGGTAGAGGGCCTGCATAAGCCCTTGCCACGGGCACTTGTGCTGCCGGTGCAGCCCCGGGAACACACTGTCTCTGGGGTGGCTTAGGAGCGGCCACGGCGTAGTTCCGTGCCGGTACAAACTTCCTCTTCTTGTTATCGAGCTTAACCTCCTTGACTTCCACGGGGGTCGTCTTCTCGGTTTTCTTAGCACCCTTCGCAGACATAGTGCCCGCTCGGATGTGGTTCTCTGTCAGCTGTGCAGTGATGGTGATGGCTTCTTCCAGTGTTACGGGTCGGCTACCCACAACGCATCCTGAATCTGAGGTGGCACACCCTTAATAAATTTTTCCACACTCCGTGAAACAGTATCCACCATGTGTGGCAGCAGTATGCTCAGCTCATGATGACGAAGAATACGCCAGATGGTTCCCGCCATCTTGTTTCAGGTTCCAGAATTCCTCCTCCAGTTTCTGGATTTCGCTTCTCGGGCAAAACTTGGCGATGGCTATGTTTTTGAATTCTTCCCAAGTAAGGCCAAGATCGCGTCGGGACCTCGGTTTCTCTTTCACTGTTCCACCACGTTAAGGCCCTTTGTGCAATATACTGGTGGCATACCTCACCTTGAGTGCTTCAGGACACTCACAGTTGGCGAAGGTGTTCTCCATTCCTTCAAACCATTCCAGGAGACCGGTGGCACCTTCCTTGCCACTGAAACTGGGAGGCTTGCACGAACTAAAGTGTTTGAAAGTGCACGCCTGGTTGTTACGGCCTTGGTTTGCACTATTTTCTCCTTGCCGTTGCTGTTGCTTGTGACGTTGGCGATCATGGTGCTGCTGAGTTCAGCCACCATAGTCGGGATGACCGCAGCCATTTGCCGGGCAATCATGGCGGCAAGCTTACGGCCGGATCTTCCTCGGTTCCATGGTAACGAGACATGCTGGAAAAATATAAATTGGATTAGGATCGGTTAAAAGGGTAATAAGGATGGACAGTTAAAGTAAGAATCATGGGTTATACGGAATGATTCCATTTGATGACGCATCATCATTTGGAAACGTTGACACGTCAAGATGAATTGACCCATTCGCCTCAAAACTGGTGTATGTTGGCCATAGTTTATCACTCATCCCGGAAATCCCCAGGTAAGCATGACTGGTCCCGTAGGATTTATACGAAATTCTTACCTTAGCCTGAGGGCCTTTTGCCAGGAAAACCAGGATACAGGTGTCTACGTACCACACTAGTTCTATGGTTCATGGGATCAAAAATCTTGATGAGATATTTATAGGATTAGAGCTTAAGTCTAAGAATTTCTATCAATAAGTTCCACTTTGAGATGAAGAAAGATTTAAGGAGTAGCAGTTGTCGGGAGAATCAATGTTTAAGATAAGTCTAGGGGAGACGGGTAACAATACGTATTTATGCAAAGAGGCACCTATACTAAGGCATCACATTGCACATAAGGCATAGCGTTAGGCAACATGCAAAACAATATGTATGTATTCATAAGAATACCATCCTATAAGGATCATGCATAAACTATAGTCTAGGTCACCATTTCTAATAACCCAGTTCCCTATAGTTATGGGCTCTGATACCAATCTGTCACACCCCAACCATGACGGTGGAAACGTCGAAGTGTGAGGGTTAAGATTGTTCACAGCCACATAACGCTATGTTAAAATATAAATGCCATTAATCAATTGTTTTCAAACATCACATACATCCACGCCTTACAAGAAAATAAATAAACAAAAAGGAATCCAAATGTTCATTTAAGTCTAGGTCCATATCCTAAGCTTAAGCGTTTCTTCAGTCATCATTAAACTTGCACATTACCTGAAACATGTTGAAAGTAAAGTCAACTAGCATGTTGGTGAGTTCTCATGGTTTTAAAATACAATAAGTATATATCATGAGAAAGAATGTGGCAATTCTAGTCAATGGTCACAAGATAGTAAGTATATAGAACATGCATAGTTACAATCAAACCTTGACTGAATAATATGAAGTGTATTTGGTTCCCTAGTGCACAAGCATACGGCTCCTAGGAGCCGGCAATCCCTCGGCTTTAGCACCAATAGGCTTGTCAGGCCCAAAGATCTAAGACTTCGCCAGGCTAGTTATAGTTAATGATTGCACACGTATGCCACATCTCATATACAACTTAACATATTCAAATAACCACGACTATGTAAAGAATTGCACGTGCGTAATAAGTATCAAAGCGTGTATGAGTATGTTTGTATAACCAACATGTTTCACCCCGAAAGGTGTAAAATATATGTAAAATGGGGCATAAGAACTCACATGATAATAAGAAAACTTGAAGATGAAATAAGAATAACCACGAATAAGATTTCCAACACAAACGTCACAAGGCACCTAAATAAGAATAGGTAACGCGTTATAATTGGTTTGATGATTAATTATTATGTTTTAAGGTTCTCAATTATAAATTGAATAGAGGTTGACAACTATTCACATTTATTTTATTTATAATAATCAGGTTAATGGAACGAAAGGATAAATAGAATTATTGCGCGTAAGAGAAAGGTTAATATAAATAAAGAAAACTAATCGCACGCTAAACCGATTTATATAGGTTGTATATATTGATTATAATAAGTGAAGAAATATATATATATATATATATATATATACATACTTTGATATGTTTATATAATATAAGTATATATGTATAAGTAATTAATCATTCTAATTGTTTGACAATATATATACATGCATATATATATACATATATATATATATGTGTGTTTATATATATATATATTACAATGTATATATAGGTAAGAATAAGTAATCATTCAAATTGTTTGCCAATATATACATGCATATATATATACATATGCATATATTTTAAATAATTTAAAATATTTTTACACAAGTATTATCTTTTCACATAACAACATTATTTTAAATAATTCAAAATAAGGAATAATACCACAATGTATTTTAAATTCAAACATATTTATAAACCTTTGATTTAATTAAAAAAATAATATAAATAAATAAATAAATTCTGAATTTATAAAATAAATTTCTTAGAAATTTTCAGAATTGAAATATAAAAGAAATAAATAATAACAGAAAAGAAAAGGGAAAGAAAAGAACAAAAAATAAAAAGGGGAAAGGGGGTTTGCCCGGGGTCGAACCCGGTCTCCCCTAGGAGATGGGATGCGGGAACCAGTGAACCAGGGCCGTGGCCTTGGTTCACTTCGGTTTGTTTTAATTTTAACAAAGCTTCCCTGGTTTTCCCCCAAATCCGATAAACCCTAATTTCAACCGATCCACAATTGACCTTCGATTCGATGTTAGACACCCAAATCGTCATAGGGCTTTTGATCCTTGGACTAAAACGAGTAGTTAACAGGTTCTAATTACCTGTTTTGATTAAGTTTTGAGTGATTTCAAGATCAACTCAGCTTCGGGCGTTCGCGAATTAAGGCTTTATAATTGGGAGGTTTTCTTGCGAAATTGAGAGTTTAGAGAGTTTAGGAACTTCAAAATGAATCCAAAGCCCTCAATTTATAGCTTTGATTTCACGGTTTCGGGCTTAACACGCTCGATTGAAACCGCGTTCGAAGAATTACCATAGTTAATATATTCGCGCTGTTAATTGGCAATTCTAATTGATTACCGATTGGTAAAGCCGCGCACTATGATTCAGGGTGATTAATTTGATTGAATTGCAGTTTTAGGCAAGATTTGATTGCGGTGATTGACTCGGTTGGTTCGAGGTTTGATTTGGAAAGGTTAGACGCGTGATAACACAAATTGAATTGGGGTTCGTGTTCGCATCATGGGGCCGAGGGTTTGGGCGGTTTGATTGGGTCAAAAATGCTTTTAAAATGACGATTTGCACCTCGTCGGAGCTCGCCGGAGCTTGCCGGCGCCGTTGCCGGAAAAGCGGGGAACCAGATTGGAGTTTGGGCAATTTACACAACTGGCCCCTCCACTTTGTGTTTCATAACATTATGCTTAAAATCTTAATTTAATGTTTCATAATTTGCATTAAGACCCCCTCAACTTTTTAAACCTTAATTATTCAAGTTTTATTATTATTATATTATTATTATTATTATTATTTGTATTTATTATTACCATCATTATTATTATAGTTGTAATTGTTACTTTTAAAGTTATTATTATCATTATTATTATTTTGTTATTAAAATTATTATTATTATTATTATTATTGATCTCATCATTACTATTATTTTATTAAAGAATTAAACTTTACAAACGAGGCCACGCACAAACATAAATAAATAATGACGGCAAAATACAGGATGTTACAGTAACACCGATATTACAATATACGTAACGCTGTTGGTATATATACATAACAAAACTGTTGCGTATACGTAACACTGTTGTTACATGTATTTAACAATGTTTGCTTATTTAATATCCTCTTGTATTTTTGAAGATACTCAACTTGTATTTGCATTGATTATAACAATGTTTCACTTGTATTATGTGTTATACCTACATATGCATATATGACAATGATTGTATATATATATAGAAACATTAATCAATGTGGTTTAGATGGTAAAAAAATTTAAGATTGGATTTGATGGTGAAAATGAAGTTTGACTAGTGTACATATACGTAACACATTGTTTCATATACATAGAACATAGTACATATACGTAACACAATGTTACATTTTGAATTACTATTGCTTAACGTGGTTGCATCTATGGTTTTTGTTCATATTCAATTATATATTCAAAATTTAGTATAATTTAATGTTTAAATTTAAATAATGTCAATAAAATAAAATAAGAGAGAGAATGAAAGGTTTTAATATATAAATTAAGAAAAAGGAGAGATAATAAGTGATTTTAAGGACTTCATTAATTTGAAAACATTTCCATATGATTTGTATTTATTTTACCTATTATGCCCCTACAACTTTTTAACTAAATACATTAAACATCAATTAATTACAATCATACCACTAAACAACCTCTCAATCATAGATAAAAAAACAATGGTTATAAAGTGATTTTTCTTAGTTTTTAATATATATATATATATATAAATACTCACACACAATGTTATGTTTCTTTATGTATATGTTTAAATTATAAGTGTAAACAAATTATTACAAGTGTAAGTTACTTACACTTCGAAAAATATTTGAAGACATAAGTGTAACTTACACATGTAATAACTTTTTAACACTATGAATTTACAGCTATACATAAGCTAACATAACGTTGTATATGTGTGATGACGTTATTTTAACAAAAAAAGTAATAATTTTGTTTGATCTTGATGAAGTTAACATAGTTATTGCAATAAATGAGGGTTAACTCGATCCCTTCCCTATAACAATATTATTTATATAGATATATATTTAATATGTGAATAAAAATTATATAAACAAGAAAACTTGTTTAGGCTTGCAAGCTGGTTCGAGCTTGATATCTAAAGGCCCAAACTTAAGCTCGTTTAGTAAATTCTTGAAATATAAAGAAGATCCAATTCAATAACAAACACATTAAATATATTGGTATAGTAATTTTTTATTCTAATATGTGGTATTTTTTGGTTATTTTTTCATGATAAATGAGTTATAGGTTGGATTGATGAAGTAGGAGTAGAGGTGGCTTTTGATGTTTGGAACAATGACTGTGGCTGAGTTGTTGGGCCACTATCTGATAGGTATCTATGTGTTTATATATAGTTGATGGTCTTGTATTGAGCAAAGAAGTGACAACCTTCTTCTTAAAGGTTTCACACATATAGTACATATGTTCTTGATCTTAATTGGGATTTTTTTTCATCTTGTCATCATCATCTTGAGTAGCAATCCCTTCTCACTCTTCTTTCATATCAAACTCTTATTTTTTGTCTAGGGTTTCTCGTCACAATGACGATTCCCGTTTTTTCGTTTTGAGTCTTGTTAGTCTTTTGTTGATCTAGTGATGCATAAATCTTTTGATTGAACTTGTTCAGTTTTTGGGTGCAAACAACTTTCTTTTTGGATGGATAAAGTTTAGACTTATCATTTTTTACACGAACCATAATATGAGCCCGGCCTTGAGCTCCTTTAAGATCGATTCCTTTTTTGGCACCGGGATAGGGTGGCGCAAAGCGACTTCGATCCCTATATTATTATTATACGTAATTATAATAAAGGGGAAACAAATCTCCTCAGATTAAGGGGTGTTAAAAAATATCCGAATCCGAAACCGAATCCGAAATATCCGAAAATCCGAAATTCGGATATCCGAAATTTCGGATATCCGAATTTCAGATATCCGAAATTTCGGATTCGGATTCGGATAGTAATTTTGAGAATTTTTGGATATTTCGGATATCCGAAATATCCAAAATATTTTTATAAATTTTTAAAAAATATTAATATTAATTAAATATTTTAGATATTTTCAGATATTTTGGTTATTTTAATAAATACTTTGGATATATGAAATAAATTTCAATAAAATTTATTATATTTTTACAAAATTTATCAAATAATACAACTTTTTTTGAAATTCGGATATCCGAACGGATATCCGAATCCGAATCCAAATTTTCGGATATCCGAAAATCGGATATCCGAAATTTCGGATTCGGATAGTGGATTTCACCCTATCCGAAAATGAACACCCCTACCTCAGATTACACATAAAACCTGATTCACCTATAAAAATTAAAAAAAATCTTAATACTTCCTAATTAAGGGGACAGAGTGATGTTTGACGTAGTCACTGCACACCAACCGTTGTTTCGCTAGCTTCTCATTTTGACGAATAGGTTCATACCGGAGTACACCACTCATGGTCAGAGGAGAGCCCGGAGGGAATGATGGATAAAGTTTAGACTTATCATTTTTGACACAAATCATAACATGAGCTCGGCCTCGAGCTCCTTTAAGATCGACTCGATTCGAGCCGATCCTGAGTAGCTTGCAAGCCAGCTTGGCTCGTTTACACCCAAATGACCCAATCCAACACACCACCTCTGTTGTACAATAGCCATTTCTTTATATTGATTTGTCCCAATAATAACATAACCGTATAAAGTTATGCAATCTACCACAACCGATTTGCAATTATAGTTTGCAAAAACCAAAACTTTATCATCCTTTTCATTTCTTTATGGGTTCCTTGTCCAATTGGTACACTTTTGAGATTCATACAACCCGAGTTAATATAAGAACTGTCACAATGACCACTAATTAAACATAAGTAATCACAGTTTGCATAAACCAAATTGTGTTATATTCTTCAATACTTTATGGGTATATAGTCCAAACCAAAAATATATAGGTCATGCATTATAGTAACTGTAAACTGAAAATCATCTTTATATGTTGATTTTTGTGCAGCAAGTTAACCATTAACATAGGGTTCCTATACTTTAGAACATAAGAAAAGCCCCAAATCTTAAAATCACAAACCATTGGAAACCAAAATGCTCAAACTAAAAACCAAATTACAGTTGGAAGGAAAAACAAAAATTTAGAGCAGAAAGAGTGGAGACAAAAAAAAAATTATCAAGTCAAAATAATTCGGTTGACATTTTAAAGTTTGACATTTTAAAGTTTGACATTTTAAAGTTTGACATTATGAAAACCTCGTAAGGTATTGTATAGACGTTAACTTCATGTCAACTTTGAGCAAGCCAACAAGCGATACAAACTCAAATTCAGGTTAAGTAATTGTAAAAACCTAGCTCGGCTTGGCTCGAAAATCAAAATACTGATTTGCATAACTTCACTGCAACAGACTTTATGCAAATTTCAAATGGTTATAATTAAAAAAGAAATAAATTATCAAACCATATCATATCATATCATAAACACCATATAATTTTAAAAAGTAGAAGTACCATTTCGATTACATCAAACTGAAATAAAAACAAGTGGAATGAAGCCAAACATTGGAGGTCAATTTGGAATACGATAACAAAAAGTAGATTAGATAGAAACACCTTCATTTCACCACCATAACCATCAGATCACTATGCTTTCACCTGCATTTTAAACACCAAACAAACAATTATGAACACTTAAACCAAACATAAATAACTCAGCCTGAATTAAAAACTAAAATGATTAAGTTAAACATGATATCATACCTATTAACAAGAGAATATGGTAGAAAGATAATCATGGTCTTCAGAAAATATTTGAAGATTCTTGATCTTCATGAGGAACGCGATCGCTTCCTCGTCAAACTCCACCAGATAACACAATCTGATCAGTTCAGAAAGCTGTGGCACAAGCTCTTCATTCTCCCATAACATCCTTCAGCAATCACTTCAGCAAAATGAGACGCGTGTTCTATAACATCCTTTTGACCGCAGCCTTCTTCCATCTTCTGCATAAACAACTTCGAGTTCTTTTTGTCCCAACGAATCATTCTCTCCGCTTCAACGTTCACCACATCTCCACAGGATAAAGATAAACTGTACTTCACTGTCATTGGCTCGACCGTCTCAAAAGCTTCAACTCCCAGTATACGACTACAGCTTCTTGTCTTCTTGCAATGTCAAGTTTAAGATCTGGATCAGCTAGAAAGCCCAGAATCAGTTTGAACAAACCTTTTTTGATGACCTTTTCTTTTGAATCAACGGGCTCGAATTTGACATGATCAACATCAGATAAGTTTTTCTGTGCTGATTCGGATATGGTACGAACACCAAGTTTGTTGTAGATATCCACAAGCTTGATTCGGGTTAGAGTTTTAGAACTTGGTTGAGGATACCAAACAAATATGGGACGAGAACAACTTTGGAAGAGGTCTGTTAAGAAAAGATCATCACCAATGAACACGTCCCTCTTGTCTGATAGAAAAATACCATCAGAATCAGGAGATGATACGGGGAGTTTTGATATATATTTACAGAAAGTTTCCTCTGTTTTTGAGTTCCAGTTTTTAACCACAAACTCCCAGAAAGCACAACATTCAGTATGTGTGATCTGACCTGAGCTTTCCCATTTTTTCCATAGATTGCAGTAATCATCTACAGATGGATGGACCTTCACATCAAAAACATTAGCAAAAAAATCAAGAATTTTCTTCTCATACTTGAATTTCTCCAAAACATTCAGTTGACCACCAAATAAATTGTTTTTGTCATGAAGAACACAATATTGAGGTGACACCCACTCTCCATTATCAGTTCCTCTTGGTATCCATATGTTTCTCTCGTCGTCTTCATCATCAGGCTTCCAATTAAATTCAGACAAATAATTGTAGTATCGGTTAATTCTTTCAAAATTAGACTGGGAGTCAAGGTGACTAGCAATCAACGGGCATCCTTTGTTAATATCAGTTATCACTTCTAAAAGATTAAGCTCATGTTTGTAGGATCTAATCCGAGATCCATAAAACTGTTCATCAATGAACGGACCATCATCACGTTTTAGGAAAGGATCCCAGTCAGGACAGAAAAGCAACACTGATTTGGATGTTTGTAACCAAAATGGGTTCTTAACCATTTCTTTTGGGACAATTTTTCACGAAATTTATCAGGAATTTCTGATGCACTTTCTTTCAGTCTCTTGACAGAATCAAGCAATGCATAAACACTTGCAGGAGTAATGCTACTTGAACACTCGGGTAATCGAAGTCCAGCAGCCACAAACTTTGCACCATCTTTAACATCAGTAACTACACCCAACTGTTTAAGCTCGACTTGATAATCATGGATCCCACTGCCATAGAACTTGTCACTGTCATCAATGAAAGGAAGGATGGATATTGGATAAACTGGTTTCCAATCGGTACCAAAAAGAATGCACTCATTCGGTGATCTGTAGTCACTAAGTTTAGTTTTAAGCCATTTCTCTTGGCGTACACACTTTTTGAATTCTTCTGGAAATTTAACCTTCATTTTCTTCAACTTTCTGAAGCATTCCAAAAAAGAAAAAACATTTTCTTTTGTGATGGAAGATGTTGAAGCCCGTTGCTTAAAAGTGCGAGAAAACTCTTTTGCAGCATCCTCAAACTCAACCATAACACCGATTTTCTCTAATTCATTCACCAATGAAAAGATGGACCTTCCATAGAAGTTTACATCAAGAATTGGGAACGATCCAAAGACGTGTAGAAGACAACTCCACTTAGATTTTGAAGTTACTAAAAAACATTCAGATGGACATCTGTAGCCCATGTTTGTCTTCAAACATTTGTTGTTTTTAATCGTTTTCACCAGCTTACCTGATGATTCTAATTTCTGTATGCACCTTAAAAACAGTAATATGCCTTCAGATGACAAAGAAGTCAACAAAGATGAGGACTTGAGATTGTTCGACACAAGCTCGTAACAATTCTCATCAAAATTTACCACCACACCAAGCAGTTTTAATTCTTCCTTGAAAGAAAGTATTTCTCCTCCATAGTACTTTTCATCAATGAAAGGAATGTCACTTAACTTGGAAGCAGCATTCCATTCATCACTGAACAAAACAGAGTTGCTTGGGATCATCTCACCACAAGATGTTCTAACCCATTTTTCTAGTTTGATAGTGTCAATGAATTCTTTACTAGAGATATAATGTGCTCCCAGATACTGAATAAATTTCAGTATTGAAATAACATTGTCTCTAGTAAGCTTTGAAGAAGTAGCAAGGGACATGAGACGCTTACCGATGAATTCACAAGCTTCTTTATTCTCAAATCGCACACCAACTGCTTTTAATTCCTCTTTGTATTTCCTTATGTCGCCACCATAGAAATATACATCTACCAACGGGATATCAACAAGCACTGATCCATTCTGTAAAACACTTCCACTCCATGATTCAAGCATGAATGACTCTGAAGGCGCCCTGTAGCCAGCACAACCACTTAAAGTGATTCTCAACCAGGAGCCATATTTAATGGAAGACATAAACCTTTCTGGTAGATGAACATTATATTTTCTCAAATTATTAAGCCAGTCTAGAAGCAAAAATGTGTTTGATTTAGTCAGGGGGGAAGAGAGAGTAGGAACTGCAGCATTAGGGGGAGAAAGATAGGGAACATCAGAAGCTCCAACGTAAGTTTTCATAAATGAAACAAGTTCTCCCCCTGAAGTTAAGTTACCAAAATATCTCAAAGACCAGGTGTAATCTTCTCCTAGCTCAACATAATTATGCTGCCTCCAAGGATTAGAACCAATAAGCTCTACCCATTTACTTCCATTAGCAGGTACAAGAACCCCATCTCTTTGTACCTTTACCTGCCCATAGTTATCAACAATCGGCATTTCACTACACAGTTTTTTAACTTGATTATCCCATAAGTACCTCTTATTCAAAGAGTGGTAGAGAAAATGAGCATAGGTAACAGCAAGCTTGCGATCGTTCTTGAGTGAAGGAATAAGATCATCAGCATATTCACTAACACTGACAAATTTAACCTTCACCTCCTCCATAAGCCACTTTTTTAAAGTATGCTTCTTCAAACATGCTCCTATAGCCACTTGTGTGTCAGCAGGCATAAAGAACATATCAAAGTGGAATTCTTTGTTCCAATTAATTAACCAAGAGATGTCATCAGAATCATCAGCAGCAAGAAGCTTGTTTGCACAGCCATTAATTTTTAACAAGTTAACTCTGCCATCCATACCAACATACTTTATAATCGGTATATGCTTGATGCTGGTCGTGGAAAACGAGGACCTCCAATTCTCTGCTATGAACACTAAAAGCTGCATATAAAGTTCCTCTGAGACTCCCATTACTAGATTAGATCCAGCAATGCATTTGGCATACCATTCATCATCTACAGCTTGGATTTCCAAGAACTCCAGAATGGAATTGTATTCCATTTGATCAAAATAAAAAGTAAGAAGATAGGTTCCATGGGATGAAATGTTAGAGAAACTAACGCCTTGACTCCTTGCATCATTCAATATGCTCCAAAATGCAGGCTCCAGCCTACCAACTTCATTGGGTTTACGAAACAGCTTCTGCCCCGTGTACGACTCACATGGAACAATAGTCTCGTTCATAAGCTTTGCTTTAATTGCATCCCGGACATGATTAGTTTTAAATGAGTAGATTCCTTGACAGGTAAGAACCTAAACTGGTTAGGAAGACTGGAAACTGGAGCAGTTTCGGAAGACTTTACCAATGAAGTAAACGCATTTAAAAAAGCAGCAGGTACACAATTAAGAATTCCCACATTCCATTTGTTGTCCCAAAGAATATTTTCCCTTGATGAGGCCAAAAGAAAATCTGCTTGGATTATGAATGGAAATTCGTAACTGTCTCGGTTGGTAAAAATGAATAGATGCCAGGCATGCTTGCACCTCGATTGAGTCTTCTCCCATTTGGAAAAGCTAATGTAATCACCCACTCCTCTACTTCAGCTCGGACATCAACTTTATTTTCCTGCTTCACAGGAAACCTTTGTTTCCACATGTAGTAGCCACATTCTGTGTCATCTTGATTGCCAGAAACATCAGCAGAAAGATGAAGCGTGTAGGACTCAGCATCCATGCTCTTCAAAGTAACAAAGTTCTTCTCACTGGAGATTGATATTGCACTCACAGTGTTTAGCCTGGGATCCTCATTGTCTTCCCTAACTGAAAGCCGCTTAATCTTTGACAGAAACAAAAGCACTTCGGGGTGGATGCTCGAAAGCTGATCCTTCACTGGCTTGACCTTCTCTGCCTTTAATGGTAACACCAGTGTTGTAGTTGGCAAAGCAGTAGACGAACCATATACGCTTTGAATATCAGATAAAGATGGATCATCTTCGACCCATTCTGGAACAATATAACCAACATTACACAGTTGGCATGGTTTTTCATTGAACCTTATTTGATAGCCATTACTGAAAATGTAAGGTTGAGATGTTATCAGAAATACACTCTTGAACCCAATTCCTGATGAAAAAGTAAACAATGTATCAGAATTCAGAAGTACTATATAATATGCATATAATAGAAATAAAAATAGTAGAAAACTTGTTCCTCCTTATGGAAAGTGAATGTTAGTCTGTTAATAAGAATTACTCAAAGTTAAGCTCAAACCGAGTTCATCATCCGTGAATCAGCCGTAAAAGGGTGCGGGCCACTACCGTTCAGGCTTCGAACTGATACTAGATTAACCTGAAAGATCCATCTATGGTTGAAGATGAAGCTTTTGACGATACACCACCACAAGGCTGGAAAAAGCTGAATGATGTTATATGATCTTCTTACTAAAGGAGAACCAACCAATTTCAAGGAAGCTACAAGACACATAGAATGGGAGCAAGTAATGGAAAGCGAAATTGCTTCCATTGGAAGAAACAAGTCCGGAAGTTAACGGATTTACCCCCAGGGCATCGAACCATTGGACTAAAATGGGTATTTAAAATTAAAGCGACGTAAATGTTGGAGTTACACGACATAAAGTACATTTAGTCGCCTAAGGCTTCATCCAACAAGATAATGTAGCCTTTGACAAGGTATTCACACCCGTTGCTAGGCTCGAAACATCATTCTGGCATTAGCAACACAAAGAGGGTGGAACGCTCACCACCTAGATGTGAAAACAACATTCTTACATGGGGATCTCAAGGAACAAGTTTTTGTAACTCAGTCGGAAGGATTTGTGAAAGGAAGAAACAAAAGTTGTACAAACTTTCTGAAAGCACTTTATGGGTTAAGAAAGTCCCATAGGATTAGCATACAAAATTAGAAGAAGTTCTAAGGAGTATGGGCACAAAGATGCAAGCTTATAAGCTGTTTACACAAGGGATCACTTTTGGCGTGAATTTACGTGGATGATTTGATTGTAACCGAAAATAATGTAGTCAAAAGGCAGATGAAAGACAATTCGAGATGAGTGACTTGGGTCCACTCTCTTATTATCTCTGTTTTTAAGTAATACAAGGTAGGGATGAGCTCGATGCCATACCTGTACCGAAAGTACCTGATCCCGAATTTTATAAAAAATGAGTATCGGTACTGGTACCGATTTTGGTATATGGGTACAGGTATCGGTACCGGTACGGTACCGGTATTTCGGTACCCAATACCTCTTTGGTACTTGTTACATCCACAACATTATTTGTTAGGCTTGTTGCATGAATCATGTTTAGTTACGGTACCCAGTACCTGTTTTTGTGTCCGTTACTCAGTACATGTTTGATTCCCAATACCTCTAAAAGTTTATAATAACTAAACAAAAGTAAAATATCAAAAATGATTCACATGTCCAATAAAAATAGTACATAGATTTGATCATGTATTCTAAATATAAAAAATTCCACACATGCTTACTACTTATCAATTATGAAACAACATTGACAAAAATAGTAAATTATTTTTGCTTCATAGTGATGAGTTTTACCCAAAAATAATAAACACCAATACAATCAAATACCAATACCAAAAGTTTTAAAATACCAAAGAAAGATAATCTTCGATTTGATCACTATGTTGTTCCTATTTTTCAAAATAGACTATTCGTATTTAGTTACTATCGGATACCATACGGGACTTTTGGGTAAAGTACCGGTACCGGTACCGGCGAGTACCGATCCCGAAATATAAGAAAATCAAGTACCGGTACCAGTACCTTATACATATTTTCGGTACCAGCTGGCACCAAATGCTCATCCCTAATACAAGGTAAGGATGGAGTAAAAATAAAACAATCAAATTATGCAAAAAAGATCCTATAGCAAGCAGGGTTATCAGAATTCAACTCTACCAAATACCCAATGGAACCAAGGTTGCAATTAACAAAGGATGATGGTAGTAACAGTGTTGATGCAAGAGAAAAACAAAAAAAAACAAGGTGTCTTTGGTACTTGACCCATACACGGCCAGACCTTGCATATATGGCAGGATATGCACGCAGATACAAGTAGCCTCCCAAAACCAAGCATTTTCAGGCTGTAAAACATATTCTTGGGTACGTACGAGGTACAATTAACTTAGGCATTCACTATCGAAGGTATGGAAGTGACTACTTGCTACGATTCAGTGATAGCAGCCATTCCGTGATCTAGAGTCTAGACCATGGAAAAAGGACCACACCACAGGTTTAGACATCCGGTATTTTATTTTGATGACAGACCCATCACCTGGAGCTCGTTGTTCTGTCATCGTGCGAAACCGAGTTCATGACTGCAACTTCTGCAGTGCAATCTGACTAAGAGGGTTGTGGCTGAGATTATAGGAAGGAAAGAAAAACACGTGGTGATGAAGTAGGAGAACAAGTCAGCAATAAACATAATGAAACATCTCGTTTTTCACGAAAGGATTAAACACATCAACACATGTTACCACTACATACATGAATGTGTTGATAAGAATTAAATCAGGGCTGAACAAATCAGTGGGGATCAAAAACCGATCGATATCCTCACCACCTCTTTACCAAAAAAAAGTTTGCTGAAGTGAGAATTTGTAAGGGTAAAAATAATTGAAGACTCGTGAAAATAACAAAAAGACTCATGATCAATATTGGGGGGTGATTGTAGATCGATCTTGACATAAAATAAAGTCATGGGTCTGTTTTGTAATTTATTATGAGTAATTATCTGGTCGAATAAGGGATAGGTCGGTCACGTAGTTTAAAGCTTATCTCAATGAATTTGAGATATGTATTGATGATTTAAAGCTACCTCAAAAAGATTTGAAATAAGCCAAATATGTTGAAGTAGATTAACTTGATACGCAAGGTTAATCATCTATACATAGGGATAGTATTTCTTCATTCTTTATAAGTTATCAACTAATTGGAGAAAGGTATTCCAATACTTTGTGTTCTTTGTCTTTGATATGGTACCGATAAATTCATCTTAGAAATGCCAACATGTCATCATGCAAGCCCTTGTTCGACACCTACCTTAAATTGAGTGGTTCAACGGGAGAATCGTAGCCGATGGCTTTATACTATAGCTTAGCAATTGGCTTACTTTATGAGAACCAACATTGCTTATTGCCATCCAATAAGTGTGCCTTTTCATGCATGGATCGGAGACGATGGCATCTTGACTTTTTTAAAATGAATCAAGTTACGATCCACGTCAAAGTAATACAAACTATCTCTCAAGTGATGAAAATCAGAACACGAAAGTATCGTTTGAAATGTCTCAAGAATTTTTATCACTCGATGAGCTAGTATGTTGGGTTGTTAATAGGGGACGTAATGATTACGTTATTATTACACAAAGATCAAAGAAAAAAGAAGGCTAGGTCGTAAAAGTATGGTTTATATGTGATCGTGGTGGTGAACACAAAATTCAAGCAACAATTAGACAATCTGGTAGCAAAAAGTCGGTTGTCATTTTAATTAGTAGGGATATACGAAAACAAATGTCGTTCGTGGAAATTAGAGACGAGAAGTGACGAACATAACCATGATCCCGCTCAACATATGGAAGGGCACCCATTTGTAAGAAGGTTTCTCAAAACGAATACAATTTGTAAGAACAACTTACTTATCAAAACATGGAGCCTCGTAGCATTTTATCAGCTTTAAAAAAACAAAATCCTGATAATGCATCAATAACTAGAGATTACAACGCTCAATATAAGATAAGAAGTGAAAAGAAAGTAGGTGAAACACCAATGCAAGTTTTAGAAAACATTTTATCTTCTAAAAGGTACGTTTATTACACCAGCGAAGATCCTGATACAAATACCGTAGAAAATATAATTTTTTGTCATCCAAAATCATACGACACTTGGCGTGCATTCCCGCACTTGCTGATGATAGACGCTACATATAAACAAACATGTACAAACTCCTGTTTGTTCAGATTGTTGGTGTGATCTCGACACACAAGATATTTTGTGTTGCTCATGCGTTAATTAGTAAAGAACGGGAAGATAATTTTGAATGGGTGCTTTATAGATTGAAAGATATGTTAGACATGTGTATGGAGCCACACGTCATAATAACAGACAAATATCTTGCTTTAATGAACGCATGTGTTAAAGTATTTCAGAATGCTCCGAAGTATTTATGCAGGTGACATATTGACGAAAATATCGCGAAACACCGTAAAGCAAGTTTTACGAAAGATGACTGGCGAAAGTTTAAATATGATTGGACACGTTTGTGTGAGTATCCCACGGCGGAGATTTACGAGTATAACTATAATCTTCTTTACGAACAACTAGTTGAAGCGAAGTGAGAAGTAAGTTTTTCATTACATACATACATACAATACTGTATGGACCCTATACGTCGCTTATGAATCCATACATCGCGTATAGGGTATGAAAACATTCCCTGACAATCCACCCTATACGCGGCGTATGGATCTATATGTGACGTATAGGGTGTCGAGTTTTGATTTAAAATCTAGGGGTGTTTATTTAATGGGTCCCTAAATTATTCTCTATTATCATTATCATTTAAAACTATACCGAAATTAAATATAAAAACAAAAATAGTGAGTTACTCTAAAGGCTCATCCAATATTCTCTTAATAGGCGGTCACAATGCCACATTTATAATCTATAACATCTAATAAAACAAAGTTTTTTATCACTTGTTATTTTCTTAACTCATGTTTTTATCATTTGATATTTTTCTAGATATCTGCAAATCAAATTTCCATCCAAAAAAGTATTATAGTAATTTAAATACTTATATAAATTTCTCTTTCTTATTAAAATTTTTTTTTCCCTCAATGTTATTATATTTCTCTCTTATCTAATATTTTTTTAAAATTAAACTATCTTTTCCAGAAATAGGTTTTATGAAGGAAATTAAAAATCACATCTTTTAATTATATATCTAAACAACAAAAAACTAAAGTTTTATATAATGTGAAATTTTCTAAAACACTAAACATATTTAAACAAAATATTTTAATCCTTTTGTTTTAAAAAAATTATAAAAAGGTGAAATATTTTAAAACAGTCATATTAAAACAACCAGAATAATTATAAAAGAAATTTTTATAAAAAAAATCTTAAAATAAATGTTTAAAAATAAACTATTTACATAAGAGGTTAAAAATGATATAATTGTTTTATTTATTGAACTATTACGTATATATAATTTTATTTATATTTTACATTAAAATATTATACTGTAATTATTCATGTTTATTTTGTATTAAAATTCAATCCGTTTATTTAATTAGTTTTTAGGCTATTTATTTATCTATAAAAACTAAAATAAGCGTGAAACAATCGTAGACTTCATTATACTTACTTTCTCATTTTTTTATATTATTAATAATAATATTGAATACTAATATTTATATTATTAATAATAATATTGAATACTAATATTATTACTCATTCCATTTTTAAAATATAAAATTATAATTTAATAAATTAAAAACTTATTTATAAAATTCAAACACACTTTTTAAAAACAAAAATTTTATAAAATACATAATTCAATGAAATTTTATTAAAAAATAATTTTCTTAAAACAATATATTTAAAAATCACAATTTTTATAAAACAAATGTTTAAGAGAAATACATTATTGTTTATTTACTTAAAGCAACTATTTTTACATAATTATAATCATAGTTTATCTTCAAGCATGATTTTATAATATTTAAATTTTTGTTAATAATTTAATATTTCATTTATTCAATTTGTGTATTCCACAAGAACTAACCCAGTATCCTAATAAAATACGAAGTCACCACAATAAACAGTAAAACATATCACATAGAGAGCTAGAGAAGTAACGAGAATGACTAAATATAAATACGAGCTTCTTGTGGGCCAGCCCGAGAAAACCAATAAACCAACCCGCACCAAACCAAGACCGACCCAAAACACACAAATAGTATTCGGTACTTTAGGTTTTACTTTTCACTTTATTCGGTTTCGGTACAGGTCCATTCGGTCTCCTTTATTAGAGAACCGATGAACCAACCTAGACCATGAAAAATAAGCCCGATCCTCAACCTTGTTTTTCATCTTATTAGGTTTGGTCCAGTTTGGTTCGGTATAGGGCGATCGGATCGATCGTCGACCCAAGAACACCCGGATCGAAAAGAGAAGTACCTTTCTCGCCGATATAACCACGCTTACGAAGACCTTTCTTCGTAGACCGTCCCACACTGCAAATCGACTCAACGTTTTTACGCGAAAACCCTATCTCGTTGTTGAACACCAACAAAGTCGCCGGAGCTCCGGTGTTGGTGATGTCCTTTGACGTGATCACAAACTCCAGCGATGGATCCACTCCTTCCGGATACTCGTTATCTTCAGCGTTCTGTAATCAACATTCGTTCAACCAAAAAACACCTTAATTAACACAAATTCAACCACTAAACAAAGTCGATCATAAATCATTCATCACGATTATATTCACAATTTTCAACTATTGCAGATCACTGTTGATCATGTTCAAACAAAATCAAACACAG
Source organism: Flaveria trinervia (assembly GCA_025506515.1). Classification (NCBI taxonomy): domain Eukaryota; kingdom Viridiplantae; phylum Streptophyta; class Magnoliopsida; order Asterales; family Asteraceae; genus Flaveria; species Flaveria trinervia. The sequence continues at coordinate 4,964,975 of CM046443.1, forward strand.
ATTAACCTCCTGAAACACAAAATTTACAGAAACATCATGTAAACACCATATTACACTTGAAATCATCACAGAGTGAAGGAATCGAGCAAAATGCTAACAAATTACTAACACAACAGATGATGTTTCAAACAAAAACCTGAATTAGTTCCATGAGGAAGTGAACATCCTTCGCGTAAAGCTCCGCAGACAAATTCTTCACGGCCTGATGAAGATCCTCCGTCAACGGATTCGGTTCTCCGCCGATTGAGAACTTCGTCCGCCGTATCTCCGCCACATGCTCCTCCGCCGACGCCATTACAGATCAATTACAGAACACAATGCACACTGTTCGTATTCGTTTGTACGCATAAGCAACAACAATTCAATTTGTTCACAGTGATGAAGATGATCGATCAATGGCGGTTTAAATAGACTGTAATAATAATAATAAGAGAGATGATACGAGTGTAGAAGACGAGGGGGGAAGTTACGTTGAAAAAGACTTTTTGGAGTCTTCGTGGGGTCATTTCAATATTTCATTCTCACTCATTTCTTGTTAGGGAAGTTTTATATATAAATAAAATTGCAAATGTAATATTATTGTGTTTTTATTATTTTGTTAAATGTAAGTTTTTATTTCTGGATGAACGTATATCAATGTTTTCAGAATTTAATCGAACGTTGAACCCGATGTCTTATTGGTTTGGTAGTCAGACCGGATTTAACTATATTTATATATATAATTAAATATAAGTAATTTATATATGATTATATATGTATTTTATAGTTATATATAAAATTTAACTATATTTGTATATCTAACGTACTAATTTATGGTTTAACACCCTTTTTTACCCATTAAAAAAAAAACAATACCAAAAACCGGTCCGAACCGGTCCGGTTCCCAGTCCAACCACCGGTTCAACCCCCAAAAACCGAATCGTAGCAGACCGGACCAGGCACCAGACCGATCCCCGGTCGGACCGGCCGGTCCGATCCGGTCTCCAAAACATTAACGTACACTATCTACTCTAAATTTATTTTACTTTTACAATTAGTGTAATAAAATGGTATAAGATTTGAATCAATAAATTTTTTGTTTAAGACTACATAGATTTACCAATATAACGTTTTTTTTCTAAAACACAAGTGGATTGTATCTTGTTAGATGTCTTGGGCTGATGTGAAAGAGAGAAGACGAGATCATGCACACGCAATGAGAAAAGAGACGGAAGGCTATTTTGAAGAGCGAGGGAAGTCTGTTAGAGGTGGAGAGAGAAGGGGACTTAAGGGGTGTTTGTTTTTTGAAAAAAACATCTTCCTCACCTCTTCATTTGTGCGCACACTGACGCGGGATGAGGTTTTTACTTCCTAGAGTGTTTGTTTTCTGGAAGACGTTTCATTAAAAAACGTCTTTCTGACGTCTGCACGGAGAAGATGTAGAACAAAGTCTTCTGAAATCTTCACAACCTCTTCTGAACTCTCCACAACCATTTCTTCTTTCATTTCAACCCTAAACCACATCTTCCCCACTATACCCACTGCCCACACTCCCCATTTCTTACCGTCGAGCTCCGCCACCGTCGCCATCGCCGTCGCCACCGTAGCCACCTTCGGTCCCCACCGTACAACACAAGTCTTCAAACCACTGTCATTATCATTATCATTAGTCTTCTTGACAAAACATTCACCAAATTCAACATCGCATCTGGCTAAAACGATGGTTGCGCCACCATGTCTGCAAATGTCGCCGGAGATCCAACCGGAGCCGGTGAAACTCCGGCGAACGGTGCCGCCCTGACTACAGAAATGATCGCCGAAAACCGCTAGATAACCCTCGGAAACCACCGTCCACCAATTGTTCGACATTTTGCCTCAAAGAATCTTCACCCAAATCAACAACAGCAAATGTTAATAATGTGATGTTAAACACCGGTGGAGGATTTTGCGCCATCATGACGTTGCTCCGGTGAACAAATTCCCTACCACCACCGCCACCGCCACCACCGTCGTCGTCACTCCGGTTAACCAAATCAACAACAGCAAATGGAGACTGCAGATGTTAAAACAAACAGTCTTTTTATTGCAGACTGCAGACGTTTGATCCACCTCTTCTGCTACAGATGTCTGCAGATGTGGTCCGCAGACTGCAGATATTTTCATGCAGAAAAAACAAACAGCACCTTAGTGGAAAATATAATCGTCTATAAAATAAGATGATCGTCGGTTAAATGAATAATATTAGTATAAAGATGTTAGTTTATCTGTTCAGTTGAAGTTTTTTTAGCTACATGGTGTTTGACCTAACGGTATCTAGATGTTTAAAGTGATATCCCTTCTCAAGACGTCAAGGATTCGACTTCGGTGCAAAGGTAAAGTTAGATAAGATTGTTGTTAAGAAAGAGTTTTGACTGTTTAACAATTATTGTTACATATATTAAGAAGTATAGTAAATGGTAATGGTTTAATCGGAATTGAGAAAAAAGAATTATAATGTAATATCACTATCATATAAATAGTTAAAAGTGTGCAATTTTGATTTTATAAATGATTTAAATAGATGGCAACGGAATAAAAAAAAGGATTTAGTCATGAAGGAACTTGTGGTGATTGGTATATCGAAAGGTTTATGTACGGATGTTTACTTTTGTGTCTCCACTACCAATTTTATGGTCTTAATAATTCATAGATCCTACAAAAAGAAGATATAGCTTTTATTTATTCATACATTATTGGTAAATATAAACTGTAATAAAGATTAATTATTCATCTAAACTACTTATAAATATCTAAGTTATATGAGGTTAATTAAGAAATACTTTATCTATTTCGTGGTAGTTGCTAATAGATTTGATTTCAATAAATAATATTCGATTAAATTACAATGATGATCCTTATGGTCTGGTTGAAATTTTAGATTTGATCTTATAATTTTAAATATTGTATATATAGTTTTTCAATTTATTTTTGTATCAATGATCTCTATATCAGCTAATCAACTGTTAGTAATGTTAAGCTATCAAAATTACCATTTTATAACATAACCATTCATATAATTTACTTTTAAACCAATATATTAACATTGATATTTTTATTTTATTAATGTTTTTCGTTTTCTTTTTATTATTATTATTACATTAATATTATGTATATTATTTATTATGGAAATGTTCAAATAATAAGTCTCCTAAATTTAAAATATAAAAGCTTTCAAGTGATTGAAGTAACAACAAAAAGTAAAGCTACATAAAATCTCAACCATCAATCTCTCATATCAGCATTGAAGTAACAACAAAAAAACAATTGAAAACATTACGCGGACAAGAAAACAATTGTCAAGCAAACTTAAAAAGTAAAGCTTTCAAGTGATGAAAACAAACCCCTAATCCAAATATGATTACAAATTGTTTAGCCACACATATGTTGGACTGATAAGAACAAGGAATTGATGTATAAAATCCATCCAAAGTTGATTATTAGGTGATAATAAGCAAATCTTCATGATTCTTCAACGTTTATTCATCCTAAAATCGTCTTAAAAAAGTCTCTAAACGTCTCCCCCTTCAAATGTGTCACACCCTCAAATTCCACAAACGGGGTATTACCGTTAGGCGTGTGACTTCCAGGATCTCAGCCACTAGTTACACCAAACGACACGTTAATTATAAAACATAATTTACTTATAAAACTTGAATTCATCAAAGACTAGTTTTAAACGTGGACATAATAGAAGTCGCGGAAGCATAGTAAATGTTAGTTGTTTAAATGGCGCAACACGCGCAAACCGAATAAATAAAAAATTAATTGAAAGACGTTAAATAAATCACGTGGATAATAATGCATGAATGAAATGCTCCTATGCGTGCGCATCTTGTGAACCTGAAAGAAACATGCTAAAGTGTCAACACAAGGTTGGTGAGTCCACATGTTTTGATAAATTGAACATAACAGTAAACTGATGCAGTAATCAAGATAATATCAGTAGATAGCTAGTCTACTCAACAAGTTACTAAGTGTATGAAGTTCGCAACCGACGCTGACAACGTAAAGAATGCCTCGGCTATGAACACCGGTCACAGCAACAGAATTAGGTCAATTAAACACCCGTTTGACGAACTTGTGCTAGCGCGACTAGCCCGGTTGGGTTTGTCAAACCCAGTAGATCTACTCAGAATTACCTCGCTAGAGTACATATATTAACGGTTCGAAAGTGAGACTTAAGTATGGTGTCACACTAGTAAACAAGTGATATTAAAGTAATACTAATCAGGTGAAAATACGTTTAGAACACATGTTTCTTTCACCCCAAAGAAAGTAAGTAAAGTGGGGCTGAGAACTCACCTTAAATGCACAGCAATTAATAAGCGAAAGCACAAACGTTTAAGATCTCCGCTTAACCAGGATTTTATTTAATATATGCAATCAATATTAAATACTTAATAATGAAATCGTACGGTTTCGCGTTTCACGACTCGGTTCGGTTGCCGACGGTTTCCAAAATGATGTATATAACCCACCTACTATCATATATTTATTACTTTTCATCTAACATGCCCACAACATATAAGATTTACATACACATGCACACACACATCAAACACATGCAGAATGCACACATGCATATCATAACACACACAAAATTGATTATCATCAACATACACACCCACATTACATACACATGCAAACATCCCATATCAACATGCACGGTAATATATAAATGCACCCATACAAACACTTCAGCCCATACACCACCTCAGAAACACACACACACATTCGCAGAACACACACACATTCGCAGAACACACCACATATTCAACACACCACTTCGAACAAACAATAATGAATATATATACATGCACAACAGCTACAACCGGATACATATATATACACATACGTAATTTACCGTACGCGGGCACATACCACGCGCACCCGATTGAGGACCCGAGCACCCGAACCCAAAATCAACCCAACATCATACAACGTGACGACATACGGTCGCACAAAACATTCACACAACACAGAAGAATGCACGCAGATCACATACTTACTCACTCACGTGAAAACAACCACCCGAATTCAACTCGAAATCCATTTACTAACCGGAACCGAACCGTAACGCAACACCATAAATAACGAAAAGAAACGTACCGAATAGTCTATGAAAAGCAATAGAACTTGCACGGAACGCTTCGGGAGTACGTGAACGATGGGGTTGTCACCGGGTAGGAGGTTGCCGAGAGTACAAAGCCGTGTTCGGAGGTACCCGAACAATGGAACTCACCGAGGATGAGTATCGCAGCTTGATGGCTTGATGCGGCTGCCGTCGGTTGTTTCTTGGGTGCTTAGGGTTACAGATGAGAAGAATGGTGATATGGGGTCGGTTACGGAATGCTTATTTGATTTATTTGGTTGCATTGCTTCTTTTGCAATTGGCACAATTGCCCCTTCCACTTGGTCTAATTGACATTTCATGCTAATAATTTTGGTTTGTATTTTGTATGTTAATAATTGTTAAATTTGATATTTAATAATAATATTATTATTGAAAGGTATAATAATTTGATAAACATAAATATGATGGATATAGTTTAAATTAAGGGGGGGCAAGGTTAACCTGAAAACTCAGTTTGTCACATAATTCCCCTGTTGAAGGAATTTTCGTCCCGAAAATTAGAACATCAGGTTAACATGAAACATCAAGTTTAACAGTGACAACAAGAGAGTGTTCATAAGCTTGCTCAGGATGGAGTTTCTGAAGTTTCTTAAGAAGTAGATGTCTGATCTTTGAATAGTTGTGGGTATCTCTTCTTCATTTGATCCTCACGTTCCACGTAAACTCCGGCCACGCTTTGAGTTCCACCTAACACGCACAATTGGAATCTTGCTACGCCTTAGGGTTTTGACTTCTCGATCCATAATTTCAAGTGGTTCTTCAATGAAACGAAGCTGTTCATCAATCTCCAGTTCCTCTAATGGAACGACGAGTGAGTCATCGGATAGACACTTCCTCAAATTAGACACGTGAAACACGTTATGTATTCCACTTAGCTCTTCTGGTAAATTCAGCTGGTAGGCTACTGGACCAACCCGTTTGACAATCTCAAACGGTCCAATGTATCTGGGGTTTAGTTTGCCACGCTTTCCAAAGCGTATTACTCCCTTCCAGGGTGAGACTTTTAGAAGTACCTTATCGCCAATCTGAAATTCCAATGGCTTACGACGTTTGTCGGCGTAACTCTTTTGCCGATCACGTGCTGCCGCCATACGGTTACGTATCTGCACGATCTTCTCAGTCGTCTCGTGCACAAGCTCAGGACCTGTAAGTTGGCTTTCTCCAACTTCTGCCCAAAAAATAGGTGATCGGCACTTACGTCCATACAGTGCCTCAAATGGAGCTGCCTTGATTGAGGTGTGATAACTGTTATTATAGGAGAACTCAACCAATGGTAAGTGAGTTTCCCAATTACTGCCAAAATTGATCACGCAGGCACGTAACATATCTTCTAATGTCTGGATCGTACGCTCACTTTGACCATCGGTTTGCGGATGATACGCAGTACTCATATCCAGCCGCGTTCCCAATGATCGTTGTAATGATTGCCAGAAGTGAGAAGTGAATCGAGCGTCATGATCAGATATGATAGACACTGGTACACCATGCCGGGAAACTATTTCTCTTAGATAAATCCGTGTTAACTTATCCATCCGATCAGTCTCTCGGATTGCTAGGAAGTGAGCGGATTTTGTTAGGCGATCTACTATAACCCATATGGTATTGCATCCGCTGGGAGTCCTAGGTAACTTTGTGACAAAGTCCATCGAGATCTGCTCCCATTTCCAAATTGGAAGTTCCGGTTGCTGAAGTAAACCGGATGGTCTCTGATATTCCACCTTAACTTTAGAGCAAGTTAAACATCTGCTTACATAGGCGGCAATCTCAGCTTTCATGTTAGGCCACCAATAACACTCTTTCAGATCATGGTACATTTTATCTGAACCCGGATGAATTGAGTAGCGTGACTTATGAGCTTCATCCATTACCAGCTCTCGTAAATTCCCGTATTGTGGTACCCAGATCCGTTCCATGAAATAACGGATTCCATCCGTCTTGATCTCTAATTGTTTCTCCATACCCCGCATGGATTCTGCTTTTAGGTTCTCAACTTTCAAGGCCTCAGACCGGGCAGCCTTGATCTGCTCTGGCAGGTTGGAGTGAATGGTTAATTGTAGTGCGTGTACTCGACGAGGTTTAGGGGTCTCTTTTCGACTGAGGGCATCGGCTACCACATTGGCTTTACCCGGGTGATACTTGATGGCACAGTCGTAATCATTGAGTAGTTCTAACCATCTTCGTTGCCGCATATTCAGCTCTTTTTGGTCATATATGTGCTGGAGACTCTTATGGTCTGTATAGATCGTGCACTTAGTTCCATATAGGTAGTGCCTCCAAATCTTCAAAGCAAACACTACAGCTCCTAGTTCCAGATCATGTGTTGTGTAGTTCTTCTCGTGTACTTTAAGTTGTCTAGACGCATAAGCAATGACATTGTTGCGTTGCATCAACACACATCCCAAACCCTGGATGGATGCGTCACAATAAACAACAAAGTCATCTGTTCCTTCTGGCAAGACTAGGATCGGTGCACTGCAGAGCTTGTCCTTAAGTGTCTGAAATGCTGATTTTTCTTGGCTGCCCCATTTGTAGATGGTTCCCTTGTGGGTTAGGGCAGTTTGAGGTTGGGCTAACTTTGAGAATCCCTCGATAAATCGTCTGTAATAACCTGCCAAGCCAAGGAATTGTCGCACCTCAGTAGGCGTTTTTGGTGCCGGCCAATCCTTGATTGCTTCAATCTTTGAAGGATCTACATGTATACCCTTTTCGTTCACCACATGACCAAGAAACTGCACTTCTCGCATCCAGAAGTCACATTTTGAGAACTTTGCATACAATTGTTCATTCTTCAATAATTCCAGAATGATCCTCAGATGTTCCTCGTGATCTTCCTTATTCTGAGAGTAGATTAGTATTCATCAATAAAGACAATGACAAACTTATCCAAATAAGGTTTGCAAACACGGTTCATGAGGTCCATGAAAACTGCTGGGGATTGGTTAATCCAAAAGGCATTACTGCAAACTCATAGTGCCCATAACGGGTCCGGAATGCCGTCTTCGAGATATCTTCCTCCCGGACTCGAAGCTGATGATAACCTGATCTCAGGTCAATCTTGGAATAGTAGCTTGATCCTTGCAATTGGTCAAACAGATCATCAATGCGCTGGAGAGGATATTTGTTCTTAATTGTCACTTTGTTAACTCTCGGTAATCAATACACATTTTGAAAGTTCCATCTTTCTTCTTCACGAATAGCACTGGAGCTCCCCAGGGTGAAGAGAGGGGACGTATGAATCCTTGTCCAGCAATTCCTGCAATTGCTTAGACAGCTCTTGTAGTTCATTCGGTGCCAAACGGTACGGCGCCCGAGCGATCGGAGCTGCTCCAGGTGCTAATTCAATCTGAAACTCTACTTGCCTGTGTGGGGGTAGTCCAGGTAGGTCCTCGGGAAATACCTCCGAAAAGTCTCTAACTATAGGGATGTCTTCCAGCCGTTTCTCCTCAGTAGTCTTTTCGGTGACTAGGGCTAAAATCACCGAATGTCCTTTCTTCAAAAACTTCCGAGCTTTCATGTATGAAATGATGCCAACTACTGCACCCCTCCTGTCGCCTTCTACGGTGAGTATCTTTCCATCAGGCAAAAGTAGTCGAACAAGTTTCTCACGACAAATGATTTCGGCTTGGTTCTTAGACAACCAATCCATGCCGACAATGACATCAAAACTACCGAGTGTAATAGACAATAGGTCAATTTCGAAATCATGCCCAGATAGACTAATCTTACAACCTCTGTATATACGTGAAGACTCAATGATCTTACCGTCTGCTATTTCTACTGTATAATTGGTATCTAGGGCTACAGAATTATCATCTAGCAATTTACTGAACTTACGCGAAATGAAACTCTTATCAGCACCAGAATCAAATAGTACCGAAGCAAAGCAACCATTGATAGGAAATTTACCAGTTACAGTAGAAGGATCATTACGAGCCTCACCTGAACCAATGATGAAAGCTCTTCCCTTGGCTCCACCATTACCGTTCTTATCGTTGTTTCCATTGCCATTGCCATTGCGGTTATCAGCACCATTACCGCCACCATTGTTCTTCCTCTCAGTTTTGGGCAATACCTCTTGATGTGCCCGGTCTGACCACACTCATAGCAGCCTCTTTGTTCATTCCTCTGGGCCGGCTGTCTAGATGTCATATTCATCCTGCAATCTCTAGCAGCATGGCCAAATGTACCACACCGCTCACAAGTATTCTTTTTGCAGTTCCCGTTGTGGTGGTAGTTGCATCTGTTACACTTAGGTAATGTCCCAGAGTAGCCACCACTCTGCTGAGACGAGGATGAGGATGATTGATGAGATGAGCGATAGTTGTCAAACTTCCGTGACTGTTGAGGTTGCGGTTGAGAGTTGTTCGACTTGTTGGTGGAACCAGATTCCCATTTCCTCTTGTTGTTGCTGTCTAAAGGGGTCAATGTCAAACCTCGTGGAGGTAGTTTTCCCTGGATGACTGCCTGGTCAGTCAGTCTATGGGCCAACCTGATTGCCTCCTGTATGGTGTCTGGTTTGGAAGCAGTGACCATGCCTTGAATCTCAGGTGACAGACGTGCAAATACCTCTCAATCCTTAGGGAAGGAGGGTCGACCATGTTAGGGCATAGGGTAGCAAGCTCGTGAGATCGAGTGGTGTACGCCTCGATTTCGGAGCCTGTCATCTTTAGGTTCCAGAACTCAGTTTCTAATTTCTGCACCTCACTCCGAGGGCAGTACTCCTCTCTCATCAGGGTCTTGAAGTCATTCCAGGTCGTCTGGTTTGCAATTTCAACGCCCAACATTGGACTTGAGCGTTCCACCAAGATAACGCAGCACCGTCCAGGGTGCCAGTGGCGTACTTAACCCGATTTGCCACGGGGCAGTTGCACATCTCGAACACTGACTCAAGCTTTTCGAACCAGCGTAGGAGTCCCACAGCTCCTTCTGCTCCAGTGAATGGATTGGGTTTACAATCCATGAAGGTCTTAAACGTGCATACCCCTTGTCCTGCAACAAGTTTTGATCAGGCGTTTAGAATTTTGAATAGATGTTACAACTTAACCAGGGTGACGGAACGTTAACGTCAGGGGAAATTTTGTATTGCTTACCGATTGGAGTGGCGTGCGGATTGAGATTAGGATTTGCAAGAGCATCAGCCACATGCGATTGATTAGGGCTGCCAGTTCAGCTGGGGTCATGTTGATGGTGCCACGACCACGTCCGCGTCCTCGGCCAATTCCAGACATTCTTAACAATCACAACATACAAAAATAAGTAATATGAAACATATCTACTTCATTTGAGTACAAGTAATTAAATGAATTTAGCACACACAACTAATAAGTTCAAATAATAATTTCTGATCAAATAAATTGTAGTACGCATACAATTAATCAAATCAAATACTAAAATCCAAAAGTATCAGTCAGATGGGAAACAACCCTTCCCATCTAGGTGTGAAATGAAATAAGTCCAATGGAATAACAGAATTAATGAAAGAAAAGAATAAATGAGGAAGTCAGTGAGAGTCAACAGATCCGTGCTGTTTTCCGCCTCGTCATCAGGCTGCTCCTCGGGTTCTTCTTCTGGCTCTTCCTCAGGGTCTTCTTCCTCCGGTGCTTCCTCGAGTTCTTCCTCCGGTGCTTCCTCGGGTTCTTCTTCCTCCGTGCTTCCTCGGGTTCTTCTTCTTCTTCAGGTGCCTCCTCTGGTTCTTCTTCTTCTTCAGTGCTGCTTCTGGTTCAGGCACTGCGTTCTGAGCGAAGACTTGGGATTCCACAATTCCTAATCGCTGTTCTGTGTTTTCGGCCCGCCCGACCAGTCCATTATAACGATCTATTAGGTCATTGTGGTATTCCAAGAAGTTATCGAATCGAGTCTCGAATCGTTCGAGTTCTCTCCGCAGTCCTAGCCGATGTTTTCTTTAGTTCTGCATTTTCCTTCACGAGTGCGGCCACACGCTTACGCTGCAAATGCACTGTGGCTGCCAAAGCAGCTATAGCCTGCTCTGGAGGGCAAGGAAGTGGTGGTAATGTAGGGGCATTAGGGTCCCCACCAGGAGTAGACCTAGTACGAGGTCGGTTCTCGGAGGTGGGGGTACATTCTTCTCTAGGATGAGATTAGTTATGTACTGGGGGTAACATTCCCACCTATGGACCGGGGATACTCGGGTAAAGCAAAAGGTTGATCGTAATCGAATCTCTCGTTATTATTATAACGTAAGGGCCAGACGCAGGAGTTCTCAGGAAGGAATGTGATCGTAATAGATAGGCCTCTTGCCTCGAGAAGATGATGTTGGCGCTGAAGAGATGATGCCATTCTGCAAGGAACTGCTCACAAGAATGAGCAATGCCAATGAATCCCGCAAATAAAGCCAACGAACAAACAAGCAAAGTCTACGAGCAAACTAATCGTGTCTATATGTGTGTAACTAAGGCATCAGGCTATAGTCTAAATGCAATGCAAATGTGATGCAATTTTTAATTTAGTTCGCTATAACCGTTGGCTCTGATACCAATCTGTCACACCCTCAAATTCCACAAATGGGGTATTACCGTTAGGCGTGTGACTTCCAGGATCTCAGCCACTAGTTACACCAAACGACACGTTAATTATAAAACATAATTTACTTATAAAACTTGAATTCATCAAAGACTAGTTTTAAACGTGGACATAAGAAGTCGCGAAGCATAGTAAATGTTAGTTGTTTAAATGGCGCAACACGCGCAAACCGAATAAATAAAAATTTATTGAAAGACGTTAAATAAATCACGTGGATAATAATGCATGAATGAAATGCTCCTATGCGTGCGCATCTTGTGAACCTGAAAGAAACATGCTAAGTGTCAACACAAGGTTGGTGAGTCCACAGGTTTTGATAAATTGAACATAACAGTAAACTGATGCAGTAATCAAGATAATATCAGTAGATAGCTAGTCTACTCAACAAGTTACTAAGTGTATGAAGTTCGCAACCGACGCTGACAACGTAAAGAATGCCTCGGCTATGAACACCGGTCACAGCAACAGAATTAGGTCAATAAACACCCGTTTGACGAACTTGTGCTAGCGCGACTAGCCCGGGTGGGTTTTGTCAAACCCAGTAGATCTACTCAGAATTACCTCGCTAGAGTACATATATTAACGGTTCGAAAGTGAGGACTTAAGTATGGTGTCACACTAGTAAACAAGTGATATTAAAGTAATACTAATCAGGTGAAAATACGTTTAGAACACACATTTCTTTCACCCCAAAGAAAGTAAGTAAAGTGGGGCTGAGAACTCACCTTAAATGCACAGCAATTAATAAGCGAAAGCACAAACGTTTAAGATCTCCGCTTAACCTGGATTTTATTTAATATATGCAATCAATATTAAATACTTAATAATGAAATCGTACGGTTTCGCGTTTCACGACTCGGTTCGGTTGCCGACGGTTTCCAAAATGATGTAACCCACCTACTATCATATAATTTATTACTTTTCATCTAACATGCCCACAACATATAAGATTTACATACACATGCACACACACATCAAACACATGCAGAATGCACACATGCATATCATAACACACACAAAATTGATTATCATCAACATACACACCCACATTACATACACATGCAAACATCCCATATCAACATGCACGGTAATATATAAATGCACCTACAAACACTTCAGCCCATACACCACCTCAGAAACCACACACACATTCACAACACACACACATTCGCAGAACACACACACATATTCAAACACACCACTTCGAACAAACAATAATGAAATATATATACATGCACAACAGCTACAACCGGATACATATATATACACATACGTAATTTACCGTACGCGGGCACATACCACGCGCACCCGATTGAGGACCCGAGCACCCGAACCCAAAATCAACCCAACATCATACAAACGTGACGACATACGGTCGCACAAAACATTCACACAACACAGAAGATGCACGCAGATCACATACTTACTCACTCACGTGAAAACAACCACCCGGAATTCAACTCGAAATCCATTTACTAACCGGAACCGAACCGTAACGCAACACCATAAATAACGAAAAGAAACGTACCGAATAGTCTATGAAAAGCAATAGAACTTGCACGGAACGCTTCGGAGTACGTGAACGATGGGGTTGTCACCGGGTAGGAGGTTGCCGAGAGTACAAAGCCGTGTTCGGAGGTACCCGAACAATGGAACTCACCGAGGATGAGTATCGCAGCTTGATGGCTTGATGCGGCTGCCGTCGGTTGTTTCTTGGGTGCTTAGGGTTACAGATGAGAAGAATGGTGATATGGGGTCGGTTACGGGAATGCTTATTTGATTTATTTGGTTGCATTGCTTCTTTTGCAATTTGGCACAATTGCCCCTTCCACTTGGTCTAATTGACATTTCATGCTAATAATTTTGGTTTGTATTTCGTATGTTAATAATTGTTAAATTTGATATTTATAATAATAATAATTATTATTGAAAGGTATAATAATTTGATTAAACATAAATATGATGGAGATAGTTTAAATTAAGGGGGGGCAAGGTTAACCTGAAAACTCGGTTTGTCACAAAATGAAACCCAAAAACTACTTAAAATGGGTAGAAACCGTCAATACGTCGAACTCGGCGTTGACCCACGCTGGGTAGAGTTGACAAACGCCCCAACTTGCCGAAAATCTTCTTTTGGCTTCAAAGGCAGTATTGACTAACACTGGGTAAAGTTGACTAACGTTCAAGTTGATTTTTGTACTTTTGCTCTGTTTTTCTTCATTTCAACCTACAATAACATAACTTAATCAAAGTACAAGATTCCATGATATTATAGATAAAATTATGACTCTTAATCAAACAAAAAATGTATATTTATGACCCGATCAATATAACAAATGATGTAAAATATATGACACAATGAATATATATGATACAATGAGTTGATTTATTTGACACAATGATCAAAATAACATACTCTTTAATAAATTAAAAGGGCACGTGTCAAACTTATAATCATTCTTAGATTTTTTAGATTAAATCTTAGTTTTAGTATAACCCAATCCTATTTAATAGTATACATTTTGAATACACAAATAAATAAACTTTATAAAACATCTATTTAAAAAACGACCGACTTTTAACCATCTTTCTTAAGCCTTTGATCATTTAAACAGCTTTCTTAAAAATCGTGTACCTATTTTTTTGAAGAGTTATATTTCTTAGATGTCTTTATTAAAAAGGATCGATATTTTAAAGTTTACTTTTAAAATCTTTTGTTTTTTAAGTTCTTTAAGTTTTTTAACTTCTTATTTAAAACAATTCTTTTTAAATATCATATATTTAAGAAAGAAATGTTTGCTTCTTAAACTATAATCAATGACATTCATTCATTTGAATACTATAAATGACTTTGTGGTTATCTTTAACATGTTAATAGATTTTAATGTTAAAATCACATAAAGTATGTTGTTTTTAATGTGTAAAAAACTAGCAAAATATTTTTTTTAAACAAAAGGTATATTGATTTTTTTGTGATGTTTACCTATAAATAATCCATCTTGTTAGTGAAAAGCTCGTTGAGGAAAAGCACGTACAGAGCGCAAATGATTAAGCACATTGTATAATAACTAATCCATTATTATTAGAGATCTACATATGTGTGTATCCATTACTATTTATTGAATTTTAAGAAAATTTTAAACACATTTATGTATTTGTGTGTATTACCTATCAAATAGTTGTATGTTTTTCTTAAAGAATGACATTTTTGAAAACTAGAGTACACGACAATGCTCAATTTCTTACATAGTCGTTACTAGATGAGTCGTTATCAAATAGTAGTTTTATTTCATAGATTTTTAAGAGGGTTTTTGACATATTGTGTAAAGCTTAAGTGATTTAAGTGAGGAAGTGTAATGAATATACTCATCGTGCGGTTGGATTTTTTTCATAATAGACATTACTAGCGAAATGAAATCACAGTGAACCAAATTTATAGATAATATAAGAATTGGTGTTTTGTGTATTCAACCATCCTTATAATCACTTTTGTGATGCTCGTGTGATGAGTGACTTCGCACTAGATGGTAATACGATCAAGCCTACAAAATGTTAAAAGACTAATGTTTTAGTTTTTGAATTTTCATTCTAATTATCAAGAAGCTTAGGTCACTAGCTATGAAATAATTAGTAAACCCGTATTTGTAAATAAAATTGTACTTGCAATGTACATTGTCACATCTTTAAAATTGGTTATTTGTAAACATGAGACCTAAAGGTTTCAATACTTGTGTTTTTTAAGTATTTTGTGTATTTTAAAACCAAGAAGTCATTCATAATCTTTGTAGCATGTACCATTAGAAGTTTAGAACTCCCATATTTAAGAGACAACTAGGTTATATAGCCTACTAAATAACCAGCATATAAAATTAAGAACAATAAAGTTCAAACACAGTTACATTATAACAATTAATTACACAATACGGTTCAATAGATAGCTTAATTAAGACATTTAAAAAAAAGTCATATCATATTTTATTTTGATGAAGTGGGTTCTAAGCTCAAGTTCATAAAATTACCATAATTAAACTCAAATTAATTTCAGTTGGATATAATGAAGAAAACTAAAACCATATCATAATCATAAATACCATATAGTTCAAAAAGTAAAAGTACCATTGCGATTACATAAGTGGAAATAAAAAAGTGAGGCAAACATAAAGAAAGTTGATAAAGTAGAAACAGCTTCAGCTTCAGCTTGACTTCAGCAAAACCATTAGATCACATTATATGCTTCTCCTGCAATTCAAACACCACATGAATACAAATTAACACTGAAACAGACATACATTAATAAGTTGGCATAATTAACTAAAGAAAGAGCAATAACTTAAACATGAGATCATACCTATTAACAAGGGAATATGGTAGAAAGATAGTCATGATCCTCCACAAACATTTGAAGATTCTTGATCTTCATTAGAAACTCGATTGCTTCCTCGTCAAACTGAACCAAATAGCCCAACCTGATCAGTTCAGAAAGCTGCGGCACAAGCTCTTCATTCTCCCAGAGCATCCCCTCAGCAATCACTTCAGCAAAATGAGACGCGTGTTCTATAACATCCTTTTGACCGCCGCCTTCTTCCATCTTCTGCATAAACAACTTCGAGTTCTGTTTGTCCCAACGGATCATTCTCTTCGCTTCAACATTCACCTCGTCTCCACAGGATAGAGATAAACTGTACTTCACAGTCATTGGCTCAGCCGTCTCAAAAGCTTTTACTCCCAGTATTCAGCTTACAGCTTCATGTCTTCTTGTGGCATCAAGCTGTAGCTTCTGATCAGCTAGAAAACCCAGGATCAGTTTCAACAGACCCTTTTTAACAATCCTTTCTTTTGAATCAATAGGCTTGAATTTAACATGATCAACATCAGATAAGTTCTTTTTGCAGATTCAGATATGGTACGGACACCAAGTTTGTTGTAGACATCCACAAGCTCAATTCGGGTTAGAGTTTTTGAACTTGGTTGAGGATACCAAACAAATATAGGACGAGGACAGCTTTGTAAGAGATCAGTTACGAAAAGATCATCGCCAATGAACAAGTCACGTTTGTCTGATAGAAAAATACCATCAGTTTTAGAAGATGATGCAGGGAGTTTTAAAAAACACTTAGTGAAAGTTTCCTCTGTTTTAGAGTTCCATTTTTTAACCACAAACTCCCAAAAAGCACAGCATTCAGTATGTGTTATATGGTTTCCTGAAGTTTCCCATTTCTTCCATAAATTGCAGTAGTCATCAACGGATGGATGGACGTTCACATCAAATATATTGGCAAAAAAGTTCAGTATTTTCTTCTCATACTTGCTTTTTTCCAAAACATTCAATTGGTCACCAAAAAGATTGTTTTTGTCATGAAGAACACAGTATTCAGGTGATACCCATTCTCCTTTATCAGTTCCTCTTGGTATCCATATCTTTTTGGCATCTTTTTCATCAGGTTTCCAATTGAATTCAGACAAATAATTGTAGAAGCGATTGATTCTTTCAAAATTAGTCTGAGAGTCTAGGTGACTAGCAATCAACGGGTTCCTTTGTCAATATCAGTTATCACTTTTAAAAAATTGAGCTCATTTTTGTAGGATCTAATCCGAGATCCATAGAACTGTTCATCAATGAACGGACCATCATCACGTTTTAGGAAAGGATCCCAGTCAGGACAGAAAAGCAAACACTGATTTGGATGTTTGTAACCAAAATGGGTTCTTAACCATTTCTTTTGGGACAATTTTTCACGAAATTTATCAGGAATTTCTGATGCACTTTCTTTCAGTATCTTGACAGAATCAAGCAATGCATAAACACTTGCAGGAGTAATGCTACGTGAACACTCAGGAAATCGAAGTCCAGCAGCTACAAACTTTGCACCGTCTTTAAATTCAGTAACTACACCCAACTGTTTAAACTCGACTTGATAATCATGGATCCCACTGCCATAGAACTTGTGACTGTCATCAATGAAAGGAAGGATGGATATGGGAGAAATTGGTTCCCAATCTTTACCAAAAAGAATGCACTCATTTGGTGATCTGTAGTCACTAAGTTTAGTTTTAAGCCATTTCTCTTTGTGTATGCACTTTTTGAATTCTTCTGGAAATTTGACCTTCATTTTCTTTAACTTTCTGAAGCATTCCAGAAACGAGAATACATTTTAGTGAAGCCTGCTGCTTAAAAGTGCGAGAAACCTCTTTTGCAGCATCCTCAAACTCAACCATAACACCAATTTTCTTTAATTCTTTCGCCAAAGAAAAGATGGACCGTCCATAGAAGTTCACATCAAGAATTGGGAATGATTTAAAGACTTGTAGAAGACAACCCCACTCACATTCTGAAGTTACTAAAAAACATTCAGATGGACATCTGTAGCCCATGTTTGTCTTCAAACATTTGTTGTTTCTAATTGCTTGCACCAGCTTATCTGATGATTCTAATTTCTGTATGCACCTTAAAATCAGCAAGATGGCCTCAGATGACAAAGAAGTCAGCAAAAATGAGGACTTGAGGTTGTCTGAAACAAGCTGATAACAACTCTCATTAAACTTCACTACCACACCAAGCATTTCTAGTTCTTTCTTGTAAGAACATACTTCTCTTCCATAGTATTTTTCATCAATGAAAGGAATGCAACTTAACTCAGACGCAGCATTCCATTCATTACTGTTCAATACAGAGTTGTTTGGGGCCATTTCACCTTTAGATGTTCTCACCCATTTTCCTTGTTTAACAGTGTCGATGAAATCTTTACTAGGGATATAATGTGCCCCCAAATACTGAATAAATTTCAGTACTGAAATAGCATTGTCTCTAGTAAGCTTTGAAGAAGCTGCAAGGGCCATGAGACGCTTACCGATGAATTCACAAACTTCTTTATTCTCAAACCGCACACCAATCACTTTTAACTCCTCTTTGTATTTCCTTATCTCATTACCATAGAATTTTACATCGACCAACGGGATATCAACAAGCACCGATCCATTCTGTAAAACACTCCCACTTGATGATTCAAGCATAAATGACTCTGAAGGTGGCCTGTAGCCAGGGCTACCGCTTAAAAAGATTCTCAACCAAGAGCCATTTTTATGGAAGACAAAAACCTCTCTGGTAGACCATCATAATCATTTCTCAACTTTTTAAGCCAGCCTAGAAGCAAAAGTGTGTTCGACTTAGTGAGCGGTGAAGAGAGTGTAGAAACAGCAGCATTAGGGGGCAAAAGACTAGGAACATCAGACGCTCCAATATAAGTTTTCATAAATGAAACAAGGTCTCCCCCTGAAGTAAAGTTACCACAATACGTCACAGACCGGATGTAATCTTCTCCCAGCTCGACATAATTATGCTGCCTCCAAGGATTAGATCCAATCAGCTCTACCCATCTACTACCATTAGCAGGTACAAGAACCCCATCTCTTCGGACCTTTACTTGCCCATAGTTATCAACAATTGGCATTTTACTACACAAATTTTGAACTTGACTCTCCCACAAGTATTTCTTTTTCAAAGAGTGGTAGAGAAAATGAGCATAAGTAACAGAGAGCTTGCAATCGTTAGTGAGCGAAGGAATAAGATCATTGGCGTATTCACTAACACTGACAAATTTAACCTTCGCTTCCTCCATAAGCCACTTTTTTAAAGTATGTTTTTTCGAATATGCTCCTATAGCTTCTTGTGTGACAGCAGGCATAAAGAACCAATCACAATGGAATTCTGTGTTCCAGTTAATTAACCAAGAAATGTGATCAGAATCATCAGCGGCAAGAAGCTTGTTTGCACAGCCATTAAATTCAACCAAGTTGACTTGACCATCCCACTGAACATACTTTATAATCGGTATATGTTTGATGTTGGTTGTGGAAAACGAAGACCCCCAATGGTCTGCTATGAACACCAATAGCTGCATATAAAGTTCCTCTGAGACACCCCTAACAAGATTGGATCCAGCAATGCATTTGGCATACCATTCATTGTCAACAGCTTGAATTTCCAAGAACTCCAGAATGGAATTATATTCCATCTTATCAAAAGAAAACGTAAGAAGATAGGCTCCATGGGATGATATGTTAGAGAAACTAACGCCTTGACTTCTTGCATTATTCAAGATGCTCCAAAAAGCTGGCTTCAGCCTGCCAACTTCATTGGGTTTACTAAACAACTTCTGCCCCGTGTACGACTCGCATGGAACAATTGACTCTTTCATAAGTTTTGCTTTAATTTCATCCCGGACATGATTAAGTTTTGAATGAGAAGATTCCTCGACAGGTAAGAACCTAAACTGATTAGGCAGACTGGAAACCGGAGCAGACTCAGATGACTTTACCAGAGAGGTAAATGCATTCAAAAAAGCAACAGGCACGCAATCAAGAATTCCAGCATTCCATTTGTTGTCCCAGAGAATATTTTCCCTTGATGAGGCCAAGAGAAAATCTGTTTGGATTATGAAGGGAAAATTTGTGACCGTCTCAGTTGGTAGAAATGAATAGATGCCTGGCATGCTTCCACCTCGATTAAGTCTTTTCCCATTTGGAAAAGCTAAAGTAATCACCCACTCCTCTACTTCAGCTCGAACATCAACTTTATTTTCCTGCTTCACAGGAAACCTTTGTTTCCACATGTAGTAGCCACATTCTGTGTCATCTTGATAGCCAGAAACATCAGCAGAAAGATGAAGTGTGTAGGACTCGGCATCCATGCTCTTCAAAGTAACAAAGTTCTTCTCACTGGAGATTGATATTGCACTCACAGTGTTTAGCCTAGGATCCTCGTTGTCTTCCCTAACTGAAAGCCGCTTAATCTTTGACAAAAACAAAAGGACTTCAGGGTGGATGCTTGAAAGCTGATCCTTCACTGGCTTTACCTTCTCTCCCTTTAATGGTAACACCAGTGTTGTAGTTGGCAAAGAAGCAGACGAACCATATACGCTTTGAATGGCAGACAAATTGAAAATACAATATGGTTTAAAATCTGTTCCTCTCTAATAGAAAGCTATACATATGAAGTTTGGTTATCAAGAGATGAAAAGTGCACTCAAAAAAGACACTCTACATGCATGTAGTCTGTGACCATCATTTAAAGTTCATCCCATTGATTACTTGAAAAGCTGCTAGAAACAAAATCATCATTCGAAAAAAAATATGTTGTCTGGTTATCAGTGGCTTCGACCGTCCAATGCAACCAAGTAACACAACCAGCTACATACACTAGAGAGATTATATGTATGTGCAAGTGAATCCATACATTCCAAAAAATAATATATTAATATGTAACATTCCTACTATACATACTTCTTTCATCAACAAGTTTTAATAAATTAGACTAACTAATCATAAAGAGTCACGAATCAAAAATACTATGTATAAACACAAATCACAGTAAAAAACGCATATGCATTGAGACATAACGAGTATTAAGAAAAGGAAAACACCTTTCTCGCCAATATAACCACGTTTACGAAGACCTTTCTTTGTAGACCGTCCCACACTACAAATCGACTCAACGTTTTTACGTGAGAACCCTTTCTCATTGTTAAAAATTAACAAAGTCGCCGGAGCTCCGGTGTTTGTGATGTCCTTTGACGTGATCACAAACTCCAGCGATGGATCCACTCCTTCCGGATACTCATTATCTTCAGCATTCTAAAAACAACAATCGTTCAACCAAAAAACACTGTAACTAAAACAAATTCAACCACTAAACAAAGTACATCATATAAGAATAAAAACTTCCACATGATTAGCAAAAAAATCAAATAAAATTACTCCTCCTGTAACATAATATGCGTGAGTATACACACAAACACTAAGCTAAACTTCATACGATGGTAAATTGATAAAATCGAACAAAATACTAACAAATTACTAACGTAACAGCTGATATTCTAAACAAAAACCTGTAATAATTCTTCTCAAAGTCGATCAATCATCCTTCTCAATTTTAAAAACTACAAAAACAAAAGCATTACGCTCTATACAGATCACTATCACGATCAAACAACGAGCATTAACAAGCAACAAAATCAAACAAAATTACTCATCCTGAAACACAAAATGCGTGTGTATACACATAAACACTAGGCTAAACTTCATACGATAGCAAATCGAAGAAATCAAACAAAAACTTAACAAATTACTAACATAACAGATGAAATTCTAAACAAAAACCTGTATTAATTCCATGAGAAAGTGAACATCCTTTGCGTAAAGCTCAGCGGAGAGATTCTTCACGGCCTGATGAAGATCCTCCGTCAACGGATTCGGTTTTCCGCCGATCGAAAACTTCGTCCGCCGTATCTCCGCCACATGCTCCTTCGCCGACGCCATTACAGATCAATTGGAGAACACAATGCACACAGTTCGTATTCGTTTGTACGTATAAGCAACAACAATTCAAATAGCTTACGGTGATGAAGATCATCGATCAATGGGGGTTTAAATAGACTGATTCGAGTGTTGAAGTTACGTTGATCGACTCTTGGTGTTCGTTGATTATGAGTCGTTGTGGAGTCATTTCATTTCCCACGCATTTGTTATTGGAGAAGTTCTTTTTGTAACTTGCAAAGGAATTTATTATTATATTTGGGAAAATGTCATGTAATAATAACAAAATTTTAAAAATAGTTTTAATTAGATTGCTCAAGTTTTATTGTTGAAACTGGGTTATTAAATCATCAAGCTGTTTTAAGTCAATAAAATATATGAAGAAGCAGATGGGGAGGTTGTGATTTTCGATATATGTAATTATATTTAAAAAGTTTAAGAAGATTTTAATTTTAATTAAAAATTAAATAAAAAAACCTAGGAATTTTAATTTTTATTTTCTCTGCGTTTGCTCGTTTTGGTTATCATCTCATCTTAGCGCAAGGATAGGGTTATTGTTGTGCGACTGTGCATGCACCGAGTGCGTTAGTATGTTATTTGCATTTACATAACTGATATGTCATGCTTTGAATGTTAATCCTCTAGGAATATCAATATTACACTACATATGTTGATTTTTTCATTTGTTTTGATCACCTGGTTGTGGGTGTTAACTCGTTAATCTGTTATGCCAGATCTGTATGCATAGGGATGTCAGCCCAATGAAGGCTTTGAAGACGCAGATGTTCGGCTGTGTATGATATTTGGCAACTATCAAACACTAACCCACCCGTCATTTGGGCAGGTAAGGGATTTTTGTAAATGTCGTGAATTCGTTATCATTCAATTT
This sequence comes from Flaveria trinervia, assembly GCA_025506515.1. NCBI lineage: Eukaryota > Viridiplantae > Streptophyta > Magnoliopsida > Asterales > Asteraceae > Flaveria > Flaveria trinervia. The sequence continues at coordinate 4,987,867 of CM046443.1, forward strand.
TGATGTATGTGATAAGTTTATAAACATATTTGATAAACTATAGGTGTTGGCCTTCACGACATCTATCGCGCAATGCACGATTCTAAACACATTTGATAAACTATATGCTCGATAGCTTGTTAGCTAATGATATTAGTAATTGTTCTTTATAAAATTGATTGGTGAGTATTTAATAAGTAAAGAAATTTTGTTTGAAAATATACTTTAAATGAATAATATTAAAAGCTTTCTACTAGAAATCCGAAATACAAATACAATGTAACAATCACTTGCATATGATTTTATAATAAAAAGTTTTAATACATTTAAATAGATAGCAACGAGGAAAAATTAAGTGTAAAATTTTTGAACCATACATGTTTCGCGGCATGTTAACTCGTAAAATTTAGACCGAAATACAAAATATAAAAATTCTAAAATATGAAAAGTATAGTTGACCAAAGTTGAAAGCAAAAAAATATGGGGTTAAATTATAAAAGATGTAAAGTATTACATTGAACTAAAAAAATTTAAAGGTTGACAGAAAAGACAAAAAGGTGCGTACAATCCACTAAACATATGATATAACACATGATACATAAACAAGTTTGTAATTTGTATATATACTAGTGGGTGTAACCCGCACTATACAGCGGTACTTAAAAAGTTGAAAATTTTAATTACGATGATCTATACATTAGTACTAATCATAAAAAAGATTACGTATGAAACGCTAAAATACTATAAAAAGATAAATACATCAAAACAGAGAAGAAAAATAGTGAATGCATAAATTGTGACTTTACTATTATTAACGAGCTTTATTTTAAATTGATTAAAAGAAATTGATATAATTTAAAGGCTTAAATATAAAAATTAAATAAAGTTCATGTGATTAAATTTAAAATTGACATAACTCAAAGGCTTAAATATAAAATTTCAAAAAAGTTATGGTGATTAGATGTAAATTTAACATAATTCAAACTTTCAATATAAAATTTTAAAAAAGACAAAATGAGTAGGTATAAATAAAAAAAAAGAGAAAGAGAGAAAGTGTTGTGGCTAGTTTTAAAATTCGTTAAAGATTTAAATGTAAAATTATAAAAAAGCAAAGTAGGTTTTATTAGTTTGAATAAAACAATTATTATGATAGCATTGAGAATACCTACATATTCAGTATTCATAGTTTTTTTTTATTTTTTTATATATAGTGATACGACGAGTGTTATCAAAACTATTTTCTAATCTGTATTAAACGTTGATATATTTGGTTGTTGTTGTTATTATTATTATTATTATTGTCACTATTATAGCTATGTAAATAGTTAGTGATTATATACTTTAAGTGTTTAGATTAAATAATTCTTAAATAAAAAAATATTAACTTATAAAAATATAAATAATATATATATTAATTTAAAATATAAATAAGATAAATAACTAAAATAAATATATATTTAATAATGTATTAATTGATGTGCTAAACGTTCAAGAAATTTAACCGGTCTCAACTACTGAAAAGAATATATGACATTTTCTTATCAAGTTTATGGTGTGTTTGGAAATTCCGAAACAATTCCTTCTTCAACAACAAAACAACAAAGACGAAGAGATTCTTGATGAGATCAAACTAGTGTCCTATTTGTGGATCAAAAATCAAGCTAAAATGTCAAATTCAGATTGGGTGGTTTGGTGTAATTTTTTTTTTGTAATATCCTTATACGCACTTACCTATATTCTAGCTCCTTGTTACAAATTTGGGTAATAAAATTGGCTGGTGGTTAAAAAAAGGTTATATTTGTTATAAGTATATATACATATCATTAAAATGCATTATTTAGGTAACAATAAAAATGTAATTTGAATATATTCTACGCGCGTTTTGCAACATCTAACAACAAATATCAAATGATAAAAAATTCAAGAAAATAGAAGTGGATGAATAGAGAGAGGATGGTTGATGCATGATTAGGTTATGATTAGATTGTGTTTGATCTAAACAATTAAACAAGTAAAAGATTAAAATAACAAAAGTTTTTAAGTTAAAAGAGAGTGTATGAATACATTCTTATACAAATGTAAGGAATGCACTCATTAGATATTCTCCTCAAGCTAAATTGATAAGCCTAAATGTCATGCAATTGCATTTATAACTTGCAAAACATAACTATAAAAACAGAAAGTTTGTGAGTGTGTATATCATTGAAAAGGGATAAATTCGTCTTGGTGAAGATCTTGGTGACTCCAATGTAGTAGCTATCATCCTTGATATCTCCATGTAGCCGATGGTTGGTGCCATTTTTATTTTGACACGTTTAAGTATATTCCCATAACGCGTATTTGTGTTCGTATACATCGTTATTAGGTGCACACCTCCTTTGTTAGACTAGCGAGATATTTATGCATAGGTTACAAGCAATAGTCGAGATCATAAACGAGAGGCTAATCATACAACTCTACGGCATTCTAATTTTGTGTAAATATAAGCATGTCGTAAGCCTATGTTTGGAATCCTAGAGATTATTGCATTGTTTTAAAAACAAGTGTTGACAAACAAATGCTAGGTAATGGGTTTTTGAATCATGTGTCTTCAAGAAGGATTTTGTTTTTGAAGACAAGAAAGACACCTAAGGTCGAGAAGCTAGAGCTTGTTTATACAAATGTCTATAAATCAACATTTGTCTCATCATTGAAATGTTCAATTTATTATGTAACCTTAATTGATGTTCATACAAATGTCTATAAATCAATATTTGTCTCATCATTGAAATGTTCAATTTATTATGTGACCTTCATTGATGAGTCTACACGAAATATATGGCTCCATTTTCTTAAAAATAAATATGGATGTTTTTGATATTTTTAGTAGGGCTGGCAATTGTCTAACATGTTTATAACACGATTAAACTTGTTTAATAAAAAAATATTTTTTAACTTTTTATATTTTTTAAAATAATTAAAATCAAAAGACTAGACTTCATTATTTTATATTCTTGGTTCATAAAAACATATTAAAAAATTATAGACACAATATATAGGTAGTTAAACAAGTCGTTTTCATGTTTAATACGTGAGTTACGCGCGTCATCTCTAACATGTTACATACGATAAAATCTGTTTTGTCAGCCCTAATTTTTAGAAGGTCAAAGGCCTAAAGTCGGAGAATGGTGGTGAATACATAAAGAGTTAGTTGACTATTCTGTCAAACACGGGATAAAGATGATCAAGATAGTTTCAAGAACTCCTTGGGAGATTTTCTTTACTTTAAACTTAAACTTTGGGATTATGATTACTTTTAAAGCATGCTTTCAGTAGGTTGAGCTAAACATGTCTCACAATCCAATTGCCTTTGTCCCACGTATCCAATTGATCTCTTGGCTTTGGCTCTTGATTCTACATATATTTTTTCTTAAATTGTGATGTAAAACACATTTCAAGTTCTGTAAATACTTTTAGAAAAAGTCGACATCTTGGTTATAAAACACATTTCTTTGTTTTAGTTACATAAAACATCAAGATAAAATCATAAAAGCAACAAAGAAAACAAGGTCTAGTGTAATATTTTGAATAACGTTTATGATTTTAATTAACGTCTTACATTGTATCTCATTGATGCGATTTACCATCAAACTAGATAATCTTTTAAGCAAACACATCGTCTTTTCTCGTCTTTTCTTAAAAGGTACCAGAAACAAATATTCTAATGATTTACAACTAGCACTTGTTGGATTGTTTCATGATTTTCTCATTGAATCAACTTGAATTTGCTTGCTTGAATTTTCTTTTCTTAAAATTTTCATATAAGGACTTTTATTTATTAATAAACTAGTTGATGGTAGTTTTTAACTGTAACATATAAACAATTATAAAACATCTTAGGAAGAAAACTTCACTTCAAGCAACACATCTCATCTTATTGGAAGAATACTTTAACCTCAAGCAACAGTGCAACACCACTTCAATACTTGGAGATTCTTTCCTATCACCATCCATTCTCCATACTATTTTTAGACTCTTAAAGCGTAAAGTTTTTCAATATTAAAATTTGATTATATCATGCTTCTGTAAAGATTTCTTTAGTGTTTTAAAAGTTATCAATTGTTTCAAAATTATCGTGCTCCGAGAAACAAAATTTGCATACACATGTTGGAACAGGTTAGATACAAAACTTACTTTAGCTCGAGAACCATAAGAACCCATATAAACATGACGGATAGATAGGTTATAGATTAGACAGGTGTTTATGTTGTATTTAGTTTTTATAAATATACATGTGGATATGCATATATATAAGTGCACATACTTACATATACGTATATTCTCTTTTTTTAATCAACTTTTTCGTAACATATAAAAAAATATATTGGATAACAAGTTTAATTATCACCATAAAATATAAATTACAGGGTTGAAAGAATATACACGATAAAAGGCCTTCGCTATAACTATACCCAGTCTTAAAGGGTACACACAAACCCAACTTGCTTAATGAGTTTTTAAAGTCAATGCTGACCTGTCATTTGACTGGCACATCCAAACTGCCACCTAAGCTGACACCTAAGTTGCCACTACTGCCAGCGCGACTGAATCGATCCGAGTACCCGGCACCTGTAATTGAAGCAATATCACTTGGCAGGTCCCAGCTTTCGCTCCTTCCCAAGCTAGCTCGCCTATGGGCGCCGATGCCACCATCATCTCGGGTCATGGCCTCGGCCTCTTTCTTCCAGTTAGGCTTTATGCCACTGGTTTCAACGTCGATCGGAACTTTCTCTATGTTTGAGTTGATAAAACTGGTGGCAGCGAGTCTAGTTGGAGGTTTAGGCTCTCTGGGTACCAATGCCCTGAAATTGTTCTTAGATGGAGGAATGCTGGTCCAGAAGACCTCCTTTAAATTTCCAAAAATGCCCTTGTTGTATGGATTTTCGGCCCGGTCGTATCGATATCGGAAATTTTCATATGTTGACTGCAAGAATATATGTCAACGAGATTGTAAAATATTGAAATTTTAATATGGTATGGCATTGCCACCTATTCAAGTGCATAGAGGTGGTAGCAATTTCGACCCATTTAACTACACAAGCCAATTTGGCTTGTGTTAATCTCAAAACAATCAAACAAGTCGAAAGTAAACCAGAGTCTACATTACTTTATTCAGAAGATTTAACTTAGTAACAATATTGTTTTCAATCGTACTTTATGTATTGAATAGTTTAAAAACATATTATAATAGTTTAATAGTGTATTTACTAATTTTATAAAACATTGAAAATGTACAAAAAAGTGGTGCAAGTCATACAAGTATACAACCCTGAGCAGACCAGACCCAGCCCTTTCCGACAAGTACTAAAATCTCACCCCCTCCACTTTAATCAAAACACATTTCGACCAGAACACGAGCCAGACCTGACCCTTTTGACCGAACCACAAGCAGGTTGATGCCACTAGTGTATACTTAAGAAACGACTTCATACCTGGTTTGTGCTGATAAGATATAGATGAAAGATGGTGAGGCCGCCAACAAACCAAACTGCTAAGAAAGTGTATATTATTAGAACAATTGATGCAGGAGTCTTGATTAATGCACTCCAAATTGAAATGTTTTCACTATTCATGATCCTTATGATGTACACCCAGCAAAAGGAAAACACATAAATGCAAAGCAGGGTTGCCGAGGATACAAACATGAAGAAGAACCGGTAGTTACGCTGCATTAAGAAATATAATTGTCAACAAATGTTGTTATTTGTGTATTTGACCATGACCCAAGTCCTAAAAAAACGACTAATATAAATCATTGGACAGCTTTTGACCCAACCAAGGCATTACTCAACTATTGATATACCAATTATACATAATGAATATTATGGCATTCTATGTTTTCTGTTGGGCAATTTTCAAGTGAAGCAATGCTATGAAACCAAGTACATGGTGACCAAAAATCAGTACCATGAATGTCACATAAGCAAAATGAACCATTAACTCATCTTTTTTAAGTACTTTTTGCAAGTCCAATTGTTGTTTTCCTAGCTAGCACCATGCAAGAAGGTTACAAAAGTTAAAGTGTTGAACACTTGGCATAAAAATTAGAAGTGGCAATTTACACCTACTCACCTACTGGATTATAAACAAGTCAGTACCATTTGTCTTATCCCCAACAGGTAAATAAAAAGTAATTAAAAAAATGATTAAAGGAAAGTAAGTCAAATGGTTCGAAAGTCACCATAAATGTATTTCCATTATATAACATGTCAACTATGGTACTGCTTTGTGTGCTGAAAGGCAATGCGGAAACTGGAAAGGAATGGACCATTTCGAGAAGAACGTGTTAGTGAACCACACAGGACTGGAATGTACCACTCCCTTAGGAGTGTATTTAAGGAATAAGATGATAGTTTAAAGCATTTTGAAATGGAATGGTACTTCAAAGTTTACCCAATTTAAAAAAAAAAAATATAACAAAATTAATTCATTTTAATAACTAATTGTGATTACAATAATTTATGATTTTTCAATATTAATTAATTTATTATTATAATCTATTTGAGGTTTTCTTAATTCTTTTGGTTTACTTTTTTTTCAAAGAGTTTTTCTAATATATTGCATTATGTGTGACTATAGTTTTTAGGTGGGACCATAATTACAGGAGTGCCTTCAAGCTTCAGGTATAGAGGGACTTTTAGAGTTATCAATGCTTTTAGCCTAAGACGTGCCTATCAAGTCTGTAATTTAAGAGATTTGGTTTAATTTGTATGTCTGTTGATCCCAGTAGAAGTGTAGATTTATTTTATGATATCATCTGTATGTGCTTGTTCTTCTCGTCCCCCTACATTTGTATTTACATATTTGAAACTAATAATGATATAACAGTGAAGATGAAGGTTCTCGTGAGTCGGGAGTCTCTCTCTGAGAGCGGCCTCTCTATCCCTTGGTGGAGGGGCAAGGCTTGCTGTCATCCCACCTCCCCTAGGCCCTACCGTACATGTAGAATTTTGCTCTGTTTGTTTGTCATTTCTTAATCTATGTAATATATATTTATATTTATACATAACATGAAAATCTGAATGAAAGAAATATGTATAAATAAAAAAACAAAAAGAAATATTGTCTTTTTCTAAACATCTTATTTCATGATAGCTTGAATAAAGACACAAAGACGTAAAACAAAATCATTAATCAAACGAAATACTTGAATTTCCATTATGCATACTAACATGATACAGAATGCTATTTCTTCTAGTTTCATGCAACCAAACAGATCTAACATATTTTTTAATCACATATATCACACTAGTTATTAAAAAGCTTTGAAATGTTTGACAAAAACTCTCAGGAAACCGGCCCAACTATATTCAAATTGTACAAAAATTACCATTTCGACTTGTCATCCAACCGGCCCAACCCACCTAAGTTTTTTATGACAATGAAAACCAGCACTGGACCCTATTAATACCTGCTAGCTAATGCAATCACATGATGCACAGCTTGCACTGGACTGATAGCTTTCAAGGGGGTTATAAGCAAAAAAACAGTGAAACAAGTGAGCCTAACTAAAAGAAGAGAAGAAGAATGTTGTTTACCCGTCCAATACATTGTCCAACCCAGGGGCAGTGATGATCAAATCTTTCCACGCAATTGTCACATATTGAACAATGAGAACAACGTGGAGGTCGATACAACATGCAAGTATCACAATATTTGACTTTTACAGTCATTCCATTGACCATTACTTCTTTGAACCGAGGCAAATGTAATTGGGGAGTTTGACCCGGCCCAACTTCCATACTCTCTGGTTGTGGAGGGTGTGTGTTTCGAGGAATTATACCCGGGTCCCTTCCAGAGGTCATCAAAAGAAGGGTTATTACCTGCAAAACCATAGATCATTTTAGACTTGAACTTTTGTGGAGTAAAATAGGTTATCACATGAGCTATGCCATTTCATTCATATATCTTCCTATGGCATATAACAGTTACATACATGGATCCTCTAGAAGTCTAAAATTATAAAAAATGCAAATTGTGTCTCTTGTAGGATGTAGCTTAAAAACTTTTCCACGAATGCTCTTGAGTGCAATTTATGTGTCTGGTTTGTAAGATACCTAAAACTTCCATACAAATATGTATGTAGTAATAAATATCTTAGTTGAGAGAACTTACATAACATGTGAATACAATTACTACCACCATAATCAACACTCCCAGATGATGTGCAAAATCACCAATAAACTTTCTGGCCACAAATGCACAGAAAACAGCAACCGGGGCAACTATCAGGAATATAGATAGAAACACAGATCCAACATCTGGTCCATATATAAACCTTCCACCAAGAAAAAACACCTGCACAGCATATAGCAAAGCAGTCGATTGAGAAAAAAAATGCACAAATTTACAAAACTCAAAGCTCTAATTGCTTTTAGTATCGTACAAACGCTATTACAGTTCACCGGCTACAAAAACGCCTAAAATCAAGAGCCTGCATAACAAATCATCGTTCTCATCTATCAATCAGTACCTATTGCCTGTCATATCCTCTCACTACCCTAAAATCATCAACTTCATAGTTCCGATTCATGATTTTAACCTAAATGTTCAAATCAAAACCCTAGATTCGTAAAGGTAGAACCAAAGCCGCGAATTCAGCAACCTCAATCAAAGCTAGATCACAAATCAACATCTATAAAACACTACGATCTCTAACATCTCAACATCAAATTTCATAATCAACATCAAATTACAGAACGAAAGAAGTAAAAAAGGGTGAATTGTGAAGGAAGTGAGTGAACATACGTTGCTTCCTTTCCACGTCTGGTAGGTCCGGCGAACCTCCGGCGTATCGCCGCCGTCGTCGTCGCCGGCGGCGGCGTCCGACAGCTTCGGCGGTTGTACCACATGCATCTCTGTGTGTATCTGTGTGCGTATGTGTGTGTGTGTTTGTTTTTCTGTGTAAAAGAAAACTATGGTCAATGAGACTGCTGGTGGTGGTGGGTTATTGACACCATTAATGGAACAAGTTAATGCGTCATAAGAAACGGCTGACGAAAATTGAATACTTTTTCAAACAAATTTCAAAAGTAGATTGGTAGATATATAAAAAGTGGTCAAAATATTTTTAATATTTTTTATTAAAATTTATTATTTTTAATTTAGGTTATTTTGATCTTAGTATAATTTCATTACTACAATTTTTTGATAATTTATCAAATCAGAAATTAAGTTTGGTACGTAGATATAAAACGTATGAGACTATAATGATTTAGTTCTATAGATTAAAGCATAAATATAAAATATTATATAACAAGACCGATGTTATTTGGTACGTATCGATTTCGTTTTTCATGACACTGAACGTTTCCACCAATAGATAATTAGATATAACATACGATATATAAAAATATAAAATTTAAATAAAACTCCCTGTCTAACAAAATTGTACTAAATTGTACTTGGACGACAAGAAAAAAGTAAACACTTAGTTTTATTAAAATAATGTTAACTTTTCTAATGAAAAATCAAATTAGTAAAATTAATGGATTAAAAGTGCATATTATATATATACTCTACAAGTGGTAGATTCGGAAGTTTAGAAAATTATAGGGTCACGTTGAAAATTATGTGGCTAGGTGGCTTTTAAAATTGATACCTAACTTGCCATCCGATTTATAGTGAATGAGTGATGAAATAGAATAGTTATAAAATTCATTAAGTTCAAATTTTATTATAATAATTTAGTTATATCTTTTAACCAAAATCAAACCGCAAAACAATATAGAACCTTCTGAGTTCTAAAGTTAGAATTTTGAATACCTTACCAATAATAAAGAAACTTGATTACTTGAGTTATAATAAACCACTAAACCAGTGTGTATCTTAGGGATAGATATCGAATAGACTTAAGCTCATATATGGTTACAGTCAACAAATTGAACTAAGAGCAAATGGGATATGAACTTTAAGAATAATGTAATAGATCTGCAATAAAAAAAAGCTGTAACATAACATTAAACGGATGTTGAATGAAAAGAAAGAAAATTATATGAAAAAAAACATAGTAATACATTAATGATTTTAATGTTCTATTGAGAATGATGCATATGACGAAAGCTTCAAAGAGTACGTGCACGATATTTTCATGTGTATAGCAAATTGAATTTCAACCAACTTTCATCTTATAACAAATCAATACACGTCATATCAGTGTGTGTTAACGTGTAGATGTGTCCTCGTGTTTGAGGTTTTCTATATATGATTTTCATATCAGATGAATCATAATCTAAAATATTTAAAAAAATAATATGGTTGATTCATGATAGAGCATATTGTCACGATCCGTCAAAACGCAGGTCGGAACACTCTAATTTTTATCGATTATGGCACTAATGAAGCAAGCAACGCTGCCCGGAAGACTCCGGAACAGTCCACATAATTCTGCAGTAACATTGTAGCCTTGGAAGACTCTAGAACGTCCCACGACGTGCTAGAAACCAAGCATAAAAGTTGTGCAGCCCTAAAAAACCTCTGAAATCTCTAAAAAAAGCTACAAAAATCAACCATGGTGCTACATTGAAAGACCATAAAAAATCTAGAGAAATCTTTGCCAATATCTTGTCTTAGATATTATGTAAAAACTTGTCTAGATGTAGAACAATTTTGAATACTTGTAACTAGTATAAATAGATTGGTGGTGCTATCACCTAAGTTCCTTGTAACTTCAAAGTCTTGTACTTGTGTTTGTAGTAATACAAACTTATTACTTGTGTTGTAAACATACACCACAAGCATCTTACTTGCACACTACAAATCTAACGTTTCCTTACAAGACTTCCACTGCAAAAACCATCCAACCGAGATCAAGAAGGCTGACTTAGAATGAATCTAAGTGCCGCACGCGAGCTGAACAAATCAGTCCGTGACAATATGCCACCTTGAATGGAGGGTTTTTGCTACACACCATGAAGGGTGTACAACAATTCTGGTTTATGAAACTAAAATTTTTTAAACTAGATGGCCATGATTTAACATTCTTTTATATTCGTTTCAAGAACTCTATTAATAATTTAAAAAAAAAATACATTACTTCAAATTGACATAATTGTATATCCTTTTATTAGTAAATTTTACCAGTCTAGAGACCCTTAAACAACTCCACTAATTTCACTTGGACAAACTCCTATTTATTGTATCATAACTTATTCTTTTAAGTGTAATAATGAGAATCATAAACTTTTTTTATTATCATTTTCAGTTTTCTTTTGAGAAAAAAAGAACATTTGTGCCCTCTCTACAAGATTTCCACATGGTTGGTGGACCTTGCACTAATCAACAGATCATCATCTCATACTTTTTCATTCTATAAAGTTTGCCAAATCATTTTGCCTGTGAAAAAAATATAATTACATGTTGTCTTGATCAATCTTCTTGTATATTTTATTGAATTTTAGTACATGAATTATAAATAATACAAAATAGCTATTATCTACATGCATCCCATATTCGGATATTGAATTATAGATCCATTGTTGTTTGCAAGTGTAATTGACAAGGATTCAAAGCGTGAATACACCCAAAGAATGCACATGAGGAAAGTCCACAAAATGCATCTTTTAGTAGTTTACCACCCAAGTTTGTGTTTCTTATAATAAAAATAAAATATTAACCATCTTGATTAACACTTCATTCATCTTATTATTTTACGAGAATCTATCAATATCCTGGTAACCGATGAGATCCGATAAGACACAAGTTACTCTAGACAATATGTGGCCTTTTGGAAAGTTAAAGATAGAAAACAAGTAAAAACTTGATTGTAACATCTTTTATTTTTGATCGTGTTCAAAAGCTCTTTAATTAATACGTGCATGATGGACAGACTTCAAGATTAAATACTGATGATAAAATGATGTGCTTCTCAAATAAAAGTTGTAGGTTCAAATTCTACAAAATGCATGTATGGTGATTTTAATCAATGCAATCGGATAAGACACAATTTAGCTAGACAATATGTTACCTTGGTAAAACTGAAAAATTTAAAAATAAAAAACCAGTAAAAATTTAAGTCTAACTTGAAATATCTTTTATATTTCATTTTGTTATAAATTCGCTCTTTGTACATGCATGATTCAATGAATGCTAAAGATGTTCGTAGATTAACTAATAAATCGGACATTTAAAGTTCTAGCTACTCATTATTAATATCTTAATTTTCAAATACTAGGAAATTAGATTTCCACGTCAACCACATGCCTATATTTAAATATGGCATCTCATGGGATAAATTTGTCGTTAAAATTAGAGAGATTGAATATATTGTTTTCTACCTTCATTTAGTTTATAACGAGTTATTAATTATTAATGTATATATAAGATCACATGTAAAGAAAAACACAAGATAAATAAAATGGTATTGGATGTATAATGCTTTAGGTTTGGTGATGTTAGTAAAAACGTTTTACTTCACTACTTAAAGCATTCACAATATTTTTTTATCTTTATTTATATAATTACACTAAAAATCACTACATTTTTTCTCTTCTTTTCGATTAAATAATACTTTTTATATCCTTATTATTACTTTTTTTTTCTCTCCTCCACTTACAACCACTTTAAAAAATATTAAAAAAATTATAAGGATTTAACAGTGATTATTCAAATGTACCAATTCACAATAACATTTTCTATCTTCTTCAGTCACAACCACTCAAAACCATTCCATATAATATACCAAACACACTCACATACTTTTAAGGACTTCACTATGAGTGCTCTTATACTTCATTTAAGGGCTTCTTTTGTTTGTTTTTTTTTGTTTTTCAGATAGAGAAGCTTAAACTCCTAGCGCTTAAGATGGTTGAAGCGAAACCGAACACACGAGCTACTTTTAATTGAAGAGAACTGCACATAACTACTCCTTTCATGTGGGGATAACCGATCACAAGTCAATTCTTCAACCTAAGGTAAACAAAACGTAACTTATACAAGTAAATGTTAAATACCAGTACAAGTATGAGTTAAGATATTGTTTCAATCATTTTTTTTGGAAGGTTGTGAAAATTTTCTTTGTAAATGTTTCCTTATCATAAGCGATAATAATAGCAAAAACGTTATATTATTTGTGTTTATATTGAATGTGTCTTTTTGTATGCGAGGAGTACAAGTACAACAACAGTTATAAATTTTGATTTTTGTTTCCAAACCGTAGCCTAGCGAGCTTATTATGTTTTTCTATGAGCGCTAAACCTAAAGGTAAGCAGCTAGGATTGGTAAAAACAACTTTGAACGTGTTAATCAAACTGCATATTTGTAACATGTTGAATCAAACCTACTAATTTGGACGCATCATTGTAATGGGTTAGACACTTGAATAATCAATATTCAATTTACAGTCCATGATCGTACAGTCGCTTGTACATGTATATATTTGTCTCTTGTATATGTATCTATTTACGAGCTTTCTTAATTTTTCCCTGTATACGTATGTTCGTGAGCTTTAGTATTGTCATCAAAGTTCTACATTTGTATCATACAAGCCCAACCGAGAAAACAATATGGAGTATGTAAATTGTAAATTTGTAATCACTAACTTTGCAATATCAAAATACATTTGTTTAATACAAGGCCCAAATCAGCCCAAATTAAGAAAACACATTTGTTTAATACAAGGCCCAAGTGTAAACCGATGAAATCATGCAATCTTCAGTTCTTCACAGTGAAATTCGGTCCAACTATAAACAAACCCAAAAACAAGCCCAATTACCTAAACAAGCCCAATTTTATTTTTATTTTAGGATTTGATTAAATGAAATTACTAACAAAAGTCATGGTTGACTTTGTTTACTTTTTGTGGAGGTAAGCTATATTGAAAGCTCATGTCACATGATTAAAACAATATGAGTAATAATCTTTGACTATAGTACATGGATTTTAGCATTGTCTATATCATCTATGGTCAAATTTATAACATGTCTTGGTCAAAATAGATATTGACCTTTATAGTTCCATGCATATATAACGATATATTTTCCATTTGTATATTTTTGTTGCAAAATACTTGTGCATGAGATTATTCATATTTTCTTATATCACAAGCAAGTGAATCAATCAAATTGAAAGGTTTAGATAAAAGAAAGAATTATTAAACGGGTTTGAAAGTCGTCTAATTTTAACTTTTATTGCGTAGACATCTTAAAATTATTTTCTTCAAAAGTTTCAATACATGTATTTATATTAATATTGTACCCCTAATAAACATTTTAAATTTATACAAAGTCTACAAAAGATTGAACAAAAGTGTTTGCAATACTAGTGAGGGCTCATGGATACATAACCATATGATTTTTTTATTCTCTTTACACGAACATTATTTAATTTCTTTCCCCTTCTTTTCTTCTTCTGTCATCAGCCTTTCATAGTCTTTGTTCATGCACGTTAATCCTCGACGATTGTTTCCTCCTCCCTTTCTTGTTCACATTTGCCGCAACAAACTACAACTTTACCCACAACGGACTAAAAACTATACATTACTAAGAAAATTGTTAAATATAGAATAGGTAAAACCTAATACTAAGACAAATGTAAGGCGTTAATATTGGGCAATTCGTCCTTAAGATTTTCAATTAAAATCTAAAAATTATACTAATTTTTATTTTATATGAAAAAAATTGTTTATTCACTTGTTAGTAATACATGTATCACTAAAAAATGATATCCTAAATGTGATAAACTAAAAGAATCCACGGCTAGTTAACGAAATGGTTTGAGCTCATCCAGCTCAAACCTTTTCAATTGCATTTACCGCTACAAAACAAAGGGCTTTCATCGACGCAAAGATTCATATGAAATCCTTTAGTGAACGTGGTGACTCTTTATAATTTCTTAATTATCGACTTATCATACATGCATGCTTCGTGGCAAAAACCTCTTCGCGATTCATTTTGTGGCCTAGGGGTCGTGTATCTATTTCGATGTAACATTAAAAGATAAATCTCAATCATGGTGTTTGGTGACGCATTTAATCAAATGAGATATGAACTTTCATGGCTGCAAATGCTTGAGCAAGTCTCCATCATGTTTGATTGGCATTCGATCCCCACTCAAAAGTTAAACACAAAGTCGAATACATTTTCATATTGATCGATATGGGGATATCTCAATGATTATGATTGAAACTGTTTCATTGGGAACTTTATATTATTACTAGTATAACATTAGATATTAATAAAACTTGTTTACGTTTTATAATAGTTTATTATTTGTTTTTTAAGGCTCATTGTTGACCGGCTTTCATTTTTTAATTACTTTAATTTTCCCATATTTTTAATCTAAAACGGAGCACATATTAAACCACTGGATACCGTTGGTTACTAACTTGACAAAACTTATATGTTATATTCTGATTACTTTTTTTAAAATATTCTTAATTTGATTAAATTCTGATCGGTAACTTGACAAAACTTATATGTAATTTTAACATTCATAAAAAAGAAATAACTAAATTGAGTTGCACGTTTTTAAATTACGAAAAATGGATTAAAATATATATTTACAATCGACTAAATCCTACCCCAAATTACACACAGCTTCACTTGTTCTATATGTTTGGTCTTGTCATATTGATAGGATTTTTTTTCTAATTAAATAATTGATAAGATATTTTAATTTTCTTCTAAAGATGTAACATGTCAATAATATTTTGTTGGATAATATCACAACCATGATTAGAGCATATCTATCGTACGAAACCACAAATCGTCTCACGAGTATCATATCCCAAACAACGTTACTCGTATATGTCAAATACAGTAAGATCCACTTGACCGCATCCTAGTGACCAGGCTTCAATGAATGGCTCGTAAACATGCTCATTACACAACCCAAATGAGCTGGGTCAAGTGAAGTTTAGAGGTCTCTAACTGTTGACTCAGATTCTATGAAGTGAACAACTTTTGACCGCGACACGGAAGTTTTAAAGAAGAATAAACCACTGAATCATGACTCAAAATCTCTGAAGATGAATATGCTTCTAATCGTATGTTCTTTCACTACTAACACTAAAAGAGAAGAATCTTTTATTTGGTGTGAAGTAATTTGTAAATTACAATTTTGAAGATAAATGATTATGTTCATGAGATCTAACACATATCTCATATGCATGTTAACAAACAACTTGAAGTTTAGTGCAACAATCCTTCAAGTTGTTACACATGTATCGATAAATGAATTACACATGACAAACATCCTACCATTCATGCATAACAGCTTCATTTCCTCATCATTACTACGATGACATGATATTTTCTTGTTTTAATTGAAAAATGTTGTGAGCCACAAATAAAAATGGAACTAATCCCATAAGTCTAAATTGGATGTAATCTAAATCAAGTTTAATTAGACAATGACTAATCATAAGAGAATGTGGCTCCATAAAACTAATCTCCATCATAGAGATTAATTTTAGGTGTGCTTTTTCTAAGAGTCCTTATGAGTATGTAAACAAGTACAATCAAGGACTGTTCCATGATTGATAATTTCATGTTTTAATTTTTCTTAGATTATTTTTTTAACTTGTCGCATATTGAAAAAAAGAAATAATATAAAATGGTTTATGTTCTATAACATCTTATTTATATTATTTATTAAGGTGTCACACTAAGTGGATTCGTGAAGGGTGCGAAACACTCTTAACTCGCACACGCGCGCGCACAGACGGTGTGGGCATGTGGGCGCAATGTGGCGCTTTGATGGTCGTTCATATATTAATCCCGCGACAATGGCACACTCACATCACCGCGGCAAAACTAGTTCTCTAATCTTCCTCAATCTCTCTGGTTTCTCTTCTACAAACAAGTTCGGGTTGTAGATCAATTCCGACAGTACTAACTATTTCAGCTGTTGTACCATGAGAAACAAAATGAGTTCTCCTAGGAGGCTTGGAATTTATTTTAAGGGCCCCGTGTTGAACACAATCCTCAACTTTTACATTTCTGTTCATCTATTTCTGTAACTTTACCATTGTAAAAGAAATTTGTAATCGTTTATTTATGTTCATTTGTATTGAGTATATTAATAAAAATTGTTTAAAATTATATCGTATATGAACGGTTCCTACAAACTTAAAACAAAATTTAAAAACACCATTCATATATTAATATGTGTTTCTAAAAGGTTAATTTTTTAACTATTTTTATTTTCTTATTCACGGGTGATCTTTAAAGTTGGACTTAGAACATTGTTCATTAAATTTTATAGAATTCTAAAAATAGTTTATTTTTTTCAAATTAGTTTGTGGTTATAACTTAAGTGATCTTCAAAGTTGGACTTAGAACATCTCTTATTGAATTTTATAGAATTGTGAAAATAGTTTGAACTATTTTATTCAATTTTGGTAGTTATTTCAATTTATTTAAAATTGTTCGAACTTAAACTGTTTTTGAAAAACAGCAAACAACATGTCTTCTAGTGCTATGAGTTTCTCTTTATCAGCCCCTTTAGCTACAACCACAGTGGTTGCTCCCACAGTGGTAAACCACGTCGAAAAACCCGAAAAATTCACAGGTGTCCATTTTAAAAGATGGCAACAGAAAATGTTTTTCTACTCCCCTACCTAAAGAAGGGGATGATTCTCAAGTCTTGAGTGCCATTGATGCTTGGAAGCATTCAAAATTTTTTTGTCGCAACTACGTTTTGAATGGTCTTTGTGATTTATTGTATAACGTGTATTGCAACATAAATATTGCCAAAGAACTATGGTAGTCTTTAGACAAGAAGTATAAAACCAAGGATGGCGGTAGTTAGAAATTCATTATGGCTCGGTTCTTGAATTTTAAAATGGTTGATGACAAGACTATGATTAGCCAAATTCAATAGTTACAAGTTATACTTCATGAAATTCATGCTGATCGGATGCCTCTCAATGACACATTCCAAGTTACAGCCATGATTATAAAGTTGCCTCCAAGTTGGATAGAGTTTAAGAATTATCTTAAGCTCAAACAAAAGGAGATGACTGTGGATGAACTTATTGTTCGTCTTCAAATTGAATAAGACAACAAAATGGCTCAAAAGGACACTCGTGTGGAACTAATGGCAAAGGCAAATATGGTTGAACATGGGCCATCGTCAAGGGGCTATAAATGTAAAGGGAAAAAGCCAATTGCGAAACCAAATGTGAACCTTGGACCAAAGAAAGGAGTTGTGAAAAAGAAACCTCCACCTCCTCCTTTCCAAGGTATTTGCTACAATTGTAATGAGACGGGGCACCATGCTAATCAATGCACGCAACCAAAGCGTGAGTGTGTGCATATGGTGGATGAAGACGGTGAACGTTAGTGGCAATGATCATCGAGCTATCGACAATGGTGGAAGAAGTCAACCTCGTGGGAGACAATCCACATGGATGGTTCATTGATACGAGAGCTACCCGTCATGTGTGTGGTGACAAGACACTCTTTAACATTTTTAAAAAGGTTAAGGGTGATGAAAAACTTTATATGGGTAATAAAGCTACGACCGACATCAAAGGTGAATGAAATGTGATCTTGAAGATGACTTCCGGGAAGGAACTCACCTTGAGCAACACCTTGTATGTCTCGAAGATTCACAAGAATCTTGTTTTGGGATGGTTGCTTAATAAGTTTGGTTTTCGTTTAGTGTTTGAGTCAGACAAGTTTGTCCTTACTAAACTTGGAATGTATGTAGGAAATGGTTATGCCCTCAATGGTATGTTTAAGATGAATGTAACCGTTGTTAAAAGTGAAACGAATAAGACTACTAATTCTATACGTCGTTTAATAAATTTAAAATGCATTCCTACATTCCATATTGACACAAACTCTATATATGAAAGATGCATTAAAGCAAAACTTACAAGATCATCATTTAAACCGGTTGAAAGAATAACCGAAACCTTTAGTTTAATTCACACCGACATATGTAATTTAAAAGCACACCTAACAAGAGGTGACAACAAATATTTCATCATTTTTACTAAAAAATGGTGTAATACATGAATGTACGACACCTTACTCACCATAATCAAATGGCATTGTGGAACGGAAAAAACCGTACTTTAAAAAGATGATGAATGCCATGTTGATAAGCTCTGGGATGAGCCATGACATGTGGGGGGAAGCTATCCTCTTGGCCAATTATCTTTTAAATAAAATACCATCAAAGAAAAAGGATGTAACCCCTTATGAGTTATGAATGGATAGAAAACCATCATATAATTATCTCAAAAAATGAAATTAATTCAATTCTTCAAAACCATACTTGGGAGCTAGTAGATCTTCCTCCTAGTTGTAAACCACTTGGATATAGTTGGATATTAAAAAAGAAGATGAAAGCCGATGGAAGTATTGATAAATACAAAGCAAGGTTAGTAGTCAAAGGTTTTAGACAAAGAGAAGGTATAGACTATTTTGATACTTACTCACCTGTGACTCGCATAACCTCTATAAGAATGGTTCTTGATATTGCGGCATTAAGAAATTTGGAAGTACATCAAATGGATGTCAAAACCGTATTTCTAAATGGCGATTTAGAATAAGAGATTTACATGGAACAACTGAGGGTTTCTCTGCCCATGCTCAAGAGTGTAAAGTATGTAAACTGGTCAAGTCATTATATGGCTTAAAGCAAGCTCCAAAATAGTGGCACCAAAAGATTGATCATGTCATGATTGATAACGGTTTTAAAATAAATGAGTGTGACAAATGTGTATATGTGAAAGATACACATGGAGGTGATGTAATTTTATGTCTTTATGTAGATGATATGATTATCATTGGGAGTAATGATAAAATAATAAGATATACTAAGGACATGTTGAAAGGAAGATTTGACATGAAAGACATGGGTTTAGCTGATGTAGTTTTAGGAGTGAAAAATTATTCGAACCCAAGATGGTCTTGTGTTAAGTCAAGCTCATTATGTGGACAAGATTCTTGAAAATTCAACTCGGGAGACACGCATGTAGTATGTTCTTCGGTTGATACCACCCAACATCTAAATAAAAATAGAGGCGAGGGTGTTGCTCGGTTAGAGAATTCAAGAATTATTGGTAGTCTAATGTATCTAATGACATGTACTAGATCCGACTTAGCATACGCAGTGAGTAGGCTAAGTAGATATACTTGTAATCCAAGCTCAGAACATTGGAAGAGTATAACGAGGGTGCTTAAATACATAAGATATACAAGAGACTATGGATTGCACTATACCTGTCATCCAACCATGATTGAAGGGTACACTGATGCAAACTGGATATCAAATATAAAAGATTTCAAATCAACAAGTGGGTATGTGTTCGTACTTGGTGAAACAACAATACCTTGGAGATCATCCAAGCAAATCGTTATAGCTAGATCTACAATAGAATCAGAATTTATTGCTTTGGATAAAACCGGAAAAGAGGCTGAATGGCTACGTCAATTTGTGGAAGACATTACAAGATGGCCAAAGCCGTTATCGGCTATTTGCATACATTGTGATAGTGAGTCAACAATTAGTAGAGCCAAAAGCTCAATGTACAATGGAAAATCAAGGCACATTAGGCATGGACATAACACTATACGACAACTAATATCAACGGGTGTTATCACGATTGACCATGTCAAATCAAAAGATAACATTGCAAACCCGTTAACAAAAGGCTTAAGCATAGAAATAGTTTATAAGTTGTCAAGAGGAATGAGACTAAACCCCACGGAAAAGAGGAATATGAGGGAAACTTAACCTAGTTGACTGGAGATCCTAAGATATAGGTTTAATAGGACAACTTAATCATATGACCAACGGAGTCACTATAGGGGAGTACCCTAAAACTTAAAGGGATTGACGAACTTCCTAGTCCATTCACTCTAAGGGAGTACCCCGAACAAGTGACCAACGTGAGGTTAAGCATATTAAGGTTAGATGATTCGTGGAATCAATATAACTATGATGCTTTTAATGATTCATCAAATCACTTATGTTAGAGAGAAGTGGGGTCGCTTTGAATGGATTTGTGGGGAGGCGTAAATTCTAGAGCTCTCGCAGAACCAGGAAAATGTTCCACGACCATTAACAGACACGATAATAAGGGGTTAATCAAACCAGGAAAAATGTTGTGTGCATGTATATTGTCATCTACATAAAACAAGATGTGTTCAAAGACATCGTGTCACCACTAGGAGACTAACTATACATTACAAAGGAAGGTTCAAAGGGAAGACCTACCTATTCTGCAACACTTGACTGTGAATTTTCTAGAGAATTGATTTTCATTCATATAAGGGATTGTTGAAAATTTATTTATAATATTAATATGATTATTAATATTTAGTCAATAAATTGATGTGTTAATAAAAGTTAATGTTTAGGAATTAATAGTATGAGAAGTTGTCCCATATTGGAGAAAAGAAAGAATATAAAATGGTTTATATTCTATAACCTCTTCTCTATATTGTTTCCTAAGGTGTCACACTAAAATAATTTATATTCTATAAGCTCTTGTCTATACTGTTAACTCGTACTCGCACTCGCACACACGCGCACGCAACGTGGGTATGTGGGCGCAATGTGGCGCTTTGATAGCGCACTTTGCACTTGACACACTCGCATCACCGCGAGCCACCTTAGTATTTTTTTAAGGTGTCACACCCCAACCTTGACGGCGGAAACGTCGAGATGTGAGGGTTAAGATTGTTCACAGCCACATAACGCTATATTAAATTGTAAATATTATTATCATAAGTCTTGAAATAAAAATACAATCATAATTCCCAAACAAGTAATAAGTTCGAATGCAACAAAACATAAAGTAAACTTTTTATTTCATTTACTAGGTCCAAATCCTAGATTATGGCATGCTTCAAAAAGATCACTTTAAGCTTGAGGTTGACCTGAAACATGATAAAAATAAGAGTCAACTAAAAATAGTTGGTGAGTTTCCAAGGTTTTCATACATAATATGAAATAGAAAGTTACAAGTAGCAATTCATGTCATAGGTTATAAACTAGTAAGGTTATAGAACACATATCGTTACAACCAAACCTCGACTTGATTACAAGTATAAAAGATTGGCTAAGTGTATTTGGTTCCCTAGTGCACAAGCATACGGCTCCTAGGAGTCGGCAATACATCGACTTTAGCACCAAATAGGCTTGTCAGGCCCAAAGATCTAAGACGTCGCCAGGCTAGCAATAGTTAATGATTGTAAACAAACTATGTATCTCATATAAACACTTACAATAAACAAATAACCATGACAAAATAATAAGTTGAATTGCACGTGATTTACAAGTTTCAAATGTGTATAAGTGTATCATGTATACGCTATCATGTTTCACCCCAAGTTAGTGTAAAAATATGAAAAAGGGGCAAGAAAACTCACTTGACAATAAATATATAATGGCGATTAATAAGTATAATAATAAGCGTCGCTCCAAGATGTATCGTCACAAGACACCTAAATATGTATATTTACAAAATTAAAGCACTACAATAAGGTTAAGGACTAGGAATCAACTTGATGTTTGAGGCTTTGTTGATCATATTTGCCAAGTAAGAACTCATTTATTTTCTCGGGGAAACGATTTATATTTTATATAAACTTATGGATTAATAATAACCTTTATAATAATTTTGTAATGTTTAACAAGTTTAGATCAATTTTGTAATTTAAATAAAAAGAGCATAAAATTAAATAATAGATTAAAGGTATTTTTGAAATATTAGATTGTGTAAATTACACTAAATTTTAAAGTCTACATTTTTATAAAAATTTGTAATATTATTAACGTTAGGATAATCCTATAAAGATATATTTATATTATTTATTTTTTTTTGTAAATAAATTACAGAAAAATAATTAAATAATTTTAAGAGAAACAAAGTTTATGAATTGATTTTTCATAATTTTTAGAAATTTTTAACATTAGATTTGAAGGCCAAAAAGGCCTAAAAAAATACATGAGGTTCCCCGGATTCGAACCGGGGACCTCCTGTCTAGGAGTCATGTGTGTTACCAGTGAACCAAAGGCTTCCAGCCGCGTTAGAATCCGCTCTGTACTTGTTAAATACACACTTAAACAAAACCCCCAATTTCATAAGAACCCTAGAATCGATTTGATTCCAATTGAACATCAATTGATATTGTTAATGAAATCAATCATAGGGCTTTGATTGCCCATGTGAAATCGAGTATAAAGATAGTTTTAATTACCCGAATTGTTATTGAATTGGTGTTTGAACACCCGAAGAAACGTTGCGGACGTGGAAGTCTTGATGGATAGGCAAACCTCGACGATAATCAAATTAAACTTGTGGGAAGCTTCGCGTGATGACCTCGATGCAAAGCCCTTTGCGAATTTCGTCAATTGAAGCTCAGAAGATGTTGTTAGGTTGAGTTGCAGGTCGCGACGAAGATGGTAATCGAACAAGGTGAATTTGTGGGTTTCAGGTGTAATTGGCACTTGCAATCGATTAGACTTAGATAAACGTTCGTTAGAGTTGAATTAATTGACTTATTATTGGTGATTAAGGCTCGAATGATTACGGGGTTTTAAGGTTTCGGTTATACATTTAATTGGAGTTTGTAACCGGTTATTAAACGCATTAAGTGACATCTTTGGGTTCGATTCATGTTTCCGATCGGTTACCACGATTTTGGGGGTTTCAATTCGAACGAAAACTGGGGTTTTAGGGCCACCGGACTCCGGCCGGAGGGTGGCCGGAGTTGTGGCCGGAAAAACGCGAATAAGGAGTTCGGATTTTGCAATTTGCATGTTTGACCCCTGTGGTTTTATCAATTGGCATATTACGTACAAACCTTAATATTAAAGTTTCTAACTTTGACATTAAACCCCCTTGTAGTTTAGTAGTTGTCATTTTATGCTTAAAAGTTATATGTTAAGTTTCCAAATTGACAAATAAGCCCTCTTTACTAACCTCAAGCTTATCATTAAACTAATTGTTAACTTTTTTATAATTTGTCATTTTTTATTATTATTATTATTATATTATTATTATTATTATTATTATTATTATTATTAAGCAAAATAGTTCATTAACTCCCGAATTAACTCAACAAGCCCTCAAAGTTTTCATAAATGACATAAATGAACCATATAAGAATTAACAAAATTAACTTTTAATTAACGGAAATACGAGATGTTACAGTCTCCCCAACTTAAAAGAATTTCGTCCCGAAATTTAAAGAAATGAAACTATACAAATAAGAACGAGTATCTCCTCTTCATGTGCTCCTCGCGTTCCCAAGTAAATTCAGCGCCACGTTATTTTCCCAACGAACATTGACGATTGGGGTTGTTGTGGTTCTAGTCTTCTTCATTATACGATCCATGATCTCTACAGGTTTCTCGACAAAATGTAATGACTCGTCAATCTGAATGTCTTCCAGCGGAACATACAGGCTTTCGTCGGCCAAACACTTTCTCAAATTTGAGACATGGAACACAGGATGAATTCCACTAAGGTCGGGAGGTAACTCTAGTTTATAAGCCACTTT
The DNA here is from genome assembly GCA_025506515.1 of Flaveria trinervia. Lineage (NCBI taxonomy): Eukaryota > Viridiplantae > Streptophyta > Magnoliopsida > Asterales > Asteraceae > Flaveria > Flaveria trinervia. Next base: position 5,012,349 of record CM046443.1, read on the forward strand.
CCAATCCTTTTCAGGATTTTGAAAGGTCCTACAAATCTTGGAGCCAGTTTGCCCTTCTTTCCAAAGCGAACCACACCTTTCCACGGTGAGACCTTGAGAAGAACCATCTCCCCATCTTGGAATTCTAATGGCTTACGTCGCTTGTCAGCATAACTCTTTTGACGACTTCTCGCCACTTCAAGGTTCTTGCGAATGATAGAAACCTTATCGGTCGTCTCTTGTATAAGTTCAGGACCAGTGATGAAGTTTTCACCAATGTCGGTCCAACAGATCGGTGAACGACATTTACGACCATAAAGTGCTTCAAACGGTGCCATCTTGATACTCGAGTGGTAACTATTGTTATACGAAAATTCCGCGAGCGGTAGATGCGTATCCCAATCGCCACCAAAGTCAAGAACACAGAGACGTAGCAAATCCTCCAAAGTTTGGATCGTTCGCTCGGTTTGACCATCAGTTTGACGATGGTAAGCCGTGCTTAGATCCAATTGTGTACCCAAAAGTTCTTGCATAGAAGACCAAAAATGTGAAGTGAAACGAGCATCTCGGTCAGATATGATGTGCAGAGGTACCCCATGACGACTTACAATCTCATCAACGTATATACGAGCTAACTTTGATGTCTTGTAAGTGTCACGTATGGTATAAAAATGTGCCGACTTGGTCAATCGGTCAACGATCACCCATATGCTATCATGTCCTCGAGAGGTTCGGGGTAGCTTTGTTATGAAGTCCATGATATGTGTTCCCATTTCCACATAGGGATCTCGGGTTGCTCAAGTAATCCACTTGGACGTTGATGTTCGGCTTTAACTTTCGTACATGTGAGGCACTTAGCTACATAAGTCGCTATGTCTTTCTTCATTCCAGGCCACCAATATTGACCACGTAGGTCCATGTACATCTTATCGGAACCAGGATGAATAGAATAACGAGTTTGATGAGCTTCGTTCATAATAAAGGTGCGAATGTTATCGCGATTTGGAACCCAAATACGATTGGCGAAGTACATCAATCCATTGGATTCGTTTCCAATTGGGTTAGAAGATTATGCTCCAACTCATCCTTCATTCTCCCTTCTCGTTGAACCATTTGTTGAGCCTCCAGGATGCTAGACACGATGTCACTATCTATTCTCAGGTTTTGTAGTAGTACGGTGGTCTCATTGACATCTAGTCGAATTTCATATCGAACTCACCCAAGGTGTCAAAACATTGACGTCGATCTCGAATTTCTTGAAATGAGATCATCTTGTTGTGAATCTTTCGGCTCAGTGCATCGGCCACAACGTTTGCTTTACCAGGATGGTAACGAATGTCACAATCATAGTCAGAACTCAACTCCACCCAACGACGTTGTCTCATGTTGAGATCTTTTTGATTGAAAACGTGTTGAAGGCTTTTGTGATCGGTGTAGACTATACATGCGTACCATACAGGTAGTGCCTCCAAATCTTCAAAGCAAATACAACAGCACCAAGCTCGAGAGATGTGGGTTGTATAATTCACCTCGTGAACCTTCAATTGTCTCGACGCATAAGCTATGACCTTCCCTCGTTGCATGAGAAACACAACCAAGGCCTTGTTTAGATGCGTCACAATACACAGTGAAATCATCGTTTCCATCAGGTAGGGTCAAGATAGGGGCTTTGCATAACTTATGCTTTAACGCTTCAAAAGCTTCTTCTTGCTCGGAACCCCACTCGAAAAGTTTATTCTTTTGTGTCAAAGTGGTGAGTGGTTTCGCGACCCTCGAGAAATTGGCAATGAATTGCCGATAATAACCAGCAGACCAAGAAAAGAACGAATTTCGGTAGGAGTTGTAGGAACACACCAATTCTTCACAGCTTCCACCTTTGCAGGATCAACGTGAATTCCTTGGCTATTCACCACGTGTCCTAGAAATTGAACTTCCTCGAGCCAGAAATCACACTTCGAGAATTTTGCGTACAATTGCTCTTTCTTTAACAACTCAAGAACCAATCTCAATGCAGCTCATGATCGTTGTTGGACTTGGAATAGATAGTATGTCATCAATAAAAACGATCACAAACTTGTCTAGATAAGGCTTGCATACTCGGTTCATGAGATCCATGAAGACAGCAGGAGCATTGGTTAAACCAAAAGGCATCACCATAAACTCATAGTGTCCATAACGAGTACGAAAAGCGGTCTTTGGGATGTCATCCTCGTGAACTCGTAATTGATGATATCCAGAACGTAGATCAATTTTCGAGAGTATGGCAGCTCCTTGAAGTTGATCAAACAAGTCATCAATGCGAGGAAGAGGATAACGATTCTTGATGGAAGTTTGTTAAGCTCGCGATAATTGATGCACATACGAAACGATCCATCTTCTTCTTCACGAAAAGAACAGGTGCACCCAAGGCGAAGAACTAGGACGAATGAAGCCCTTCTCGGACAGCTCTTGCAGTTGACAAGAGAGTTCTTGCATTTCCGATGGTGCAAGCCGATACGGTGACTTGGCCACGGGGTTTTGCTCCCGGTATCAAGTCAATTTTAAACTCGACTTCACGCACAGGAGGTAAACCACTAAGGTCATCGGGAAATACTTCAGGAAAGTCTCGTACGATAGGGACATCCTTAAGTTCTTTCCCTTTGACTTTCGTGTTGACCACATAAGCCAAGAAGGCCATATACTTCTTGTTTAAGCACTTTCGGGCTTGAATGCAAGACATGAGTTTAAGCCCTTTAGAAGATTTTTCACCGAACACCTTCAACGTATCTCAGAGGGTAACGGTACACGAATGCACTTCTCGAAACAAATGATCTCGGCATGGTGTTTGGCAAAAACCAATCCAACCAATGATGACGTCAAAGCTCCCAAGTTTCATAGGGATAAGATCGATAAGAAAATCATGCGTGTCAAGACTTAAGATGCAATCACGAACGATAACGTCAACGGTAATTGGTTCTCCATCGGCAACTTCAACAGTAAGAGGTCTTTCTAGTTTCGTATGTGGCTTAGCAAGTATGGGTTCAAACTCTAATGAAACAAAACTTTTATCGGCTCCAGAATCAAATAGGACATAGGCATAAGTTTTGTTAATAAGGAACATACCTGTTTAATTTTTAAGGTATTTAACGATACAGGTAAAATATGAAATGAAATTGATCACAAAATTTAAGGGTGAGTTAACGTACCATTCACCACATCGTTGTTTGCTGTGCTTGGTTAGCGTTGATGTTGAAAGCACGTCCTCGAGCTTGTGGAACATTACCCACAAGACGAGGGCATTCTGGGCGAAAATGACCAGGTTCTCCACAGTTGTAGCAAACACGGTTTGTGACCACAGCGGCATTGTTAGGTGCACGGTGGCAAGTCGCCACCAAATGACACATATTTGCCACATAAGGTGCAAATGCGGCATGGTTGATTCCCCGGATGATGATACCTACACGTGCTGCACATCGGTTGAGGACCAGCATAAGCCCTAGCCCCAGGCACTTGTGCCACAGATGTAGCCGCAGGTACAGGTTGTCTTTGGGGTGTTTGGGTGCAGCCACGGCATAGTTACGCGCTGTGTGTGAACTTGCGTTTCTTGTTGTTGTTGTGGCTGTTAGACGGTTCAGCTTTGGTCTCCTTAACCGCCTTGGTAGCCGTCTTCTCCACCTTCTTTGCACCCTTCACAGACATGGTGCCCGCTCTTATATGGTTCTCGGTGAGTGTTGAGCGGTGATTGTAATGGCTTCTTCCAAGGTTGTGGGTCGGCTACCCACCACAGCATCTTGAATTTGGGGTGGTACACCCTTAATGAACTCTCGATGTTGCGGGGACAGTGTCGACCAATAGGGGCAGCAGTAAACTCAACTCATGATGCCTAGTTGAGTAGGCCAAATGATCACCATCATTTTGTTTCAAATTCCAAAACTCTTCTTCCAACTTTTGCAATTCACTTCTTGGGCAGAACTTCGCAATGGCGATGTTCTTGAACTCTTCCATGTAAGTGCTAGAATGGCATCAGGTCCACGATTCCTCTTCTCGCTATTCCACCAGGTAAGAGCCCTTTGTTGGAACATACTAGTGGCATAACGACCTTGAGTGCATCGGGACACTCACAATTAATAAAGGTATTCTCCATGCTTTCGAACCACTCAAGAAGGCCAGTGGCTCCTTCCTTGCCACTAAAACTAGTGGGCTTGCATGAGCTGAAGTGTTTGAAGGTGCAAGTTTGATTATTCCGTGTTGATTGTTCCCGTTTTGATTGTTGCTATTCTCTCCATGACCATTTCCATTGTTGCTAGCGTTGGTCATTAAGGTGCTATTAAGTTCAGTAACCATGGTCGGAATGACAGCAGCCATTTGTCGAGCAATCATGGCGGCTAACTTACGATCGGAACTTCCACGCTTTCCATGATGACGAGACATGCTGGAATATACAATGAGTTCGATATGAGAATTGGAATAACAAGGATCAATGTTCAACAAGGATAAGGCAAAAAGTTGTAAGGCACATGGAATGGTTCCATTTGGTAACGCATTACCATTTGGAAATGTTGACACATCAAGGTAAGTTGACCCATTCGTCTTAGAAATTTGTGTATGTTGACCATGGTTTATCACTCATCCCAGAAATCCCCAGGTAAGCATAACTAGTCCCGTAGGATTTATGCGATATGCTTGCCTTAGCCGAGGGGCCTTTTGCCAGGAAATCTAGAATACAGGTGTCCATGTGTCACATAAATTTCTTGGTTCATGAAATCAAAACCATGATGAGAGTTACATAGATTAGACATAAGTCTAAAGATTCAATTCTTAAGCATAAGTATACGATTCCACGTGTTGACGAGAATAAGACTAAGAAGTTTCATTTGTCGGGGAGAGTAAATGAGTCAAGTTAAGTTTAGGGAGACAAGTAACAAAGTTTAGGCAATTACAAGGCAACCTATGCTAAGGCATCAAATTGCACATAAGTATAGCATTATGTAGCATGTAACAATATATATATTTCCAAGATATAAATATTATCCTATGAGGTTCATGCATAAGCTATAGTCTAGGTCACCATTACTATAACCTAAATCCCTATAGTTATGGGCTCTGATACCAATCTGTCACACCCCAACCTTGATGGCGGAAACGTCGAGATGTGAGGGTTAAGATTGTTCACAGCCACATAACGCTATATTAAATTGTAAATATTATTATCATAAGTCTTGAAATAAAAATACAATCATAATTCCCAAACAAGTAATAAGTTCGAATGCAACAAAACATAAAGTAAACTTTTTATTTCATTTACTAGGTCCAAATCCTAGATTATGGCATGCTTCAAAAAGATCACTTTAAGCTTGAGGTGACCTGAAACATGATAAAAATAAGAGTCAACTAAAAATACTTGTGAGTTTCCAAGGTTTTCATACATAATATGAAATAGAAAGTTACAAGTAGCAATTCATGTCATAGGTTATAAACTAGTAAGGTTATAGAACACATATCGTTACAACCAAACCTCGACTTGATTACAAGGATAAAAGATTGGCTAAGTGTATTTGGTTCCCTAGTGCACAAGCATACGGCTCCTAGGAGTCGGCAATACATCGACTTTAGCACCAAATAGGCTTGTCAGGCCCAAAGATCTAAGACGTCGCCAGGCTAGCAATAGTTAATGATTGTAAACAAACTATGTATCTCATATAAACACTTACAATAAACAAATAACCATGACAAAATAATAAGTTGAATTGCACGTGATTTACAAGTTTCAAATGTGTATAAGTGTATCATGTATACGCTATCATGTTTCACCCCAAGTTAGTGTAAAAATATGAAAAAGGGGCAAGAAAACTCACTTGACAATAAATATATAATGGCGATTAATAAGTATAATAATAAGCGTCGCTCCAAGATGTATCGTCACAAGACACCTAAATATGTATATTTACAAAATTAAAGCACTACAATAAGGTTAAGGACTAGGAATCAACTTGATGTTTGAGGCTTTGTTGATCATATTTGCCAAGTAAGAACTCATTTATTTTCTCGGGGAAACGATTTATATTTTATATAAACTTATGGATTAATAATAACCTTTATAATAATTTTTTAATGTTTAACAAGTTTAGATCAATTTTGTAATTTAAATAAAAAGAGCATAAAATTAAATAATAGATTAAAGGTATTTTTGAAATATTAGATTGTGTAAATTACACTAAATTTTAAAGTCTACATTTTTATAAAAATTTGTAATATTATTAACGTTAGGATAATCCTATAAAGATATATTTATATTATTTATTTTTTTTGTAAATAAATTACAGAAAAATAATTAAATAATTTTAAGAGAAACAAAGTTTATGAATTGATTTTTCATAATTTTTAGAAATTTTTAACATTAGATTTGAAGGCCAAAAAGGCCTAAAAAAATACATGAGGTTCCCCGGATTCGAACCGGGGACCTCCTGTCTAGGAGTCATGTGTGTTACCAGTGAACCAAAGGCTTCCAGCCGCGTTAGAATCCGCTCTGTACTTGTTAAATACACACTTAAACAAAACCCCCAATTTCATAAGAACCCTAGAATCGATTTGATTCCAATTAAACATCGAATTGATATTGTTAATGAAATCAATCATAGGGCTTTGATTGCCCATGTGAAATCGAGTATAAAGATAGTTTTAATTACCCGAATTGTTATTGAATTGGTGTTTGAACACCCGAAGAAACGTTGCGGACGTGGAAGTCTTGATGGATAGGCAAACCTCGACGATAATCAAATTAAACTTGTGGGAAGCTTCGCGTGATGACCTCGATGCAAAGCCCTTTGCGAATTTCGTCAATTGAAGCTCGGAAGATGTTGTTAGGTTGAGTTGCAGGTCGCGACGAAGATGGTAATCGAACAAGGTGAATTTGTGGGTTTCAGGTGTAATTGGCACTTGCAATCGATTAGACTTAGATAAACGTTCGTTAGAGTTGAATTAATTGACTTATTATTGGTGATTAAGGCTCGAATGATTACAGGGTTTTAAGGTTTCGGTTATACATTTAATTGGAGTTTGTAACCGGTTATTAAACGCATTAAGTGACATCTTTGGGTTCGATTCATGTTTCGATCGGTTACCACGATTTTGGGGGTTTCAATTCGAACGAAAACTGGGGTTTTAGGGCCACCGGACTCCGGCCGGAGGGTGGCCGGAGTTGTGGCCGGAAAAACGCGAATAAGGAGTTCGGATTTTGCAATTTGCATGTTTGACCCCAATGGTTTTATCAATTGGCATATTACGTACAAACCTTAATATTTAAAGTTTCTAACTTTGACATTAAACCCCCTTGTAGTTTAATAGTTGTCATTTTATGCTTAAAAGTTATATGTTAAGTTTCCAAATTGACAAATAAGCCCTCTTTACTAACCTCAAGCTTATCATTAAACTAATTGTTAACTTTTTTATAATTTGTCATTTATTTTATTATTATTATTAATATTATTATTATTATTATTATTATTATTATTATTAAGCAAAATAGTTCATTAACTCCCGAATTAACTCAACAAGCCCTCAAAGTTTTCATAAATGACATAAATGAACCATATAAGAATTAACAAAATTAACTTTTAATTAACGGAAATACGAGATGTTACATAAGGGTTGGTTTCGAGGGTCTGGTCAGGTGCAACTGACCTTGGTGCACGGTCAGAGCTGTGACTTGTAACAGCTTCCGTTACACATTGACTGAAACCGACGACTGTTAATGACGAATTAAATGAGCAGTTATGATTTTGGATTAATGACTGAGTAATGGTTGGGTGGCTGTTATGGTTTGAATTCCACTATAAATACTAAGGGCAGCTCAGAACAAAACACAACTCGAAAACTGCAGCAAAACAGGTTCTCTAATCTTCCTCAATCTCTTTGGTTTCTCTTCTGCAAACAAGTTCGGGTTCTAGATCAATCCCGAAAGTACTAACTGCTTCAGCTGTTGTATTCTGGGAAACAAAACGAGTTCTTCAGGGAGGCTCGAAATTTGTTTTAAGGGCCCCGTGTTGAACATGATCCTCAGCTTTTACATTTATGTTCATCTATTTCTATAACTTTACCATTGTAAAAGAAATTTGTAATCGTTTATTTATGTTCATTTGTATTGAGTATATTAATAAAATTATTTAAAATTTTATCTTATATGAAAGGTTCCTACAATATTCACTAACATCTATCTCTACATATAAAGAATTGAGTTACGTGTAAACTGAACTAAAGGTTGCCAAAGAAGTGCCAAGTACTAACAATATCGGATGGCTGTAACTTTTGTGAAACTTCTATACATGTTTCTCTTAGAAAAATACAAAACATCACGTTTTCTATCCGTCCTAATCCCACCCCATAAACCGTAATTTTCATTGACTCGCCCCCAACCTATTTCAGCTTTGATTTTAGAACTAATCAAAGTCTCATCGACGTATAACGTAACATTCTCCAAAAGCTAGTAAATTACAAACGGATCATGATATGCATAAAACCATAAACAAAGGCTAGCATAAATTTGATTACCTATAAACAAACAATGGTAACATACAAGTGTTAAGCTTGCATCTAGAGTCAATTGTCTTAGTAGTATCATGTCGTTCATATCTATCAATATAATTGTATCATTATCATGTCAAAAACTCTATATTGGCTACAATCATGACAAGTGCACAAAACCTATTATTTGTGGTTAGGAATTATCTTACAAGTAGCAATAATAATGACACTCATAATCATTGATATACTCCTATCAATGTCCCTTTCTTAGGCCACATAGATCATTGATGATCACATAAAAATATTTATTCGTTCAAAAAAGAATGTTCACTTTAAAAATTCTTTCAGTTAAAATTTAGAGCATAAAATAAGTTTTTAGAGCAACAATTCTGCTAAAAATTAGTTGATGACACTTCAATAGTCAAGTCAGTCATGTGTCACATATTATAAATCATACATGTGCGTATGTATGAAATAAACGTTATAACATGGTGGGATGTGCGGGGATCTAACCTTAAGGGGTTTGACTGGTTGAAGCTCATGTGCTATCCGACCCCAGAAATAACATGCACACATATGGAACTCGAGAAAAAAAAACATCCAATCTAAAGCGAAGTTGATTGCCTGAGTAAAACTTATAACTTTTATAGATCATACACGTATTTGAACAGTATAAAGCGAACCGAAACAACATGATTCACTAACTTCGTCTAAGTACAGTTTCAATTTCAACTTATTCGCACGTGTTCATTATCAAATTTGTACGTTACCTAATTTTCAAATGAGTATCAACTGATGTGGGACGTACAACTTATCCTTGGTTCCCAATCTTGTGGATTCATTTGTTCAATGGAATGTTCAATTAATAATCAACTAAAGAATACAACCACATATATCTTTTACGTAGTTGTGCTTAGTTTATAAAATCATAAAAATAATATTCTACGTGCCAAATTTCTTATATACATATATATATATATATACAGGAAAGGGATTCTAGGAAAACCATATTTTTATAAGAAAACTAAGAAAACCATATTCAACCAATCAAATAATTTATAACTATTTTTATTTTGTTTTTATTTAAAGAGTATTTTAGTAAAATATCAATCCACTATTTTTGGTATCTTTTTAATTTAAATTATATGATTCTCTCTCTTTTCTTTCATTTATCTTCTTCAACCTTCATCTAAAAACCCTAAAAGTAATCTAACCACAAAGGCCACTCAAATTCACATATGAAGAAGATGGACCATGATAAAGACGATGAACCGAGATGAAGATGGTGATTCGAGATGAATATGATTACGAACTCGAGATGAAGATGATGATTTGAGATGAAGTGAACTCAAGATGAAGATATTATGATCTGTAGATAAAGATAATGGTTCGAGATGAAGATGATTATGAAATCAAGACGAAGATGATTATGAACTTGATAAGCAATATGAAGATGATGATGAAAAAGAAGAAATCGGTCCAAAAAAGAATATATTCTTCATCCATCTTTGGTTTCACAGAAAGATAACATCTTCATCTTTCACATTCTTTTTTTTAGTTTTTACATTTGTATATTATTATAGTAATTTAGTTGCATATATGTATACCATCTCCTCTTTATTTTTATTCAATGACACACATATGTAAGTTACATACACATAACACTTAAATATGATATCAGCTATTGTTTTATACATATTTGATATTTTATGTTCATCTTCATCATTGTCGAGGTATATATACGTAAGCAGGTTTATATATGGTTGTAGATCTATTCACTGTAATTTTCTTTAGATTCCACTGTACTTTTTAGTGTTACGTATATGTAACTTATCAAGTTACACATAACGTAGTATATGTATAAATCAAGTTACATATACGTAATCACGTCAAAATATGGGTCAATTTTCGAGTTTAATAAAATGTTTTACACTTGTTATATGTGTTATACTTAAATATACTAAATGAAAATGGTGGTATATATAGTATAGTTTATCAATGTGACTCAGTAAGAAGAAGATTTAAATTTCAATTTGTTGGTGAATTTAAAGCTTGATGGGTTATGTATACGTAACATAGTGTTCAATAAGCATGTGACACAATGTTACATATACGTAACACAATGTTACTTATTAAAAGTGACTGTTGTTTAACGTGATTACATATACGTAACTTAACTGGTGGTCATTGTTTTCTTACTCTATTTATATCTAGTTCTTCCGATAAATAAAAATTAGTATAATTTAGTGTTTAACTTATTATAATATGTTGGTGAATAGGAGAAGTTAAAAAAATTGGTTTAAATTGAGAGAGAGAGAGGAGAGAAAGAGGAGAGAGAATGAATGATTTTAAGAATTTAATTAACTAAATGAAAGTTTTCATATAATTTATAAATATGGTTTACCTATTATACCCTGATGAGTTTGTAATTAATTCTTTTAAACATCATATATTTACAATATTGTCATTGTATAATTTTAACCATAGATTACATAAATCAATGGTGGATAAATAGTTTTTTTGGTTTTCTAATAAAAATTATTTTCTTAAGAACCCTCCTCTATATATATATATGTATATATATATATATATATATATATATGTATATATATATATATGTGTGTATATATATGTTATGAAATACGTAAAATTATTTTGCCTCTCGTGTCACTAATTAGATGCATCTTAGAAATGAATAAACGTAACTTCTTTTAATATATATGTATATTTTGTCAAATATATATTATTTGACATTGGATATTGGATATTGGATATTGGATATTGGATATTGGATCAAGTTTGTGTATTTCAAAAAATTGTTAATGATACGTGAGTAAATAATTAATACACAAAGTTTGTTCACGTATTATATAGCTACAAAGTAAAAAGATTTCTGAATTTGACATTAATACTTAAGTATACCTAAAAATAACTCACATTTAGTAATCAACTCAAGAATACAACCACATATATCTTTCACTTGTGTTTAATTTATAAAATCATAAAAAATAAAAATAATATTCTACATGGACCAAAATATTTATATATAGTTATGAAATATGTACGTATAATTATTTTGCCTCTCGTGTCATTAGATGCGTCTTAGAAATTAATGAATAAACCTGACTTCTTTTAATCTGTACCTAAAATTTTGTCAAATATTTTGTATATTATTTTCACGTATGTTGTTTATTTTCATAAAAAACCAGGTTTTCTTCACCGCGTTACGCGGTGGGAGTACATCACTTTTCATACACACAACGTTATGTTATTTTTGTTGCTATCGTGTTGGGTCGTTGGAAACTATTAAAACAAATCTTGTGATGAAACTATAAAATAGTAAAATCTAGTGATTAGAGTGGAAAAAACCATGGTGGGAAGCTGGTTGTTTTTCAACAAACTTTGGTGCAAAACTCTAAACTAAACTTAGTGGCTAAGTCAGAAAAATAAACTTACATATAGTTTTATAACCAAGCTCTATGATCCTAAATATTAGTGATCAAAGTTTAAAAAACAACTAAAATACTAAAATTTAGTGGCCAAAGTAAAAAAATACAACTTTACTATTAATAGTTCCGTGGATGAACTTTAAGATCCTAAACTTTAATAGTCATAATCTAAAAACAAACGAATGCTCAAACTATAAAATATTAAAATCTACAGGGCAAACTCGATGATAAGCTACCAGTTGTGGCTCACACCTCTTTTGATACACATACGAGTCTTAGAGAAAAGAAAAATAGAAACCTATGTATTAAAGAGCTGTAAGATGCTCAATAACAATTGTAAAAAATATTCTTGTCTTGTTTTAAAAAAATCTACACTCAAAATAATATAAACCATTGGTATTTTAATTTTCTAATCTATTCATACTGTTTATTCTCGTTCTTTTTTAATATGGAGAGTAATTGGATCAAGTTGTGTATTTCAAGACATTTTTGAAGGTACGCGAGTAAATAATTGATGCAAAAAGTTCGTTCACATAATATATAGCTAAAAAGTAAAAAGATTTCTGAATTTAACATTAACACTTAAGTATACAAATAACGCACATTTAGTTAAGAAAAATGTCTAACTATAAAATGACTAGTTTTAGTTGAGTCCTAAACATCTCATTGTGTAAAGGTAAAGCTAGCTAGTAATCGTTTGTTTTCGTTTTGTTGGATTTGGTGTCATATTCCATATATCTTTTTGGTTGGGTGTCCTTGGATTGTCTCAAGGGGTGTACTAAATCCTATTTCACTTAGGACACATTCGACAACCATCCTCGTTGCTTGTCGGGAAAGAGAGTTAACCTTTTGAGGCGTTGTGAGTTTGAGATTCATGTATCACCCATTATCGTTTATAAGTTTGTAAGAATAATGAAAAAACCATAATGATTGAGATCGTTTGCCCTACAGATTAGAGGATATTCACCACCCATATCAAATGAAGTCACATGGGGAGACGAAATGTGTTAAAAGTTTTCGCTGATGGATTTTGCCGGAGGAAAGTTCACACATGGACTTTTAAGACATTACTGATAGATTTTGTTTTTTCTTTTTCTTTCTTAATTTTGGAATTATATTTGATCTTTTAGTAACTTTTTTGTTCATAAAAGTCTGTTTTCTGGTATCGTTGTAATAACGGTTCCAGTGTTGATTAATAGTGAGGATTTTTAGCCCCTTCTTATGTTGTGGGATAAGGTAGCTTTGGCAATATGTCATTTTGGGCTTTGGATGCTTCATAGAAGTAGATACAAAGTTTGATACCAAGAAACTTATTGATTCTAAAGTTTATAAGCACTGCTATCTCCAAATTTAATCAAGCTACTATTTTAATTGTCTTTTTTGAACTCAATAATTATTCTGAAAACTCATATTTTAAAAGACAATAATATATTCTTTGTTTGCTTAATAAATATATATTTGAGTTTAAAGACACAAGTATACAAACAACCTAGGAAATATAACATCCTGGACGTATAACTACAGATGATGATTAAATAATAATAAATTTTCATAGTACTTGCAACAACATGAACGTCATATTTAAGTATATAATTGAATATTTCTAGTTAGTCTAATTATTTCCCATCCAACACGTTATCAACTGTACTACAAAAATGAGTATCCTTTACAAGATACGATATCATATTAGGTTGTCACTTGTTAACAATACATAGCCGATTTAGTGACAGCCAAAATGGTCAATACTGTCCTTCGCAAAATAGTTCCCGTAGTAAATTCCGTCACATGAGTAAATAGTGACAAAAATAATTTGCAAATGACAAGTTTTATCTGAAATCCATGTAAAAAAGTATTAAATTCCGTCACATGAGTATTTAGTGACAAAAGAAGTTGCAAATGACAAAATTTTATCTGAAATTCCATGAAAAAAAGTATTTGTAACGATTTTTACCATACAAACCCTTTCTTAATTTATGTAATAGTGTAATAAACATTGTTTTTAGATCATCGAAATCCCATCAACATCCTCACAGGAAACATAGATTCAAAGAACCTAACCAAGTAACATGTAAAAAAAATCAATCATGACCCTATAACGTGAGTTGGATAATAGTTTGCATCATTTATATTTATATAAATCTAATTATTAACTTTTTTATATAAGTATCATTGCTAGACGTTAGTCGGGCAGCGAGGTGGAGACTAGAGTTTAATTGGGATTAACATGGATTAATCAGGATTAATCAGTTTGAAATTTTTATATACAATTTTCATTTATATATATATAAATACACATTTTTATATGTAAATTTTATAAATATGTTTAGTTTTATATATATATATATATAAACAAAGCTTGCCGGAATTTCAAAATTTTCGCCGGAATTTTTGAAGTTCGCCGGAATCTCGCCTGATTACGCAAAAATGCATAATAAAGAACAGTTAAGAGTTGACTAGGTCTGATTAGGGCCGATTTTGTTCCGATTTGGACAATTTTACCGACTAGCGATTATCCCCTCCGATTAGGGGAAATCCAACCGGTGACCACCGATTGCCGACTAGTCGCCGATAATCGGCTGACTAGTTTGATTTTTACAACACTGATGGGTAGTATTATATATTTAGTGGGTTGTACCCACCTTTGTCTTTTTCTATACTCTAACTTTTTTATTTTAACATACTACTTTTACATCTTTTATAATTTAACCCTAATATTTTTTATATTCATCTTTGATCCCCGTACTTTTCATAGTTACAATTTTTTTTGTTTTGTGTTTCCGTCTAAATTTTGCGAGTAACACACTACAACACATGTGTGTGATTCAACATTTTTACTCATATTTTTTCAGCTTTAACGACACTATCACAACACACTGGTTCTAGATTGAATTATTTATTGCTTTATATGTTTTTCATTTCGCTTATATGGTTAAACGTTTTTACGCTTACTTTTCGTTTGATTTTATTCTATTTGTTTTTTTGTTTCTTTATTAATATGAGCTGTCGGTGTTAATGGTTTGTGATTGTGTGCCATTGGTGGCATTTAACACGATTTTACGTCTCCCGCTGCAACGCAGGTGGCTAAGACTACTTTAGTGTATTTATCACATTTTATGTTTATTATGAATTATACTAAATAATATAATAGGTAAATATTTAAATATTCTGATACTTCACACGTGAAAAAAGTTGTTTTAATTAACCTAATATTATTTCCAGTGTTACCGAATTCCTAAAACGCATACATCAATCCATCATTCATCTTTATTGAATTAAAAATACAAACATATATTTATATCGAACCTAATCACCATTATCTTTTAATGTAATGAGTTTAATAATTTTATAAGTATTCATCTGTCACCTCCAAGCAAAAGGCTGCCATTCCACTCAAAATAATTAACTTATCATTATATTATCTTATTATAAATTATAAAATACACATACAATAATAATCAATACATACACCTAAATTTTAGTAACACGATTGAACATTTGGGACTATTTTACGTGACAGCTAGATGCATGCAAACGTCATCTTCATCAAATTACAAATGCCACAAGTGATAAAGATAGAACGCATTACCAATTTTAGCGACGGTTTTCTAGTATTCGTGACAGATGGCCATTGTTTTAATCACTTATAAGTTGGTGGACGACGTAATTAACGTCATTAAAACTTAAAAGAGGAAGCTTTTTAACCAATGTACTTCTATACCTTTATTCTGAATGGACATCAGTTGATTAATAAGTTAGTTTTTTATTTAGTTGTTTATAGTTTTCTTTGAAAGGAAAATCATTAAAAGATTGAAGTTGATATGAATCAAAATATGATCTTCTTATGAGTTTGGTTTGATGATCATACAAACCAAAAATAAGTTAGATTTTTTGGGATTGGTTTGTTAACAAATATACACTAGATAATATGTTTTTCTAACACTAATTAAAAAAAATCAAACATACATATAATAGTAGTTGAATTTATAACCTTTGGTTAAACATACACATAATAGGAGTTGAATTTATAACCTTTGGTTAAACATACACATAATAGGAGTTGAATTTATAACCTTTGGTCAAACATACACATAATAGGAGTTGAATTTATAACCTTTGGTTAAACATACACATAATAGAAGTTGAATTTATAACATTTGGTTAAACATACACGTAATAAGAATTGAATTTATAACCTTTAGTTAAACATACACATAATAGGAGTTGAATTTATAACTTTGGCATTTACCGTAAAATTATTCTTTCAAGGAAAATAGAGACAATTAATTAAGTTTACAAACTAAGTATCATTTTTCATAAAATTAGTTAGCATATGATACTTGAGGCGAATTTTATATATCTTTTGTTCTATTCACATGAGAAATAATTGGACATAAGAGCATTTACAGCGAATTATCTATAATCTTTAATAAATCAATGTTTCTTTTGTTACTTATCATTCTTTTAAGTCATGTTTTTACATTTGTTATTTTTCTAGATATCCACATATTAATTTTCTCTTCAAAAAAAATATTATAATATTTTAAATACTTTTACAAATTTCTCTCTCTTATTAAATGTAAATTCTATTAATTGTTATGTTCTCTCTCTTATCTATTTTTTAAATCAAACTATTTTTTTAAATAGATTTTATGAAAAAAAAATTAGAAATCACATCTTTTACTAAAATCAAAATAACAAAAAACTAATGTTTTATATAATATGAAAATTTTTAAAACACTAAACAATTTTTAATAAATATTTTAAATCGTTTATTTTAAAAAAAAAATTATAAATAGGTGAAATATTTTAAAAAATATTTTTTAAAACAACCAGAATAATTACAAACTGGGTCTTTTTAAAAACAATATTTTTATAAAAAATAATTTTTATTAGAACATCTTAAAACGAATTTTTAAAAATAAAACTATTTACATAAGAGAGTTAAAAAATGGTATTTTTGTTTTATTTTTTCAACTATTACGCATATATATTTTATATTAAAATATTATACTGTAACTATTCATGTTCATTTTACATATATATTTACATTAAAATTTAATTTGTTTATTTAATGAATTTTTAGCCTATCAATCTATCTATAAAAAACCAAACTAATATTATTACTCATACCATTTTCAAATTAAAAATGCATAATTTAATGTAACATCATGTAATTTTGGTTAATTAAAAGTTAGTTTTGTTATAATTCTTGTAAGGGTTATTGTAGGCATTTATGAAACTTAGAGCTATCTATGTTTGTACCTTGATCATTATTAAAACTTAATTTATAAAAGTAAATAACTAAAGTATTAAGTTGTATAATAATAACAATATTAACATAATTAATAATAGTAATAATGTAATAATAATAATTATTATTATTATTATTATTTATAAATAATTGCTAATCTTAAAAATAATTAAAAACTTAAAATAAATAAGTTAAGGGGGGTTAATTTGCTAATTTTGAAACTTTAAAAGAGAGTTTTAAGCATAAAATGATAAAAACAAAAACTACAGGGACCAAAGTTGTAATTAACTAAAATCTGTCCCTTTTCTCCCCCTTAGGCCGTTTTTCCGGCCGCCGGCCGGCATAACTTTGTCGCGGCGCCGGCAAGGCCAAAAGAGCATTTTGGTTCACAAGTTCCACTTAAATTAACACCAAACGACCCGGGAAGACATTTCGAACTTGAATACACGATTTAATTACGCTTAAACATCGGTTTCTAACCTCAATCGATTAAGTAACCGAAACCACTAAACCTTAAACCGTTCGAATAATAAAATTCAATAATAATCGAATTAACTGAGCCCAATCGATCTTCTATCTATCTCTAATCATTTACCAGTCCCAATTTCACCTGAAACCAACACAATCATCACCTTCGATCACTCACCTTCATCGCGAACCGACCCCTATTCGAACTTCGTTACCTGGTCTTCACAAACCAAAATTGAATGAGGGCTTTTGATCTCGGAGGTTACTAGAAGCTTTCTGCACAATCAATTGGATTATTATCCACTTTCGCATATCAAACAGATTCGAGTCTTGATTGCGAGCTCTCCTACCTCTGTTCATCGTCAACTTAACACCATTCGGGTAATTATTGCATGTACACACTCGTCTATACATGGGGAGCAAAAGCCCCATGATTGTAAGCGTTAACAAAATCAAACTGATGTTGAATTCGATCAAAGATGATTCTAGCGTTTATGCAATTTGGGGAATTCATTGGGATTATGTT
The DNA here is from genome assembly GCA_025506515.1 of Flaveria trinervia. NCBI lineage: Eukaryota > Viridiplantae > Streptophyta > Magnoliopsida > Asterales > Asteraceae > Flaveria > Flaveria trinervia. Next base: position 5,030,521 of record CM046443.1, read on the forward strand.
TTTAACATTTTAAAACTGAAATCTTGCACGACCAAGGCCTTTAGTTCACTGGTTAAGATGCTTGCCCCACACACATAAGGTCCTGGGTTCGAACCCAAGTACCATCATGTAAACCTTTTTAGGGGTTTTAGCCCAAAATAAATTTCAGAAAATTTATAATAAATATACTAATTTTATTTAAAAACTTCAAATATTTTTAAAATCACTTAACTAATTTTTTGGAAATTTATTTCTTATAATATTTTAATTAATTATTTTAAACAAATAATATAATTAGTTCAATTTTTTTATAAAATAGATTTTAAATATTGTTAACTTATTAAATCATGATTTATTCAAATAACAAGTATATATTATTGTTTAAAATGGGAGTTATTTATAAGTTTGTTAAACTATATTTAGACTTTATTATAAACGATTTTCTTTTATTTCTTAGTATTAAAATGATTAAATAGTCTATTGACTCAAAACATAATCAAATTTACCTTGTTAGTTGGATCTAATTATTAACATCCTAAATTCAACTTAAAACCCTAGTGCTCGTTAAAACATTAAACTTATTATAATTAAACTTTAACCTTGTAAATATATATAATTTTAGGTGCCTTGTGAAGAACTAAATTGGATTACTGCTTATTACATTTCTTAATAATCACCATTGCTGTACTTAATTGTCAAGTGAGTATTTTTATACCCATTTTTTTATATTTTACACTTTGGGATGAAATATGTTACTTTATAAACTTTGCACTTGTAAACACGTTTGATTCTTGTAAACTTATGGCATTTCACCTGTATGTTGTGGTTAGTTAAACTTTGTGGCTACCATGTAATGTTGAATATATGTACAATCATTAGCTATTGCTAGTGTAACACCCCGAAATTTCTACTTAAACGGAAGGAAAAGAAAAGTAAATAGAAAGAATGGAAATTGTGCACAAATGAAATGGGAAAAAGTGTGCAAAGTGCAAACCTTTTATTTTAAGGTTTAAAAGGGCATGGTTGCCCATTCTTCATTTCTTCTTCATTTTCTTCTTCACGGCTGAAAAAGAAGAGAGAGAGAGAGAGCTTGGTTCTAGAGAGAGAGAGCTCGGTTCTAGAGAGAGAGAGCTCGGTTCTAGAGAGAGAAAGAGGAAGAGAAGCCGCGAAAGGTAAGTCTTCTGTTCTATAAGTTCGGTTTCAACTGAGTTTCGAGTTCTTGACCGAAGTTCTTGTTGATTAGAGCTTGTTTTCGGGATTCAAGAGTTGAATCAAAGGTGAGTCTTGAACTGGAAGAGTGTTGCTCAAAGGCTGCTAAAGGTGAGTTTCTAGAACCCCTCTTTTACGGATTTTTAACTAATTTGGGGCTATTATGCATACCAAGTGTTGTTTTCAAGTAAAACCGTTAATTCACAGCTTATTGTTCGAATGTTGTATGTACGTATGTATTATAGTGATGTTTATGGGTTAGAGATGATGTTTAGCATGCTTAGTCGGACTTAGTATATTAGATTTATGCTTGGGTATGCTTAGAATGATAATCGGGTGAAAATGGTGGACTGGGAAAGGATTTCAGAATGATTTAGACGAACATGAACAGTGGTCTATACGTCTGAATTGTCGGTCATGGGTCCAAAAAGGAGTCCCATGCGCCTGGAATAAATGCCATGCGCCTAAACAAGGCCATGCGCCCAAAGTGAAAATGGTTAAGTGTGTCCATGCGCCTGGAATGAATCCATGCGTCTAAGAGAAGGCCCATGCGCCTAAGGTGAAGTCCATGCGCCTAAAATGGAAGCCCATGCGCCCAAGTGAATGAAACGGCTAAGTAATCCATGCGCCCAAGTGAATGAAAATGGTTAAGTGTTGATGCCATGCGCCTGGAATATATCCCATGCGCCTAAATAGTGCCATGCGCCCAAAGTGTTTAAATGGCCAAGTGTTGATGCGCCTAAACAGGGCAGAAGCGCCCAAATAGTGCACATGCGCCTAGAGTAATTTTATACTTAGAATTTTATGGCCATGCGCCTGGAAGAACCCATGCGCCCACTTTGGACTTAAGGTTTTCTAAGTGGATTTTAAGGGGTATTATGGGATGATAAGCGGTTATGATGTGATGGCTTATGTTTGATGTGTATTATGTGTATGTGCCTGTATTGGTGTATGCTATGATTATGTATATGTTCCTTATTATTATATGTATGTTCCCCTGGCTTTGCGTTGAACGTTAATAAACGTATGAAAGTATTATGTAACGTAAAGTGAAAGATAATGAAAAGAGGTACGTAATGAATGAATGCATACATTAACGAATGAATGAACGTAAAAAGTCTTGCAAGCAAATGTATGGAGGTCCACACCCAATGAAGGGTGTTAGCTCAACTGTGTGCGGGTTATCTACCCCAGAAGGATGCACACTGGGGTCCAATCTTTGTGATTGACCAGATGTATGGGATCCTTGCCGCTTGCCCCAAGTACTGGAGTCAGCTTCGGGCACAATGTTCAGGGTATAGCCTATGGCATTGATCCGGAATAAAACAAAAAGATGAACGATGGTTAACGAACGAAATGAAAGATAATAATGAAATGAATGAATGAACGAATGAAAGGCTTGCAAGCAATATGTACAGAGGTGCACGACTCTAAATGCCTTAAGCTCTACCGCGTGAGGTTAAGCTAATCCTAAGTGTGCACGCAAGGGTTCCAGCCTTTGTGACTGACCTCAGTGATGTTACCTACTTGGTAGGGGTGATTGTTACCTACTTTGGTAGGGGTGATACCCACGACGGTAGGGGTGTTGTTACCTACTTCGGTAGGGGTGTTACCCACGACGGTGGGGGTGATGTTACCTACTTCGGTAGTGTGACATCCGTCACCTTAGGTAGTCTCGAACGAACATAATTAAGCATAGAATTATTTTAATTATTCTTCATTTTCTTCATGAACTCCTACTTTAAGGAATCATGTCTGCTTTATTTTCCCTGTGCATGTGCTTCCTCCGAGAACGTGTGCTAAGCATAAACCTTTTATAAATTTCATCACCATTACCACCAAATATATCATTTTAATTTCAACCATTGTCATTAATAAAACCATGTTAGACTATCAAATACCATTAAACATGCTTTTAACCTAATATAACGAACATTTAAGATCGTAATCAACCGAAACAAATTTTGGGGAATTCGAGGGTTAAGTGCAGGGACTAAACTCGCCATTTTGCAAACTTGGGCTGGGTATATAAGCCCATATTCCAGCCCTTAATCTTATTTCATCTTCATCTTCTTCATCCTCTTCACCTTCTTCTTCACATCTTCTTCATTCTAGCACCAAATCCAACCCGCGTGGTCTTGTTCTTGTCGTCTAGACTCCATCTACAGCCTAGTCTACTCTATTCTAGCAGGTAGACGACCTTGGTTGCCCATTTTCTTGCTTATTCATGGCTGTCCAAACTAGGGTTTCGGGTGTTCGGGTTCAACCCGAACACATGAGGTCGTGTGGGTGCGTGTGAGGTCTTTCTGCTTGTGTTTCATGTTTGTGTATGTTTGTAGATTGTTTCTGGAAGTGCTTGTTGTGTAAAACCCATGCTCGGAGCAGCCGAAGGCTGCTCTGCACTTCTGCAGTCGCGAACTACAGTTCAGGCGACTAGGTCTGTCATGCGACTGAGCCGTGCGACTGGGTGAGTCGTGCGACTGAGTCATGCGATTGTGTCTTTCGGGCGACTGAATCGTGCGACTAGGGATGTCATTGTGACTGAGTTGTGCGATCGGATGAATGTGTGGTGTGACTGAGTCAATGCGAATGAGTGTGTGCGATGATTGAGGCAATGCGAATGAGTGTGTGTGCAATTGAGTCAGATGACGATGAATGTATGCGATTGTGCGTGTTTCGCAGACTTGAGTCCAATCGCACGAATGAAGGTTCAATCGCACGAAAGTAGCTAATTCGCACGATTGAGGTTGATTCGTGCGCATGGAGGTTGGATCGTGCGAATGTGTGTTGTGTGGTACGACTGAATGCCAGTCATGCGAATGAAGACTCAATCGTACGAATGAAGCTGATTCGTACGATTGAAGGTTGATTCGTACGGATGGAGCGTTGAGTTGAGTGTCTGGTCCTGTTGTGTGACTGATGATGTTGAGTGTGAATTTCCCCTTGAACGTCTGATGATGATAAGGTAACATCAGTAAAAGTGTCATTGCTTGACCACAAAGATTAAAGTCAACGCTATCAACATGCACATACTATTTCAATTGAAAACAACCTAACATTTTACAATATCGACAATCCAATTGGAACTCCAAATACTTAACAAGTACTATCTTTCATAACCACGAGATCATTTCACGGATGTCATAAGCAATGACGACTACTCGTAGTACTTGGATCTACATAAGGTTTGATACGTGTGTCCTCTTGTGGTGTGTGTACTACCCACGACCGAACCGATACAACCCGAACCAACCAAACATTACTATACGCTTTATACACGTCATTAATGCTTAACAATAACTGTCAATAGGTGTTTGACTGTTCTCTGCATACAACTGTTGGAATCTCGATCATTCATACCTACCACTAAACTAGTGAGTTTCGTGGCCCCATTTATGCTTATACTACCTTACAAACATTTACAAACATGGGGGAAAAGTGTGCTCGCCCGTTTTCTATGCTGTACAATATACATACAATTTACATACTTGGAATCAACGTGCTACTGTTTTGTGGGTACTTATGATACATGCTTGAGTCTGCTTTGTGGTTCTTTCTTACAACCATTAATTCCAGTGTGGAACCGACGGATAGGTATTGGTAGTACTACTGGGTTGACACCCCCACCCTCGTGTTGGTATACTAGTTAGTACCAACAATAGCCAGGAACGGGCCTTGGGTGAATATATTCCGACAAGATTCTTTGTGTACGTCATTAGGTTTGGTTATAAAGCTCTTGTCATGTGATTTTGCTTACTTATAATTGTATGCACGGTATTCTGCAACAACTTTATACAACATCAATTACTTATTTACTTTAAACCTGCGAACTCACCAACAATTTTGTTAACCATTTGAGCATATCTTTTCAGGTGATCATGCTAGCTGAGGTTCTAGGTGTGCTGCCTTAGTGGAGACCCTAGGATGCATTTTCGGGCTAAACTTGTCTTTTTGAAAATAATTGTTGTAACTGTTTCAAAACAACATATACTTTGTAACTTGTTCCGGGTTGTGGGAATTACATACAATGTTATCATCTATGTATTATGATTTATGTATCATGTTTATGCTTATGGATATGTTGTCGTGAATACTGACTAAACACGACACAAGTCCCCTTGTTGTCGGGTGTTGTCATGACACGCTTGTCATCATTATTATTATTGTATCTCTATCGCTTACCATGTGTTATGACGATTCCGTCTCGTTACGCCCCCGTGTTTCCGCTCTTAGCGGGGGTGTGACAGGTAGGGGTGTTACCCATGACGGTGGGGGTGATGTTACCTACTTCGGTAGGGGTGATTGTTACCCGAGCCATGTATAACTTCGGGGGTGTGGCATAAAGCCAAACATAGTTATGAGGTGAGCGACTCTGTGTCGCAACAGACTCGAAAGAGGTCTTTGTCGCGTATCCCGGTACTGTGTCAGTCTCGGACATGAGTCGGGGGTTTGTGTGTTAGGCCCCAGCACAATATCAGTCTTCGGACATGAGTCGGGGATATTGCATGAGACGAGACAATGAGGTGAGCGACTTTGGTTGCAACAGACTTGGATGGAGTTCAATCTCTGTGATTGACTCGTACGGGATCCTTGTCATTCGACCTCAGTAATCATGGCTGCGTGCCATGAGGAGGGTAAAGCTTGACAGGATCTAGATAAGAAATGAATGATAATAAAAGTATGAAATGTGCGAACGTGTGCTATGTATGTAAAGAACGTTAATGAATTATCATAATAAAGTACAGAGTGGGATCCTTGTTATTCAACCTCAGTAATCGTGGCTAAGTGCCACGAAGAGGGTAAAGCCTGACGGATCTAGTAAGAGAAGAGTAAACGATAATGTAATACGTTGAACGAACAAGTTATGAACGTAATGACGAAGATAATAATGATATTATCTGTATGTACGTATGATGCATGATCACGAATGATGTAAAGTATAGTATACTTTTGAAATAAAGAACGGTTTTTAATAGAGGAAAAGTATGTTTTATTATAAAACTAGAACTCACTCAGCGTCGCTGACTTTTGTATGCATGATAGTTGGCAGGTATATGTGGATGCTGAGGAGTTGCAAGCATGGATGCATAAGCTACTGGGAGTATTTTGAGACTGGCATCTGTATTTTGACATGTCATGTATTTTGAGATGAAAACAGATGTTGTAAATGACATATTTTTAATTATTAATGAAAGTTTTAAATTACGCTGCAAAATTAATATATGTTTTCTAATGTTTTATGGGCGATGAACACCAGCCGTAAGGTGCCCGGGAACGGGGCCTTACAACTAGCCTAGCAAAGTCATAGATCTATGGGCCAGACAAGCCTGCTTGGTTGATCCAAGTACACTTAGCTAATCGTATATACTTGTAAACGTTTAAGACTTGTAAAACTTTATCGAGGTTTGATTGTGCATTCTGTCTTACATCCCTAGTTTACTTTGTTCTCTAACTTACAACATGAATTGCCATCTTTTATATACTTATGTATTGAAATCTATAGAAATCTCTCCAACATTATGTTGACCTTTTATTTTTAATATGTTTCAGGAAATACTCAAGCTTGATCGCCATTTTTGAAGTTGTTCACACCTAGGAATGGACCTAGTTACCTTAATGAACGAGCTTGTTATATTTCTTATATTGTGTTCTTATTTGATACTTATGCTTGTAATGTACCTTTCAAAATTATGAATAATATATTTGGATTTAATAATAGCGTTATGTGGCTGTGAACGATCTTAACTCTACTCCTCGACGTTTCCGCTGTCAAGGTTGGGGTGTGACATTAATAAATTAAAAACCTATATTTTATTAAAAACATACTTTTTAAAAACAAAAAATTATAAAAAACAGAATTCAATGAAATTAAAAAAATCATATCTCTTAAAAAATATATTTAATAACCACAATTTTTTAAAAAAAAAAGTTTAAGAGAAATACATTATGTTTATTACTTAAGTAGTTATTTATACGTAATTATAATCATATTTTATCTTCAAGCATGATTTATAATGCATAAATTTTATTAATAATTATTTAGTATTTTATTTATTCAATCTGTGTATTACACAGGAACTAACCTAGTCTATAAATATGTGAGTGTTTTTTTATTTATAGGAAATTGTTGTAAGTGGAAAATATTAAAAAATATTAGTATTAATCTGTATATTTAGGGAAACATTGTTTAACTCCTATAGCTTTTTTTAATACATTTAAAAGTGGGTGTGAATGAATATGACAACAAAGGTAATGATAAAAATATAACAAACATTACTTAATTAAAAATAAAAAAGAAAATATAATGATTTTAATGTAATTATAAAGATGTGGATGAGAACTCTATTGTAAATGCTTTAAGACATGTTCCAATTGAGATCCATGAATGTGTTTCAAGTGCGTTTATTGTGGATAACAGAAAAACTTTACGATTAAACATACTTGAATAGAAACAATCCGTGAGAGATGATGATCTCTTGAAAGTTTTATTCGTAAGCAAAATGAATTATAGTGGGGTGGATATTACATCTTTGTTATATTTGGCATTTGTTGTTGTCAGTTGATCTATATTGCAATAAATAGACAAAGATCCGATATCTCATTACTATATCTACACTTAAAAAAAGAAGTTCAAAGTGCAAAGTAAAACATCATCCACATTACATTGCCAATATTGGTATATGAACAAACCCATATGCTTCACTTTGGTTGATAGTACACTTGTCACTAATAATTACATGCAATTACTTTTTTTTTATGGATAGTTGTTTAACCTTTTATTTAATTTCGGTTTGACATATTTAGAAAGTTTAAAATGTTACAAAAAAGAATTTTAAATTACACCTATAAAATTTAAATCATTAACAATGTTCTAATAATATATTTTGGTGCGACTTCAATTCTTTTAATAATTAGAGATGAAAAAATTGCTCCAAAGAAATTTTATATACACCTGCACCACAATTATCTAATTAGATATAACTAAAATTAAGCTCTCCGGATTACCCGGGGGGGGGGGGGGGGTAAAACTATGCAAAATAACAATAATGTCATAATTAAATCGATTTAAGACTCACACATTACGACGAACCTGTTAAAGGAGGGAAATAGACATAAAATGATAAACCACACACGCATGTTGTGCTATGTTAACTCATAGACTTTAGAACAAAACATAAAACGAAACGTAAAATTGGTGAATCGCACATGCATGTTTGTGTCGTGTTAACTTGCGAAACCTAAAACGAACGTAAGACGAAAATTTACAAAATATAAAAATATAAGAGACCAAGTTGAAATACATATGTGAGATTAAATTGCAAATATAAAGAGTTTTGAGATTAAAGTAAAAAAACAATCAAAATTTGAAAGATTACTTTGTAAAATATTAAACATTTGGGTTAAAAGTGAAAAGTTAATTTTTTTGAAAATACTTCTATACATAAGATAGAGCATCATTATACATAAAAAATTAATAATTAGTATAATATAAATCGAAGAAAGTTACTAAATTATGTATTCTGAAATGATTACAAGAAAGAAAGATTTAGAACCACAGGAACTTTTTGGAAAACGAAATGAAAACCAAAACCGATCAAAATAAAAAACTGCTTTGATGCAAAATACAAAAAAAAACTCACTACAATAATATAAACTTCTTTTCATAAGAAATCACTTTACAAACACATGTATCGTAAATCGTTAGATTTTGAGGTACATCCATTGACCTACCCGTCGAATGGCTAATAGAACCATCACAAGGGACTTTGCCCTTTCGACCTCTAGCTTTTATAGATGCATCATTGCAAATGGTTAACCTACCATTATAATAAACAGTATTTTATATGATCATGTTTGAAAACATCAACTGTTTTCTAGAATATTATTCTATTAAACTAAAGAACATATAATTTTGGATTTTATGGTGTAATATCATTTAAAAAAATTAAATGTGTTTAAAAAGATATATGAAGTTAAGAAGTTTAATGACACACCTTTAAGTTTAAATAAAAAAAGTGTATCTACTTATGTTAATATTTATTCTTATCTACTGTATATATTTAATCTTCTATTACCAAGGAAATAGTCCAATGACACAAAAGTATTAAAATGATATCCTCTCGAGTAGTTAAGAGTTAAGTCTTATTATGAATCTCGGTACTAATAAATAAGAATCTTAAGTGTCACGTGTCGTATTTTCATCTTTTTTTCCGTCTATGTCTCCTATTAATTATACACGTTTTGTTTAATTATTTTTATAATTTTTTTATTTTTTCTCTTCTATTAAATAAATTATATTATTATTTTTATAAAATGATTTATATTTTAATAAAAGTTAGATCATTCATAATTTTTTTAAATTAAACATTTATTTTATCTTTTTATAAAACATTTCTAAAACTAGCTATATAATTCTTATAGAATATATATTAAATACTACATAATATTTTATAAATATGTAATACGACTAAGATTATAGCTTTACATTTAAGCAACCCAAGTAATATATGAGCTTTTTAACCTATTAAATATTATAAATTTAAAAGTATTGTGTTAGTTCATCATTAAAAACAATAATAACCTACTTCTTACATTTATAACATATTAGTTTGTGTTTTAGAATTTCTTGGTTGTCATCGATGAACTTGTCATACACAATCCTTCTTAAAGGGTTTGGTTATTTAAACACCTCATAATTATAAATCAACACATCAAATTAGCCCCATGCGCGCCATATAAGGGGGGGGGGGGGGGTTTCGTATAGGGCTATATGTGTCGTATAGCAATCAGACAGCGCTCTGAATTTTTCATCGTAGTTAGTGACGAAATTCGCTATACGCGTCGTATAGTTCTATATGTTTCGTATAAGGGATCGTATAGGGCTATATGTGGCGTACAACAATCTTACAGTCCCCCTGAATTTTTCTCGTTTTCAATGTTTTCAACCCTATACGCCGCGTATGATACCATACGCGGCGTATAAGTGGATGTCGATTTATCCAAGTGGGTGTCTTTTTATTAGGACCTTTCTTAAAAAACTCAATTTTTATCATAACATCTAGAGAAATTGCATTAATGGTCCTCATGATATGACGATATTGCAGGTGTGATTTCTAAGTTTTAAAATTACAAATTTAGTTCAAACAATTATTAGATTGTTGTAAATGTAGTCCTTACAATTTATTTTCGTTAGTTTTCAATTACGTGAGGATAAAACTTGCAATATGATCAAAAATCATATGGATCATTTTTGCAAATGTCTTTAAAACTAAAAAAACCAAATTAATAAATCAAATGAAAGTTTGAAAAAACCAAATAAAAAGATTTAAAATTAAATAAAAAGATTAAAAATCATATAAAATTTATTAAAAATTTAAATATAATTAAAGTTAAAATAAAAATGAATTAAAGTTTATTCAAAATATAGATTACGAAAATCAAATTAAAGTTTAAAAGTGCATATAAGTAAAACATATAAGGAAACCTAAAAATAAGAAATAAAAATAACATTTTTACATTAAAATTTATTAATTCTTATTTACGTAATAATATTATTTTTATTTCTTCTTTTTAAGTTTGGTTAAATTTTTTTGTTCTTTTAACCTTAATTCACTTTTTAAGTTTAGTATGATTTTCTTAATTTTTATTTTGATTACATTTTAAACTTTAATACTATGTTAAACTTTAACTTTTATTTAATATTATTATTTAAAAATATTATTTCTTTTAAACTTTTAATTGATCATTTAATTTGATTTTTATTTTAAAGAAAGTTACACAAATGGTCCCTATGGTCTAATTATATTGCAGTACCTACGTCGTTAAAAACTAATAGACACAAATAGCATGTGCTAAATTGGAAACTATCTAACAAATGTTTAGACTAGATTTGTAATTTTTAAAATATGAGAAACAATGTTGCAATATGATTAAACCATGGGAACCATTTATACAATATTCTATAACATCTATATAGATGAGTGATGTATGTGAAAGATATATATATTTTGATAAATATTTTGGGCACATATTCAGTTTTGATTGGTTATTACTAATACTAAACCACGCACACAAAATGCAAGTCTATCTATCATGTGGTAATGTAGTGATGGTAAGAAACGAGTATCAATCCGTGGACACATCGAGTCTATTAAAGGAAATGAAATAATCACAATTAATACAAATATTTACAAATTATTTCTCCTACGCGAGTTGCATGCTCTACCACCTGATCGTCCAACGATACTCTGTGACAATAAGAGTGCCTTGTTCATAACACAAAACCCTGTTTCTCACAAATGTGCTAAATATATTGACTTGGACTATGATTTTATTCGTGAGCTTGTACATTCTGGTAAACTTTACACCAAGTTTGTACCAACCAATCTTCAGGTGGCCAATATTTTTACCAAGAGTCTTCCGCGTGCTCAATTTGATGTTTTCCGCAACATGCTCCGTCTTGGTCCACCACCATTCCGATTGAAGGGGGTATTAAAGGAAATAATTTGTTAAATATTTGTATTAATTGTGATTATTTCATTTTCTTGTATTCAGTCTTTTGACTCTTCACAATTATAGGAGATATTCTTGTAATTCATCTATTATAAATAATGTAACACCCTGAAATTTCTATTTAAACGGAAGGAAAAGAAAAGTAAGTGGAAGGAATGGAAATTGTGCACAAATGGAGGGGAAAAAGTGTACAAAGTACAAACCTTATTATTTTAAGATTTTAAAGGGCATGGTCGCCCATATCAAAGCAGAAAGCTGCTTTGATCTTGGAGGAAGAAGAAGAGAGGGGGAGAGCCCGGTTCTAGAGAGAGAAAGAGGAAGAAGAAGCTGAAAAGGTAAGTCTTCTCTTGTTTGAGCTCGGTTTCAGTTGAGTATTGATATCTTGACTGAAGTTCCGGTTGTTTAGAGTTTACTTTTGGGATTCAAAGAGCTGAATCGAAGTGGGTCTTGAAATTGAAGAGCGTTGCTCAAAAGCTGCTCAAGGTGAGTTGTAGAACCCATCTTTTACTGATTTTCAACTGATTTGGGCTATTATGCATACTAAGTAAACATTTTGAAAGAAACCGTGGTTTACAGCCTTATGTTCGAAATGTTGTATGTATGTATGCATGTTATAGTGTTGATTATGGGTTAGAGATGATGTTTAGCATGCTTAGATGGTCTTAGTATGTTAGATCTGTGTTTGGGTATTCTTAGAATGATAATCGGGTGAAATTGGTAGCATAGAAAAGATTTCAGAATGTTTTGACGAACATGAACAGTGGTTCATGCGCCCAAACAGTTGTCCATGCGTCTAGCATGAGAGACCAGACGCCTAAGTGTTGGCCATGCGCCCAAGGGTGGGTCATGTGCCTAAATAGTGGCCCATGCGTCTAAGTATTGGCCATGCGCTTAAATAGTGCCCATGCGCCCAAGTAATGAAAAGGCTAAGTGTGGACCATGCGCCTAAACAGTGCCCACGCGTCCCAGTGATTGAAACGGCCAAGTGTTGACCATGCGCCCAAACAGTGCCCATGCATCCCAGTGAAAGGAACGGCTAAGTATTGGCCATGCGCCTAAACAGTGCCCATGCGCCCAAGAGCTTGAAATGGCTAAGTGATTGGTGATGCGCCTGAACAGGGCAGAAACGCCCATACAGTGCCCATGCACCCAGACTGTTTTATACTTAGAATTTTTATGCTCATAAGCCTGGAAGGACCCATGCGCCCACTTTGGACTTGAGGTTTTCTAAGTGTATTTCAAGAGGTATAATGGGGAGATAGGCCTGGTTATGATGAGATGGCTTATGTTGATGTGTGTCATGCATGTATGATGTGCCTATATTTGTGATGGTGTATGTTTACGTTTATGTATATGTTCCTTATTATATACGTATGTCTTCCCTTGGCTTTGCGTTGAACGTTAACGAATGTAATGGAAGTATTATGTAACGTAAAGTGGAAGATAATGAAAAGAGGAACGTAATGAATGAATGAATGCATGCATGAATAAGTGAATGAATAAAAGAGAAAGTATAGAAAGGCTTGCAAGCATATGTGTGAGGTGAGCGACTCTGTGTCGCAACAGACTCGAAAGAGGTCCTTGTCGCGTATCCCGGTACTGTGTCAGTCTTCGGACATGAGTCGGGGGTTTGTTTGTCAGGCCTAGGCACAGTATCAGTCTTCGGACATGAGTCGGGGGTATTGCATGAGACAGGATACAGATTGCGTACTCCGGTACTGTGTTAGTCTTCGGACATGAGTCGGGGGTGAGCAGGACTCGACACAGTATCAGTCTTTGGACATTAGTCGGGAGTATTGCATATGACAAAAGTGACAGATGATGAGATCTGTGTCGCGTATCCTGGTACTATGTCAGTCTTCGGACATGAGTCGGGGGTTTGTTTGTCAGGCCCCGGCACAGTATCAGTCTTCGGACATGATTCGGGGATATTGCATGAGACGAGATAATGAGGTGAGCGACTTTGTGTTGCAACAGACTCGGATGGAGTTCAATCCCTGTGATTGACTCATATGGGATCTTTGTCGCGTATCCCGGTGCTGTGTCAGTCTTCGGACATGAGTCGGGGGTTTGTGAGCAGGCCCCGGCACAGCATCAGCTTTCGAGCATGAGTCGAGGATATTGCAAGAGACAAGATTCGAGTGATAAAGAGTAATGAACGAAAGATAATGTATGAAAGAACGAACGTAAGAATGAACGTAAATGAATTATCGTAATAATGTATAGAATAGGATCCTCGTCATTCGACCTCAGTAATCGTGGCTGAGTGCCACGAAGAGGGTAAAGTCTGACCGGATCGAGAAAGGGAAGTGAACGATAATGTAATACATTGAATGAAAAAAGTTAATGAACGTAATGACGAAGATAATAATGATATTATCTGTATGTACGTATGATGCATGATCACGAACGGTTGTAAAGTACAGAATGTTTTGAAATAAAGTAAAGAACGGTTTTAACAGATAAAAGTATGTTTTATTATAAAACTAGGACTCACTCAGCGTCGCTGACTTTTGTATGCATGATAGTTGGCAGGTATATGTTGATGCTGAGGAGTTGCAGGCATGGATGCATAAGCTACTAGGAGCATTTTGAGGCTCACATTCGTATTTTGACATGTCTTGTATTTTGATATGAAAACAGATGTTGTAATTGACATGTTTTTAATTATAAATGAAAGTTTTAAATTCCGCTGCAAAATAAATGTACATTTTATAATGTTTTGAGTGCAATGAGTGACCAGCTGTAGCGTCCCAGGAACGGGGCCTTACAAGTTGGTATCAGAGCAAAAGTTTAAGTGAATTGGGTAAATATTTTGAAAAACCTAATCTTAAACTGAGAATGGAACTAAAAGGAAAAGGGATGCCGGTCCTAGTAGCTACGTGCCTGCAGGTAAAGGTTTTATGAAAATGTTTTATGTAAGTTAATCGGCATTATGTGCGCATGCATATGGCTTATGTGCTTGGGTGTAGAGTTAGAAACTAATTATGTCAGGATAGGAAATGCTTGGGGTATGAAGAGTAAAGTAAGTGGCTAATCACAACTGACCACTGTAATTAGGGACTTACTACACTTGATATAAACTGAGTTATTACCTTGAATGACCGCGTTAGTGTTTGAATCTTATAGTGTGTTAGAAGATGGTTGGCGGTAGATCTTCGAAAGCTTCACGAGGTGGAGGTGGTGGTGGACGTGGTGCCGAACCACGGGTCATAAGAAGAAGGTCTAGGGCTGAAGGAGTAGCCATGAGGAACCCGAGACCCCTCATCAGGAGGGCGGTTATGAGAATGCTAATCAGAGAGCCTCGATGAGAGAGGCGGTTAGGGAGGAAGTGCATCAGGTTATGCAGACGATCCTACCGTATGTGGTGACCGAAGTTATGAAGGCTGTTAAGACGATGAGAGACAGGAAGGGGGTAGACCTTCGGGCGAAAGGAGACGACCCGAGACTGAAACGGTTTTCTTCAATGACGAAGAGGACGAAGAGGAAGAGCCCGCGCCGGAGGCGGCATGAGGCTGTAATTATGGGGCGTTTCAACGATGCAAGCCCCAAACTTTTGATGGAAACGACCTGCTGCTGCTGCTCACCAATGGGTGAGAGAGATGGAAGCGGTATTGAATATCAACGAGTGTCGGAGGATCAGAAGGTGAAGTTTGCTGTAACATCCCGTATTTTTGTTAACTAAAAGTTAACTTCGTTTATTCTTACAAGGATTATTATTTGTCAATTTTTAAAACTCGTGTGTTGTTTGTGTTTATTCATTATTGTCATTGAGATTTTATGAAGGTTAAACATATAAATATTAAATAATGATAATGTTAATATTAATAAAAGTAACAATAATAATAAGTAATAATAATGAATAATAGTATTAGTAATAATAAGATTACTTTTAATAAGGTTACTTATAATTTATAAGGGTTATTAAACTTAACCATGTTTAAAACATAAACTTAAATAAGTTTGGGGGTTGTATTTGTCAATTTCGAAACTTAATATAGAACTTTTAAGCATGAAATGATAACTATTAAACTAAAAGGGGCCAATGTGTAAAATTTCAAACTTTCAACCCAAACCCCCCGCCCATTCCTGTAATTCTGGCCGGGACTCCGGCCACACTCCGGCCGAAGTCCGGCGAGTCTAAAACATCAAAAACGGTTAGTTTCGTAGCCCGAAGTTTATCCGAATCGTTTCGCATACGTGTTTCGAACTTGAATGCACTTAATAATCGAGTTATACATCGGTTACCAAGTCCATTCGATCGTATAACCGAAACTCTTTTAACTCATGGCCGTTTTGTCTTTAAAACACAACAATAATCGAATTAACTTAACACAAGCAACCGTTTAGCTATCTGCAATCGATTACACTCTTCAATTGCACCTGAAACAAACGCATACATCGAATCGTATCATCACCCTCGGTCGCAACTTGAACCATACTCGAACACCGTCATTAGGGCTTCAATTTTCAAAATTGATAAAGGGCTTTCCATCTGAATCATCACTCGAAGCTATCTGCAAGTTTAATTGGATTTTCATCGACGATTGCACCTTGAACCAGTTTCTCCTCGGTCGTAACTTAGGTTCAAAACGTGAACATCGAATACCGAACGAATCAAGTAAGTTAAATACATACATATACTCGATTTCACATGAGGAACAAAAGCCCTAAACTTAATTTGATTAACAACCTTGAATTGATGTTCAATTTGATTGAATATATTTCTAGGGTTCATGTGAAATTTGGGGGTTTGTTTGGGTTTGTATTTAATAATTAAAACATGAATCCTAACGCGGCTGAGAGCCTTGGTCTACAGGTTCCGTGCACACATATCATCTTAGAGGTCCCGGGTTCGACCCCGACGACCTTCAATTTTAAAAAAAAAAGTTATTTTGTGGTTTTAAAAATATAAATTTTTTTAAAAATAATAAAAATCACTTTATAAACTTTGTGTACTCTAAAACCATTAAATATTTTCTGCAAGTTATTTACAAAAAAATACCCTTACATTTTATTTACTATTTTTAAACTAATGATTTTTTTTATAGATTTAGATGGTAACCACTAGTTTAATTGTTACAATTTATTAGTCCAAACATTACCTTTAAACTATTGTTTAAATCGTGTTTATATTATTTAGTTATAAAACTTTATTTAAACTTTATATATAAATCTTACAAATTATTATAAATGTTATCTTATTTCATATCTTTACATAAAATATAAATATAGTTGTTTTTCAAGAAAATATAATTGGTTCCCAATTGTTAAATATAACTATAAGACAAA
Organism: Flaveria trinervia; assembly: GCA_025506515.1. Taxonomy (NCBI): domain Eukaryota; kingdom Viridiplantae; phylum Streptophyta; class Magnoliopsida; order Asterales; family Asteraceae; genus Flaveria; species Flaveria trinervia. Next base: position 5,047,513 of record CM046443.1, read on the forward strand.
GCCCCAAATACCAAGTTGAAACCCTAGTTCATATTAACTCGTTAATCTTATTATTTACCTAAATCTTGTAATATTTATATATCTAGGTGCCTTGTGACGTTGTATCTTGGAACGGCATATATTTATTCTTATTGATCTTCATTATATACTTACTTTAACATGTGAGTTTTCCTTGCCCCTTTTTCATATTTTCACACTAATTTGGGGTGAAACATGATAGCTTATACATGATACACTTATACACATTTGAGACTTGTAAATCACATGCAATTCAACTTATTATTTTGTCATGGTTATTTGTGTATTGTAAGTGATTATATGAGATACATAGTTTGTTTACAATCATTAACTATTGCTAGCCTGGCGACGTCTTAGATCTTTGGGCCTGACAAGCCTATTTGGTGCTAAAGCCGAGGTATTGCCGGCTCCTGATGACGTATGCTTGTTCATCATGGGAACCAAATACACTTAGCCAATCTTTTATACTTGTAATCAAGTCGAGGTTTGGTTGTAACGATATGTGTTCTATAACCTTACTTGCTTATGACCTATGACATGAATTGCTACTTGTAACCTTTTTCATATTATGTATGAAAACCTTGGAAACTCACCAACTACTTTTAGTTGACTCTTATTTTTATCATGTTTCAGGTCAACCTCAAGCTTAAAGTGATCTTTTTGAAGCATGCTATAATCTAGGACTTGGACCTAGTAAATGAAATAAAAAGTTTACTTTATGTTTTGTTGCGTTTGAACTTATTACTTGTTTAGGAATTATGATTGTATTTCATTTCAAGACTTATGATAATAATATTTACATTTTAATATAGCGTTATGTGGCTGTGAACAATCTTAACCCTCACATCTCGACGTTTCCGCCGTCAAGGTTGGGGTGTGGCAGATTGGTATCAGAGCCCATAACTATAGGGATTTAGGTTATTAGTAATGGTGACCTAGACTATAGCTTATGCATGAACCTCATAGGATAATATTTATATTCTTGGAAATATATATATTGTTACATGCTACATAATGCTATACTTTATGTGCAACTTGATGCCTTAGCATAGGTTGCCTTGTAATTGTCTAAACTTTGTTACTTGTCTCCCTAAACTTAACTTTGACTCATTGACTCTCCCCGATAAATGAAACTTCTTAATCTTATTCTCGTCAACACGTGTAATCGTATATTTATGCTTAAGAATTGAATCTTTAGACTTATGTCTAATCTATGTAAATCTCATCATGGTTTTGATTTCATAAACCTAAGAAATTTGTGTGACACATGGACACCTGTATTCTGGATTTCCTGGAAAAAGGCCCTCGGGCTAAGGCAAGCATATCGCATAAATCCTACGGGACTAGTTATGCTTACCTGAGGATTTCTGGTATGAGTGATAAACCATGGTCAACATACACAAATTTCTAAGGCGAGTGGGTCAACTTACCTTGACGTGTCAACGTTTCCAAATGGTAATGCGTTACCAAATGGAACCATTCCATGTGCCTTACAACTTTTTGCCTTATCCTGTTGAACATTAATCCATGTTATTCCAATTCTCATATCTAACTCATTTGTATATTCCAGCATGTCTCGTCATCATGGAAAGCGTGGGAGTTCCGTTCGTAAGTTAGCCGCCATGATTGCTCGACAAATGGCTGCTGTCATTCCGACCATGGTTGCTGAACTTAATAGCACCTTAATGACCAACGTTAGCAACAATGGAAATGGTCATGGAGAGAATAGCAACAATCAAAACGGGAACAATCAACACGGGAATAATCAAACTTGCACCTTCAAACACTTCAGCTCTTGCAAGCCCACTAGTTTTAGTGGCAAGGAAGGAGCCACTGGTCTTCTTGAGTGGTTCGAAAGCATGGAGAATACCTTTATCAATTGTGAGTGTCCCGATGCACTCAAGGTTCGTTATGCCACTAGTATGTTCCAACAAAGGGCTCTTACCTGGTGGAATAGCGAGAAGAGAAACCGTGGTCCTGAAGTTGTGCTAGCACTTACCTGGGAAGAGTTCAAGAACATCGCCATCGTGAAGTTCTGCCCAAGAAGTGAATTGCAAAAGTTGGAAGAAGAGTTTTGGAATTTGAAACAAAATGATGGTGATCATTTGGCCTACTCAACTAGGCATCATGAGTTGAGTATACTGCTGCCCCATATGGTCGACACTGTTCCCCGCAACATCGAGAAGTTCATTAAGGGTGTACCACCCCAAATTCAAGATGCTGTGGTGGGTAGCCGACCCACAACCTTGGAAGAAGCCATTACTATCACCGCTCAACTCACCGAGAACCATATACGAGCGGGCACCATGTCTGTGAAGGGTGCAAAGAAGGTAGAGAAGACGGCTACCGAGGCGGTTAAGGAGACTAAAGCTGAACCGTCTTACAACAACAACAACAACAAGAAGCGCAAGTTCACACCGGTGCGTAACTATGCCGTGGCTGCACCCAAACAACCCCAAGACAACTTGTACCTGCGGCTACACCTGTGGCACAAGTGCCTGGGGCTTGGGCTTATGCTGGTCCTCAGCCGATGTGCAACACGTGTAGGTATCATCATCCAGGGAATCAACCATGCCGCATTTGCACATTATGCGGTAAATATGGTCATTTGGTGGCGACTTGCCACCGTGCACCTAACAATGCCGATGTGGTCACGAACCGTGTTTGCTACAACTATGGGGAACCTGGCCATTTTCGCCCACAATGCCCTCGTCTTATGGGTAATGTTCCACAAGCCCGAGGACGTGCTTTCAACATCAACGCTAACCAAGCACAAGCAAACAACGATGTGGTGAATGGTACGTTAACTCACCTTTAACTTTTGTGATCCGATTCATTTCATACCTTACCTGTATCGTTAAATACCTTAAAAATTGAACAGGTATGTTCCTTATTAACAAAACTTATGCCTATGTCCTACTTGATTCTGGATCCGATAAAAGTTTTGTTTCATTAGAGTTTGAACCCATACTTGCTAAGCCACATACGAAACTAGAAAGACCTCTTACTGTTGAAGTTGCCGATGGAGAACCGATCACCGTTGACATTATCATTCGTGATTGCATCTTAAGTCTTGACACGCATGATTTTCTTATCGATCTTATCCCTATGAAACTTGGAAGCTTTGACATCATCATTGGTATGGATTGGTTAGCCAAACACCATGCCGAGATCATTTGTTTCGAGAAGTGCATTCGTATACCGTTACCCTCTGGAGATACGTTGAAGGTGTTCGGTGAAAAATCTTCAAAGGGCTTAAACTCATGTCTTGCACTCAAGCCCGAAAGTGCTTAAACAAGAAGTATATGGCTTTCTTGGCTTATGTGGTCAACACGAAAGTCAAAGGGAAAGAACTTAAGGATGTCCCTATCGTACGAGACTTTCCTGAAGTATTTCCCGATGACCTTAGTGGTTTACCTCCCGTGCGTGAGGTTGAGTTTAAAATCGACTTGATACCGGGAGCAAACCCCGTGGCTAAGTCACCATATCGGCTTGCACCATCGGAAATGCAAGAACTCTCTAGTCAACTTCAAGAGCTGTCCGAGAAAGGTTTCATCCGTCCTAGTTCTTCTCCTTGGGGTGCACCTATTCTTTTCGTGAAGAAGAAAGATGGATCGTTTCGTATGTGCATCGATTATCGTGAGCTTAACAAGCTTACCATCAAGAATCGTTATCCTCTTCCTCGCATCGATGATTTGTTTGACCAACTTCAAGGAGCTGCTATTTTCTCGAAGATCGACTTACGTTCTGGTTATCATCAATTACGAGTCCATGATGATGATATCCCAAAGACTGCTTTTCGTACTCGTTATGGGCACTATGAGTTTATGGTGATGCCTTTTGGTTTAACCAATGCTCCTGTTGTCTTCATGGATCTCATGAATCGAGTATGCAAGCCTTATCTAGACAAGTTTGTGATCGTCTTCATTGATGACATACTTATCTATTCCAAGTCCAATACCGATCATGAACTGTATTTGAGATTGGTTCTTGAGTTGTTAAAGAAAGAGCGATTGTATGCAAAGTTCTCGAAGTGTGATTTCTGGCTCAAGGAAGTTCAATTTCTAGGACACGTGGTGAATAGCCAAGGAATTCACGTTGATCCTGCAAAGGTGGAAGCTGTGAAGAATTGGTGTGTTCCTACAACTCCTACCGAAGTTCGTTCTTTTCTTGGTCTTGCTGGTTATTATCGGCGATTCATTGCCAATTTCTCGAGGATCGCGAAACCGCTCACTACTTTGACACAAAAGAATAAACCATTCGAGTGGGGTTTCGAGCAAGAAGAACCTTTTGAAACGTTAAAGCATAAGTTGTGCAATGCTTCTATCTTGACCTTACCCGATGGAAACGACGATTTCACCGTGTATTGTGATGCATCTAAACAAGGCCTTGGTTGTGTTCTCATGCAACGAGGGAAGGTCATAGCTTATGCATCGAGACAATTGAAGGTTCACGAAGTGAATTATACAACACACGATCTCAAGCTTGGTGCTGTTGTATTTGCTTTGAAGATTTGGAGGCACTACCTGTATGGTACGCAATGTATAGTCTACACCGATCACAAAAGCCTCCAACACGTTTTCAATCAAAAAGATCTCAACATGAGACAACGTCGTTGGGTGGAGTTTATTAGTGAATATGATTGTGACATTCGTTACCATCCTGGTAAAGCAAATGTTGTAGCCGATGCACTAAGTCGAAGGATTCACAACAAGATGATATCATTTCAAGAAATTCGCGATCGACGTAATGGTTTGACACTTTGGGTGAGTTCGATACTGAGATCCGACTAGATGTCAACGAGACTACCGTATTGCTACAAAACTTGAGAATAGATAGTGACATCGAGTCTAGTATTTTGGAGGCTCGGCAAGTGGTGCAACAAGAAGGAAGAATGAAGGATGAACTGGAGCCAATCTTTCAACCCAATTGGAAACGAACCCAATGGGTTGATGTACTTCGTAAACCGAATTTGGATTCCAAATCGCGATAACCTTCGAACCTTTATCATGAACGAGGCTCATCAAACTCGTTATTCTATTCATCCTGGTTCCGATAAGATGTACATGGACCTACGTGGTCAATATTGGTGGCCTGGAATGAAGAAAGATATAGCGACATATGTAGCTAAGTGCCTCACGTGTACGAAGGTTAAAGCCGAACATCAACGTCCAAGTGGATTACTTGAGCAACCCGAGATTCCTATGTGGAAATGGGAACACATATCCATGGACTTCATAACAAAGCTCCCCCGAACCTCTCGAGGACATGATAGCATATGGGTGATCATTGACCGATTGACCAAATCGGCACATTTTATACCCATACGTGACACTGACAAGACATCAAAGTTAGCTCGTATATACGTTGATGAGATTGTAAGTCGTCATGGGGTACCTCTGCACATTATATCCGACCGGGATGCTCGCTTCACTTCACATTTTTGGTCGTCTATGCAAGAACTCTTGGGGACACAACTAGATCTAAGCACGGCTTACCATCCCCAAACTGATGGTCAAACCGAGCGAACGATCCAAACATTGGAGGATTTGCTACGCCTTTGTGTTCTTGACTTTGGTGGCGATTGGGATACGCATCTACCCCTCGCGGAATTTTCGTATAACAATAGTTACCACTCGAGTATCAAGATGGCACCGTTTGAAGCACTTTATGGTCGAAAATGTCGTTCACCGATCTGTTGGACCAACATTGGTGAAAACTTCATCACTGGTCCTGAACTGATACAAGAAACGCCTGATAAAGTTTCTATTATTCGCAAGAACCTTGAAGTGGCGAGATGTCGTCAAAAGAGCTATGCTGACAAGCGACGCAAGCCATTGGAATTCCAAGTTGGGGAGATGGTTCTTCTTAAGGTTTCACTGTGGAAAGGTGTGGTTCGCTTTGGAAAGAAGGGCAAAGTGGCTCCAAGATTTGTAGGGCCTTTCAAAATCCTGAAAAGGATTGGGAAAGTGGCTTATAAACTGGAACTACCTTCCAACCTTAGTGGAGTTCATCCTGTGTTCCACGTCTCGAATTTGAGAAGTGCTTGGCTGACGAAAGTCTGCATGTCCCGTTGGAAGACATCCAGATTGACGAGTCATTGCATTTTGTCGAGAAACCTGTTGAGATCAGGGATCGCATAATGAAGAAGACTAGAACCACAACAACTCCAATCGTCAAGGTTCGTTGGGAAAATAAACGTGGCGTTGAATTTACTTGGGAACGTGAGGAGCACATGAAGAAGAGATACCCACTCTTATTTGTATAGTTTCATTTCTTTTAATTTCGGGACGAAATTCTTTTAAGTTGGGGAGACTGTAACATCCCGTATTTTTGTTAACTAAAAGTTAACTTCGTTTACTCTTACAAGGATTATTATTTGTCAATTTTTAAAACTCGTGTGTTGTTTGTGTTTATTCATTATTGTCATTGAGTTTTTATGAAGGTTAAACATATAAATATTAAATAATGATAATGTTAATATTAATAAAAGTAACAATAATAATAAGTAATAATAATGAATAATAGTATTAGTAATAATAAGATTACTTTTAATAAGGTTACTTATAATTTATAAGGGTTATTAAACTTAATCATGTTTAAAACATAAACTTAAATTAAGTTTGGGGGTTGTATTTGTCAATTTGGAAACTTAATATAGAACTTTTAAGCATGAAATGATAACTATTAAACTAAAAGGGGCCAATGTGTAAAATTTCAAACTTTCAACCAAACCCCCCGCCCATTCCTGTAATTCCGGCCGGGACTCCGGCCACACTCCGGCCGAAGTCCGGCGAGTCTAAAACATCAAAAACGGTTAGTTTCGTAGCCCGAAATTTATCCGAATCGTTTCGCATACGTGTTTCGAACTTGAATGCACTTAATAATCGAGTTATACATCGGTTACCAAGTCCATTCGATCGTATAACCGAAACTCTTTTAACTCATGGCCGTTTTGTCATTAAAACACAACAATAATCGAATTAACTTAACACAAGCAACCGTTTAGCTATCTGCAATCGATTACACTCTTCAATTGCACCTGAAACAAACGCATACATCGAATCGTATCATCACCCTCGGTCGCAACTTGAACCATACTCGAACACCGTCATTAGGGCTTCAATTTTCAAAATTGATAAAGGGCTTTCCATCTGAATCATCACTCGAAGCTATCTGCAAGTTTAATTGGATTTTCATCGACGATTGCACCTTGAACCAGTTTCTCCTCGGTCGCAACTTAGGTTCAAAACGTGAACATCGAATACCGAACGAATCAAGTAAGTTAAATACATACATATACTCGATTTCACATGAGGAACAAAAGGCCTAAACTTAATTTGATTAACAACCTTGAATTGATGTTCAATTTGATTGAATATATTTCTAGGGTTCATGTGAAATTTGGGGTTTGTTTGGGTTTGTATTTAATAATTAAAACATGAATCCTAACGCGGCTGAGAGCCTTGGTCTACCGGTTCCGTGCACACATATCATCTTAGTGGTCCCGGTTCGACCCCGGCGACCTTCAATTTTTTTAAAAAAAGTTATTTTGTGGTTTTAAAAATATAATTTTTTTTTAAAATAATAAAAATCACTTTATAAACTTTGTGTACTCTAAAACCATTAAATTATTTTCTGCAAGTTATTTATAAAAAAATACCCTTACATTTTATTTACTATTTTTAAACTAATGATTTTTTTTATAGATTTAGATGGTAACCACTAGTTTAATTGTTACAATTTATTAGTCCAAACATTACCTTTAAACTATTGTTTAAATCATGTTTATATTATTTAGTTATAAAACTTTATTTAAACTTTATATATAAATCTTACAAATTATTATAAATGTTATCTTATTTCATATCTTTACATAAAATATAAATATAGTTGTTTTTCAAGAAAATATAATTGGTTCCCAATTGTTAAATATAACTATAAGACAAAGCCCCAAATACCAAGTTGAAACCCTAGTTCATATTAACTCGTTAATCTTATTATTTACCTAAATCTTGTAATATTTATATATCTAGGTGCCTTGTGACGTTGTATCTTGGAACGGCATATATTTATTCTTATTGATCTTCATTATATACTTACTTTAACATGTGAGTTTTCCTTGCCCCTTTTTCATATTTTCACACTAATTTGGGGTGAAACATGATAGCTTATACATGATACACTTATACGCATTTGAGACTTGTAAATCACATGCAATTCAACTTATTATTTTGTCATGGTTATTTGTGTATTGTAAGTGATTATATGAAATACATAGTTTGTTTACAATCATTAACTATTGCTAGCCTGGCGACGTCTTAGATCTTTGGGCCTGACAAGCCTATTTGGTGCTAAAGCCGAGGTATTGCCGGCTCCTGATGACGTATGCTTGTTCATCATGGGAACCAAATACACTTAGCCAATCTTTTATACTTGTAACCAAGTCGAGGTTTGGTTGTAACGATATGTGTTCTATAACCTTACTTGCTTATGACCTATGACATGAATTGCTACTTGTAACCTTTTTCATATTATGTATGAAAACCTTGGAAACTCACCAACTACTTTTAGTTGACTCTTATTTTTATCATGTTTCAGGTCAACCTCAAGCTTAAAGTGATCTTTTTGAAGCATGCTATAATCTAGGACTTGGACCTAGTAAATGAAATAAAAAGTTTACTTTATGTTTTGTTGCGTTTGAACTTATTACTTGTTTAGGAATTATGATTGTATTTCATTTCAAGACTTATGATAATAATATTTACATTTTAATATAGCGTTATGTGGCTGTGAACAATCTTAACCCTCACATCTCGACGTTTCCGCCGTCAAGGTTGGGGTGTGGCAGATTGGTATCAGAGCCCATAACTATAGGGATTTAGGTTATTAGTAATGGTGACCTAGACTATAGCTTATGCATGAACCTCATAGGATAATATTTATATTCTTGGAAATATATATATTGTTACATGCTACATAATGCTATACTTTATGTGCAACTTGATGCCTTAGCATAGGTTGCCTTGTAATTGTCTAAACTTTGTTACTTGTCTCCCTAAACTTAACTTTGACTCATTGACTCTCCCCGACAAATGAAACTTCTTAATCTTATTCTCGTCAACACGTGTAATCGTATATTATGCTTAAGAATTGAATCTTTAGACTTATGTCTAATCTATGTAAATCTCATCATGGTTTTGATTTCATAAACCTAAGAAATTTGTGTGACACATGGACACCTGTATTCTGGATTTCCTGGCAAAAGGCCCTCGGGCTAAGGCAAGCATATCGCATAAATCCTACGGGACTAGTTATGCTTACCTGGGGATTTCTGGGATGAGTGATAAACCATGGTCAACATACACAAATTTCTAAGGCGAGTGGGTCAACTTACCTTGACGTGTCAACGTTTCCAAATGGTAATGCGTTACCAAATGGAACCATTCCATGTGCCTTACAACTTTTTGCCTTATCCTTGTTGAACATTAATCCATGTTATACCAATTCTCATATCTAACTCATTTGTATATTCCAGCATGTCTCGTCATCATGGAAAGCGTGGGAGTTCCGATCGTAAGTTAGTCGCCATGATTGCTCGACAAATGGCTGACAAGAGGTATATTCAGGGCTTGCCGGCGGACATCCTTAGGCACATGATCGTTGCCCGACCGAGCACGTTTAGGTCAGCAGTTGACCTGGTGAGAAGATTGTACGACGAGCACGGGGCGATGGCGATGACAGACGAGGGGAGGAGCGAGCCTATGTTAAGAAGGGGAAAGGAAGGCGAGACAATGATGGTGGATTTGGGTATGGAGGTACGGCGTCGAGGGACGATGATCGGGAGAGAATGGAAAGAAAAGGAGAGATTTGCAACAAGTGTGGCAGAGGCCATGACGGGGAGTGCAAGTGGGGACTGAATGTTTGTTTCCAGTATGGAAAGGAGGGCCATAGAGCGAGGGACTATCAAATGGCTAAATGCTACGACTGTGGCAAGACAGGACACATGAGCAGAGACTGCAAGAAGTCGAGGGTAGGAAGTTCCGGTACGAGGAAGGAGAACAGAGGGTGAAGGCTAGAGCCTTCGCTATGACGGGAGGAGGCTAGGTCAGACTCCGAGGTAACGTCAAGTACGTTCTTACAAGTTTAGATTTATGCATCTATGCTTTAATTATGATGCTAGTAGTAGTTTTGTTGCCGCTATTTTCGGTGATGTTGCACGTTAGGGGTAGGAAGATCGATGAGCCTTCGATGTAGGAATTGCTATTAGTAAGTCTACCAGGTTACCTAATGCCCAAGAGGATTACGCGGTAGAATTGAGAGAGAGCGCTTGTTCCTGCTAGGTTGTTCAAGACAGACATAGGTAGGTAGACGTGCATCTCTGGGTGAGTTGATCAGTAGTCTATGAATCAAACCCCAAGTGTTGCAAAAAGATGGATTGCTCAACCATGCACAACCAGAGTTCGGTGACGACCTACGACAATGAAGGATGAGGAAGGTTTCGACCAGGAAAGCAGATTACTTGGTTTGGATTCGAGTAAAGCTAACACTAAAGTGGAGAGGGTCATTCCCAGTTGTTACTCAGGTAGGAGAAGTGGCACATCGACTGGAGCTACCTGATGAGTTAAGTGGAATTCATCTGATATTCTATGCATCTCGTCTAAGAAAGAGCTCAACCGATGAGGATATGATCATGCTACTAGAGAATACTGAGATGGATAGAGTATCCAACCGCGAGGAGAAGTGGCACATGCTACTAGAGAATACTGAGATGGATAGAGTAAGTCTACCAGGTTACCTAATGCCCTAGAGGATTACGCGGTAGAATTGAGAGAGAGCGCTTGTTCCTGCTAGGTTGTTCAAGACAGACATAGGTAGGTAGACGTGCATCTCTGGGTGAGTGATCAGTAGTCTATGACTCAAACCCCAAGTGTTGCAAAAAGATGGATTGCTCAACCATGCACAACCAGAGTTCGGTGACGACCTACGACAATGAAGGATGAGGAAGGCTTCGACCAGGAAAGCAGATTACTTGGTTTGGATTCGAGTAAAGCTAACACTAAAGTGGAGAGGGTCATTCCCAGTTGTTACTCAGGTAGGAGAAGTGGCACATCGACTGGAGCTACCTGATGAGTTAAGTGGAATTCATCTGATATTCTATGCATCTCGTCTAAGAAAGAGCTCAACCGATGAGGATATGATCATGCTACTAGAGAATACTGAGATGGATAGAGTATCCAACCGCGAGGAGCAACTGGTGACCATTACTAATAAGAAGAAGAGTGTCACACCCCGACCAACGACGGAATCATCGGAGCGGACGAATGGAAGACGATTGCTCATAGCATATGGAACTAATTAAATTGAATAATATTCAATATCATTAGTCATGATACATTACAAGACAAATAAGTAATTACAAAACAATCAAAATACATCCAATAACATAAGACTTTCAATTTAAACTAGGTTCAAATCCTATATGAGCATGAAGAGAAATCCACAAGAAGTAAACCTGAAACATGATGAAAATAAAAGGTCGACTAAAAATAGTTAGTGAGTTTCCAAGGTTTTCATACATAACATAACAAAGTTACAAGTAGCATGTCATAGGTTATAAGTTAGTAAGGTTATAGAACACATATTGTTACAACCAAACCTCGACTTGCTTACAAGTATATAAGATTGGCTAAGTGTATTTGGTTCCCATGATGAACAAGCATACGTCATCAGGAGTCGGCAATACATCGACTTTAGCACCAAATAGGCTTGTCAGGCCCAAAGATCTAAGACGTCGCCAGGCTAGCAATAGTTAATGATTGTAAACAAACTATGTATCTCATATAATCACTTACAACACACAAATAACCATGACAAAAATATGAATTGCAAGAGCTTTACAAGTCTCAAACGTTTATAAGTGTATGATGTATAAGTATCATGTTTCACCCCAAAATAGTATGAAATAAAATAAAAAGGGGGCAAGAAAACTCACATTATATATATATAAGATGATGATAAGAAAACAAACGAGGCTCCAACGATTTCTCTTACAAGATGCCTAAATGTATATGTTCCAAGATTAAGTTCGATAATAAGATTTAGAATGAGACGTGAACTAGGGTTTCCATTGGAATTTGGGGGTTTAAATAATAAAATAAAATAATGAATCGTTTATGTTTTGGTTTAATAAAGATAATATAAATCAATTAAGTTTACGAATAAAAATGTCTCAAAATTTAAGTTATTGATTTAATAGAAATTAAGTATAATATGTGAAAAGAAATAATTAATTTAATAATTAATTATTTAAAACTTGATAAAAAGAATAATACAATACTTATTTAAGTGACATTAAAATTATTTAAAATCATTTTATTAAGTTCTGAGCTTTTAAATGATTTATCATAAAGGTTTTATAATACGAAACCCAAAAAAATAAGAATAAAGCAAACTATATTTTTATAAATTTTAAGAATTTAAATAAAAATTAACGAATAAATTTATTAACTATTTATGATTTAACATGCTTAAATGATTAGATGAATAATTAATTATTGAAACAATTATTTCACTAACTACTTGAATCATTAGTTATTGAACATATAAATTTATAATATTTTGAAATAATCTAAATTTAAACCATAACATACTTTTAGCATTTAAATTACATAAAAGAATTAATAATGTTTTATAATCTTTGTTACTCTAAAAAAATAATTAAATTTAAAATCATAAGTTTTTAATACATTTAAAATTAATTTAATAATTTCTGAAATATTTTAGTTATTAAAATAACATTTTCTTTGATTTAATAACATATTGGTATAATTTTTGAAGTTTAAAATATATGAAATTGACTTTTAAAAAAAATATGCAGGAGCCGGGTTCAAACCCGTGACCTCTTGTATAGAAAGATGATATGATAACCGATTGGGCTAAAGCCTAGAACTTGTTTTAATTTACAAATCAATTAATAAAAACCATCTTTCAAATAACCCCCAATCCATATGAACCCTAAAATCAATTCGATCCAATTGAACACCGAATCGCGAATGATAATGGAATCAACCTTAGGGCTTTTGATCCCTGAATGAAACCGAATGTTTGGGTGTGTGTAATTACCATGTTGATGGTCGATCGATGTTACAAGATGAAGAAACGGTCACGACCACGGTTGAGTATGATTCGAGATTCAAACGTTGTAGATACTCAAATTAATCTTGTGTGAAGCTTCTAAGGGTTATGATAATCAAAAGCCTTAATCAATCGTGATCTATGATACCCAGAAGATGTAGTTCGACTAGGTTACAGGTGATGAAAAGGTAATGAATCGAACATGATAAATCTGTGTTCTATAGTTGAAATTGAAGTTGGATATGGTTCAAAGGAATCGATTCTAAGGTTCTAATATGATTATGTAATTCTGATTGCAAGTGTTTCATTCCAAACAGTTTAATGGTTTGAATCCTATATTTGGGTTTTAATTTGTGAGAATTAACTAGCTTTAAATTGCAATTAAGTGCACCTTGTAATTCCAAATGATTAATCGAGCAAATCAATCAAGGATCGAATTGAAACCGCTTATGGTTTGATTGCAAATCTTCGGTTTCAATTAAGTTTACATAACGACATGGACATTCAATTGGAACGATGAATGGGTTCAAAACTGACAAGAACACGATTCGTATGGGTTTAATAGGGTTTTAAACAGCCGATAATATTTGTTTTGGCTCGCCGGAGCTTGCCGGAGAGGTTTGGCCGGAGAAAGAGAGGGAGGTCGATGGTGGGTTTAGGTGGTTTGGGTAAATTTTAGTTTTAAAACAAATTTACACTTTTGGCCCCAGGTAAGACATGCGTACCTACAACCTCAATGAAGACATGCTTTAGTATGTTAGATCTGTGTTTGGGTATGCTTAGAATGATAATCGGGTGAAATTGGTAGCATAGAAAAGATTTCAGAATGTTTTGACGAACATGAACAGTGGTTCATGCGCCCAAACAGTTGTCCATGCATCCAGCATGAGAGACCAGACGCCTAAGTGTTGGCCATGCGCCGAAGGGTGGGTCATGCGCCTAAATAGTGGCCATACGTCTAAGTATTGGCCATGCGCCTAAATAGTGCCCATGCGCCCAAGTAATGAAAAGGCTAACTGTGGACCATGCGCCTAAACAGTGCCCACGTGTCCCAGTGATTGAAACGGCGAAGTGTTGACCATGCACCCAAACAGTGCCCATGCATCCCAGTGAAAGGAACGACTAAGTATTGGCCATGCGCCTAAACAGTGCCCATGCGCCCAAGAGCTAGAAATGGCTAAGTGATTGGTGATGCACCTGAACAGGGCAGAAACGCCCAAACAGTGCCCATGCGCCCAGACTGTTTTATACTTAGAATTTTTATGCTCATGCGCCTGGAAGGACCCATGCGCCCACTTTGGACTTGAGGTTTTCTAAGTGGATTTCAAGAGGTATAATAGGGAGATAGGCTTGGTTATGATGAGATGTCTTATGTTTGATGTGTGTCATGCATGTATGATGTGCCTGTATTGGTGATGGTGTATGTTTACGTTTATGTATATGTTCCTTATTATATACGTATGTCTTCCCTTGGCTTTGCGTTGAACGTTAACGAATGTAATGGAAGTATTATGTAACGTAAAGTGGAAGATAATGAAAAGAGGAACGTAATGAATGAATGAATGCATGCATGAATAAGTGAATGAATAAAAGAGAAAGTATAGAAAGGCTTGCAAGCATATGTGTGAGGTGAGCGACTCTGTGTCGCAACAGACTCGGAAGAGGTCCTTGTCGCGTATCCCGGTACTGTGTCAGTCTTCGGACATGAGTTGGGGGTTTGTTTGTCAGGCCCCGGCACAATATCAGTCTTCGGACATGAGTCAGGGGTATTGCATGAGACAAGATACAGATTGCGTACTCCAGTACTGTGTCAGTCTTCGGACATGAGTCGGGGGTTTGTGAGCAGGCCCCGGCACAGTATCAGTCTTTGGACATGAGTCGGGAGTATTGCATATGACGAAAGTGACGGATGATGAGATCCGTGTCGCTTATCCCGGTACTGTGTCAGTCTTCGGACATGAGTCGGGGATATTGCATGAGACGAGATAATGAGGTGAGCGACTTTGTGTTGCAACAGACTCGGATGGAGTTCAATCCCTGTGATTGACTCATATAGGATCTTTGTCGCGTATCCCGATGCTGTGTCAGTCTTCGAACATGAGTCGAGGGTTTGTGAGCAAGTCCCGGCACAACATCAGCTTTCGAGCATGAGTCGGGGATATTGCAAGAGACAAGATTCGAGTGATAAAGAGTAATGAACGAAAGATAATGTATGAAAGAACGAACGTAAGAATGAACGTAAATGAATTATCGTAATAATGTACATAATAGGATCCTCATCATTCGACCTCAGTAATCGTGGCTGAGTGCCACGAAGAGGGTAAAGTATGACCGGATCGAGAAAGGGAAGTGAACGATAATGTAATACGTTGAATGAACAAAGTTAATGAACGTAATGACGAAGATAATAATGATATTATCTGTATGTATGTATGATGCATGATCACGAACGGTTGTAAAGTACAGAATGTTTTGAAATAAAGTAAAGAACGGTTTTAATAGGGAAACGTATGTTTTATTATAAAACTAGAACTCATTCAGCATCGCTGACTTTTGTATGCATGATAGTTGGCAGGTATATGTTGATGCTGAGGAGTTGCAGGCATGGATGCATAAGCTACTGGGAGTATTTTGAGGCTGGCATCCGTATTTTGACATGTCTTGTATTTTGAGATGAAAACATATGTTGTAATTGACATGTTTTTAATTATAAATGAAAGTTTTAAATTTCGCAGCAAAATAAATGTACATTTTATAATGTTTTGAGTGCAATGAGTTATCAGCTGTAAGCGTCCCGGGAACGGGGCCTTACAAATAATAATCCTCAACCTCTTAATCATTATTGAGGTTGATTTTCTATACAACACGTCCATTTTGTTGAGGCGTGTGCGGACATGAATATCTATGAAATGTCCCATTGTCTTCAAAGATTTTACGAACTGTATGGTTCATGAACTCGGTTCCACCATCACTTTGAAAGGTTTTGATTTTTCGTGAACATTGAGTTTGCATAAGTTTAATGAAAGTTGGTAAAACTGCATACAAACCTGTTTTTGTTTTGAGTGGATAAAACCACGTAAACCTGGAATAATCATCAATAAAAACAACATAGTAGCGATAACCATCTGTAGAAGTAATAGGTGCAGAACCCCATAAATCACAATGAACCAAATCTAATGAAAAAGAAGCTCGTTTTTCATTAGATTTAAATGGTAACAGTTGTCCTTTTGCAAGTTGACTAGAAGTGCAAATATCGGGTTTAGGTAATAAAGAAGTATCGACAAAAAACCACATTTGTTCAAAATAGAAGTAACATCAAATGACACATGACCTAAACGAGCATGCCATAATTCATAAGAAGCTTTATTTGAAACATCAGCAATAAGAGCTTGTGGTTCATTCTGAAGCACATAAAGTCCATCATTGCATGTCCCTCGAGCAAGTACATGCTTTGTTTTCCGATCCTGAATGTAAAAATAATATTAAGAAAACAATACATCAACCGGATGGTCAGCAGTTAACTTGCTGATTGATAGTAACCTTTTAGTGAGATTTGGAACAACAAGTACTTTATGAAGGTTGATGTGATCATAAAGTTTAGAGGAGCCGATGTGCGTTATTGGAAGATGCTTACCATTTCCAAAAACAACCTGATGATTACCTTTGTAAGGTGTGGAATGATGAAGACAATCTTGATTTGGAGTCATATGGTCAGTAGCTCCCGTATCACCAATCCAATTAGGAGTATCATGAGTGACATGACACTGATCGTGGAACGCCTTGGCTAAGGAGTCATCCAAGGCTGAAGACTGAGTGGCATATGTGCGAAGGTCGGGGCAGGCCGAAGCATAGTGGCCATTTGTACGACACAATTGACAATGAGGCGGGCGGCGGTTGTTGCTTCGGCCCCTGCCATAAGATCCACGAGAGGAGGCACCACGAAATGAAGCATGACCCCGACTTGGCGTTGAAGACTCACGTTTGTTTTGAACGTGAAACGCAGCCAGAGGTGTGACAGTGCCATGAAGAGATTGTGAAAACAAATCATGACTTTCTGCTTGTGCAACAAGATCTCGAAATAAAGGTGCGGGTTTGATTGCACGAATGGCGATGGAGAATCCTTCATAAGAGGGACCAAGCCCACGAAGAAACCAATGTAACTTGTCGGTTTCGGCAACCGGATGACCGATCGCAGCAAGCTGTTCACAAAGGAGCTTAAACTTACGTGAGAATTCCGTAACACAAGACGTACCTTTGGTATGCTGTTGGAGAGAGTCTCGTAATGCATTGCTATACGTATTTTCAAGGGCTGTCCAGATTTGTCGAGCACCGGTTAAACCGAGAACCTCGGTTGCTGCCTCCTCGGTTAGAGAAGAAAGAAGAAGGAGTGCAGCCTTCTGATCTGCAACGCTCCATGATGCAAATTCTGGATTGGGCTCTGTTTTGTTATCGGCTGTAACAGTTTCAGAGGGTGGGGAAGTACCATCAATGTGAGCTGAAAGTTTATGAAGTGCCATTAGCAAGGTCATGTGGTTACGCCATATAAGATAATTAGAGGAAGAAAGTTTAACGTGATAAAGGTGGGGAACATGATTAGTTTCAGCAGTGGTAGCCATTAGAGGTTCCAGGAAGAATAAAGTTTGAAGGGGAAGGGAAGATGAAATCGATGTCGAGAGAGTTAGGCTGATACCATATAGAAAATCAACCTCAATATGATTAAGAGGTTGAGGATTATTATTATAATAGATAAATTACAAGAATATCTCTTATAGTTATGAAGAGTCAAACGACTGAATACAAGAAAATGAAATAATCACAATTAATACAAATATTTACAAATTATTTCCTTTAATAGAGCCTACTTAACAATTCTAATGATGGACTATCAGATTAGATTTTTGATTGAGAAAATGATAAGTTGCATTCATTTAATTAAGATATTTAAGGTTTAAAAACAAAAATTAAAATAAAGTAAGATTAACACTTTTGAAAAAACCAGGGGATAAAAACTATCATCCGAATTAGGTTAAACTTATGTAACTATGATGAATTGGTAGTGTGATTAAAGATATTGATTAAAGTAATTATGTTAATGTTTATAATTATGACATGCCATGATTTCTCATCTATCCGCTCCGTAGTGACTAGGATCACGTCAGGATAAGTTTTACTACATAGATCAAAGCCATTAGTAATGTAGGTAAATCTTTTATGACCTTTTAACATATGATTTTTGAAAACATAACTTAATGTTGAAAAGAGAGTTGAACAGGTTCCTTTCTAACATACCATTAATTTTAAAAAACTATAACAATTATAGATTTCTCATACTAATAAAAGGAAACCCATAAATGATCAGAAAGTTAAAGTGATATGATTTCTAATAACTATTTCTAGTTTATTATCTATAGATTTATTATGAAGACCGATTTCGCGAATAAAAATTTGTCATATATTGTTCAACCTTGTATGACATTCACATTTACAAATCAAAGGTTATAACTTCATATTCAAACGTAGATGCAACCCATCAAAAGTTTTTCAAAGATCACCATAACATTAACACAATATAAATCACACCATTAGTTCATCATAAAATATATAAGTTTCATCCAATTAGGATAATGATAAGAGTTTAGCTCATAATGACCTTGAACATAACAAGTAACATAGAATATAGATATAAAATCATCGGTGAAATAGAACAATCAAACCGGTGATCCACAATGGATGATGTTTAGATAATCATGAGCTTCTTCCAAGTGTTGTATGCACCTCCCAAGCCTCCAAATGATTTTCAAGTCTTGATTCTCGAGAGAATTCAGCAGAGTAACTCTCGCACAAAAAAATTGTAGAAATGGTGAACTTAGACATCTATTTATAGGCTTTTTGGAGTGTTTACGTATAGCACCGTGCTAGTACAATGCTTACGAAAGTTGGTCGGTTCGTACGTGCAGAAGGTGTCGAGCACGAACCCGTGTCAAATGAGGCATGACCTCATGTTTGAGGTGGGGCACAACCCCTTGCTTCCTTTTAGGGGACACTACTTTTTGTTTTGTCAGATATCCAAACACGGAGGTGTGCCAATTTAAGCACGTGGGTGTATTTCAAGCAAGCCATGGGGGCGTGCTTAATGAGGCACGACCCCATGCTTGGACTCCAAAGCTCAGATTTCTATAATTTCTTGTCACATATGTTTCTTTTGTCTATCTTGTCTTTTTTAACACTTGAAAACACAATTTAATAATTTTAAATACATAATCATTATTTTAAGGGAGATATAAGGAATAATTGTTGTGCTTTTGATATGATTTTTATGTATAATTTATTACACATCAAAAAACATTCGCAGTCTGTTTCTTAGTGAATTATATGACTGAGTGTCCTTGTTAGGTCTAGGATCAGTAGATCTAGTCTATTTTGTATAGGCTTAGTACTTGAATTAATATCTATAATGAATGGTTGTAATTCATTATTATGTATGCATTAATTGTATAGGTTAACCCATATATATGTGTGTTGATTTATGTATGTTTGCAGGCAAAACATTATAATTGGTGAATTTCTGAAAATTGACCAAGTGTGAGAAACATCTACGGATGAACAATTTGTTCTTCCGTAGATATGTTTCTTACAAGTAACAAACATCCGAAGATCATCTGCGGATGAACAATCAACTGAAGTGAAGTGAGAATTCCAAGTGAAGACTCCTGCGGAAGAGCAAGTTCCTGCTGAACAACAAGTTTCCTGCTGAAAAACAAGTCTCCTGCGGAAGAACAATTACCTACGAAAGACAATATTCTTGCAGAATCCAAACACTTATATATATATAATACAAGTGTTACAAGTCAACAAGTCAATTATGCGAATCCCAAGAGATCTGGTGATTCCTCAACTGAATCAATTTCAAATCCCAAGAGATCTGATGTTTTCTAAACAGAAACATTAGTGTCCATAAATATGGATCCTAGGTTTCAAATCAATGATGACTGCGACGACAATATGACGGTTCCACAACAGAAAAACATCACATCAAATCACACAATCAAACCCTAGCAGCCGTCACATCATCATACACAAAATTCAATATCATTCATTCATTGTTTATTTGTAATCATTAACATGTTTTAATGAAATACATTTGAATTTAATATTTGTTCATTCATTAATTGTTTTTCTTTCACCGTGTTCTTGAATCCTTATTGATATTGAAATCTAATACAAACAATTAAACCAAGCCAACGTTGACTTGATTTCAACCAATGCTGATAATTCCTTGGTATTAAAGCCGGAGTTGATGGATTCATATTGATTTTGATGAGATTTCATGGTTAGATTGCTAAAATTATTGAAGATCTAAAGAAAACTTGGAGAAAAAGTTAGTGTGTTCTTCATAAGAAATCTAATGATTTGGATCTATCAACATAATGCTACAATAGCAATTTAATCAATAATTCAACAATACAAGATCTGATGCGGACTTTGCAAGAAATCAAAGCATGGAGGCTGCCGTAAGGGTTAAAGAATTAGGGTTTGCAAATTAGGGTTTGTAAAATTCGGGTTGCAAATGAGTTCATGGAGTATGGGCTTATTAACACAATTGGGGTTGTTACTTGGACTTCATCATTAAACAAAAAAATAACAGTTGGACTTGGGCTCAAGTGTTGAAGATTAGGCTTATGATCAACAAAACAAAATCAAGGTTCGTATTTGGGCTCTTATCAAACAAAAACAATGTGACATCGAATTACAAAATATAGTTGTACCAAAATTTTGAAGACCTTGCTTCCGCATCACAAAATTCTTGGCTTTGAACAACTATTCAACAAAAACAAGATCAAGCTTCATTTCACATCGAAAATCTACAATTAGGGGGAGTATTGTTGGGTATTCTACCTTGGAAGAAATTGAAGATTATAATATTATTGAAATTGAAGACTTGAAAAACAAAAACAATAAAAATGTTAGTTTAGGGTTTATTTTGTAATTATTGTAAATGCTAGATTAGTATAAATATTAATATATATATCATCATTGTAAAGGGTGAATGATTCTTCACAAAATATATGGGAATTAGTTTCATCACCTACAACATCATATCATCATCCTTCATGGATGATGATTTCAACATCAAATCAATAAACATAAAGCAATAAACACTTTTGTGTTCATCATTATTATATTTTAGCATCGAATCATTAAGTTTTGTTATTATCAATTTGAATCCTAAGATCTATGCTCAACGATCTCGTTCATGTCAGGAACACACAGTCCTATATATAGAGGATGGTTGTGAGTGAAAAAAAAGAAAATTTTATGAGGGTTTGTACCATGTTTTCCTGTATTTGTGAAAACACTATACAACCCCCATAAACTTTGTAATATTTTGTAAAAATGTTTGTCAGTGGATGAGAGATAATAGATAATAATAAATATATGAAATAATATTATTTAATTGAAAACAAGAAATGAAAATTAATATATGAATGGTGATAAATTATTTTTAATATAATTATATAAATGGTGATAAAAGATGAATTGTAAATGCTATAAATTATTATCTAGGTTCTCACTATTAACTAGTATGTCGAACAAAGGGCTTTGTAGCTCAATGTTAACTAGTGTCTATATATTGGTGTTCACCTTTTTAAAAGTGAGAATTCATGTTTTATGATAGATAATTGTAGTGAATATTGTTAATTAAACATTTAATTTCTAAAAAGTTTGGATGGTAACTATTACATGATCTTAGCACAAGGACGTGAGATGAAAATGAGTCTAGAGTCACATACACTCGAGCTCAATTTGTCTAGTTTTAGATATACCAAGTTTTAGTTTAGATATACCAAGTTTAAGTTTTACTCATTTGAGCTTTATATTTAAAACGTGAGTTTGACTCGTTAATAATTTTTCAAGGTCTACCTCTGCTTAGGCTCAGTCCGTTACTACTATATTTAATAAGCATATTTAGATATAATAAAATATTAGATATTTATATACATAATTGTATATATAAAAGAAAGTAATATATACATTATTTAGTTACTTAAAATATATATTATATAATCACATATATTATAAAATTATAATGTATAATATAAAAAAATATTACATTAATATAAACAATAGTCTCGTTTGGAATCGTGAACCTAATGAAGTTCTTTGTGTGCAACTTGAAATCGAACTTGCTTTATAATAAAGTAATAAACTTCAATTTAGGCTCGAACTCATTTAAGTTTGACTTGATAAAGTTTTTGACGATATGATCTCGAGTAACCCACGAACATATTAACTAGTTTTGATTTTTTATAAACTTCTTTTTTTTCAAAGATATAGCTTGACCGTTGGTTTTTAATATAAAAACTTCATGATTCCAAATCATTCACCATCAACCATCCCTTTACTGCTTTAACAATCTACGGTTGCTGTCTTTGCATTTAAACACACGGAAGACCAAGGCTTACTTTTTTGTCATGACCACGATTATATAAAACTTTATTTACTAAAAGTGTACTAGTTTAATTATTAGATGTTAAATCTTGAGAATATTACGACTTCTCTAATGTAATCTACCCTTTTATAGGAAACGATAAGAGTTTTACTTTATTGGGTTTATAGCATAAAATGACTTGTAAGTTAATTTTAATCTTAAGAATATTACAACTTCTGTAATGTAATCTAACCTTTTATAGGAAACGATAGGAATTTTACTTTATAGGGTTTATAGCATAAAATGAGTTGTAAGTTAATTTTGATTTTGACATTAAATTTAGATACATATTAATTCTAACGCGAGTGAGATATGCGATTAAAGTATTGTATCTTAATTTTAAAAAATAATAATTGGAGAAGTACTACTTTTTAAAAGTTAGATTTGGTTGATAAATATGATATTTTCACAATTAGCGAGATATCGAGGTGGAATTTGATTCACAATTGGTCACTAAAGTTTTTAGTAATTAATGTACATACGAGTGTTCATTTGTATTTAACTACCGGTGAAAACACTATGTTTGGTTGTATTCACTGGTAAATATATGTAATTATTAGTGAATACAATTGTGTTTCGTTTGATTTAATCGTGAAAACACCATGCCTTTATATGTAGTGTATTCGCCAAAGGATAAAAATGGTTTTGCCTAAATCGTGAAAAATGTAACCGTGTAAACAAAATTAATCAAGTAGATCCGATGACTAAAAAAGTTATTTTCATTATTTTCAAAGGTATATATATTTTGGAGTCTAGGCATCTTTCAACGTTGAGCACTACTAAGTGAGAAGGTCAAAAAGAATGTATGAAAGTACAATTATGAACATCATTTTAACATTATTTAAAAAAATAAAATTGGGACCATTTCTTAACCTTAAACAATCACTTAATTTATAGACTTGTAGATCAAGAAATATCCCATAAAATTATGTAATATTCTTAGTTGACCGTATAAGAATAAGTTAATTTATTAATTAAAATGTATTTAGAATTTGAAGAATCAACACCAACAATGTCCGCAACCTTTGCAATGATGTATGATTTAAACAACACATAACCAATAAAAAGGTGACCATAAAAGGAATGTGAGGAAATCAATGGTCATGACTGACAATTGCACGAGCGCATGAAAGATTCACAAGCATATATAGCATGGCAAAGAGAGAGCAACCACAAGATTTATTACTTCAGGAGTATACGAACAGAATCAGACCGAACTGAACTAAACTTTTTACATAATTTTTCGTTAATTTATTTGAAAAAACAGATGGTTTAGGAACACATAACCAGATAGAAGTTCTTATTTATGTTCGTGTTAGTTTATTAGGAAAATGTTTTTGCTTAAATTATTATTACATCATTTTAAGAAAACCTAATAATTAAAATTCTTTTAAACACGAATACCATTCAACATTTTATCAAAACATGTGACATTGATCAGAAGAAAACTAAATGACATACTGTTTCAAAACATTAGAGTTGGGTTGTACTTGCATTGTTCGTCTACGAAAACATTATAAAAAGATAGAGTGACGATTCATATATATCCAATCGTAAATAACACACCTCAACGATTACAACTTTGTTTTACTAATACACTACAATAATTAAATGTCGTGTCGATTATTATAATTCAAACATTACTACTACCAACCTATCCTTAAATGCAATATTTTAGTTTGAGTTGTGTTCATCTAAAGTTTGTGTATGGTAGGTACATGTGTAATGAACAAAACCTCTAAATTCGATTGCGTGAATTTTATAATATCGTACATATGATTGAAAAATGTTAAGATCTTCTGTACATATTCATATACACATGGCATGATAAGAATTGTGAATATTTATTTAGATGAAAACATGTGCAATCATTAAGTCCCAATTATTATATAACGTTAACCTTTGTAGGTATACGTAGGACAAGTAATGATTTTGATCAATTATGTTATGTATATTTTTCATTTTATATTTTAAATTAAAACTGTAATAGATTTTTTGACGCTTCTTGAAATTTATTTATTGATATACTATTACAATATATTATTATTACTATAGCTTTTTAATGATAAAACATGCTATTTCATTTGTAAATTATCTAATGTTAAACGGGTTGATAAATATTTTGCCTCTTCTTAAAAAACTACAAAACTAAAAAGAAAAACTTCTCATTTACAGAATATTGATAAATAAATAATACAGAAGTTTTGCAACATACAATAAGAATCGACGGCTAACCAATTAACTTTTTAAAAGTTAAAAACACAATTTTGTAAATGAAGAGTTACTTATACTATAATTATAAAAAATATGAAAGAAAAAATTTTGTAAAATAAATATAACATTATAGGGGCGTGTGTAGTAAGTGTTTATTTTTTTAAGCTTTTTAAGGATTCAAATTCTATAATAGACATGTTAATTTGATGGTAGATTAACATTCGTCATAAAAAAACAGCTTAGATGGCTTTAGCGTAAACTAAAAGACGTTATAAAAGTTAGAATATTATCGCATTGAATATTTGATTTCCTTTAATATGGTATATCTCAAAATGTGTGTCATGAATAATTCAAGAAATATACGAACGTGTAGTGGAGAGATTATCTTTGAATCATCAAAGCACCGGGGTAAAGGAAAGACGCAAAGATGGGTAATGATAATACACCATAAGATAATTATCTTGTTTTTATAAACTTTTTTTAAAGCACTTAATTAAGGAAGTAAAAATGAATGTATTGTTGTTACTGACATGGCAAAATTGTATTGGTCCATCACATCTTTATATTGTTATGATTTATGAAAGAATTGGCTTATCTAGAGGTACAAAATCTTGAGTGTTATCTTGGTTAAGGAACACCCACCCTAAAATTGGGAGAAAGGTTATGATATGTCACTAAATTTGAGCCTCAAAATGTGCAAGTATATTTGGATTGCAATTCGGGAGGTAACAAGTAAAGTTTTGGTTTTTTTATACATTGGGTATAATAGTTCTCTACATATGAGTGTTCAAATGGGTAAGCATGTTTAAAATATATATTAAAAGTTGTTGAGTTTATTAATTATAGATAAGTATTCAAAATCTATATACAGTAAGTTGTGTGATTATGTACGTTCTGTAAAGTTGTTGAGTTTATTAATTATAGATAAGTATTCAAAATCTATATACAGTAAGTTGTGTGATTATGTACGTTCTATGCGTATGGCACGAATGAAATTTCTCATTTATTTAAATACACGTGGCACAACCTGAAAACTTTGTAGGATTTCTATGTTTATGACACTTTGTATTATCATTTTCCCTATGTATGTAAACATAACAATAAAATTATGTATGAGTTGAGCATGATCGTTATTTTGTAGTAACATGAAATTGGGTGCCGAACCTTTTATACAATTATAACATAAAGCCATGGAAGATAGTAAGATTTTTATATTTTTATGTGGTAATCGTCCAAACACAAGAAAATTGAATAACAATAATAGTAGTAGTAATAATATCAATATAAAAAACGAATCAACATGTGTTATGGCTAAGACTCAAAGCTAAGTATGTTGTGTAAGGGTGGCGATGTCGAGCCAATAGGCTAGCCAACTAATTGGTAACAATTTCGAATGAAAAACAAAAACAACCTCCCCCTCTCCCCTCAAAAATAAAAAATAAATATCATCATATGTATCGCTTCTTAAAAAATAAATTATATAACTAAAAAAGCTTTTACATTGTATACTCGTGATGACTAAAACAACAAAGGGATCGGAGGAGGTACATTCGAGATAAATTTTATTCAGTAACAACCTTGAATAACAATACAATTTATATAATAACTAAACAAATTATAGGGTTACGCTAAATATTTGTTCGTTTGTTGTGCCCTCCTTTTACATAAACACTCTTTTATTTGAGTCTATAAATACCATATTAATAAATATAGAGATTTCAGTTGTATGAATAATTATATATGAAAATACATTTATTTGAAAATTAAGATATCTATAATAATTTTTACATATAGAGATTTTAGTTGTATGAATAATTATATATGAAAATACATTTATTTTAGAAAATTAAGATATCTATAATAATTTTTACATATTTGGCAACCCCTTCACCACGGTGGTGAAAGGGGAGCTGACAACGGTTAAGGGGGTGCCGACCGAGGGAGCTGCAGCGGTGAAAGGGGTGCTGACCGAGGGAGCTGCACCGGTGAATGAGGTGTTGACCAAGGGTGTTGCCGGCGGTGAAGAGGGTCCCGACGAGGGAGTTGCAGCGGTGATTGGTGCCCCGACTGTCACACCCCGACTAAAGCGGCGGAACATGCCCGGGCGCAACTAAAATTGTTCAAATACACACGACACTATTAAAGTGATAATATTTAATCAACTCATTCATTTCATAACATGTTCTTACAAATACAAAAAAATAAATAGTTCTTAACTAATAACCTAACGGTCCAAAATAAAGTAACGTCTTTAAATCTTCAATCAACCGACAAGCAAACCTGTAGCATTGCATAAAATATGTTTTGTCAACATGTATGTTGGTGAACAATTCCATGACTTTATAAATATAATATAAGACAAAAATCCACAACTCAAATATGTGAAACCGTAAATAAAAGCGACAATTGAGGTATATCAATCATAAATAAATGATGTTCCTTTCTAATTGATAAAACTACCATATTACAAGGAGGAGCGTATGATCATACTTATTGAGGATGAGGATGAGGCTAAACGATCAAAAGCAATAAACATGTAGCAATTAATCATATAAGGTATATAGCATACAATTGGACAATTATTCTAAGCAACACATAACCTAGAGGTTGTGGGTTGAGGATCTAGATGTTAAATCATTTTTTTTGTTGAGTAAGTATGCTTGCTACCCCCAAAGTATAGAAGAGAAAACGGGGATGAAATTACTCACTTGGAAAAAAAATGGCGTTGATGAATAAACTTTGAATAAAATCCTCAAGTAAGCGAGTCCGACGGTTTTAACGTACGTGTCCTAGATTGAAAGATCTTGAGTAAGTATTGAGTCTTGAAGATGAAATATAAATGGTATAAAAGTTCATAAAAATAAGGCTTGGGTTTTTAGGAATTTTAGTTATATTTTACAAAGTGTGTTTAAATAACGTAAGTATAAAATGAGTTTTACAAGAAAACGGATCCTTGATGTTTAGTTTTACTCAACCATTGTTAAGTTTTACATATGGGAGTTGGTTTAGTGCTAGTGTGCACGATCCCGTTAATGTAAGCATCAAGGTCCGACTTACACTCTCTTAAACCCGAGTTTGAGACTTAATAAATAAAGAAATTTGCTTAAACCCGATCTTAGTATAAAACCAAGTTGGTTCCGTCATACTATAATATTATTAATATAAATAACATAAAGTGAAACATAAGTTAAAAAAAAGTTAGGAAAGATTTTTTTGGCGTTTTGAACGGTGACTAGCTCGTTAAGACGATAAGTTCGACTTTTACTCGGGTTTATTTTTACCCGAAACTTGGTTTGAGCTAATATTTGTTCTAACACTTTCAAAATCTTAAGTAATATGAGTAATATAAAGTAAAACATAACTAAAAAGATAGGTTGAACTTTTGGTGGTTTGAACATTGACTAACTTGTTAAAACGGGTGTTCGGTTTTACTCGGTTTTTACCAGAAACTTGGGTTCAAGCCAAGATTTGTTCTGCACCTTCATATCAACCATATAATAACTAAAATATCAAGAAAAAAAATCAGATGTAAAGTGTTTGATGTAACATGGTCGCTTAAAAGTTATTTAAAGTGCTTAAACGAGTGTTCGGTTTGGTTCAGTATTTGACTCGGTATGAACCCAAGGATGGTTACCACATGTCCAAAACCATTGAACTAAAAAAATAAGGTAAAACTTCCAGATCTAAACTCAAACAAGAAAGTTAAGCGAGCAAACTTTCCGAAAACGACCCAAACAGGTCTAAAATGCATAAATATGAGTTTGAATGCTCAAAAGACTTAAATAAAGATGAAAATGGTTTTGTAAACATAAAATAACTTAGAAAAACTGAAAATATCCAAAATTACATACCCGAAATGATTTGAAATGCAAGATTTGGTTCCGCTGACTTTTAAAAGTCAAACTTAAGCAAAACTAGCTAGAACAACTTACAAGATCAAAACTTTTGGGAGAAGAAGGTGAAAATGTGCAAGTGAAATGGTTGAGAATGAGTGGTATTTATAGGGAAAGATTAGGGTTTGAGGGAATGGGTAATGCGTTTGTCCGGTGGGTAAAAGGGTGCGCTTTGATTCTTTTATTTAAAATTAATTTTGATTTAAATAAATTATGACCAAGTATAAAGACATGTTTGGAAGGTTCTAGAATGATTTTGGGTTAGGTCTGGTGGTTTGGATGGTTAAAATATGAGTCAAGACCTTAAACGAACCAAAACGTTAAAAAAACTGATTTTGCTTAAACGAACTGTGGGTCACACCACGACAAGTATGAAAAATGATTACGACATAAAATCCATCATTTTATTAATATACAAAGATCCGAACACCAAAACGAGTCGGGTTTACAATACATAATAACAAATACAAAGCTAGTCGAAAATGACGAAGGTCACACCGACCGAGGGTGGCCAGAGGTTAAGGGGATGCCAACCAAGGGTGGCCGGCGGTGAAGGGGTCGCCGGTGGTGAAGGGGGTGCCGATTCAAGAGGTGGCCGACAGTGAAGGGGCATCGATGTAAGGGGTCGCCAATATGAAGGGGGCACCGATCAAGGAGTCGCTGGGGGTGAAAGGGGTGCCGATTCAAGTGGTCGGACGCTTGCGTTGAAGGGTGTGCCGACGGTGATAGGGCGCCGATGGTGATGGGGCGCTGATGGTGATGGGGGTCGTTGGTTTGTGGGTTTTTAATTTGTGATGGGGGGTTGCTGGTTTGGGGCTGGAGAAACAAATGTTTAAGAGAAAATAATTCTTAAGCTATAGAGACTAAAAGTTGTTTTTATTTGGTTTTTATTAAAATTATTTTATTTTTTATTTTTATTATACTAGAATATATGTTTTATAAAAAGAGAAAATAAATTAATTTTAACCTATAGAAACTAAAAATAATCCTGTTCGTTTTTATTAAAATTGTTTTATTTTTTATTTTTATTTATCTGAACATTTGCTGCATCAAAAGAGAAAAGAAATCAATTTTAACTTATCGAGACTAAACATCGTCGCTATAATTTTTTCACAATAGTCAACTATTCCCTCCACTTTGCCAAAACCTGTAGCGACTAAACTTAATCTCTAAAATGTCCTAAAAAACAAAAAATCTGAAACTTGCGACTACATTTAGTCGCTATAGATGAATCTATAGAGACGGAATTATTTCGTCTCTAAAAATCTAGTCGTAATAAATCAATTTTCTTGTAGTGGTTGTATGAATAATTATATATAAAAATACATTTATTATAGAAAATAAAGATATCTAAAAAACTAAATAGAAACTACATTACAAATACATATGTAACAAGTCAAGGGAAAGATAAGAAATCATGGAATCCCAAATGTACCTAGTATACTTTGATTTATTCAAAAATAACTCCCAAATTAATAATATAATAATAGTATTTAACATCATAAAAAAGCTTTAAACCTATAAAAAAACTAGCTATAGAAGTAACTTTCTATGACCATAATACCTTTTGAAACTTAAAGTGAAATATAATTGAAGGGTTAGAATGAAAGGCAAAAGTAAGTATTGTTTGGAATGAGTGATGAACACCTGTTACAATTGTGTGTGTCCATTCAATATTAACAACACTTTGGACTTCTTTCTTTCTCCCAAAACTTTTAAATAAAGAAACATGGTTGTGTTCATTAGATGCCCCACCACCCTTGTAAACCTTGCCCTATATAAACTCTTCACTCAAATCTTTTATAGGCACCACTTATCAGGACTAAGAGTTAGAGAGAGAAAGAAAGAAGAGAGAGAGAATTTACATTTCTCTAATCTCTTTGTCTTGTATTGAGTGTGTGTTAAAATTTGCTTGAGAAGATGTCTTCAGAGAGTTTTCATCATCTTACTCTTGTATTTGGCCTTCTTGGTATATAACTCTCTCTCTCTCTCCCTCCCTCCCTCCCTCCCTCCCTCTCTCTCTCTCCATGTGTGTGTACATATGTGTGTGTATGTATGTATATGTGTGTATGCATGATGAGGATATAACAATAAAATATTACCATGCAAGTTGTTTAAAACATAAATTTTTTTGATTTCTCTTCATGGTAAACCATATAAATATACATATGTTAATTGGTGAAACTTTGTGGGCTTAGGTTGATAGAATTATGATGATTTATGATCACTTGTTAACTTTGGTTATCATATTGTTTATTAAGTTATTTTACTGAGATTTGCTTCATATATATGTTGTAGGCAATGTTGTATCATTCATGGTGTTTCTTTCCCCATTGTAAGTCTCTTTTTTCATCATAATATTTCATTTGGATATATTTTCTTGATAAAGATAGGTTTTTCAAATGTTTTTTTTAATTTACATTGCAGACCGACGTTTTATAAAGTTTACAAAAAGAAATCCACAGAAGGGTATCAATCGGTGCCATATGTTGTGGGGTTATTTAGCGCCATGCTTTGGATATATTACGCATTGCTTAAGGCCAACACAATGCTTCTTATCACCATTAACTCCGTAGGATGCTTCGTTCAAACATTCTACATTTGCTTCTTCCTCTTCTATGCACCAAAGAAGGCTAGGGTATGTGACTTTGATCTTTTCATCTTGCCATTCTAATATAAAACTCAAGTTAAGTTCATTTATTAAAGATGATCAAAAAAACCCTTTGTATGCAGATCGAAAGCTTGAAGTTGATCGGGTTGATGATAATTGTTGGATTTGGGTTGATCGTTGGCCTGACTCAGTTTCTCGCTAGTGGAGACAATCGTGTCAAGATAGTTGGATGGATTTGCCTCATATTCGCTCTATGTGTTTTTGTTGCACCCTTGGGTGTCGTGGTACGTATATAAATTACATGTACAACAAACTAAAAAAATGACAATGATAATAATAACAATAATAATCTAACAAATTATTTGCATTTTACAGAAACAAGTAATCAAAACGAAAAGTGTGGAATTCATGCCCATTCTACTATCGGTAGCTCTCACCCTCAATGCAGTTACATGGTTTTTTTATGGTCTACTTCTTCATGATTTCAACATTGCGGTATGTTAATTGTTAAATATGTTAATTTTTTCTATAAATTTGTTTAATAAAATTTTTAAGTTTGTTTTTTCATTAATGACTATTTTTATATATATTTATCACAGATTCCAAATGTACTTGGATTCACCTTTGGTGTTGTCCAAATGATCCTTTACTTTGTATACAAAAACAAGAAACCTGTTTGCGATGAAAAACCATCTGTATTAGAAATAAAGAACATCGCGACCGAAGAGCCAAAAGTAACAAAAAATAAAGATCAAGAAATCATCGATGTCGTGAAGCTAAGCGCGCTAATGTGTTCGATTCCAGCCGTTGCAAAGTTAAATGAGAACAACAACACCGTTTGTGATGATCATTTGGTTCCTCAACCTCATGTGCCTAACCACACTATAGAAGTAGCTGCATGAGCTCGATATAAATTCGAATGATCATGTAGATCTTATATGTTATTATTATTATTATTATTATTGTTTCTTGTATTTGGATCGTTTAGTTGAAAAATATGCTATATTAGGCAGCTAACCTCGTGTCCTATTGTATCTATCAAAATAATGAATTTGATGTTTAATTACTTTTGGTTGCTCTTATTTTACGAAATTAGCAATTTTAGATATAAAGAATGACCAGCACGATAGTTCTTTGGTATCCACAAGCAAAGTTCATATTTTTCTTTGTTTTCTTTATTAAGAAAACGATAAATTTTAGGTTGCAACAAAAAGTATGATGCAATGATTGAAATAATATCACTCTTCGATTACATACTATTAATAAAGCAACTAAAAATTAATTATTTATCTAAGTTTCTCCTTTAAATTCTTTTTACACGTAAATTGTTTTGAGAGTAAATAAAATATTATTTATTATAAGTTAAAGACACTGAAAACCGTTTTTCTTCCGATAATGGTTTTCCGAAAAAATAAATTTGGTCGGAAATTTGTCAAAAAATATTATCACAAAATTTTAGGAAACTCTTTCTAACGAATTTGTTTCCAGCAAAAAAGTTTTTTGTGGAAATAGTTTTTAAGTGACAATATTGTGACAATAATTTATCGGAAACTTTAGAGTTTTTTACTAATGAGAAGAAAAGTGGTATAATATATTTTTAGCGCCATAAACTTTGCACTGTGAATTTTAAGACTTATAATTTGATTTTTATAATTTTTGAAAAAGATCTTAAACAAGATGGACAAGTTGGTTTTAGGATAAAAAACTTAGTAATACTTGAATATAATGAAGGTGGCCCGCAAAAAATGCGTATAATTTAGTGTTAATATAGAAAATCTTTTGAAATGCATTATCAAATGGGTAAGGTGTAGCTTTGTGATCTTGAGATAATGAATTGAAATAATATGAAAATAGTTTTTCATATAAAATATAAGAAAACAGTATGTATATTATTAGATCATGAAATGATCTGACTCTCTTCCAACCTCGTATGTAAAAGGAGTTAAACCAAACATATGATACACTCTTTTATCGGGACAAAACTTAGTTTGACTATGTTGGTTTTTTTTATATATAATAAAAACAATATATACTTTTTTACTTTAGTTAAAGCATTTATTATGTATTTTACTGTGGTGTATGTATAAGGTGAACAATAGTTTTAGCAAGAAATAACATGAATCTAATATACCATTTATATATTTGGGTTTTGTACGGTTAGTTTTGAGTCAACCATTATCATACTAAAAATGTGGAGTGTAAATAGTTTTTTAACAATTCATTGATTTTCTAGTATAAATACATTATAACCTACAACCTGCATAATTTGAATCTATAACATTTTACTTGTGTGGCATGCCACTTCATCATCCAGGTAAGCCATTAGCGAATTTAAATAGTTGCACTTAAGTATTAAGATATTTCAAATGAACTTTTAGAATGAGATTACAACTGTGTTTTAGGGTAACATGAACTCAAACGTTTCAATTTTAACCATAAGAGACAAAAATGAATATCCGATATCAACATTTGAAAATCAATGAACCACAGAACCAACGATTTGCACGTAACCGAGTATACTGTCTAAAATTTGGTTTTATAATAGAAGATGAAAGTAAGACTAAAATTACTAAAATTTGTGATCCCGATCTCAATGTCATCCTGTTGTTGTTTGCACTCATGAATACTTAGAAGTATAACAACACTTATTATTTGAAACAAGTTAAAAGGTACAAAAGTAGCTTTCACTTTGGATCAATCAAATTTCGTGTTTTGTGTACCAACGGTGTCAAACTATTGGAACAAAATCATACGATAATAACAGGTTTTTCAATAATAGTCTTTTGTACGGTTAGAATGTAACAAATGCTTGTTGTATTTGTGACTCAAATTGTGACATGTGTCTCTGGCCATGATTCTATTTTATATTTTCTAATGATAGTTTTGATATTTAAAAATAAATGACATAATTTCTTATCACGTATGTATCTATATGTATATATAATATATGTGTGTGTGTATATATAGGGGGTGGTTCCTAAGAAAACCACTAGTTTTAAGAAAACCTAAAAAACCACTTTTAAGCCATTGATTACTTTAGATCAAAGTTTA
Source organism: Flaveria trinervia (assembly GCA_025506515.1). Classification (NCBI taxonomy): domain Eukaryota; kingdom Viridiplantae; phylum Streptophyta; class Magnoliopsida; order Asterales; family Asteraceae; genus Flaveria; species Flaveria trinervia. The sequence goes on from CM046443.1 coordinate 5,081,927, forward strand.
GTATTAAAAGTGGCAAAATTGTAATTATTAGGGACATTCTTATACTGATTTCAATATCATAAGGGTAATTTACGCAAAGCACATATCAATCTTCAAATCGTAACCGCCATCTCTCATCAGTTATCATAACAAAAATTCCATAAAAATCGCTCAATCACTCTTAGTAGAAGAAGATATTCTGAATAAAAGAAACGATTTGTTTATCATTATAAGAGTTGATAGAGATTGAGGGTGTTCTTCTTGTGGACTAGGTCATCGGCTTAGAAGGACGAAAGAAGGTATGTGTTTCTTTATGGTTCTGTAGAAATCAAATTGCATGTTCTTTTTTATGTAAATGTGAGTTATTTGTGGATGCGGAAATGGATTTTGGGTTCTTTGACAAGATTATTTACAAATATTGAGTAACTGAGTTCTGTGAATGCGTAATCAGTCGAATAAGAAGTCGATGGATGCAAATTGAAAATGTAGTACTTATATGAAATCGAATAACATGTATGAACAACTAAAGATTAGGGCTTTTTTGGTTTGGAAATGTAGAAATAGAGAATATGAAATTGGGGATTTCTTTTGCGTAGATATGTATGTGTAAGCAGGTAGAACGTATATGTAATCAACTCGTAAATTACTTGTTAGGGCTTTTTAGTACGCGCAATGAAGAAAATATTGGTACATATATGTAAGCGAGTTGTGAGTTGTTTGATTTTTTTTTGCATTTCTATTTTTTTTATTGGTAAATACGTTTTTGTAATCAGCCGGATACGTATATGTAAGCAAAACGTAAATTCTTTAATTAGGGTTTTTTTTAGTACAATGTTTGAAAAAAATGTTGGTACATATTTGTAAGCAAGTTGTGAGTAGGTTTATTGTTATGCATTTGTTAGTGTTTTTGTAAGTAGATACGTATGTGTAAGCTTCTGGATACGTATATGTAAGCAAATTGTAAAATTTTTTATTAGGGCTTTTATAGTACCTAGATTGAAAATAATGTTGGTACATATATGTAAGCAAGTTGTGAATTGTTTGATACTTATGCAATCCTATGTTTTATTTATAGTTAGGTAAGTCGAAAAAGATAGTAAATGATATTGTTTTTTGTTTGATTTACTCTATTTCGTATAGATGTCATCCGGTAATAGGAGAAGAAGTGGAAGAATTGCCATGCACTATACTTTAATAAATTTAAAAACACATCGTCTGATCCTATCATTCTTTGTGATTATGAAGAAGGATCCGAAATGAAAGGTTAAAATGATTATTCAACTGAGTAAACTGTTTGCCTTTGTATTTATTGGTAAGTCTATTTTAAATTGCTGATGTGTATATGCTAATGCAGGAATGGATGCCAGATATTAACGTATATCGTGATAAAGTAATGATGGAGGCAGAAGACACGTTGAATGAAAGCATTTATTAGATTCGAACTTTTTTTTGTGTAACCAATACGATTGTTAGTAATCTTCTTTTGGAACTTTGAATGAATATCAATTATAATGTTATAACATGTGTTGTTTCAAGGTTATTCTTCTGTTCAATGCTTATTGGGTTCGTATATTACACCAGTGATGATTGCTTTCATATATGTAGCTTCTGTTGTATATGTAACTGGTTAGTTTGTAAAATGACTAATAAATCATGTTTTTAGTTAAATATTACACCGGTGATGATTGCTTACATATATTGTATATGTAGCTTCTATTGTATATGTATCTGGTTAGACAAATATTTCAGTATAATGATGTTTGATTACATATATGTTTACATATGATTAATGTTTACATATAAATTTCTTAAGTATATGTAAGCATTAGCATATATGCAAGACAATTGGATATGCCTGTTTACATATATGTAGGAGTATATCAAATATCAATAAGATGATGTTTGGTTTAATATATGTTTTTTATTATGTTTAAGATATAAAATCTGGATATTCTTAGAATTATTAGGTTACATAAATATATAAGGATAGATTAAGAATTATTTTATAATGATACACCAATGCATTATTAGGTCACATCTTTCATGTATCAAATCTGGTTCCTACAACAAACTTGTACTCAACTGGAACATTAGGAGACAAGTATCGGGTTCCATTTGGAGATTCATATACATTGGTAGATAAAGAACCTTGATAGTGAGAAAAAATATAATAAATCAGTACATTGTTAAAATTTCAATAGACTTGAGTTATTTATAATCAAAACTAAGGATAATGTTATATTTATGTACACTAACATATACGTAAACATTCTTAACAAATATAACACTTGTTACATTAATATCATACTACTTACATATCCGTAATCAATATGTTTAACTAGAAAAAACTAACTGAACATATTAGGTCACTAATTACCTTCATTTTTAACACCTGTAAGATAAATGTATCCATCTCCATGATTCATATTTGGTGGGATAAGTATTGTCGAAGTGTCAAATTTGAGATTATTATCGGTTAAGGGATTATCAATCTGATCGATACCTATTGAAGGAGTTGCTTCAGCAAACTCTTCAATTTCCATCCCAGTTACAATGACCATTGCAGAAGAATTGAACTTATACATCTTAAATGGTGAAAAACAAAAGATTAAGAAAACAGAGTATCATCAAACAATCAATAGAAAACCATTGAAAGTCACTCACCTTTTTCAATACAAGATTGTTGAATTTTATTAACAATATGCTGAAAATCATAATGAAACCACACTAGAACAAACAAGAATCGAGAAAACAATAGTAACGGAAGAATTCGATTGAATGAATCTTTCCAAAAATTCTACAGATTAGCAGATCATGTGAAGAAAAAATAGGGATTTATCATTAAGTAAGAATAAATTATGTATTAAATACTTAAATACCCTTTAAATATAATAATTATAAATAATTAAAGAAAAATTTTGATTGGATGAATTTAGTTTTTATGGTTTTCTCAAAATATGTTAGTTTTCTTAGGCTCTCTCCTCTATATATATATATATATATATATATATATGAAGCACATATATATATAGAAAGATAATAGAGTTTTTTTGAAGAACAATATACTTATGAATTAATAACTTGATAAATCAAATCCTCATTTTACACGAGAATACTTTAAATTTGACATCACTTGACAGTTTAGTGATAATAGTTAAAGACTCTTTATAAAATACAATAATTCAAACCTTGAACCATGCTATGAGGTAGATTAGAAATCGATGTAGTTTGCGAGTGGTAGTAGAAGATAAGTTTGTGAATAAGTGTTTTAAAACAAGAGAAATAAATAAGAAAAAGTTCAAATCAAACGATCTATAAAAATAAGAAGTATAAGAAATAATCTTAACCATTAATATTCTTAATCAATGGTTAGGATTAAATTATTGAAAAAAACTTTGTTAAAGGGGTATTTTAGGAATAGTTATTGTTAACTTTTTTGCAAATTCTTTTATTTTTTTAAACGTTCATAACTTTTATATAAAATATTATATATTTTATTAAAATAACACTATACAAATGAGTGTTTTTAATCTTTAAAACAAGTACAATATTGTTATATAAAAAGATAATAATTTTTTTATGTTTTCAAGTTCATATCTCGTCATTATGTATTTAATGCAGTTAATTGTGTCTTTTTGTTAGCTATTATATTTTTTTAATTATTACTATGTTTTTTGTCACACCCCAACCGACGACAGAATTATCGGGACGGACGTATGTGAAACGATTGTTCATAGCACATGGAACTAAATAAGTTGTAATAATATTAAATATCATTTTTATTTAACATTATAAGGCAATTAAATAGATACAACACAAACAAGATATAAACAACAACATAAGACTTTCAATTAACTAAGTTCAAGTCCTATATGAGCACGAATAGATCTTCAAGTAGTAAACCTGAAACATGTTTGTCACACCCTCAAAATCCATGTGCGGAGTTTTACCGCGAGGCGTGTGAACAAACCAGGATCACAGTCAATAGTTACTCAGAACGACTCTATATGCCATAATTTAAATAAAATCAACCAAAGTACAAACTTTAAACTGTGCGGAAGCGTTTTGTAAAACAACCCAAAGAAATAAAAGTGTATACTATGGCAAAACATGTGCCAACCCAAAAGAGTAAACATTAACCATTAAATGATAAAAATGTCTTGAAGACCGAGTCTTAGAATGCAAGTGAAACAATGTAGTGCTCCTAATAGCAAGCAAGCTAATGACCTGAGAATAGCATACTAAAATGTCAACACAATGGTTGATGAGTTCAAGAGTGATATTCAAACATAAACAGTTCAATAACATAGATATAAAAGTAGTACATTATAACAAATAGCTAGTCCATTAACAATAAATATTAATTCATAGTGATTTCGCAATTGAAGCTGACTGTGTTACGTTGTTGCCTCCTGTCACGACTTAACAGGTCGTGACAATGTTCAATAGGATAAATTGCACCCAGTTGACCTCGAGTCACACAGGTGGGGCTCGTCAGACCCAGTAGTACTACCCAAATTTCCCCGCTATTCAATATTAACAATTCGAAAGTGTGGGGACTTTTCCATGATATCAACACTATATTAATATTATACACAACTTGAATATATAAAAAGTTTGTGATTTACCAGTATGCTATCTCCCCCAAAAGAGATTAAATAAAGAGTGAGGCATGAACTCACCTGATACGCGTGATAGACACTTAGAGTTTTACTTGACAGACAGAATGGACAGACAACCTTCAGAGGTTACCTAGATCATATAAGTACATGAGTACGTGTAAACAAAGAACATGTGAAACCCTAAGTACACTACAACCAAGGACTCAAGATTTCAGAGAACAGACACGTTTGACCCAGTTGACCCGTTTGAACCGTTGGTGACTTTATGTGTTGTAAACCATTCCAACAATCATACACATATATCATACATGGTTAACATTCAAATAGATCATATGTATGCTATATTATCCAGGTGTATCACTTAGATCATCATACAACCAAGTATCATACAAGTCATGCGAATCTAGAATATTAACATATCCACTAGATATAACACAACCAATATACCACACAAAGATCAAATCACGCACCACATGCCATGTGAAGCCACTCACGACTTCACATCCTAAACCCTGCCAATCCTACTAAGTAGGGGCCTCAGATTCGCACGCGTGTATGATGGTCATAATCATATTCATTAACCATGTTCATTGCATTCAACAAACATCACAATAATCAATTTCCAGTCCCAAACACAATGTCCTAACTACTAATCACCATCAACATCATACATGATCATCAAAGTCCAAACATCACCCATGATTATCCAAGCAACCCATACAACTAATTTAACATGTTCTATCACATTAGAATTCATCCATGAACCTACTAACATGCTCCTAACATCCCAAACATGTTCAAACTATCATCCATCAAACTTTGTGCAAATAAAGTTTCCGTTTTGGGAAAGCACATCCCAAAATCTATCAAACATCCAATGCATTCATGAATTCATTAATAATATACCAATTCAAGATCATATCAACATCTAAGCATGATCAACAACATCCAAACATCATAACTCATCAATTCATATCCTAAAAAGTTACTATCTTTAGTAATGTATGAACTATTACATGTGTTCTTGAATTCCCAATGATCACAACAACAATCTAACATCTAATCATCACCATGAACACATCCATAACATCAATTCATCAATAATTCAACATTACATGCAAAATAAAGTTACTATTATTAGTAACCTATGAACACCAACTTCAATTCATTAATTTCTTGCAAGATCAATGTATCCTAACATTCATACAACCTACTAATCATCATACATTCATCAAACAATCATCAACTTCACATAATCATGCTAATTTCGAATTAGGGTTTGCATAAAACCAAAGTTCATGATCAATCCACTAAAAACATACAATTCATGCATAATCAACGTTAAACAACACGTATTCAACCCAACTAACATATTAACATCATCAAACAACATCAATTTCGACCCTATGAAGATCCATAAACGATTTTAGGTTCGGCCATCATGAACAACTCACAAAAACTTGAAAAATCTAACCTTTAAACGTGTAATTGCTTGCAATTGATGATTCCAACGTGTTCTATTGCTTGAAATCGAACCAATTTCGTGATATCTTGCTTGTTCTAAGTCTAATTCGAAGTGGGGAGGGGGTGGGAATGCAGGTTGTGGCCGAATGGGGGTGGAGGGCTAGGGTTTGGGTGTTTTGTTTAATTTTAATTTCCATATTTGCCCTTTAAGCCCTTGTAATTTGTATTTTATAAAAACTAGGCTTTAAACTCTTTGTAAAGTGATATTAACTTATTAATATAAGGATATAAACTAATAAAAATCATTATATATTTTATCTTTATAAAAACACAAGACATACGAATAAATAGGCACGTTTCCGCGTTACGCGATAAAATTCACCGTTAACATTTAAATTGTGTAAACACATAAGCATAACACAATAATCACATAATCAATGAGATTATCAATAATGTAAAATTATTAATTATTATTAGGTCACCAACGTTAAATGACAACTATTGTGTGTTTACGACACGTGTATGCAAGACTTAACGGAACTAACGAAGTTTGATAACGGAAATTTACCGGATGTCACAATGTTAAAAATAAAGGGGTCAACTATAAAGTTGGTGGTATTTCCATAGTTTTCATTACATAAATATACAAAAGATGGCAATTCATGTTGTAAGTTAGAGAACAAAATAACTAGGGATGTAAGACAGATTGCACAATCAAACCTTGACAGATTTTTTACAAGTCTCAAACGTTTACAAGTATATACGATTAGTTAAGTGTACTTGGATCAACCAAGCAGGCTTGCCAGGACCATAGATCGATGACGTCGCCAGGCTAGTTATAGTTAATGATTGTACATATATTCGACATTACATGGTAGCTACAAAGTTTAACTAACCACAACACATAAGTAAATTGCCATAAGTTTACAAGAATCAAATGTTTACAAGTGCAATGATTATAAAGTAACATGTTTCACCCCAAAGTGTGAAAATATGAAAAAGGGGTATAGAAATACTCACATGAGAACTTGTCACACCCCAACCTTGACGGCGGAAACGTCGAAGTATGAGGGTTAAGATTGTTCACAACCACATAACGCTATGATTAAAATGTAAATGCCATTAATTAATTGTTTTCAAACACCACATACATAAATGTCTCAAAACAACCCAAACAACAAAAATAGAAGGAAATTTCAAATGTCTTTATTAAGTCTAAGTCCGAGTCCTAAATTTAAGCATTTTCTTCAATCATCTTTAAACTTGCATATTACCTGAAACATGTTGAAAAATAAGGTCAACTAACAAGTTGGTGAGTTCCCATGGTTTTAAGTACAATAAGTATCTCGAAAAGTGGCAATTCTAGTCAATGGTCACAGAATAAGTAAGTATATAGAACATGCATAGTTACAACCAAACCTTGACTGAACAACATATGAATAAGCATGATTAGCTAAGTGTATTTGGTTCCCTAGTGCACAAGCATACGGCTCCTAGGAGTCGGCAATACATCGACTTTAGCACCAATAGGCTTGTCAGGCCCAAAGATCTAAGACTTCGCCAGGCTAGACATAGTTAATGATTGCACACATATGACTCATCTCATATATAACTTAACACATTCAAATAACCACGACTATGTAAAGAATTGCACGTGCATAATAAGTATCAAGCGTGTAAGAGTATGTTTGTATAACCAACATGTTTCACCCCAAAAGGTGTAAAATATAAGTAAACGGGGCATAAGAACTCACTTGTTAATAAGGGTTTGAAGATGAAATAAGAATAACCACGAATAAGATCCAACACAAACATCACAACACACCTAAACGAAATAAAGTAGCGCGTTATAATTTGTTTGATGATTAATTGTAGGTCTAATAGGATTTAATAATTATTCGTATCTATTATATGTTATTGATGCGATCGGATAAATGGAACGAGTGGATTTTTATACTTGGAAATAATTAATTATTTGCGCGTGTGAGAAAGAATAAGTACAACTTGATTTAATTGTACGTTTAATCGATTTATAATATTGTATATTATAATAAGTGATTTAGCTATTATAAAGAACTATGTAAAAATATATATATATATATAGGTATAAATAACTAAACAATTTAATTGTTTGAATATATATATATATATATATACAAGTATTATGTTCACACATTTCTTTTGTATTTTTTTGAAATACAATAATGTATTTATAAATACAAAGGTATTTTATAAAAATCATTTAGTCACAAATTAATTAAACAAAAATAAAAAGAATAATCTGCATTTTATAAAATTATTTTTAGAAATTTTCAGAATAAAAAAAAAGTTAAATAATTAAAAAGAAGTGAAGAAAAGTAGAAAAAAAATCAGAAAAAAAAGGGGAAAGGGGCTGCCCGGGGTTCGAACTCGGGTCTCCCTTGGAGGGCTGAAGTGCGGGAACCAGTGAACCAGGGCCAAGGCCTTGGTTTCACTTTGGTTTGTATTGAATTTAAGCTCTGCCTCTCTGGTTTCCCCCAAATTGTATGAACCCTAGGTTCAACAGGGTCAAAATTGACCTCCGATTCGATGTTAAACACCCAAATAATCATGGGGCTTTTGATCCCTGGACCAAATCGAGTCAATAACAGGTTCTAATTACCTGTTTCGATTAAGCTTTGTGTGATTTCAAGATCGACTCAAACTTCGGGTGTTCGCGAATTGGGGCTTCTTGATCGAGGAGGTTTTTGGTGAAATTGGAGGTTCAGGGAGTTTAGGAACCCCACAATGAACCGAAAGGCCACAATATATAGGTTTGATTTCTTGGATTCGAGCTTAACTCGTTTGATTTTGAAACCGCGTTCCCGTTTACCAAATTTGAGAGATTCGAGCTGTAATTGTGTAATTATAATTGTTTGATTGATTGTTTAGGACGCGTATTAAGTTTAGAAATGATTAATTTGATTCAATTTTGTGAAATTGGCAAGATTCGATTCGGATTTTGGTAAGGTTTAGGCACGGGTTCGGTTTTGAAAAAAAAAAAGGAACGAGCGGGAATTTCAAATTGGAGTTGGGTTTGGGTTTGAAACCCATAGTCGAAGACGAGGGGCGGTTTAATTGGATCAAATCGGTTTTTAAAATGGGGTTTGGAGACTTGCCGGAGCTCGGCCGGAGCTCGCCGGAGCCGGCAGCCGGAAAATCGGGGGGGGGGGGGTTTGGTTTGATAATTTACACCAGCAGTCCCTACAGTTTGGGCGGTTTACATATTGACTCCCGAAGTTTGGGCGCATGAGTTTTAAACTTTTGATTACAAGTTTGAAAAATTACCAAACACCCCCCATACTTTGAGTTTTAAAGAAGATTGTTTTTATTATTATTGTTATTATTATTATTATAAAAGTTATTATTAGTATTATTATTATTATTAGAGATTATTATTTTTATAATAATTCTTATTATTATTATTATTAACATTTTTTTTGTTAAATTCATTTTAAGCATTATTATTACCATTGACAATATTGATAACTATTATTTGTAAGGTTACAATCATTTTCAGCATTATAATATTAAGTTTTGTATAACACTTTGTTATTAATCACCAATAACTAAATTTGTTAACAACAATAAGTTTACTAAGCAGAACAAGTCCTCAAAGATTCAAAACGACAAACAAGGCCCATACAAGAAGTAACGATGCTAACTTTTTAATTAATGCAGAAATACAGGATGTTACAGTCTCCCCAACTTAAAAGAATTTCGTCCCGAAATTAGAAAAACGAAAGGGGTTACAAGAATAGGGAAGGATACGTCTTCTTCATAAGATCTTCACGCTCCCAGGTGAATTCTGTTCCTTGTTTGTTCTCCCACCGAACCTTTACAATCGGGGTTGTAGAGGTCCTAGTCTTCTTCATAATGCGATCCATGATTTCGACGGGTTTCTCCACGAAATGCAGCGACTCGTCGATCTGGATGTCTTCTAATGGCACATATAGATTATCGTCGGCCAAACACTTTCTCAGATTCGAGACATGGAAGACCGGGTGGGCTTCCCGAATGCTTTCTTCGTTTTGCACCTCTTGCTGGGCTTCCCGAATGCTTGACTCGATGTCACAGTCGACCCTTAAGTTTTGGAGTAGTACCGTTGCATTGTCGACATCGAGTCGGACTTCGGTGTCAAACTCCACCAATGTATCGAACCATTGTCGTTGGTCGCGAATCTCTTGTATAGAGACCAACTTTTGATGTGTCTTTCGACTCAACGCATCGGCTACGACATTTGCCTTGCCGGGATGGTACCGAATATCACAGTCGTAGTCATTAATTAGTTCCAACCAACGACGTTGCCTCATGTTGAGGTCCTTCTGGTTGAAAACGTGTTGAAGGCTCTTGTGGTCCGTATAAACTATACACTGCGTGCCGTATAGGTAATGTCTCCAGATTTTTAGAGCAAAGACCACCGCTCCGAGCTCGAGATCGTGCGTCGTGTAATTTACCTCATGAACCTTCAATTGTCTCAAGGCATAAGCTATGACCTTTCCTCGTTGCATGAGGACACAACCAAGGCCTTGTTTCGACGCATCGCAGTATACCGTGAAGTCATCATTTCCATCCGGTAGAGCCAGAATAGGAGCATTACATAACTTATGCTTTAATGTCTCGAACGCCTCTTCTTGTTCGGCTTTCCACTCGAAAGGCTGGTGCTTCTGGGTCAGGAACGTGAGTGGCTTTGCGATTTTTGAGAAATTGGCAATGAATCGTCGGTAATACCCGGCTAGACCAAGGAACGATCGAATTTCTGTTGGAGTCGTGGGAGCACTCCAATTTCTAACGGCTTCAACCTTCGCCGGGTCGACGTGAATTCCCTGGCTATTCACAACGTGTCCCAAAAATTGCACCTCTTCGAGCCAAAACTCACATTTTGAGAACTTTGCGTATAATTGCTCCTTCTTCAACAGTTCGAGGATTTGTCGGAGATGAAGTTCATGTTCGGACCGGGTCTTGGAATAAATAAGAATGTCGTCAATGAAAACAATGACAAACTTGTCTAAGTATGGCTTGCACACTCGGTTCATAAGGTCCATGAAGACCACATGAGCATTGGTTAAGCCGAAAGGCATAACCATAAACTCGTAATGTCCATACCGAGTGCGAAATGCGGTCTTTGGAATGTCGTCGTCGTGGACTCGCAGTTGGTGATAGCCCGAATGCAAGTCGATTTTTGAAAAGATTGCAGCTCCTTGAAGTTGGTCGAAGAGGTCGTCGATACGAGGGAGAGGATACCGGTTCTTGACGGTTAACTTGTTGAGCTCCCGGTAATCGATACACATGTGAAAAGACCCATCTTTCTTCTTCACAAACAAGACAGGTGCACCCCAAGGGGAAGAACTAGGGCGTATGAATCCCTTCTCAGATAATTCTTGGAGTTGGCTAGAGAGTTCTTGCATCTCCGATGGTGCGAGTCGGTAGGGTGATTTAGCCACAGGGCTAGCTCCCGGAATTAGATCGATTTTGAATTCCACTTCCCGTACGGGAGGTAACCCACTAAGGTCGTCGGGGAAAACTTCAGGGAATTCACGAACAATTGGAACATCCTTGAGTTCTTTCCCTTCGACCTTGGTGTTGACCAAGTAGGCTAGAAAAGCCGGATAGCTTTTACCCAAATACTTCCGGGCTTGGGTGCATGACATTAGTTTGAGTCCTTTGGATGACCGTTCGCCGAATACCTTCAACGTATCACCAGAGGGTAAGGGTATGCGAATGCATTTCTCGAAGCAAACGATCTCGGCATGATTCTGCGATAGCCAATCCATACCAATAATAACGTCGAAACTCCCAAGCTTCATAGGAATGAGGTCGATAAGAAATTTGTGGTTGTCGAGTCGCAATAGACAATCACGAATGATCACGTCGATGGTAATGGGTTCTCCATCAGCAACTTCGACAGTGAGCGGGTTCACTAGATTTGAGCGAGGTTTCAAAAGTGTCGGCTCGAATTCTGAGGATACGAAACTCTTATCGGCACCCGAATTGAATAATACGTAGGCATAGGTATCGTTAATAAGAAACATACCTGTGTAAGTTTTTAAAAGGCACTTAAGGGTACAAACAAGGAATTTTTTTATTTTTTTTTAGAGAAAGCTTACGAAGATAGAGTTGAAAGTTACGTACCGTTCACCACGTCGTTGTTCGCTTGGGCTTGGTTTGCGTTGATGTTGAAGGCACGTCCACGAGCTTGTGGAACTTTGCCCACAAGGCGAGGGCATTGGGGTCGGTAGTGACCTGGTTCTCCACAGTTGTAGCATGCCCGGTTTGGTTCCGTCACTGCGTTCCCCAGTGCTCGGCGACACGTTGCCACGAGATGCCCATACTTGCCGCATAGTGTGTAGATGCGACACGGGAGATTCCCCGGATGATGGTACTTACATGTGTTGCACAACGGTAGAGGACCTACATAAGCCCTTGCCACGGGCACTAGTGCTGCCGGTGCAGCCCCGGGAACACACTGCCTCTGGGGTGGCTTAGGAGCGGCCACGGCGTAGTTCCGTGCCGGTACAAACTTCCTTTTCCTGTTATCAACCTTAGCCTCCTTGACCTCCTCGGGAACCGTCTTCTCAGTCTTCTTGGTCCCCTTTGCAGACATGGTGCCTGCCCGGATGTGGTTTTCTGTTAGCTGGGCAGTAATTGTAATAGCTTCTTCTAGGGTTGCGGGTCGGCTACCCACAACGGCATCCTGAATCTGAGGCGGCACCCCCTTGATAAATTTTTCCACATTACAGGCAACAGTATGCTCAGCTCGTGATGGCGGGTAGAATAGGCTAGATGGTTCCCGCCATCCTGTTTCAAGTTCCAGAATTCTTCTTCTAGCTTCTGGATCTCACTTCTCGGGCAAAACTTGGCGATGGCTATGTTCTTGAACTCTTCCCAGGTTAAAGCCAAGATCGCGTCGGGACCCCGGTTTCGCTTTTCACTGTTCCACCAAGTTAAGGCCCTTTGTTGCAGCATACTGGTGGCATACCTCACCTTAAGTGCTTCGGGGCACTCACAGTTGACGAAGGTGTTTTCCATCCCTTCAAACCATTCTAGGAGGCCGGTGGCACCTTCCTTGCCACTGAAACTGGGAGGCTTGCATGAACTGAAGTGTTTGAAGGTGCACGACTGGTTGTTACGGCCTTGGTTTGCACTAGTTTCTCCTTGGCCGTTGCTGTTGTTCGTGACGTTTGCAATCATGGTGCTGCTGAGTTCAGCCACCATAGTCGGGATGACCGCAGCCATTTGCCGGGCAATCATGGCGGCAAGCTTACGGTCGGATCTTCCTCGGTTTCCGTGATAACGAGACATGCTGGAAAAATACAAATTGGATTAGGATAGGTTTAAAAGAATAGTAAGGATGAACAGTTAAAGTATGGATAAGAGTCATACGGAATGATTCCATTTGATGACGCATCACCATTTGGAAACGTTGACACGTCAAGATAAATTGACCCATTTGCCTCAGAAACTAGTGTTTAATGGCCATAGTTTATCACTCATCCCGGAAATCCCCAGGTAAGCATGACTGGTCCCGTAGGATTTATACGAAATGCTTACCTTAGCCCGAAGGCCTTTTGCCAGGAAAACCAGGATACAGGTGTCTATGTACCACACTAGCTCTATGGTTCATGGAATCAAAATCTTGATGAGATGTTGATAAGATTAGACATAGAGTCTGAAGAAATCCTATCAATAGATTCTACTCGGCGACGAGAATAAGTTTAAGAAGTAGCAACAGTCGGGGTGAATCAACGCTTAAGATAAGTCTAGGGGAGACGAGTAACCATATGTATTCATGCAAGTAAAGGCACCTATACTAAGGCATCACATTGCACATAAGGCATAGCGTTAGGCAGCATGCAAACAATATGTATGTATTCATAAGAATACTATTCTATAAGGATCATGCATAAACTATAGTCTAGGTCACCATTTCTAATAACCTAAATCCCTATAGTTATGGGCTCTGATACCAATCTGTCACACCCCAACCTTGACGGCGGAAACGTTGAAGTGTGAGGGTTAAGATTGTTCACAACCACATAACGCTATGATTAAAATGTAAATGCCATTAATTAATTGTTTTCAAACACCACATACATAAATGTCTCAAAACAACCCAAACAACAAAAATAGAAGGAAATTTCAAATGTCTTTATTAAGTCTAAGTCCGAGTCCTAAATTTAAGCATTTCCTTCAATCATCTTTAAACTTGCACATTACCTGAAACATGTTGAAAAATAAGGTCAACTAACAAGTTGGTGAGTTCCCATGGTTTTAAGTACAATAAGTATCTCGAAAAGTGGCAATTCTAGTCAATGGTCACAGAATAAGTAAGTATATAGAACATGCATAGTTACAACCAAACCTTGACTGAACAACATATGAATAAGCATGATTAGCTAAGTGTATTTGGTTCCCTAGTGCACAAGCATACGGCTCCTAGGAGTCGGCAATACATCGACTTTAGCACCAAATAGGCTTGTCAGGCCCAAAGATCTAAGACTTCGCCAGGCTAGACATAGTTAATGATTGCACACATATGACTCATCTCATATATAACTTAACACATTCAAATAACCACGACTATGTAAAGAATTGCACGTGCATAATAAGTATCAAGCGTGTAAGAGTATGTTTGTATAACCAACATGTTTCACCCCAAAAGGTGTAAAATATAAGTAAACGGGGCATAAGAACTCACTTGTTAATAAGGGTTTGAAGATGAAATAAGAATAACCACGAATAAGATCCAACACAAACGTCACAACACACCTAAACGAAATAAAGTAGCGCGTTATAATTTGTTTGATGATTAATTGTAGGTCTAATAGGATTTAATAATTATTCGTATCTATTATATGTTATTGATGCGATCGGATAAATGGAACGAGTGGATTTTTATACTTGGAAATAATTAATTATTTGCGCGTGTGAGAAAGAATAAGTACAACTTGATTTAATTGTACGTTTAATCGATTTATAATATTGTATATTATAATAAGTGATTTAGCTATTATAAAGAACTATGTAAAAATATATATATATATATATATAGGTATAAATAACTAAACAATTTAATTGTTTGAATATATATATATATAAATATACAAGTATTATGTTCACACATTTCTTTTGTATTTTTTTGAAATACAATAATGTATTTATAAATACAAAGGTATTTTATAAAAATTCATTTAGTCACAAATTAATTAAACAAAAATAAAAAGAATAATCTGCATTTTATAAAATTATTTTTAGAAATTTTCAGAATAAAAAAAAAGTTAAATAATTAAAAAGAAGTGAAGAAAAGTAGAAAAAAAAATCAGAAAAAAAAAGGGGAAAGGGGCTGCCCGGGGTTCGAACTCGGGTCTCCCTTGGAGGGCTGAAGTGCGGGAACCAGTGAACCAGGGCCAAGGCCTTGGTTTCACTTTGGTTTGTATTGAATTTAAGCTCTGCCTCTCTGGTTTCCCCCAAATTGTATGAACCCTAGGTTCAACAGGGTCAAAATTGACCTCCGATTCGATGTTAAACACCCAAATAATCATGGGGCTTTTGATCCCTGGACCAAATCGAGTCAATAACAGGTTCTAATTACCTGTTTCGATTAAGCTTTGTGTGATTTCAAGATCGACTCAAACTTCGGGTGTTCGCGAATTGGGGCTTCTTGATCGAGGAGGTTTTTGGTGAAATTGGAGGTTCAGGGAGTTTAGGAACCCCACAATGAACCGAAAGGCCACAATATATAGGTTTGATTTCCTGGATTCGAGCTTAACTCGTTTGATTTTGAAACCGCGTTCCCGTTTACCAAATTTGAGAGATTCGAGCTGTAATTGTGTAATTATAATTGATTGATTGATTGTTTAGGACGCGTATTAAGTTTAGAAATGATTAAGTTTAGAAATGATTAATTTGATTCAATTTTGTGAAATTGGCAAGATTCGATTCGGATTTTGGTAAGGTTTAGGCACGGGTTCGGTTTTGAAAAAAAAAAAAGGAACGAGCGGGAATTTCAAATTGGAGTTGGGTTTGGGTTTGAAACCCATAGTCGAAGACGAGGGGCGGTTTAATTGGATCAAATCGCTTTTTAAAATGGGGTTTGGAGACTTGCCGGAGCTCGGCCGGAGCTCGCCGGAGCCGGCAGCCGGAAAATGGGGGGGGGGGGGGTTGGTTTGATAATTTACACCAGCAGTCCCTGCAGTTTGGGCGGTTTACATATTGACTCCCGAAGTTTGGGCGCATGAGTTTTAAACTTTTGATTACAAGTTTGAAAAATTACCAAACACCCCCCATACTTTGAGTTTTAAAGAAGATTGTTTTTATTATTATTGTTATTATTATTATTATTATAAAAGTTATTATTAGTATTATTATTATTATTAGAGATTATTATTTTTATAATAATTCTTATTATTATTATTATTAACATTTTTTTTGTTAAATTCATTTTAAGCATTATTATTACCATTAATAATATTGATAACTATTATTTGTAAGGTTACAATCATTTTCAGCATTATAATATTAAGTTTTGTATAACACTTTGTTATTAATCACCAATAACTAAATTTGTTAACCAACAATAAGTTTACTAAGCAGAACAAGTCCTCAAAGATTCAAAACGACAAACAAGGCCCATACAAGAAGTAACGATGCTAACTTTTTAATTAATGCAGAAATACAGGATGTTACAGAACTCACGTGCTATAAGTTGCACTTAAAATAACAATAAGAAACTAAGATGATTCCAACGATTCCTTCACGATTCAACCTAAGATTTGGTGTCTTAGAATTAGAATAAATAAGAACAATACCTGAATTAAGATGAGATATTCATAAGATTGAAAAGTAAACATGAATTAGGGTTTCATTTGGAATTTGGGGTTTTGATAATTAGTGATAGGATCTCAGCATCTAGTTTGATCGATTCGAATGATTTCAGCAGCGGAATAGAGTACCAACTAGCACAATTCGAGCAAGAATACCAAAGATATAGCAATGAACAGAATTAGTTATAGAGAGAGAAAGTTTTCTGCAAAAGGAATATTTCATTCAATCACACGCTTTAGCATGGCTTTCGCAAAATTAAAATTTAGGTCATTCTTCCTTATATAAGGAAAGATGACGTAGGTTGATGTCACTTGATAGTGACATCTAACCGTTATTTAACAAACTACTGAAACACTAAAACTACTGAAGATGTCAAGCAGCTGACATCTTCTTACAAGAAGCTAAGTGTTTACTTATTACAAAACTACTGATAAGAAACTACTGAAACTACAACGACTGAAGAACAAGCTCTTCAGTCGTTTTACAAACTACTGAAAGTAAAAATATAAAACTACTGATAAACACAACTACTGAAGAAGTACTCTTCAGCTATTGTGACAAACTACTGAAACTTCAGCACTTGGTCTTCAGACTTGAACTTCAGACGTTATGTCATCAGCTGATGTCTTCAGTCTTTGTCTTCAGACTTTGTACATCAGTTGTTGATCTTCAGCACTTGTGGACTCTTCAGCTGTTAAACTTCATCACTTTAGTCTTCAGCTTCAGCACTTGTGTTCTTCAGCTGTTGAACTTCAGCACTTTAGTCTTCAGCTTCAGCACTTGTGTTCTTCAGCTGTTGAACTTCAGCACTTTAGTCTTTAGCTTCAGCACTTTTGTTCTTCAGCTGTTGAGCTTCAGCACTTTAGTCTTCAGCTTCAGCACTTGTGTTCTTCAGCTGTTGAGCTTTAGCACTTTAGTCTTCAGCTGTTGAAGTCTTCAATACTTGATCTTCAGCTGTTGAAGTCTTCAGCACTTGTCGAACTGCTGATGAAGCCTTCAGCAGTTGTTGTGATATCATGTGAGACTTAGAGGTTTTCTGATCATGGCTCATTGGTTCTTTTGGTCCAACAAACTCCCCCTGAACCAATGCAGCCAAAACCTCTAATTGATTTATTTTCCCACTTATTGTTGGCAGAATGGTTGGTCTTTTTCCTTCTTGATCAGTTGAGAAGATGACCCATATAAGCACTGGCCTGGGAATGAGTCTCTAATGATTTGGTTGGCAATGTATGGATGGGAGCTCTGTATTGGGGAATTGGACACTGAGCTGTTCCCCCATCCATGAGACTCACTTCCCAACTATGAGCCTGTAGGATTCCCTGGTGTAGGCCTCCAAAAATACAATTTGTTCCTCCATGGTGAGCTCCTCTGCCTCACCATCGAAGAATCCTTCTGGCCCATAGTACTCAGACAGGAATTTGACCTGTTTTCCATTTCTAAGTACCACTGTTGTAATCTGTCTGTAAGCAAATTCATCAGGATGATGCCCTTCTAACAGCAGTGGTAACTCATCCTTTCTGATCTCATTCAGCCTCTTATACACCAGCCCCTTTTTGATCATTCTGTTCTCCAGCATTTTTTGTGGGGCATGTTTGAGGTGTAGGCCTTTTTGAAATCTTCCAGGATTTCCCAGGGTGAGACTACAAGGGCTAAGGAGATCACTTCATCTACAATCTTTTTCACTTGCCCATTGTATCTCTGAGGGATATTTTTCTTTTGTATTCTGTGAGCCATCCTGGGACCAGGCCAAATTCTTACTCTTTCTTTCACATACTGAAAAGTATGTCTAAGAGTATAAATCCTCTGAGCTTGTTTTTTCATATTAATGATGGAGGAAGTGGCTGCATATGCTTTATCTACTCTCCTCAATAACTCTTCATCGTGCAATCTGTGTTGTTCTTCTTCTTCCAATTTCACTTTGATTGCATCTCTTTGTTGCTCAGGAGTTATTGCAAGAGAGAGATCTTTGGCCTTAGGCAACTGCAGAACAGCTGAGATCGGCAGCCAGTCTTCATCATCATCTTCTTCTTCTTCCAGCCTCAACACCTTTCTCTTCTTCTGCTTAGGTGCATCATCGGCTGTTGGTTTTGAGGGTAAGGGAGTTGGTTTTGTGGGTTGTGGTTGTGGTTGTTTTGGAGAGGGAATGTTGATAGGCTGAGTTAGCATTTTGGAGGTGAGTGTGGCTTTTGAGTGTTTGGCTAGCTCAGTCCTGCTCCCTGCTCCTGCTTCATTCAAAGCTTCTATTACTAATCCCTTAGTATATGCCTTAGACGAACAGATCTTGGAGGTTATGGCCAAGGTACTGTCCCTGGTCCATGATTTTATTTCGATCAATGATCTCCCAAGGTATTTGCTGATAAATCTTATCATGATCTCAAGTCTTTCTCTATCCATTGTGCTATAGCTGGCCCATCTTTGTTGAATCTCTTCGATCTCTAATCTTCTTATTTCAGAGTCCAGCTTTTCAGTATTGAAACCTTGCCTAAACAGCTGATCAATGATATTGTCCATTGATCTGTTGTGTTTAGCATCAGCCTCTTTAACCATTTCATTCAGTTTTTCTCTTTTTCAGCACTTTTCTTTTTCTTATATGTGACATGAAAGTCCTTTTGACTTTCATGTACTTTCTCCTTTTCAGCTCCCTTCTCATTCCCATTCTCATTCTCCTTCTCTTTCTTGGTCTCATACACACCATCCTTCTCTATTTCCACTTCTTTGTCCTTCTCTTTCTCTTTATCCTTCTCCATCCTCTTTCTTTTAGCTTTCACTGCTGGAATCTCCCCCTTTTTGGGTGCATTGGTTTTAAGGGTTTGATCAGCAGAAAGCTTTTGGCTCAGTACATCCTCCACCATAGGTTGTAAGACAGAAGAAAGTCTCTCATCAACAGTTTTAATGACAAGTCCAGTTATCTGCGGTGTGATGAGAGATAGGGGATTTTGAGGGATAGCATCCATTTGCTCAGGGGGGTTTTGGTCCTGAGAAATGGTGCCAGAAACAGAGGCAGGTGGCTGAGATTCTTTGAGTGGTTGTGTGTTTAAGTGACCTTCAGAGGAAGGTGCCATCTGTTGGGTTGATGTGGTGGCAGATGGTCTTTCTCCCTGAGAGAGTTGGTCAAGTAGTTTTTGCAGCCTACTGACTTCCTCCTCTAGGATTATGTTCTGGGCAAGAACATCATAAAAGAAGCCCAGGTCATCATCAGCAGATGTTGAATCACCTGACCTCCTGCTTGTAGCAGGATGTACATGCACTGGGTGTAGACCAGATGTAGCATGTGCCCCTTTGTCTTGGAACTGGGGACTTCCAGCCTCAGGACTTTGTCCTTCATCAGCTATTGCCTCTGGTGAGGTCTTAGTTATGTTACCAACCTCAGTCTGATCATATGCTGATTCAGAAGAGATGGCAGCCTCACCAGATGTTCTGATCTCCATATCCACACCAGAAGATAGAACATATAAACCCCGGTGTTGTGGGTTGTCAGAAGCATGTGTATCCTCTTCCTCAATTGCTGTTGTTCTCCCCTTTGTTGGTGGTTGTAGGGGAGGAGGAGAGGCATGCAGCTGAGTCAGCATATTAGCAATTATAATGGTTGGGCTTTGAGGGGCATTTGCATGGGGAGAGGGGATAGAAGCTGATTGCATCCGGGGAGAGGGATGCTCTTCAATGATAACCTCCTCAAGTGAGAGAGGTCTCAGTAATGTGGTTTCCCCTGAAGTGGTTGCTACAGGATCCTTTTGAGAGGATACTTGTGCGGTTGTTGCTGGTTGAGTCTTTAACACTACTGGAGGGTTTGAACCAGTAGGTTTATCCTGTTTGGGTGGTACAGGAGCATCATCAGGGGACTCATCTCCCTTATTAGCTTTTTTGGGTTTGGATTTTGTCTTGGTGGGGACTTTGGATCTGGCAATTGAAGCTGTGGGTTCCCTTTGCTTGGGTTTGAGCAAACGGGCAGCTTCTTTGAGAGATTGGTCGGAGTTATGCCTGGAGTATACCTCAGCTAGAACAGCTGGTGCAGGGACTCCAAGGCCAACAAGGCCATCAGTTTGTAATTCATTTAAAATTATGGCCATCAGAAACCTGGGATATAATAGCCATCTATTTCCCACAGGTTTCTGTGCCAGATCTTTGATTTCTAGAAACACAATTTGTGAAAAATTTAAAGGTTGGTGTTCTAGAATTGAATATAATACCTGTTGCCACCGGAAAGACATTTGATCCCATGAGGATGTCTTCGAGGCTAAGCAAACATTCACCATATGAAATATCAGTCTTTCAGCATCAGGGAAGTTCTTCTTCAGTATGGTAGCAGCTCGAAGATTCCCGTCGTACCCATTGTTGATGAAGGACATATCAGTTGTGCCCTTCGGGTACTCAGTCACAGCAGTAGCATCTTGTAAATTTAGCACTCGACGAATGCTATCAGGTGTAACCTCTACTTGTTTTTGGTTGACCAATGACCGACCAGAAATTTGGCCGGAAGGCACATCAGTGTGAACGTAGGCATTGGACCAAAACTGACTTAGTGACTCTGGGTAGATGGTCGGGTTTAAGAGCAGAGCAGTACTATACTGAGAATCAGCCATTAGGTCTATGGCGTGATCAAACTTTGTCCAGAAGGCCGATTTCGTGAGGTAGGTGACGCAATTATGTCTGGGTTTTAGACTCATTGTTGCCATTTTTGAAAGTATGAAGGTCAGAAGAACGGGTAATGGAACGTTTGAGAAGACAGGTATTTATAGGGTTGGAATAGGAAAAGGCTGAAAGAAAACTACTGAAGGTTTTGGTGTGGTCATCAGCTGTTTGAAACTACTGATGACGTGGTATTAACCTTCAGAGGTTTAAAACGACTGACAGTGGTGGTGTTGTCATCAGGTGTTATAAAACAACTGAAGACTTGGTTTTGACCATCAGACGTTGAAACAGCTGAAGTCATGGTGTTAACCATCATTATTTATGAAACTACTGAAGGTCGTGGTTTTGACTTCATATGATGTAAACAACTGAGGACTTGGTGTTTGTCATCGGTAGTTGTGAAACTACTGAAGACAGTGGTTTTGCCATCAGTTGTTGTAAACAACTAAAGACTTGGTATTAGTTATTAGTAGTTGTGAAACTACTGAAGACTGTGGTCTTGCTTCAGTTGTTTAGAAACAGCAGTTGTAGAAACAACTGAAGAGAAATTACTCATCAGCTGTTTTCGTCAATTCCTAGCTTTTCAGCTATTTCATACTGTCCTCAACACTTACTCATCAGACTTTCATCTGCTTTTCAGGTGTTTCATAGGACGTCAGTACTTATCTGTTTTTACTGATTTCAGTAGTTGTAACTACATTAGTAGTTGTAACTACATCAGTAGTTGTAACTACATCAGTAGTTGTAACTACATCAGTAGTTTAGAACAGATAAAGTACTTTAGTACTTGTGAGGCATTTAGCCTTCAGTAGTTTTTACTACTGAGGGTAAAAGAACTCATCAGTACTTATATGTGATGTCACACCCCAACCTTGACGGCGGAAACGTCGAGATGTGAGGGTTACGATTGTTCACAGCCACATAACGTTATTTATTAAATCCAAATATATTAATCATAAGATTCAATTGTAACATTACAAGCAAAAGTTTCAACAAATGATGCATTATGTACAACTACTACAAATAACATGATCAACCATTTTATCTCTAGGTCCAATCCTAGATGTGATAAGCTTCAAAGAGTAGAACACATACTTGAGGTATTCCTGAAACATGTTAAAAAATAAAAGGGGTCAACATAAAAATGTTGGTGAGCATTCCATAGTTTTTAATACATAGATTATATAAAAGATGGCAATTCAAGTCATAAGTTAGTGAATAAAGTGATTAGAGATGTTATGAACAATGCAACAATCAAACCTCGACAAAGTTTTACAAGTCTCAAACGTTTACAAGATTATACGATCAGCTAAGTGTACTGGATCAACCAAAGTAGGCTTGTCTTGCCCATAGATCTATGACTTCGTTGGGCTAGCAATAGTTAATGATTGTACATATAACGCCATAACATGGTAATCACGAAAGTTCAACTAACCACAACTTTTACAAGATGAATTGCCATAGGTTTACAAGTCTCAAATAAGTCTACGAGTGCAATAGTATAAGTTAACATGTTTCACCCCAAAGTGTGAAAATAGGTAAAAAGGGGTATAGAATACTCACTTGGATATAGGCATCACAAGATGATATAAAAGATTAACGTAAGATCCAAAATATAAATCCAAGTATCCATTACAAGCACCTAAATATATAATTTACAAGATAAAGATTAAGGTTAACAATACGATTAACGTTCACAAGAATTAGGGTGTTAATATTTTTAAGGTTTTTGCTAAGCATTAAGTTTTTAATGTAGTTATTTACATTTTGATTCCATTAGAAGGAATTATATAGGTTTATATGATTAAGTATTTTAGAAATGAAATTAGATAATAATGATGTAATTAAATTTTAATAATTTTTTAAGAATAGTATATAATTTCCCAAATTTTAGAGATTAATAAAGATAATATTATGTCCATTATTATTTTAAATGATTTTTAAAGTTATTGTATCAAGTCCATAAGCATATAAGTAATTATTTAATTATTTTTTAAAAGAAAACATTTGTAATCAAGGGTTAAATTTAAATAAACATTTTAAGATAACCATGATTTTAAAGGAGTAACGTTTGAACCGAAACTAATTTATTAGTTGAGACTCACTTTTAATAAGATTTAACCAAAAATAATGTTTGTTAAAATGTTTTTAAAACAAGTTATTTAATTTTTTTAAAATTACTAGAAAAATCCAGAATATTATTTGGTGTTCATGTAAATTTTTAAAGTTTGCAAAAACTATTTTTATATTTTTTAAAAATTTTCTACAACTAATTTGAGGGCTAAAAAGGCCCAAAAAAAATGTTTGAGGGTGCCTGGGTTCGAACCCGGGACCTCAAGGTTTGCTAGTGAGTGTGTAACCAGTTAGACCAGGGCCGCAACCGTGGTTTATCCCGGTTCTAAATCCTTTTAAACCAAATTAATAAAGTGCCCCAAAAATCCAAGAACCCTAGATTGTTCTCGAAGCAAATTGAACATCAATTCACCAGTGATAGTTGTAATAAGTTTAGGGCTTTTGTTCAACACCTCAAAACGCTTAGAAAGGTATGATTAATTTACCTTTTCTGGATTGGAACGATGATAGGTAATGTGAAGTGCATGTCGCGACCGAGAAGAAAGAGTTTCAGATGCAACTGTTGATGTTAATGAAATTAGCTTTGCAGTCAGCTTCAGGGATCGATAACGAGCAAAAGCCCTCTGTCAATTGTGATTAGTATAGCTTCGAACCTGGATCACGATTGAACCGCAGTCGCGAATGAAGATGACGGTCAATTTGTTGTTTATAAGTTTGGTGAATGGAATTGGTGGTTCAGGTAGCTTCTCGAGATCAAAAGGAAGGTTCCTTTAATTATGTGGTTTTAACTTGGTTCATTATGTTCGAACGATTCAATGGTTTAAATCGGGTGTTTTAGTTTCGGTTTTAGGTGTTATAGGTTGACTAAACATAATTAAACAAGAATTACGATCGAACCGATGGGGAATAGTTAATTATCGGTTTAATTTCATTTAAATCGACTGTTTTGGTGGTTTTTGACCATCGCCGGAGCGATGGCCGGAGGTGGTGGCCGTGATCGGGGTCAAAAGGGGAGAAGGGAAATGTGGTTTTGAATTGTTACCCAAATGGTCCCTCAAGTTTTAAAACTTTGTTATTTCATGTACAAACTTTATAGTTAAAGTTTCTAAATTAACAAATTAACCCCCTGTACTTTAATTATCCTTAATTTTTATTATCATTATAATTTTTATGGTTATTATTTCCATTATTATTATTGTAACCATTATTATTATTGTAACCATTATTATTATAGTTTATTATTAGTATCATTATTATCATTATTATTATTATTATATAACCATTATCATATAATCTTTCGAGTTTAAGGACTAAAAACGAATTAAAGTAATGAGCATAAGTAACCACGAGTTCCATAATAGGCAATCATAGACCTTACAGGATTAAACGACATTAACTTTTAATTACATAGAAAATACAGGATGTTACATGTGACATGGTTACCAATGATCATTAGTACTTATTACTGAGATCATCAGTAGTTGTCACTTATTCTAGCTGCAGCATACCAAGCCTTAACACCAGGTTGTGGAAAGTTGAACTATCCAAAGGCTTAGTAAAAATGTCTGCAAGCTCATCAGCACTAGGCACAAACATAGGATTAATTAGACCCTTTTCAAAACAATCTCTTATAAAATGATGTCTAATTTCTATATGTTTGGTCCTAGAGTGCTGGACTGGATTTTTGACAATGCAAAGAGCTGAAGCACTATCCATTAATAACGGAGTGTTAGTATCTGTAATGCCATAATCCAAAAGTTGATTCTAAAGCCAGAGTACTTGGGATGTACAACTTGCAGCAGCAATGTACTCGGCTTCAGCAGTGGATGTAGCAACAGATGTTTGTTTCTTACTCTGCCAAGAAATCAAACAGTTGCCTAGGAATTGACATCCACCAGAAGTTGATTTCCTGGTTAACTTACACCTTGCATAGTCACTATTAGAGAAAGCAACTAATTTGCAAGAGTGCCCAGTGGAATACCATAAACCTAGAGATTGTGTACCTTGCAAATATCTAAAGATCCTCTTGACTGCAATCAGATGAGACTCTTTAGGTGCAGCCTGAAATCTAGCACAAACACATGTAGCAAACATAATATCTGGTCTAGAAGCTGTTAAATACATCAAGGACCCAATCATACATCTGTAAAGCGTTTCATCAACAGCTTTACCTTTCTAATCAATATCCAATTGTGTGATGTTGCACATGGGAGTAGAACAGGGCTTACAGTTTTGTAAATCAAACTTATTTAAAAGATCTTTTGTATATTTAGACTGATGAATGAAAATTCCATCAGCTTTTTGTTTGATTTGCAAGCCTAGAAAGAACTGTAATTCTCCTATTGCACTCATTTCAAACTTCCTTTGCACTAATTTTGTAAAATCATCACACAACTGGGGATCAGAGGATGCAAATATAATATTATCAACATAAATTTGAACAAGTAGCTTATGCTGATCCACCTTCTTAATAAATAGGTTTTATCTATGGAGCCTCTAGTGAAATTATTTTGCAGAAGAAAGTTAGATAATGTCTCATACCAGGCTCTAGGAGCTTGTTTCAACCCATAAAGAGCCTTATCAAGCTTGTATTCCCATTCTGGGTGTTTATTATCCTCAAAACCTGGTGGTTCACACACATAAACTTCTTCTTTTATTTTACCATATAAAAATGCACTTTTAACATCCATTTGAAAAACTTTAAGATTGTGGAGTGCAGCATAGGCTAAGAAAAATCTAATTGCCTCCAGTCTGGCTACAGGGGCAAAGGTTTCATCATAATCAATACCTTCTTCTTGTGCAAACCCCTGAACAACCAGTCTGGCCTTGTTCTTAACAATAAGTCCATTTTCATCTGTTTTATTCCTAAACACCCATTTAGTGCCTATTGCACACTTACCTGGGGGAAGAGGAACAAGCTCCCACACTTGCTGCTTTTTGAACTGAAGAAGCTCAAGCTGCATTGCTTCAACCCAGCCATTGTCTCTAAGTGCAACATGATAATTCTTTGGCTCTAGCTGACTGATGAAGAGAGCATAGAAGCAAAAATTGGACAATTGACTTCTGGTTGAAACTCCAGCATTAATATCACCAATGATTTGAGACATTGGGTGATTCTTCAGCTCTTGATAAGCAATGTAATCAATGCAAGTGTTTGTAGAACCTTCAGTAGCAACAGATGTTGATGTAGACTGTTGAAACCATGTAGATGGTGGCAACTCAAATGAAGTTGAGGATGCAGAAATCTCATCAGCACTTGTTGTGGATGAAACTGCTGAAGCTACAGGAGCATCAGATTTAGAGGACACAGGCAGTTGGTCACTAAACCTGATGAGGTGAGTACTGCTATCATCATCATCATCAGCACCAGCAGTACCACCAGGTGGTGAACTGTTGACAGGAGCAACAGTAGGAGTTTGATAAGGAACATATTGTAGTATGTTCAAATCAAATAGCTCCACAGGGCTTTGTGGAATCTTGTCCTTTGGAGATTCATTAAACTTAACATGTAGAGTCTCTTCAACCATCTTTGTTCTGCAGTTGAAGACTCTGTATGCTTTGCAAGTTGATGAATAACCAACAAAGTACCCTGCATCCACCTTAGGATCAAATTTTTGGAGTTGATCCCGTGTGTTGAGAATGAAACAAGGACACCCAAAAACTCTGAAGAATGAAATTAGAGGGGCCAAATGATGAAGAACTTCATATGGAGTCTTCATCAACCTCTGATTTACTAGAACTCTATTCTGTACATAGCAAGCTGTATTGACAGCTTCAGCCCAAAAAGTCATTGGCAGTCCAGAATCAGCCAACATGGACCTTGCAGCTTCAATAAGGGTCCTGTTCTTTCTCTCCACTACTCTATTTTGTTCAGGAGTTCTTGGAATGCTAAACTGCTTTTTGATTCCCTTTGAGAGGTAGAACTCATCAAGTGTATTGTTTCTGAATTCTGTTCCATTATCACTTCTAATACACTTGACTGAGAGGGAATACTGCTTCTCACATACAACTCAAAGTTGATAATCTTCTGAGCTGCCTCATCCTTTGAATGCAAGAAGAAAGTCCATACAAATCTGGAGTAATCATCCACAATTACCAGACAATATTTCTTCTTAGCCATACTCATCACTCTCATAGGACCAAAAGATCCATGTGAAGAAGCTGTAAGCAGGCAGTGGACTTTGGTTCTTCTATGGAGGGAAATGAAGCTTTGTGTTGTTTTCCTTTTAAACAAGCAGTGCAGTTATCTTCACATTTGAACTCCTTCATAGGCAGTCCCCTTACTAAACCATGGTTATCAGCTGATTTATGTTTTTGAGATTAACATGACCCAGCCTTCTATGCCATAGAGTAGATTCTTGAGGGGAAGCCTTGGAAAATAGGCAAGGATGGCCTTTGAGATCTATTTTCTTGGAAAGATCTAAGGCATACACTCTTCCTGTCCTGTTGGCCTTCAGGAGAGTGTATTCATCCAACACCTTATCAATCAAACTTAGAACTTTGAATGACAGAATCCGACAGTTCTGACTGGTGAAAAGAGCAACATGGCCTTGTCACACATTTGACTGACACTCAAGAGGTTGTACTTGAGATTTTCCACATGTTAACATCATCAAACTTTATTTCCCCATTGGAAACAAAGCCTTTGCCGATGATGTAACCCTTTGCATCATTGCCAAATGACACAAACCCCTTCCTTCCTTGAGAGTAGTCATTAAGAAGTGATCTGTTTCCTGTCATATGCATGGATCCTCCACTGTTTACATACCAGATGCCTCTGTGACATGTTGAAGAACCCTGCAAAACACAACAATTAGTTAGATTTTGAGACCCAAACCTTTTTGGTTTTGGGCCTGTTCTCATCAACAGATGGTAAACTAACAGGTTTGTTGGAAACAACAGCCTGAGAGGAAGAAGATGGTGAAGAAGAGGAATCCTTTGGCTTGGACCTCCTTTTCTGTGGTTTCAACATAGGAACATCTAATTGGTTAACTCTTCCCAATAGATGTTTAACCATCATAACCAGTTATGTCTGATTTTGTGATAAAGCTTTCAGCTCTCCAGACACATTGGCATTGGAGTTTGATAAGTTCCTATGTTGCATCTTCTTCTTTTGAGCAATCTCAGTTATTACCTGTTTAACCCCTTCCTTTTTGGATTTCTTTTTGGACTTAAGGGTTACAGGATTTGATGTTGCTGGTACAAATGTGGCTTCAAACCCAATTTTCATTTTAACCATTTTCTCTTAATTTCCTCTTTATGTTTGAGTTTGGATCCTCTTTTGTACCAACAATCATCTGTAAGATGATTGAACAAACCACATATTTCACATGGTTTCTTCTTCATCTTATGTTGATCATCAACTAAAGAGAATGAAACTACTGAAGACTTGTTCTTCAGCACTTTGGAAGCACTATTTGCTTTCTTGACTTCCTCTTTAGTAGTCTTCAAACCCTTTCTACTGACAGTTTTCTTCTCTTCAGTGCTGACAGTAGTTGGAGTTTGAACTTCAGGTGTTAAATCTTGCTCTCCAGTCCTTTCAGGACTTCCAGAAATAACTCCTGAGTTGATCAACTCTTTGATCATGTGAGTGTCAGTATTTGAACCATCAAGATCAGCTGATAGGTTCAACGAGGGGATAATACTAACTTCAACTTCTGATGGTGCTCTATCAGAAAGTGATTCACATGATGAGGTGGATTGGTTATTGCTTTCTCCATCAGATTTCACTTCTGCTCTTGAAGCAAAATCTGTAGGAGGAGCAGTGTGATTATAACCAATGCCAAACTTCACATTGGAAGCTGATTGCTTACTAAGAAGCATTTCAAAACCTTTGCATGATTGTACCCATCGATCACACTCTACTTGGGTGACTGCAAGGGTTTCTTTGAGGTCTTTGTACTTTTCTAAAAGTACCTCTTCCCTAGCCTTATCATCAGTGATTTGGCATTTAAGTTTATAATCTCATCATTTTTCTCTTTAAGCATAGACTCAAACTCAGCTTTTCTTTTGGAAATGATCTTTTCTAGATCTATGTTCTTATTAATTAAAGCTACATTTGCTTCTCTAATAGAGGCAAATGCTGCTATGCATGTTTCAGAACATAATTTGGCCTTAGCCTCAGAGGATACCTGTGATACCTGTGATGAAGAGGCATTTGAGGATGATCCATCTGCAGACTCCAGAGCCATAAGTGTCAGATTCCCAAAAGGACTGTCACCACCATGTTGATCAGCACCTGTGAACAGTTGTTCATGACCAGACATGTCATCTGGTAAACTGCTCTAGTCAACAACTCCAGGGGTGAAGAAGCTGTGTTGTTAAGGTTGAGGAGGTTGATGAGATTGAGATGGTTGAGGCTCAGGAAGAGCATGTGGTTGTTGAGCAATGGATGCTTGAACCTGACTGGTTTGTGGCATGTAATAACAAGGGTAAGGATATGGCATTGGACCTTGAGGAACAAAATATGCAGGAGATTGTGGTTGAGAATGATGACCAGAATTGACAGGATGTTACCCTCTGTGTTGTTGACTATTGCCAGGGAAAGTCACAAAGGGTGCAGAAGAATTAGATCCAGATGATCTACATTCTCTAGCAAAGTGTCCAAGCCTGTGGCATTGTGACACCTCAACTTACTCTTGTCAAAACCAACTTTGGTTTTGCCAGAGAGTCCTGGGAACTTTCTTCCAGTTCTTTTGTAGAACTTCTGAGATCTGATATTTATCAAGGCCATTTGGCTCAAAATATCCATCTCTTCTAAGTCATCATCAGCAATCCCCTTGAGATCATCCATGATGAAGCATAGATTGTCATTATTACACCCAGTAAACTGACTATCAACACTCACAAATGCAGAATCAGATGTGTTTGAAAAGAAATCAATATGCTCATCATACTGGCATTCAGATGAAGCATATTCTGACTCATGACCAACCAAGGCAGTATTCCCTAGTACAAAGTCTTCAGTGAGCTTACCAGATGAAGCCAGTTTCCTTTTCTGCTCTATCTCTCTTTCGAATGTAAGCAGTTTCCCATGAAGTTGGGTGAGAGATAGACTATCCAGATTTGCACTGGAGCGTAGAACAATTGTATATGTGGTCCCATCTCTCAGGCAGTGATCTGAGGAATCTGTGGTTCATTTGGCTTTTGGTATATTCATGTTTACCATTTTCAACTCAGAGATTAAACATGAAAACCGCTCAAACTGCTGAGTCAGAGTCTCACCCTTTCTATGAG
This sequence comes from Flaveria trinervia, assembly GCA_025506515.1. Lineage (NCBI taxonomy): Eukaryota > Viridiplantae > Streptophyta > Magnoliopsida > Asterales > Asteraceae > Flaveria > Flaveria trinervia. The sequence continues at coordinate 5,112,772 of CM046443.1, forward strand.
CAAAAGTCTCATACTGTTGGCGAGGATTTCCCTGTTGTTTGCTAAGACCTCATCAGTGCCACCAAATTGTTCTTTCAGTGCATTCCAAAGGTCATGAGCAGTTTCATGATGCATAAGCCCGGAATAGATTTCATTAGGCAGTGCCATGGCTAGAATTCCATGGGCTTTAGCATCAATCTCAAACAACTTCTTGTCCTCATCAGAGTATTGTTCCTTCTTCTTCGGAATCAACTGATTTGTTTCCGGATGATTCACCATTGGCTTATGTGGTCCATGTACCACGGATGTCCAACAACCTGAACTATTGACAGACAGGTGATGGAGCATTCTTCGTTGCCAAATGTTATACTCATTCCTAACCAGCATCGGAGGCTTGGTTGAGGAACCAGTATTGTGTGGATCATTAGAAGGTGTAGTCATTTTCGAAAATTCAGACAAATTCAAGATAAGCAAAACAAATTTAGCTCAAAACCACTAAGAACCTCAATTAAAATAGCCAAAAACGACAGAACTTCAATCTCTATAACAGATTCATGCGAATTTGCTAGTTCGATCAAACTTAGAGCAAAGTAGCAGTTTCAATGATCAATTGTTAGATCGATCAATGATTACCCTGCTCTGATACCATTTGATAGGATCTCAGCATCTATTCGAGCAAGAATACCAAAGATATAGCAATGAACAGAATTGGTTATAGAGAGAGAAAGTTTTCTGCAAAAGGAATATTTCATTCAATCACACGCTTTAGCATGGCTTTCGCAAAATTACAATTTAGGTCATTCTTTCTTATATAAGGAAAGATGACGTAGGCTGATGTCACTTGATAGTGACATCTAACCGTTATTTAACAAACTACTGAAACACTAAAACTACTGAAGATGTCAAGCAGCTGACATATTCTTACAAGAAGCTAAGTGTTTACTTATTACAAAACTACTGATAAGAAACTACTGAAACTACAACGACTGAAGAACAAGCTCTTCAGTCGTTTTACAAAACTACTGAAAGTAAAATATAAAACTACTGATAAACACAACTACTGAAGAAGTACTCTTCAGTTGTTGTGACAAACTACTGAAACTTCAGCACTTGGTCTTCAGACTTGAACTTCAGACGTTATGTCATCAGCTGATGTCTTCAGTCTTTGTCTTCAGACTTTGTACATCAGTTGTTGATCTTCAGCACTTGTGGACTCTTCAGCTGTTGAACTTCATCACTTTAGTCTTCAGCTTCATCACTTGTGTTCTTCAGCTGTTGAACTTCAGCACTTTAGTCTTCAGCTTCAGCACTTGTGTTCTTCAGCTGTTGAACTTCAGCACTTTAGTCTTCAGCTTCAGCACTTGTGTTCTTCAGCTGTTGAGCTTCAGCACTTGTGTTCTTCAGCTGTTGAGCTTCAGCACTTTAGTCTTCAGCTTCAGCACTTGTGTTCTTCAGCTGTTGAGCTTTAGCACTTTAGTCTTCGGCTGTTGAAGTCTTCAGTACTTGATCTTCAGCTGTTGAAGTCTTCAGCACTTGTCGAACTGCTGATGAAGCCTTCAGCAGTTGTTGTGAAATCATGTGGGACTTAGAGGTTTTCTGATCTTGGCTCATTGGTTCTTTTGGTCCAACAATTAGGTTTAAATAAAATAATATAACCAATTATATTTTGATTACATAAACATGGAATAAGTTGATTAGAAATTATAATATAAGACGATAATGAAACATTAGTAAAATTGAATAGGTAATGGTGGAGTGTAAAATAAGTAATTAATCTAAAATTAATTTTTTTTAAAACTTGATCAAAATAATTACTTGATAATCAATATTTAATTGACTTGAAAAATAACTTAAAAGTATTTAAGTTTGATTTATAATGTTTTTAAACTTTTGAGTAGTTATTATAAAGGTTTCATAATATTATAACCTTTCAAAAATAAAGAACTAAAATATATATGATTTAGAAGTCTTAGGAATTAAATAAAGATTTTAAAAATAATTTTTATAAATATTTAAACTTATAAATTATTTATTTTTATAACATTTTAACAAAAAATAATAAAGTTTTTGTTAAGCTATTTGTTTTAAAATAGTAGATTATATTACCAAAATTCTTTAGAAATTAAATTAATAATTTATAAATTAATTTAAGTATCAACATAAATTTTATTTTAGTTTAATAGAATAATAGTAAGTTTTGTGAGTTAGTTTAATAAAAGAAAGGTTTAAAAAAAATTTGGGGGTGCCCGGGGTTGAACCCGGGATCCCTGCTGCATTAGCTCAGAGAGTTAACCAGTAGGCTAGAGCCTACTTTCTGTTAAGATTCTGAGATCATATTTTAAAAACCTTGTTTTAAAAACCCCCAAATCCATATGAACCCTAGTTTCGGGTTGCATCAAATTGAACATCCAAATGATGTGGTTAACGGAATCAAACATAGGGCTTTGATTCCTTGAGTAAAACCGAGTATGATGGTGTGATTAACTTACTTGATTAACGTCAATTTGATGATCTTTGATGATAGAACATGCCGCGAATGAAGTTAGTACACATTCATGGTGTATGTGTGTGTTTCGTATGAAATTGGGGTCTCAGACGGTTCAAAGGAGTTGAGTTGCAGATTTCAACATGGTTATATAAGGCCATTTAAGACTGTTTCATAACGATTGAGTTCAACTTTTAAAGAAAAGCTTCGGTTTTAAGAACACAGCCTTAATCAACCAATTTAATTCAATTAACACAGACTTTAAGTTCGAAACTAGTGTGCAATGGTTTAGAAACGGTTTATTTGAAAGTTAAACAAGAGTTTCGATGGATTGATGGTCGTCGGAGCTTGTCGGACTCGCGGCCGGAGGTGAGGCCGGGAAATCGGGGAGGGGTTGGGTTTTGTTTCAAGATTTTTAAATTGGCAACCTAGGTCCCTGAAGTATCCAATTTATCATTTTATGCTAGAAGCTTTTATACTAAGCTTTAGATATTATAAAATAAACCTTAGACTCATAAAACTAATTTGAATAATATATCAAATTAATTATTTACTATCTTCATTACTTTTGTAAAACTTGTAAATATTATAATTTGATTATTCATTTCCAATATTTAAATTTATAATTACTAGTAAAACTTTGTAAGTTAATTAAAATACATTTTATACCTTTTGAATTTTAATAAGTCTTTTCTATTTAGTTACTTGTTGTAATATGTATAATAAAATTTTATAACTTTAAAAAAAATTATTTACAATCCATAAATTATTATAAGTTGATTATTAAATCAATAATCCACAATATAAAATTGAAAATTTAATGCATTTGACCCATTATAATTATTATAATAATTTTATAATAGAACTAAACAATTAGATTTTTAACTTGGAAAAATGACGGATGTTACATTTTTTCTAAAATGATTAGTTTTAAAAAATATTTAGTGGTGGAATGACATTGCTATGTATCTTTAATATGTAAAGCAAAATAATAAATTAACAACTAATCAATATAATGCATTAAAATAATGACAAAATAATGTAATATCTTATTGTGTTTTTTGATCGTCATTATGTTATCTTAAACTATATGAATTTTAAAAATACATTAGTGAAGTAACATCATTGTGTACTTCTAATTATGAAAACACAATGATAATTAATAACAGTTTATATAATCTATAAAAAATAATGATAAAAATAACATATTATGTTATCTTTAACGCTATAGGTTTTGAGAAATACGTTAGTGAAAGTATATCATTATGTACTTTTAATTGTAAAACACAATTATAGATAAAAAATTTATATAATATATAGAAACAATAACAAAAGTAACATAAAATTATCTAAAATAAAACACAATGATGAATATATATATATATATTATATATATATATATATAATATATATATATATATAACAAATGATGTACAATATATGACATAATAAACTGATAATTGACACAATAAACATATAAGACACAATGAGTTATCGTATTTAACATAATAACCAAAATATGATCCTTTTTAACATAATAGAAGACATGTGTTAAACACATAATAACCAAAATATGATCCTTTCAACAATTATTTATGAATCTATAATTAATAAAGAGAATTAAAACTTAATCTATCTATCTATTCTAATATAATAAAGTTTTGAGTTGTCATCTGTCACAATATTAGACATCTTGAATCTAATTTCACGCTTTTCTCTCATATTAAATATTACATTAACTACTAACTATATATTTTTTTCCTTTAATAGATTAGAATAGTTTTTGAAAATTAAGAAAGAGTTCTTTTTTTAAATATAATTTCTAAAAAAATAGTCGTTTGTATAACATAAATAATTTTTGTAAAATATCAAACTTTTTAAAAATAGTAAAATATTTAAAATCAGTGTTTTTAAAAATTAAATTTTTTATGAACTATAAAAATGTAAAATTAAAAGTTATAATAAGAATTTTTTAGAAAATGACATTTTTTAAAACGTTTTGATTTGGAACGAATTTTTTAAATTTTTATAGAAAAAATTTTTTTAACAAAATTTTAAAGAAAATAATATTATTGTTTTATTACTTATAGTTCTTATTTTACGTAATTTCAATCATATCATATTTTAAATTATCATATTGTTATTAATAAATTTTCATTATTAATTATTTAATATTTATTTATTCAACTCGTGTAATACACGTAGTATTAACCTAGTATATAATAAACAAGTAAATGTCACAGAGGCATAATTTTGTGAACCACTATTATTTTTCCAGCTCTTATCTCATTAGTAAAGAATATGCATAAATTAAATTGTAATTTTTACTTAAATTAAATCTACATTCAAAATTAATATTAAGTTTATATATATATATAATATATATATATATATATATATATATATATATATATATATATATATATATATATCAAATTTATAATTTAACTTATATTTCTTACATATTTATTTCTAATTATTGAATATTTTCACGTTTTATACACAAGTTTTTATACTTATTTTCTAATAAACACGTAAACTAATACAAAGTATAACTTACACGTTTTTACAATCAAATCAAGTCATTTGTGCACACCATGGGAATGGTTAGAGATCAGAGGTTGTGTTTAGCTTGACAAAGATTCTATAATATTGACAAGAAAGAGATTGTTGTGGTTTAATGGTTGTGAAAGAAAAATTCATCATCTTTGTATCTTTTTTTTAACAAAAGATCCGCAAAATGAATGTTTTTGAGCAATCTTGTGCATCAAAAAAACCATCTATATTCTTGGAACTGTCATGATCCGACCATAACAAGGATAATGTATTCGTTAACGACTCGTTTTAATATGATTTATCATTTTACTTCAAATGCTACCAAAATTACTTTAAACGCTACCAAATTTATAAGATTTTCTTGTTTATCTATATTGTATGTGTTTATAGCATATACAAATTCAAACGTCTTAATTCCCGAGTTCCTTTAGCTTCCATATGATTGAAATTTAGATACGAAAAAGTATCCAAAAGGTTGGCAGTTTGAGTGAATTGAATCAAGATTTTTCCATAGACAAATATCTTTCAAAATATCTAATTTTAGGTTTTCTTTGGATAAAATAGCATTTTTTAACGAACTTAATGTTCTTTTTGATACCAAACCGATGAGAAATGTTTCTTTTTTACGTTTTCTTTTGGAAAGTAAGTTTTAGTTATGCGTATGTTTTATAAATATCTACTCTTTTCCAATGGATAGACAACAATAAGTTACCAACAAGTTTAGAAGTAGAAAAAGTAGAAAGAAAGTTCAGTAATGTACCTCGAGCGTGTATAATCTAAACCTTTTTGAAAAGATATTAGGCTAGAATAGTCCCAAAGTGTGTCGTTTTCTACATTTGAATCTCATTTAGGGTTTTCTTTATTGTTGAATGAAAATAACGTTTTAAAAAGATAATTGTAGATAAAGTTTGAACAAAGTTGTATGTGTATGCTCGAAAGATGGATGGAAGCATGCTAAAGATAGAGGAGGTGTGGCGACATCGAGTCAGTTTCATGATCTGAAGCCTAACAAAATAAACTTTAAGTATGTTAAACATACATGGAAATCATTAAAATCATTAGATATTATGTTGTCACCAAATTGAGTGGAAAGTAGATTTATATGAGAACGAGTGAGAGAGATGTAGGATTGTTACGGATAACAAGTTAAATTGGCGTTTGAGGCTACAATTAATAATTGATGTGTCGTGATAGCAAACTTTTTTTAAAGAATTTACGATTGATATCTACTTAAATAATAAAGATATTTTCTCTATTTTTTGACTTGCAACTCATTTTAGATGATAAGAGTCTACGGTGATCGTATTTATAAAAGTCTAGAGGGAAATAATTTTCTTTTACTTATTTTACATATTTATGTCCTTATAGGGTTATAAATAGATAAAAATAAAATTTTGTATTGACATTAAACGATCGTATGAGGTTTCTTATAATGATCAGAATAATATATACCTTCATTAAAACATGTTTATTATTTATTTTCTATGATGTGCCAACAAATACCTTAATGTGACATGATACGGCATCTCAATGACTAATGATGTAGAATCAGATAATGATTTCCTCAAAAGTATTACATATATTTTTATTTTATACGATTGTGATTAATTAATTTGTGACCTAAACATGATAATAACAGCCACGACTAAATAGTAATCTTATTACATTTTTATGGAAGGCGAATTATAATTTACAATCTTCAATAACACGGAAACGTACAACATGAAATGCATAAACAGCACGTATGGCCCCTTGCTATTTATGTTTGTATATTTTTTTAAAAAATTTCAATTTCATCATTATCTTCTTATTATAATATAATAAAATTATAATATAATAAATGGGTAACTAAGGATTACACATGACATAAAATGTTAACTAGTGATGTCACATGGTAACACTACATTCACTTTTAACAAAAATTTCCGTTTATCTCTCCTATTAAATAACCCAATTAATTACTAATTATATTATTTAATTCTATTTTTAAATTATAAGCTATTTTTAAAAATATTAAAAATAAATCTTTTTATTAATGTTTGTTTCTAGAGAAACAAATTTTCTAAAAAAGAAAATTTTCTAGAACTTTTTTAAAACATGAAATATTTTAAAAATGACATTTTCTTTAAATGTGTTCTATTTTTAAACGAAATGTTTGATTTATTTTTTAGTAAAAACATAGAAAGTATAAAAACAAATTTTTAAAAAGTTGATATCATTGTTTTATTACTTATAGTATTACTCATACATAATTTAAATCATATATTATTTAATAATTAATAAAATCTTATTATATATAATATTTATTTATTAAACTCATGTAATACACGGGTTCATTAAATCTAGTATTATAATGTACAACTTTAACCTGTTTAGTTTCCTAGTAATTTGATTTTTCTTTAATAGATTTCATTTATTAACTTTTCTAAAAGAAATATTATTACACCATTGTCTGTAATTCTTCTCCTCAACATGTTGGTATAAGTTTTGTCAGATATAGAGTTGTATTTCAAATAATTTTTTTTAGTCGTGGTTATATCTAATGCCACTAACATATTGACATCGTGGCGAACAGAATTGACATTGACCAAAAAACATAAACGCAAAACTAAATTTTTCGAGTTACATCATGTAGAGTAGGGTTAGTACAAAAAGTTCACGGCTTGAAGTTTGCTCAAAGTTCATTCGAGAAAAACTCAAAAAAAACGCAGCTCGAGAAAAGCCCGTATCTAAGCGAGCCGGCTCGGCTCGGCTTGAATTCTAAACGAGCCGAACCCGAGCCAAGGTTAGCTCGGTTCAAGCTTGACTCGTAGCTCGGCTCATGACCTTGTGCATACATATAGTATAATAATTATTATTATTATTATTATTATTTTATTATTATAATTATCATTATTATATTAGGATTTTAAAATTAGTTTTTAAATCGATCTGGCTCGAGGTTTTTCTTAGCCAAACTCGAGCTAGTGTTTCTAGCTTGTTAAAAATTTTGAGCTCGAGTCGAGCTGTCTCGATAAGTTTCGAGCTCGAACCCATCTTGACTCGGCCCGACTCGTTTACAACCCTAACCCTAATACAGAGTACCAATATCGTAATGAAATGCCTTGTTTTTAGAATAATTTATTTTTTTTTGGTGTCGTATATTATTATCATCAAAACCGTTGTCAATTTTCTTTTATGGTTTTCAATCAATGTAACAAAGTTAACATTTTTTTTCAAATATAATGGTTTATAAAATTTTATGTATACTTATTCCTATCTTCATTTCAATATAAATATTTTTGAAAAGTTAACCACAACACTGAGGCAACGTATAAATTTAAATTTTTGTTACAATATTACCATCGTATTGTAGTTTTCTTTTGATGCCTTTTTTATTCTTGTTTTTCATTTAAAATTTTTTACATAAACAATTTGACGTTTTTTCGTATTTTCTTTTTTTCTTGTTTTCTTTATTATTTTTATGTTATTTATTCATTCATAAGTATCATCGTGAGTAAAATAAAATGTGAATTAAATGCAAATCAATTATGCTTCCGTTACTAGGATTGTTTTTGAAGATAAATATGAAAGTTTGAATTATTATTATTAAATAAAAATAAAATTTTTATCAAAGTCAGGATTCTCGTTGTTGATTGTTGAATATAACGTCTTCGGAGTAAGATATCGATGCTTAATCTAATGCATCCTCTTCTAGATCTGTTCATATTTTATTTTATTTTATCTATGACATCTCTTTCTCATATTCTTGGTTTTCTTATGTGGGTAGCACAAATTACTCACTTGAATAAAGTTGGTAATGTTAGGTTAAGGGCAATCTTCAAAGTTGATAGTTGATTGGTTTTGTGTTAATTAAAAATCATTGTATGACGTTTATTGAATATGTTGTGACAATAGAAAATTCTTTAACTGACTGTGTTGAGATACTTGATGTTAAAATTATGGATTATATGATTGGTTAAATTGAGGTAGCGACAATTGAATCATTCATGTTGTGACAGTTATTGTCGTAGCGGTTATCGTTATTATGTTTGTTTGCAAGGCTTTTGGTATCCTGGTAGGGTTTTTTTTTTCGAGATAATGTTTCTATTATGATATATATTGATATAGTAGTATATTTATTGGGTAAAACTGTAAAAGTTAATAAATTTTATATGTAATGGTAAAGCAACGTTTCAGTGGGCTGGCCCAATGAAATCCTCGATATTGAGGTTCAAATGCTACAACGTAAATTTGAGAGCAGTTAACAAACAAAAATATATTAAAAGAAAAACCAACTTTTAACAAGAAATGAAAATCATATTCAAATCAAACATGACAAAAGATTAACTAAAAACAAACGACATCTTGTAAAAGATAAAATCTTGTTACAAACAAAAATATCAATAAGAAAACTTACAAATAATAAGAAAACTTACAAATGACAAGCGTCGGATATGCATACACTAAATGATAAGCGCTATCATACGCCGTGTACTCACCAATGAATACTCTAAAAGGCTGTTTATTTCAACCTTTTAATGATTTAGATTTTCAAATGATTAAGACTGTTTGTTTCGCGAACAAATGTTTGAATGGTTCAGACATTTGCCTCTGCATGTTTAAACATTATACTAATGCTGAATGGTTAAGAGGTTTAATGCTGAATGGTTAAGACCTTTTATTTGAATTGATCAAACATTAGTTTTTGAATAGTTAAACCATATATTAACTCTTAATGGTTTAACACTTAATCAATCAGAAATTATCAAAAAACCACTAAGTATAATAAGTAATGCATGTAATGTAATCATTAACACATACCTTATACTAAAAAATACACTTATAGTGTAATCATATGTACATAAGCTAAAATATAGCTGGTAACAAATGTAATGTAATCACAAGTTCATATACTAAAGTATAATTAGTAACAACTATAATGTGCTCACCAATTTAAGAGTATAGTATCTTAATCTATAATATTTAGCACTAGGTTTCAATCCAACATTTGATTTAAACTATCTATAAATGTCTATAAATGTCTCCCAACAACTTATGGATGATAAATTCTTACAAGAACTACTCAATAATTAGAAAAAAAAAATCATGTGTTGGAAGTATAATTAGTAACACATGCACGATAATTATTAATACATACACTAAATTAAGAATTCATATATGGTATAATCATATAGGTGTATACTAAAGTGTGGTCAGTAAAATATGTCATGTAATCACAATGCATACAATATGTTGTTAATGTTTCATTTCTTTCACGAGAAAAGTCATAGAGTGAGTTTCCTATATTATGTGAGTTTCCACATAACACATGTAATGCTTAATGAGATTTATGATTTATGTGAGTTTACTTTTCTACATCATTTCACTGCCTTAAATGGTGGTGTACTATTTTTAATTTTCGATCGGTCGGTTTTGAAATGTTCAAACCGTAAATAACATTTCGAGTTATGATTTATAGGGAGAGCATAAAGTCGGGAATCTCGAAAAAAACCGATACCCATACTTATTAATACCCGACACCCGATCCCGGTTTATATTAAAGCATAGGTTATCGGTTAGCATATTAATGGATTATCGGTTTCGGTCTTGGGCTCGGAGAATTGTTGTAAGGTACCCGATCAATTCAAGGCCCGACCGACTTAATAAAAAAACTTTTAAAAAATTGGCAGCCCCCTTCATATACATTACCGTTGATATATTCTTTCAAGTTTCAAATGAAAATTGTACCCATTCATCTTCAATCTTCAACATTTACGCTTGAGCAACATCGATTCACAATTTGGCTTCATCAATCGTTTCAACTATCAATGGTATATCATATTATAATAAGATTATGGTTTATCGTGTCTTAATGGAGTGATTATGAATGTACGACGTGGAAAAACTTACATATATTAATAGTAATGGTCAAAGATTAACACAGCCATGCACTACATGTATTAATAGTTTTTAATTTTTTCTCGGATTTTTATTTCAAATTTCTTTTTATTTTTATTATATAACCTCACATTTTTTACGCGTCTTTTCATCAAACAACTTGTGTACATCTAATACAAAGATACCATACCCTTAATTATCGGTCATCGGTATAACCTACATACCCGATACCCGATATTGCAAATACCCGGGTACCGATATATATCCTATAGGTACGATCTCGGAAATCATGTTCCTTCTTTTGAGGAATCGAATCGGGTCGGGTCAGAAATACCTGAACCATGCTCAAAACTAAACATTAAGTAATAGCTTAGTTTGGTTTGGTTATAAAAATCAACCGTTTCTGTTGCGGTTTTTTATAATCATTATAAAAAATCATTACTAACAATTTGACTGAAAACCGTCAAAACCAGTCCGTGAATACCCACCATTACGTTTACCGCCCTATACTTCCGTATATCATGTTCATGGCCCTCTACAATCGTATATCATCAAATCAAATCACATTCCGAGAAACTGTTAAGTAAAATAGAGGGTGTATGTATAACCACTCCTAAAATTAAAACCATCGTGTGTCATATCATCATAACAATTTTTTACCACTTAAACTGTTCACAACGTTAAAAGGCGTCGTCCCCACAAATAATTTTAGTCAGCATACCATATCAGTTTTTCACTAACTTTCATCTATCATTTCCACAATTAACATTTACCCCAACACCATCTTTCTCACAAACAATCATTAAAAAACAGAGCAACACAAATTTTTGTGACGTGAGCCCCACAAAATGCATCCATAGAGCGCCCTTTGCAAAGGGCGGGTGAAGGACGGATAGGTCTGCACAACGCAACCCTTCCGAAGGCAGCACGAGCGGGGCTAAGGGCAGGGCGTTATGGATAGTCTTAAAAAAGTTATATAATTTCATAAATACCGAAAACACTTTGTCATTGCAACTATCTATTTCATATGTTACAAGAATGAGCACATTTGTATATAACTATTAGGCTATTACATCATGACATAACCACAAAAAGAATTGCATTCACCACATAGTGGTTTGTCAAGACTAGCATTTGAATCCAACACATATAGGAATAGTTCTTACAATATCTTTTTTAGCCTTACAATGATCTCGAAGACGGTCTTCATCGACCGTTCCAAACCCCGTAAGGTTCACCCCGAACGCTTCCATTCGACGTATGTCTCGTGGTATTGGTGACTGCCACAGCCCGTCCCACCATCCGGGAGGAAGGACCGGGGTGAGTGCACACTGGTTCGGCTGGCTGTGACAGCTTAACGGGCCTGCAAATCGGTTCCAAACATGACCCCACCCGACTTGATTCTGTAACCCTTCGCGCAAAAGATTGTTTTGAAAACTGCTGATGAATGAGAAATTCACAGGACCGCCATGATCTTCATCTGAAATGTACACGAAACACGTTAACATTTTGAAAAACTCAAGAAACAGAAAGGAAAAAAGTGTTCGTTGGTCAACCCAAACCCGGCCCGTTTTGACCCGTTCTCAAAATGGCGGATTTGATTACCAAGTTGATAACTTGCGGCTAGTGCTGCGATAAGTTGTGCATAAGTGGTCCCTACACGTCTGTGGGCCCCTGTAACGACAGCGTGTGTAGCCCGCGAGGCTAAAAAAAAGTCAACAAAAGCAACCCACCGAGGCGCGGGCCCCCAGTCTTTCGCTCTAAAGCCGACATTTGCAGCTGCAGCAACGCTGCCACCCGAAATGTTTCCTTTAAACTTCTTGTACTCAAAATGAAGAACCTAATCATACATCATTCAATATTTATAATGAAAAACGAACTAAACATCAAAGAATTTAGGGGTTTTGAATTTATATCGTCTGAATGATAAAAATGTACCTCCGTAAACTCGAGAAGTTTTGGCATGAGGTCCTTAACGAGGGATGGTGTGTCCGAGATCAATACAACACGGGGTTGAGAGATTCCTGCAATGGTGGTTTTGATGCAATTCAAAACCGCATTGACGGCCCTAACAGACCTATACGTATGAAGAATAAAACCGTTACACAACACAAAGACTGAATCCACATTTCGGTGAACCACTCGTCATTATCAATATACTCACTTGAATTCAAGAAAATGAACAAGATTGCCTCAAAATGTATATGGTGAAAGTTAATCCCAAGGTGTCAATTGGGTCGGGTCAAAACTGGGTGGTTTGACCTCAAAAATCTATATTGAAGTAATATTATATATTTAAATCAATCACTATCATTATCATTATCATTGTTATTGTCATTAACATGAATCTAAAGCGTGTAAATTATTCAAGTACCTATTCATGAGCATGCGCATATGCACCGAAAGATGAGGATCACGACCTCCATTGATAACCCAATCAACGATTTTTTGAACATCAGATGAGGGTGATATTATCACTCTTAGCAGCTCGCCTATTACATTCGGTCTAGAACGAAGAACTTCAGTGTCGCCAAATAACACAGAAGCCGATGTCCTCATTTCGGCATGTATATTCTTTATGAAAAACTGAGCAGCCACAGCATCTGTGGTACCTTTAAACCTGTACGACACGTTATAAAATCACTAAAATCATCGGTTTATATCCAGTTATGATATAACCTGTTTATCCAAACACTAAAAGCCAACAACCAAGGGTTTAAAATTAATAATAATAAATTTAAACGCGCATCTAAACACCTAAGTATCACGCGTGATATTTTTTCATTCAATCATGAAGAATAGTATTACCATATGATCGGGTGCTTCCACTTTCTCCAGTTGCTGCAAAGAACATTTGTCTCCGAAGGCTTCTCAAAGTCGTCAACTCTCATGATAAGATGTCGCCCAAACTTTCCTACACAATCGTTCTTTTTCCATAAATGTTTCACTTCTCTTAAAGTAAATGTGAAGTTGGCATACGTTATATAGTCCCCGAACGGATACTTGCCCCTGATAAACACGAATATAGTAAGCATCGGTTTTTTCATTTTGAAAACTATGCACTTAGAGGTGGCAGTTTCAACCCAATTATGAACGGGCCAACTGGGCAAATTTAGATGATAAACAAAATGGGAACGGGTTGAACAAAGCGGGTCGAAAATCACACAAACTATATTGGAACTTGGAAGTGTCATAATTCATTTTATTTCTAACTACATTATCTTTATAAACTAAACTAAACGAGAAAAAGTATTATGTAACCCAACCCGACCCGACCCGTTTTGACTAGTTATAAAAAGATTACATTTTTAAACTTATTTACCAACCCAAACACCATTTGCCACCTCTAGAGTTTGTTATAGTTAAAGATTAAGAAAAAGAAAGAACCAATATGCCTCGTTTGACCAATAATCAGCGAACGATTTAGCATGATGCTCAGCGCCGCAGCTGTTAAGATCTTGTACATTTCGTTCCCGAAACCAGCTTCTGAACTTTTGCCCATTACAAAATTTTGCCTGCAGAACTGGTCTGGAGGCAGCGAACGAACCCGTGATGCTCCTGTAAAAGATTAAGTTGAATACCACATAATATTATCAATATCAATTCCAAAACATAAGCTGGAAACATATTAAGATTCTTGTTCTCAATCTTTTGTATGTGTATGTGTATGTTTAAGTGTAACTATCCGTGTTAAAAGGGTCGTGCTTGCAGGTTGACTGGTCGATCCCGAACACGACACCAACCAGGACACGTCTGGACACAAACATGATCCGTTTAACCCAAAATTTTATATTATTATGTGTTGCATATTAGGCCTCTTAGATTAAAATACAACTAAAAATACAAATGTATATAGAATAATTATGTTTAAGCTATAAAACCTCATATTAACTTCTCTTTTAGCTTCAAACTTCAAACATAAAATACTCAATCAACTGAATTATCAAGATCTTCACAGTTCAAGATTCGAACTTCAAGATTCACTCAAATAAACACACTAATCCCACCATTATCAAGATCTTCACACTTCAAGATTCACTCAAACACCACAAAACACATACAACTCACATATTACAACAAACCTTCATACACAACAAAAGAACCCAATTTCATACAATCATACTATAACTAACAGATCAACATCAATAATTCATGATTTGGCTTTGACCCAAAAAATAAAACCGAATCAAGATCAAACATTTACCTTGAATCTCGAAATGGTCTCTAATCAATCTACGAACTCTCAAGCTTTCTCTCCACGAATCACCACCTCCAAACGGATCAACAACTTCATTCCCCATATCCTCCACCGTCGCACAAGTAATCGCACGTTTCGCCGTCGTAGTGTTCAGATCTTGCGGCGGCGGAACGGTGGCTCCGGCGGGGAGATCGTCGCCGGAGAAGATGGTGAGAAGCAATAGGCCCAAAAGGGTGAAGATTAAACATGAAAAGATCAAAGTTTTTGGTGAGATTAGTGGGGTTTGGTGTCTTCTTGATCTCATTCTTGAACAGGGGAAGTTGAAGAAATCAATGGGGTTTGTGAGAATGATTTAGATTTATGGGATTTTGAAATTGGAGTAAATTGTGTTGGAATCTAGTGATTTTGGAGTTAGATTTGAATGATTGTGATACCAATGAATAAGGGTATGGTGTTCGAGGTTGTCGTCTGTGTGAATGAGTGACAGTGTGAACGAATGTCGATGACGTGAGTCGGTGTGTGTGTTTTGTGTTAATGGGCCGGCCCATAAAGGCTCATAACGATATAGAATATTTGTAATGGTTTATTTTTTGCTAAAATGCGACATATGTTTAGAAATCTATTAAAATCATTTTAAATTAAGTGCAGTGGGTTTAAATTATATATAACTAAAAATGAAAAAAAATCATTCATCTTTTTTAATGTCTATTATGGTTTTTTGCTATAAATAAGTTGAAACTTCTTTTAACTAGGACGTGATTTAACACTTCAATTTTGTTCACATTAGCAACTTTAGAAGCTCCTGTGGGGACCATTATGTCTAGTCTTAGCAGCTTGATTTAGGGTTTGATTGTTTTTTTAAACAGCATCTTGCTTCTTCATCAGCTGGGGATCTTTTGATATCGATATTGAGATTACCAGCATAATTATGTTAGAAAACGTTTATATGATCCATAGTTAGATCATGCATCAGTCGTTTTTGTATAGTTTAATTTTTTTTATTAGTTGAGATTTATGAATGATCGTGATTTGGGCGTTGGCCATGTTCTTTTTGTCAATCAAGTTTTCCTCTCATATGTTATATATTCTTGTTAAATGATTACGTTCTTTTGTAGTTATCATCCCCAAGTGGGTATCTCTTTTAGGAGTGGTAAATTGTCGGCTTAACGTTTTATTCTGCTATGAATTGTTTTTCTCTTTATGTTTTAAAAGAACCAAACCGAATTGAAAACATGTCTTACTAGACCAAATTTAACATGTTAAACCACCTAACACCGAATTCACATTCGAATAACTAAACTAAAGATTTTGTGAAACTAATAACCGAAATCGAATGCCAATCCCGTTTGATTTTTCAGTTACAATACGTTTAGGTTTTCAAGGGTTTTTTTTTGCTTTTTAGAACGCCACAAAACTCTTTGAATCATCTACCTAATCACTTCCAATTAGAGGATTGGATGGTACTCCGACTCTTTAATCAGATAATTTAAGACTATATGTAGTGATTTTGGCTGAATTTTTAGTTTAAACAGTGTCAAATAGGAAGAAAAAAAGTTAACTAAAGCCCCATTCGAATAAAGTGTAGTGATTTTGGTTAAGCTTAATCATTAACGAAACCCATTATTAGTCAAATTCATAAAGGTGCTTATTTTTCATGGCCTTAAGGGTTTGACGATGAATTGAGCCCTCTTTTAAACTACAAGTAGTGGCTTTAGTGCTACATTAGTTTTCATATCTTCATTTTGAAGCCCCTGTTTTTTGTCCACAACATGTAGTCTAAGAGAGAAAAAAAACATATGATTTTTTATTCTAAAAAGATACCAGAAGAACATATATAAAAGGGAAAATTTCACAGAATAGTAACCAAGTTTTAAAAGTGTTCTAATTTAGTCACTCAGACATATTTTTCTCAAATTGAACCTCCAAACGATCAAATCGAATCATTACCAAATTTATTATGACAAGAAAGTAATGATGGAAAAGACATTGGAGTTAGAATTTTCAATATATAAAATTATATTAAAAAATAAAAAAACATGTTAATTATGAAAAAAATAAAAAAGTGTCTAAAATTTACGTCAACGTTCTATATCAGCATCAAAAGATAGAAAAAAATATTTTCTAACTGAATCAAAAAGTATAACATGTTAAAAAATATGTTATGACTTTTAGTTTATATAAAATATAAAAATAAATGATCTAACTTGAACACTTTTAAAACTTGAGTTATTTAATTGGAACATTTTTTAAAGTTGGTTACTATTTTACAAAGTTACCCCTATATAAAATCATACTAAATACCATGTTTATATACTCGGGAACCATCAATGTCTAAGTTAAAGCGTCAATCTTCTTTAAATAGTTACTAAATTGGTGGTTTTTACTATTTGTAATTAGTTAGTTACATTAACGATAACTAATAGAAGGTATTCAAAACATGAAAAAATATATTTTTAGGTTCAAGTATCATATGGAAAAAAATCTCAGGGTTAAAGCAAATGTTTTTTCAGTTGTGAGTTTCTTTCAAAGGGGGTTGGGGTGTGATCTCGAATAAAAAATAAATAGATGGACCTGATTAAGATAACACTTATCTTACGAAGCAGAATCATACATTTGTCGTTCAAAAAAATTATACCAGTACTAACTTTTGTTAACAGAAACCGTCAACATAAATTTCACTAACGGTATATTAGTAGTAACTAAGACCAATTATGGCTAATCACACTTTCCAGTGATGACATATTGTTATTGATATTATTTACCATTAATGATTTACAGTACGGGTGTAAACGAGCTCAACCAAGCCAGAGCTCGATTAGTCTCGAGCTCGACTCGTTTATTGTTAAATTATTAAAAAAAATTATAATTAGTTTTATATTTTTAATAGTCAAACTTTTTATATATAACATAATATATATTATTTAATTATTTTTATTATAATAATATAATTTAAGTTTAGTAACACAAGCCATGATGTGAGCTCGACACAAGCCATGATGTGAGCTCGGGCTCGAGCTCGACTCGATTCGACTTCTTTCAAGTTGATCCCGAGTAGCTTGCGAGCCGGTTTAGTTCGTTTACTCCGGCTAGTGACTATAGATAATTAATTAGTTCCTGCAAAGAATTGATTTTCATG
Source organism: Flaveria trinervia (assembly GCA_025506515.1). Taxonomy (NCBI): domain Eukaryota; kingdom Viridiplantae; phylum Streptophyta; class Magnoliopsida; order Asterales; family Asteraceae; genus Flaveria; species Flaveria trinervia. The sequence goes on from CM046443.1 coordinate 5,131,006, forward strand.
TAATTTTCCTATCAACCGTGTAATAAGACAATTTCTAGTCGGTGAGACCTTGACCAAGGGTTGTGCTCCTAGGACGGTAGGACCCAACCTGGGCTGCTACCCACAAACCCGACCAAGGGATGCAACCCCCTTGTTATGTTGGAGCATGAAATAAAGAAAATCTTGGGGGATCATGTACTCCAAATTTCAAACTCAGGAATGAAAAGACAAATATTTAACCATTTTGTTGGTGACTCATGACTAGTGAGGATATATGAAAAAAAATTTTATTTTTTAAGATTTCAACCCATCCATTATGATAATTTTTCTAGTATTAAGACAATTGGGTTGTTGGGTGGTGAGTTTCCCTTGTAATTGTGGGGGAGTCGGGTCACAAGCGCTATCTGTGTTCACGGACGTGGGTGACATTTCACCACTGAGTTTACCCCGGTGGCCAGACTTAAAAATTATCCGTTAGCCGTTCAAAAAAGTATTAAGACAATAAAATACCAATTAGATGCAAATGGGTCCTCAAAATTAGTTAGCAGGCTAATCTTATTTATATCGAAAAGATTAGAAGTTTCTTTGGTAACCAATGGCTAAAAAGTGACTAATGCAAGGTTGGTGCATTTAACAACCAGATATCAATAATGTGTTTTGTGCATGTTAACCTTGATGAAGATTTCTGTGTATCCATTCTTTAGGGTTAAGATAGAACTTTACCACTTTGCGTTATTTAGAAGCTAAATGATTCCCTTTGATTTAAAATCGTCCGAGAGGCATTGGAATTGAAACTGGTAAGTAACATTGTCACTTTGGATAAAAACCAAGAAGCCAACGTTATCCAATCTTTGACCAAGAATACATGAGGCGTCACCCAAGCCCTGATATGTTTTGTTTGCATGTTTAGCGTCTATTAAAACCAAAAGTGTGACAAAATCATTGTTCAAAGCTACACATAATATACTAACAGTTACTATAGCTACCAAAATTTCACTTCTAATCATCTCATGTACATGTCTATCCCCCTACAAACTGAAAACTAGATATAACCTCTTCATGTTTACTTTCATGTCTCATTTTGGACCCTTAACTTTGCCATCACAAAATATGACACTTAAAAAGAGTCAATTCTATAACCGGACATATTGGAACGTGTAAGAATTGACTATCAATTGGTTCAGCAGACAACCGAGGAAACGGATAGATGATAACGAAACGTGTTGGCGTACTGAAACGAGATAGTGTGACCATTCACTAATGGTTTCCCGTTATTGACAAGGCAGTCGTCATAACGCAGGCGTTTAAAGAGGCGTGGGTTGATGAGGCGAGCGGAGCTAAACCAACCGCAGCTAAGGTGGATGCCGGAGATGTCACAGCCGGTGGTGCAAACGTTCATGATCTCGACGGTGTAGGTGGGGATGCCGCTGGGGAGGGGGTCTGTGGGACCCTGGTTGATGACAATGTCGGAGGTGGAACATTTGTCCCCCCAAATTCGGTTTGGTTGCACTTGTTGCGCTGCACAAAGTAAATACAGGCGACATAAGAGAGAGAGAGAATGAGTTTTTTTTGCTTTTCTTTACACCAAAAAGGCAAAATTAGTGAAAAGTCAACATTTTGCTTTGCAGTTTGAACAAAATGTTATGGTTTGCTGCTTTTGTCCATAGGCTATTTTAATGGGCTTTGTGTTATACTGACATTTACCTTTCTTTAGGGGAAATCTTTAAATAATCATACTAGAGGTACTTGAAAAAAGAAATGAAATGGCTTATGCTTTGTTACAATCATTTTCTTAAGAAACAGAACAAATTTTTTTTTTAAATTACAATGATAAATTTATATCCATAATTTAGTAAAAGTTTAACTAAAACAGTGTAAAGAGACAAATAGTCAGAGGGACAAATTTAACTAATGCGGTAAGGGGGTGTAATTGTTACAATCATTTTCTTAAGAAAAATGTGAGTTTGGCATCGAAGTTATATTCGGTAGAGAGAATGCAAAATAACCAGTCAAAATGTTCTAGCCTCATGAGTGAATAGTAAATTTAAAAATGAATTTTCTTAAAAGAGCATACCTTGTTTTTAACCTAAAACAAAATTCTATTTTTTTTCTTTAAAGCTAGTAAATATTTTTGTTGTCTCAAGAAAAGGAACAATAAATATAACGTGAGCAAACTTTTTAGATATCAAAAAATGTATTAAAAGCTTTTTCTAACTTAAAACAATAATATAACGTATTTACATGAGCAAACTTTTAATTATGCAATTTTCTTTTCTTTTTCTTTCTAAAAGAAAGAAAGTATGAGTGATTGATCTAGTCCTAAAAAGGTCTAAGATTCATTAGCTTTTGCATTAAATGTTCTCATAAATTGACCACCTATATCATTATATAGTGATAAATTACACTGTTATTATTATTTAATTTCAGTACATTGTCAACAGTTAAAAAATTAGGTATAAGAATTATATGAAATAAAAGATGTTTGATTAATGTTTACCAAGATGTGTTAAACTAAGATGTGTTTTTTTTAATTTTTTAACGGCAGTTAAGATGTGTTAAATACTGTTTGTGGGTTCAAATTTTTATGTTTTACTAAAAAATAATAGAATCAATCGTTAAAATAAATTATATGAAATGAAAGTACCAAGAAACCCACGAACAGAAAGACGAGCATACTTTTTTTCAATGTGGTACAATATTAATATCCAAATCAATCAGAAAACGATGATTAAGCAAAGATGACTTCTTTAAAAGTCTCCAATAAACGAGGTATAGATGCCTGGCTAGCTAACATGCGCGGGACACTAATGATACCTTTCACCGAAATATGCATATTTTCGATTATAATGCAAATCCCAAAAATGGTTTCATGAAAGACTCCCATGTTACATCTATATTTTTCATCTAAAATTTTAATGTTAGTTTGGTTCTCCGAGGGACTGAGTTACATTAAATGTTTATGCCCACGTAAAATCACAACCCAAAATGATCTTGCTAAGATTTGTTTCTCTTCTTTCACGAAAATGGTTATTTTGACAATGTTTTTTTTATTTCAAGTAAATAGTTATTTTTATCAACTTTTTAAAAGCTACTGATTGGTGAAGGATTAAATGGTCACATCCTGACTACAAAGCAAGATACAAAAACATTAATAGGTTAAGGCCATAACACATTTTTTCATAGATAGTCGTCTGGATCATCAACATTTTAAAAACACTTCAAATGGTCTTATGCTCACATTCGACATTGAAAAAAAAACATTACTAAGGCTATCTGTCAAAGTTTCATTGGTTAAAGATGCTAACCAGAAGTAAATACTTATAATTTAGGAATCCAAGTTACAAACACTGGTTGTATTGAAATTACAATAAATTATAGTTTACTTAACATAAACCGTAAGTAAACTGTCTTTACAATGTGTGCATGGTGTTCATACCTATATTTTTTAAGATAAAAAATGCTGATTTTTACAAATATGTTGAGTATGACGAACGCTTTTCATTGTGTTATACTTTTATAATCATTTCTAATGATGACACAAATAATTTTATAAAAAAATTGTCAAATTCATATCTATAAAGTGGTTGTTATGGTTTGCATGGGGGTGGTTATTAAATGGGGAACCGGAGGATGCTAAAAAACCAGTATGTAAAGAAATAACCAGTGGAATGAAGCATACGTGCACCACCACCCCATCAATACGGCAAAAACCGTACCTCACCACCAACATAACTGAGCAACGAGGCTCTGTGCCATTGCACCAGTGTGTGCAGTGCAGTGTTGCAGCGCTTAACCACATAAACATCACCGGTGAAGACCGACACATCGTCGATCCAACCCACAGATACCCTATTCTAATTCAAATACATTACTAATTTATCACCATCATTAATTGTTGTTAATTAAGTTATCATTAGTTTGATGATGATGGTTGATTGAAATTTTGGATGAAAATGTTAATGAAATATTGATGATTGATTAAGTTATTATTACCTTGATCTTGAAGAAGCTTGCGATGCAGCAGACCAGTGTTTCTCGTGCTGTTGTAAGTTGTACTCTTTGCAACAACATGTGTACTCATCAGCTCCGGCAATCTACCACTGAATCGCAACGTACCTGATGAGATCATGATTCATAAGATGAAATTAACATTAACAAATCGGTTGATCAATAAATGAAGTGTAAATCGATTCACGAACGATATGATGGAATCCTAATTGTTCATTTAATGAAGAAGACAAAATCATGGCCGACAGATTAGAAAACTGTTTCTGCAACGTAACACGATAATGGAAGCTTTAATGGCGAACATGATTGAACAATGAACATTGAACATTATTCATTGAACATCTAAGTTGAATTTAATGGAGGATAGATGAAGATATAATGACAGATTTGATAACGATTTAATGGTGAGTAAGATGATTACCACACCTGTAACGAACGCAACCACCACCAGCACCACCGTAACAAATGCGATTTGTGCTGTTAACGATAACGTCTTCTTCCTCAAACTCATCGGAACTTATAATTTAGCCGGAAATTGGACGTTTAGCATGTAGAACAGATGAATCCGTCGGTTAATATGATCTCCGATGATCGGAGCTAAACTCCGTCGACGAACTATATCGTAGATATAATCAACGTTATACAGATAGGCTGTACGATGATCAGATATTGAGAGTGATAATCGATCTTCGAATCTAGAGATCACCGGAGTGAAGAGATTGAAACGGCGACTGGTAGCTGTACTGCATCAACACGAGAATGATTTAATAATATTAATTAGTACACAGTAGGCGTAAACATCGAATCAATCACATTTCTGAGTATGAAAAAGCGAAACAAAAGTTCTACCGCCGAATCATGAAGCAGTTTTGACCAGTATTTACTCTTCGGTGTTTCACTTTATTCAATGGAAATATACAGCTTGTTCAACAAGTTTTACAAGTGAAATGTTTACACCAAAACAGAAGAAAACCGATAACTCTGATTACGTAACCAAATCGGAAAGTTTTTCCGACCGATTTTACTTCAATTTCCGGTAAGACCGTCGATTCTGATGATTTTATACAAAAAACGATTTGCATAACTCGATACAGAAATTCTCACGAGCTCAAGCGATACAGATGTTGACATAAATTGATAAAAACATTGAATCAAGGAGTGATCAGACCAAATTTACTTCAAATTCCTCCAAAACCACCGATTCCGACGAGTTTTTTGCAAAAAACGATTTGAATAAGCTCGCTCAAGCAGTGTAATGATGACATAAACTGATAAAAACATTAAATCAAGGAGTGATCAGACCAAATATATACTGCAAATGCCTATACAACCACCGATTCCGACGGATTTTTGCAAAAAACGATTTGAATAAGCTCGCTCAAGCAGTATAATGTTGACATAAACTGATAAAAGCATTAAATCAGGACTTATTGTGTAGAACATACATGAAACACCTCAATCCAATGCAACCTCATATTGTTGAGACAAAAACGTCATAGAAGCTCGTTTATGGCTAGATCGATGATACAAAAGGCTGAAAAACTTCTGATAATCGAAATAGATGCAAAATTGAAAGTTAATATATACCTTTGAATCTGGTGCTGAGAGAATGATCGAGAGACGATAATCAGCTCCGATAAGTGTGCATGTGAGCATAAATCTGTTGTATGTGCATCAATGTAGAGAGAGAAAGAATTAGGGTTTCAGAAAACCTGTGGTATAGTGGACGTGAGTTTTATTCTCTGTGCATACAAGGTGAGAGTTGTGTGTGAGGTGAGGTGATGTGAGTTGAGGGTTAACCATGGTTAAGTTGCACGAGTGAGGTAACTGTGGTTAGTAGGGGATTATTGTCACACGGGGGGAAATGTATTAATTGATTGGTAATTTTGCAAAGGGTGATTTGATGTTGTGATAGAAATGTGACAATATATGGGGGCGAATTTTGACGTAATTTTAAATGGATTTAATTATATAAATATTTATTAATTGTTTTTATTTTTTTTTGTATCTATTTCTATGTATAGAAAAATATAAATGAAATAAAAGAAATTGGATATATTAATAAAATATCCCTTTTAAATATGTGATTTTGGGTTAATCTTAAATGTTAAATAATTGGTTTAACTTGTAAGGGTACGCAATTCACTCTCTGCAAACGCCATCAGGTACCTTGGTTTGATTGGCAACACTGTTTTTATTTGAAATTTATAAATACTATCATTTTGTCTCATCGAACTGTTGAATGTGAGTGGAAGGAGCCAAATGAAATCGTTGCTTGGTATCGTATGAGCGTTAAAAAACTTAAGTTATTTTATTTGAAATTTATAAATACTATCATTTTATTAAATATTTTAAAACCAAACTTAACTTAATTTTTCTATCAAAAAAAAATAACGGATTCAAAAAAGCTAGGTTGTTCGAGCAAGAAAAATTCTAGAGGTAGTTATAGTATAAATACACCGAGACAACAACTGCTACAACCCAGTTTCAAGTACTGAATATGGTGGTTCAAGTTGCATTCGATTAGTTTGTTTATATAAGACAAGAAGAACACGACTTTGATCCTTTTGCACCCCGCTACGAAAAACCGATCTTTTCGTAACCCATTTCATGATGAAGAATGTCAACTCCTAATTTTATGATAATAAAACTGATGAAAAAATAAAGTAACACAACTTGTGGTTGAAGTTGAAGAACAAGAAGGTGTAGAAGACTAAGAGGAACAACAAGCGAGAAGAAATGAAAGTTCAAATCTCGTGCGACAACAACTCGTTTCCGTTCAATTGTTTCTTGTGAACCGAATCATGGCATCGAGCACCGCCATCGACAACACAAGAAACCAATGAGTTGCTACTCTAATCGTGTTCAATAAATCTATTCCTCTGACCTTGTTATTCTGTTAGCAATGTAACAATCCAAACCTCCTTAATATTATATGTATTACACATGTATTACACAGGTTGTACAACTACATCCATTGAACTATTTATAAATATGTTGGTTATAATCATTATTATTTTTGTAAATGAAGAAGATAACAAAATCGTTTTTTATTGTCAGGTGTGTGCTTTTTATTTCAATCTTTTCATATTTAATTAAATAAATATATGTATATGATTATAGGTGTTAATCTGTTTGGTATGTTTAATTGTATTTATGTGTCATACATAAAACCTAGGCATTTGGGTGTTCATTTTTGGATATTCAAAAATTTCGGATAGTGGATTTCACTATCCTAATCCGAAATTTCGGATTCGGATATTCGTTCGGATATCCAAATTTCAAAAAAATGTATTATTATAAAAATATAATAAATGTTATTGAAATTTATTTCATATATCTTAAGTTTTTATTAAAATATCCAAAATCTCTGAAAATATCCGAAATATTTAATTAATATTTAAATTTTTAAATTTTTATAAAAATATTTTGAATATTTCGGATATTTCAGATATCCGAAATATCCAAAAATTCTCAAAATCACTATCCGAATCCGAAATCCGAATTTTCAGATTCTGATATCCGAATTTTCGGATATTTCGAATTCGGTTTCGGATTCGGATATTTTTTAACACCCCTACTAGGCACATTGAGTCTGTAAGATTTGTTAGTTTTGTAGGGTTTATAAGTGTAGTTGTATGTTTTCAATCTCATTGTAGGCAACGAAACTTTCCCCATGTTCTCAAGAGGGCTAGTACTTTTTTTCCTCGTTTAGGTATCATAAGAACTTAACATAAACCTAACAAAAAAGTTACAAGGTTATTAGTAACATATGCTTTAAGATGGAGCTAGTAAGTAGATAAAAAGTTTTAACCAAATAATAACTTTAAACTAATAACCCATCTACCATGAACACATATCATAGTATTAATTTAATTTTGTTAAATATATAAATATCTATGTCAAGTGACCTATTTTTTACTTGTGACATAGGGCTCTAAAACCTACGAACGACATTGAATTGTTTTATTATGACCTAGTGTGCTTTTATGTAGCCAAAACAATCTACAAGACGATTCCAAAATAAATGTTTATCGTCTTTGACAACTAGATCAAGATAAACAAACAACATTAGCATATTTATGGGTTAACAAACCTAAGAATCTTTTCTTTTTACTAAATAAAAGTCAAACCATAAGCTCCTAGCTAGACAACGACCCTTATTTATATTATTTTTAACCTTGATTACTAAAAAAAGCATCCACTCAAACTGAGCTAGAATGACATACCATTCATAGTTAAAACAAAAACACACATTACCTTAACCAAGGGGTTGTTTGATTTGCTTCTAACCTGGTCAAATTGTCTGACCCACTGACCCGGTCAGACATTTTGTCCAATCAACGTGTTTGATTTTCACTTTTTCGCATCTGACCCGATCCGACACCACTGACCCGATCCGACACCACTGACCCATGCATATTTTTCCCCTTATCCAGTCAGTTTTGGAACAGGTCCTTACTCGATCAGCCCTTTTTGATCGAGACTTGAATTTCAAATATCCCCTAAGACTATATAATAAAGTAACTTAACAAAACAAACCTATTTTAGACTCTTTGTTATTCTCCCCCCTAAACTTTCACACATGACCACAATTATGATTAACTTCTAACAATAACCGGTCTTAATTCTAATATGAACCATCTTCTTGTTTAAATTATAGTTGGCTCATCATCCTCTTGATCTAAGTTGGTCTTCCGTGCTCTGGCTTTAGCCTTGGGTTTTCAAATGCAAAGTGTCCGAATTGTTCACATTAGTAACATTGGACCTATGACTTCTCTTGCCATCCTATTGTTTCCCGTTGATCATTTCTTATACCAGGCAATACTCTTTCTCTTTCCCAACTTTGGCCTCTACTACGACCTCTACCATCCCGGTTACTCCATGCACGACCTTCACGGCCATGTTGATGATAATCATTGTCATTTCTAGGTTCATCATTACGAGTTAGCAATATATTTCCTTGTATATCTTCAACTACATCTTGTAACTTTACTCGCTCCTTGTAAGCTTTAAATCGACCCACCACTTCTTAAAATGCCATATTCTCAATCTTCTAGTATTGCTCAATTGAACCAACTATTGGCAAATGTTCCTTTGTCATGGAATTTAAAAACTTGCTCACTACTATCTCATCATCAAACGAAGACCCAAGACTTTTATGCTTGGACTGTAGCCCACTTATCTTTTTGAAAATTCATCAGTAGTCTCTGTCTCGGTCATCCTTCGGCACTTCTAACTCATATCTAAGCGTGTGCAAACGAACCTTTTGAAACCTCTCGGCTCCCACATATTGATGTGTAATGCATCCCACATTCTTCTCATTTTGATACTTGAAGCAACACATCCTCCAATAGTGACTGATATATCAACACATTTCATCATGTACTTTCTTATATCATTAATTTCACTTCTTGCCATAGGTTTTATGGCCTCTTGTAAACCATGCACGCCTAAGATGGTCTCCATCATAATTGACCATGCAGTGTAGTTTGTTAGTGGTTAATTTTGGACACTCCAAAATCACATCGCTAGATTCTTGGGGTGGTACAATCACTACACCAACTGACTTTTCTCTTATCGTTTTTTACTGAACTACCTAATCACTCAAGTTTGTCAACACAAATCAGTCCATATTGGGTGATTACATGCACCTTAAGTCACTTTGTCTTATACCGACCAATTTAAGTAACTAGAATCACCTTTTTCCTAGATTGATCAACCACTAGTCTTCAAAACTACTTCACACGGCTTCTGTTCTATCTCAAACAACTTCTATCTTGTCTCCCTTGCTTGCAAATGTGTTATTGTCACACGAAAACTCTCACCTTTTATTTTTTCACCTATCTGGCTTTAAGCAACAACTGCAAAATTCTCATTTTGTGCCTTCACCACAAAGCTCCAGCAGCAAAAAACAGCAAACAATTTGTTAATGACTTCTTTTCCGAAACCAATGAATAGATTAGCCTAGATTTTGATAAGTCTTTCATAGATTGGTAGTCTTCTTCAACATGATAACACACCACACAGCCACAAAGGTTGTCCTAATTGTAACACCCGACCTCTCATACCACCAATATTGTCCGCTTTTTCCACAAGGAACTCACGGATTTGCCTTTGGTTGCCCGGGTGAAAACTTCCCAGTGAGATCACCCATCCATAGTCAATGCGCCCAAAACGCGTTGATAATATTAGAGACCAGACATTCTTATGAGTCAAGAATCTTTGCTGTCCACGGCCGATGTGAGATTTATATAGGGTATCACACTAACAACACTTTCACATCTCTTTTGTCTACGACCGATGTGAGATTTATATAGGGTGTCACACTAACATCACTTTCATAGTTCTCCATCCCTTCATTCAGACCCTCATAACCTTCACAATCGATCTATTACATATCAATTATTGTTTAAACCAATCACATGTTCTTTTCTTGTCTTTAACAACACTTCTATGATTTTTATTCACAAGACCGTAGCAACATTCTTAATTGTAGCTTTGATACCAATTGTTAGACAACTGGATCAAAAAAAACAAACATTTTGTGGATTAACATACCAACAACTCTCTTTCTTTTTATTACATAAAAACCACACCATAAACAACTATTAGATGATTGAAGTTTTGATACCACACCATAAACAACTATTAGAGAATTGCAGTTTTGATACCAATTGTTAGACAACTGTATCAAAAGAAACAAACAACATTTTTGTAGGTTAACACACCACCAACTCTTTTTTTATTAAATAAAAACCACACCGTAACTCCTAGACAATGACCCTTATTTATATTAATACTAACCTTAATTACTAAAAGAACTCCACTAAACACACCTTGAATGACAACCCATTCACAACCAATACACAAACACTAAATACCTTAAACAAAACTAAATTAAAACTTACTAAAAAAAAATCTTTTTAGACTCTTCTTTACAGTTCTCCCATTAGACTTCCATATATGACCACAATTATGATTAACTTATAACATGCCGTAAATATAAAAGTAGTTCATTACAAACAATAACAAAAGCGAAAATTCGTTAAATTTAATATGATAAACCCTTGTATTTATGATACATATCTACGTAACGATAGAGCCTCACATTCTAAATGCAAAAACTGGCAACAACACCAGCAGGCATTGAGATTATGAAACTTATAACATGAAAATGATTGCTAATATATATACAATTCTACTATCACAACCAACTAACTCTCAACCGATGTTTCAAGTTGCGTTTTGTTTATGAGTTTTTATCTTATCCAACTCTAACTGTTTCACCCGATCAACTAGCTCTTGGATGGTAGCAGTTGCCTCCTGCAAAAAGCAAAACATTTCAAGAACCAAGCAATGGATCAACCTAGATCCAAACTAATGATGATAAAATGGGTGGGTCAGGTATCGGGTCGAAATTAGATCATGTAGGTGTATTTTGGTTTATGTTGGGTCTGGCTGGCCCGAAGCACTTTTTGTTCACAAGTTCCTCAAGTTTTCTATAAACTTGTGTAAAATACGACCCATTTGACCTGTGGCCCATTTATAAACAAATATGTTGAAATTGCCACCTCTAACTAAAACAAAGATAAAGAATAAAACCTTCAACTTCTTTCTTAAAGCATTCTCCTCGATATCTCGCCTCTCTCTTTCGTCTGCATATATTTCGATTACACTTTCTTGCTCCTTCCTAAGATCCTCATACTTTTCCTTTACATCCGCAAGCTATTACAAATGACAAATATAACGAGTTCGAAGTAAATAGATGACTCCTTATGTAAGAATGAACAGATAATACAAATCATATAGCATACAATTTCAGGGTGCTTGGAAAATTCTCATCATTGAAGGAATTAAGAGGTTTAATGATGAAAAGATGATTATACAGAAAAGGTAGACATTTTGTAAAATTTTACACTTGGATACACGATATTTTTTGTTTTGTTAAGCATGCATAAATAAACCATCCAGGACTCAGATAATTTGACACACAAATAATAATAGTAGGAAGGTGCATTCTGTTTGCACTACTCTTTATATCTACATCAGTTATAAGACACTTGGCAGAACTTCTATGTTTTAGAACGGCGGCTAAGACACTTAGAATAGTGGTCAAATGCTATAAGCCATAAGAAAAAAGTTAATTTTTTTTAACGAATTACCTGAGCTTCAAGAGCCTTGCGTTCGTTTCTCTTTCTTTCTAAATCGCGAAGAAGATCACCTAAGATATCTTCATCTTTCCTTTCCAACCTAATGAAGATAAGAGCAAAAACAAAGTTGTTAATCAAATTATAGCCACTTTTGCAACAAAGTTTGGTTGTATGCGAGTATAACCAGAAAATTGTTCACATACTTCTCTTTTAACTTGCAGTTCTCTTCCAACAACTGATTTAAATCAGGTGTACTAGAGTTTATATGAGCAATCCCATTCTCACCAACAACTGGAAACTGCCAATGATAAGAAAATACATCCAATTTATACATAGGGTTATTGAAATGGTAATTACTTGTCATTCAGCAAGTCCATTCAGAGCATTTATCAAATGAAAATTTTTCATTCAGGACCAAGTCCTGACAGAGCCTGATGATAATTCAGTATAAAAATCATATTATTTTCTCGAACGTGTCGTGTAACCTCCAGAATAAAATGACAAACTTACCCTCGACTGAGTGCCTACAACCATTTGCGTAGTGTTTCCATTAGGAGAATAGTCTTGCACAGCTTCAGAATTTGCAGCATATGCTGAATGAGAAGCATCTTTTGGAGTAGATTTCTTAGCTGATTTTTCATTATGGGAATTGTCATATGTATGTCTTAAATTTCGGGTTGTTTGTAAGTCATCATCAGATATATTTTCAGTCAAATGCGTTGACTTTAGTGAACTTGGGCCTTCTCCAGAATTCCACTGGTGGTCATTTCCCTCTTCACCAATACCAGTGACCGGTCCAAGCTTCTGATGTTTGTTTGACGAATCATTTGGTGGTGTTGGTGCAGTTTTCTTCTTTTTAGAAGATGGTTCATGGGAATAGTAGGGAGAATATTCTAGAAGAACAAAATGATTAAGGGTATATTCAATAACCCGCCACCCCGAAAAGAAAATCTATTATTTAAACAAACAATCCCTTGAACTGAATTTAAAAACATCATGTACCTTTATCTTCCAGGCTCTTTAAATTGGCTCTTGGGGCATATCCAATTTTATGGCAGTAAGTACGCCTGAATCAAGAAGTGATTATATTTTGTTGGTTGCAAATCTAGATGTGGCAAATGGATATATATATTTTGTGTACTGATATGGTTTAGGCTTTTGTCAATGGATCGGATTGGATCATGAACAGGCCCTAACCCATACCCGGATAATTTTGAAAGATGGATCGGGACTCGACCCATTGACAGGCCTAGTTGAGTTGACCTAAAACATTTCAATTTCGTATATATAATCAACAGTCTGAACGTAATTACAATCCAATTTATAAAAGTAATAAATTGAACTTTCGAAAATACTGATTTCGGAGGGTTATTATAAGGTACCCTATCCCTATCACAAATAAACTTTGGCATCCAATCTTTTCGGTTGATCGGTGTGGATAAAAAACAACCTAAATCAACCCCTCCACAAGTAAATGGGTCAAAATTGTCACATGTACACGCATTATGGATGTGCATGAGCACATAGAGCATACCAGTATCTCTTTTGCATCTGAATAAGACGTGTTTCGAGTCTTGAAAGGACAATGGTGCGCTCAAACCCTTGTTTGTCATGAGCTGGTTCTATGAAATTAGCCTCCAAAACACCTGATCGACAGCAAAAATCCAAAAAAAAAAAAAACATTAGTTTAATAACATTCTTCGCTAACTAAATGTATTCACATAAAGCATCCACATCTTAAATGAAGAAACATGACCTATTACTCCACGACCATCACTTCCTGCAACATTCCAAAGTCTCCAAAATGGCTGTAAAATGAAAAGTGCTGTAACTCTATTTGATTAAAAGGAAAATCCTCATTTAACAAGTGGGAAGCTTGGCTCTACACATAATTGTTTGCCAACTGACCCTAATATTGTATTAAAGAAAGAGAAATCGAAACTTGAAATGCTTAGGAACTTAAAACTTCACATGTCATTGATAGAAGTGGGCAAATGGACGGGGTGAGTAATGGGTCAAAAGTCAAAAAAGGCTCAGGTTAAGCGGCTTGCCTTTAATGCAGGTACAGTTAGTTGTGTTGACCCCAAACCTCTAAAAAATAGTCAACTGTTAATTGTGATCACCAAAACTATGATATTACAATAATAATCCATTTTATAAATAAATAAAGGAATTAGGAGGTTGTAAGCTTGTAAGCATTAAAGATACACCTCCGATGAGGCGCTTCCAACCCATTTGACCCCCTTAGCTTTTTTATTTAACCCACTTGACATATTAGAGATAAACCATAAAATTGACCCACTGAGTAAATATCTCAATCATCACCATGTAAAACAAATTCAAACCTTAATAAGTCGATTTTTATGATAAACATTGTATCCTTGAACGTCGACATGAGCTTTTGCATCTTTGACGAACCCCATAGTAACAACTGCAACTATCTGTTAATCAAAACACTAGAGTGTGATTAAAAATATTAAAACAATTATAAGCAACAACCTAATTAAAGACATTACATTTGCGTCCCTAGAAAATTTATCAGCACAAGGCTGAGGACGATATGTAATCTCGGTCACCATCATCATGTTGTTTACAATATTATGATGCTGAACATCTTTTCCACGAAGAATGATCCGGAATCCAGGAGGAATTCTTAGATAAAGAATCGATGCGTAACTCTGAAAAAAGAAGGATAAAGGATGCATAACCAAACCATAATCACGAATTATACTAGTAATGAAGCCCAAAGGTTCATTATGCTAACAATTAACAGTTACGAAACTGGTCGAATGGGCCAAAAGTAGCCAAAGGTTATTTACATGCTTAGAACGTCTCCAATAATCCAGTGTATGCACCAAAGCATATAAACGGTGTACAATGTGGTGTAAACAAGTCTCTAACCACGACAGCAGATCTTCATAGTTCACGACTTTATATATATTTTTAAGTATTCACGTTAAAAAGTTAAAATTAATTCATACAAATGAAAATGAAACCTAGAAAGGCTTACTCTCAGTGAATGTCGATAGGTCAGATAATGTTTAGAGTTTGGGTAGTTATTGGCCATATCTACATTCCTTTCATCACGATTAACACCTCGAATTTGAATATCCTACAAGAAATGCATTAAATGTAAAATTATCTGACTTAACATAACCATGTAATAGTATATGAGGCATCTTAAAACAAACATCTTCATCGGCATCGAAATCAAGTTCCAACTGTCCTTGATCATCATGCCACAGATTGTAGATGATTATGCGAGTGCCCTGATCCTTTATATGATCAAACTACAAGATGAAAAGGTTCAAAAAGATTAATAATATATCAGCTCCAAATAAAATATGCCAAATCATGATGCAATATGGACTAAAACATAAAAATCAGTAAACAAATTATTTTACCTGTTTCAGGAGGTCTGCTTCACTTGAAAATGGAGACCATTGAACTACTGCCTCAACATTCCTATTCCAGTCACCAAGTGATGATCTTATAATTTTCTTCCATTCTCGACCATCTTTTTTGTAATCAAGCTTTTCAATTGCAATCAACAGAAACAAGATGCTTAATTTGCTATAAAGACAAATGAAAAATATTTAAAAACTACAGTTGGTAGATCAAAATGATTAATCAAATGAAGTCACAAAGAACTGATAATTGACGTGAGGTAGAATTAGACCTTCAGATTGCATTTAATTTCTGAGATTTTAGGTTGTAATCAATTTACCTTTCTTGAAACATAAACTGATACCACGTACTAATGTACTATGTATTATACGGGTTTAGGAGCATGAGACTAACTAGTTGGACATAGGAGGTAGTTAACATAAGTACCATGGGAACTACTATATCTTCCTTTCCAGTGCTTTGTAGAAATGTGTAGGACAGGAGTCCAATGCTCTGTGTAGACCTGAAAATCAAAAAAATTTAAATAAAATTTACTTTTTCTCGATGAGACATACCCTTGAAAGATGGTATTGAAATTCAGTTGAAAGAAAAAACATAAATGAAATGACAATATTGGGTTATATAAAATAACTTGTTGGAAGAAATGTACAGGTGGCAAAATGTGCAGGACAGGTTAGGTAACAGGTAAAATGAGTTTGGGTTGAAACCGGTCATCTTTTAGTATATGTTGAAAGGGACAGTTCATCTTTTAGTATATGTTGAAAGGGACAGTGTTGGGTTGACCCACAAACTCTTTTTGTACGCTAATTAATTTCTAAAATGAAGATGCACTGATTATTATTATTACAAAAACAATATTGTTACAAAAATAAATTGAAAAAAAAACTGATTTAAAAGGTTATGTCATTACAAAATGGACTCTGGGCAACTTTCAACCAACTCATTTGGGATAAAACACAACCCCAATCTACACATTCGTAAATGAATGGGTCAAGAATTGTCACATCTAGTCTACAAATAAATGTTTCACTTGAGATACAATTAAATTACCAACCCTTTTCCATCTTTTGCAGAGCAGCGAGTGAAAACAATAACATCAGCCCCAAGCCTCATAGTACTTGTCTTGAAACCGTTTCCATCTGTCAAATATATTGTTAATTAAATGTATTTAGTGTTAGCCCATTTTATAATATCTGTTATGACCCATGGGCCTTAGATTAGGGTTCCCCCCTCTATATATATAGAAGTTTTTTGTCATTGTAAGAAAATTAAGTTAAAAGGAATATTCAGTTCAATTAACATGGTATCAGAGCTACAAGGCTCCTGGTACAAACCCTAGCCACCACCTGATTTCCAGATCTGCCCGGCTCTCAATCCCGTTATCGAGAAACACTTATATCTCACCGCCACCACCATCAGCTGCAGAGACCCCCGATTAAGAAACCCTGAAAAAATCACCGCCGTCCGCCACCACACGCGCCCCCACGCGCCGCCTGAAAATCGCGGCTGTTCCCCACGCGCCGCCGCGTACCGGCGCGTGAGGCCACCTCCGGCCGCCGTCGCTGCTCCAGAAGCTTCAGAATCTCTGTCCCGATCGATACTTGTGATCTGTTTCCTGCTCCCACGCGTTTCTTTGTTCTGCTCTTAGATCCAACCTCACATTTTTCAGATCTGTTAACATTGGTAACATGGGTGATGAAAAGAAGACCGATTCAGCCACCCCAACTCAGATTGCTCCAGGTATCATTAATTACTCTGC
Source organism: Flaveria trinervia (assembly GCA_025506515.1). NCBI lineage: Eukaryota > Viridiplantae > Streptophyta > Magnoliopsida > Asterales > Asteraceae > Flaveria > Flaveria trinervia. The sequence goes on from CM046443.1 coordinate 5,148,313, forward strand.
TGTGTTACGGATTCCTGTTAAACTTGACTCTAAATGTTGGAGTTCGTGGAGTCTCTTTGTTGAAAGAGGACTTATAAGTGTTGGTAAAGAAGATCATTTGACCAAACCGCCTACGGATCCGATAACAAAGGAATGGCGCCTTGATGATAGTGGTATTCAAATGGCGTTGTGGAATGCCATGGAGCCACCGACTCTTGTTATTGCTCAAAACTTCAGTACTGTGAAAGAAATGTGGGAACATCTGTCATTGTCCTTTTCTGCCAAAGAATCCCTGTCGCATGCTTTTTCGGTGGTCCAAGCATACAGCAGAATTGAGCAAGGTGACTCCACTTTCACTGATTACTTTACCCGGTTCTCAAAACTTAGGGATGAATTACGTACTTTGTACCCACCGATCACTGATCTGAAAGCTCAGGAGGAGCGCAACAAGAAAATGGATATTATGGTGTTCATTGCAGGTCTATCATCCAAGTACTCTAGTGCTCGACCATTACTGTTGAGTAACTCTAGTGCTACCTCATCTGTGGCATCCACATATCACTTACTACGGGAAATGTATGGTCAGGATGCCACTACTCGGGACACTGACACTTCTGCTTTGCATACCAGTGCATCTGTTAGTAAAGGTATTGGTCGTGGTTCTAATTCAACCCAACGAAAAGGCAATGGTCGCGGTAATGGAATCACATGTCACTATTGTCACCACGAAGGTCACACGAAGTATAATTGCCCAAATCGCCCTCCTGGATCTCTACCACCTCCCCGACCCAAGGCACGACTAGCTACTGCTGATGATTCTTCTAATCCGGTTGGTTCTGCGACACCAACATACTCACTAAGCCAGGAGGAGTATAACCAGTTTCGACAGTTGCTGAGCCTTCAGTCACACACTACCAGTCCACATGCCAATTCGCCTCGTTCAGGTACATTCGCTAGTCTTAACTCATCTTGGATTGTTGATACTGGGGCTACTCATCACATGACTGGGCTACTCATCACATGACTGGGAATCAAGGTATATTGTCTAACCTACAAAATACCTCTCACCCTCCTGTTCGAATTGCTGATGGATCCTCATGCCCAGTTCGTGGTATCGGGTCTATTGGCAACTCGAAAGATCTTACACTTTCATCTGTATTGTTAGTACCCAAATTTCCTGATAACCTTTGTTCTGTAAGCCAACTCACCAAACAAAATAACTGTTGTGCAAAATTTTATCCCACTCACTGTGTTTTTCAGGAACTAGGGACGAACCGATTGATTGGCTATTGAATCAGGAGGCCTCTACCGTCTGTCTTTAATGTCACAACCTACCGCTAACATATGTGATTCCAGCATCAGGGAGGCTCACTGTCGGCTAGGCCATCCCTCTACAGCGGTTCTGAGGCAAATGAGACCGGATTTATCTGTTTCTTTTGAATTTCATTGTGAGTCATGTCAACTTGGTAAGCACACCAGGCGTTCTTATCCCCCAAAAGTGTCTAGTCGAGTCTGTAACCCGTTTGAACTTTTGCATTCTGATATTTGGGGACCTTCCCCCGTTAAGACTCCACTGGGTTTTGAGTATTTTGTTACATTTATTGATGATTATTCACGTACCACTTGGGTTTATTTATTAAAATCTCGTAGTGAATTAAATTCAATATTTCAAGAATTCCATTGTTATGTTCAAAATCAGTTTAACAAATCAATCAAAACCATCCGCACTGATAATGCAAAAGAATACATGTCTTATAAGTTATCCACATATCTTAAAACTCATGGTATAATCCACGAGACCTCGTGCGCGTATACATCCCAGCAAAATGGCGTTGCTGAACGCAAGAACCGCCATTTGTTGGAACTTACTCGCACAATCATGATTGACTCTCATGTTCCTAATCGTTTTTGGGGAGATGCAGTTCTCCCTGCAGCTTACTTGATTAACCGCATGCCTTCATCGGTTCTTCATGGTAAGACCCCGTTTTCTATCCTCTTCCCCACAGGCACTCCCTTTCCTCTCGCACCTAAAATTTTTGGGTGTGTAGCGTACGTTCATGATCATCGCCCGGGGACAACCAAACTTGACCCCCGGGCCATTCGTTGTGTTTTTCTTGGATACTCTCGCGTTCAGAAAGGGTATCGTTGTTACTGCCCCTCCCTTCGTCGTTACTTCACTAGTGCTGATGTCACTTTTCACGAGTCATGTCCTTACTTCCTTGAGTCCTCTGATTCTCTTGATTATTTGTTTCCTGATTCTAATCCTGACCCTGTTACACCAGAGTCCGTTACTGTTCCTATTATTCCTGTCCCTGTCTCCGCTAGTCCATCGGAGCCCCTGATCTCAGATTCCGTTCCTGTTTCATCTGGCCTACCGACAGAGAATCAACCATTGCAGTTCACATATGCCAGGCGACATAAACACATGACGACAACTCTTGATTCACAACCGGTCCATGACTCTGGTATGTCATCAGTTCCACATCCTAACAATACCACTGATATAATCTTACCTCATACTACCCCTTCTACATATGACCCACCTGGTGCCCCATATCCTGACACCCCCATCGCCTTCCGCAAAGAACCGAGACATCCCACCCGCTACCCTATTCAAAATTATGTTTCCTATACACATCTCTCACCTGAGTGTCATGCCTACACCACCACCATTGATTCTTACCCAATTCCCAAGAATGTGATGACAGCCCTAGCTCATCCAGGATGGCGAAAGGCTATGGAAGAGGAGATTGGGGCCCTTCGTGCCAATCATACGTGGGATCTTCAGCCGCTTCCACCTGGGAAGCGTCTTGTTGGTTGTCGGTGGTTATTTACAGTTAAACCAAACCCTGATGGACTGGCACCTCGATTGAAGGCCCGTTTAGTTGCTAAGGGTTATTCTCAGGCATATGGCATTGATTATGATGAGACTTTCTCTCCGGTTGCCAAAATGCCATCCGTTCGCATTTCCATTGCTCTTGCTGCCATTAATCATTGGCCGCTCCATCAACTTGATGTCAAGAACGCCTTTCTTCATGGTGTTCTTGAGGAGGTATATATGGAGCAGCCACCTGGGTATATTGTCAAGGAGGAGGCCTCAAAAGTATGCAGATTACGTCTTACGTCGTTCATTGTATGGTCTTAAGCAGTCTCCCAGAGCATGGTTTGGCCGGTTTTCTAATGTTATGGCTGAATTTGGGATGACTCGTAGTGCATATGACCATTCTGTATTTTTTAGACATCATCAGGGTCGGAGGATCATTCTGGTGGTTTATGTGGATGACATAATCATTACAGGAGATGACGAGGTTGGAATCACCAATCTTAAACAGTTTCTTCAGTCTCAGTTTCAGATTAAAGACCTCGGTCATCTCAGATACTTTCTTGGCATTGAGGTATCACGTTCACCACAAGGAATCCTTCTATCTCAACGGAAGTATGTTCTTGAAATGTTGTCTGAAAGTGGATTACTGGGGTGTAAACCAACAGACAGTCCGATGCTTCCTACAGGAAAGCTTCTTCCAGAAGATGGAAGTCCGATGAAGGATCCAGAACAATACAGACGGTTAGTAGGAAAACTTAACTACTTGACAGTTACTCGTCCAGATATCTCCTTTACTGTTAGTGTCTTAAGTCAGTTTATGGCCACCCCATATACCGGACACTGGGATGCAGCTCTTCGTGTTCTTCGATATCTTAAGAACGCACCAGGATTAGGGATCTTGTATTCTGATCAAGGCCACTGCCGGGTGGGTGCGTTTACTGAAGAAGGAGATGGACGAATATCCGGATTCTCAGATGCTGATTGGGCAGGCTGCCCTATTTCACGACGATCTACAACTGGATACTGTGTATTTGTTGGAGGAAACCTGGTATCGTGGAAGAGTAAGAAGCAACACACTGTATCTAGGTCAAGTGCTGAATCAGAATATAGAGCAATGGCAGATGTTACATCAGAGATGATTTGGGTTCGTCGTGTACTCAGAGAACTTGGGGTTGTTTCTAATGACTTGATGAGGTTATATTGTGATAGTCAATCGGCTATACACATAGCCAAGAATCAAGTATTTCATGAGAGGACTAAACACATTGAAGTTGATTGCCACCTTATCAGAGATCGTGTGACGGGCACTTAAGTTGATCCTCCATCCATTCAACAAATTCATGTCAAGACTGAATTTCAACTAGCAGACATCTTTACAAAACCTCTTCGGAAAACTCAAATTGACTTTATATGTAACAAGTTGGGCATGATAAACATCTATGCTCCAACTTGAGGAGTGTTAATTAAATGTATTTAGTGTTAGCCCATTTTATAATATCTGTTATGGCCCATGGGCCTTAGATTAGGGTTCCCCCCCTCTATATATAGAGGAGTTTTTTGTCATTGTAAGAAAATTAAGTTAAAAGGAATATTCAGTTCAATTAACATATATGAAACATGAAAATTAATAAATAGACGAGTACAATAATGTAGGCTTATTTTTAACCATTCCCCTAAAGTAAAACCTCTAAAACACAAAAAAGCTTTGCATTTTAATCAAATTTATGAGAATTTCACTTACATTGTCCAATAGTGTCTGCAACCTTGCTTTTCAAAGAATATCCAAGAGACATGCATTGTCTCATCTTATCTGGGTCCATCCCACCACCATTATCTATTATAAAATGTGGCCAGACTAGTTAGCACAGAGGACAATATAGTTTTTATAATCTTATATAATACGTAAATTATTTACATAATTCCAAAAGATGGACAAAAACTCTAAGGTTGACCCAATCTATTTGAACCGTTACTCAATCAGCCCATTTTGCCACCCATCAACATAAAAGCAAGAACGTCCTATCACTATAGCAGATCACTAGGCCACATACCTTCAATTACCAACATTTTATCTCCGTCTTTCTTGTTTCTTAGCATATCGATGTTGACATATGTAGCTCCATTGCAGACCTGAATATGTAAACACCAATTAGTGGAATTTAAGTTTAATAACAGAAGATGAGAAAATTGGAAAGTACCTCATCCAATGAATTGTCCAAAAGTTCTGCAAAAGCTACATGAGGAAACATACATACAAGTCCATGAGTGTACAAACTATGTACATAAATTAAAGACCAAATAGCCAATTTGAAGACTTATAATGGGTTAAGTAACATTTACCACCAAGAACCCATTTGTGGCTAGTTGCATTAGAGTGTAGAAACTTTGGATGAACCCTTACATGATCCATGCCACCTGTCATATGGAAGAAATGAGGCATAGGATTTTCTCAAGCAAATGTTGAAGTTTGTGTAAGTAGTTCAGTTAACATTAGTATTTGCAAAAATCATGAAAGTAACCATTTTTAAGAGTGTTTAATACTCATGTCAAGATAATTTCACACATATAGCCTGAAACACGAATCTTTGGTCTGCTATCTACTTTTACTCGTCTAAACCATACATAGTTTCATTGCATACACAACACGAATCGCTATGGCATGGTTCCCTATCACATTTGTCAGAAAAGGTCTAAACGAGTAAAAGTAGATTTTCTTTTTGAACAGTTGAACCTAAACTACTTCAATACACCATTAGTCAGGTTTGAACTCTGGTCTCCCTCGAAGAAGCAATAGCTTCTTACCACCCGGTGACCCGGATACAGCCCATGGGCTACGGTTGCAAGAGTAAAAGCAGATACACAAGTACACAACCCTTAGTTAAGTGTCTCATGGGTAAACAATTGATTTGTTTCCGACAATACTATTTTCATGGTTTTCTATTTGTCTTTTATCTCACACCTTTACCTTTTCTTTCTCATTATGTCTTGTTAGACACACTCACTACAAATCTAGCATAAACCCAAAATCCAACAAAGTTCCGTCAAAACCCCAATTAGGTAAAAAATCAAAAAAAGCATCAACATGATCAAATGATCATCAATGATTTCAATTTTGTTAACCTCTAAATCCCATTAAACCCAATTAATTAACCCTCATAATAACATCAACTCATACTACATTACCACTTACCAGAACATGTATCCCAATTACCATTCAAAACCTCTTCAAAATCACCAGCCTTCCAAAAATTCTTACAGCTCTGAACCACCGCACCACTCCCACGCGCCCCACGCGCCACCACATCCTTCGGCGGCAAAGGATCGAGAAAACCATCAGGAAAAACGACACCGTTTCCACATTTCACCCCATCATCACCACCATTCAAAACCCTAAGCCTCTTACTCTTACCAGCATTATCACCAACAGTAGAAGAATCATCGTCGGAACTGTCGAGATCAATCACCGGAGTCTCTAAATTTCTCTTCGTGTTAGTGGATTTACCATCGATGTTGCCCAATTGGTCTTTGATTTCTTGTTTAACACGAAATTGGCTCATGGTGGTGGATTCGGGTCGGGTTTCGAACTGCATGAGTTGTTAAAGAAGAAGATTGAAGTTGAATGTGGTATTGACTGATGGAGTGATGATCGCCGATCGAAACGGTGGAACTCCGGCGACTCGCCGTCTCCGGTGGTGGTTTCCGGTGGTGGTTTGGGTGGAGATCGTGGTTACGTGAGCAGTTGGTGATGGTTGTTGGTTGAATCGATGTGTGTCAACCTGAGAATATATGGGGAAAGTAACATACTGATTTTATGCATTAGAAAACAAAAAAAAAAACATAATAATAACACAAATCAAGAAAATGGTTGGGATTTAATGTTATGTTGGGATTTGTATGTTCGTTTTAAACTTATTATTAAGGGTGAAAACTGTTATTTTGGTTTTTAGGTTTTTCAAACTGTTAGAATTTTGGTTTTTTTTGTTTTTTGGTTTTCGGTTTTCGGTTTTTATTTTGGTTTTGGTTCGATTTTGATTTTTTCGGTTTTGTTTTTGGGCTTCAAGTTTTTTTAATTGGTCCAAAGCAATCTATTTAAGCTGGAAACTTTAAGTTTACATCAATTTGTTTATCATAAACATAATCTATATATTCATATAAATTACTTAACATTAAATAAAATTGCAACTAATATAACACAATAACAAAAAATTCAATAAAACAATTTAATCTACCAAACAAAAAATAAAAAGATTATTCTCAAAACCTAAATAATCTATCTATTTTAGATAGCAAAGGTTAAATAAGTAATTCATAGGCTATTCATGTTTATAAAATATATAAATACACCTTTAACTTTACAAGTTCGATTTTATGGTTTCGTTTCAGTTTTTTCGGTTTCTTTTACAAGCAAAACCGAACCGAAAAAATCGGTTTTTAAAAATCATCAAACCAAACCGTCGGTTTCTTATTGGTTTCGATATTTTTGGTTTGGTTGCGTCGGTTATTGCGGTTGCGGTTCGGTTATTTCGGTCTTTTGCTCACCCCTACTTATTATTCTAAGCAGAAGAATGTGTAAGGATTTATGATAAAGCATGGCTTTGAATATTCGATTGGGGTCTGATTGCAAGTAATTAAGAAAGCGTAAACAAGCTATACGGGGTTCAAGATGTTACCGTATGAATATGAGATTTAGAGGCGCCTATGATTTTCTTGAGGGTAACAATTGGAACGAATATCACTCGTTTTAGTGTTGTGTATGAAGTGTTGTTCAAACCTTTGTATTTATAGTGTTCCATTTAAAATCATAATTTTAATCTCTTATTGGGTTTAATTGATAAGCTCATAAAACTCCAAAAAGTCTTCGGGTTTTTATGAACCAACTTTTCATAATTAAAGAAATTCACATAATAGATAACGTACTAACAAACTCTTTTTTAATTTAGAAAGAAAAATATCTTTCTTATATGTAACATCTTCCATGATTATAATATTTCATATAAAAAAACAAATTGATCAAATCTTTTAGATAAAAGTAGAATTTAATCACACGAAGATCTTTGAAGATCAGTTTTGAAGATCTCACGAAGATGTAGGGAATTTAACAAAAAGTTAACAATGTTAATTAAAAATAGTTAAATGGATTCAAATGATAATTTTTATGATATATTTAGATGCAAATGATAAAATATAAAGTTTTGAACTCAAATTGCAATTTGCATAAACCTAATGGATGCAAAATACATTTAACTCATAAAGAAAAGTATAAGAACGCTAATAAAAAATAAATTGTGTGAGAGAGAGAAAGAGAGAGAGAGAAAGAGAGAGAGAGAGATACTACTTATTTCATAAAATCTACAATATTTGATTAATTAGTTTTCTTTTATATGAAATCTCATACTCATGAAAGGTTGTTATATATAAGAAATATATTTTTTCTTTTGAAATTAAAAAAAAAGATGTTTTAGTAGTTTTATACATGATTATGATATTCATAAAATTTTTGATTAAATCCTTTATTTATGTCCTTAGAATTTTGAATTAAAAAATCAAGACATTCATGAGATCTACAAAATCCCTATATAAAGTGCCTATAGCATAAAAAAATTGACATTGGATCATAAGCATCCTCAACAATTGTGTACAGTTTTTGAAATCGTAAGCAATGGTCACCAATTTCTTTTTTTGTTTTGAATTGCAATTCTACATGGTTAACCGATCATCTTTGTCGTTACATCATAATTCTTAGTACTAGTGAGTTTGTGGTTTTGATTAGGGCATAAATTAGCAAGCATTACTAGGTTTCATTGTCTTCTTAATCAATGAGAATTCACCATCATCACAATCACTTACTTATAAATATTATTTTTCTAGCATCGACCATTTTCATCATCTTCATTCTTCTTGTAGAACTATGGTTGGTTTATATCCATAGACAAATCATTTCTAAGTATTTTCAACTTCTCTTTCAAAAACAATCGAATCTTCAAATACAACTACAATCAAACTCTTGTCGTCTTGTTCTTGAATCTTAGTCATCATAACCAATCTTGCTTATGTTTTTTATTACGATTGGCACCTGATTACCCGATCATTTACATCATAGCATATCTTACGTTAGTGGTTGGTTTGCATGGTTTAATTTTAAATTTTAATTCGGTTTGTTATGTGTCTTCTTGTAATGTATAGTGTTATACATGGAACCACACATACACTCCATATAATAATAAATTTGAGAATTACAAGATTGTCGTTTACATTAATTATTAGAGTTTAATGGGCCAAAATTATCTTTTACAAATTTAACTATCTCAATTTTATTTTACACACACATGTTGATTACAATATTTATAGGAATTTAAGTTGATTCATGTAAAAATATAAGAATTAAATCAAAATTTAGTAATTTAAACAAATTTGTTTTAGTAATTTAATTAATTGACAAATTAAAAAATATAGTTAGAATTTAATAAATTTATTTATAAAAAAATATTTATAGGAGTTTTTTATAAGTTTTTTCTAACTTTTTATGTTATTTTTAGTTTTTGGTAGACTTTGTTTATGACTCAATTTTTGGTCCGTTTATGTTTTGAGTCTCATTCGAATTCTGTCATGCATTTTATATTCTTGTAAATATGCAAAGATTATTAGTTTTGAAATTTGTGAAAAATCATTTTCTTCCTATCACAAATATGTGTTAGTTTCAATATTTCTTGATTATCAGTATTCTTTGTAAATTAATAATAGTTAGAAGAATTATGTCTAGTATTTTTTGTGAATCAACATGCTCAATTGGTTATTTTGTTTTTCTGTCTACTGCCAAAGCATACAACATATCACAAGTTGCAACTTATTACAAATCACAGTTGAAGATTAGAGCAATTGCAAATTGACACAAACACATTAGTATATCACATATGCTAATTAGTCTAATAAATTACAACATAGTTGTGGCTTGATGAACTCAAAGAGTGAAAGAGGCTAAACATGATTGATCACCTTAATGTCATCAAACGTTGCTTTGACCAACTCTCCATTCATTGAATCCATTAAACGAATATAATTTAGTGTTAACATATGATCTTAGCATGAATTAAAAGAACTGATTAATTTATCGCTACACGTTTAAAGGCCCAACAAGAAGAGAAAACAAAATTTGGGTGCAAGAAATGTAAATGAAAACTAACAAAATTCATCAAATATTTGAATTCTTGTTGATCCATTCAGAAAATGAAGGTATGCTTCATTCAAAGAGACCAATGATACCTTCTCTAAACCACCTCTTTATTCTACCGGTTAAAAGATAAAAAATACTATAAAGAAATAACAAAGATTACCAAATATCATAAAAAAGTAATATGTGATACTTGAAAGTTGGATATTTTCATCACTTTGATCAAGAGGAACTCTAGTAAAAACATTGCATTCAAAATCAAATTCTAATGGTTTTACACATAGAACAAGAGAATGCACGAAATTTGAACCTATGACATTACACTTATCACAAAGATAACAAACAACAACATCAATAAATAGGTCGGTAATATTAGAAAATTATAAAAGCTTTATTCATCGGAATGTGTTTTTAATAATATATATAATTGCAACCAATATCTTTTAACTTTTTAAATATAGTTAACTATCACTTTTACGATTAAATCATTTTTAATAGCTACTTTTGCCACCATATTCTTATACCTCTAAGATAGGGGTGAAAAATTACTAACTCGTTGATTCTCTTTAAACAATTTGTTTAAGTGGTGTTTATTTCTGCAAAAAGATCTACGAATCCTCTTCAGTCACCTCGTAGACCACGCGCAAACATGAGGGTCTGCAGACTGTTTGTTTTTTACAAGATATTTCATTAAAAAACGTCCGTAGTTATAGTCCGCAGACTGTAAACATTTTATCTTTACAAAAATAAACTGCATCTTAATCTTAAATAACACAGGTGCAATAGAATTGGATTTAAACACCAATAACTTCAACTTTTTACACATAGATTACATGCTCAAGCTTTTATAATTGACCATATAACTAGATTTATGCACTCATATATAGTTTAAAAACCCATTGATGGAATCACTTATAGCTGATATCAATCTGTTGAAGAATATTCAAGTTGTGGGATTGTGCTTCTTTTTGATGAAATCTTTGGCCAAGATATGAACACAAAGTTTGCAATTGAGTTGACAATTTCAGGACATAATGTCTTCCATAGTAATAGTGTCTTCATCCATAAAGGTATTGTCAAATACTTATCTCCACGTTTTATGCTATTTACAATCTCCCTTGCACATGTTTTAGCCGATATCTTTGGCACCCATAGCGCATTTGCCTAGTCGTATAAATTAAGAAATAAGATGAAACGAAAAAAAAAGTGAGGAATGAATGCATCAATGAAGTACGTACCTCCTTTAACAGTTCATCGTTCGCTAATCTTGTATCGACCAATCCTGGAGTTACAACTATTATGTCAATGTCTGAACCGACCTCGATCCTCAAAGTTTCAAAGAAACTTAGGAGTGCTTCTTTACTTGCCTGTGACAACATGTTCTAATAGTTAACGATTGATCACATTTAGATAACAAGATTGAATTTACTAGCCATTGTCTTCTCTGATATAGATCCATTTTCTTGCTTAAAGAGTTTTGAATGAACGAAATGAAAGCATTTCTGATGTTAAACATTTTAGATATTCACAAAAAAGTTATTTCATCTTCCACTCAAAAATTTAACTCGTCCTGTAGAAATACATATTTTTTTAATCCAAATGGTACACCTTTTATTTCCATATTATCTCCTCTGTTTTATATTTATTATTTATCAATAAATTAAACCTTTTGTAGTAAATTATTTTCTTAAATTCATATTACTTAAAATAATAGAATTTGAGAAAGATTATATTCCAAAAGTTAAGAATTACATAAAACTAAAATAAATACTATATCCTAGGACCTAGATTATCTTTTAAAACAAACTATTAGTTATATTTATAACAATTTTTTGTTGTAAATAAATTTCAGTTTTTATAGAAATAATTAATAATTTTTTTGTATGTATCATTAGACATTTTTCTCCCACCACATGGCTTCCATCTCATATTTTGATGGTCTCATCGAAGATGTTTTTATTTCAATAATTTTTTTTATATTCTTAATCACATATATAAAATACTTGATGTTTGTACTTACATTATAGACGCTTACTCTTGGGGTGGCAAACCAACCCCCACAAGAACATATTGTGATTATTTTCCCTTTGTTTTTTCTTAAATGTGGAAGTGAAACATGTGTGGTGTATACTGATCCCCAAAAGTTTACGTCCTGAAATACCATTAAACATTAAGTTTTGAATGTTAATATATTACATGCCACTAGACAATCAATGACACACAAATGAATTATTCTAACTAATAAGCGATGATACGAACTATATTAAGGTGTACAAATTTGTTAAATGTAATATATATATTCTACAACCACTTTTAGTGCACTTTATTTCGTAAAATCAAGTACAGTAATTATTTAGATTCAAAATACATATGTTGGCTTACTACCTTAGGTTAAAATAAATGGAATCTGTAAAAATAAAATACAAAAGATTAAAAAGAAGATAAGTACCATGACCGAAGTGTGATCGGGAACACAAGTTTGGTCTTCAAATAAACCAAATGTTGAGATTGCAGCATTGTTTACGAGGTAATCCACTGTTACAACAATTTTACACTTTAAATAAATTTATATTATAAACGAATCTACCTACTCTAATAAAAACAATATTTTGGGATGATACTATTAGTCAATCATTCTTTTACCATCTTACATTGGAAGAGTATTAAACTATATTATTATTAGGGTTTAGTAATAATTATTATTAAACCCTAATAATAATATAGTCTAATAGATACGTTTCAATATTACAATCATTTTCATCAAAAAAATTTCATCCCTCTCTCCTATTAAATAATTGCATTAAATACTAATAATAATATTTAAAATATTTTAAATTTAATAAGTTAAGAAAAATATCTATTGATTAATGTTATTTCTAAATAAATAAATTTTTTATAAAATAATAGATTTTTCTAAAGAATAAAACTTTTTTAAGAATATGAATATTTTAAAATTGGTATCTTTAAAAAATCAATTTTCTAAAACTAAAAATAAGTAAATTTGGGAGTTATAATAAGAAAATTTTTAAAAATGTCAATTTTATATGGTTTGTTTTTAGAATATATATTTTAAAAAAATTAAAAACAAAATTTTAAAAAGTTGATATAATTGTTTAATTATTTCTAGTTATTTTCTCATAGGTAATTTTAGTCATATCATATCTTAAAATATTATTTTATCATTAATAAATTTTATTATATTAATATTTTATTTATTCAACGAGTTTACTAAAGCTAGTATAATATATTAAGCGATTTAAGTTTGTCCAAAAATATGAATGCCATCAACCTCATGAATCAAAAAGATCAAAAATATAAATAATATTCTAGTCATATACAATGAAGCAGTGATGAGATAATTAATAAGAATATACTAAAATACGATTTTTTTTGGTAGTTAGAATTAACTAATATTCAAGTTCCACACGTTGCTTGGGGACGTAAAATCATTCTAAGTAACATAAATGTCACACTGTTGGTAGCAACCACAAACACGAAAAAAAACTTATAAAACAAAAGAAATAAAATTGAACAAACAATAAACGTAAAAACATTGAACTATGTACGTGCGTTACGACATGTTAATATGTATAAATTAAAATGAAACATAAAACACAACGCGGCCATCAAACAAAAAAATAGATGTAAAACTTTTGAATTATATACGCATATTGTAGTATATTAATTTGAAAATTTTACACCGAGACGTAAAATGAAATATTTATAAAAGAATAATAGTAAATGTGACTAAAGTTGAAAGTGAAAAAAAATGTTAGTGTTAAATGTAAATATTAAAAACTATAGGGTTAAAATTAAAAGAAAATAAAGAAGAAAACAAAATAATATACAATCTACAAAGCATAAAGTACAAACTATAATGCACAACCAAATTGATAATTAGTATTATATAAATAAATCATCTTTATCATCACATGATCCCTCATGTACGTTGGGGATGAACTCAGTAGCACATATAATCTAAGAGTTGTATAAGACTCTTTTAGATCAAATTATGATAGTTCATCCAAATACAGCAATTAAATAAAACTCGGACGAGGTCAATAACAAATATGATTTTATATGTGTGATTTTCAAACTAGAAGAATCGAGCCAAATCTGATTTTATATGTGTGATTTTCAAACTAGAAGAACCGAGCCAAATCTGATCAATTTGTATTTGCAAGGGACCAAAAAATTGTCTAATGGTTGTTACCATTCAAATTTAAAATAGTGTTAAATATAACGTCATTTTTCACATCCGAATTTCACATATGAAAATATAAAATAAAAAACAAAAACAAAAATAAATTCTAATGAAACTTAACCCCAACCAAGAACAAAACCTTTAGTATTCTCCAAACGGAACCATAATTACTTAAGTGTCTAATACCAAAAATCATAATAAACTAAAATTAACATTAATTCTTCATTTTTCAACTAGTTTGATTAATATTAATATAGTTACAATCAATAGTCACATGTCATATAATCCTGCTAAAATATTTAGCAAATCATCCAATCTCTACAACATTAAACATCATATTCCCTTCAAACCTTCGACAACCTCTCGTGCCACTATTTTGATATCAGAACTAATCACAACAACCACCGCTCTAAGGTGTCTAGACACCATAATTCTTTGCACGTCATCTGATCAATCCACCATCCATTACGATTACTAGACAAATTATCTGTGATTTTAGCTAGGAGCCCAAGAGGTTTAGAGAAACAATTTCTACTCTTCTAAGTGGTTTTTGGAAATGATTGTACAATTAGGTAGTTCAAAACTTGTTTTTTGCCTACATTCTACTATAAATTATATTTTCTTTAAAACCATATTGTATTCAAACTAATATATTTGTGGATTTACTGGACCAAAAAACTAATTTTCAATAAAACTAGATTTTGAAAATGATTTATGTTAGAGCACAGAAAAAAAATAAGATCAAACAAAACTATGTTTTATAGATGTATAAAAAGTATATATTACTATATAACTTATTTAATATAATTTAAATTATATGCTAAGTAAAATGTTAAAAACAAAAAAAGTAATTATTGTTGGCAAGTGAACTTGCTCGCTTCAGTTCTATCAGATTTTGTACGAGTTAGCTTGTGCAAGTAAGTTATACAAGGACTTTCAATAGCCACACCTAAACACCTAAAATCATAAAATTAATTAATTCCTAGTAGATGTCACCAAATAATTAAAAAAAATCCCATATCTAGTATAAAGATCTAGGATCGAATACACATAGACACGAAAAAACAAACACATATATTTGATAAAGAAGGAGAAGAGAGGTGATAGCCTGTGCTTAAATGGTGAAGGTTGAAAAGAGTCATATAATTATCATATATATATATATATATATATATATATATATATATATATATATATATATATCTATATATATATATATATATATATATATTATATTTATGACAGGGAAAAGAAGTTCATGTTTCACAAATGCATTCGTTTTTTTAATTCGCAACAAATTTTTGTTATAATTGTTGAAAGTTTTTTTATGTGATACACTATTTTATGAAATTTGAATGATTCTAGCTAGTCAATTTTTTTAGTAATTAAACAAGTTTCAACACAAACACTAGCTCATAGTAAAAAATGATATATGTGTCTTATAAATATATCTTTAATTAGATATGCATGTGTTAAACAATGAATTGTTAGACTAAATATAAGCATACTTATTATCTAAGGGCGAAGTTGGATGTTAATTTCTAATTGCAAGTAACCCAAATTATAAGTATTAACATGGTGTACTTACATCTACCGAAATGTTTGATGGTTATATCAACAAATTTGGTACATTCCTCATGCTTGGACACATCCGCCGGTATAAAAACCACATTTGGTGATCCGTTTGCGCTCGCATATTGTGCTACCTGATGCAGTTGTTCCTCTCGTCTTGCAACTAACGCTAGACATGCTCCTTCTTTGGCGAACTCAATCGCCAATTGCTTAAAACATGATCAATTTTATAGAATTATATTAATCACACACACATATATAGTCTCCAATATATAGTTATAACAAGCTCATTTTTAAGTTTGAAAATAGATGTTACCTCGCCAATACCAGTTGAAGCACCGGTAATGAGTACAACTTTTCCAGCAAGTTCTTCGGGATACACAGATTTGATGCAAAACCTCAAGAGATTTAACAATGCATATACGGGAAGTAAGACGATGAGCAAGATGATTGAAACAAAAGGAAGTACGACATTTAAAATAGTTTGAATCATATTCAAAGATGTATTCAAGTAGAAGTATTGTCACAACATGAAAAAAAAATCTAGAAATGAACATATAAAGTGAGACGAAATTTTAAAGCTAAGGTTGTAGTTATTAATTATCCTTTGTCCTTGTCATGTGACACATGGCAAAAGTTAGCAAAAGTTAACGGATGTGTTAATTTTTACTATCTTTGTTAGTTGCATCCTTAAAACATGTTAAATCATTAATACTTTATAATTATAAATTTTAAGGCAAAAAATATATATTCGACTTGTTGTACCCTGAAAATTATAAAAAAATAACGTGCATTTTACCTAATTTTAAAAATGTTAAACTTGAGAGAAATATTCTTATCTTTCTATTATGTAAACTTTTGAAAATTACACAAATGCCCATGTCATATTCTATTTTAAAAGGATGGAGAGGAATTTATTATATCAACAATTGAGAAATTTATATGTACTAATTAACAATCGCCCCATGCATGATACATATGGCAAAAGTTAAATGTGAGAGGACTACTCTTTCTCTATTATTATGTAATCTTTTGAAAATTGCACTAGGGCCCATGTGGTTTTTCTACTTTAAACGTAATCATGTGTAGTCAAATGTACGTACGATCGATTCTAGCAATTGTTGGGGGTAAAGTGTGGGTTTGTTTATTCAAATTAAATGGCTATTCTTTGTCCATTTTAAATTAAATCAAGGCTCTAAAATTATGTTGCGTGTTTTTAAAACTGATAATCCAGTATTGTTTGACCTGTAACATATGAATGATGTTATGTCCAAGGATATAAATATAAATAGTAGTATCGTATATGAATAATGTTATGCCCAAGGATATAAATATGAATAGTAGTTTCGTTTGGTTGCTAATGGATGTCAAGAATGGTTTAAGATGGGCAAAAACTTCAAAATATTACGAGATATTGATTGTACCTTTTACAAACTTTCAGATTTTTCTTATTTATTTATTTATTATTTTTTTTATAAAACAGATATGTATAAGGGTATGGACTATAATTGATGTTAAGATATACATATTTAAAGGAAACAGTTGTTAGACGAGTGGAAAGATGTTCAATAAAATTTAAATACATTCAAACTCTAAAAAAACTTTATATAAAGTTAAGTACTGTTGGAAAATATGAAAAAAACAATAAAAGCATAAAATAAATAAAAGTAAAGGACAATAAAATATACAATACAAATAAATAAATCTTACATTTGGCATTTTGATATAACATTTTGATCTAATATCATGTGGTTGATGGTTTGAGCTTAGTATCTTTTAAGCCTTCAAGTTCAAATTTGATTTAAAGAATTTTTTTTATAATGATTAGTTTTCTCTTTAATGGTGTTTTTGAGTGAGTCATGACTAAAACATTAAAATAATATGGACGGTTGACATTAGTTTTCAGTAAGATTCATTCAGGTATTGAGTGGTTTCAAACATTGTTAAAAAGATAAATTCTTAAAAGTTTTTGATTTACCAGTGTGTGATACGTTTATAGTAATTATTTTGACATAATTAAAAAAAGAACCGATAACAAGTAAAAATAGTTATAACAAGATATGTTTAACACCACCATTGTTTAATAAAAAGCAACAAAAACATGCGAGCTAAATATTCGGTTTCTACCTAACTAAAGTTACTCGTTTTAATTCGCTATTAAATTTCTTTAGGTCTAGTAGTCCAACTTACAACCTCATGCTTAGGTGATGTCAAAAGGACGTAGCTAGCCAGTATGTTTCAAACTATGGTTGTACTCGTCCTTGATAGGCTGCAACCAACAATGTTAAGCTGCAACCAACAATGTTAAGCTGCAACCAAACAACTTTGACGTTTGTATGTCAAAGGTTTTAATAACAATTCAAGAAAATTTAATGAACCTAATTTTTGTAGATTGTATGCCGCTTTATCGACTTCTAAGACCATTGCCAACGGGGCTCATGAACGGATATTGACGGACTCCCTCTCTTTCTGCATTCCTCTTTTCCTCTCTCACAATTTTTTTGTGAGCTGTCACGTTACTCTACTCCTCTTTCTCTTTTCCACGTAAGCTTACGGATGTAAACAGATTCCTTAATGTGTCAGTATTAGAGATGATCTAAATTATAAAAAAATAATAAAAAAGAAAAGAATAATGTTCGGAGGGAAAGGTAGAAAATTGATGATTTACAGTTGTATAGTTATAGTTTATTATTAAAAGGATAAAAAGCGAAGAGATTAATACTTTCAAAATTTTTTGTTATTGAAGTTTTTCTTCCTCCCAAGTCCCAAAGTGGAGGAAGTTATGTATAAGTTTTCAATTAATTAGAAAGTTCTTGATACTAAAGTTTGATTTTACTTTTACTTTTTAGTGTGAGAACTAGAAGGAATGTTCAAAAGTATGCACGATCGTTACCTTGCTTGAGAAAAAAACTTATGCCTATATTCTTATAATTTATTATTTTGCCACACTTCGTTTAATAAATGAGCGAACACGAACAAAAAAATATGTTTATTTATTTAAACGAGCGAACATGAACATATGCTATGTTCGTTCATTTATGTTCGTAAACAATAATGTGTTAGTTAATGTTCGCTCATTTAAAATTTATGTTTGAGATAATTATGTTAAGTATTTAATTATTTTTTATGGATATCACATAATGTTTATGTTTATGATTATAAAATCAATGTATGATGGTTTGTATCTGTTTGTGTTTATTAATGTTCATGAATATTTTATATGTGTTCGTCTGCCTTCGTTTGTGTTCGTTTATGTTCATGAACAATCCATAATCATATAAATTGTTTTAATGAACGAACACAAACAATAAATCTTATTCAGTAAGCATTCGTGAACGATTCACGAACAAGTTATTTTTTTAATAAACAAACTCGAACAAGACCCTCTTTGTGTTCATTCGATTCGTTTGTAGCCCTATTGGAAACCGAGGGTGGAAAATGGTTACATAATTTTGGTGGCTCTTCATTTGAATCAACTTGGGGGAGGGTGATAGTTAAACCATTTTATAACTTCATTGCATAATAAATATAGCTAGAATACATGTTTGTTGTGTTAAACAAGTTGTGTTTAACACCACACGTTTAATCTAACTATTAAACTCGAACATAACATGTCACACCTCGATCAAAGCGGCGGAACATGCCGAGGCGCAACTAAGATTGTTCAAATGCACACGACACTATTAAAGTGATAATATTTAATCAACCATATAATAACCAAAATATCAAGAAAAACTCAGATCTAAAGTGTTGATGTAACATGGTCGCTTAAAAGTTATTTAAAGTGCTTAAACGAGCGTTCAGTTTGGTTCGGTCTTTGACTAGGTATGAACCCGAAGATGGTTACCACATGTCCAAAACCATTGAATTAAAAATAAGGTAAAATTTCCAGATCTAAACTCAAACAAGAAAGTTAAGTGAGTAAACTTCCCGAAAGCGACCCAAACAAGTCTAAAATGCATAAATATGAGTTTGAATGCTCACAAACCTTAAATAAAGATGAAAATGGTTTTGTAAACATAAAATAACTTTAAAAAACTTAAAATACCCAAAAACACATACTCGAAGTGATTTGAAATGCAAGATTCGATTTCGTTAACTTTTTAAAGTCAAACTTAAGCAAAACTAGCTAGAACAATTACAAGATCAAAACTTTTGTGAGAAGAAGATGAAAATATGCAGGTGAAATAGTTGATAGTGAGTGATATTTATAGGGAAAGATTAGGGTTTGAGTAAATGGGTAATGTGTCTGTCCGGTGGGTAAAAGAGTACACTTTGATTCTTTTATTTAAAATTAATTTTGATTTAAATAAATTATGATCAGGTATAAAAACATGTTTGGAGGGTTCTAGAATAATTATGGGTTAGGTCTTGGTTGGTTTGGATGGTTAAAATACGAGTCTGGACCTTAAACGAGCTTAAACGAACCGAAAACGTTAAAAATAACTGATTTTGCTGAAACGAACGGTGGGTCACGCCACGACAAGTATGAACATGATTACAACATAAAGTCCATTATTTTATTAGTATTCAAAGATCCGAAGACCAAAACGAATCGGGTTTACAATACAGAATAACAAATACAAAACTAGTCGAAAATAACGAATGTCACATAACACACGTTTAATCAAATGTTTTGTTGATGTATAAACACTAGCAATTAGTTTTAATAAGCGGGATGTAGAGAAGGACAGTTTAAGACAAACAGATATAATTAGTTGAGTAACGTGAATGACATAATATGTTTAGAACGACTAAATATAACAGCTCGATAACATGAATGAGGGACATGACTATGAGTAAATATAAGCAACTTAATAACACGTATGACATGACATGTTTAACATGAATAATTACAAACTCACTTAACACAATTAACAAATAATAAATACATAACTCACATATTAAAATAAAAATAAAATCTATCAAATTAAATTACAAACCATAATATCTTTATACAATCCTTAAAGGAAATATCCATAATTCTCATGTCGTTTGGATCAATGGGTCATATAAGTGTCATATCAAATTAAGTTTAGAACGCAACGAACATAACGGCAACTTGGATAAATCTTAGAATCGTGATAATTACTATTAGATTAAATCAATTTGAGCGTACTACTCAACGTTTAATCGGATTACAATAAATATATCTGAGAATTGAATTTTGAATTTCTAACGAGAGTTTTCACATATTTTTACCGAAGCTATGATCTCCACTTTGTATATGTTGATCGCCACCCCAGGACTTTCCCGACGATTTAGTTTTGTAATTTATTGTTGTATTTAGTTTTGTTGTCATGTTAAACAAGTTGCTAAATACATTTTTTAGAATATCTTCTAAACTACTCATATTAATCAAATAAATCTATACATTGTAGAATTTAAACATTTAACTTTTTAAAAAGAATTAGATACACGTTACCATCAGGATATCCCTTATAGACATATTACTACATGTATTTTAAACATGCTAACCATTTGTTGGAATTGAGTAACATCTATATTGTTATGTCATGGCAATATTTCAAGTCCATTATAAAATTAGACTTAAAAACCCATAAGTTCGATTCTCTTACATAGTTTATGTGATCAAGCTTTCATAATAAACCATATTCATGTACTTACTACTTTTAAGGAAAATTCCATCAACACAATCACTCAAACATGATATCATTAAGTTGAAGATATATAATAATCCTGAATGGTGGGATTTTAATTGTTTATCTTTGATGAGATCTTTGGCCATGATATGAACACAAAGTGCATAATTGAGTTGAGAATTTCGGGGCATAATAATTTCCACACTAATATCGTCGTCGCCCATGAAGGCACTGTCAAGTATTTATCTCCACGTTTAGCGCTACTAACAATCTCCTTGGCGCACGCTTTAACCGATAGCTTTGGTACCCATTGTGCGTTTGACTGTCGTATAGCCAAGAATTAGTCAATCGAGAAGAGAAAAGAAAAAAAAAGTAAGGATGAATGCACCAACAAAATACCTTATGTAGATGTTCCTCGTTGGTTAATCGTGTCCCAACTAATCCTGGAGTTATTATAGATATATCGATATCTGAACCGACTTCAATCCTCAAAGTTTCAAAGAAACTTAGGAGTGCCTCTTTACTTGCCTGTAACATCATGTGTTATTAGTTGATTTTGTTAATTGTTACCTTCTTTAACAAGTAATTAACCCTTTTCTTGCTTAAGAAGTTTTTATTATTGAATTAGAGATGGGATCAAGATGATACTTACATTATAGATGGTTACTCTTGGGGTGGCAAACCAACTCCCACAAGAACATATCACGATTATTTTCCCTTTGTTCTTCTTTAAATGTGGAAGTGCAAAATGTGTAGTGTAAACTGATCCCCAAAATTAACATCCTAAAATACCAGAATACATCAAGTTATGAATGTTAAGTTTACCTCACTAAATATATAATAATAAATTTATAAAATATTGAAACCGATAAAAACAATTAGTAACCATTGACACACTACCGAACAAAGTAGCAACAAAGATAAAAAGCTACCAACTGAAAAACGAAAATATGATAGATACTTAAAAAAAAGTAACCCTTAAAAAAATTCAAACCATCAGTGATATGTTAGATAACCAACATAATACATGTAATGAATCACACCGACAGTTACCGACACAAAATACATGTGTGGGAAACTCGAGAACATACGACAACAAATCCCAAAAAATTATTGTAACATTCACAATCATTATAAGCTATCGATCGTTAGTATTTTTTATAGGCGTTATATATATTTTATCACAACTATTTAAGATGCAACTAACCACGTATTTATAGCAGTTTATACAACTAAAATACTACTGACTAACTAGACGTACTTTAATAAACTAATTAACCCCTATTAACAAACTACATTCATACTTTTAACACCATATGTGCATCAAAATAAATGGAATTTATAACATAAGAATAAAAATAAAGAGTGATAGGAAAAAAATATACCATGACCGAAGTGTGACCGGGGACACAAGTTTGGTCTTCAAATAAACCAAATGTTGAGATTGCAGCATTGTTTACGAGGTAATCCACTGTTACAACAATTTGACACTTTAAATAAATTTATTTTACATACATATAATTATATAAAGCTAAATGACTAAAATCAGATAAAGTAAACCATATCTACAAATGAAAGATAATTGTCAATCTCCCTATAAATCATTTAATCGAAGCTATATTATAAAGTTACAATTAATAAACTAAATATTCAAGTCATTAAAAAGAATAAACAAAAACAAATATATATCATCGACAGAGAACAACCAACAACTTGCAACCTGTTCCATAACATCGGAGGAGCGAACAATTATTTTAACCGTTTCACAGATATTTATTTTTATCTAAAGTTAATTTTCATTTTGCTTGCTGAAGCTTTATCAATGTAATTATTTTTCTTTAAAATATTAAAAATATCAATTTACTTTTAAAATTTTCATATATTTTTTAGTTTCACTTCGAAAGTTTTATTCTTTAGGATAAAATTAAAACAACTAATAAAATTTTGGACTATAACTAAAACAACTTATTAAACTTTTAGAGGTAAATTAATATTTTTAACCTCAATGAGTAAAATCGAACTTAAAATCTTTTATCTATTAACTAAAACTTAAACATATTTGAATAAGGGTAAGAGCATTCACAATCTATCTTTTATCTCGTATTCTTATAATTACATTAAAAACTATTACTTTTATTTTTTTTTCCGATTAAATAATATTTTCATATATTTATCATTATATTTTCTCTCTCATTTACTCACACCAATTTAAAAATATTAAAAAATTTATGAGGGGTGTATCGTGTTTCTCTAAATATGGGGAAACACGATACAACTCCCATAAATTCTTCATATCCATTATTCACAACCATTTACAATCATCTCTACAATATAAAACACTCACTCACAAGAACGAGCTGTGAATGCTCTAAGAAAAATGACTTGGTTGAGTTTCACATAAAAACACCTTTAAAGAGTATTAGGGTGTCGACAACATGGCCCTCCTCAAAGGTGGTTGATGTATTCGTAAGATGTTTGAAATACAATAACAATTTTTTTGTATAATTTTTATTTTTATTAAAAACCAATACCTTTTTTGATAAACCAAGAAAAAACCTATGAAAAACGTGTGTCTTTGGATACCGCCAAGCAAATCACCCGCTCTGGCGAGAGTATAGCGGGGAGACTGGAATAAGGATCACATATTCAGAGCAAAGACCTCCATTTATGCCTATCATGTCATTATCATATAGGCGAGTGGACGATTTTGAACATCGAGAGATTGTACATGCCTCCTACGGATCCATAGGTGTATAATATATTAATTTTATCGTAAAAATTTTGCTAATTGTTTGTTTATTTTTTTGTAGAGGGCCGCGTTGCAAACAATCTCGAAGACAGTCAAGAGACAACGAAAATCTAACGGGAAAAGGATGAACTGACTAGAGTCGATAATAGCTTAATTTTTGGCCAAACAAAAGCAATACCTAAATTGATCCTGAGACCCTAAACTAGCATGAGATTAGACACATCCCCATTTAAATTGTCATTACTAAAATAAATTACATATATTGTTTAAAAAACTGTATAAGTTCTGTTGGTAATATCTGCCAGTAACTTTTTATTAATAAAATTGTATTGCATGTCCGTAATTCGGTAATTCGCTTGCTATACCTCTAATAATATTTCATTGGTGAACGACCAACAAAAGGCTGTTGAAAATCTATAATTTCAAAAATCTATAATCTTAGAAAGTCAATAGTTAATTGTTAAACCTGCCAACTAACTATTAATGATGTTTTATGCAATTTAAATCCTATTTTTAATACGGTTAAATGATTATTATTAGATGATATCTTTTTATACGACTATAAAACAGAGATAGAGACCTTAGTTTAAAGTCTATGCATATTGATAGGAAGTCTTGAATATAAGTGAAATAATTAATTTGCTTTGACGTGCTTTACGCATGATATACATGACTCGACGTAACTATTTGAAATTAATACAAAAAATAAAACTATTTAATATATAAAAAATAAATTACAAGTTTTACGTTAAGAAAAACATAAGCATCGCCAAATTGATGCCCAAATTTTAAGGATCAATGTCCTATAAGAACTTCACACTACAAAAATGGAATTTCATATATTAAAAGATCTCAATTCTAAGACGATGATGGTTTATACTAGTTTGGATTTCATTTTGTAAAAACAAAAATACCATAGTAACTGCATCAAGTTTTGGCAACAAACATTTAATGTAAGTAATATAAAAGATATTTATGTAATAGGCTACAATTTCTATAGAATTTAACTGATTTAATAGCTAATCGTAAACATAATATATAATCAATTGAAAGTGGAATTTCAATTGAAAAGTTTTCTCACATTCAGTTAAATTTTTTATTTTTTATTTACCCATAGAATGTTTAGCACTCCAAAGAAATGTAAAATTAACATTCCAATTCCACTAAAAATTTACCAACCAAAGAACTTATTAGTTTTAACAAGATTTCACTCCAATTTTAATTTTAATTTCAATTCCAATTTCATTTTCATTTTCAATTTATTTATAACACATTATGTGAATACATGACCCCTTAATATGATCATAAATGGATTATGAAAAAAATAAAAATAAAGATATGTGACATTATTAATTGGTTTGAAGTATATATATATCCTTATTTATAGTTTAAGAACAAAATTGGTTGGTTGTTATCATTTGTAATTAACCTATTAATAACAACAAGGAAAGTGATGAAAATAATTAAGATGGTATACTTACATCTACCAAAATGTTTAATGGTTTGATCAACAAATCTCTTACAATCTTCATGCTTAGAAACATCAGCAGTTATCACAACCACATTTGGTGACCCCATTGCACTCGCGTATTGTGCTACCCGATCAAGTTGTCTTTCCCGTCTTGCAACTAACGCAAGACACGCTCCTTCTTTTGCAAACTCAATCGCCAAGTGCTTCAAAAAGTTCAATAAGAATCATATGTGTGCATCTATATCATCGCATATATAATTTTAACTAATGATGACAAATATATGTTACCTCACCGATACCAGTTGAAGCACCAGTGATGAGTATAACTTTTCCTGCAAGTTTTTCGGGATACAAAGATTTATAACAAAACTTTAAGAGATTGAACAACCACAATATAGGAACTAATATGATGAACAAGATGATTGAAACAAGCGGAAAAACAACATTTAAAATCTTGTGAATCATATTCTAAGATGTGTTCAAATAGAAGTCTTGTTCTTTGAATATGGGGAAATTAAAACTTGAAAATGAACATATAAACTTAGATGGAATTTATTAAACCAACACGAAAGAAACTTATAGGTGATAATTAATAGTTGCCCTTGTCATGCCCATGATACATGGAAAAAGTTGAACGTGTGAGGAATACTATTTTTCTATTATTATGTAATCTTTTGAAAATTGCAAAAACACCCATGTGATTTTGTACTTTAAACGGTTTCCCCATGGAGTCAAATTTATTAACGATTTTACCAATAATTAAGGGTAAAGTAGTATGGGTTTTCTCTTGTGGATTATATATAAAGTTAACTACACGTATATATGTTCGATTTTGACGAAGTAACAGTTATAAGTACTAAGTAAAAAATAATAAGTTCACGCATTAATTTTTAATTTTATAATAAGTATGAGTATTAAATTTAATATTTTTATCTATATTATCAACTTAATTACTTAACCTATTACTTTTATTATACTTTCTACTTAATTAGGGTGAAAAATAATCTTTATACCCAGACTTGTTATAAAAGTTAAAAATTAGTACCCATACATTTTGCTTGGTACGTAAACTTATTAATTGAACATGGACCATCTGTCAACAACCCACAAACAATCATGATGATGCAACCGTTGATTAGGGCCAAAAAAACACCATAAACCAGAAAGATATGTCAAGACGAATGATGTTTTCGGGTATATAGTGTGGAGACGGTTATGGATTGGAGGCGAGAACCACCACCTTGATGAGGATTTATCCATTTCGTTACGATGGGGTGTCGTTGGCGGTAGTTGTATGCTGGTGGCTAGCGGTGGCAAGGGATGGTGATGGTGGTATGGTGGCAGGGCCAGTTTGGGATCATACCTACAATATGAGCATTTTACAGGGACCAATGTTGTAATTAACTCTGGTTATATTTTACGTGTGTGTTTCAAATATCCGCTTTAACCTAACTAATATTACGCGGTTTAAACATGTTAGCATTGTTAGGCCTTGTCCAAGTTACAACCTCATGATTATGTAGTGTTAAATAAACATTGCTAATTAATATGCTACCAAACTTTTAAGTATTATATAGGGGTTGGGACATTTTGCTTTCTCGTCTTGACTACAACTCTACAAGTAGGGATAGGTAGCCAAATGAATTGATGTGCGTAATGCCAAGAAAAGTAGAAATTTGATTAACATCATGTGTTTCGTTAGGTAGAATCAAATAATAATAAATGTATTGTAAATATTGTAAACTTAAACATTGTGTTATGAGGCTTTAAGTTGAATGGATAAAGAAATAACAAGTGGTTGTGGTCTAATGATAGCAAGGCGTCAAGAAAAAATGTCATTTGTTGTGTATTTAATAATGTTTTTAGAACCGGATCGGACGTCGAACCGGACGTCTTACTGGTTTGGTGGTCGGACCGGTTGGACCGGATTTAACTATGTTTTAATTATATTTATATATGTAATTAAATATATGTTGAAAATAAGAGTGTAAAGGGAGTCTCTTTAAGACTTTAACACCATTGTCCCACATTGGTGTGACAAATGAAACATTATATGTTTATATGTGATAACAAGGTAAAAGGTATTGAATGTTTTTATGATATCTTTTACACCATGACCTACCCGCGCGCAAGGGGGTGCAAAAATGGGTTTCTGGCTGGAAAATTTGGGTCGCACACGCACGAATGCCGTTGGAAATAAACCAGGTCTGCGTGAAGCCGGTTTTTTTGCTCTTAATTTATGGTTTAACACCACATTTTTACCCATTAAAACTAAAAAAATTTGAAAATCCGGTCCGACCACTGACTCGGGACGAACCGGCCGGTTCAACGTAACAAAACCGAATAACCCGTGACCGGACCGGACCAGGCGCCGAATCCCGGCCGGACCGGCCGGTCCGATCCGGTCTTAACAACACTGGTATTAAGGATCCAAGTCTCACAACATATAAAATCTGTAGATTTAAGAGTAGATATAAATAAGGTTTGAGTTAAAAAAATTTAAAAATAAAAGAAATGTGTGACAGATTAAAAAGAATATATATAATATATTAGGAAGTCATACTATGAATAGGTATATTTGTGTCAATTTTTGAATATACATAATTTATCATCTAATTTCTATATATTGATTTTAAAACAAAATCTAATTGAAGCAAAATCTAATTTATCATCTTGAAAAAAATGTATATTAGAGATAAATAATATAATGTCTAGATTTTGAAGAAAAATGTATATTAAAGATAAATAATTAAATATATCACAATAGGGTATACGAGATTTAAGAACACTTTATATTTATAAGTCGTAAGAGATATAAATTATTTATAAGGTGTAAGACAATATAAAACATAGAAATTAAAATAAAAATTAATTCAATCAGAAATATAGGGTGCGGTGTAACTAAGAATTTTTTTGAAAAAAAGGAAGCTAAGGAAACATAAAAATGTAAAACAGTGGAAAAAGGAAAGAGGTTGTAGATTAGAATATATCACTACTAGCGTAGAAACTTGTGTATCGCACGAGTTGTATGAATATTTAAATTAAAAGTTATTCGTAAACATTTAAAAATTAAAATTAATATTTTTAAGAAAATATATTATTATAATTATGTATAATTAGCTTCTTTAATTAATAAAACAATTGCAAAAATTTTCCAGTCTGAAGTCTTTAAAAAATCTGCTTTAAAATCTTGTTCTTTTAAATACTTAAATTTGGTCAAAAACTATTTTTTAGAACTCTGTTATATTTTAAGTTATTTGTATTAAAATAATTTATATTTCATAAAATTTTGTTTTTTTCAGAATATGTTTTTAATAAGAAGAAACATGTTTTAGTTTATTAAAATATTTTGTTTTATCATATGAAAAGTATATAATTAATATCATTAGCATTTAATGTATCATTAAATGGTTAATTAATTTTTATTCTACTAATGATACGTATATAAATCCTAGTGAAGCATAGTTGGATGGTGTAGGAAAATGATATTTGATTTTAATTAATTAGCATAGATGACATGTTTATTTTACCTACAATTCAATATAAATTTTATTTAAAACCAAAGACAAATATCCACTAGTTATTATGAGAAGTACTTTATTTTCTAACTAATAAATTCTTAGATAAAGTAAAAGTAGCGGGGACAAAATTAAAGTAAAAAAAATATGCCCTCAATGTCTCATAAGAACATCAATTTGTTATTCTTGTTGTAATGTTACTTCAGTCAAAATATGATATTATCAATCGATAAAAAAATATGAAACTAGTTTATTTGACGGAGGTTTTTGTCACCTGCCTTTTAATTTAAAGCAATCAGATTATTTTATATATTTCGTATTTAATTAAGAATCTAAAAATTATTTTATAAAAAATCCTTTTTAACCGATGTCGGTTAATTGGTACAGTTATTAACCTAACCGATTACATAGGTTGGGTTATTCAAGATGATAAAATCAGTTAGAACCCGAACCGGTTCGGTTAATACCTTAACAAGATTAAAAGTTAAAAAACAAATGAAATGTGCACCACTAGGTATCGGGAGAGGTTGTGTTTTTGTACCGATATTGTGCCATTTACACGAAGAAAATGAGTGAGTAAACACGCAGGGTTTTGTATTTAGTTATCCAATCCAAAACACCAAAACACTAAAACACTAATTTACATTTTTTTTCCGTTTTTCCAATGCATCATTTTCTACCATTCTCTCTAGCTAGTACATATATTGTAAAATTGCACTCTCCACCCCTCACATATCATTGTATGTACAGCTTTAACCCCTACAAAATTCAGCTTCAAACCTTCTTTGTCTATTGATTCTAGCTATAAAATCATCAACCAACTTGTTCAACTCTTCGGCAGGCAAACTCACATCCCCATCTCCCTCTACACCATCATGTTCTAAACAACACAAATCCTCCTCATCATGATCGGATAGTCGAGCCTTATGATCAACATCGGACGATTCACATATTTCATCATCGTTACATAATTCAAAAAACTCCTCGTGGTCGTTCTCTTCATAAGTTTTTGGTTCGAGTATCTTCACTCGCGTTTCTTGTTTTGGAGTACCCTCAATGATTTTCTCACCTTTATGTTCTTGTGATGGGGACAGAAGTTGAAGTTGATCAACGCGCTTGAATTCTTGCTTATCATGACAAACATCATTGTAATTAGCATCATACTTAGATGCAAAGAACTTTGACTCTCCCAATAGAAAGATGACAATGAGGTTGCCCAAAATGAACAAAGCCTTGCTAGTGAAGAAAAATGAAGTTATCTTAGGAAGAGAGAAAGAGAAAAATACATTGAAGGTGGCGCAAAACGGAGGATACCAAAAGGGACTAGAACAAAACGAGGTACACGCTAATGTAGTCAAGGAATACAAGATGAAATCGTTTAACAATTGGTGCACCTTATGCTTCTTGATTGCTCGAGTCTTGTAAGCATGTATCCTCAAAGGATCCATTCGGTACAAGCTGAAAACAAATCTTTCAAACGAAAGATTTGAAAAAAAGGTTGTTTCTTATGGTTTGTTGGTTGCTTTGTAGTTCATATGGCTGAACATAGAGCTCAAGTGGTGGTAGAATATATAGACAAGAAAAAGTGGCTTATTTAAGTTGGTTTCCCATCACATGTGGCTTTTTTCTTATTTCTTTTAAGTAATTGTGTTACTTTTAGTAAAGTGTAGGGGTGATTGATTATTTAGTGGTGAATTATTGAGGTGCTTTTGCTTTTACTCAAAGTCTTATTTGAGTTGCACAGGATTTCCTATTGCTCTTATTGGTGGTAGTCCATTTCTTCCCTTTTTAAGAAGAAATATCCTTGTCAATGTTTATCAAAAGTTGAGTTTTCTGTTACTTTGATATTTTGAATATAATTAAACTACCTGTCAATATTTATCAAAATTTGTTTTTTAACAGAAAAGTTGGTGAATTTCTTGATCCTGACTGGAACAAATCAGTTATTGTAATATGATACGGGTGTAACTATGTATACATAACTAGCATACAATCCACACACAACTGACTTTACGGTATGTATGATGCGTTATACAAGACCATTAGCCGTATGAAAGGATTTTTCGCACCTATTATATAGATGCGTGAGAGATAACATTATATGATCATATGAGATGCGTGTTCTTTGTTCGCATAATTATACGAGCCATATGAAATATTAGAAATGACTAATGTAATCATCCATTTTACTGATGGAGTTCTACTGTCTGTATAATGAAATGAGGTGGTACGTGTATTTATAGTAATACGTAACGATATAAGTAGATGACTTTTAACATTGTATTTTTTCATAAGAATAAAAATATTGACATTTTTATAGAATATTAACCAAACATAAGAATATTTTTTTTTTTGGTATATTTATAGGATAAATCTTGTATGATGTGTATCAACATATTCATTTTATAAGTGTATCAACATAAATCTTCTATGATGTATAAACCCGACCACTTTTTTGTATGACACCTCTCATCTTTTGTTTTCACGACGAAATACAAGTTCTATTCATCCATTACAGGCGTAGGTTTGTTATATCACATTAATATAGAACGATATGTAAAACGATGAAGAGTTGTGTCCCGATTGGATTTTTGAGATTGAAAAATATCTCTAATAGTTGCAAAAATCACACCAACCAAATGAAGTTTGAAAAGAAGGAAACCCCACTCAATAATTGAACAACGACTTGCACTCCAACGTTTGATCAATGATCGACGGTTTCAACAGTCCATTTGATCAATTTGGTGGTGTTTCTTTTGATGATTTGAAGTAATTATTTTTCATATTTGAAAGCAAATATATTTTAAATTATCAAAATTATTGTTAAGATTTATAAATAATGTATTTGCTTATAAATATTCTCAAGATGTAAGGGAATATAATTCATTTGATTATTTCATGTGTCATACATGTTTCTTTGTGTTAGGTTGACCATTGCGTTGTTTCTTTTCTTCTTCTTCCTCTTCAATCTATGTATATTGCCTCTATTTTATATCCGGCAACAAATTTCACCCGACTGTTACCAACAACAATATTGAGAATTCACTCTCATAACCCTTAAAACAAAAACAGTTAGTACATCAGATTAATTGTTGTGTTGACAAGCTAGTAATTGTTCATCTAGCACTTGTTCTAGACGATCAATACCATGCTTATTGTCAGTCGCCACAAAAATAAGACCAAAATCTCGATATTCTAGAGATTTCAGTCACATTCCACAAGCTTCAAGATTCCCGAAAGTTTCTAGGAAAAGCTACATCATTCCAAGGCTTTTTAGCCTTGGAATAATCTAGATTACTTAATTCATGCAATATTTATAGTTTAGAATAGTCTAAATTAGAACAATCTAGATCTTAGCCAAGTGGCATAAACGGAAGTTGAAGTTCATTTGATAAATTACCTCACAAAACTTGTAATCAAGCTTCCTTGTAAAAAGTTCTCAAGTAATTAAAGTTGTTCTTGTTTACAATCATTTTTCACTTCTTAGGTTGTTAGAATCGTTGCTTATAAAAGATGTTAAAAAACCAGTCTTAACAAAAAGTTTAAGAGCAACACGAGAATTGGGAATTCATTCCATGACATTATGAACAAAATCATAATGCTAGAGAATAACTTATTTCAAATTCTTATATTGAACTCATTTTAAAAAGGAAAGTGATGTTAAAAATAGATATACTTTTTCCAAATTCTCATCTTAAAATAAAATCTATTTTCTTGAAATTTTTAAATTTTATATATTCTCACATTATTATTATTCCATATTAGAAAAACAACTCAAATTGTTATATGTGCTTTTTAATTGTTTACCTTTTGACCACTAATTTCTTTTAGTTTTAGATTTGAACTCATGAATACTTTACTCTCACATTTTTTGACTGTTTATCTTTTTGCCACAAATTTTCTTTTTTTGTGTGTATAATTTTTGTTTTTAACCCATCCATCACTTTCACATTGTGGTCATATGTTAGAGTCGTAATCGTTACGATATGTTCTTCGAGTTTTCATATTTTAAGTACATGGTGCAGTTACTCGCGCAACGTGTGTAAGGACATTTCTAGTTATATTTATATGTACGTTCATATATTATTTTTTATAAATCTAGAATAATATTAAGTATTTATAATTTTAAAAAAAATTACATGTCCATCAATATCCAAAATGATGGTTGATCTCTTTTTTATTATCAATAATAAAACTGAAAAAGTTGTTAATCACTTTATTCACATTAAGTTTTCAATGTCAAATATCTTATACATCTCTGTTTGATAAGACTTCAAGATTTAAACGAAGATATGAGAATAACTTGTTGCCATTCATTCTCAAATTCCCATTTATTCTATTTGTTGGTCTTCGATCATTCTTTACTCTACTTGTATGTTTAATTTAGTGGATTAAAGATATATTTTTCTATGCAATCTCAATAATCTTTAACATTGATTGGGTGTGGGTCCTTAATCAAGTGATTCATTTAGAATTTGTAGATGCCATGAACAATGACAATTGTTCCCCATGTAACTTCTAAGTTCCAGGTAAGTGACGGATTTCGTCTCTTATGATATTGTTTATTTGTCACATTTCATACGTTTTCAGTGTGGTTGCTAACACGTAGTTAGTAGTGGTTTCTTCCTCAAGTCTTGTTATGATCAAGCACTTGACAAAAGAGCTTTACAAGCAACATTACCATTCTACAATCACACGATATTGATGAATCAGGCTTTCGCCCATCGTCCAAGATTACCTGTTGCTAGCCCCGGTTGGAGTCAGCCTATATATTAGTCCCAGTGTGAATAATCATTTGAAAAGATCAACCAAGCATAGTTGGATTGGTCAGTCTTTACCTAACCAACTACCTAATACTACGCATGCATGCTCGTCAAATAATACATTTTAGCTCAATTCAGGATTTGACCCGATTTGTTCAGCAGACATCCACTCGTTACATAAAGTCGTGACTCTTTATCTTGTATTTTCTATTTTTTTAAAATGGAATTGTACCAAGAATATATTTATTTTGAAACATAATTTAAAATATATGATTATTTAAAAAGTCATATTATCTAAACCTAACTTTATATATTTATATATTATTTATTAAATATATTATATAAATAATATTATATATATAGAGTTACGATAAAAAACAATTAAATAATATGTATAATGTTATATATAGTTATATATTATAAAAATATATCAAAATTAAATATAAAAATATTAAAAATATAAATAAATAAATAAGCCGAACCCGAGCTTGAAAAAATAGTTATCTAGCTGAGCTCGAGTTTTAAAAATAAACCTCGAAACAAACCGAGCAAGCTCGAGCTCTCCTAAGTCATCACGAGCCAAGCTCGAGCCTATACGAGCTCGGGCTCGGCTCGACTCGTTTGCACACCTACTAGAATCCTATGAGTTTGATGAAAATCGAAGAAAATTCCTTTGTTTTGTTCATGGTCTTGTTTGACTGGTTTGGTTGAGATATTTGGACAAACCAACAGTTTACGTTTCGTAAAATCATAAACCAAACTGGCCAACGGTTTAACAGTTTGTCAGTTTATATGGTTTAGTTTAACGGTTTATATGGTTTTTCGTCCATCCACTATTAATGAGGTTTTTAAGTTATATTATAAGCATTTGTTATAGAATGATTCATAAAAATTTTAAAGTGACAAATCTAAGAATTAATTATATAAAATGATATGTCAATAAAACACTATTATAAAAGTGCTATATTGAAAACAAAAATAGCTTACGCATGAAATGTCACGCCCCATCCAAGCTCTTAAACATACTTTTACCCATTAGATAAAACATCTATGCACATATATGTGTATATATATAAAACTTGACGAAAATATAAAAAAAGTCATTTTCAAAATAAACAACATCTATACACATATACGTGTATATATATAAAACTTGTATATAGCCGTTTCCAGTGGCGGAGGTTGAACATTTTCATACGTGAGGTAGGGACGAAATTATTATTTTAAGGGGAGGCGAAGTTGTTATATAAAAAAATTTAAAATATTACTGAACCAAAAAATATCACTACTGATGAAAAAAAAGAGGGAGGGGGGGGGGGGGGTTTTCCCTCCCGGCCCCTTTAATGGTTCCCCCATGGGTAGTCCAGTTTACAAGAACGGTTCCATGTTTTAAACCACAAACCAATTAAATATCTACGGTTTGAGAGGGGGGTGGGGGCTTCCGACCCCTTTAATGGTTCACCCATGGCCAGTCCGATTTACAAGATCGGTTCCATGTTTTAAACCACAAACCGATTAAATGTCAACGGTTTGAATGGTTCGGTTTACACAGTTTGAATGGTACATTTCAAACTGGCCAAACCAACCAACAAGTCTTTGGTTCGACCGGTTTAGACAACTTACAAACAACTCTAGTTTTTTTATCACTTACGAAAGGGGGAATTCTTCAAGTTTCGTAGTTTGTCCAGAAACTAATAAATAAGTTGAATAAGTTATTGTAACATAATTAAATGATCGAGTCTTTCTTAAAACCTTGTTCCAAGTTCAAAGTGAGAGTGTATTTAATATTTATTCTTCTTATTTGTTTAAGTGTGTAAATGACTAAACGTGTTATGTTTGAGAAAACAAAAGGGAAATTATTGTTGTAGATTTTCAAACTTTTAAGCAAAACCTAGATTATCACATGAACATTGTGTACTTAGATCTAAATTAATTTAAATTGTATATATATAACCCTTTTGTGAAGTCAATGGAAACCACGTAATTTGAATATTTAAACCTAACAAATGAAATTGCTTCACTCGGAAGAAGGGTTAGTGGCAAACATACTCTTAAACATTTGTTAATTTAGTTGAGATTTTTGCTTTGGTAAATCCTCCATTAATGCGAAATCATTATCATCACTTTATCATGGGCTTAAAACTCAATGCCAACATATAATATGTATTTTTTTAATCTTTCTTACCTAGAAAATGCACAAAATGATTATGATATATAATACCACTTTCACCATCTATACCTAACAATCTAAAAGAAAAATAAAACAACAATCGCTGTGACACTTGTACAAGATCTGAAGGTTGGTAGTGTAACTCTACTATAAAATCTAAACACCTTAAAATAATAATAACCCTAGAACAGAAGGAAAAAGAAAATAAATGAAACAAAGTTTACCTGGCAATTAGAGCTCGAACTCATGACCAAGGGCCTTGGGCTTTAATAACTTAGGTATGTAAATTGCTTTTAGTTGATTCCTATTAGTTTACATTATACTTTCATTAAGGGAAATAGTAAAGAAATATTTTATTTTATCTGTATTGACAAAGGTTATGTGCCTTTGGCTGCTTGAGGGTTATAAATAAATAAATAATGTATGTGTACATAAAAAGAGATGGTACACACTGGCGGAGTTTCACTGGCGGAGTTTCATAGGGCCGCAGGGGGTGTCAAGGGGGTTTATTTTTTCGTTAGTAATGTTAACTTTTAACCCGGTAATGTAAATTTTTATATAAATATCGAGTTTGTCCCCTGTTAAAAAAATTTAATTTCGCTCCCTCCCCCCTTACATAATAGTTCAAGCTCCGCTACTGATGATACATTTTAGTTCCCAATAAACGTTTTGCACATGAGTAGGGGGAAACATAAATATTTTGATTTAAAAAATGGGTGTAAAATATGTATATTTGTAGTGTATTTTTTTAGCTCAACAGTCTCCCCCAATGGCTTAATTTTTATGTTTCCAATCTCAGAGTTCAAGAGTTTGTTTTTAAACTTGATAGGGCTACCCGCCCGGCTAGTGTCCCCGAGGTACCCGTCCACCCTGCTTTACTTATCCGAAGGCACCCTTCACACCTTTAGATACTATTCATACCGTAGTTGGTAAGTGTATGGATTAAAGGTGGATGGGGTGTACATGCCACGGGCCCTACTAAACTATGAACACTTCAATCACAATTTATCATATCAAATAATGTTACACTACACCACATCTCAATATTTTTAAAAGACATTCACGACACATCATGTCACAAAAGTTAATTTTGTTCAAAACAAAATTTTCATATACATTTATACAGCTACAATATAAAATTGAAAACAACTTAAAAATAGAAATAACATAAAAATCAAAACATGAAAGATTTTTGTTTTAAATTTAATTTAAAAATCTAAAAATTATACTCCCAACCACATAGCTGGGCAATTTGTCGTTTGTCTTCTACGACGCTTTTCAAAATCGACTCGGCAACATCGTCATGTGTCTTATCAAAAATCTTCATTTCCTAGTCTAGCTATCTTCTACGACGCTTTTCAAAATCGACTCGGCAACATCGTCATGTGTCTTATCAAAAATCTTCATTTCCCAGTCTAGCTAGTGTATCTCGAAATAAAGTTTCTTGTTGCAAGTTTAGGAATGCCAAATTTGATTTGAAGACTTTCAAACGAAGGGTTCATCTTTGACTTCTTTGATCCATTTCTTTCTCTTGCATTGCTTTGTAAGCGGTTATGACCTCATTCAATATTGTTTTGCTTGAATACTCAACCACTTTATTCCCTTCACGTCACAGCATGATCGGTGTCACATTTTCATTGAGTCGAGGAGGGGAGGGTGGTTTGTAACAAACTCGTTTAAGCTTATGTAGTGGCTTGATTATAAAGTTTTAGCTCACTTTGGTAGTTGAGGATCAAATCCGCACCCATAACCTCCACTGGCACCCATTTGACATAGTTTCTATAAATCTTTCATATCTTGAGACTTGTAAAACTTTCCCTCTCATATATATATAAAGTTGAGGATCAAATCCGCACCCATAACCTCCACTAGCACCCATCAAGGTGTGTTATTTGCTCAGGTCTTCAATTTACCTTTTGCTTAGGGTTTTCTTCAACACCAATATCTTCGTCCTTACTTACTTCTAGATCATCATATGCTTCATTCTTGTACAACATCCTTCTTCTTCTTCTTTTTGGCGAGGTGAGTTTTGAAACACATTCGGGTTGTTTTGGTAAAATGCAAATTGTGTAGGTTCGTTGAGTGGGAGATGATCTGGTCCTATATTAATTGGCATGTTTTGGTGAGTATGTTGGTAGCATGAGGACGGTGGGGTTTGATACATGGGAGTTGTAGTAAATGGTGTTTGAAGCAGTTGGAACGTTTCATACAGGTTGTGAAACCAAATGATTGTATGCTGTGAGTTAGACTATTGGGTTGAAGGGGCTCGTTCGTTTGGGCCTGTACACACAGGCAGTCTAAATTTTTTGTTGGTTTGGACTTGGGATTTGGTGGATTTTTTGTTGCCTTTCATTGTGTAGAGCATTTACATCACATTCTTTATCTTTATCCATATAATTATACTAAAATTCACTACTTCTTCTCTCTTTTTTCAATTAAATAATATATTTTTATACCTTTTTCATTAATTTTTTCTCTCTTCTTCACTCACAATCACTTTCAAAAATATTAAAAAATTAATAAGCATTGAACAGTGAATCCTTAAATTTACAGATGAACAGTAACATTTTATCTCTCTTTCACTCACAAACACTCAAAACTATCTCATATAA
Source organism: Flaveria trinervia (assembly GCA_025506515.1). NCBI lineage: Eukaryota > Viridiplantae > Streptophyta > Magnoliopsida > Asterales > Asteraceae > Flaveria > Flaveria trinervia. The sequence continues at coordinate 5,186,946 of CM046443.1, forward strand.
TTTAAAGACTCACACTCACATAATTATAAGGCATGGGTTGTGAATGCTCGTATAAAACTATAAAAATGAGTAAAACCAACAGGTGATTTGAGTTAAATAAATTTTTGTTATTTGGTTTATATTTAAAGTGATTGTTTTATAAAAAGTAAGGTTAAGGAGCGTTAAGATAGTGGCCCCACACCCAACAACACCCAACGACACCCAACGGCTAGTAAACGGTCGGAGTGTTGTTGAGCACCATGGAGCGTGAAAAAATGATAACGTCGATGTTTCCATATGGCGCCAGGACACACCCCGAGATACGACGTGTGTGCCCCTACCACCCTAATAATCTATCATCCCTCTTTATTGATTGATATCGTTAAGGAAATAAGATACCTTTTAGGCGAGTTGGGCCACGGAAGATGTGATCCACAAGCAGTCAAAGTAGACTGAGTAATAGTGTCCGCTAGCATATGCTCTTTTGACTTGGGCCATAATTTGTGGTTCTTTTTGTTTTTAACTTTTAAATTTTACCCATCACGTGAAAACATAGAATTTATGCAGTGAAACTTTTGTATGTTTTCTATTTATGGTTTCGGATAATATATTTTAATATTGTTTAAGGTTTTTAAATGGAGTAACTTTGAAATTATAACTAATTTTTTAAAATTTTCGATTAAGTGACTTAAATTTAAAGCGTTCTAACTGCATCACTCAAATTTCATGATTTATTTTAGTTTTAGGTTTTTAAAATGTTTTTATGATGTTTTTTTTTGTTTCAAATAGGATTTTTTTATGAAATGTTGAGTGGTGACGTGAAATTTAAAGTTTTTTTATATTTTATATAACTAACATGTTTTTTTTAAATAAATATAATTACATATATTGGAAACCATTCCTTTATTTCTTTCTTGTCTTAAAAAAAGTCCATTGATGAGTCGATTTGGTGGTTTGACGACCCAATTTGGACAAAATATGTATTAGTGTCTATTTGAAACATTTTTAGAATTTCACGAATATTTATAACATTTTACCTTCACACCCGTTGTATGTACCAATTTATAATCATATATAACAAAGATATTTTTCTTTATCAAAATTGCTATGTAGGAGCAAAATATATTAAAAATTGTATACAAATCGATTCGCTATACCTTGTAGCGTTCATTATTAGATTTGTTTAGAAAAAGAACTTAAGTTTTATCGTTGTAATGGCAGAGAACAAATCTTACGATAATCCTAAAAAAAACTCCGGTTCCTTACAGTAAATTATGCGTACTACAATAGAATTCAGTATCATGATTGATTAACAACGAAATAATTATTATTTTTTAAATCTTTTTTTAGTTTTGTAACACTAATAATTATTAATAACTATTTTTCTTATGCACGGACTAAATGAGTAGTAAGTAATTATTTTTTACTAAACTAACGATTATAAAGTATTTAAGTATTAATAACCATATATATTAATAGAACGCATAAATCTATAACCTATAATAAACGAAATTTCTTAAGACACGTGTCATTATTATAACATATTAAATGACACGTGTCATTATTATAACATATTAAATGACACGTGTCATTATTATAACATATTAAATGACACGTGTCATTATTCTAGTATATCAAAAAAATGATTTTCTTATAATAAATACAGAACTTATAAAAACAACTAGCTTTAGTAAATATGTATGTTACACAAGTTGAATAAATAAAATTAATATAATAAAATTTAATAATTATACAATGATATTTTAAAATATGATAAAACTGAAATTATATATGAGAAAATGACTATAATCAATAAAATAGTTATATTAACTTCTTTTTTTAAAAATAATTTTTTTCAAAAAAAAAACATTTTGTTCTAAAACAAACCATATAAAAATGTAACTTTTAAAATTTTCTTATTATAACTCCCAAATTAATTATTTTTTGTTTTAAAAATTTGACTTTTTAAAATTACCAAATTTTAAAATATTTTGTATTTTTTTAAAAAAATTATGCTCTAGAAAAAAATATTATTTTATAAAAAAATTTTATTTATAAATAACATTAATAAATAGGCCTCTTTCTTAATTTATTAAATTTACAAAAGTGTTAAATAATACTATTAGTAATTAAGAAAATTATTTAATAGGAGATGCGGGAAAATTTTTATGAGGATGGTTGTGGTGTTGACACGTGTCATCCCAATATATCTTTTTATTAGAGTAAGAAGATTAGAGTAGGAAGATTAATTTGACTTTCTTTTTAACTAAAATATGTTAAAACATATATATTTATATTTTTGTTTCTTGTCTCTCTCATATTAAATGATAATTATTGTAAATAAGTAAATAAACTATATTAAAATCTATAATATAAATGTAGTTATTTTAATAATTTATTAATACACTAGGTTAGTACCCCGTGTATTATACAGATTGAATAAATAAAATATTAAATAGTTATTAATAAAAAATAATAAATTATAAAATGACATCTTAATATAAGATATGATTAACATTATGTACGAGTGATAAAAGAATGATATCATATTTTAAAATTTTTTATAAAAAAATTGTTGTTTTCAAAAAAAATAGTTTTTAAACAAATTGTTTCATTGGTAATTAATGTGTTATCTATTAGGATATAAAAGCGGGAAGATAAAATTTAATAGCTCTAAAATGTAACAAATGGCAGACAAAAACCTTCTTTTATTATTAATAATAATAGATATTAAATATAGAGTAATAACATCTAATTCATTATATGTTATAACTTTTAAATATTTATTAAATTTTATATTTAACCAATAGATAAATAACATGTAGAAACTAAAATATTCATAAAAATAATTATTTTAATATATTTTATTTATTTCACTCATGTAATAAGTGGACTCTAACCTAGTAATAATATAAAATGAAATACCAAAATATGAAAAATAGGAAGTCATGTACCGAAAAGGATTAGAATACTGTTATTTTTTAAATTGTATTTTACTAGTATTGACATCTTGTAATTAAGGAGCTTGTTAATAACATATGGGTTGACCTAATTTACAAATAAGCTAACATTTAAAATTAACATCTATCTAAATTTCACAGGTTTAAGCTTACACTAAACCGAATTGATATTATCCGTTAAATAACTTGCGTAATTATTGTTTAGTAAGTTTTTTTATTATTACACAAAGTAAAATTACTCATGTTATAAAATAATTACACAAACTATATTCATAGTTACACAGTTAATAATCAAGCAAGGTATACCACAATAAATAAACGTTTTATAAAAAGTGTTGAAACTTTTAAAGAAGTATAGCAATACTATACTCATATTAAAAATGATAAAATGCTTGATTTTATGATGCACTTTTTAAGAAAAATAATATTGTATATAAAATTAGGTGTGCTTAAAAACGGGGAAAGTTGAAAAAGTTAACAATTATAGGTTATTTTTAAATATATCACTCCAGGCACGTTTTTTCATGATAATTTAATCTTAAATCTGAACCAATCATTTATTAAACCTTACGTTGTTATCTATTCGTACAAATTAATTATTTTATACCATAAACTTTTCTAATATATATACACACACTGGTGGATGAAAAATTCACACTACTCACGTAAAAAAATAATAACCACCCACTGCTCTTGAAGATGGCCTTTCAGCATAAAACTACTTTTGACTTGAATAATTTGTGATAGTTTCTCTCAAATTCATTACAACTACACCATCTAGAATTGGTCATTTTCAACGTATAAAATGGACATACAAATGGAACTGATTCAAGTATGAAAACTTAATTTTCGTGCTAAATATATGAAAAATATATGAAGTATTTTATTTTTTACTTTTGATCACACTAGTATTGCAACCTAAGTAAAATAAGGTTAGAAGGACGAAATATGAATAAACATCATTGTTAAATTTTTTATTTTATAACAAAATCTACTAATTTGGTAAAATCAAATAACTTTGTATACTATATTATATTATTTTGTTTTTATACCACTATAGAGTGAACTTTATTATTTTATTGATGCATTAGTATAGAAACTCCTGTATCACACAAGTTGAATATGAATATTAAATTAAAAGCTACTTATCAATATTTATAATTTATTATTTGAGGTACGATATGATTGAAATTATGTATAATTAACTATCTCAAGTAATAAAATAATAATATTTTTTTAAAATTAAAAAAAATTAAAAATTGTTTTTAGACATTTTTATGTTAAATAAATCATTTTTTATTAAAATTATGTCTTCAATAAAAAGAGACATGTTTTTTATTTACTAAATATTTTTTTAACAATTTGGAAATGATATTTAAATCACTAGCGTTTAATATTATCATTAAGAATTGACTTGATATGGTAGGTACAGGTAATAAAATAGTTATGGAAAAATGACTTATGATAAATGGAATAATTATTTGTTTTATTTGTATGAAAGATACTTATGTAATTATTATGTGTGATTTTAAACAGTAATAATATAGTACGTAAACATTGGTGCTTAGTGATGACAATTATATTGTTACGTGATTATGTATAGTTGGTATGCATTTATATATACCTAGTATTTATTTATATGGGTGCTTATGCCTAGTGTAAAAATGTATATGTCCGGCGAGTTCACTTCATTTTTCACACTGCACACGTGCATCTGTCGAAAAATTAGAATAAAAATATAGTTTTTTTAAAATGTATAAATTGTCATGAAAGAAGTAATGTTATAGATGGAATTATCACACATTGAGTAAAAAATTCACATATGAATAAAATTATCACGTAATAGTAAAACTATCACAAAAAAATGATTATTTTTACATGACTAATTTCATATGAATATAACTTTTATTACGAAAATATTTCATTTTCACGTTATAATATTTCTAAGGAAAAAGAAACTTTTTTATTTTCAAAATCTCTCAACACACATTATATATTATATATTAATAATATTAAAAGTTTGTTTAGCTTAATAAAGTAGTGGTGTGCCCATCTCCCTAAAAGTTGGCAAACATGTAGCCATTTAGAAAGGGAACATTGTTTCTTTCAATGTTTAAAGTTTGGTGGAAAATAATATATATTTTATTCATATGTTGTTTTTTATTATGGACCAACTTATTCATATTTCACTATTAGAAAAATATCATTTGTCACCGTTAAAATGTCAAAAAAAACGGTTTTAAATGCACTTTTGTGATTTGTTCAAGTGTCAAGTAAATCTCCGTAGCTAATTACATTTACGACTGAAATACTCTTGTGACTCGACTATCCACCAACGTAAAACTAGAGATGATCTTGAGAGCGAATCTTTTTCTGCGACCGAACCTTATTGACCAAGATTGCTACTAAATTGCGACCAAACAGTCTCTAATAGATCTTAAGAGGTGTGTTTTGACTCATATTGTCGATAATTACCTCTTATTGTGAATGGTGACCAGTAATGACCTCACTTGATCATTTGTGTGCCTAGTTAATCCTTAACTTAGTTTAGTTTATTCATATATGTTAAATATCAGGAATTCTGAGTGAATTTGCTTTACTCCATCTTTTTAGTCTTTTTTATTAATTCGTCGATGATCAGTTTTGCGATAGTATTTTTTTCTAATTTAGTTTTACCCCTTCTTTGTTTTAAACATTTTATGCTACTGTTTTTGCAACCGATTTTATTCTTATATTATTTGTTTTTTTATTATTAATTAAAGTGGCATGTGTAATTGTGTATGTACGACGGAAGAAATTTCGTAGTTATATTTTCAACCGATACAATTTCAGCACTTAAATTTATGATCGTTTTTACAAACAAAGTCATTTTTAAATAATTTTATAAATATAACAACTATATTTGCGACCGAAATAATTTAAGTGGCTATATTTCCTACAGCTTCTGCAACCAAATTCATTCTTATTTATGTTTTAAAAAACTAGCTAGCGACTATAAGTGTATCGAAACAATATTGGTGTTTGCAGCTGTTCTTATGACCAAATTAGTTTTTGTTTATTTTTATTGTTTTATACAATTAGTGATTGTATCTACGAAGAAAACAATGTTGGTTTATATATTTTGATATTGGACCATTTGATTCCGGTAGTTGCTAATTTTCTTTGTAGGTCGTAAATTTCAACCGCTTTTGCCTAGATTTGTAGTGTATTTTTTTCCTTAATGTAATATGTTACTAATCACCTTTGTATTTTATGGATGTATTTTAATCACCTTTGTATTTTCTTTGTAGTGATACTTAATTCATAAAATTGTTCACGAATTTTTCTTACGATGAATGTTCATGCTATTCATATGTTTAATTAAAAAACGATAATGGTTTTCTCAAATTTCGTCTTCTTTATATTAACTTGAAATTAGAAGGCATTTATATATGATGCTATATAACTACGACACTAAAACTATCAAATGTCGCACAAAATTCTACAATTTTCTTATGCACAATAAAGATCTCCACTAGGTCTAGATGTAGAACATTGCACAAGTACTTCATGTAACTTCCATATCATTTTTGATTTCACATCTCCATTATTTACATTACACCGCATGCATTAGGGTTTTCGTCACTAAACATTTCTGGCGTTGGAGGGTATGCGTACGAAGCTTCCGCTACGTATCTTGGAGAGTATAAACGGTAGTTCGCTGGTTGATAATAATAATAATAATAATATTCACTTTTTTTCATCTCCAACATCTCTGGTGTCATGTCATTTGGTTGCGCCACCTCTTCTTGCTTCTCGCCACCTTCGTCGGCTTTCTTCTCTTCTCCCGCGTCTTCTTCTATTTCACTAAGATCTTGATTCATGATCACAGCTTGTTTGCCGGTTCTCTTGTACACAAAGTTGACCAGCTCAGCGGCCGAAAAAGAGCCTTTCACCGCTACTCGTGAGTTCGTGAAGTCCGGAACTGCACTTTCCACCCCTATGATCATAAGCCCACAAATCCAAGATTAGAAAATCGTTCATTTCTTAAATGGATGGGAAAGTTATATATAATATAGAGTTACAAATCATTGTCAAAAGTAAAAAAAGGAATGTCTTTGACCTTTTTCTTTCTAAATCTAGTTCCTTTAATGTTTTATAATTAAATAACTTATATATATATATTTTGAGAAAATCGTTTCTTTCTATCTTATTATCTATTATTTGAGTTCGGCCTTGTTATATTATTTAAACATTTTTTCTTAAAAAACTGTTCACTGTTAATTACAATGACGTGTGAGTGTACATAACAATGCATAAATATATACATTTGGTATGTAATTATATATAAATATGTTACCTAGTACACACATGGTGTGTAATGTTTCAGTGTAATGGATTTCCGGGATTCAAGTCATAAAAACACTTTATCGAGATGGTCATAAAACATTGTGTGGTAGAGATTTTCTTGAAATATTACATCACCATATGTGGTTATGAAATCGGCTTTAATATTGAATATTAAGTAATGAACCGAATCAAGAAAATATATATTTTTTAACACGAGTTATTGATTCATCTAATTATGTTTATTACTTGAGTATTAAATCTTAAACACTAAGTTATTTATTGAGTACACCCATAAAATATATAGAATTGAAGAATATGATTGTTATAAGTGCACACATTGATTATTAAAACATACACATGATATATAGAGAAGACGGAACAATTTTGATGTGTTAATAACTCAAATAGATGTGCACAGAATTTTTTCTAACAATTCATATTACCAGAAAATTAATCAAAGTAGTAAACTCGTAGGATTTAAACACACAATCATCTGGTTAGAAAACACATTTTTAACCATCTAATATCCTGTAAAAGACAAATAGATGTACAAATAAAATTAGATTTAGTAGATGGACTAATTTTTTTATCTATTTATGTAGACATTAAATTTACTTTGAGTATTTCTTAAATGCATTTGAAAATATATAAAACATGTGGGTTGTTATGTTTGATTTATTTCTTAATTATTACAAATATTATTTTCCTTTTTGAAGTTCCATTTATTTTTGACAAATACTACCTACTACAGTAAGGTTTAAACACTAATATAAGATTTAGTATAACAACACCAAGTTACTTATAAAACGTTAAATCATTATAACTTATCAACAAAGGGTACGTACTTTACATATACTTATTTAAAAAATTAAAAAAAAAATTAGTAAATTACCCTTCATCTTGAGAATGCGTTTTCTGATCTCTTGAGCACAAGCTTCACAATGCATGTGAACTTTCAAATCAACCGTAATTACCTGCATCGGCTGCAATTCACCAGAAAAACCATAAGAAACAACACAATCACCGGTCTCGAACACAAGAATTCTTTTCATTAAGAACAAAAATGAAACGACTGCATAATTTTATGAGGGCAGTTGGGATTTTCAACTAAAAAAAATTTTTACGGGGCGGACAATATAACCTAGGTCCGCCCCTGACAATCACAAAAGTAATCGATTAAGTGAGATTAAAGAGTAAAATACAACCTCATTTTTCTTCTCTTCCGGTTTAGGTGGTTCTTCTTGCTCTAGCTTCTTCGGCTCCTCCGCTAGCGGTTTCGGTACCGGTGATAGAAGCTCAACTTTCCGGTTGCTTTTCTTCTGGACTCTTTCTAAAACCTTCATTGGATCTACCTTTTCTCCCTTCACTACCACCTTATGACTCTTGCAATCAGTAACAACAGTTTCAACACCTATTTATCATCAATAATAACTAACTATTAGTTTATTAATTAAACTAATGATATAACCAGATGAGGGTAAAGAGGGTACCAAATCATTTAATAAAAGCTAAGCTATTTTAGAAATATTACCATTCCATTGTTGTAACACGTAGAAAGAAAGTCTTATGATAACCCTCGACTAACAAGCTCTGGTTACGTTATTACTTATTAAAATCATATCGAAAAAATAAATTGAATCAATAAATTAAGAAAGACTACAAACCCTCAAAGCCTTTAAGGCATCGTCGGACTTTTTTAGCACAACCTTCACAATGCATGAGCACCTTCAAAACCACATCTTGGGGCGGCGGAGGCGGTGGCGGTGGCGGTGACGGTGGCGGGTCTTTGGACTCCTCTCCGGTGGGTGGTTTTGCTTCTATTTCCACCTTCTTTACCTCCTGCAAAACAACAATCAAGCAATACCCTAATAAAAAAACTCAATTTTAACCAAAACCCACATCAAAGAACACATTTTTTAACCAAAATAGTAATGAAATTTAAAAGGGTATGAGCAAATTGAAGAAAAGATTCAAGAACAGACCTCTCCCATTTGACAGTAGTTGAGTGGTTGAGTTCAAGATTGCAAGAAGAGTTAGGGTTTTATAATGGTTGATAGAACTTTGAATTTAAGCGCAAAAACCATTTTTTTCGGAACCGGGTCGGACGTCGAACCGGACATCTTACTGGTTTGGTGGTCGGACCGGTCGGACCAGATTTAATTATATTTTAATTATATTTATATATGTAATTAAATATAAATAATTTATATATATTTTATAGTTATATATAAAACATAATTATATTTGTATTCGACGTACAAATTTATGGTTTAACACTCCGGTTTCAAAAAAATAATAAAATACCAAAACCGGTCTGGTTTCCCGGTCCGACTAGCAGTTCGGAATGAACCGGTTGGTTCGACAACTGAAAAACAAATCATACCAGACCGGACACCGGACCAATTCCCGGTCGAACCGGCCGGTCACGATCGGGTGTCAAAAACACCAGCGAAAACACATAGTAAAACTCAGTGGGTTGTGGGTTAATCGAGGTGAATATTAAACAAGTGTGAGATGAGTGTTTGATTGAGTTGAATGATGAAAGGAGGGCCAGATCTAGTGAGAAATAGCACTCATTTCAGCCATCATAAACGTGACATGTCTTTTTTTTATGGATGACACATCAGATAAACATGTTTCTGTTCTAGGATGTCTTACAATTTAATAATTTATGTTTGAATGGTGAATTTTTAATGCTCGTGATATATGAAACTAAAACATTCAAACTTTTAAGTGTTAACATATGTTGGATTTGAATTTTCTATATATATGTCTTTTGAACCTTGAATTTTTTTGGAACTAAAATAAGGTTAATATAAAATATGGGGCGGTTTTATGTTTCTAGGGTCCCAATCAAACTAAATAGTTTGGGTCTTTTTTCAAATGCTTTAATAAAAAGCATATTTTTTTATCTGGGTTTAAGGTCAGCGATAATAAACTAAAATGTTTATAATAAGATAGCGTTGTGGGTAAAATTGAATATGTAGAAGAATTGTAAAAAGCTGATGTACTGACATACAAACGAAGTCTGGATGTGAAAAAAATGAGTTGTAGCGTTGTTTATAGTACGCATAGTGTAAGTCGTATAAGATTGTTTGCCATGTTGGAGACCCCTCATTATTCCCACAAACTGATGTTAAACCCCCTCCCCAACAAGATTATCATATCAATCCTTCACACATGCAATCTAGTTATTTTCACATAAGGTTACTTTTTATTATTTTAAGTTAGTAAATATTAATAAAACAAAAAACGAAGTAATTAAATAACGATGAACTTACTATAATGAATTAATGACTATGTTTTATATAACAGCTATTTTGAAATGCTCTATAAAAACTCAAATTTGAGATTCTCTTCTTAACTTTCAACTTAAATCTACGAAATAAATAGACGAGCCAATATATTTTCCTTTCCAAACCCGCATCCGAATGATGTACAAGAAAACGCTCCTATTGTCGAACCTCGTATCCCTCTGGCTCCTACAAACTCGCCGGTGGTATATGTATACGTATGTGTGTAGTATAGATAAAGTATGTATCTTAAGAAAACAACTCCTTAGAGTGAAAACTTTCGATAACAAATCATGATTATCATTTCACTGAAAAAAAGAAAAATAAAATTGATGCAGAAAAATAGTACTACGTAAATATATTAATAAATGAATTATAAAATTCATTTTTAAACCCCACATGAACTTTGAGATGCCTCTGGTTTCTTAGTTAGAGTATTAAATAATTAATTGAACATCAACCAGAAGAAAGAAAAAAGACAATGACTTGAAATGTAAAAGGTTCATCAATTACATAATCATGAAACTAAATGATGAATTGTATATTAAAGAAATCAATTCAGATACACCACAAAAATGTTCAAGCTGTCACAAAATGTTTGGAAAAAGGCCAACAATATATATTGATAAAATATGATTGGGACATAAAAACAACAAGTGGATCAAATGAAATTCTAGAAAAAATGAGATGTCAAAGTTTTATATAGCAAGTCATGTTATCTTCAGAAGTTGATGATAGAAAACGATGCATCGGTACAATGAAATAATGTTATCAAGATCGTATAATTGCCACGACAATAAAAACAGGATTGGTTAGTGTTGTCGGGTTGATTCTATCTAGCATTCTTATGTTTAAATCCGAGCTGAAACACAAACATATAGATAAAACTACTAGAAGGTAATCAGAGATGAAAGCCTAAAAAACATCATTAGATAATTTATTCAGTAATTTGAAGGCGTATCATAGAGGTAAGTGAGGAGAGAAAATAGAGTTGAATTGTTTTAGTTTAAATCGGTAAATTAATTGCATGAAATTTTGTAAAGTTGAACTAAAAGAGATTTAGGCATACACAATCTTAGGGTTTGTCATATACATACATTACTACCCATGACGGGATGTCCCTTTTAAGTATAACCAAATTTTAGAACAAAAACGCTATTAAAGTGTGATGAACATTGCTCTACTCTCTTACGGTGCGGCCCAAATTGGTGTTTGCAACGGATGTGTGCCGAATGATAACAATAAAAAAACGACTAGACTCCATGGTTGCTTTAAGTCACTACTACAAAAATGGGCAAAAGCAATCAAAATTTGCGACTGACAAAAGTAGTCATGAAATTTGCAACCATAAAGCGATAGAAATAAAATAGTCACAAAATTAACGACCAAGATAAAACCAATCGCAAAATAAAAAGCCATAACATAATCAATCGCGGGAGATGGTTGCCGGGTGGCGGGAGAGTTGAAAATAAACTCAAAGTTGGCCACATGTATAATACAAAAGTAAAAACCTAACGGTGTTAACTATTAGTTAGTAAATGATTGTTTGGAAAAAATAACCTTAAATTTAAGATTGCTAGTATATATTTTTTAAGTTAAAATCAATCTCAACCAATAAATAAAAGTTGAATATTATTAAAAGTCCACTAACCCTAAAACTTATAAACATGACAATTTATTAATTAAACTAAAAACCTAATCATCTAGGTTGTATATGTGGGTGTTTGAAATATGTTCTTAAAGAGCCCCTATCATAGGTCGTCATTAAGTTTTGACAACACAAGTCCATAAACCAACTATATACTGTACAGTTTTTTTTCATGTGACACATCAACATCACATCAATTTTATTATTTTTTCCAATTTTTTTTGTTTTACATAATGTCGTCTCAATTTTTGTAATTTTCCCCTTTTTCAAAAAAAGTTACAAAATGTTGGTTGTGTACCAGTGAATATCATTGAAAATTCACTGCGTTGGAGTATATCGGAAGTGGGAGCAATGTTCCCGCCCGGCCCTAGTTCGCTGGTATTTCCACCACTCCATGTGGCCTAAGAGTTTCATCATCTAATTATTTATTGGTCGGAGAATCTTTAAAATATGATCGGAACAAAAATATATTTTAGTGCCTTCATCTTTCAATATCATGTTATTATACTACTATATAATACATCTCTTTGAATAGAGATGTAATTTTATAAAAAATACAAGTTTTAAAACAACATGTACAAATAAGGGTAATATGGTAAATTTATCCATTAAATTTTATAAAACTTGACATTTTTTCCCTTGTCTCTTTAATGTATTTAATAAACATTATTAATATATTATTGAATAATATGATATTATTAATTGACTTCATTAATTTTTATTTTATTTATGATACTATAAATTGACATTTAAACTTATATTTACTAATTATATTTTTATAACTAAATAATATTTTAATTAAGTATATTATTTTATTCAAATATTTAAGTATATAACTTATATAATCTTCATATTTATAATAACTATAATATGTTTCTAGGGGTATATTATAAGTTTAATAATTTTAATATTTATCTATATTTTTTTACAATATAAGTGAGAGGATGATATAATAATAATTTTACATATGGATTAGGACACCCATATGAAAAGTAATGCTTAAATTTCAAAAAATTAATCATTTATTCATTTATTACCTTATAATAAAGTATAATATATGATTGCTTATAATACAAATGTTAAAACATATACACATGGTCAAACAAAATCGTCATTTACTTTCAATTTTGTTTATGTATTGTGATTGAGCACTAATCCCTCTTCCTCTTTCATTTATCAGTTGTTAACAGCTCAATAACAATCAAGATGATAATTTGTGGTGATAATATCTCCATTAATTTTTTTCGGTATATGCAAATCACCACCAAAAACTAACTCCGATGATCATAAAACTCTAACCTACATTCATAAAAAAACCTCCCTAAAATCTAGATAATAAGTGATTTCCAACCATAAATACCACCCATATTTCCACTATTCTTATTGGGATAATATAATTGTCTTAAAGACTTTTTTAATATACGTAATTATTTTCTTTTATTAAAATTATTCAATAATTATGTTTTGATTTTTTAATTTACGTCATAACGCACCGAGCCGATACCGACTAAAATCAAATTCCCAAAAAATAATGCAACAACCGTACCGCCGCAACGCGCGGGCAGATAAATCGTAATTCTTATTTTGGAATAATGCTTTGCCCGTCAAACAGTCAAACTATAACCCAATTTAATAAGCTTTCATGTTATGTAATATCATAACTATGTTTTTTCTTAAATCTACACTTTGATTTAAATTTTATTCAAAGTTGAACATCACTACACGCATATGATGACACGACTAATGAATTCTCCCGGAAGATACCAGGAGGACCAGAATTTTTTAACATAATTCATATCTTCGAATCATATCAGTTATTAACATGCTTATGTTAACATTATATTCGTAATGATCGATCATTTTTAGAATTTTTTTAACATAATTCATATCTTTGAATACTATTAATGCCCAGACGGGCCAGACCGTAACGCATGGGGTTCAACATACTTAATTTATCAACGTTTGAGTCCAACTTTTATCATGGTTCGATGCTACCATCACATGTGACCTAGTGGGCCTTCATAACTGTTTATTTATAGGAATTCACTATATGTTTTAGAAAAAAGAACATGGGCCATTTTAGGCCCAGTGATCCCTAATATGGACTGAGCCCATTATTTCACTATTGGGCCATTGACACGACTACCAAGTAGTAGTACCAACTATAATGGGCTTCTACGTTCGCTTTTATGTTTCATCGGGTACTAAAAGTGTGGTTTTGCTTGCTACTTAAAATTATGTGATTTGTTGGTTCAAATAGATGTTGGATCAACATATGATGTTCCCATGATTTGGTGTATTAGAAGAATATACTGGAAGTCTTAAATCGACAAGATTTGATAAAATGTAACCCATTAGATAAATCTCATGTTGGTCGTAAACAGATCTTATTAGATATAACACCTTAAGTAGTTGTCTGATGATTTTGATTTTTGCTCACTAGTATTTGGTAGATTCGCATGAATTTCAAATGCGGAGATGGGTTCAAAAGCTTCTTGGCCCTACCATGTTGGTAAACATGGTAAATGTTTTCTATGTGATCTTGATTATTTGAAAGTATGTTTGTTTAGACTTTTATATTATCGTTTGATATTGTTTATACTAGAAAGTGATATGTTAATAAAAATGCTTTTAGAGGTTGCAAAATGCATATGGGTTAAATCATATGTAAGCATTTTTTATCTAATGTTTAATATTCTATTTATAACTATTAGAAATAGTATATTAGTCATGGGTTATTAACTTATTATGTTAGTTCTAGTTATGCTAATTATACTTTTGTAAATATTTGATCAATAATACATAATATCTTTTGAATTTTACATTATACTCATGGTATCAAAGAATATACATTAGTCACGGGCTAGTGTGAAGCTTTGGTATTCACTCTAGTCTTAGCGTTTGTTGTAGGAGTGTTATGGAAAATATATTTGTAGCGTATTTTAAACAATCAATCGATAATACACATTACATTATCGTGTTATATTTTACGGTGTTCAATTATTCTCGAATGGTTAGTGTGGATTATAGTTAAAAGAATATGTTGTTTCAGTAACAATCTAAGCTATAGAGTCTTCCAATTTTGGAGGAGGTTCTTCACATTAAAGAAACAATTAAAAAATTTTGAACGGCAAATGTACGACTCTGCTTCAAAGGATAAGTGTTATCTTAATCGGGTCTACCTATTTGTTTCACAACCGGGACCGCATCTCCAACCCTCTCAGGAAGAAACTCATTGCTGAGAAAACCTCATAGTTCAACTCTCAGTATTTTTTGCTTAAAGTGAGACTTGAACTCATGACGTCTCTATTATTTATATGTTATGGATATCTCATATTAATCAGTTGGGCTAAGGATCATTGGTAAAAACAATTTAATTGTTGACCAATTTAATCAATTTTCTTTTAAAATCATTTTATTATGTGTTAGGGATAAAATATAACTCCGATACATTTCAGCAAGTAACTTTTACTGAGTTATCGGATTTGTATGTTCCCTAATCACTTATCAACTCTGTTTGAATGTTTACTGTAAACATCAGAGAGTTTTTTTATCTTCTTTTGGGTATTTTATAATAAAATAATATTAAAAATATATATTTAATGATAAATACCTGACTTCAAAATTCAAACATAAATATCCTGTGATAGGGTACAAGCTTTATAGATAAACTACTGTTTGAAATAATGTGTGCATCAGCTACCCCCTGACTTTGGTTGCCAGCAAAATTTATTACTTAATTGTTATTTTATTTAATGTGCGTTGAATGGTATTCATTCAAGTTAATGTAGTTTAGTTACTTTTGCTTTTTTTTAATCTTTATATCTTATTACAAAATCAGCAGTCGAAAACATAGAAAAATCTCATGGTTGTTTTTTGATCTTAACAATGCCGTATTTACGTATATGGTAACCATGTTCGTAAAACACTATCAAAAACTAAACAATTTCCGACAGATATTCTTGTAGGAACTTCGTCAAAACAACTATTTAACGATAAAATAACCGATAGAACTGATTTGTCAGAAAAGCGTTGTAGGAAATTGTTTTACAATGAATTTGTGATAAAACTACCCACCAAATAGCGACAACTGTTATTCGTCCCTAAGTTTGCAACAATATACCAACTTAATATTTTTAAATATAACATGACTTTATTAATATTATGAACTTATGGTTAATAATAATAACATTAATATAATAATTAATATATTTCACTTTTGAAGAGGTTTGGACAATAACCCATTTGGTAGAGGTTTTATATCAGGAAGGTATAGGATTTAATCCCAAACAATGATTAATTTGATGTGATATAAGAGTATAATTCATTTTTCGTTCAAAAAAACTTTTTTGTACATATCGATAAACTTCCAACTTATTTAAATGTCTATTTGTTTAATACGATTTTACTGTACAAACGAATTTAAGAGAAAACATAAATTTTATTTAGTTTTTGTGCTCGATCTATACCGACAAACTTCGGACAAAATGTAAATTCAGAATACTTTACATTTTAATAAATAACTGAAAATTAGAAAAATTAAAATACTCAGATTTTTCTGGAAAAAAGTTACTGAAAAGTTTACAGAACTCCAATCAAACTTGATTTAAGATATAGCATTACAATAATTGATCTACTAATATAACAAAAATTTAACAATTACAATCAATTATCAAATTATACAAAAAAATGTTTAACATGTCAAATACAAAACAAACAAGAACTATGTATCAGCAAATCTTTTATTAAACTCTTGCATTTGATTCTGTAGTTTCCAATTGGATTAAGACCGTAGCCGCGAATGCAAATCTCCTATGAACAAGTAGTGATTAAAATTGTCAATGAGCGTTGACACAACTCGTTTTCACCCGACCTATATTTAAGCTATTTCCCGTAAAAAACTTGTACCGTCACTGATTGTAACTATAGACGTTAACGATCATTATTAGTTGTATGTATATATTTGAATCGAGATTAAGATAACTTAACATGATAGTTATGTTGTCGTATGGAAAAAGTAAACTCCTACAAAATAATACTAGTACAGTTACGCTGTCCATATATAAGCACTGCACTTAAGTAAAACTTTTAATACAATACTCGAATAATAAACAATATTATAAAATAGTTTAGTAATAACAAGAGAATATAATATTAAAAAAATGGAAATATTCGTCAATGGGTGTTTACCAATTTAGGCAATGCATTTGTTAATGCTTTGCTATAAACTATAAAACGAATCAAGTATGTTTTTTAGAGTAAATTACAAATTATGTACTTAAAATATAAGGAAAATATCACAGAATAGTAACCAAGTTTCAAAAGTGTTCTAATTTAGTCACTCATACATATTTTTCTCAAATTGGACCTTCAAACGATCAAATCGAGTCATTACCAAATTTTATTATGACAAGAAAGTAATGATGGAAAAAACATTGAAGTTAAAATTTTCAATATATAAATTATATTAAAAAATAAAAAAAACATGTTAATTATGAAAAAAGTAAAAAAAGTGCCTAAAATTTACGTCAACGTTCTATATCAGCATCAAAAGATAGAAAAGAAATATTTTCTAACTGAATCCAAAAGTATAACATGCTAAAAAATATGTTATGACTTTTAATTTGTATAAAATATAAAAATGAGTGATTTAATTGGAACACTTTTAAAACTTGAGTTACTTAATTGGAATACTTTTGAAAGTTAGTTACTATTTTACAAAGTTACCCTTAAATATATAGTAAACTTTAAATGTGTTATTTGCTTTTTAATAGTTACGGTACACATCCTTTAAAACTTTTGTATTTTTCTATACTTCCAACTAAATTTTGTTATCTTTTTAGTCAAATGACATAATATGTAACTAGGTGATTCCATCAACAAGTGTTGCGTGTTTGATATGTCGAACTTAGAATAAGTGTTCAGTTGCTACTACTAACCATAAACGATGGTCACGCCAAAACAACCTACACCATTGCGGTGTAGCATTACAACTCTCTAAATAAAGTATCCAAATGACCAGTAGCATAACTCACTAATTTTCATCCAATAAAGAAATATCAACATCGTAGTCTTGTTAGCAAAGTAACCAATGAACAACAACATGAATCACTATTCAAAGAAAAACCCAAAACAGTGTAAAACCTACCACACGTCACGCTGTTTCAACGCAACAAAATGATCAGGTTAAAAAATGATGTCTTGTTATGGCTACAAACTTTTGTTCGTCGCGCCAAAAAAACGAACACAACATGCGTTGTTTATCGGCATCCCCTTCAAATGTAAGCGTCTAATGTGGTAGGTACAGGTTCAAATGATAGTTTCATCATGAGATCTTTCAAACACAGCTATTACTAAGCATAAATACAGATTTAAAAAGTCAAATATCATCAAGCGTATAACAATACTTATCATCATCAAATCAAGAGCATCCCCAAACCGAAACAATAAAGCATAACAGAATGTAAACCCCAAAAAATAAGCTCTAACAACAAAAAAACTATCTAAAGGTAACAATTAAAAAACAAATCATAATCAACCGTCAAAAACGACAAATCTGATTACTGAAGACTCAGATCTCTATCATAGCTACAACATAGGTTGTTATGCCAAACAAAAGAGCTACATCACAGCCTAAATTGTAAAGAAGAAGCAACCACCACAAGCCAACTTCTCTAGGCACCAATGCAAAACCACCACCACAGAATTGAACGCAGTGGCTTAAAAAGACGATGGGGTGGGCGGCTACATATACTAGTTGTACCCGATGCATAACGTTGTCGTCCACCATCAACACCCATCGCAATCCTCAAACCCCGCATCCCTCATCCTCTCTCTCTCTCTCTAAAATCATCTATATACAAACACGGTTTGAGGGATGACCAAACTGCAAAATCAAAGAAATTATGTAGCTAAAACATAAAAAACCTTCAATCATATTATTCATTTGCTTTGCTTTTTAAACATATAGGATAATTTACTCAAAGTTTTCATTTCTTTTTTTTTCTTTATTTATCTTTTACTCTTTTTATCACATTTATTTTATAGATTACTTTAAAATAATATTAGTTAATAATCAACTTAATTATATAATACAAAAATAATACTTTATAATAACTTAATAAAGTATATTTATTTTTGTTTTGTTGGTTGAGTTAATTTATAATTATCATAATCTTCAATTTATTTATTGTCAAACAAATTAATTGAGACAATTCATCATGTAAAGTGCGGCATTTTATATGAAGCACTAATGGTAAACATATATTGATCAATCAATCTCTAGAGTTAAGTCCACTAATGAACTAAACAACAAAGGACACGTCATTTATCTCTACACCAAAATCCCAATATTTAAAGAAATAAACAAAATATGATAAAGAGTGTATAAGATCAGCTTTATGTGATACTTGAAAGATGCATTCCGTTTATAATCATACTACTAGAAACATTAAATTAGAACAGTTGATTATTAAATTTAAATAGATTTGGCATATTGTTGGTGCTGATTACTCGATGATAAAGAAAACCGATCACCAATTAACAGTTCAACAATGATCTTTAGGTTGGGTTTAAATGAATATCTAATATCGGGACGATTCTACTATTCTCGTCCCGGTAGGTATCCCGAATTAGACAATTCCAATTAACAATCCTGAATATTGAGAGACTTGATAATAGATTTCAATTTTCTACTTAGTATGTTACCGACACAAACAGTCCACTTTATCAAAAAATCAACAAGGTTAAATCTTAATTAATAATAGATCGTTGGAAGGAAAAAAGTCAAAGTTAAAAGTATTTGTAATCATTTCTTGAGTTGAAATATCATGATTAATAAATGAAAGTTACTATAAGTTAATTGAAAGGACAGAAAGTGTCGAAAATCATCAAAAAGTTTTAAATAATACACTATAACTATTAAAGTGTAAAACACATTCTACAAACATTTTATATAATTAAAGGCCTTAAATTTATAATCTATTTAAATTTTATTAGAACAATAGTCATTTGTTATCAACTAATCTCTAGTTTGGTTAGCTGCCTAATATCCCATTATAAGAGAGGATTAATAAAAGGGGGGGCCATTATACTAACTTTGTTTGGTTTATGGAACTTTTAATGAATCAATGGTAATAAATTATTCACAATTAAAAGTGCAGTTCATTAACATTTACAGTTTTCCTTCGCTACTAGGAGGAAAAAAATCACTTTTTACCCCCTAAAATACTATTAAATTAATAAATTTTGCATCATAATTTATTATTTTCAAATGCTCAGTTTTGTGTCTACTCTATCAAACATCAATTCTTACTCTACTTTCAAAATGAAATCATCTTGAGTTAAAAAAGACAAAAACAAAAAAAAAACAAAAAAACCTTAGTGAAACCCTGCAAACAAACACAACAACGAGTGTCACTTAATTTTTTTCCTTTTTTATTAAAGGTTTTCTTATTTTCTTATTGTATTTTTATTGATGCAAACTTATTGTAGTTGTATGTTATTTTTTAAATTTTATTTATAAAATTTAAAGCTAAATAAGTTATAAGAAATAAATAATTAAAATTAAATATAATCATTTTGGGAAAATTAAGATAGCGTTTCCATTATAACTATACTTATTTGCAAAGCTCGGTGGCATATGCCACCGGTCAAAAAACCCCCTCAACTTTTTTTCTTTAACACTTTTTACCTCTAAACTTTTTGCAAAACTTTAAAAAATATTACTTTAACCTTCTTAAATTTTTAAAATTTCGGATTGACTCTTGTGAAATATAAATTCGAGTCCACCATCGTTAGTCAAATTTAAATGTTTCGACGTAAGTTTTGTTTGAGTACGCGTCGTATCAAATATAATATGTTTTATTTACTTTACATTTCGACGTAAACTTAATTCGGACACGAGTCAAATATAAATGTTTCAACATATGTTTTGTTTGGAAAAAAAAGTCTGGTCTAATATAATACGTTTTCATTCAACGGTATAAATTCGAGTCACTCTACATATTGGCGTAAATATAGTTCGAAAACGAATCGGATCGATTGTAATTTATACATTATCACACAACGTATGGTGTAGCAGCAACACACGACGGGTAAAAAACTAGTATGACATTAATATAACATGTGAGGAGAAACACCCCTCCACCTCCAACCTAATGTATGATAAAAAAAAGTGAACTACTATAAAATATACTACATAACTTACACTTTCCATGTACAAGCATTGCATTCAAGTAAAACTTATAAGAAAATACTTTAATAAAATACTATAAAATAAGTATAATAATAATATGAGAATATAATACTACATAGATGGAAATATTCGTCAATGGGTGTTTACCAATTCAGGCAATGCATTTTTAATTGCTTTAAACTATAAAAAGAAAAAAAGTATATTCCATTGGAATAATAGTCATTTGCTATCAACTAATTTGGTTAGTGCCTAATATCTCATTAAATTAAGAGAGGGTTAAAAGAAGGCCTATTATACTTTGTCTGGTTTATAAGAATACATATAAATAAATTTATATATTGAAAATGCTTACCCGGATATAAGATGAATAATACTATAAGATAATATCTTGACGTTAAAGAAAAAAATAGATTGTCAAGCCAACTTTTCTTTTAAGTGTATAATCTTTATAAGTAGATCTATCTCTATTATTTGAAGATTTCTTTTATTATACACTTTTATTAGGATCACTATTTCCATCTTCATCTTTAAAGTTTATAAATTTATGAATAATGATTCTCTAAATATATAAACTTTATAAGTAGATCTATCTCTATTATTTGAAGATTTCTTTTATTTTATACTTTTATTAGGATTATAAGTAGATCTATCTCTATTATTTATCTTTATTATTTGAAGATTTCTTTTATATTACACTTTTATTAGGATCACTATTTCTATCTTCATCTTTAAATTTTATAGATTTATGAATAATGATTCTCTAAAATATAAACTCACTATTCATGAATCTTTATAATTTTTGGTGTGTGTTAAGAGAGAGAATATATAATAAAATAAATGTTTGTGAGTGAGATAGGGATTAAGACGAAGAATGAGATGTATGACGTTAAACGAGTTTAGAGATAAAATTTAAAGAAGTGTGATATTTAATTGAATTAGATGAAGATAAAGATGCTATTGTGAATATATATTATATATATATATATTATATATATATATATATATATATATATATATATATATATATATATATATATAGATATATATATATGCTCTAAAGCAAACCATAAAGATTGCCTTAATATACAACTAGAAATAAGCTTAGGATTATGTGGAAACTAAATTTTCGTAAGATGATGACAGATGATTAACTAATGATTTTAATTTTGTAGTTTAGTTATATTTATAAATTTCGAGTAATACTATGAATATTGACGTCTCATAAATATGTAACATCTCATTTGATATTTGATATGATTCATAAAATATAAATATAGAGTTTACTAAATAGAGATAAAAAAAATTAAAACAACAAAAGACTATCTAGACAAGTAGATTGTATCACCCTTCGGGCAAAATCATCACGACTCCGATAAGTATAATGAGACCATTCATTAAAAACAAAGATATATCTATATCAGTGTATTTTTTTACGGAACCAATTTTAAATAAAATGTCATAAGATCCGTAAAATATGTCTGTAAGACGTCATAGATTTTTGATGCTATATGCAAAGATAGAATGTTTATATAAGACACTCATATGTGGCACGGTCCAAACATAGAGTTAGGTGCAAATTCATGGAGTAAAAAATGACGGGGCGAAGGTGATTCGACACAATCAGCAATCAACTATATTAAATCGCGGAGCACAAATCTAAATAAAAATAAGATTCTTAATCTGTTAAAGTTAAATTGGTTAGTTGGTTAACATGACCCCTCTAGAGACTAGAATATGCTATTGAGTTTAACTTGTTCATTAATTTATGTAACCCTTTAGAAATATAATTAATAATAGATTTTTAATTTTTATTAGGGATGTTAATCGACATGCGGTACATAAGCACTCCTCTACCTAGCATATTCTCAAGGCCAGAAATGAAAATTGGTTATGTATTAAACCGCCTATATTCAGCGTTGTTTATATATATATAGGGGAGGGTTCAAAGAAAAACTATTTTTTTGTGAGAACGTTTAAAACTAATCTCAACCACTCATTTTTTATCACATGTCATATCCCTCTTTTTTTTTTAAATGTTATAACTTTTTTTCACGATATTAAATTTTTTAAATTTTTTAGAGTTCTCACAAAAAAAGTTATTTCTCATTTGATTCCTCCCCTATATATATATATATATATATATATATATATATATATATATAAGGGAGGGATCAAATGAGAAATGACTATTTTGTGAGAACTTTAGGAATCAATCTCAACCACTAGTTTTCAATGACAAATATGTAATTAACAAACATATATTTGAAATTTTTATAAATTAAAAAATAACATAAAAATAAAAACATAAAAATGTTCCCCTACTTTCCCTCTTTCATAAAAAAAATCTCATTTTTAACGAAATTCATTTTATACATGTGTAATATCTGATTTACACATGTGTAAATCCAGTACTACACATGTGTAAATCCAGTATTACACATGTGTAAATCTAGTACTACACATGTGTAAATCCAGTACTACACATGTGTATAACTAGATTTACACATACGTAAACAACTGATGTACGATTTTTTTTTAAAAAAAATATATCAATATGGTAGACGTTGGAAAGATAAAAAATACTGAATTTTATGGTGATTTTTTTAAAAAAAAATGATGTCGTGAAAAAAATTATTAACGTTTTAAAAAAAATGGAGAAATAGCATGTGATAAAAAATAAATAGCTGAGATTGGTTCTTAGAGTTCTCACAAAAAAATATGGTTCTTATTTGAACATCCCCAATATATATATTTATGTATGTATATATATACATATATATATATGTATGTATATATACAATATATATATATATATATGTATATATGTATGTATATATATACATATATATATATATGTATATTATGTGTATAT
The DNA here is from genome assembly GCA_025506515.1 of Flaveria trinervia. NCBI lineage: Eukaryota > Viridiplantae > Streptophyta > Magnoliopsida > Asterales > Asteraceae > Flaveria > Flaveria trinervia. The sequence continues at coordinate 5,211,223 of CM046443.1, forward strand.
ATATATGTGTGTGTCTATATATATATATATATATATAATATATATATATATATATATATATATATATATATATATATATTAATCATTACATAACATATTTGTGATTTAAAATGATTTTGATGATATATAAATAACAAAGGCAGCATAAATGTACTGTTATTGGTCTTTGTTTTCCTTATTAACCCTCATTCGACACGACTCCCCTTTTCTAGAGAACCCTTTATTAATATGGGTAGAAGTTTGTAAAGGTGTATTAGGTATCTATATATCTACCCGTATAGTGGTTGGTATGTGGTGTTAATCCACCATGGACTCTCTTCTAGTGGATTTCCTTTTTCTATTTTCTTGTTCATACCTTCTAATATTTTTAAAAACTCATTTTATACAATAACTATAAATTTATTACTAGTTTATTCAAATCTAAACTTATAAAATTATACATTTATTCAAATCATGCTTCAATATCATTGTATGTCATGTATTAAAAACTTGTCTTTTGAGAAAATCTATAATTTTACAAGTTTACAAGGGAATATAGGTGATTCCTCCTATTACATATTATTACTACTTTTAATATCAATTTATATTGATAATTGCAAATATATTACTAGTTATTATTGTATGAGGGGTAGAAGATAATACTTAATAGCTAGCAGAAAAAGTTTCATCAAATATTATTCCACTAGGATCATTTAAAATTTTTTTTCCAATAAAGTTCACTCAAACCTTTTTCTTCTTCTTTTCAAACAAAAATGTCTAAAGTTTTTACGATAAAGTGGTGATGAGATTCTCCTCTTACCACTAGACTCCGATCCCCGCCAAACTCAACTTTTATTAGAATTGTGATCTTGGAAGTTCTTTTATATTTTATAAAATTATTTAGAATCAAGTGATATGCATAAAAGTTAAAACACATATGGATCTTAATTACCATTTAGATTATACTTTCCAAGTTGATTGATTTAACTTAAACAATTATAAAACTTTATTATTAATTATTTATTGAATTTTTTTCTTCTCTATTACATCCTGCTTCAAGTTAAACTTAATAAAATTAATCTAAAAATAATCATTAAAAATGAACTTTTATAACAATATCACCTACATGTAGAAAGTTGAACGACTTTAGATAAATCTTTTACTGACTTTAATGAAGTGAAAGAAAAAAAAAGACTTGATTAGTATACGAAACCACTTTAAGTAGTAGTAGTAGTATTGGTGACTAATGAAATAAAAAATATTTCATATAATGTCTAAGGCTAAAAACTAACAATATGCACATGTTAAAAAGTACAATTCATGTAGATTTACTAAGTAGCACAAGAACCACCATGATTGTTCTGCACAAATGTACAATATAAAGTAAACGACAATGTTGGTGTAGTTATGATCATCAATGGCAAACTGCAAAGCTACGGCCCACAACCATAACTCTTGGTGTTTGTTGTAACTTGTATGCGGTCATACCTTTAGTCAACTCTGCACCCTTCACTAACTATGCTTAAAACATCTAACATGTTTTGGTTTGTGGTTGTGTTTAATAGAAGAAAAAAAAACATAATATTGGCTTTGGTTAATGTTAGTTTCCGTCCGAATAAACTTTAAAGCGAGTTAGTTACTATATATAAGTCATATAGAGTGAGTAGTGACGAGTTTAAGAATTTTTAATAGGGTATCAAAATATGAATCGGTCAAGTTGAGTTGAAAAAAAAATAGAGAATAATAATAATAGATAACATTAAACTTTTAAATATGGCTAAAAAACATAGTTTATTGAATACAATTGAAAAAAAGTACACATGTTAATTGTATTTGATGTGTTTTTGTCGTTTGTAAATGCTTAAGTACTTCTCATTAGTAACAATGACACGTTTGTCATTTTCTACGACTTACGAAAGTGTTCTAGAAATCATTACTAGTAAGTTCGTGCAAACTTGAATGCACACACTTCATTGCCGGGAAAACATCTATTAACAATTACGTTTGTGATCGCGTGTTGATGATTTAGTGTTTTATTGATTTAAATGTGTGAACTTACATAATTATTATCATGGAATAAGATGATTTTGTTTATGTTTTTATTCACATGTATTTGGAGCTGAAGGAGCTTAATTTGAAGCAAAAGAAGCAAAACATGAAGGAACAAAAGCTGAAAATGTAAATATAAAAAGTTATAAAAAACAAAGAGGGAATAAGGTACCCTGTGTATCATACGTCGGAAGGGGCGTATGATACACAGTGGGCGTATTAGGTGGCATATTTGCTTAAAATTTTAGAAAGTTGGAAGAGTTATACGGTGATCAACGATGATATGTCGGGTATGGGCGTATGATACGTCAATAGCCCAACAAATTCTGAATTTGATGGAATTTGTAGATTTTTAAAACCAAATGAGGTGAAATCCACTGATTAACTTCACACACATGAAAATTGACGATTCCCAATTGATTTTAGGTGTTTTCAAGCTTACCGCATCATTCCAATTCATCTACAATCATCATCCAAATCAAAATTTGAAGACATAGACAATGATTGGCTAGGTTTTTCTTGATTAAATTCGGGAGAACCATTCGTGCTAAGTAAGAAGTTCTTTATAACATTGATTGACGAATGTAATCACAGCTTGTTCATAAATTAAGAAGTTCTTTATAAATAAAGTTAGTTACTTGTTTAATTATCAGTTTATGGTTTTGTTGCTTGTGAATTCATTAAGATTTATAGGTAATTTGACAAAAGATTTATAGGTATTTGACAAAGATAAATTAATAACATTATGATTGAATGAGTCTTTAATTGATCCTTTATTATTTCTTTGATCAAAAGCTGATGTCTTGAGCCTTATGTTTTAGCAAAACCTAGTTTAAACATATCAATTGTTAATCGTGCAGAATTAAAAATCTAGAAGTGATTGATTTTTTTCTCATTATTTAGTAAATCGTTTCTAAAGTTTGTTGCTTTTGGCAAGTGTGTGTCTTAAAACATTCAAAGTTTTCATATTTGGTTTCAAAGTCTTTGTTTCTAAGCGTTCAAGTTAAGTTAGTTAAATACTTTCCACCAATTCCTACGTAGACGGTCTTACTTATTCTAATACAATAAAGGTAGCTAAGATCGATTAATTAACTTGTAATCAGCAAAACTAGTGATTGCTTTAATAAATTTTGCACGTAATAATAAGATAAAGGTTCATTATTTCCATCATCACTTTAGCTAGCATTATAATCATACAATGCAAATAGGTGTATAGACAAACCAAACCACTTATGAGTTAATCGAGATTGACTTATCAAAAGATTAAATCAAGCCGAGTTTTAATGAGCTCGAGCCTATAAATAAGCTTGTTAATTTAACGTACCCGAACCAAGCTTTACTTATTGAGCTCGAGTAAGCTTGCGATCTAAAGCAATCATGTTATTAATACAATTTCTATTTAATATAAATAAATAAGAACTTTTATATATAGAATTGTGATAAGAAACCTAAAATTATATGTATTTTGTTGTATAAAAATTTTATATAAATGATGATGAATGTAAATAAATTAGTTATTAATTAAACATGTCGAGCCTTGACAGGGATCGAGCTTGTAAAACTGTTCACGAGTTGAACTTGATCTCGAGATCAAGTTCTCATAAGTTAAACGACTCAAACTTTAGCCTAGTCAAGCTTGGGCACATACTAGAGTTAATGTTAAAGATGGATGCGAGTTGGTGCAAAGCACAAAGAATGTGTGAAAATTGAAAAAAAAAGGACAATCATTGTACTTACTGAAGTGTAAGGAAAAATCATGCAATTTCAATTTCATATATTTTTAAAAGACATTATCGATACACATATTGAAGCTATGAAATCTTGATGTGAAAAAGATTAAACTGTGTTTGGCCGATCACATACGTGACATAATTGATTTTGTGTTGCTAGCACACCTTATGGTATGTTTGGCTCTCATATAGCCCATACGGTACCCAACTTGTATGACTTGTGAAAAACCGTGTGATCTATGTGTTACAACCTTTTAGTTCTACATGCCCATATAGTAAAGATAACATTCAGACACTTTAAATAGGTTTGTTTTCTATAACATCTTCAACTCATTTTTATCTTTATGTAGTAAGAAACAAACAAGCGATCCAAGTATGATGCTTATAGTTTTAATAAAGCCTTTATTATTTTGCTAATTATTTCATCTAAAAATCTACTAAAATAACTATTTAAGGATAAATATAAGGTATACATACATTAGTTTATCACTAATGTAATCTAGGTATACAAGATTATTAAATTAACTTAAAACCAAAATAATATGTGAAATCACCTTAACAATCATTCAAACATAACTAGAAGCACCTTCATGTATTACATGACCCAACCTGACTTGAACTGAAAATACTTTAGTCAAAAATCAAACTTTTTTCTTCATCAATTGCAACTTAATGTGATACATGACACTACTTTGCATATGTATTGTTATTCACATATCTTTTATTATTTACATATAGAATGGAAATATGTAAGTATAGTTTATGAAAGTAGATTCAAAACTTAAGATTTGCATATTGTAAAATTCTTTCAAATTAATTATAAGATCACTACCAATAAAACTTTTAAAAGTTGTATTTATGACATGGAGGGTGAAGTGGAGGCGACCGGGGGAGGGGGGCAGATAAATACTTAAAAACATGTGTGCATTTATGATGATTTGAGAGGAAATGACTATAAAAGAATAAAGATAACGAGTGGGATGAAAGAAAATGAGTAAGCTGGTGATGTGGTTTTTATGTACACATTTCTCCATTTGTGAAGGTCCACAAACAAATCCGCTTAGAATGCGTGCAATGGGTCTACCACACATTACTAGAATCACAATGTGACATATAGCGCGAAGTGACAACACCACCAACCTTACCTTCACGCCGTACCCAAGTGTATTTGTGCTTAGAGCTTCCCCGCACAAGCACACCCTCTAACGCAACATTTTCAACCTATGAAGCCAACGTATGACTACTTAATAACTTTTAATTAAAAATCTAAAGCTTAAGAATATTAGCAAAGAAAATATATGTAGTGTTTGGGTTTTAATCTCTTAAAAATCTAAAGCCTAAAACCTACTACTTATAAGAAAAAACCAAGAAAATTATTTTTAAACCATTGATCAAGATTGATCAACGGTTAATATCCATCAATGGAAAATTTATAAATACGTAATAGATATTTGATTTAATTAAATGACTCATGGGTACATTAAGAAGATTGCAATTTTTAAATTTTGGAAACTATTTAAATCCCTTAAAAATCTCTTTTTCTCTCTCTAACTTGAAAATCAATCACAATATCATTTTATTTGAAATCAAATGGACTCATTCAAAAACAAATCTAAACTATATTGGAAGAACGAATGTATTTTTTTAATTTTTTTTTGCAGATTTTTCGTAATTACATACATGCTTAGATACACGTAAACATGTTCACATATATGTTTACGTATACGTAAACATGTTTATTTATATGCTTAAGTGTATTCAAACATGTCTACTTATATGATTCCGTATACATATGCAAGCATACGTATCTGTTTATGTATATGTAAACATTTTTGCATCTATATTACGTGTAACTAAACTTGTTTACATATATGTAAATGATACACTATAAGAAAAAAAAAGCTAAGAATGAATATACATAACTGGTGTATTTTACATATACATAATACGATATAAAACTTAGGAACAAAATTAATAAAACATAACCATTGACCAAGTTAAAACATGTTCATCATCTTCTTTATCTTAATTTATCATCTTCATCCTATGAGGGTACATATACGTACCTAATAATTTTTTTCTTGACATTTGGTCTTGTTTCTCAAATCATGTTGATGAAATCACTAGTTGTCTAGACCACAAACTGATTCTTCATCATTAATTTCTTCTTGATCACATCTAATTCATTATCACCATAAAAAATTAAGTAAATAGTTAGATCTGCATGGAAGACGAGAATTATTCCAATGCTTTTGTTAGGGATGTCACTAATAAAATATGATATTTAAATCAAACAAAACACGACATCAAACATACCTTTAGGCTTATCCTATGAAGTTGATTTTTTATAAGTTTACAATAACGATTCAACATATTAAATCGATACCAAAAAAATTTAAAGAACATGCAGTGACCTACAATGATTTGTTAAGAATCTCTAATAATTTGATGAAATTACATCAAAGGATTTGAGTTGAAAGGAATGAAAGAAGAAGAATCATAGGCCAAAGATCGATGGTTTTATGAATATGATTTGTTTTCAAATAATAAAACATATTCTACATGATAGAAAGTTAAAGGATTTAAAAAAATTTATAGCTACCTAAAATAGTGATTAACTTTTACTAAAATACCCTTAAAAATATATAAACAAAAACTAATATATAAATTACTAGTTTTAGTAAATCCGTGTATTACACGGGTTGAATAAATAAAATATTAATATAATACATTTATTAATTATAAAATGATATTTTAAGATATGAAATGATTGAAATTACGTATCAGAAATGACTATAATAATAAAACAATGATATCAACTTTTTAAAATTTTTAAAAAATAAACATTTTATTCTAAAACAAACCGTATAAAAATGTTATTTTAAAAAAGTTTTTTATAAAAAATAATAAAACAGTGATATCAACTTTTTAATTTTTTTTAAAAATAACATATATTTTAAGATATGATATTATTTTTTGTTTTAAAAAATTTGACTTATTAAACATATCAATTTATTTAGAAGTAACCTTAATAAATAAATTTCTTTATTAATTTATTATATGTTAAAATGTATTAAAATAATTTTATTAGTAATTAAGGTAATTATTTAATAGGAGAGAGAGAGAGAGACGGGAAAAAATTGGCGAGAATGATTATGGTGCTGACACGTGACACCTCATTTACTCTTTTATTAAAATAGTAAGATGTGATTGGTTGGATATTGTTTTCTTAGTTTTCTCATAAAAATATAGTTTTCTAGTAATCCTTCCTATATATATATATATATATGTAAATATATATATTATATATATATATATATATATATATATATATATATATATATATATATCCTACTACTCTAATAAAAAAGTAACTAAGTTTGTCACATGTCATTTTTTAGACCCATCTAATGCCATATGTCATCTTGACATTCAATAATAAATATTTCCCGCCAAAAATAATTAAATTTACCATTTTTGTATTAATTTTTTTAAATACAAATTCTGTTTCCAAAATTAACGGGGTATAAGTTAAAATCCTTCCATTTGAAACTAAAAAACACATATCTCTTACTTTTAATTTTACCAAACTCTATAGGTTAATTTTAAAATTTTCTTCATATCAAATCTTTATTTTTTAAAAGATAAAATAAATCATAATTCTAAAATAAATGTTTACTTTAAGATTGTATAGTACCAATTAAAGATACATCAATTATAATGTTTTATATGTTTTTATATAGAAACTATATTAGTAAAAACAAAGAATTGGTTTTAAAATTTTAATTAAAATACTATTAAAAATATATTTAAATTAGACATCAATATTTTCAATTGTCTTTTATTTCGTTACTGTCTCTTTTTTTCTTTTTTTATTCGTTACCATCAACAAAATCATTATTTTTCAAAATTTAAGATGTTTTTAACTAATTTTTTAAACGTGTTCTTATTTCGTGAGAAATATTTTTTTTATTTTATAAATGGTTTTTTTAATTTATTAGATAATGTTTTTTTCTGGTTTCTTTTTATCCATTTTGTTGTAATATCTTTTATTAAAGTATAACTCTCAAATCAAGTCTATTAAGATATAGAGTAGTTATTTTTTAATGTGGAATTTAGAGGTTCTTTTGATTGATTTTTGTATTGACCATGCTTAGTTGTATTATCATATGAGCGTAAGTTTAATAATAAACTCAACTAATATGTGCATGATTATATGTTATACTTAGTACGAAAATGCATCACGACCCCATCTTATGAGGTTTTTTCTTTAGTAAATTTCCATATAAATTTACTTACACCATCATATTTTATGTTTTTATCATTTACAATTGCTCGAGACGAGATTAGTCAATATTTACTTTTTTAATGTCACGTTAGGTTATTTAATTAAAATTTTACACTTATGTACATATTAATGGTTTTCTAATACAAAAATTTGATAAAAATTTGATATCATTGTTTATTACTTATATTTTTACTCATACGTAATTTTAATCGTATATTTTAAAATATCGTTTTTATAATTAATAAAATTTAATTTTATTTAATATTTTATTTTTACAACCCGTGTAATACACGAGCTTACTAAAGCTAGTGTGTGTGTGTGTGTGTATATATATATATATATATATATATATATAATATATATAACTTATTGTAAGACCCCATTCCCGGGACGCTTACCGTTGGTCCTTCATCGCACATAAAACATATATTTTATCTTCTTACATAAAAGTGTTGCAGCGAAAACATTAACAACAACATTTTCATTTCATCAAAATGCTTTTGCAAAATAATGCATCCATTCGTTTCACATTATCACTTTACATTTCATTACAAAAGCATTGAAAACAATGGATGTCATTCCAAAAGAACTGAGTAGTCGCCCCGTGCCATCCTCAGCAATATACCTGCCAACTGAAAACACATCAAAGTCAGCGTTGCTCAGTGAGTTCTAGTTTTAAAGAAAACATACTTTACTTCCTTTATAAAACCATTCGTTACTTTCGTAAGCGATCACACAACATACATACACCGAGATAGTATAGTTATTATCTTCCATTACATTCGTTACATTCTTCCATTCATTAATCATCGCACGTTATGTGACATCCGTCACCTTAAGGTCCGTCGAACGACATAAATAACATGGAAATATTTTAATTAATCTTTCTTTTCTTCATGAACTCCTGCTTTACGGAATCATGTCTGCTTATTTTTCCCTTGTGCCTGTACTTCCTTTGAGAACGTGTGTTAAGCATAAAACTTTTATAAATTTCATCACCATTACCACCAAATATATCATTTTTTAAATTCGATCATTGTCATTAATAAAACCATTTTAGGCTATCAAATGCCATTAAACACGCTTTTAACCGTAACATAACAACATTTTAAGATCGTAATCAACCGAAACAAATTTTGGGAAACTCGAGGGTAAGTGCAGGGACTAAACTTGTAATTCTGCAAACCTGGGCTGGGTATATAAACCCCATTCCCAGCCATTTATCCTCATCTTCATCTTCTTCACCTTCAACCTTTTCTCCACTTTCTCTCTCGATCTAGCACCAAAAATCGTCACGTTTGTCGCGTTTTCACTGCCAAATCTTGGTTATCATTGTGTATACGCGTTCCTAGCAGGTAGAAAACCTTGTTCAACCCGTTTTTGGTTCGGTTTTACTGCTGCGTTTTCTAGGGTTTCGGGTGCTCGGGTTCATCGAGCACATGAGGTCGAGTGGGTGCGTGTGAGGTCTTTCTGCTTGTGTTTCATGTTTGTGTATGTTTGTTGAGTGTTTCTGGAAGTCCTCGTGGTATAAAACCCGCGTTAGAGCAGCTCGGGGGCTGCTCAGCCCGACCACAGTCGCGATTCTGCAGTTCGGGCGACTGGGTCAGTCATGCGATTGAGCCGTGCGACTGAGTGAGTCGTGCGACTGAATCAGGCGTCTAAGTCAATCGTGCGACTGAGTTGTGCGACTAGGCATGTCGTGCGACTGAGTTGTGCGACAGGGTGTCTGTATGCGATTGAGTCATGCGTGTGGATGATTGTGTGCGATTGAGTCAGGTGACTGACTGAGTGTATGCGATTGTGCGTGTTTCGCACGACTGGAGTCCAATCGCACGGATGAAGGTTCAATCGCACGAAAGTAGCTAATTCGCACGATTGAGGGTTGATTCGTGCGCATGGATGTTGGGTCGTGCGAATGTGTGTGTTGTGTGGTGCGACTGAGTCCAATCGCACGAATGAAGGTTCAATCGCACGAAAGTAGCTGATTCGCACGATTGAAGGTTGATTCGCACGATTGAAGGTTGATTCGTACGAATGGAACGTGAGTCGAGCGTCTAGTCCAGTTGTGTGACTGATGTTGAGTGTGAATTTCCCTGAACGTCAGATGATGATAAGGCAACATCAGTAAAAGTGTCATTGCTTGACCCCAAGATTAAGACAACGCTATCAACATGCACATACTATTTCAATTGAAATAAACCTAACATTTTACAATTACCGACAACCCATTTGAAACTACAAATACTTAACAAGTGTCATCTTTCATAACGATGAGATCTTTACAAGGATGTCATAAGCAATGACGACTACTCGTAGTACTTGGATCTACGTAAGATCTGATACGTGTGTCCGCTTGTGTGTGTGTGCCACCCACGACCGAACCGATACAACCCGAACCGACCAAGCATTACTATACGCTTTATACATGTCATTAATGCTTGACCATAACTGTTAATAGGTGTTTGACGATCATTGCATTCAACTGTGGAAATCTCGATTTTCATACTTACCACTTAACATGTGAGTTTCGTGGCCCCTTTTTATGCTTATACTATTTTACAAACATTTACAAACATGAGGGAAAAGTATGCTCGCCCGTTTTCTATGCTGTACTACATACATACAATTTTCATACAAGGAATCAACGTGATACTGTGTTGCAAGTACTTATCTGATACATGCTTGGGTCTGCTGTGTGGTTCTATCTTTGCAACTATTTAATTCCAGTGTGGGAACCGACGGTTAGGTATTGGTAGTACTACTGGGTTGACACCCCCACCCTCGTGTTGGTATCCTAGTTAGTACCAACAATAGCCAGGTACGGGTCTTGGGTGACTATACAGCGACAATTTGTTTGTGTACGTCGCTAGGTTGGTTGCAAAGCTCATGTCATGTGATTTTACTTGTGTATATAACTGTATTCACGGTATTCCATATCATTTACTTTATACAGCATCACTTACACTTTTATTACTTAAACCTGCGAGCTCACCAACAATTTTGTTGACCATTTTGAGCATATCTTTTAGGTGATCAAGCTAGCTGAGGTTCTAGGTGTGCTGCCTTAGTGGAGACCCTAGGGTGCATTTTTGGACTAAACATGTTTGACAAACAGTTATTTTGAACAATGTGGAACTATGTAAACAATTACAATCTTTTGAAACTTGTTCCCGGGTTGTGGGAAATTACATTACAATTTCTTCTTTATGTGATCATGTAAATCGCTTATTCTGTTATGCATATGGCTATGTTGTCGTGAACATCGACTATACACGACACAAGTCCCCTTGTTGTCGGGTGTCGTCATGACACGCTTGTCATCATTTTATTATTGCATCTCTATCGCTTACCATGTGTTATGACGATTCCCGTCTCGTCGCAACCCCGTGTTTCCGCTCTCAGCGGGGGGTGTGACAACTATATCCTCCGAAAGGGTCAACTGTATCCCTCAAAAGGGTTAACTATATCCCCCGAAAGGGTCCACTGTATCCCTCGAAAGGGTTCTGTGTTCTGTGTACAAGGCCAACCCAATCACCCTGGACACGCTACAAAGGTCCTGCCAATCTAAATTGATCGGCCCTGTGTGTATAATAGGGTAGCTAACCCGCAACACAGTTGAGCTAACGACAACATGGTCGTGCACCTCCTGTAAGCTTGCAAGACTTGTTAACATTTTCTTTAATGTTCCTCTTCTTTTCTTTATTGCTCTTTCACTTTATTATTACGATATACTTTACGTTACGATAATAACATACCACGTAAAGTCACATACTATAAGTAATAATAATATTAGCAATAACAATAATAAGGAACAATCATAAGTAATCATATCATGCATGAAACATCATCATTAATAGTCAACCTCGGTCAAAACCCTAGAGTACAGACTCCCAGAAAAATTCTGTAAAAATTTCTAAGTGCTTAGGCGCATGGGAACTATTTGGGCGCATGAGCCTGTTCGGACGTTTTATCACCATGTAGGCGCATCAGCCAACACTTAAGCATTTATCACTTTAGGCGCATGAACTATTCAGGCGCATGGGCACTATTTGTGCGTATGAACACTTAGACGCATGGATAATTCGGACGCATGGACATTTAGGCGCATGAGCCACCTGGGCGCATGGACACTATTGGGGTGCATGGCCCTACACTTAGTCGCCCGGCTAACATTTCTAGGCGCATGGACCACAGTTCAGGCGCATGGGCTGTACTTAAACATTTCGATGGTAATCTTAGGCGCATGGCTATTGTTTAGGCGCATGGATTACACTTAAACCTTTCTAAGGCAAATTCAGGTGCATGAGCCTTATCTAGGCGCATGGACCTTCTGTTCAACATGTTTTCCAGTATGTTTTCAAACCCAATCATCAAACCCATCTATTCTAAGCTTAATGTGGCTATTCTAAACATGAACAACCTATAAGCATTCAAGAATCAACATCCAATCATGCACATTACATGCGGGTAAACATACATAAGTTTTGAAAATCGTTTTAATACATTTTTAGCCCCAAAGATAGTTTAAAACAAGTAAAAGCCGGGGTCTAGAACTCACCTAATGCAACTTGGGTGTTTCTTCCTTTCTAACCTGCTTGCAATGAGTTCAAACACCTAAAAACAACACCAAACACACACACACACCCGAGCACATACACAAACACATAAGCACATATGCATACAACCGGGACCAAAACCCATCATAGATACATAAAACCTTGAATTCTTACCTTGAATTCACTTTCTCTGCTTCTTCTTTCTTCAACCGAGAGTTTCTCTGCTCTCTCTCTCTCTAAAACCGAGTGAAAATGGTGATGTGAAATGAGGGTGAGCGGCCATGCCCACCTTTACACCAACTTTTCAAAGATTTTTCATTTTGGACACTTTAAGTCCCTCCACTTGGATATTATTGCTTTTCTTTCTTTTTATTCTTCATTTCTTGTATTTTTAAATAACTGGGTGTTACAGTTGTATGTTGTGATGCGCGTGATTCGTGTGATGCTTGATGTCGTGTGATTGTGACGTTGTTTGTTTGTGAATGATGTATGTTATGGGTGTGCGATGTTGCCTTGTGTGATTGATGTTGTATGTTATTATGTTCCTTATTTTACTATGTATGATTGTCTTCCCGTGGTTTTGCGTTGAACGTTAATGAATGTAATGAAAGTATTATGTAACGTAAAGTGGAAGATAATGAAAAGAGGAACGTAATGAATGAATGCAATCATGAACGAATGAATGGGAGCAAGGATGGCTTGCAAGAGGAAGGAAGGAGGTTCACAACTCATTGAGAGTTGTTAGCTCAACTGTGTAACATGCGATCTTGGCTAATTCATAAGGGGACATAGACACAGTAGGGAGTTCAGTTTTGGTAACTGCTCCGATACGTACGATGTGGTATTTACTGTGTACTATGTAGCATGTGATTTTGGCTACCTCATGTGGGTTCATACACACAGTAGGGAGTTCAGTTTTGGTAACTGCTCCGATACGTGCGATGTGGTATTTGTTGTGTGTTATGTAGCGTGCGATTTTGGCTAACCCATAAGATGGCGTGCGATTCTGGATAAACCCCGAGAGTTCTCACAAATAGGGGGAGTCGGTCTTGGTGACCACTCCGATGGTGCAATTTGTGCGATGGATAGCATAAGGGTAGCGTGCGATTTTGGCTAACTCATATGGATTATGTAGCGTGCGATCTTGGCTAACCCATGAGATAGCGTGCGATTTTGGCTACCTTATGTGTGTGATCCGTGCGATATGTACTTCGGGTACGATGATGTGGAAGTGCGATGTGTATGAAATGGACAAACGGAAGAAATGATGAATGAATGATGTAATACCCGGTTATTTTAAAAAGACAAGACATGAAGAATAAATAAAAGAAAAACAATAAAGTCCAAGTGGAGGGACTAAAAGTGTCCAAAAGGACAAAACTTTGAAAAAGTTGGTGTAAAGGTGGGCATGGCCGCCCACCCTCACTTCACATCACCATCTTCTTCGGTTTTAGAGAAAGAGAGCAGAGGAACTCTCGGCTTTGAAGAAAAGAAGAGAAGAGAAGTCGAATTCAAGGTAAGACTTCGTGGTTTTTAAGTGTTTATGACAGGTTTTATCCCGCTTATATGCATATGTGCTTATGTGTTGTATGTGCTCGGGTGTGTGTGTTTAGTGTTGTTTTTAGGTGTTTGAACTCATTGCAAGCAGGTTAGAAAGGAAGAAATACCCAAGTTGCACCAGGTGAGTTCTAGACACGGGTTTTTACTTGTTTTAAACTATCTTTGGGGTTGAAAATGTATTAAAATGATTTTTCAAGGTTTATGTATGTTACTCGTATGTATTATGCATGTTGAATGTTGATTCTTGAATTCTTATAGGTTGTTCATGTTTAGAATAGCCATATTAAGCTTAGAACAGATGGGTTTGATGATTGGGTTTGAAAACATACTGGAAACATGTTACACAGGAGGTCCATACGCCTAGATAAGGCTCATGCGCCTGAAAATGTCATAGAAAGAATTAAGTGTAATTCATGCGCCAAAACAGTGGCCCATGCGCTTAAGATTGCCTTAGAAATGTTTAAGTACAGCTCATGCGCCTGAACAGTGGTCCATGCGCCTAGAAATATTAGTCGGATGACTAAGTGTAGGGCCATGCGCCCCAATAGTACCCATGCGCCTAGAATTGGGCTAGAATTGACGAAATGTCCAGACGTCCAGGATTCCCCATGCGCTTGCATAGTGCCCATGCGCCTGAAAGTTGCCCATGCGCCTAAGTGTTCCCCATGCGCCTGCATAGTGTCCATGCGCCTGCATAGTGCCCATGCACCTAAGGACTTAAAATATTTTTCTGATTTTTGGGGAAAAAGTTTAATGTAGGCTTTGACTTGGGAGATTCCCGGGGGCTATGTAAGTTGACTTTTGGGGTCATAGGTGGTATGATGGGCATGTTATGTTATGTGATTGATGTTTATGATGATGATAATGATGTTGCATGGTCATACATGATGTATGTTATGCGTGTATGATGCCCTGCTTGATGATGTATGAATGATATATTTATGTTCCTTATGATGATGTATGTTTATCCTTCCCATGATTTTGCGTGTGATGTTAATGAATAAATGAAGTATTATGTAACGTAAAGTGAAAGATAAAGGAAAGAGGAACATGAAGTAAGAATACATGCATTAACGAGTAATGAAAGTAGAGATAGTCTTGTAAGCATGGCATGTACATGGGGTCTTTCTTTGTGATTGACCATTTGCATAGAACTATTGCTGCATACTTTAGGTACCGTGACCACGAGATGCGATGCACCGTTATAGAAGGTCTATGATAGGCCTAGGTCCAGAACCACGAACAGAAAGGTATTGCATATGGCAATGGTAAACCTATAGCCATCACTTGCTGCTGGTTGTTTCCTTGTTGACCCGGTCCCCGATTCAGCCTGGGGCACATGTTTCGGTAATGATCGAGACTTCCACACTCATAACAAGCCCTTGCATTCCCGGCGGGGTTAACCGCGTTGACCGGTGCAACCATATTCGGCGTTGTTCTGCAGTCTCTTGCAAGATGCCCCGGGCGTCTACAATTCGCGCACACCCGGCACTGCATTCCTGGGGGATGATGATAATTGCACTTGTCACATTTGGGGTGCGGACCCACATACTCTCGCCTGCCCTGCGTCACTGCCACAAAGTTTCTGGTTGTCTTGGCTCTTTTGTCAAACTTCCCGGCACTCGACCGGCTCGTCTCCCCAAAATCCTTCCTCTTTTCTGCTCCTCTACCCAAAACTCCCGTTCTCACCATTTCATCGGTCAAAGCGCCAGCCTTTAGAATCGCGCTCTGAATAGTAGGAGGAGCGGTAGCGGTTACCATTGCCCGGATTTGAGGCGCAAGTCCCCAAATGTACCTCTCTATCCTTTTTGATTCCGGGGTGACTAGATGTGGAACCAACCTTGCTAACTCATGAAAACGGTCGGTGTAAGCTGCGTGCCCAGCCCCCACCATGGCATGATTCCAGAACTCATGCTCAAGTTTTTGCATCTCATTGAGAGGACAGTACTCCTTGGTGATTAGGGCCTTGAACTCATCCCACGACATTTGCATCGCGGATTCTCTCCCCTAGCCTGAATTTGAGTGTTCCACCACGTCAGTGCCTTGCCCTGTAGTGAGCAAGTGGCGTACTTAATTCTTTGACTGTCGAGGCATTCGCTGATGTCGATCACGGCCTCCATCTTTTCAAGCCATCTGGTCAGAGCTATGGCTCCACCTTTGCCATCAAACTCTCGTGGTTAACAAGCCACAAATTCCATGTACGAACATCCCCGTCTAGCATTCACAACCCCAGTCTCGTTAACAATTACAGTTTCGTTACCGGCTGTACCACCATTTCCGGTCTCCTGATTGCTTTCATTCCCAGTCGGGTTACCGTTATCCTCATTATCATTGCCACCGTCCCCGTGGGGGTGAGAATTCTGAAGAGCATCGCTCACTTGGGCCACGATAGTAGGAATCAGTGCGGCCAACTGTTGAGCGATCAGGGCTGCCACATCAGTGTTCCCTGTTCCTTGATTGTTACTGGCAGGAGCATCACTTGTTCTTGGGGTTCTTCCCCTGCCTCTGCCTCTGCCTCTGCCTCTTGGGGTTTCAATTCCGCTACTATTACTGCGAGTAGACCTTCGAGGCGGCATGTTCTATTCATAAAAGAGATAACATGTAAGCTTTAGTCACCATATGATACACAAGTATTCCGTTTATCAAGTTCCAATGTTCATGTTCCGGTCGGTCAAGATCACCATGCAGCCCATTTCAAGCATATTCTCGGTATACCGGTGGTGTTTATATATAGGGTTCCCCGCAGCGTTCCCACCACACCCACGATGTACCGAGAATGATGCCCGATCCGGTTACATGACATCCGACTTTCCTTTACATCATATCCATAATAATCCATCAGGTCAACTGAGAGCCCAAGCAAGTAATCACGTATAGCCTGGTGGAGGTTGCCTATCTCGCATCCTTAAAGGATTCAGACATAGCCTCCTCGGTCGGTCTCAGTATCCAAGGTCAGGCGCAGTATATGATCTGTGAAGATCTCTTCGGGTCTCAATACCCGAATTTGGTTATGATAACTTGGCGCGCAGAGGGAACGGAAGATCTAATAGGAGCATCCTATAAAAGAGTGAGCACAAGGCTCTCTCATAGGGTGGAAAGATCACAAAATAGATAGATAACGAACAAGTAATGAGGAACACGTATGAGATACAAAATGCACACAACCCTAGCATGCAATCTACATGAAGGTTCCTAGGTTATAGTCTAGGTCAAGTGTATTGCCTAATTCTCTATAACCAATAGCTCTGATACCAGTCTGTCACACCCCCCGCTGTGAGCGGAAACACGGGGTTGCGACGAGACAGGAATCGTCATAACACATGGTAAGCGATAGAGATGCAATAATAAAATGATGACAAGCATGTCATGACGACACCCGACAACAAGGGGACTTGTGTCGTGTATAGTCGATGTTCACGAAAACATAGCCATATGCATAACAGAATAAGCGATTTACATGATCACATAAAGAAGAAATTGTAATGTAATTTCCCACAACCCGGGAACAAGTTTCAAAAGATTGTAATTGTTTACATAGTTCCACATTGTTCAAAAAATTGTTGTCAAACATGTTTAGTCCAAAAATGCACCCTAGGGTCTCCACTAAGGCAGCACACCTAGAACCTCAGCTAGCTTGATCACCTAAAAAGATATGCTCAAAATGGTCAACAAAATTGTTGGTGAGCTCGCAGGTTTAAGTAATAAAAGTGTAAGTGATGCTGTATAAAGTAAATGATATGGAATACCGTGAATACAGTTATATACACAAGTAAAATCACATGACATGAGCTTTGCAACCAAACCTAGCGACGTACACAAACAAATTGTCGTCGTATATTCACCCAAGACCCGTACCTGGCTATTGTTGGTACTAAATAGGATACCAACACGAGGGTGGGGGTGTCAACCCAGTAGTACTACCAATACCTAACCGTCGGTTCCCACACTGGAATTAAATAGTTGCAAAGATAGAACCACACAGCAGACCCAAGCATGTATCAGATAAGTACTTGCAACACAGTATCACGTTGATTCCTTGTATGAAAATTGTATGTATGTAGTACAGCATAGAAAACGGGCGAGCATACTTTTCCCCCATGTTTGTAAATGTTTGTAAAATAGTATAAGCATAAAAAGGGGCCACGAAATTCACATGTTAAGTGGTAAGTATGAAAAGTCGAGATTTCCAACAGTTGAATGCAATGATCGGTCAAACACCTATTAACAGTTATGGTCAAGCATTAATGACATGTATAAAGCGTATAGTAATGCTTGGTCGGTTCGGGTTGTATCGGTTCGGTCGTGGGTGGCACACACACACAAGCGGACACACGTATCAGATCTTACGTAGATCCAAGTACTACGAGTAGTCGTCATTGCTTATGACATCCTTGTAAAGATCTCATCGTTATGAAAGATGACACTTGTTAAGTATTTGTAGTTTCAAATGGGTTGTCGGTAATTGTAAAATGTTAGGTTTATTTTAATTGAAATAGTATGTGCATGTTGATAGCGTTGTCTTTAATCTTTGGGGTCAAGCAATGACACTTTTACTGATGTTGCCTTATCATCATCTGACGTTCAAGGGAAATTCACACTCAACATCAGTCACACAACAGGACTAGACGCTCGAATCACGTTCCATTCGCACGAATCAACCTTCAATCGTGCGAATCAGCTACTTTCGTGCGATTGAACCTTCATTCGTGCGATTGGACTCAGTCGCACCACACAACACACACATTCGCACGACCCAACCTCCATGCGCACGAATCAACCCTCAATCGTGCGAATTAGCTACTTTCGTGCGATTGAACCTTCATCCGTGCGATTGGACTCCAGTCGTGCGAAACACGCACAATCGCATACACTCAGTCAGTCACCTTACTCAATCGCACACAATCATCCACACGCATGACTCAATCGCATACAGACACCCTGTCGCACGACTCAGTCGCACGACATGCCTAGTCGCACAACTCAGTCGCACGATTGACTTAGACGCCTGATTCAGTCGCACGACTCACTCAGTCGCACAGCTCAATCGCATGACTGACCCAGTCGCCCGAACTGCAGAATCGCGACTGTGGTCGGGCTGAGCAGCCCCCGAGCTGCTCTAACGCGGGTTTTATACCACGAGGACTTCCAGAAACACTCAACAAACATACACAAACATGAAACACAAGCAGAAAGACCTCACACGCACCCACTCGACCTCATGTGCTCGGATGAACCCGAGCACCCGAAACCCTAGAAAACGCAGCAGTAAAACCGAACCAAAAACGGGTTGAACAGGTTGTCTACCTGCTAGGAACGCGTATACACGATGATAACCAAGATTTGGCAGTGAAAACGCGACAAACGTGACGATTTTTGGTGCTAGATCGAGAGAGAAAGTGGAGAAAAGGTTGAAGGTGAAGAAGATGAAGATGAGGATAAATGGCTGGGAATGGGGTTTATATACCCAGCCCAGGTTTGCAGAATTACAAGTTTAGTCCCTGCACTTAACCCTCGAGTTTCCCAAAAATTTGTTTCGGTTGATTACGATCTTAAAATGTTTGTTATGTTACGGTTAAAAGCGTGTTTAATGGCATTTGATAGCCTAAAATGGTTTTATTAATGACAATGATCGAATTTAAAAAAATGATATATTTGGTGGTAATGGTGATGAAATTTATAAAAGTTTTATGCTTAACACACGTTCTCGAAGGAAGTACAGGCACAAGGGAAAAATAAGCAAACATGATTCCGTAAAGCAGGAGTTCATGAAGAGAAGGAAGATTAATTAAAATATTTCCATGTTATTTATGTCGTTCGACGGACCTTAAGGTGACGGATGTCACAATAGTTGACCCTTTCAAGGGATATAGATGGCCTATCACCCGTTTTCCATCGCGTATATAGTTGGGGTATTGCTCACTGGTCCATACAGAAAGTGAAACATAAAGATAAAGGTTTACAGAACAGACAAGGCATTCAGTAAAGACGAACAGTACTTGTTTATATAGTTAATGTGTGCTCGCATATACAGTACAAAGTTGTATTTTACATAAAAGAGTATTTTCCTATACAATATACAGAAAGTATTTTATTACTTATAAAACTAGAACTCACTCAGCAACGCTGACTTTTATACACTTTCAGTTGGCAGGCAATTATTGCTGAGGATGGCACGAGGGTGAAGCTACTCGGCAGGGAAAGACTGACATCCATTCGTATTCTATGTTACTGTTGTTTTGTAATGCGTTAAAACAACAGTAATTATAATGTGTAGTGTTTTAACTGCTGTGATTGACCAACTGTGAGGTGCCTGGGAACGGGGCCTTACAACAACCATACAGAATCACACATCATCATCATCTCATCATCATACATAATCGTACATCATCCATGGCCATCACACCATCTACAACCCCGAAGGTCCGAGCCTACGTCCGCACTTTCCCGAAAGTCAGACAATACTATGGTTGTTCGGGCGTATGGACCCTATTCAGTTGCATGGTCTTCCATACGTATGAGAACACTCAGGCGAATGGACCTCTAGTCGCATAGCCTCCAATCGCATACTTCCCATGCAAATGAACCTTAGTCGCATGACATCCTGCCGTATGGACCTCAGTCGCATGACCTTCGTGCGAATGGCCCTCAATCGCACACCTTTCATGCATATGAACCTCAATCGCACGACTCACAGGCGTATGGACTCCAATCGCATGACCTTCATCCGCATTTCATTCAGTCGCACGACTCCCATCCGCATTTCCTTCAGTCGCATAGCCCTGATGCGTATGGCTCTCAGTCGCACGAATGAACCTCAGTCGCACCTCTTTCGTGCATATGGCCCCCAGTCGCACCTCATTCGGGCGCATGGACCTCCATTCGGTCGCCTAGCCCTAGCTGATGCAGAATACAGTTCATCCCGAACTGCAGCCGCCATGTTCGACCTCCAAACTCTTCCAAATCTCTTTTAAGCTCAAATCAACCATTCTACACCTTAGTGAAGCATACCACGACACCATTCAAGCGCAACCAAGCCCGATATCAAGCCCCAAACGAATCATACACATACACACAAAAACGGTTTACACCCAAATACCCAAAAAATGGTTTTCAGATGTGTTCCAACCCCAAAATCATTTACAAACGTGTAAAAGAGAGGTCCTAGAACTCACATAAATGATCTCGTCGAGTAGAGCTTCGATTTGACCCGCTACACGTCGATTTCCACGCTCGAATCAACCCGAACCAAGCTTTCCTCCTCTTTTCTCATTTTCTCTCTTTGACTGAGTGTTGTAAGAATGGGGAGGGTGTGGGCTGCCCTCCCTATTTATACTTCCACTCATCCAAGTTTCTCTCGTTGGCGAATTTGGTCCCTCGACTTTGGACTTTATTTCTTTTCTTCTTTCGTCAGCTTCAAAAAAAATTTCCGGGTGTTACACTTATAATAAAAGAAAGTTTTTTGAAGTCACGTGTCATCATTCTAGCACATCATATGACACGTGTCATCATTCTAGCATATCAAAAAAATTATTTTCCTGCATCTCTCTTATAATAAATGCGAAAATCATAACGACAATCAATTTGACTTTCCTCTATTAGTAAATATGTTTAACAAATATATCTATATTTATGTTTCTTGTCTTTCTCATATTAAATAATAAATATTTTAAACAACTAAATTAAACTATCAAAAATCTAAAATATAATTATTTTTATTGTAACAATTAATTAATACATACAAAATTATATGATTGCAACTATATTTTATCTTTAAAGATAGCATAATAATTTTCAATTCATTATTTTTTATAATTTTCAAATTTAATTATATTTTTATTTCATCAAAATTTATAACATCTAGAAAAATAAGATATTTATAAAATTAATGATTTTAACATATTTACCTTTTCCACCCTGTAATACATGAGCTCTAACCTATTATATATATAAAGTAGAGATCAAATGAAAACCACATCTATAAATAAAAACCATAAAAACCACATTCAACCAATCATAGATTTTTTAAATAAAATTATTGAAAACGGTGTTCTCGTAATTTTAGATATAAGTTAATTATGGTATCTTCAATTTAATTAACTTCCCTTTTTTCACTCCTTGCAACTTTGAATTAATTTAATCTAATTTTAAGATTTAGTCAAATCACTGGACTATCGATTATAAAAAAATTCAAATCTACAACGTTCTCTTTCATTTCTATTTTTGATTAACCAATATATTATTTTGCATCATTACATATACGTATCATAGCTGTAATATATTTTAAGATTATATAGTTTGCTTATGTTACGTATATGTACCAAATATTAAGCATAGCAATACTATTTTCGTTATTGTTATATAATATATATATATATATATATATTATATATATATATATGAATAGATATTTTGTTAGTAACATTGTCATTGTATATGTAACATTGTGTTTGGTAATATTTTGCTTGCACCGATATTGATTGTACCTCTATTCATGTCAAGCTCCTAGTAAAAATATATATTTCATGTCTTGTGTTATTTATTTTACGCATGTATTTCACATATTTCTTGAAAAATAATTTACGTATATGTAATTAAAATTAAAACAACATTTCAAGTTTTACACATCTGTACCAATGTTATAGTAACAATCAAAACAAATGTCTTCAAACATAATTGTTAGTTCCTTACATATACGTATACAAAGTAACAAACTTACGCATACGTATCAAAAAACTAATCACTACAAAAAGATTATATATATATGTATATATATACTAGGTTATAACCCCGTATAATACACGGGTTGCTAAATTTTAAATCTATACTTTTTGTGATAGAGATTTTCTTGTTACATATTTATGAAATATTGTATAATTTTTAACATATAATTAGTTTAAAATATAAAATACTATACTTAAATAGTTGTAGAAACATTTAATATTAGGAGATAGATAAAAAACAAAAGATTAGAGAAAATTTATTTAATTAATATGAGAGAGAGGCGGGGAAAAAATATTGAGGAGGCATGAGAGTGTGACACGTGTCACTTAATATTTTTATTTATTAATATAAGGATGATTAAAATTCTTGTTAGTAATATAATTATATTCATTTTTAATACATTTTTTAATTTAAACAAATAGCAATAATGTCCTTACTAGCAACGAGGTTTATAAGTTTGCAACTAAAAATAATACTTTATTGGATCCACTCCCCATATATATATATATGGTTCAAATGAGAACCATCTTTTTGTGAAAACTCTAAAAACCAATCTCAGCCACTCATTTTTTATCACATGAAAATCACATGTCATTTTCCCATTTTTTTAAACGTTTATAACATTTTTTCACGATATCATTTTTTCAACAAAAAATTCACCACAAAACTCAGTATTATTTTATCTTTCCAACACCTACCATATTGATATACTTTTCTAGAAAAATCGTCAATCCGTTATTTACATATGTGTAAATCTAGTTATATACATGTATAGTACTGGATTTACACATGTGTAAATCCGTTATTACACATGTGTAAAACGAATTTCGTTCAAAAAACAGATTTGTTTTATTTTTTATAATTTTTTCATTTTTTATGAAAGAGGAAAAGTAGGGGAACATTCTTGTATTTTTATAATTTTGTCATTAAAAATTAGTAGTTGAGATTGGTTCCTATAGTTCTTACAAAAAAACTAGTTCTCATTTGATCCCTCTTCTATATATATATACATATATATATATACATATATATTATATATATACATATATATATATATCTATACTTATTAATAAAACAATAACTTTGATGCCACATGACATTCTCTTAGGGTTCTATTTTTTCCATTACCCGCCTAATTATTCATCTGTTCTTAATATAAGTCTAGGTTCATTTGACTAAAAGTCAACTTATGATACAAGAGATATTTTTAAAACACATTTTTTTGGAAATAAAATCATACATGATATTTATTCTTTTTTCAAATAATTTATCAATAAAAAACTATAGAAATCATCTATGATTTTCTTCATCTATAAAATTGATTTCTTGATTGTGTGTTTTTATTAAATACTCAGTTTATATTTAACTCTTGATAAAAAGTACGGGATTTTTTTATCGACTGCTCTCTAATTTGAAGTAATTCATGGGTATCTGTTTTTGGATATGAAATCATACATGATTTTAAAATATTTCTCAACCATCTCAGCTTTACGATCCTTGCGATTTGTCTTTATAAAGTAATGATATCGCATTCGACAGACTTCATCAACGGTCTCATTTTGGCTTTGGTTTTATCAAGTTTTCTTCAACCAAAAACTATTTTTTGTTATATTTGAGTTTTCATCCATTGCGATTATGATTTATCATATCATTGTCTATAATTATGTTTTGGATTAATATTATTTTACTTTTAATTTTTTGATTTGAAGGAGATCTACTTCAAAAATTAATCTATAACGAGGTATTATATGCTTTTACTTTTTGAACTTTTTTTTATTTTTTTTATGTGTAATGCCATATTATTATTATGTTTGATTAAAATTAGTTTGATATGGATTGTTTTGACGTATCTGAAAATGTAATAATGAAATCATACTTTTATTTCATAGTTGATTTTGACACCTTCAGACAAAGATTTCTTTTGAATTTTAAAAAAAGACAATTTATGTTAGCAGTGTGTTTTGTAATGACAATAAATAAGAGCCAACGACAATCACTATCTAAAGTTGGTTTGTTTCTAAACAGGGATCATGGTCAGTTCTATGTTGTATTATCTCGAATTAAAAGTAGACAGAGATTAAAGTTATTAATATAGATAGTGATGAAAAATCACCAACAAAACATCAAATGTTGTATACAAATAAATTTTCGGGTTTATGAATTTGATATATTATTTTTCATGTTCAATTTAATTTTTTATTACTTAAAGTTCTTATTTATAAGTTTAGTAGTTTTAGTAAACTCGTGTATCGCACGGGTTTACTAAATAAAATAATAATATAATAAATTTATTAATTATAAAATTATATTTCAAGATATGCAATGATTGAAATAATAAAATAGTTATTTCAATTTTTAAATTTTTTGTTTTTAATACTTTTAAATAAATCTTTTATTATAAAACAAACTGAATAAACATGTCATTTAAAAAAAATCTTATTACTCCCAGATTTGATTATTTTTTGTTTAAAAAAATGACTTTATAAAAATTTCAATTTTTTGGAAATAACCTTAATAAATAGATTTCTTTCTTAATTTATTAAATATTAAAAAATATTAATATAATATTATTAGTAATTAAAATAATTATTTAATAAGAGAGAAAAATAGGAAAATTTAGGTGATGATGATTGTGGTGCGAATATATGGCATAACATTTACCATTTTATTAGAGTAGAAAGATTTCATTCCATATTATACAGTATTTAGACGTATAAATATTAATAGAGAAAACTTAATAATATTAGATTTAGCTAACGTTAACAATTATATATAAAAGTCGATATACAAAGTATTATCAACAATATTATAACTTATGAACCTTTTTAAATAACAATAATATTTTTGAATTGAACCCGTGTGTTACACGGATCTTTAGTCTAGTATGTATATATATATATATATACACACACACACATATAGGGGGACATTCATATAAAAACTAGATTTTTGTTAAAAACTAAAAAAAATATTTTCAACCACACAAATTTATTTATTTGTTTATTAGTATAATATAACGTTATTAACAAGGGTAATAACGTAATTTTATTAGCCTGAATTTTGAGTAGTGGTATCCATAACTGTTCCCGGTGTTTTATGAATTCTAATATGATTTTTTGAATTGTTTATACAAATTTATTTCATCTTATGCATTTGATTGTTGTATTTATGATTATAAATGATAACTTTAATTTGATTTATGTGTGTTTGTGATTAATTTGGTATTCCATTTATAACAGTTAAATTTCATCTGATCTCGTACGATTGCAATATGTTTTTTATTTGCTTTTGGATTGTGTTTTTTCTACTTTTATATGTATTTCAGCTATGGTATTTTTATGTATATTTATATTATACTAATTAGGAACTTTGGGTTGCATTGGTGATTATACTATATGCTTTTAAATCCAATATTTTTACATCTTTTATAATATAACATTATAATTTGTTATTTTTAATAATGGTTGCCTATTGTTTTCTTCTTTTACAAAAAAATCATATACATTCCGTTTTAAATTTTGAGAGATAATACGTCATAACGTTCATATGGGATTCAACATTGTTACGCCTATATATGTATATATATATATGTATGTATATATATATATAATTTATGTATTAAAAAAGAAAAAATATAAAAAAGTGACTAAAGATGAAGTGAAAGTGGTCACACTCACAGTTAAAGTAAGTAAAAGATAAAATAAAAAATGATATAATATTAAGTGAAATCTAAAGAGTACCAACTACCAAGTAAAAAAGAAACCATTAAAAACTTGTACTTACAAAAATGATTTTATATAATTTTCTTGTAATTTTTATAAAATAAAACATGCCCAACAAATGTGAAACACAATACTAAGATTAGAAGGAACAAATAAAGGACAAGCAAATCCTCTTTCATCCCTTTCAACCTCCATTGTAATTTGTACTTGAAAACTTTGTTTAACTTTTATCTTTTATCTTGAGACACCTTGTCTCTGTCATCTTCCTTTATCAAACATCACTGAACCCACCTCACCTCAACTCCATCAATAAAGAAACTCCATTATATCATTCACCCCCTTGACCCACTTCCACCATTGATTTCACGAGCTTAAACCTTTCCAATTTCTCCATTTGCTGCTCCAATTCTTCGTTTTTCTTTAGGGTTTCTGCTACCCAATTGGGGCAACTGTGATTCAAGTCCCAATGTTCTTGAGTTTTTGATTGATTAGAGCTGTTTGTTATTGCACTCATGGTGTTTGATGAAATGTCTCAGTGAGATCATAGGTGGTTTATCTTGCATACCCATATCAGATTTTTGAGTTTTCTTCTTCTTTTAATCAATTTCTTTTTCATGGGTTCTATCACAGGCTTTAAAAGGCTGTAAAGCTCTCAACAGTTATCTTTTTCTCTCTCTATAAACTTCTCTTTCTGTAAGTACTTTCTTTCTCTCTCTTTAAGTAGTTCTTTAACTGTTATCAAATATCAATCTTCTTTATTTACAGTTTTTACTGCTTTACTCCATGGATTCATTCTGTTTTGTTTGCTGGTTTTCTTTTGGGAATTTACAGGTTGAAGGCACTATATATTAACCTATGTAAACTACTACCAAACTTGGGCTGTTTTTTATTCTGTAGCATTCTTTTTTATCAATGGATATCAGTGAATAATAAGAAACAAACAAGAAAAAAGACCCAAAAAGTGAAAGTTTTCAAAAGATTAAAGAACCAGTTATTGAAAGTGAAAGGGGATTATGGACTGGAATTTGAAGATACCTTGTTGGGATTTCACAGAATTCGAATCCGAATCGATTCCCAATGTTGATTTAACTAGTGGGTCAAGTAACTATGGAGGGCAGGGGATTAAAGGGAATTTTTCTGTGGATTTAAAGCTTGGTCAAGTGATTGATTCAGGGAATGAGTTTAGGGATGGTTTGGATTTAAAGGGTACATCTAGTGTTTCGAAAATGGCGTTATCGCCTTCAGGATCATCGAAAAGGGCACGACCTGTAAATAACTCCATTCAGGGGGCTAATTGCCTTGTGGATGGGTGCAAAGCAGACCTTAGTAACTGCAAAGAGTATCATAGGCGCCATAAGGTCTGTGAAATCCATTCAAAGACTCCTGAGGTTTCCATTAATGGACAAAAGCAACGGTTTTGCCAGCAATGCAGCCGGTATGTTTCTTATGGTTGATGAAACATTTGTTTTGTATTGTTGTTTTTATTATGGTTAATGGTTTGTAGTTGGTTGTTTTCACTAATGATTTTATTTGGGGGTGTTTGGATGTCCGTTTTGAAACTGCTTATTCATAATAAAACTGATTATCGAAGGGGCGTATAAGTTACTCTTGTTTTAACCTAATTTTATCACGGACTTTCTCAAATAATGAAACTGATTATCACAACTTGAGGAGATGGACCACATCCAAACACTATCTTATTCGCCATCACATAATCATTTTCGGAATTTATATTGAAGGTTTCATTGGAATTGCAAAACAACTTATCTGCTTATTATGTTCTTTAATAGTAGATAAGCACCTTTCAGTGTTTGGATGAAGAAATGTGTTTATGCTTATCTGCTTTAGGGTGAAATAATGTGTTTTCTATAAGTAGTTTGAGATAGCTTATTTCCATATATGTCATTCTTAAAAAGGTTCCATCATGATTGATAGAAATTGACTTAACCTGCAACAATGTTTATATGTCATGTAAGAATTGTTGGTAGTTTATTTATTTACTTATTCAAGTTTGTTAATATGGAGAATTAAAAGTATTCAACATAACTGCTGGAGAAACATGTTTTTTGTCCACAAAAATAGAATCATTCTTGCTTTTGAATGTGAATTCTAATCTTGTTAAAGCTTCCTGCAATTCCTTGATTATGTAATCAAGATAGAGATTAACTCTTTTATATACAGTTGTTTTATTTGGTTCTTTGGATTTATATGTGTAGATCTTTAGCATTTTGTTTGGATCGCTTCGATGTTTATGGTATAAACCTTTGGGGTATAACTATGAATGCATCCACCCAAAATAATGTTAATAAATATAAAATGAAAAAGAAGTTATTCTAAATACATCTCTGAATCTTTTCCTTATGGCAGTTCATATTGTGGTCAAACTTTTGGATCCATCAAGTATCTCAACAACATTAACTCATAAGTATTAAAGGCTCAACTTCAATCTCTTGAAACATTAAAGAAACTTGTACTGCTTTTCACATGGTGTTCTCCAATTTATTTTTATTTTCAATAAACATCAAACATTTCATGTGATGCGGTTCTTGATATTCATTCCCCTGATAATAAATGTTACTTTTGTAGGTTTAATATTATTTTATATAACTTTTTTTGTGATGAACTTAGGTTTCATTCGCTAGAGGAATTTGACGAGGGAAAACGAAGCTGTAGAAAACGTCTTGATGGACATAATCGTAGGAGAAGAAAGCCTCAGCCGGATGCCTCACGTGCTGCAACTCTTTTCTCCACTCACCAAGGTCTATTTCAATTTGTTGTACGATTAATCGGAGGTGGTAAACAGGTCGGGTAAGTGGTAACGGGTCAAAACACGACGGGTCTGGTTGACCCACAACACTTTTTTTGTCACTTTTCTTTAAGTATTTTTTAAATAGTTATTGCGTTAATTATAAAAAGGTTTTTTTTAACATCTAACATGTGTTCTAAGCTTAAGACGCATATTATGAGGCAATTAATGCTCATTAATGATCCCTTAAGTATATTCTATCAATTTTGACATTTCTTTACTTAATTACAAAACCTTAAGTTCATTAAGTGCTTTTTAACATGTGCCCATAGGCATGAGTTAGAAATTCCAAATTTCCAATTACTGTGACAATAACAGTATCATTACAATAATATTAACAAACTAAATTATTATATAAAGCGCTTTAATATGACGTATGTTGTATGCATTAAAAGTAGACTTAGCCAATGGCACATCTTTCAACTTGATTAATCAGTTTGAGATAACACACAACTCAAATTAATAATTATGTAAGTAAACAGGTCGAAATTACCACCAAAGAAAATGTAGTTACATGTATTTGAAGTTTTTATGTAAATCTATTTGTTACATTTTAGGTACCACAATGTTACAATTCTCAAGTCCACATGTGTACCAAACCACAACTCTCACGAGCCCTCGATGGACCAGGATTGTCAAGTCCGAAGAAGAACCTGCATACTCGACTCACGTCCACAAACAAAACCCGTTTCCCGAATCATCTTCAGGCCTTAAAAAGGTAACCGGAGAGCAACAGCAACAACACTTCAGCCTGTTTCATAACGGTTCAGGTTCACACCTTAAACTCAACCACCAGACGCCACAGCCCAAACTCCGTCAGCAGCAACTTCTTAACTTCGAGACTAATAACAGCAGCAGCTATGAAAAGTTGTTCTGTGATGGGTATCCACCACCGGCTAGGGTGGTGCAGCCGGTGGTGCAATCCGACTGTGCTCTCTCTCTTCTGTCATCATCACCGTCACAAACATCATGTACAACCCTGAACCATGTGATGCACCCATCTAACTCATTTACTGCAACACCTAGCCCATTGGATCCGGGTGCGGGCTATGGTGGTCTTGATTCGATTATGGATCATCATAATCATAATCATCATCATGAATCACCAGATGATGGGGTTCCTCAAACACTTCCATTCTACTGGGAATAAGTATTTATATTTGAAAAAGCCATAAATTCTACTTGCTTGTAGTTTGTATGACTGATTATATTCGATTCGGTTTATTTGTGCTTTTATTTGTAGTTGTTGCGTTGTTGGTGTTTCTATTCTTGTTATGTGTTATGTCTTTGCTATGCTAGAAATTTAACCGTTTTTATGTTATGTGTTTGATTTATGATTTAAGAGTGACATGTGTAAAAAAAATTCTAGATCTGTGACTGCATGTATGAAATATACATGCATGCAGGTATGAAATATACATGACATGCATGACTCCTTATAAGTGAAACGTTAAGATGACACGTAAAAAGTGAGTGCGTCTATGTGACGACTCGTGTGGAAATTCAAAATGGTGTTTCAAGCCGCAATGAGTGTGTCACAACTTGAAAACAAAACATGTTACAACCAATGTACAAGAAGGTAGTTTGATTGACGGCCTGTTTTAAACCAAGATGTAACAAGAATGTGGTACCCAAGCGAAATCAAAACCCATTGAGAATAAACTATGTAAACACTAATACATTTCATTTACAACTTTAACAAAAAAACCGTAACAAAACATATACACTTATACATTTTGCTTATATGTATAGTCTATATACACTTATACATTTTGCTTTATATGTATAGTCTATAGATGCATGTTCACTTATACATTGGAACTTGTAAAACTTAAGCATTGCTTATACATTGGAACTTGTCAAACTTAAGCATTGCTTAAAACAAAATGGGTCAAAAAGTGTTTCCTATAATGGGTTGATTCTAGTTAAACTTTTATTCATGGTTGAATAAATAGTAGAACCTGAAAGCTTGCACCGTGCACGTTCACATGAGTTTAATGAATCAAACGCGCCGAGACTCGCCAAAACTGAATTCCAATACTTGTAACTCCTATGTCATTTCACTTGGTTAAAATGCTTTAGGGGTTGTTTGTTTCAGGCTCTTAATAATTCAGATATCTGAATTATTTAGCACTTAATGGTTCCGACTGTTTGTTTCGAGAGCAAATGTCTGAATGGTTCAGACATTTGCCTCTGAATGGTTCAGACATTTACTTCTGAATGATTCAGACATTTGCCTCTGCATGGTTAAATATTATAATAATACTGAATGATTAAGACATCTTATCTGAATTAGTTAGATATTTGCATGTCAATAGTTAAGCGATATACTAGTTCTTAATGGTTTAACATTTAATGATTCAGAGCTCTTATTGGTTCATCATTTTATCATTTAGAAATACCAAACAGCCCTTTAGTAATGTAACTATTGAAATCATATGCAATAGCAGTTTTTTATAAGATTCAAGAAAATAAAAAACTATGGCATGTCAACTTGACTCGGCACATATTTAAGAATTGCCCGTTTCAAAGCGAACCAGACTCGACCATCCAACATGTTAAAACAATAACATTGCTTTGCAGAGATAGATACCCTAACATTACCAAATATATCATAAATCACCACATTATTATCTAAGAAGCTTACGATATACCACGATCATAAGGTCAAATGTGACACATCCATACATGCGTATGAAATTTTCAAAACCTAAACATAAAGCAAATATGGTCCTACAAAAATGGTCAATGGACAACAAGATGAAGTTTTAAAGCCAAAGAAAATAAAACAAAAGGTAAGCGGTGGTAGATGATATTGGCACGACTCAATCAAATTAAAAGACCTTGTTTATCTACTCAGGAGATTTGATTTGATTGAGCCGTTCCAATATCATCACTTCACCATGATAATGATAAATAAACATAGATTGATTCAAGATTTCACCTCAACAATGGGAATATGAACACCTATATAGCTATTAATCACTTTGTGTGATGATCCAGAAGCATATATATCAAAGCAAGATCATGAAGAAGATAGCTAAAGGAGAAGAATTTGCAGGAAGTTTTGAGAAAAATGGTTGAGATGAGCTTCATTGAGGATATATATTATATATATGTACATACACAAATAAACAAACACATAATGATTTGTAGTTAGGTCAAAATAGTGGTTGATGACATTAATACTAATTCAAAATTGAGTCATTTTCTTCTATAGTATTACCACTGACTTTTTATTTGGTTGCTAATTGATTTTGTCAAACTCATTTTCTCCATGAAAACTGTAAACATTTTTAACATATTGGTAATCAAATGTCTAGTTTTTAATATAAATAAGCAAGTACAAGTGAAAATTAGAGCTTCTTCAATGTCAAAACAACCATTTAACACTACAATCATGTCAAGTTGCGAACATCTGACCGACAAAATTTTCTATCAACAGGGGTATCCGATGTTGTTGTTTTAGTTTGACTTCTTACGGCGAATATAAACAAAAAAATTAATCTTTATTACTAGTTTATTAGGGCTCACAACTAAGGTAACAAGTATTGAGATTGTGATTTCTATTCCAATACCATGATGACATGTAAATTGTGTATAAGATTTGAATATATTTTATGTAGATTTATAGCAGACAGTTCAAGATTTTTTCCCATTTTAATGTAATTAAACTTGTATTTGAATTTGAGGATTGATTTAAGCAATTTGTATTTCAATATTATATACTGTGAAAAAAACCGTATAAAAATAATGTAAAATGGTGTTAAAATAATTAATCGAGTGATCATGAACATAGGTAATCAGTATTGTCTTGAGAAAAAATAATAAAAAAAATGTAAATCCATTTATATATACATAATTTCATTATAATTTAATATGAATATAAATAGTAAAATGAAACAAGTGAGCAACTCCTTTCATAGACATCATGATAATGTCATAATGTAGTTTTATAAGCCTCCAAAAATCAATAAAAACAAGATGACTTTTTAAGGACATATATTCTTTGACAAGGTATTTATGTATATAAAGTGTTGTTTGATAATATTCGTTGGATAATTTATTCAAAACCAAATCATCAACTAGAATATTTTAAAAAGTTATATGATCAAAAAATTGGTTTATATTATTTTAAAATGTATGTTATTTTTTAACATATTGCTTCCATATTTCTACCTATATATTTTTAGTATAGGTTTCTTGTTTGCTTTTGAATCTGTAAAGATTCATCTGGGTACGACAGAAATTTTACAAGAAAGAGAATGTATTTCTCTATGAAAAAATAAATTCTAATTTCTTATATTCAAACAAACAAATTTTTTATAGATATGGTATCATCGCAATGCTTAAGTTTAAGTACAATGTCATTGACTTAATTAGAAAAAATATCACCAATAGCTCCTTTAGTGGTAACTCAATAACCACTCATGATTAGCCAGTGCATGTGCAAACTCGAGTTTACACAATCATATTGATGAAGTTTTCTTGAGTGTGTGTGTAATATGTGCTATGTGTGCTATAGAAAATGGACTTGTTAAAGTTACTAATAAAGATATAATTAAACGTTTCAAATTATATAAAAAAATACATAGATGACAATTATAAGAAGTATTTTTGTCATATTCATTAAAATGAATTGTGTTATTGAGTTATGTATAACGGTTTAATGTTATGTTATCATCATATCAAACACATGTTTTACCCCGTCGAAAATTCATGTATCCACCACCGGTGACTTGCATTAGGCTCATCATAGTAACGGATGATCAAAATATATCACCTACAATGGCCTGTATTTTCATTACTTGGATAAATATTCCATTAGTTTTTGATATGTGGCCTTTTGTTAATTAACTTGTTGTTTTCATTTTAAACACAAAAGTCATTTAACCAACAACCACCGTCACCAACAACAACAACCACCACCACCACTTATTTCATTCCTTTCGCTTTTCTTAAAATCAACAACACAAAATAATGAGTTGTTTATTCGAAAGTAATCAAACAATATAAAAATATTGTAATAATTCATTTTATCTTTTATTCATTTCATTCTCTCGTCTATTTGTTCACTCCTTAGTTTTATTACATCGTAATTTAGTTATTTTTGAACATTACTTCTTGATATCATGAATCCTAGGCCTACATTAAATTGGTTCCAATATCTTTACTTTTGTGTCATGTGCTTTTTTAATATGTTTCACTCAAGCTAGGAATCATGAGTAACATTAAAAGATTTTCATCTGAAGGTATTGCTCTTTAAAATTTGTTCCCACAAGAATAAAAGCTAATAAAAATTCTTGTTAATCAAAAATTCGTATTTTTATTAATAGAGTGCTCAAGTAATGTGATGGGAAACATAATACTTAAGTTGATGAATTTGAGATGTGCATAGTTTATTCAATTTGGTTTTTAGCTTTAACCATAACCAAAAGCAAAATTTTCAATCTAATGTATTTCAAAAACTGAACGGTTTCGATTATTTCGGTTTTGGTTGGGTGCAATCAACGTTTATCAATCACATTAAGAGTTATGTGCTTGGAGTTGAACTCAACAACTCCCATGTAAATAAATTTATATATTATATATGTCATCTCATCTACGATATCTTACGTTTTATTAATATTTGAATTACTTTAATAATTTACGAAATTTACTTTAATAAGTTATGTGTTGACACACACAACATACCGGTTGGGTTTTTCATTGGAGACATGGGTTCAATCCTCCATAGTGTGAGGATGCCATAGGCCTGTTAACTAGTTCTGTAGTGCTTGTTTTTTCGTTAATATAATATTTAATACTTTTTTTATATTTCATTAGAAAGTTTTTTATACGATCAACTCATGAATCAACCTGTTGCGTAATGTATTTAAGTTTTTTTGGACATTTAGATATTAATTTAACATTTAATTAACCCACGTTGCAATTAAGCTTTTTTATTAAAGTGTATTGGCAAGCTACGTAAAAGTTATTAGCACTAATGGTATCATTTTGGGATTAAAAATTAGAATCTACATATCTAACTTATCGTCCTATTTTGTTTTTTAATAATTTAATGATAATAGTCGGTGAGTAATAAGTAATTTCTTCAATTGGCAAAAGATGTTCACTAGTCGATTAGTTCGGTTTTATAACAACATTAAATTCCAGAGTGAACATAATACTAGTTTCTATATTTCATATAAGTTGTTATCAATTTATCTTAACTTTTTTGGTAGTTTAAATACAACCATATTTCTATTAGGTTTCTAAAGTTTTTCCTATAGATTTGTCTGCTATGTTTCGATTTTAACTAGAAAAATTATTAGATATATTAGGATGTTTACGATCTGAATTGGTCAGTTTTGACAAAATTCTTCATCAGTCAAGTTGGTTGGGTGTGCTGGATGGCCCAAATCGATCAAACGGTTTAATTTTGACGGTTCAAAAACTTAAGCTAGGTTCTTTTATATCGTGAGTTTTATTAACTTATTAAAAATAATAAAAGTATATAGTAAAATATTTTCATATTATATATATATATAAGAAGGTTTTTAAATGTCACATGCCATGATATTAGGTTTCTTCATTCTAATTTTTTATCTCTATTCTAGTAAATGATAATAGTATAAAATATTACATATTAAAAAATAGATTTTGTAAACATTAAAAACCAGAGTAAACAAAATTAAAAGGATACAATATTTTCTAACCAAATTTTTTCAAAAATTACAAACTGTTTTAAAACCCTTTTTTAGTTTTATAAGGATGATTTTTTTTAAATAAAACTATTTCAAAAAACAAATTGTTTAAAAAGCAATTTCATAAAAAGAAAGTTGAAAATGATGTTATTGTTGTTTTAGTTGAGATGTTTATTTATACGTAACTCAATCATATATTGTCTGAAAATATCACTTTTAAAATTTTTAAAATTGTATTATTAACCATTTAGTATTCTATTTATTTAAGTCATGTAATATATGTTAAACTAGTACAACACATATACATAAATACATAATTCCACAAATAAGGTTTAAACTAACTAAACTAGTGAATTTGTTTCGGTTAAGACCCCGTACTCAGTTTATAAAGACTTAGTTTTTTTAACAACAGGGTTAGTGGTTAGTAATTAGTATATGAAGTACTAATTATTTATTAATGTCAAGGATTGAACCTTAGACCTTCAAAAAAAGCAAAGCCTTTTAGCTTCTCCTTAAACATTATGTCAGGAGATCATTGATCATAAAGAATTAGTTAGGGATGTGATTAATGTAATCATTTGGATTTAGGATTTTGAATCCAATATTATTTATTTGATGGTGAATGATTGCCAACAAATCATACTCAACTTGTGCTCTCCAATCCATTCGTGGGTGTATAATGGTTGGTAATGGGGCAAAAAGGTTGTTTTGATAAAACCTACTCCAATTTGTTTGTTAAAAAGTTAGATGCATTTTATAGAGAATATTCAACGACAATTTATTATGAGGATAATGTTCATAATAAACAATTTCAAGAGTTTCTTTTTGAATAAAAGTACCAATGATCACACCATTTAAATTAAAAACTTTACAAATCATATATATTCTATAACAAACCTAGTTTGGTACAACATGTAACAAAGTAGTTGTAGTAAAGACTTCATAATATAAAGTTTTTTTAAGAGCAAGCGAGATACGGGTTGAAGTTACTAGCCAAGGTCCGACCGGCCGGCCTTATGAAAGAAGAGTTTCAACTTCCAACTACCTTTTTAAAAAGCAAACGATTATATAAAAAAGAATAATAATAATAATACTAATAATAAAATAGATGGTTGTTGTTTTAAAATGCCCTCCCTAGTGGACTAAAAACAATGATAAGTTTAATCTATGGCTAAAAGCAAGTGTTGGGGACCAACATTTGAATAGGTCTCATGCCTAACATTAAAAGTTTGGAATGATGTGATTAATTCATAAAAGGTGTTCTTTAGAATAATGTTTTGGTCACATTTGTATGTCGCGAGGAAAGAAAATGCGCGTTCCACTAACGTTTTATGGGAAGTGGTTTTTTTGACTAACACTATCTCTAACACTAATATGTATAAGAAATCGTGATTAATATGGAAGAGAGAGAGATATGAATGTGGAGAGTGTGTGATGAGGAAAGAGGCATTGAGAAATCCATCTGGACCAACAAAGATTGTGAGAGGGGGAAAGAGCAAGGCGTGCGTATTATTTCTTCCAGACAACTAACATTAAAAGGCTAGGGTTGCCCATGATGATAAGTACAGTTGTATTAAGATCAAACGTAGGTACTACGAAGTAATTAAGTCAAACTTTGTTGATTTACTTATTGAGTTTGTTGTATTACAAGGTTTTATAGAAAAATAGTAAGGATTTTCAAATATAATGGTTAAGTGTATCTTTTTAAGGGTGTAGAAATATAACAAACTGAAAACCAAACCAAATCTCTTAATAATGAAAAAGTATCAAACGATTTGTTTTGGTTTTTTTTCTTTGATCAAAATATTTTACTATTTCTTTAGGTTTACGGTGCTATTTTCTTTACGTTTCCAATTATTAAACAAATGAGCATATGAAAACTAGATTACGCATACATGATACAACAAACAAAAACTTCTTTAGGCTTCAAAATATTATAAGCCTTTGGTTTTCTAAAGTTGATTTCAATTAATATAATTGGGCCAAAACCCAACTAAAACATGACCCATCTTTTGTTGGGCGCATAAAATCTTATCCTTAAATAGTAGTTAAATCAATTAACCGAACCATAATCGATTGTGTACATCCAACA
This sequence comes from Flaveria trinervia, assembly GCA_025506515.1. Taxonomy (NCBI): domain Eukaryota; kingdom Viridiplantae; phylum Streptophyta; class Magnoliopsida; order Asterales; family Asteraceae; genus Flaveria; species Flaveria trinervia. Next base: position 5,249,412 of record CM046443.1, read on the forward strand.
CAAACATATTTGAAGCAGGATCCAATAAGAACAACATAATGAATTTATGCATATCAGTTGATCCTTATAATATATCACACACAGTTAAAATAATATATAGGGTGATCATCTTGTGGGCCAACCCGGAAAATCGATTGACCGACTTGAACAAAAAAAAAATGTGGGTCCGGACTTCGGTCCTTGGTTTTTCGTTTCTTAGGTTTCGGTACTGGTCCTTGGTCTATGATCACCCTAGGAGTAGGCATCTTGTGTGTAGCCCCGAAAAAACAATGAACCGACCTACCAAATTGGATCTGATTTATATCTTATTCCCATATAACATTAATCCAGTTACAATCGATGGATTGATCAGATCAGCATACAAGTTTTAAATAATCTTATACCGAGTTCTTCTTTCAACATTTCATGGCTAGGTCTATTCAATACTCAGAGCCATCTTGGAGTTTTCACAGCAGTGACAATGGTGTCAACCTCCAATAAGATTATATGATAACGTTCCATCGAGTTTATGGCTAATAGACCTATATTTCATAACATTTTAAATCACCCGCCCAACTCAAGTTGTGATTTGGCTTGGCATTGACGGATCTCTTGAGTTTTGGGTAATGAATTCTCATGATTACCCAGTTACAACATCAAGTTTTTCCTACAAAAGAAATCTAAAAGATTTGGACCCACAACACGAAACCTACCTTTATTGACGTCAACAACACAAAACCTACCTTTATTGACGTAAAAACTGACAACTTAGTTGTTGTTATGTTGATTTAGTAGACCCTTAAATCAAAATACTAGTTAAACATACAACATTACAACCCAACTCAAGGTAGTCAAAAATGACTTTAGGTAAGCGCATATGAACTCAAAATCAACCCTAGCGAAAAGTGTTGTCGTTCGTTGAATGCTAGTCGGGCGGTGGAGTAATGACTAACAATTAATCGAAAAGAATTTTTTGCATGCAATTTTCAAATCAAATCCTTTTCTTCTAGTCATTTGAGGTTGAAAACCACCTTGATAAAACTTGCGGAGCGTAGGCGTAGGCGTAGCCGGTCAAGCCTTGAATCCTTCTCTTCTAGTCAACTAAATAAAGAGGTTTTATTTTTACTGTAAGAATTTGTTGCATCTATTAATCACATCTTTTGGCATTTATATTCTAAGATATTTTGATCTTTAAAATCCATTAAACATGACAGTGAAAAGTTTTCAACTTATCATCTAAATTTCACACAACAATTTTACAAGTTCGTTAATTGTGCATTTGATACGTCTCTCTCTGTTAGAAATCATACAGAGATAATCCTTAATTTAGAACAGGGCATTCCATTTTATTTTAAGCAGTGAATGATGTATGTCTTTTTAGTGATATGTTGCAACTTTATTTGGTTTTGGGCTTTTGGCTAATGTCTCTTACTATCTTGAATATGTTTTTACTTACCCAATGTTTGATATTATAGAAAATTTGTTGTGATGATTTTCCTTTTTGGACATTAATTTGAGTTCAACCTCCAAAGCTTTTGTTATATTCTAAAATCTAAATACATATGATGATGAGGAACATGAGCTAGTAGGCTGGTAGCCAATAGATCTAAGTTACTATATCTTTATTTATTTTTATTGAGTTCTTGTTTAAATCTTTCGCTAAGATTTTATATTTAATTAAGGGTTCATGTTTCATTTTATTTGCAGGTGAAATTACCAAATAAGTTCATCAAATATGTTGAATAACACTGATTTTGATGATGAAATAAGTTCTTTTAGTTCGAGTAAGACTCATTCTAAAGTTTGAAATTATTTTGAAAAACTACCAGTTGGACCTAATGGAATAAAAAGGCAGGTTTTACTGCCTGTGGAAAAACTACCAGTAAGACTCATATCCTACTTTCAACTTATACTTTTGTAATGTGTGGCGAATTCAATTATTTATTGAAGAGAAAATTCATAACACAGATCGTGTTATAAGTGATATGACGAAAGACATGAAAATCAAGTTTGAAAAATATGAGAAAGCTATAGCGTGGTTTTGTTTTTTGCTTTTATTTTAGATCCACGATACAAGTTTAAGATTGTTGAGTATTGTTTCTTAAAACTTAATATGACAAATAAAGTACGCGATGAGAAGTTGAAGAGTATATACGATGGTATTCATAAGTTATATGAGAAGGAGTATGATGTTTGTTTAGAGACGCATGATTCTTCGTTGGTTGGATGTTCAAATCTTGGTATTGATGCATTTGATGAGTTGGATGGGTTTGAGTCATTTGAAAGGCAATTTAAAAGTGTTGAGAGAGAAAAATCACAATTAACAATGTATCTTAAGAAACTCACTTGATAGAAAACAACAACTTGATGTTTTACAATATTGGAAGGATAATTAAGGGAGATATCCACAATTGGCTTTAATGGCTCGGGATATTTTGAGCATTCCAATCATGACCGTTGCTTCAAAATTATCTTTCAGTATTGGTGGCCGAGTTATAAGTAAATTTCGAAGTTCACTTGTATTTTCAAATGTCAAGGCCTTATTATGCACTCGTGATTGGTTGTTTGATATAAAAGGTATTAGTTCAGGTTTTTTTTAATCTTTATAACTTTAAATATGCATGTATTTTCATGTTTATATGTAATGTTAATAGTAAATCATACATCTTTTACTTTTTGTATATTCAAATAAGAATGAGAACGAAAACAAGATGGAGGAAGAAATTGTAAAAGATATTGAAGTGTTGATTTCGACTTATGATAGTAGCAACTTTTAGTTAATATCAATTATCCATTCTTTACACACTTCTAATGTTGTTAATTTTATATATTGAGGTTTGATAATTTTCATGATTATAATTTTGAATTATGATAGGTGATAAGTGTTGTTGCAAGTGATGAAGTGTTGTTATTGGTGATAAAGTGTTAGAGTAGAGTTTCATTGATTTTTATTATATTGTTTATATTTTCATCTTTTTGGTAGAAACTTCAATGAATCAATCAATGATATACATCTTTGTATGTTAAAACGTTCTTAGTTTACTACTTTATATGGGAGTTTTATAAATGCTTGAAATAATTTTTATTTGTAGTTTATATATTTTTATGGTGTTTGTTGAAAAATTGAAAATTTTGTAATTTTTTATTCGACCCATCTTGACCCGAACCCATCCTGACCGGTTTGTACACAAACCCGTTCTGACCCGAACCCATCTAACCCAAACCCGTCTTGACCTGATACCCGACCCGCCCCGGCCCCGCCCATTTTGCCAAGTATAGGTGAAAATGTTAGCATCTACAATGGGATGCTTCATCGAGGGAACCACATCATACATGGATAAAACAAAAATTAAGGACTTCTGTCATCTTTCTTCTCTCTCCATCGCTCACAAAATTTAACTCTCCATCACTCACAAAATTTATCTCTCCATCACTCACAAAATTTATCTCTCCATCACTCACAAAATTTATCATGGCAGTCTATAATCATGGACTTCTTATGTGGGAAACAACATCATCCTTCTTCAACCTTCGAAAGACTTTACATCTCAAACACTCACATCCCTAAGGACATGTAACCCAACATCATTCATACATAAGTGTTTAAAATCAACCCACATCATTCAGCTTGTGTCAACACGTAACCAAAATACTTGTTTTTGAATCGTAACCTAGTCTATTTGATCCGTCACACATTGGCATTCTAGTTGATAACATACTACAACAAGAACCAAATGACCTCTCATTTCATGAAATGAAAACAACACATATTTTGTGTTATAACCGCTAGAATAAATATATGGCGAAAGAGAACTATCTTTTCATGTTCCCGAGGCAAATACTAAAATAAATATCTAAGAAAGATTGGATCCTAAAAAGCAAGCCTAGGCGTAAGGCGTAAGGGTGAGAGCTTATGACTACTTGAGGCGCAAGTTCTATAAGAAGCGCACCTAAGGCGCTTAAGGTGTAAGAAGAAAACTCTTGGGGTGGAGTAAGAGTCACGTCTCATGTACACGAGAGGAAGATGACATTATATATTAACTACAACTTGTACCTATATGCTATTTAGGTATTAAATCATATATAAAGTTTATTTGTAGCCAAATTTTGTATACTAGATGCTAGAAATCTATTAAACATATAAAAAACATATAAATATAGCGCGGTTCATTTACAAAAAGCAAACACGAAAAAGAACATCAATCAATCAACATAATAATAAAAAGATGATATTTTTTAAGCAAAAGTGCAAAACAAACTCCTTCAATATCATAATACAATGAGCAAAATCTACATAAACGATAGGAACAAAACCCCCATACACATAACATACAATGGTGTAAACATAAAGATAAAGTCACAAACATAAAGAAGAAAGAGCAAAAGTGCAAACCGGTGAACGTACGCCGGTGATCGGAAACCTACACGACGGAACCACAACACTCAGCCGGCGTAAACATGAACTCCGATGGCGATGAGGAAGATTGTAATCACAGCAAAATAGATAACAGCGTGAACGATACAGCAGCGCCGCTAGTGCGCATGTTACCGAACTCCACCACGCGGTTGTGCCCCGGCAGCTGGAACAAGAGCCCCGGCGTTAGCAGCACGAACAGCACCACCGCCACCAGCACCGGACCCCAATCCGCCATCACCGGAGAATGAAATTGAACGGACGACGGTGGAGCGACGGTGGTTTGTAAGATCTGTAAATGGTTGAATCTGTGATTGTGAAGATGGAGGTTTGATGATCGATGAGGGTTTGAAGGTTTGTCGCTAGGGTTTTTTTAATTTGGGGATTTTGAGTTGGTGTTTTGATGCGTATGGAGACATTAGTTTGTGGTTTGTGCAGATCCGTGATGGTGCCACGTGCTCCGTTTGCAGCGGGAACTTGATTGTGTTGCAAATTTGAGTTTTTCCATAAAACTCGTGTTACGGGTGAATCTTGAAGCAATGATAAAGTTGTTGTTACGTGTCATGAAAAAACAGAGGCCCAAGTTGTCTTACGGAAATACAGGTAAGACCGGGTATACAGGACTTAGTTTTGTTGTCATGTTACTTGAATAACAAGTTTTTTTAACGACAAATTGAATCACTAACGGACCACTAGCCCGTCCGATCATATTCAATACTTGAGTACGCAACCCAATACCACCCTTAAGAAAAACTCATCATAGGTGTGAGAAAACACATTGTTTTAACTTGAAAATTCTTTTTTTGTACTTGAACTCAATATTTTCGTTATTTTAATGAGGTTTTCTGATATCTTAACTCAACCACTTGGGTTAAGAATCATTGGTTTAAGAAACAGGGGTTTTAATTGTGTAAGTGTTCAAAAATACAATTAAGAATGTGAACGTTAGGCCAAGTTAGTTTGATATCTCTCCTTGACCATGTGCATACAAGAGCTTAGCAACATTGGGTTTGATTTGAATGTTTTACATAAATAACACTCTTGATTATCATTACAAGAAGATAACAAAAAGAATACAACAATGAGGTTTGATTACAATGAATTAGTAAGTACATATACATGATGTAAAACATAGATTAGAGAAGATTTCCTAACACCTAGAGCGAACGTCGTAAATCGTGATCATGATCTCCCCTACCCGTGTAGATATGCATCCCAGTAGCTAAAATGAGTATGGTAAAGGCTCCGAAGAAAGAAGTGTATGAACTATTACCGCTCTACCATTGGTGTGAAAACTTCCGAATTCAACAGTACGAGTATTCCCAGGAACTTGAAAAATAAGACCCGGAGACAAAAGTATGAAGAGTAGTAGCCCAACCAATACTGGTGCCCAATCCAACATTTTTGGTTTTGTTAGTCGAGATGCTTCATGTTATTGTTTTTATAGTATGGGTTGATTTCTTTAAGTACAAGCAAGAATGATCTTTGTTTCTTCTTTTTTGCCTTTTGTCTCAAAGACTCGATTCCTTGCCTTCCCATACTTCTTTCTTTGTGTTTGAAAATGAGAGTTGTGAATTAAATGCATTATGATCTTTTAATCTTAATAAAAAGTTAAAGTCTATTTGTAATACCTAGGAGATGTAATTAAATGAATCATATTATGATATGATGTGCATAACACTAAAACGGTTAATAAATTCGATGGCAATCCCTTTGAATAGTTTCATTGGTTGATTGCGTATTTCTTCTTGTTATATAAAATAGAGTTGTTTGAAATAATTTAGACGTTTCTTCTAAAATAAAATAAAAGTCTACACTTTTCTGGTTAATAATAACAAACTGTTTTGTTAAAATTTTAATGTGGTCTTTAAAAACATATAAATATCTCTAACATCACTACTAGAGTTTGTTTATGGGTTTTAAAATACAAGATAATTGAAGTAATTTTAACCAATGATTCATTTGCTTAGAACTTAAAAACGAAGAAGGATGCCAAACATAACATATTTCAAACCACACCCTTCGAGGTGTGCAAAAGATGGATCGATAAAATAGATGGCAGATGAAATATGTGATTTTCTTCATAAGTATCGACACCGAATATGTGACTGTAAGCTTTTATACCCTCGAAATGAATGTTACGGTTATCAAACGGAAAGAAAAAATAACTTTTTCTGATTTTAAAGAAATGATTCAATTTGTCTCATGTTCGTTACATTGATATTACACTAGTGGGTAACTGTTGTGTTGCGATTTATTTTCAAACTAGAAACCCAAACCCGAACCCATTTGAGTCAATCTTGTAGATCAAATTCATTACTTAGTCATTTTATATATTTTTATGTTTCAAATATACTAAATATGTCACTTGAGCAATTCAGTTTAATCTTATTTTTAACAAAAAAAATTATAAATTTTGAAAGGTTATTAATATTTATAAGATTTTAAATATTCAATCAAATAATAATCAAATTGCAATTTTTTTGTGAAATTATAAAATCTATAAAGATTTTATAAGAAAATAAGTTGATTAAATTAAAATTAAGGTTTTAATAAATTAAAATTAAGGTTTTAATAAATTAAAAGTTTGAATTGTAATTATTCTTTTATCTATTTATTTTATTTAATCTTATATTTATTTCAAAATCATAACTCCCTCCTAACCTCAACTATAAAAGCAAGCTTTAGGTCTCACTTTTCATTTGTTCTTTCTTTAAAATCTCACTAACAAATCTTTTTTTTATCCATTGGTTTTGATCAATTTCAAGAATTTTCTTTTACAAGTAATTTAAAAAAGTTTATAATATTAAGGTAACCTTATATTGCTTTTATATTATGTCGTTCTATATTGTTTCAATTATCCTAACATCCAATTGTACTCATTACTTTATGTTCTTACTTTTATTTATTTTTTTCTACTAAATCTCTTTTATTTTAATCTTTATCAATTGATCATTAATCTTTTAACATTCACTAACCTTATAACAATCACTAATATTCCTAAATCAAGCTAAGAACACCCTAACATAAACAAAGAATCTCGTTTGCATATGGAGGGCTATGTCGTCGCATTCGGTTATTCCACAAGATTATTTCTCTAAATAATGGTTGTGCCAAAGTCTTGGAATATTTTTATAACTCAAATTAAGTATAATACATCATATATTGACATAATAAATTGTTCTAACTTGCTTAATGCTTTAACAATTTTAAAAGTGCACATAAGTGTCTTACTATAATTTTAGCAGAATATAGTTTGACTTCAACCAACCATAATTTAGTCATGACAAACTAAATTTAAGTAAACTCAGACTCCAATATTAAGTTCATTGTTTCCTTTTTAACTATAGTTTATACATATTCAAAATCAATCGGACGAATCAACAATAGTCTTTATAAGATAAGTGCACATTTCAGCACCTTCAGTTTTGTGATGTTATTTTGACCTATTTACGAATCTTTTCAAAAAAAATGTTTTTGAATGAAAGTTGTCCGAGAGACGCTGAACTAGTCAACTATAAACTTTTGTAATTTTATGAAACCGTTTGTTAATTATAAAACGTGTTCAAACACGTACAAAACATTATATCCAAAATTTAAAATTGGTGCAATAATCCTTTTTTAATCTAACTTTCGAATTTTGGCATTCTTTCAACATCCTAATTTCTTGTAATGAATTTCAACCTCAAGTTATTGTTTCTTTTTATCATTTTGGACATCACCTTTAACTCTTAATATCCAAACTTTCTTATATACTCTACAACTATCATTATACAAAGTAAGTTTTCATACCTTTTTTACTTTATTTCACACAACCATCATTTTTGGGGCGAAACATGTAAATCATATAAACATACACTTGTAAACCATCTTGGGACTTGTAATGCACTAGCAATTCGTTTATAACCTTGTCAAGGTTATTTGAAATATTTTTGAGACTTATATGATAGTTATCTTGTAAAAACAATCATTAACTAATTGCTAGCCTAGCGATGTCATAGATCTATGGGCTTGACAAGCTTATTTAGTGCTAAAGCCGAGGTTATTTCCAGCTCCTGATGACGTATTCTTGTTTATCATGGGAACCAAGTACACTTAGCTAATCGTTATAACTTATTGTGGTCATCTTTGTCAATGTTTGATTGTGTCATTATGCTATCTATATTCCTGCATTATTTCTTAACCTATTACATCAATTGCCTCTTAAAAGTTGTTTTCATACGTATGTACAAATTCATAAAAACTCACAAACATTATATGTTGATCTTATTTTTAATATGTTTCAGGATGTTACTTTGAGGAATTCATCATGCTCATATAGGATTTGAACCTATATTAATTAAATATTTTATTTTGTTGTTTGAATCTTTATTGTATTGTAATGATTTATTTGTTTAGTATTATTCAATGAAAATGACATATAATATTATTTCAACTTATTAAATTCCATAAGTTATGAACAATCGATTCATATTCGTCCGCTCTGATGATTCTGCCGTCAGTCGGGTGTGACATTTTAACCAATGATTCATTTGCTTAGACCTTAAAAAACGAAAAAGGATGCCAAGCATAATATATTTCAAACCACAATCTTCAAGGTGTGCAAAAGATGGATCGATAAAACGGATGGCAAATGAACCATGTGATTTTCTCCATAAGTATCCACATCGAATATGATTGTAAGTTTTAATAACCTCAAAATGAATGTTACGGTTATCAAAAGGAAAGAAAAAGATAACTTTTTCTGATTTTAAAGAAACGAGTCAATTTGTCTCATGTCCGTTACATTAATATTACACTAGTGGGTAACAGTTGTGTTGCGACAGCATGAACAATTTACAAATTTGTACCTGTATGTTAAGACATTGTTTCAGTGTGTATATAAATGTATAAATATTTATAGCTTTAGATTAAGACAAGTTCATTGTTGTTAAGCTACCATGGCTATTGAAGTTCAATAAAATGATGATCTAATGGGTGAATTTTATGAATTTCTTCAAACATTTTAGTACATGAAGAATAGGATAAAGATAAAACAATTACCGTTAATTTCATCTTGCGGATTAAATGCATTCAGAATATAGATGGTCCGATTCACTTGATTCTCAAGTTATTTATACTTTTAAGGTTTTTTTTTGGTTTTGACTTTTTAAAAGATTGATTGTTTCAATCGGTAGGTTAGTTCGTTTACTTAAAGTAAATATCATATTCCCATCGACACAATAGATGTTTTTTGTGTAAAAAATACAATTTTGTCCAAAAGAGATGTTTTTTTGGCAAAATTACAATCTTGTCCAAACAAATTATGGATATTTAATAATAAATTATGGGGTATAACTTTTTAAAACAAATAGGAGCATGATGAAAAGATTTATTGTAACATCTTATATTAAAGATTGTAAACTTTCATACGTAAAATTATAATTTTGTCCTAATAAAATGCTTTATAGATAGTAATAGTTAATAGATATATGTTATATGTTTCTATGTAAAAATATATGTAATTATTTCAATCCAAGTATGTAATGCGCTCGTATCAATGTAAAAACATCATTCACAATATATAACGTATATTTATATAAAGAAAGGTTATATGATATGTAAAAACATGATTAGGTTTTGTTTTTTACAAGGCCAAAAACTTACTTAAAACTTTACCATGTTAGAGAAGATGACCCGGTCACACTTTCTCTTCCTAAATCTTGTATTAAGTCTCTAAACATTAGGGAAAAGTGGAAAACACATTATAATGGTTTGAGGCTTAAAACCATTTATTCGTCTGATTTTTACCATTCTTAACATTAAGGCATATAAATATCCGAGTTGTGATTTTTTTATCGTAATACCTAGAGACTAGACGTATCCGTTATGATGAATGAAGCTGAAAACCATAAAGTTATATAAAAAATGAAACTAATCCAAATGTTCCTTTTAACATCAAGGTTTTTTTTATCATATAGAAAACTTTAATTACAGCCTTCACATAAATTAAAAAATATAGATACAACATAAATCGCCTCTGATTTCAATTTGAATGAATATAGAACCAGATTCTCCCCCAATTTGATTTTCCCGGGAAATAATTTCTTCCGATCAGAAATTCCATCATATTGATATCATCAGTTAACGTAAACATCATATCTAAAGCTCCTAATGCATTCTGATGATGATTGTTGGTAACATTTGTTCATGCGATTCATTATTATCTTTACTAAATCGATTGATGTTGATGCGATTTCAGTTAGGGCAAAGAGACAACGACCTTTGATTGATCGGAGACGATGAGTTCGCGTCATGGGGGTTCTTCACGAGGAAGCATATCGTTCGCATCTTCATCTCCTCGCAAGAAGAAAGCTTATGAAGACGAACATTTTGATCCTGGTCGCAAAGCTCTCACGCGTTCTCGTTCCTCCGCGTATGACCTTTTGATCGGTTTTTGTATTGAATGATTCGTGTTTCTCGTTTAATTTGACGCATACAGATTGATCATTGAATCGTTGATTATCCATATTGCAATCGATAATGACGAACAAAACATTGCCTCGTTATACGGATTAGATGTTCGACCTACATTTGAATTGATTATTCATGCTGAGGATCTCCAGAATCTTGCTGTTATTGATAATTAATTAACTATTGTAATCTTTTATTTAGGGGAGTCTGATGGATTATTTTGTGGAACATTGAAACAAGCAAGTAGCAATTGGATTTTAAAATTAAAAATAAGAAATTCTACTTGGTGACATTGATACTTTGATAGCAGGGGTGAAAGAGGAGAGCGTACGGTCAAGCGTCTACGCCTATCAAGGGCTTTGACTGTACCTGAAACTACAACTATATATGAGGTCTGTTGTAAAATGGCTGCTAAAAGAGTTGATGCACTTTTGCTAACTGACTCGAATGCACTACTCAGTGGTATATTGACGGACAAGGTTTGTCTTAAATCGTGATAATTTAGAGGGCATATTGGACACATTTGGTTATAAATGGGTTGTTGTGGGTTATGTTATATTAATAACAGGTCAATTAGGCAAAAAGGCTCAAAAGTTGCTAAGGTGTATGCAAAAGTATAGATTCAAAATTTTAAAAACATAGTTTTTGTAATTATATTTATCACATTGAATATTTGTATAAATAAGATAACATTTGAAAAAAAATGTTTTCGGGTCAACGCATCCCAGCCTGTTTTTAAGTTGCTGCTTTGACCCATTCCCTATCACAACCATTCTCCCATCTCTAGCCATGATTGTGCCATCACATTAGGATAAAGTTTCACTAACGAGTTTTTTTGTTGATTGAAGGATGTTGCAACAAGAGTTATTGCTCATGAGATTGATTTTATGAACACACCTGCATCAAAGGTTATGACAAAGAACCCGATTTATGTGATGTCTGATACTCTTGCTGTGGAAGCCCTGCAAAAGATGGTGCAAGGTTTGTAACAACTAGGAAGAACAAATGGTACATTTTCGGAAATCAAAGGGTTAAATGGCACATTTTAAAACTGATTCATAAATGAGGCCATAGGAACATGTATATGCCATAATTAATTAATTACTTAGTTAATTATTAATTTCAAGAAAATAGGGCAAATGGGTGAATTAAAAAAACGTGTTTAAAGAAAAAGGGACAACTTTTTTTTATATCAACAAACGCAAACCATACTAGAAGTATCGCTTCTTACCTGACACATTTCAAACAGTCACTCAATCCGTCCTGCCTGCTCGTCTTGCCACCTCTTTTCCTTCTAATATGTGAATTACATACATTTTCAGGAAAATTTAGACACTTGCCTGTTGTAGAGAACGGTGAGGTTATTGCTTTACTTGATATAGCAAAATGTTTACATGATGCAATTGCACGTATGGAAAGGGCAGCTGAAAAGGGAAAAGCTCTAGCAGCTGCTGTTGAAGGTGTTGAAAAGCACTGGGGATCTTCTTTTTCAGGTTAGATTGTTTAGTAAATTGTATATTCTTTATTTAATTATGACAGAGTTATGGATTAATAATGATTTAATCTGAGTTATCATTATACAGGTCCCAATACATTCATTGAAACACTTAGAGAGCAGATGTTTAAGCCTACCTTGTCTACCACTATATCAGAGAATTCAAAGTAGGTAATACCTTTACATATCTATATATTTGTCTGTACCACCTTATACCTTTACGTATGACATTGTGTCCACAATTTCCACAATAGAATTTGAGATTTTATAATTTTTTCATTCAGGATATTAACTGTTTCCCCATTTGATACGGTTGTTATGGCAACAAAAAAGATGCTTGAGTTTCGTAGTAGCTCTGCCATTGTAACAGCTGATAACAAGCCACGAGGGATTCTAACGTAAGTTTTTCTCAACTTATTTTATACGGGTGACAATTTAGACTGGTTTACTTTTGAGTGAATCTATTTTATTTATATTTTTCCCAAATGGGTTGAATAGACCAAAGTTTCTCAAATAATGAGATGGGTCAGGTGGGATATAAATTTTCCCGAAAGTTTATATCTGATGCATACAACATCCTTCCTCACTTTATTCAAACATTTAGATTAAGGCTGGAGTTCACCAAAATGTAACTTATTTTCATTTTTTTGTCATTGTTAAGTAGAAAGAAAAAATCCCCTTTTTATGTAAAATACTTCAAAATTTTACCATTGGTGTGATACAAGTTTTTTATGACATGACATTTTGCCACCACAACACTAGTTTACCTACTATAGAAGGTACTTATACAATGGTCAAAAATATGGAAGTATATTACATACAACAAAAGAAAATATTTTTCTCTTACATATAATGACAAAATAGATGAATGTAAGTTACAATTTAATGTAATATACCTTTTTTATACTAATGTAATAATATAGTTTTTGTAATCATATTTAACCCATTATTTACTGTTTGAGTATTTGGTTTATGGGACCCCCCAACCTGACCCGATCGGTTTTGACCCACACTAAAAGTTACATGTTTGAACTGTCCAATTATCCTCCTTTGCAGTGAACACTGTTTCAGTTATGTATTAGTAAATAACCAGTTGACTTTTAACAAACTGTATGGTAACATATGTTTTGTTTAATATTAGACCAAATGATATCTTAACACGGGTGATAGCACAAGATATTCCTGCTGAATCAACCTTAGTGGAGAAGGTCATTAGTTCTTACGTGGCTCCTTTTCCTTGTGTTCTTCTTTGTTTAATCTTTTCAACTTACTTTTAAATTCTCCATGATTGATTATGCAGGTAATGACACTGAATCCCAAATGTGCCAGTATTGATACGCCCATTGTTGATGCCCTGCATTCCATGCATGATGGAAAATTTTTACATCTTCCTGTTGTTGATAGAGGTAAAGACAAGATTATATGTGTCTGTATATGTATTTAGTTATTTAATACAAATTTTGTATATTAAAATGACAGATGGTTTTATGCAGATGGCTTTGTTGTTTCCATTGTTGATGTACTCCACATCACTCATGCTGCAATAGCCTCAGTAAGTACTTATATGAGATTTAATTTAGGAAATCTAATACTTATGAAGTTCCATTTAGTAGTCTAATACATGTATTATATCTATTATATTTTATGCATATCACAGTATGGGTGAAATTCACTAGCGGTGACAATTTCAACCTATTTACATATGAATGGGTCAATTTGGGTTTGTTTTATCGCAAATAGTCAAATGAAAAGATTAGCAGAAAGTGGAATGGGTCAAATGGTGTCCAATGTCTCCCAAAGTCTATTTTTAATGCATATCCCCTCTTAAATGGGCTTTTATCCAAAAATATAGATTATTATTGTAATAATATTGTTTGAGTATTAAAAACTAAAAGTTTAAAACGTTAATAAATTATAAAAATTTCCTATTTTGAACTAAATGGCGTGTTTGTCCTGTAACCCAACCCGTTTATTTTGCCACGTCTATACTGAATGTCTAAGAATGGTACATTTGTTTCTCATTAGTATGCATGTTTTTGCATTTTAAGTTGACATGAAGTTGGTTATTGCAAATTAGGTAGGAAATGCTACAGGTGTTAATAATGAAGGAGGGAGTTCAATGATGCAGACGTTTTGGGATTCTGCAATGGCACTAGGTCCTATAGAAGATGAAGATGAAACTAGAAGGTTACTGGCCACACCTTTAATACATTAGTATCATTTTGATTTATTGTTTGGTTTGCCTAAATAGGGCTTCTGAAGTGCAGTGAGAGTTCCTTGAAATTGTCTTCTGAAAATGGAGAAACTGGAAAATCTCATTCTTATCCTTCAACTGATCAACCTAATTCATTCGTTTTCAAAATTCAAGATAAGAGGGGTCGGATGCATAGATTATCAGTGGTATGCTCTCTATTCTGTTCCTGAATTCATTTATCCATCATTTGACACAAATGTGGCAAGATGGACGAGTCACTCAGGTTGGGTAATAGGTCAAAATAGGTAGGTCTTTTTAGATATGTCAAAACAGGCGGCCTAGGTTGGGTTGACCTACATAGATACGTTTGTTTTTATTTTCTATTTTATTTGTAAAAGGTTAATGTGTTAGTTATGATTACTGAAAGATTAGGGTCCTTGCCCTCTTCTCATTGATTATCTCCTATTAATAATACAAGTAGTTCCACTAATTATGGATACCACTAATTACGATAATTAATATTAAATACAATGTAATCTATACTAAAGATAGTCATCGGCTATTACACCCCCGCAGTCGAAGCGGGAGGTGACCGGATGCTGAGACTGGAGCGAAAATCTTCAAATAGAACACGAGGGAGACCTTTGGTGAAGATGTCTGCAAGCTGATAGCGTGAAGGCATGTGAAGAAGTCGAACGTTGCCGCGTTGCACCTGCTCGCGAACAAAATGAATGTCGAGTTCGATATGTTTAGTGCGCTGATGCTGAACGGGGTTGCCTGAGAGGTAAATGGCACTAACATTATCACAATAAACCAAAGTCGCATGAGCTAACGGGACTGAGAGTTCTAATAAAAGGTTGCGTAACCAACAAATTTTTGCAACGACGTTTGCTACACCACGGTATTCAGCCTCGGCACTGGAGCGAGAACGGTACTTTGTCGTTTGGAGGACCAGGAGATCAGGTTATCCCCAAAGTAAATGCAATACCCACTGGTAGATCGTCTGGTATCAGGGCAACCTGCCCAATCAGCATCCGTATAAGAGACAAGAGACGGAGGGGCAGATGATGCCGAAAGGGTGAGGCCGAGTGTAGATGTTCCTTTAATGTACCGAATGATACGCTTAAGAGCGTTCCAATGATCCACACGGGGTGCATGCATATGCATGCAAATCTGCTGTACGGCGTACATTATATCCGGTCTGGTGAAAGTCAAATACTGTAGGGCGCCAGCAAGACTGCGGTACATAGTCGGGTCACTGAATAACTCGCTAGATGTGGTGCTTAGTTTGCCATTTGTATCAACTGGTGTAGCAACGGGATTGCAATCCTGCATGCGTGCCCGGGCAATGATGTCATTGGCATAAGACTGCTGTGAGAGAAACATGGAGTTGCCGGTTCTAGTAACAGAAATGCCCAAGAAATAACTCAGAGGGCCAAGATCCTTCATTGCGAACTCTGCTGACAGACTGTGAAGAAGTCGCTGGCGAACGGCTGTGGAAGAAGTCACGAGTAGTATGTCATCTACATAGAGAAGTAAGTAAGCCGTATCATGACCCTGGTGTAGAGTAAATAAAGAAGCATCACACCGACTGTTTAGAAAGCCCAATTGAAGAACGTATTCTGTGAAGCGTTGGTACCAAGCCCGTGGTGCCTGTTTGAGACCGTATAGAGATTTCTTGAGGAGGCAAACGTGATCAGGGAACTGTTTGTTTTGAAATCCCATAGGTTGGTACATGTAGACTGTCTCATGAAGATCCCCGTGTAAGAATGCGTTAGTGACATCCAGCTGGTGAACTGCCCATTTTTTAGAGAGAGCAATGGAAAGGACCGTCCGTATAGTAGCCGGTTTTACAACTGGACTGAAAGTTTCTCCACAATCGACCCCCACCTGTTGTGACCGACCATCACAGACTAAGCGTGCTTTGTACCGTTCCAGCGTGCCATCCGACCTGTATTTATGTTTAAACAACCACATGCTACGGACAATATTCATATTAGGTGAGCGAGGAACTAATTCCCAAGTACCATTTCTAATTAAAGCATTAAGCATGGCATTATACCACGCCGGTACGATCAAGGCATCAAGCGGGTTTTTGGGTACGGGATGTATGGATGTTGAGGAAGTGGTTGTGTGAAGGTTAAGAGGCTGTTTTGGTTTGAATATGCCGCTCATTGAGCGGGTGTGTATGGTACGGTGATGAGGCGGGGGGATGGTGTTCGGCTGAGGGGGATTGTTGGGTTGGGAGGGCTGAGTTTCGGGTGGTGGTGTATGGTGGTGGGCCGGTGGAGGTGAAGCTGGGTCAGTGGGCTGTCCATAAGCAGTTGGGCCGGTTGGCTGATGTAATGGTACGGGCGGGGCAGTGTGATTGGGCGGTGAAGGGACAGAGCTGGCTGGGCTGGTGGGAGTGGGCTGAGGTGGGCCGGTTATAGTGGGCTTAGCGATGTGTGGACATATGTGGTATGGGAACGGGCCGGATAAAAAATCATATGATGGTGTGGGTCCGATGGTTTGTTTAAACGGGAACGTTGTTTCATCAAACGTAACATGTCGGGAGATGAAAATTTGTTTAGTGGCAAGGTCGAGACAACTGTATCCTCTATGGGAGGTGGGGTAGCCAAGAAATACACATGGCGGGGAGCGGTATTCTAATTTGTGGATAAGATGTTAGGATGTATGTTGCGGTTTCTAAGGCAAAGTGCCAAAAACAATATTACTACATAATAATTGACTTTTGTAATAATGATATAATTGGTTGTTTCCAAATAAGTATAGACTCCAGATGACTTTCATCCTGTTTGACTAGTTTGGCCGTTAGCCCGTTACCCTCTCTGCTCCTTTTCTTTGTTTTAAAGTTCTACTCATTTAAGATGTTACAAAACCCAAATGACCCGTTCAGAAGTAAATGAATTGAATTGCCAGCTCAAAGTTTATAATTCTAACATTGTCCAGTATGTTTGTTGCATGTTTTGCATCTTGTAGTAATACTTATAGGGTTTTCTTTATAAAATAATGTATTTTCTAGAATTTCAGACACCTTAAACTTCTTGTGCTCTTGCTCTGCCAGACTCTCGTAGTTTGACGGATCTTATAACAGCAATACGTCAGAGACTGCGGGGTGAGATCGACCACAACATCATCCCACAAGTTCTGGTACATCTGACCACATTCATTTGATATCAAATATTTTGTGCAATTCTTCTTTTTGATATGCTTGCCAATAGATGTAGCAACATGAACTAGTCATATGTATTGGGCAATGGTCAAGCATTCACGTTGAAGTGTATGATGGTCAAGCATTCACGTTGAAGTGTATAATGGTCAAGTGTTCATGTTGAAGTACGGGTCAAAACATGCCAGATGATTGACCCGCAAACACTTTTTGTTAGTTACATATAATTGATGTGTGGTATTATACTATAATCTTATATCATAAGGTTGTATGCATTAGAAATACACATTGGATGACTTTCAAGTTTCAACCCATCAAATCTTTTCTATTTTAGCTAATGTTTTTATAACCCAAATCAACCCATGAATAAGTAAATGGGTTGAAATTATCACTCTTGCTCTTACCAGTGATATCATATTGTAGTATGAAGATGAAGACGAGGACAAGGTCGTAATTTCATCAGACATTGATCTTGCCGCAGCTGTGGAACATGCACGTGTGGCTGGTTGGAAGGTATGTTTGGTCTTCCTCCTCAAGGCTAGTATTTTACAACTACATATTTTAACATATTCTGATGTGAACAATAACAGGTGCTAAAATTGCATTTGGATTATTGTGGGACAGTTAATAACCAAAATGGGTCAAAATCATCAGCCAGAGGTACAGAGGTTGGTCATTCTGACCCATGGGCTTCCACATACATTGCTATTACAGCCGGAGCCGCCTTAATAGTAGCATTAGGCGTATTAGCCTTCTTAAGACGATCCAATAATTGAGATTAGATTTGGGTAAGCCCCACCCATGCTTTAAACTGTTGTGAAGATTACAAGATAGGCCTGAGTGAAGTTGGTTGAAAGGGGCCATTTTGTCCATTGTCCAATTCTATGGATCAATATGTATATATAAAAGGAAAATATAGTAAATAAAATGTCTATTCTTTGAGCTAACACACTCGGGACTCATGATTGAATATTTGAATGTGTTGGATCGACTTGGTTTCACTAGACAGAAAGCAAATGAAATCTTCCTAGCGTTCGATTCTGCTAAATGACGACCCGTTTTGCCAGAGTATTCTGATTTGAAGCTTTGTGTTGTCTTAGCATATATGTACGATGATCGGGTCGACAATAGGTCAAAATGATTCTGAGTTGGAACATATAAATATGAAGTCATTGTTAAATAGGGCACAATCATGTTGAGTCGATTGTCAAACAGATTATAATTGATTTGTTTTAAGAAGTTTTAGTAACTAATTATGGTTATAAATTTTGTAATTATAAAGTTATAAAGCTTAACATAACCATCTGTTGTTTTCTCTCTTAGGAGTTAGGACTAATGTGAGCTGTAAGAAGCGTATATATGTTATAAATTTAAAAATTGATATATCTGATATTATGGTTTTTTGTTAAGTAAACATGATATTAGTATAACTTTTGAAATGAATACATGAATATTATTCGAAATCAATAATAAAAAATTTTCGATGTGAATACTTTATTATGTTGTAAACATTTTTAATGTATTTGGAATGATCAACCTATAGTTATGATTATAAAAAACCACACTTTTTTCTAATGATTATAAATAGTTATTTACAAGGATAATTTACTTTTTGTTTTCATAATCATTCATCCATTTTTGTAAATAGATTGAGAAACGAAACTTTTGTTTGTTTCGATTAAACTTAAATAAAAGGTTGAAATCCTTAAGAAATAAACACAAACGTAAACATGAACAACATTACACTCACCTTTTGTATGAAAGCACCGCTCTTCATACATCATTATTATGAATCATTAAATGACTCGAAGTAGTCACTTACTAGGTGATTAACATATGTCATGCATTCTATATATTAGATTACTAACATATTTCATGAATTAGTTTTAGTAAACTCATGTATTACACGAGTTGAATAAATAGAATATTAATATAATAAAATTTTATTAATTATAAAACGATATTTTAAAATATAATATGATTGAAATTACACATGAAAATAACTATAAGTAAGAATATAATAATATCAACTTTTTAAACTTTTGTTTATAAAATTATAAAACGATATTTTAAGATATATCATATACTAGTTTTAGTAGGTGTTTGCAGGCTGTGACTGAGAGAGTGAGAGGCGATTATGATGACTCCACCCCTCTAATAAAATGTTATTTGAAATTAAAAATAAATTAATTTCAATGAAAACACTTCGTAAACATTTTTAATGTATTTGGAATTATCAACCTATTGTTATGATTTTAAAACATCACAAATTTTTCTAACCATTATAAATAGTTATTTACAAGGATAATTAAACTTTTGGTTTTCATAATATTCATTGATTTGTGTAAAATAGATTGAGAAACAAAACTTTTGTTTGTTTTTATTTACAGTTAAATAAAAAGTTGAAATCCTTAACGTAACCATAAACAACATTCCACGTCTTATATGAATGCACCGCTCCGCATACATCACTATTTTGAATCATTAAATAACTCGAAGTCATCACTTACTATTGTTAGGTGACTAACATATGTCATGCATTCCATATATTAGATTACTAATATATATCATGTATCCTATTATGTAATGACAACTCTTTACTATTTTTCATACATCTCTTTATGTAATGATAGCTCATTTATCTTTTTACATGTATAATTATGTTATAAAATATATTATACTCTAAACAAATAAGATGCATGCACATTTTCTGAAAAATGTGTTACAAGAGCATCGAAATTGTGTATCACATATCCTTTCCCATGTATTTATGTTTACACCCTTTATATTTATATAAAGATGGATGTTGATAACTTTTACTTTAAAAATACAGATGAAGATCATTAACTTTGATATGTATATAGTTTAGTGATGATACAACTATAGACTGTAATGTACATAAATACGATTAGTTAACTTAAAATGCTAATAACTCAAAATATAAAAAGCTCACTTTAGTTTTAGATTGTTATAGTTAACTTTTTGTATCAAGTTAACATCTATTCTTGTGATATATTAAGTGGTGTGAATACAAGACTAGATTCAGTAGACGTGTAACTTTAACATTAATAGAAATTAAAAACCATTTAATCCTGTTATCACATATGGATTTTTATTAATCAAATAATAGTATAATCTCTTATATTTTTAAAAAGTAGTTGGTTAACCTACACGTTACACTGAGGAGGTGGGGTGAAAGGTGTTTCGGGTGAGGTGGCAAACTAAGAAGATAAATTTACGAAGTAGCCAATGTTTTGGGTGGCTGAGTAAGAAATGAAAATTTGTAGCTAATGAAATTTAAGTGATAAGAGTGATGGAATGAGTTCATCAAAGTATTCAAGTGTTTGTAGACGGTGAAAGAGGAATCAGGAGCCGATCGGGACGGCTCCCACCCCTCTTGTAAGATGTTTGGCAATTACATAAAAATTCTTGTATGTTTCTTTAATCGCAATGCAATAGACATATATGTTATGTGTGACTCGTCCCTCTTAATTTTTTACATTATATCTGACTAACACCGTGTACAAATGTATTATATAATTTTAACGGTTCTTTAACTTAAAATTAAATACAATAAACCTATGACATAAGCAAAAATGATGAAAGTTTTTTATTTTCACCCAATCAAATAAATGTATATTCCTTAGAGAGTATTCAACACGTGTGTTTATAACCAAAAATATAACCTCAACTATAATATAATAACATTGTATCATAATGAAAAAAAAATTCAAACACACAACACCTCATTGTTTTTTCTTTCATCTCCTCCAAAAACCACATCAAATTCAATGAATTCATGCTTGTTGATTTCAATTCATTTAGGGATTTCTCAACAATCTGAAGACTAGCATCCACAATTCATGAACACCATCATTGATCAGAATCAGTCAACAAACGCACAAAAAAATCGGTTTTTGGAGGAAATTTTCACTGGCAATTGCTCGAGTATTTTGGGTATTTTCTTCGTTAGTTATTGCTATTGATTTCATGAAGATACGTTTCTATATTCGCGTTACTGTGTTTGATTTTCGCTTGATTCGGAATGCTGTTGTTTTATTGTTCATTGAATGGTATTTATCTGTTGTTGATGCATTCTAGGGTTTAAGGGAAAATCTAGTGATTCTGATTGCGTTTTCAGTATGTTTGATTGCGTTTGGTGGATCTGATACGACTGTTTGTTCGATTTTTTTCGCTGATTAAACTTCTTATGAGTAAAATGGTTGTTTTGGGGATGATTTTTATGATTGTGAAGAATATAAGTATTCAATGTTGATAGGGTTGAGATTATTTGACTCTTGTATGGCAATCAATGGAGTTAATGTCACAACATACATGCTTAGATTATGCATCTCTGTGAAGATTTGATATTGGGATACTGGAGATTTCTATTAGTTTTTCAAATCTGTAATCATCTTGGCACATTACTGTTTTGATGCTCTGATCTGAGGATGATTTGTGTGATTGATTTGATTTGTGATTCTAATTCATGACATTGTTGTATGATATTTAGTTCTTGTCATTTGTTTAATCCTACCATCAAATGAATTGGGTACTTATTTGGCAAGGGTGAATCTAGTTTTGTCGACAAGCTTCACCGACACGGAGAAACTGTATAATGCATTATGTCGATTTGTTGCCGTTGTGTTAGATTCATGAACTTATGGCACCTGTGACGTTTGCACACAACTCGTTTCAATATATTTTTTAATAGAAGTCCCGTTCAATAGGTCCATTGGTCTACTGTATGTTTCTTATTAGGTAATCAAAACGGATCCTATATATAGGATGTCGGTTTGTGTGTGTAATTGTGTTCATGATTGTTCTTGTCGTTAGCGATCATTGTCGTTTTCAATCATTGTCGTTTTCGATCACAACATCTTTCTTACTTTAGTCGTTTATTGTTCTTTTGTGTCAGGGACTAGGGCTTTTTCAATCAGAGGCAAATCTATTACTTTGCATGCAAGCTCGTTTCATTAGTGAAGTTGGATATGAAACATTGTTGATATGGAATGTAATAAAGATGATGCTCTCCGTGCTAAAGAGATATCTGAGGCGAAGCTAGCAGAAAAGGATTTTCTGGGAGCAAAAAAGTTCGCGCAAAAAGCTGATAAGTTATTTCATGGGCTTGAAGGTGTTTCACAACTGTTGGTCATTATTGATGTATACATTTCTTCAGAGAAGAAGATTAATGGGGAACCAGACTGGTATGGTGTTCTTGGTGTGGGACCCACAGCTGATGATGAAACTATTAAGAAAGAATTTAAGAAACTGGCTCTATTTCTTCATCCTGACAAGAACAAATCAGTTGGAGCCGAAGGTGCTTTCAAGCTTGTGTCTCAGGCGTGGGCGTTACTTTCTGATAAAATTAGAAGAAAAATCTATGACCAAAAAAGAAACCCAATGCCCGCTTACCGAGCTGTCACTGTAAATCAGAAGGCTTCAGCCTCTACTACGCAGCCCGTTCAAACAATTCCTAGGCCACCAAACGCCAACACATTTTGGACTTCATGTCTTAGATGCTCAATGCGCTTCGAATATTTAAGAGTTTACCTAAACCAGAAACTTATTTGCCCTAGTTGTCATGAACCCTTTTGGGCTATAGAGTTGTCAGCCCCCGTGAATCATCAGTCAGCAGTAATGTACCCTCAAAGGAACAATCTGAACACAAATCTTCATATTAGTCGGCAGGGGCCATCTGTAAACTTGTCTGGTGTGAATCATGTTAATGTACAAAAGGGCCCATCCTTAAACGCTCCAGCTGTGAACAGATTCAAAAACCGACGTGAAGCAAAATTAGAAGCCATGAGATATCAGGCTTTAAATTCAGGGTTATGTTCTGCTAAACCTGATGTAAGTTTGAAGCGGAAACGTGTAGCTGAACAGTCTTCTAGCATACATGTCAGTAACTCATATGCAAAAGTCAATTCAGGAGGTCAAACGGTCAAAACTGATAATAGAAGAAGGGAATTGTCACAGGCGGAAATTCGTACTATGTGAAGGCAAAAGCTAGGAAAGAGATTCTTAAGAAAATGGATGAATGGAGTGCAGAAAGAGCTTCAAAGAAAGAAAACAGTGGTAAAAAGTATCATGAAGAAATAACTGTAAATGATACAAGTAAGGTTAAAGATGTAAAGGCACCATTATTAGATGCTATTAGTCAAGATGACATGGATATTGATGTGGCAGATTCAAAAGCAACACTAATGAGCGTGCCAGATCCAGATTTTCATGATTTTGACATGGATAGAACAGAAAGATCATTTGATGAAAACCAGGTTTGGGCTGCCTACGATGAAGATGATGGCATGCCTCGTTACTATGCGATGATACATAATGTTATTTCGAAACAACCATTTAAGATGCACATAAGTTGGTTAAATTCAAAAACCAACACTGAATTGGGACCCATTCATTGGGTTTCATCTGGGTTTCCTAAAACCAGTGGTGATTTTCGATTGAGTAAACCAGAAATGAATACCTCACTTAATTCTTTCTCGCACAAAGTTCAATGGGCGAAAGGGAAAAAGGGGCTTATTCAAATTTACCCTAAAAAAGGTGATGTGTGGGCCCTTTATAGGAACTGGTCTCCCAACTGGAACGAATTTACTCCGGATGAAGTGATTCATAAATATGACATGGTCACAATTCTTGAAGATTTTAATGATGCAAAAGGGGTAACTGTTGCTCCTTTGGTTAAAGTTTCTGGTTTCAAATCTGTGTTTCATCGGCATGCTGACATGGCAGAAACGGGTACGATTCCAAGGGAGGAAATCTTTCGATTATCTCATCAAGTACCATTTTATCTGCTCACAGGTGAAGAATCTGTTAATGTTCCAGAAGGTTGTTTGGAGCTTGATCCTGCAGCACTGCCATTGGAGCTCCTTCAAACAACAATCGAACCAGAAGTAACAGTAGTGGAGGATCGAAGTTGCAAGAAAACTGAGGTCAAGGAGATTATAACATATTCTAGAAAGAAAAGTAAAAATGTGAAACTTGAAGAGGTGATAGAAGATACCAAAGGGGGGTGGATTTAGAAAACGATAGCAGCTGATAGATCGTGAATAGCAGTGGAGCTTAGTTTTAATTTATGGACTCAACCATGTCCACAACGTGACGACATTTTGTGGAGCAAGTTTTGAGGCAAATTGAGTTTTGTTGAGGTTCATCTAAACTTTTTTACTTTCTGTAAAAACTTTTCTTTTGCTTACTGGAACATGTTATATACATGAAAGCAATACTTTTGTTAGAGACCATCTTTTTCAACCTAAATGCCAACTTTCCGTTGTTTTGACATGTCTTTAAAAGCATGTTCAACGATGTGTGCATCATTTGATACTAATCTTTTTAATGACACATATTTTGTTACTATTTTATATGGCTATATCCTTGGTTTTATTCAATACTTGAGGGTTTAACTTAGCAGGTGTTTAAATCATCTTTTAGCGACACACAGATTTCCAAATGAAAATTTTAATTCGCATTAGTGATCCTGCATTTTGAATCTGGTCTTGATTAAAGAATATACGTGTGTGCGTATTTATACGCTGTTTTATGTTTGATGTTTCTAGATAATTTTCTATACCTCGGTTTCTAGAGGCACTCACCATTTATTGATTGAAGCATTTTGGTGTGTAAAATGCATCTGTGGGTTTTCTGTTGCTGTAAGTGTGCACAGTTGTATTTAGATGCACTTTCAATGCTTATAGAAACGAGTAACGTGGGCGCTTACGCTTATATATGCAAATAGAATTACCTTGTTTGGAAAACATATCTTTCTTGACTAAAATAGGATGGAATGTAATATGAAGATTGAGGTAAGAGTATTATCTGGTCATATTATGTATTGTTCCATAATAGTTCAGGTTTGATTAGGTACCTTTGTAATGATCAAATCTTGCTAGAAATGCCTAATGGATTGGAACTTGTACTCTATGCATAGCATACTAGGGGTGTAAATGAGTGGAGCCAAGCTAAACCCGACTAAGCTCGAGCTTGACTTGATTAACTTAAGAGAACTTGAGCTCATGTTGGTTTGGAGCTTTATTTCTAAAGGTTGAGCTTGGCTCGTGAGTAATAGTACGAGTTTGAGCTTGGATCGTTTATTATTTAACTACTATGTATTTATAATTATAATCATTTGTGTATCTATTTATAATTCTAGCTATGCATATAACATATGTAATCTAACTTTATTTAAGTTTATTATTGATATATAATATATACAAGGGAGGGTATTTTTATGCACACCACTAAAAAGTAAAAAAGTATGAATGATTATCTGTTATGTAATTATATACGATATATAAATATTTTTATATTTATATATCAAGTTCGATATATGAAGCTCGAGAATGAGCTTGAGCTCGTTTATATAAAGCTAAAATTTAAGCTTGAGCTCGACTCGATTCAAGCTTTGAGTGAGCCGATCTTGACTTGTTTCGAGCGGCTCCGCTCATCTACACTCCTAAGCAAAACAGACAATGCTAAGATCATTGGTGACAAAGTGGGTGGATTATTGAGTTGTGTAATGGGTAGTTTTGTATGGGTTGCGTTGGGTTGATCCGAAACCTTCTACCTTCTAGATTATTATTTACGTAAAATTATTTACTTTGTTAAATCCGATTACAAATTTGTAGATATCTGAATAATAGTTTAGATCTTTTAACAAAATGATTTTTAGAACCTTATTATATTAATTATTGCTTTTGACCCGTTTGACCAATTTGACTTGTTTCCTTCTAAGCTGATATAATAGTTATATTTTGCTCATTTGATGTGTAAGATCGCATAGCCCTCTAACTCACACATTATAAGTTTAGGTTGAAATTCTAAATGTGGAATAATATTGACCATGGCATATAAGTCAAACATCTAAATTAAAAAGTCAATTAAAACAAAATGCCAAAAAAAGAAAAGGTTGAAGTCAAGATGATAACTTCAAGTTCAGCCTTACAGGTAAAACATATGATGCTTTCTTCCTCTTGGTTTATGCATACATTTGGCTTTTCTGCGATGCTAATTTGGATTTGTTTCAGGGTTTCTCGACAATATCATCATTGACTAGAGGTGGAAATTTCGTCCCATTTACTTATGAACGGGTCAGTTGCATTACATTTTAATTTAAATAGGTCAAATAATTTAATTTTAACATGTCAAATGATACAGGTTGAAAATCACCCACAATCAAATATTCAAACGTTTTAGTTCAAATAGGTCAAATAATCTTGAATGAAAGATTTTAGGTAACTTACACAGATTCATGAATTACACATTATCATCCAAAGTTACATTATTATCTTGATTATATTGATCTTATAATCATATTTGATACATTAATTACTCTTGTAATCATATTTGATACATTAATTACTCATAAAAACAAGAGAAACATGAATAAAAGTGTTGGTAGGTCAACCTTAACCGTTTTGACCCGTATTAAAGAATAACCAGTTTTGACATGTTATCCAACCCGACAACCATCCATCAATCCATTTTGCTTCTTATCTAACTTAGGAATATAAATTTGGTTTTAATGTTTGACTTTAAATATAGTTTGATGCGACTGCTAGATTATTTTTCATAAAACTAAAAGATCATTCAAGGAGGTTAAAAGGGAATTCTATAATTTCATAAAATTAAAATAATACCATTAATACAAGCGTGGCACTAAAGCTTAAAAAATTGTTTAATAGACAGGTCGGGTTGGGTAATGTGTTAAAATTTGATTTTGGCAAACAAGGTCATCGTAAGTGCTTATCATAACGGGTCAGGTAGATCCACCAATATACTGAATTTGTGACATCTAGTTTCGTTCGTTTCTTAAACCTCGGTCGGGACAAGACTTATTATAAATTTGAATATATCACCTAATACTATACTTGTTTCAAACCCGTAAAATTTTGTAACTAATCTCATGCTTAGTCTCGCACCCAAATGTCCTATAGGTTTTGAGCTTTGACTTTTCTATCAGGTTCAATTTTTCCCTCAAACAAGAGGCAACAGTCTTTAAATCTTGTTGGATGTCAAAATGTCTTTAGATCTCATCAGGTTCAAATTCAGGGCGGTCAACTGTGAGGAAATCGTCCATGGCTTTGTGGCCTCGTGATATTGATGCTCGACTTTCAAAAAATAGTGCGGATTTGAATCCTTGTATATGTATTATTAATTTGGTGTTATTTTGGAGTAAAAGATTGATGTTCAAGAAAAACTACAAGGAAATTGACTTGCTGTGACAACCTTTAGATCTTGTGTGCTTTAATTTGTTTCTTTCAATTGTTTGTTTTTTTTTTCTTCAAAATTTGCTAAATATGGAATAATTAAAATGTCTATAATACTAACAGACTAGATTAACATCAATTAACTGATGAACCATCTTAACACTATTTAATTGATGGACCATCTTTGAAGACAAACGTTCTTCAAATGAATTGTCACATAAAAATCATATTTCATAAAAAAATATATTATTTCATCCAACCATAAGAACAAATAATAATATACTCCTAAGATATGAAAAAAAGTAAAATATAATAGTAACAAAGAACAATAAAAAAATATATGTATGAGATACCACGTCACAATAGGAAAAAATTTATGTAATAAAGTTTTAATATTGTTTTAATCAAATCACTTAAGTTTGTAAGATGTTAATATTATGCTTTTTTTTACCTATTTAAGAAGTTTTTTTTTATTTTAATACGTTGATGTGGATAATTAAAAATAATTTTGATTTTATAATTTTTGGGAGATTTTATTTTTAAAAGTTATATCTAAATTTTTGAAATTTTATTTTTAAAAGTTATATCGAAAGGTTCGAAAGTTTTATTTTTAATATTTTTAATGTATAAAAAACACACAATAGCAGGTAACTTGTATAAATTCCACATTTGATTCGAAATTACATAGGTTTGATCCAAAAAATGCAATAACAAAGTTCCACATTTGATTCAAATTTCAAATAAAGCAACCAAAACGCAGGAGTCACATGTATGAAATAAAACAATTAGAAAATGCAACAGCAAATGTGATCGAATAACACAAATGTGTATAAGGTATATATTGTAATATTGTAATAACTTTAGATAGCAAAAGACAAAGACATCAAATAACACAAACATAAACACTGCGACGTGTTCGCTGCTTTTCGTACGTGCCGACTAATAGAAATACAACAATTATGTGTACGTGTGATTGCTCATATGTTTTTTTTTTTATTCTTTGTTCTTGTTCAATTAGTGACTTAGGGTAGCAAGTGTTTGCTGTTTCTTCTCATGCTGACCAAAAGAATTTGATCGGTTATATCCATAAAGACAAGTTTTAATATTTATTTAATAAATCCTCAGTTAAAAAGTATTAAATTTTCATCTCGGTATACTACATTTTAGCATTCAAATAGGGTTTTTTTAAATAGACACCTCAATATTTTAAATAAACACCAAAAAATTTCTATACGTGTCGTATAGTCCCATACGTGTCGTATAGAGGGGGGGGGGGGGTCGTATAAGACTGTATGTGTCGTATGGGGCTATATGTGTCGTATAGGGGGGTTGTATAGGGTTATATGGGGCGTATAGCTCACCGACAGCCCCCTGAATTTTTCCTCGTAGTCAGTGTCGAAATTCGCTATACGCGTCGTATAGCCCTATATGTGTCGTTAGGAGGTCGTATAGGGCTATATGGGGCGTATAGCTCTCTGACACCCCCCCTGAATTTTTCCTCGTTTTTAATGTATAGACCCATACGCGACGTATAGGTGGGTGTCGATTTATAAACTGGGGTGTCTTTTTATTAGGACCGTTCAAATATGTCCGTACTTACAAAAGTTTGAAAATACCATACATACCTAACTATAGGTTACCGTATGATATATGTTACCATTTTTTAATAGTTTTTACTGTAAGGATATATTTACGCGAATTTACAAGTTTCAGCATTCAAGTATTGAAGCATCCATGCTTCTTTATTGTAATCTATTTAATCTCAATAAATCAAAATGACGCCAAAACCAAACTACTAGTAACGGTCTGGTTTGTTTTAGCTTTAATGTTTAGCGGCTTTAGTTTACAACGTTAAAAAATCATCACTAGCGTTAGACTCATAATTCAACCTTCTAACCATGAAGACCAAGTTTCTTTATAATTATAAACATCTTTTTGAGTTTATTAACTAGAACATGAGGTGATTTATTGTCATTTATGAATGTGAAAGGAGTGTTAGTGCACATCACCATTCACCATCATCATAATTTTCATCCCTTAATCATATTACCATAATAATCCACCATTAATACTGAATTAAACTTCATCTCTTCCACCAAATTCCTCCATTTACAGTTTTCTCGAAGCTTCAACAATGGACGCCATTGATTCAGTCATCGATCCACTAAGAGATTTTGCGAAGGACAGCGCTCGTCTTGTCAAAAGGTGTCACAAACCTGATCGCAAAGGTATGCATGCATCTCGATCGATTGTTCTTAGGCTTACATGTGATTTTTAAGTTTTTAACTAATTAAGAGTTATAACGCATGTTTGTGCCTATCGATTGATGTGATTTTCACGTTTTGGATGATTTGATGCAGAATTTACGAAAGTTGCGACTCGTACGGCGATCGGATTCGTTGTGATGGGATTCGTCGGTTTCTTCGTTAAATTGATCTTCATTCCGATCAATAACATCATTGTTGGCGCTGCTTAGGGTAAATTGTGTGTTCTTATGTTGTGTTATTGCGTAATTGATTGATTTCGTGTGAGATTCTGCATGCGTTTGCCTGTTCTGTTCACGTTTTTTTTTATTTTGGAATCGGAGTAATGTGATTGTAGCTTGTGTTACATGATGATGGTACTGATCAGGTGTTCAGGTGACTAATTTGAGTGTTTTTAACATACTATTCATTCGTTTCTTCTAGTTTTTAGATTACTCATGGATTTGAACTTTGGAAGGTGTTTAAACGAAATTGTTCTTGAAGTATTATGTTAAAGGTGGATGATGTTATGCTAAGATAAGTGTTTTGAGGAGAAATGAAAAGATTGTAGCTTAGATGATTTCAAGAGAAGCATATTATAAATTTATAATCAAATTATCGACTTTTTGAAAAGAACTTTCAACTTATTTAGATCAATGCTGGCGTGACGTATACGATGACAATAAATCGGTTGGCTGTAGCTTTACTTTAGTTGGTTTTAACACTTAATTATTAGGAATTTTGCTACAATTTGGCTCTTGTTAACTTGTAGGTGTGAAGTTTAATTCAAGTGCAACCTTGTTAATAATGATCTTGTATGTTTGTGATTGGATAAATTATCATTCATTCTAGCATTATGATTATACAGTTCACGTGATAGATTGGATAGAGTGTTTGTTTTGCCTTCCTAATTGTTCAGTGTTTATTACCCAAATACACCCAGCTTTCACCTTTTTTTTGTTGTATGTGGGAAAAAATGTATTTTTCCGTGGTATGTAACATATTTCTGATTTTTTATCAGGTTATGTATGTAATCTTCTATAGTAGGTAACATGGCGACGTAGCACACTCACACGTCATCAATCCCAGTGCCATGTCACTACTTTACTTGCTATAGAAAGTTAGTGACATAAAACGGTAAGAAATTCAACAAGTATGTTACATATAACTGAAACAAAACAATTTTTTTCTTTTATTCAACGTCAAAAAGGTGAAATTGAGGTACATTTTGTGATTTACCCTCATTTTCCAAACATCTTTGATAGTCAGTGCATGCTGAATTTTCCTGAAACTTTTCTTTCTCTGGTTGTAGTTGTTGGATCTACTAAGGTGAGGACACAAAATGTACATCACTTCTGGTTCTCTGTGTTGTTCTCCGATACAGCGACTGTAGAGACTTTCCTCATATTTTAGTCTTTTAAAAAAGTTTACTTAGTGACAAGCATTTAAAGCAATGCATATAATGAGCAGCAGGACAATCTGAATATGTTTAATCAAACACTAAGAATCCCATAATGCAGAATCCAAACACTTTCTTAAGTGCCCGTGTGATGGTAAAAGAGATATCGTAATTGTATTGTTTTGATGTATGCTAAATCATCTATTTATACGCTTTCTTGAAACAGTTTTGTAGACCCTTTTGTTTCCTGAAGTTTGATCAATATTGCTGTTGACTAATTGTTATACATCAAAACTCAATTACAGGCTGTGTGGAAGCTAAAGTATGCAAAGAAATACAAATGATGTCCTAGAGGTGAGAATAACATGAACAGTTATGTGCTCAAACATATCATGTGTTCATTCTTGTATTACCATTCATGTTAGCTCTAAATACAAATGCGTATTAATATATATGTGGTTCATTCTCTTGTTTCCGTGCTATTACTTTGTTGGTATTATATTTCTCGACTATTTAGTTGGATGGACTTTATATTTTAGTACTCTACCATTAACCATGGCTTGAGCTCGGGCTCAAGCTTGACTAGATGGTGTTAGGTTAGGCTTGAACTCGACTAGTCTTCTTGTATTAATATAGGTTCAAGCTTGCTAGATTTGACTTTGATTTAAATTAAGTCTCATCGGATAGTAGGGTCTAGAGATGTGACAAGTGTAAACTGTAAACCTTACATTTATCCCATGAGATAAAAGAGACTGATTCTTGAGAGACCACCATAGCTTGAAACAAAATTTGTTTATTCAAACTTTTAACCGGTGGCTATAACAAGTGGTCTAGTTATTTACCGGTCGGTGAGTTTGGGTAAACATGACAATTATGGCTTGTCTTTTTAAAAAAACTAGTCAAGTTTTAACATACATAGAACACTTCTAACACACCCAAGTCCACATGAGAGTGGAGTCAAAAGTTGACACTTGGATCTTATTATTAGCAGTTGGTTGAGAAGCTTACCAATAGTTGCCATGCTTCCAACCTAAGCAAACAGCATTCCTTCATCTTCACTCAATCCTACTGAAAATGAACACATTAACAAACACAAATATAAACAAACACCTTGGGTTTTATCACTGCATCCATGGGATTTACTAAGAGGAAAATAATCCTCCCTCTTGTTTTCATTCTAGTCATCATCTCCCTCCTTAGAATTCTCAAACTCACCATCACTTCATCATCCTTTTCGTCTTCAAGATTCGTCCTCGATTCATTTAACCACGAAACCTCAACGGTCCAACCGACTTTCCCTTTAAATACGATCAAACAACGACTACTCCCGGAAAAGGAGACTCGGTTTCTGTTTGATATAGTTCGTCAAAAATCTCCCTGCAACGTTCTTGTTTTCGGGTTTGAACACGAGTACATCAAGTTACGGATGATTAATGAAGGTGGTACCATAGTTTTTCTAGAAAATAATCCAGAAAAGGTGAAGAAGATGAAGTGGGAATTTAGATCATTTAACGCCACAGTACGGGTTTATAAAGTTGAGTACAAAACTTACGCCAAGGACGCGTACGAGCTGTTAAAGCATGCGAGATCAAGCGCGAGTTGTGATCTGAATTCGGGGATGAGAAATGTTACATCAGAGTGTGAACTTGCGTTGACCGGGCTGCCCGAAGAAGTGATGGAGATAAAATGGGATGTGATTGTTGTGGATGGACCTTGTGGGGATGGACCCGAGTCACCAGGTAGAATGGGTTCTATTTTCATGGCTGGGGTTCTAGCTAGAGCTCGAAATGGGACCAATGTGGTGGTTCATGATGTCGATCGATTGATCGAGAAGTGGTTCTCGTGGGAGTTCTTATGTGAAGAGAATCGGGTTTCTTCGAAAGGGCGATTTTGGAACTTTAGGATTCATAGAGTGATGATTGAAAATAATTCTAGCCATTTTTGCTCTTCATAGACAAACTTACATAGTTTCTTTTATTTCAATTATAGTATTTTGAATCACTTTTAAGGCTTTTTAAGGTTATTTCAGAAATTCTAAAGTTCTTAGAATAAACAAATTGAATTTTAGTAATCAAAACTATGATTTGTTGGTTGATAATAATCCATACTATCACTTGACTCATAACAATTCTAGTAGGATAATCTTTAATGATTCACACTTGATTTTGCTCGTTTTCATTTGATGTCATTGTATGTTTTCATATTTCATTCACAATAATAATCGTGAGTGAAATCGAGTGAAAATCAAGTGTAAACCAATAAATTATTATGTTAGTATGATTGCTCTTGACAACAAAAACTAAAAGTTTAATTTTTCATAGCAAAATTGATATTATGGATTAAGATTTGAATTATTAAAATCTAATTTTAGAAAAAATAATAACAATAACAATGTTAAGTGGTCTATTTTATTTGCCCATTAAATAATAGTGTTTAAATAAATTATGTAAGCGAAGTACTTTCTTTATTCACTTTTTATGAAGGATCTTAGCCCATTATTTAAAGTAACGACTCACAACTTCACAAGTCACAGGCCATAATTAGCATTAAATAATAGTGTTTAAATAGTATAATAGTCAGATTATGATTTTGATTTAATAGCCCAGTGGATCAATCGCACGGCCCAGGCCCAGTAAAAAGTTTGAAATATAATAATCATAAGCCCAAGCGGAGTGTTGAAGCTTAGACTTGAACAAAAAAACCAGGTCCATACCCGACCCGGCATACCCGAACCGGACCCGGGTCCGGGTTACCGGGTGTACCCGGTTCGTACCCGGAAAATACCGGTGGGTTGTACCCGGTTTGGGGTTTTTGGAATTCATAAGAACAGGACCCGACCCGGAACCGGTTGAACCCGGTTTCGACCGTTTTTTTTTTCGTTTTTAACAGCTATATAGCCGTTGGAGACCAAATTTGACTGTTTTTTTTGTTGTTTTTGCCTCTAAAATAAGTATAAATAGGTGTGAATTGATATGGTAAGGTACCCAAGCTTCAAACACAAAAATACATACGCAAAAAACGCAAACAATACTCTCGTTTACTCTCATTTATTCTCAAATCTCAATATGGCTCTCAATCTTCCGTTGGTCAAGGTTCATCGAACTCTCCAACCGTCGTTCGTGTTCTTCCACACAATCGTAACATGGATGTTTGGTGCAATTGGGATATGGTTGAGTTGAGTGACGGATCTGTAAAGGCTCGTTGCAAGTTTTGTGGAGCTTTACTTGCTAAAGATTCTAACACAACTTTAACAAACACATTACCAAGAAGTTTTGTAAGTCGTTGAAAAGTAATCCGGATTCGCAACAAACACAATTGAGTGGAGATGGTGGAATCTTTAATTACAATGTTAATGAGGTTCGAGATCGAATGGCAAAGTTCGTGATTCAAGAAGCTTTGCCTTTCAATCACTTCGACAACCCTCGGTTAACCAACTTAATTCGAGAGACGCTTCAACCTCGTTACACTCACGTAAGTCGTACTACGACGTTATTGTTTAAAATTATGGAAGCAAGCAAAAAATGATTTAATTGTATTATTTGAAAATATAAATACCGGTGTAAACTTAACTAGTGACGTTTGGTCAGCGCCACACGGTTTGCCCGAATCGTACCTTTGCGTCACTGCTCATTGGGTAGATCCCAGTTCATGGCAAATGATGAAACGTACGATTGCATTTGATCTATTTCCGTATCCACACACCGGAGAGTATTTATTTTACTTTTTGGATAATATAATAACTACTTTTAATTTACAAAATAAAATATTTTCAATGGCATTTGATAACGCTTCCAACAACACAACCGCGGTTGAAAAATTAAAATTAAAATATCTTCCGATTGCAAACGGTGATTTTTTTCATACTCGTTGTGTTGCACATATTATTAATTTAGTAGTACAAGATGGTCTATCCGTACCATTTGTTGATAGCTTTATAAAAGATTTTCGATTTATGTTACACGACGTTTTTAAAAAAAGTAGAAAAAGATATCAAAATTATAAATAACTTTGTAAAAATACAAAATATAGATTTTTAGGGCCTAATTGGGATGTACCTACTAGGTGGAATTCGACTTGTCATATGTTTGATTGTGCTTTAAAACAAAAAGACACTTTAAAAGCTTTTCATAATAGTCTTTCGGATAATTGCGAAGCCGACCTGTTCCGGATTTGGGTTGGAAAAATATTGAACATTTAATGTTGTTATTTTAATAAATAAATAATAAATTAATGAGTTATAGATGTTTTTTTAATATTGTTATAATAATAATAATAACAATAATAATAATAATAATAATAATAATAATAATAATAATTGTAATAATAATAATAATAATAGTAATAGCAATCATAATAATAATAATACTACTAATAATATTAATATTAAATAGCAATTATAATAGTAAAAAAAAAAACGAACCCGGTTGTACCCGGTTCTGGACCCGACCCTAACCGGGTAGGGTTTTAAGTATGACCAACCCGACCCGTACCCGAACCCGAGTTCATCAATACCCGGGTCCCAAAAAAACCGACCGGCCCGTACCCGGTTTGAACCCGGTTCCGGGTCCGGAAAAAAACCCGTTTGTTCAACTCTATTGAAGCCTGAAGACAAAAGACAAAAGTCTCTCATTCATTCTCTACAACAAAACTAAGCGAAAAAAATTTTTCTTTACAAAATTGAAGCCAACACGGTAAAACCAAAACCAAATCGAAATCGAAGTGAAAACCAAAACCAAAAATAGAAAAAAAAAACCGAAACCGAACGGTTTTAAAAACCTAGAAACCGAAATATTGGTTTTTGGTTTCGGTTTTAGTCTAAAACTGAACCAAACCGACCATGCATGCCCCTAAACAAAACTAAAAATGCGTCTAAACAGATTAACCCATACAATTAACATATCATATTAGAGGAGAGATCTTAAGTTTAAATTGTAATAACTTTTGTTTTATAGTGTCAGTCGGATGGTGTCATTCATTAACCATATAACTTGTGTTATGTCACTTAATAATGTGGGGTTAGCCAACATGATAGAGGTTTTGCTTCTTAGAGGAGAGATCTTGAGTTTAAACTCAGAAAATGATGTTGTATGGAGTTATTTGATGGTAGGAGCAGAATAGGTTTGTCGTTTAAAAATAATTATAATAAAATAGTGTTATACGTGTTACGACATTAATGTTATTAAGTTGCTTAGATTTAATCGTGTTAAACAATTCATGTTACATAGCGACATATCAAACATGTCCATGTTAGTGCTTTAATAAGTGATCTCTTATTGTTCCAACCGCAAGGTTGCAAGAATGTATATCAGACCAGATTTGTAATCGGTATTTCTTGTTTCTAGAGTTTACTATATGTTATCACACACACACACACATATATATATAACTCTTACCAGAAGATCTTTAATTATTATACAACTTTGCACATTAAGCAAATATACTTTATAAATTTTTTTTATTTTTTTACAAATTTAAAACATATAACGTTGAATATATATAGTGTGTACTAGATAACTAGTGATAAAACGTCTGAAATGTTTTTCAAAACGCTTAGTGTTTAAATCTTTAGGGTGTAATTAAAAAAAGAAATTATGTGAGTGTACACACTCTTCAGTGATGATTTCCTTTTCATTCCAATCATTGTGGCAAGTGTTGTGTATCTGTGTATCATCATACATCACCATCAACTCTGAAACAATCACTAATTACCATGCAAAGAAAGTGTCCAAACATATAAAGACAAAAATGGCCTGAATTTACCTCTTGGCATTCCTTTGACGAGCTTTCCAAAAGTAAAAATAACATATCATCCAAACCCTTGACTCCTTGTAAACACCCTTTACGGTAATTAATACATACACATGTGTACACTGTGTGTAAGTTCATCAGATAAGAACCCAATGGGTGATGTTGAATTCTTGTCGTGTCTCACAATTCAAAAGTTGTGAGTTAAAGCATTCATAGTCCCTTTACCATATATATATATATATATATATATATATATATATATATATTATATATATATATATATATATAAAAGTGAATGTGTTATATTATGAAGATGATTGTTAGTGATTATAAGTGAAAGGGGTAAAAAAATTATAGGGATTTTATCGTGTTTCTTTATATTGTGAGTGGATGAAAAGCAAATTGATGGATAAGTTGAGGCAGACGACAGTTTCATAATTAACTGAGCGTAAAATGGGAATATAACAAAAAACCAACAATTTTGGTTTATATCTAGTTTTAATATTTTTTAAATGAATATAACATTTATATATATTCTTATTAATACCGATTATATCATAAAATCAATCATTTATTTCATTTATTTTGTGCATAGTATTATTATATATATTTTGTACGTAAAAAAATTATTTTAATGTTTTGTTTTGTGTGTTGTGTTTATAACTACGCATCAATTATACATATAACTTCCTATGTGTTATTACACATACACAAGTGTTTGTAATTAATATTATGATCCATATGCTCCATGATTTATTAATATTAAATATACTTACCCTGCGTAATTAAAACATGACTCCGTATACTTCGCACCATACATACGCACAAGGATGTTTAATTAATATTATATATTTTGTAAATAAACAATTTTATTATTAAATTTAGGTATTGTCGTTAAACCAAAAAAGAATTTAGACTAAGTTGTTAATCAATTGAACTAATAAATTCGAGCCATGTATATAGTTACGAAAGAAGCATACTATCAGTGTGACTATTCATTGTCTATACATAGAGGTGTTTTTTCAGGAGAAATAATATGTTGAGAACCAAGTTAAACACATAATGCATCTATACTTTATATTTGATACATAAAACAATCCTGAAAAAGAAAAAACTAATTTCCTGGTCGCAATCATATTACATGAATCCATCCATATAAGTGTATAAG
Source organism: Flaveria trinervia (assembly GCA_025506515.1). NCBI lineage: Eukaryota > Viridiplantae > Streptophyta > Magnoliopsida > Asterales > Asteraceae > Flaveria > Flaveria trinervia. Next base: position 5,287,897 of record CM046443.1, read on the forward strand.
ACAAACACTAGCTAGTAGTACTTCACGTGACTTGTAACATCACACTTCTACAATTTTCTTAGTTTATGATTATGGTAACACTCGAATTATTCATTTCATATTTAATCTAGAGTAAATTACAACTAGTGTTTTTTTATTAATATATGAAATCACACCATGTGTTATTTAGTTTTAATAATTAAACCGTATGCCTTTTTTATATACAATTTGTACATATATTGTCTTTTACAATAACTTTCGTTAAATTCTACAGTTAGGCCATACATGTAACCCTCACATGAGAGACTTTGACATATTTGACATGCCTAAAATAAGTTACAAATAGTTTTACGTCGTCTTCATATTAGATGTTTAAAGTTGGATGTTTGAATTTTCAGATAGTAGAAATCGCTATCTGCCTATCAGTATTTGGAAATCTGAAATTCAGATATTCAAAATTTTGGATATGGATACAAATAGCGCTTTGTATATCTGATCTTTTTTTTCTTTTTGTAATAATTAGATATATGTTATTATAACTATAATGTAAAAACAACACACATAAAAAATTCCTAATATACACTAAAAAGTCTAACAAGTCCCAACAAAAAAAACATTTAACACTTTAAAAAATAACATTTTTTAAAGTTTTTGGATAATTTGAAAAATATCTTTTGCTATAGTTTTTAAAGTGTTGAAGGTTTTTTATTTTGGTTGGGACTTGTTATTGTACATTGAAACTTTTGTTAACATGTGATGCTTTTATATTATTTTTATAATTATAATTATCTAATTATTCTAAAAAACAAAGAAGAAATTCAGTTTTTTGAATCATTATCCGTATTCGTATTCAAAATTTCGGATATCTGAATTTTAGATATCCGAAATTTCAAATATCGAAATACTGATAATGATTTCTATTATCCGAAAGTTTCACCAACTTTGAACACCTAACATGAAGGCAACGAGAATGAAACGAAATAAAAATATTTTTGACTCATTTTAGGCATGTAAAATACCTAAATGGTCCATCATGTGAGGGGCACATGCACGATTTAACTGTAAATTTTAACGAATGTTAGTGTAAAGGACAATGTGTTTTCAAAATTTATATAAAAAGGACATACGATGTAATTATTAAAATCAAAGGACACACGATGTGATTTTATGTATTAATAAATTATATAATTTGTAATTTACTCTTCAATCTATCTAAACATATTTACGAAATTATGTTCTACACAGTTTGTATCTTTAATCGTCACCGATAACATCTAATCAGAAATACATGATGTACACACAAGCGTTGCACATGAGTTTATGAATCTATATAGTTTGATAGCAACAAAACAGTTTATATATATATAAACACAATATTATTAAGATACAGTTGTACTAAAACTAATCGAGTCAAGCTCACGTTTTGTTTGTTTTGAGCTACATGTCTAAAACTCTAGCTCAACACAAGAATAATTTTACAAACAAGAGTTTGTTTCATGCTGGAGTCGTTTAATATTTTATTAATTTGTTATGTATTTATTTAATTAATATTTGTTAGAGTTAATTTTAATTTTGCTCTTTAAGGTTTGACAAAAATAACTATTTTTCTCCAAAAGATTAAAAACATCAACTTACCTAAAAAAATTCATAAGTTGTTTTAATTTCAATCCAAAAGTTTAATTATATTGGATCAAGTTGAAACACTAATTGCAACTTTCAAACTAAAATTGAAACAAATTAAAAACTTTTGAAGGTAATTGTTATATTTAATCTTTTAAAGAAAAATAGTTATTTTTGTCAAATCATAGGGAGCAAAACCGAACTTAACTATATTTGTTATAAACACAACAAAATCTATTATTTAACTTTTCAAGCATAATTCTATATAATATATTTGTTATGATATTATATATATTATTATTTTATATAATATTATACTCAACATTCAACTCAAGTTTAGCGTATGAAACTTGGGTCGATTTTCATGATTGTTTGCCTTTTTAACTTTTTTAACAAAAAAATCACTTTATAATATTACCTAATCAAACTGTATTCATAGAAATTTCTAACCAGATCATATTAATCTATAAGAGGTAATCATGAACGTGAGTAGTCCATCACTGTCATGTTGTTTGCTTTTTTGATGATTTTGATATTTTATGCAGAAGTGTGAGATCGACTTATAATCTTTGTTTTTTTGCATTGAATCAAGTTTGACTGCAATAATATATATATACTGATTACTGAACCCATCATAAAATTCCGATTCAATTGAAATCAAGAAACGACAGTCACCACGCGAAACTAAAGGTACAAAAAATAATATAATAACTAATATAATATAGCATGAGCCTGATAGTGGTTATAGGAAGTTTAAATATATATCTTAACCTATAGTCCTAATACAGACTTCTATGAAAATAATGAATAATATGATACAGTTTTCAACTGTTAATTATCAACTACATGGTTAAAAATATGGTAAAATAGGGTATTTTTCAACCAAATGTTATGACAGGGGCAAAAATATTTTCAAAGAACGGGATCAACTAACACTATTATTTTTTTGATTTAAAGAAGAACGTATTAATAAGCAAATTTCGAAAGACACCACTCTTTTTTTACAATTGACATCATTGTTTTTTTTAAAATAATTTCTCATTGTGCATTGATTTTAGAAACATTATATAAGCATTTTTATAAGTTAAAAAGTAAATAAAAAGTTACATATAAAAGTTTAAACAAATATTCATGTCTTACTTGCATAGATCGTGAAATACTAGAATTAAAAAACCCAAATCCCTAGTCATTTCTCATTTTATATTACCAAATTATTAATTAATTAGTTCTACCGTTTGCATAGAGACATACTGGATCCCCATTGACATATCGTTTGCTAAAGTTAACATTAATTCTACTAGTTGCAATCACGAATGTTAAGAGATAATTTATTCAATGGAACAATTAAAGAATGATATACGTGATCATATATGTTATGGTGAATGATGCTTGTATTTTGCTATATTGAAATATAGTATTTGTAAATATTTACAATTGAAGACGTGATGGATTGATTTCAAAACATTAAAACTTGTAGAGAATAACTATAAAAGATACTTTTTTATTTTTATGACATTAATTTTTTTTCTTAGTGGCATTTTCAACTAAGAACCGTAAAATACAGACACGAAAAAAAACTCCAAGTTTCATCATTATGTTATGGGTTCAAGTTCTACTATGTGTGTAGGTGTGGTGGTTTTTCGAAGCTAGTATCGTAGGTTTAGAGTAAATATCATGTTTGTTCGCAAGTAAAAATGGTTAAAAATCTTTAAAGAAATTATTAGTTGAATATCCTTGTTAATTAAGGAAAAAGATTTTTTGTTAGTTACACATTATTGTTAAACATTATTTTGCAACATGAAATAAATAGTTGCGATTAATCAATCATGGTTCAAAATTTGACCCTCAAATCATGTGACTAAGAGTCTCATGTATTGTAGAATAATAGTAAAGAATGGCTAAGCCGTTATGATATCTTTAAACGAAAGCTTCTTCCTGATATTTGGTGATCCTAAGGATTCTCCCTATCCCATCCATCACTATACTTTATATATACTTTTTTATATTTTACTTTTTCCCTCTAGATGTACTCTAAACACAAAACACTAGGATGGTATCTAAATGCATGAGACTAAGTTAATTAAGAACAACATGTCAAGAATCTTAATACAAAATTGGGCTCAAGAAGGTTACAAAGTGGTCTTATAAATGAATCTAACATCTAAGAGTATATGTATTACGGTTATTATTAATGTTTTTTTAAAACTAAATATGGTCACGGTTAAAGCTTGAATTCACACTCATTTAGTTGAGGAAACGTTTCAATTAGGTATTGGATACCATGGTACCTACATGTTTTCTATTTTTTCTTAACAATATTTTATCTTCTACATTTGAAGGTTATTTCTTTGTTGAAGATGGATTAAATGGTGTGACTTTTTTTACATATGAAACGTTAAATGATAAGATTTTATGTATATAGAATAATATAATGAAACAGAATCTTTAAATGATGTGTATCCTTTAGTGTTTGGATTTGAAGCTAGACAAGGGTAGTGGGTGTTTGGTTGAGATGTTGTATGGTGCTAAAAGCTAACAAGGTGTAAACAAAAAGTGTATTGTGATAGAGAGGATTGTGTTGGCTTTTAGTTGTGATGATGTGTGATGAATCTAAAACCCTTGTTGCTTTAGTCACATCCATTGTCTCTTTTCAACCAGTGAATCAACTTGTTCTAACTTATTACCTCAACTCATGAAATAAAAACGGTTTTAGTTTTTTTAATGTGTAAGGCAAAACTTTAAAGCGTATTGAAATACAATATGATTACGTTATAAGAATGAGGATGGTATGTATCCTCTTGAATTCTTATATATAAATTATATCTGTCACATGAACTTTTAGCTCGTGTGTTTGTATGTTAAAACTTTTAACGAGACGTGTGATTTATAAAGACGTGATGCTTTATTTTTATAAAATAAACAAGTCACTATGTGCTTTTGTGCATTACACATTAAAATTTTATACATTTAACGCAATTTAATTCATTTTATACTCAACTTAATTTCTCGTGTTTCAATAGTAAATAAAATCACAAATATTTATTTTTTTGGTTTATTTATACTACTTTGTTTTGTAGTTAAAATTTTAAATCTGTAATCAAGAATGGTTAAAGAATTTTATGTATTCCACTTTATATTCATGAATCGTTAAAAATGTCTTGATATGTATAAAAATAACACTTATACTTCACTTACTTTAAAAGTAAAAGAAAAAGTAAAAAAAAATAACAAGTTAGGAAACGTACTTTCAAGGAAAATATGACTAATCATGAAGACAAAATATATTAGTGTAACATATATTTATATTTTATTTGTAGTATAAAAAAATAGCTCGTAGTACGTAATAAATATAACTAGAAACTAAAAAAATATTTTGTTGTTTTGAAGCCCTAAATTTTAAAAGCAACTTGAGAAAAAGGCGCCATAATTGGTGTTATTCAATGGTTGTATGAAGGACAATAATGAGAGTAGTGGAACTTAAGGTTTTGGAGGCCAGTGACAAGATGTAAGTCAGTCAAATGGTCAATCATGTTTGCTTCTATTACATGGGGTACAATACTCTTTGAATTTTTTTTTTATGGTTCGTAAAAATTCTTGAGCGTCGTATTGATTTGTAAAATATCAAATCAATCAATTTATAAAATGTTATGGCTCGTATTGATAGTTACGGCCCGTAACGACTTTAATTTACGTTGTTGTAACCGTAAGTAAATTTCTTTTTTTTTTTTTTGCTTTAAATTTGTATTTTTTTCATTAAATGTTTTTTTATATTTTAAAATTAATTAGGTCATAGTACTTTTTTACTTTAATATAAATTAATTTATAAATTTGTAAACAAGTATTATGTAAAAGCAAAAAAAAGTAAAGATAAAGAATTAAATTTACTATAAATGTATATATAAAGGAAAAAAATTAAACTTAAAATTATTATATGAGTATGTAATTGATACACCAAATTTATTTTATCATCTCTATATATTTCTATACATACATATAGATACGTGGAGAGAAATAGAGACAATAGGATGTCTCAATAATATAAATGAGTGTTTATATAACCCAACTCTTATTTATTTTATAGAGTAAATTACCATTTGCATCTTTGACGTTTTTTCATTTTAACCACTTGTATCCCTGCAATTTCAAAGTCTTGATTCGCCCCCTAACGTTTCATTTTTGTTTCCATTTGAATCCAAATAACTAACTCCGTTAAGTTGTTCATTTAACTCTTTATGAAAAAGACTAAATTACCCTTAAGAGTAAAAAAATACTTTGTGGGACCACCCACATCATCTTCTTCTCTTTTGACCCACACAACCTCCACACCTCACGCACGATACCACCACCCACTACCGCCGGCCTCCACAACCCCCATTACCACCAGCCTCCACAACCCCCACCACCCATACTATCGCCGGCCTCCACAACCCCCACCACCCTTACTGCCACCAACCTACACAACCCCCACCACCTCCACTCCTACAGGCCTTCATAACCCCCGCCACCTCCACTCCAGCCTATCACCACTGTTCCAACCACCTCAACCCACACCACCTTCACTGTCGTCGCCCTCCACAACCCCCCACTACCTCCACTGTCACCATCCTCCACAACCCATACCACCTTCGTTGTTGCCGACCGTCACAACCCCTACCACCTCCACTGTGGCCGACCACCACTTGGGGCTGCATGTGACTTTTTGTTGGGTTTATTTGTCGAATTTGGTGTTGTTGTGTCAAAGATTTGATGAATTGTTACTCCAATTGGATTAGGGTTCTTATGTTGTTCTCTCTTTGGAGAAGATCTTGCTATTAGCCGGTGGGTGGAACTGGTTCTCTGTCTTGGACCATGTTGAAATATAAAGATAGAGATAAAGTTCACAAATTTCAGTTTGAGATTTGATTTTGCTTCTGATTCTTCGTCATATCAGGTAGGAAAGAAAGAGGAGCAGCTAACCTGAAGTCGGGCGTTGGAATCAAGTTTAATTCATACACATTTATTTGATTCATCTTAGTTTGGTACCGATTTGAAGTCAGGTTCACAAAAAAGGTATTAGCAGGGGGTCTAGACCACTCCAGGGCGTTTTGGGTATTCCGTTCAAAAGCTTAAGCAAGAAGAGAAGAATGAGCATCAATGTGTCCCTAGTGGTTTTAATGGTACGTGTGGTGGCTTCCGAGGAGGGAGGGGTGGTGGTGAGCGGAGGTTGTGACAGTCGGGTGGTTGTGTTAGCGGCGGGGTGGTTGTGGTGGTGGTGATGGGGCTGTCCTGGTGATGACCGGGTGGTTGTGTTGGTGGTGATGGGGGTGGTTGTGGTGGTGGTGATGGGGCTGTCCTGGTGATGACCGGGTGGTTGTGTTGGTGGTGATGGGGGTGGTTGTGGTGGTGGTGATTTGAAGAAGATGATGTTGATGGATGTGACCCATAAGGTTTTTTATGTGTGTTTTAATTTTAAGGGTAGTTTTGTCATTTTAATAATAATTTTAAGAGAAACATTAACAGTGTTACTCATTTGAACTCAAATGGAGATAAAAATGATACGTATAGACTCAAATGAAGATAACATTAAACGTTAGGGGCCATATGACATTTTGAAACCGCAAGGATGCAAGTGGTTAAAATGAACAAACGTGAAGGATACAAATGAAAATTTACTCTATTTTATAACTTAATTAATTTTAAAATATAACATGTCCCCATTGGTTATTAAGATATTCTATTATTCTTTATATGAATATATTATAAATACACATATTGATTATTAGTATATTCTTTTTTTTTCTATCTATACACACACACACACACATATATATATAGAGAGAGAGAAAGAGAGAGAGAGAAAGAGGAAGAATGATATTCTAATAACACAAATTACTAATCTTTTTTTATAATTCACTTACAAACGTTTCATATAATATAAAGACTACACTTACAAATTTATAGAGAACGAAATGTGAATGCTCCAATTAAAACATTTATTTATATAACTTACATAAATAAGTGTTTTATAAAAGAGAAAAATAAACTCAAAAAATATTATTAATTAATAAATCATAAATGAATGAAAAATGTTAAAATATCAAAAAATAAAAAAAAATCAAAATTTTACTTACTGTCATAAGGCTCATTACGACCTTGTCATTACGGGCCGTAATGGACAATACGGGCCATAAAAAATCATAAATTGACTAATTAGATATTTATAGACTAATACAGCCCGCGAAAGCTCTTACAGGCCATATCAAGGGCATCCATATATCATTCTGGATGTAATCATAACACACCCCCTATTCCATATGTGGTTATATAACTTTAAATAATAATAAAAGCATTTGATTATCAATTACAAATGGTCCTAATATAGATACATCCACCTGGATAAATAAAAATTTTAACACCCTCTATACGTTGTGTATGGGTCCATACATAGTGTATAGGGTCGAATACACTGAAAATAAGGAAAATTCAGGGGGTTGTCAGAGAACTATACGTCTCATATGGTCATATACGACACATATAGGGCTATACAACGCGTATAGCAAGTTTCGAAACTGACTACGAGGAAAAATTGAGAGGGCTGTCACAGGGGTTATACGCCCCGTATAGGGCTATACAACGCGTATAGCAAGTTTCGAAACTGACTACGAGGAAAAATTGAGAGGGCTGTCACAGGGGTTATACGCCCCGTATAGGGCTATACGACCCCCGTATACGACGCGCATGGGGCTATACGACCCGTATAGAAATTTTGGGGTGTTGATTTAAAATATTAGGGTGTCCAGATAACCAAGCTCATTACATATATAACAATATGCTTTAATAAAAAAACAAAGTTAGTAATAAATGAATAATATGCATTGGTAATTAAAAAAATCTAAGTTCTAAACTTTTTAAGAAAGAAGACATTGTACCTTTCTATAAACATAGAGGTTATATGAAAACTTCATTGAATGAGAAAATTCAGAAAACTCTTTTCTAGTCATTGATTTGTTTCTTCTTCTCAAGTCGTTAGTTTAATTTCTCTAATGATCAACTCTAATTCATCTAAAATCGAACTTGTTGAACCACGTGCACATAAGTAACAAACATCTCAAGTACATGATTTGCATCATAGGTGTTAATCCTCTTAATTCAGTCCGTAGTAGTCAAATTCACATACTTTTCTTGTGTAATTTTATATATGTATCTTGAGATCTAACCTCATAGTTGAACACATGTTTAAGAATTTACAATTGTTACATGAGTCGCTATAAAACAACATGTTAATCGTCACAAACGAAGGTATACATACTCATTTGGTACGGTCTGTGGATTATACTTTATAATATTGTTGATGGTGGGGTCGAAGAGCTAGGAAATTAAAGTGAGATCGTATACGTAACACACAACGGTACGTACATGTAACAACATAGTTACATACATGTACCAATATATATATATATGATTATGATAAACTACAAATCTTCATGTTCTTCTTGTTCATCTTGTTCATCACGTTTAAGTGTTTTTTTTGTTCATCTTGCTTACATATGTGTGTCCCAAATGCTTTTATAAAAGTATAACCTTTAAATTAACCATTTTCTTTCTCAATTCATTTACCTACATACTTCTTTTTCATCTAATTCATTGCTATCTTCATCTTGCATATATATATATATATATATATATATATATATATAGGATGAAGTTAATATAAGAACCTTAGGTTTTTGTAAAAATCCATTAACTAAATTTGGGCCTTTAATCAAAATTTCAATGGATAAGATCTTTTCATTTTGTTTTTTTAATAGAAAAATGGTATGAAAGTAATTTAATCCACCTACTAAAATTCAGATTCATTACAATTTTGACATGTGTCCCTACCCTATTATTTCTATTTTTTTGTTTAAAAGTTTTACCACCTTTATTTTTAAATCCTTTATAACTTTTTTACAAATTGTTATTTTCTTATAATAATTACATCATTAAACTCGTCTCATTTTTCTCTTTAATTCCAATATAGTCCCAACAAAATTTAATTTTTTACGAACATAAATAATTACGATGAGTTACATCATATTGTAATTACTTACAATGCATTACATCGAAATACACATATACAAACCAACAAAAACAAAACTTAATAAAATGATTTTACATCCATTGTGCAAAAACAATGTAGTATAGTAAAAAGATAAACCTAATATATACGTTATCGTTATCATCCCCCTTCATGCAAAAAATACAGTGCATAAACCTTAAAAATATCTAAATTTCATTAAATCACAGTGAATTACATCATATTTGTAATTACTTACAGTATATTACAACATAATTATAATTATTTATAGTAACGGTGAGTTATATTACAGTGAGTTACATCATGTTATATGCAAAATCTAATATTTGCAGAAAATTACATCAAACAAACATGGTGTATTAATAGCAAAAAACACCAAATTAAACGTAAAATCATACTTAATACAATGAATTACATCGAATAACAGTGAGTTACATCACTATAAACCAATGTAAGCCAATCTGTAAAACAATGTAAACCAATATGTAAACTAATGAAAAATAACATTTTCTTGTTTAGATTAATGTAACACCACTGTAAAAAGATGTAACGTCAATGTAAATCGTGTAACATAGAATATTAAAAATATGTATCAATATACCCAGATCTAAGAATAACAAAAAAGAAAAACTCACTTAAAAACCTAACTCCTTATTAGATTATTTTTATTAAAAAAACCCAATTAAAAATTGATACTAAAATTTAACTGAACAAGAAAAACTCACTTGAAAACCTAGCTCCTAAATCATTAAACTCTAAAACATTCAAAAACTCATATGTGCTACAAAAATACAACGAAAAATTACTTTTTTTTTATGAAAACCCAAATCTTACTCGGTTGGTTTTAAAACAACCACCAATAATCAATAGATTTAAAAAGAGCACTAGTTCAAAATATTATTATACAAATTTTACTTGCGCACTAACAACAACTGTTATTATAAATAAAAAGTTCAATTCCTTAAAAAATATGATACGTTGGGGGTTCTAGACTCCTTTTCTTACTTTAAACATATATCAAAAATCCAATTCACTCTACAAACAAAAATCATAATTCAACACCTCGGTGGGGTGAAACCATAGTCCAGGTGCAAGCGGCGACACCGACGCTAGTACACGTATGAATTCTTGACCAACGTATGGTCAACAATAACGTGGAAGACAAAGAAGTGAATAGGAACGACAAGGATGGTGATGTTGGTGTAGGGTGGTGTTTGACCAGTGGTGGTGGTGGGTTGTGTTTCATGGTGAAGATGGGGATCTACTTGTGATAATGGTGAAGATGGTTAGTGTTTTGAGTAAGTGATATAAATATTTTAAATATATAAATAAAACCTGAAAAAAGGTACAAAAGTTCAAAAGACTATTTTACCCCTGAATTAATCCTAGCCCTTTAAATGAAATCTTGTTATTTTACCTTAAATCAATGGCTATATGATGAGTTAATGGGTTCTCATAAAAACTAAATGTTTTCAAATGAACTCAATCCTATATATATATATATATATATTGTTGGGTATTCTACCTATGAAGAAATTGAAGATTTCCAATATTATTAAAGTTGAAGACTTGAAGAACAAAAGCAACAAAAATATTAGCCTAGGGTTTATTTTGTAATTATTGTAAATGCTAGATTAGTATAAATATTAACATATATCATCATTGTAAAGGGTGAATGGTTCTCCACAAAATATGTGGGAATTAGTTCCATCACCTACAAAATCATATCATCATCCTTCATGGATGATAATTTCAACATCAAATCAATAGACATCAAGCATTATACACTTTTATGATTTTGATGAGATTTCATGGTTAGATTATTAAAATTATTGATTGAATCAAATCAATGATTGGTGTGCACAACTGTGGAATCAACATTAATATTTGCGGTTGATCGAAAAATTATAACCCTTGGTGCGCACGGCTCATCAAGAAGTGGTCAATCGAAGCTACCGTAGGTGTCTCTTGCGAATGGTTGAGGGATGCCGTCGCTAGGGTTGCGATTGAATGAATGGGGCTGTCGAATAGGGCTTCCAAATAGGGTTGCCGAATTAGGGTTCTTGGAAGATGGATTGTAAGGTTTCGGATGTCTTAGATGTGGACTTGGGCTCAAGCATTCATGGATTGGGCTGTGATCATTAAAACAAAAAGAAAAGGTGGACTCGGGTTTATTTGTTTGGACTGCCAACATAAAAAAAGGTGGACTCGGGTTTTAGCTTAAAGCTATGAAAGCAAGCTATAACAACAAAACAAAAACAAAAATCGGTTGTTCTAAAGTTTTGAAGATCTTATTTCCGCATCAACAACAAAACTCTTAACTTTGAACAACTATTCAAAAGAATCAACATCAAGCTTCAATTCACATCGAAAATCTACAATTTAGGGGAGTGTTGTTGGGTATTATACCTTTGAAGAAATTGAAGATTTTCTAATATTATTGAAGTTGAAGACTTGAAGAACAAAAACAATAAAAATATTAGTCTAGGGTTTATTTTGTAATTATTGTAAATGCTAGATTAGTATAAATATTAATATATATCATCATTGTAAAGGGTGAATGGTTCTCCATAAAATATGTGAAAACTAGTTTCATCACCTACAACACTATATCATCATCCTTCATGGATGATGATTTCAACATAAAATCAATAAACATCAAACATTAAACACTTTTGTGTTTATCATTATTATATTTTAGCATCGAATCATTAAGTTTTGTTATTATCAATTTGAATCCTAAGATTCATGCTCAATGATCCCGTTCATATCGGGAACACACACACACACACCACACACACACACACACACACACACACACACACACGTATATATATATATATATATATATATATTATATATATATATATATATATATATATATATATATATATATATTATATATATGAGTTTATTTTTATCATCTCGTCTTGACACACCGAGAAAAATTTAACATTTAGATAGATTTATGTACCTTAAGTATTTAATTAGGTTGATTGTGCAAGATTTGTATGTTTTTGTCGTTGTTCTCCACATGTGATTAACCACAGGAGGGTGGGGATGATGGTAATGGTGTTTAGGATTGCAATGAAAAGCAGAAACAACGTGGTGCTGGTAGTGTTCGTAGGTGCCGAAGGGAGCAGATGGTGGTGATTGATGGTGGCAAGCGGCGATGAGACGGTTCAGTTGGCGTCATCGAAGGATTGTTATCTTTAAAATTTGATTGTGGCCCTGAGGTGGGAGGTGACAACGGTTAAATATTTTATTAGAAACACGATTTTTATTCCTCAAACTTCACCCAACTGTTTCACTCCTATAATTATTTTATGAATGTAAGTTTTTTCACATTAAATGACTAAATGGAAACATATACTAATTATTGTGTATTCGTCATTTTTTCATCAAAATTTAATTTAAATTGATAATAATAAAACTTGTTATTATGCAGGAAACTTTTTTTCTATCAACTTTTATAGTAATACTAGATTAGAGCCGATGAATTAAAATTATTACTCTATATTTAATATGTATTAATAAATTATTAAAATAATTACATTTATATTTTATCGTTTAATAGTTTAGTTTACTTATTTAAAATAAATATCATGGGTGGAATAAATAAAATATATTTAATCATTAGTTTTATAAATATTTTATTTTTTAAATGTTATTATCCATTGATGAAATAAAAATATAATGAATAATAAAAGTTATAACACATAATGAATTAAAATTATTACTCTATATTTAATATGTATTATAAATTATTAAAATAACTAATTTTATCATTTAATAGTTTAGTTTACTTATTTACAATAAATATCATTTAATATGAGAGAGAAAAGAAACACAAATATAAATATATTTTTTAAACATATTTTAGTTAAAAAGAAAAGTTAAATTATTTGTTTTTATAATTTTTGTATTTATTATAAGAGAGAGGAGGGAAAATAATTTTTTGATATGCTAAAATGATGACACGTGTCATTTAATATGCTAAAATAATGACACGTGTTATTTGATATGTTAAAATGATGACACGTGTATTAAAAAAACTTTCTTTTATTATAGGTTATAGATTGTATTTTGTATAGTTTGGCTTTGTACGAAACAAACAGAACATGTTTTTTTAACTTCGGGGGTAAAGATGTCATTTTACTCATATTATATAATACTAATTATTAACTTACTTAAGCATCATGAGTTGTATTTTGAGTTTGATGAGTTGTACATACCTTTTGTTTTTTGTTTTTGTTTTTTAATTTTTTACTTTTTTATTTAACCTCATACTTTTATATCTTCTACAATTTAGTCACAATATTTTTTTAAATTTTCATCTTTGGTCGCTATACTTTTTATATTTAATTTTTTTTTGTTTTACGTTTCGTCTAAATTTTTAGAGGTAACATGCCGCAATGTGCGTGTGTGGTTTAATGTTTTTACGCTTATTCTTTCTTCATTTAACAATCCTGTCACAAGACACTGGTCCTAGATCAACTTATTGTTTTAGATGTTATATGTTTCGCCCGGGTGTTAACGTTTTTATACCTACTTTTCGTTCTGTTTTATCTTTTTTGTTTTCTATTTCTTTTTAGTATGATTTTTTTGGTGTTCGTGCTTACTAATGAACCTTCATGGTGATATGTCATTAGCTCTATTTTGCATTGTTTTACGTCCCCCGCCGCAACCGCGGAAGGCTTAATACTAGTTATATTAAAATGCAAAAATTATAACTAACAAGCTTATATTTGAAATTAAAAGATTTTAATATAACTAATTAAAAATGATATTGAAATAAATAAGAAATTAGTCAAAATCGTAAGATTACAAAAATACCCTTTTAAATATAAAAAACAAATATATTAAAATATGTGATTGGTTAAGAGTAGTTTTCAATTATAAATATGATTTTTATTTGATCCCTTGTATATATGTATATATATATATATATAGAGAGAGAGAGTGTGTGTGTGAGAGTATCATGAGACTACTTACATGTAGTATTTAATAACTTATGACGTGTTAATATTTTTTTCTAACATAGTGATATTATATATTTATATATATGGATTGGGTTCATATGAAAACCCTAAGTAATTGTGAGAACCCTTTAACTAAACCACAACCATTAATTTTATGTTAAAAATCTAGATTCTATTTAAAGGGTCAGGATCATTTAGGGGTAAGATGGTCATTTTTATTTTTGTACTTGTTGTCGGATGTCATCCCTTTATTGAAAACCCATCTCATTCAAAGTTTGGTACATTCATATCTTCACCGTTATCTTTGAACACCACCCACCACCACCACCATCACTAGCGTACACCACCCTACACTTGCATCACCATCGTTCCACATTCCCTTTCTTTGTGTTCCACGCTAATCCATCAAACCCATCACCTACCAGCCACCATTCCTCATCGATCTGGGTTCACATCACCATGGTTCAGATCTAGGTTCACACCACCACCACCTCCAGGCGATACCATGAGCAAACAACCATCGCCGCCACAAGCACTTCCCTTATATTACTTTTAATCTCAATTTGGGTTCACACAACGATTTTAGATCTTGGTTAACACTATGGTTTAGAGGCACCGTGATTGTTGATGGGTGCATAGAGTTCACCAGCTATTTAACCTCTATCGCTTCTCGATAAGTGCCTCTAGAAGCTTCGTAGAACAAATAATAAGTTTAGATACAATTGTGTTGGAAACACCTTTAGTTACTTTGTTGAAAATGGTTGTAGTAAGCACTCATGAACTTTCTATATCATTTGCCCCTGTGGATTATTTTGTAGTATTATAGAAGTGTTTCTAGTTTTTATTTTATTTTACTTTTATTTTTACGCTCAACAATGCAGATAGTAACTTTTTTGTGGTATTTGGTTAGTAATTGTATGGTTTACTTGGGTGTGTTTATTATTATTATTTATGTTGATGTTGATGGATACTTCCAGTAGATTTTCGATGTGGTTTTAGTTAGTAGTTTTATGGTTTACTTAGGTGTTGAGGTGCTTACAATATGATGTACTTCACCGTAAGGCATGACAATATGATATAATTCATTGTTAGCATTAGGATTTTACGATGTAATTCGGTGTAAGTATTAGGATTTTGCATTTGTGTTGGTTTTTTAATTTATTTTTCTCGTTGTAATTCACCGTAATGAATTATAATATGATGTAATGTAATTTACTATAAGTGTTAATATTTATACTAAAATAAAAATGATGCAAGTTATTGTAACTAAACATGATGTCGTATGGCTTACATTTAAAAACGTTTGATTTACGTTGGTTAATGATTCGTTTGTGTTTACATTAGTTAATATTGGTTTATATTAGTTTACATTGATTTATATTGATGTAATGTTGTTTGGTTGTTGTAATGATTATGCTACTTTTAGTTGAGTGATGTAATATCATGGGAATTAACATTGTAACTTGTTTTTGTTATAGCTTTCCTGCATGTTACAATAGTGTAATGTTGTAATATGACATAACTATATACAGTTGAAACTTTTTTTGTAATACTATAGTAGAATTATAGAGAAAAATATGATAAGTTTAATGGTGTAATTTTTATAGAAAAATAACATTTTATAAAAAAGTTATGAGTGTTTAAAATAAAATTGGGTGAAGTTTTTAAATAAAAGAAAAAAATAGAAGGGTATAGGGATGACACTTGTCATGATCCTATTAAATTTGAATTTTGATGGATTTGTTAAATGACTTTTATGCTCTTTTTTATTAAATTTTTTGAAATATCTTATTCATCCATTTTTTATTTATGGTTAGGATTGAGTTAAAGGATTTTCACAAAAATAAAAGGTTCTCATAATAACCAAACTTTACACACACACACACACACACACACACACACACACACACACATATATATATATATATATATTATATATATATATATATATATTTAAAGATTAAAGTTGTTCTAGATTTTTAATGAAATTTTTATTAAACTAATAATGTATGAAAAATTATTAATGTTTAAGGAAAAAAAGTTTGAATTTCTACTTTTATCATGAAGAGGGGCTTTGTCTTAACTGTGATGACTTTCTAAACAACCTAAAATTTGAACTGTGACTGATAATATTTACTTAGGCCTAAGTATTTAATTAAAGAAATGGAATTATATGTCTAAAATATAAAAAGAAAAGAGAAAATAAACAAGTGGACTATCATGTCAAAGAGTGAAATTGAATATTATTTGTCCTTAAAAGATCAAGAGAATTTACATTAACATTCTGTTATTACATAGTTATTTGTTATATAATTTTTAACAGCAAAAATATAAAATCGATCTACATAATGTTTATGTAATTCACTAGAAGTAACATGATAAAATTTAGTACATTTGATTTTAATCCTTATTCAAGATTTCAAACTTAAGAACCCTTCGAGATAATGTCACTATAACAAAAATCATCCATTCCTTCTATATTCAACTTTCATAAAACAGTACACGTTATCATCAGTTGTATTACTTATATTTCTAATTTGTAGTATATTGCAGGCTTCATATAAATTTATTTTCATGTTAGAAGTATCCCATGAGTCATCTTCACGTGATTGGTTTCTCGTAATTGACCTCTTTTAATTGTCGGTAGGGTAGTTAAACTAATATATATACACACTAGAAGGGTGTCCGCGCAATACGCCGGCGCAACATTTTACATCCGACACGAGTTTTCAATTTTTATTAATCTTATAGCAATTTTACAAAAGTTTATTATATTTTTTCTAAGAAAAAATTTATAACACCAAATAAATAGATTTTGCATAATGACTTGTACATTTATGCACTAAGTTATTATACCTTATAAAATACATACCGGTTCAACAAAAAATTTACACCAAAACATTTAAAAAATACACATTTACGAATTACGATTATAGTATCAAAAAGTTTTTAAACATAATAGACTGATATAACAGAAATCTTAAAACAAATTAAGTTTTTTGATTTATGGGTAGATAATATAAAATTTATGTAATTTATAATAATTATAAGGTTATTACGTAACTAATTGTAAAGGGTAATTTTTAAATAACATTAAAAATAATTTTTACCCTTAAAAATGGTTGTACCTTATGCATTGAGTGAGATAAGTGTTTTTAATTTAATGGTATCTAAGATACCATTTTCATATGCTACAATATATATATATAATATATATATATATATTATATATATATCTATATATATATATATATATATATATAATATATATATATATATATATATATATATATATATATATATACACATATACATATACATATACATATATATATATACACATATACATATATATATATATACATATACATATATATATGTATATATATATATATATTTATGTGTGTATATATATATATAGATATATATATACGTATGTATGTATATGTATATGTATATGCATATGTATATGTATATATAAATTTGTAAATCTTTGTTCCATTGCTAATTAAATTCAACCTACGTACACCTACAACATTCTTCAAAACATCATAGATAAATCAAGTACAAACAAGTCATTGTTTTCTCAAGACCAATATTTGTTTTAGTATGAAAAGTTCCATGAGAAATTATTTAAAATGACTATTTTTCATCTAAAATCTCATTCTTTGAATTTCCGATATAAAGAATACGAGTTATCATAATAAAGTACAAAACAAGTGTTTAAATGTGGTTTAAAAAAGCAACTATTATCAATTAAGTTTAATAATCATTATTTAATGAAAAGTGTTACTACTTTTGATATTTTTAAGTTAAAATTATAAAATGGGAGACATATAACTACGGAGAAGCATGTATAATAAAAAAATAATTGACACAGAAATATACAATTAGCTAATTATCATTAATAAGATCGAAATTTTCTTCTGCATGATTGACAAGTGATTTCCATACACGAATCAATACGTCGTGTGGCCTTTCTTTCATCCTCTCCACCCTCTCGACCTCCTCATGTGCCCTTTCCCACATGTGCCTCGCACGTGCGAATTCCAATTGCGCCATCTCCATTTCCCTTCGAGTCATCTCCATCACGCGCTTCGCGTACGCACTCTCCATTGCTGCTATTCGCATTTGGTCCGTTGCTCTCCTTTTCCTTGTCGTCGCCCCTAGTGATGGTTTGATTGGAAAGAGACTGTTGGAGAGTTGGAGGTCCAAAGAAGGACCTGCAACATCATCCAGTGGAAATTGAAGGCCGTCGGATTTGAAAGTCATGACATCCGACGACCATGGTGAAATGTGTGCGTAGGAGGGTGTGGGACATGGTATTGGGAGGAGTTGCAATTCCTTATGATTGTTTTCCATTGTTTTAGAGATAATGGAAAGAATGTGGTAAAGGGAGAATGCTTGAGGCTATATATACAACTCTTAGAATGGTATAATATAGTATTTTTTATTATAAAAAATAATGTAGTTTAGTTTTTGTTATTATTAATTATAATTTTTAGTTAATTGCAGAGAAGTAATTGGCAAAAGTAGGTTTTTATTACAATTAAATCATACAAGATGACGTGTAAATATGATGATATTATATAGGTGAAAATTCATACATGTGTAACTAATGTGAGTATCACTATAAGAAACTAAAATATTATAAAATTTTGAAAATCTTCTCTAATAAACTAAAATAATTTTTATCATATATTATCTTTTTATATGAATTTTGTTACATATCATCTTCTCATACTAGGTTTGTCATATGTTATTTGTATAGGAGGTCAAAAACATTTAATGATAATATTAAATGGTAACTATTGTTATAATTTATATCTTTTTCAAACTATAAACAATTTTTTATATAAAATAATATGTTTTTTTATTAAGAAACATAATTTTTGAAAAGTAAAATTTCATAAAATATGAAGTTTTTTGTTACAAAGAACTTTTAAAGAAATAACATTGTTTAAAAAATAGTTTTTAAAAAAATTGAATGTTTAAAACAACACTTTTTAAAAAAAAGACTTTCAAATACTAAAGTTTTTAAAAAAATATTGTTCTTGTTTTATACATAAGGTATTAATAATATGTAATTTCAATCATATCTCGTCTCCAAAAAAATTCATATAATTTTTAAATTTAAAATAATAAGTGTTACTTTAATATTTTCATTCAATATACAAGATTCTAAACTAGTAAAGTGAATAAATCTAAACTGTTTTATTTTTTAATCTTTTTTATTGATGGTACATTTTAGCGGTGAACAAATAACCGACTTAACCGAACCATAACCAGATAAACCGAACTGAACAATAAACTAATGGTTTGGTTAAAGCATTAGCGATTAACCGCACATTACGGTTTGGTTTCAGTTTTGATGTACGAACAATATGTATAACTATGTAATTAATCACATCTAAAACGACACATGTATATGAATTTACAAAAAAATAAAAGCAAGCTAATGGTTTGCTATTTAAAATATTTTCAATGGCTTGCAATGTACACAGATCTACGTCAGTTTTAGTTTAGGTTGATGTTTAAAATCAAATTGTATTGTGTACACTTTTATTTAAGTTGGTATAAACTTGACCCAACACAAATTTATTAATTTAAATTTAAATTTAAACTTAAAAGCACATGCTAAATATATTACTTAATTAATTGTATTAACCGTAACCTATCCATAATCGACAGTTAACCGAAGTGTGGTTAGCCGATTACGGTTTTCAGTTATATAAATTGTATTAATCATAACCGATCCATAAACTATAGTTAATTTTTATTGTTGGCTCCTAGTTTCTATGCACTCACTTACTATACTATTGTTTTACTTTACTTATTATTTACATAACAAATTAAATGTTTTATTCATTTAAAACGATTATATAAAATAAAGTTATGATGTTGTATGGGCCTCAAATGTCAGTTTAACGGTCCCAATAGTAATAATAATCCAAGAAATATAAATGTTAGATGGCAATCATGGCATTTTGTAATTGATTGTCAAACCTAATGATACAAAGAAACATTTTAAGCACAATAGTTATAACAAAATCAATTTCTTTTACTAAAAAAGAATGTCAAATTGTTAAATATGGACAACATGATTGTAACTATTTTTTGACTAGATTTATGGGCAACCAAGGACCATTATAACGCTCAAAAGTGAATTTTATACACTGGTACATACGCGAACAGTGAATGCCACACATGTATGTAATATCTTACTATATAAGCAATTTTTACTGACAAACGTAACATTAATATCCCAAAAACATGAGAAAAAGACAAACTTTACATCTATCTCAACAGATATAGAGACTACTTCCAATAAAACCAACTGTTATCATTGACCGATCAAACCACTTTTAATATAATGTAAAGGCTTGTAATTTTGATTGCAAATAGGGGAAAAGGAAAAAGGAAAAAAAAGGTGTAGAAGTTTATATAATTTAATCAGTTTAATACAAGTCAAAGGTGCTCCTAGACCAAAACTGGAAATAGTCCAAAACTCTTCATGGTTCATTACTCAATTTGTAAGTTGTAACTTTAGAGAAAAAAACAGAAAAGAAAAAAATTTAGTCAGCATTAAGTGCCTCAAGTTGCCTTTTGAGATCTTCAAGATCATCTACAGTGTCCACACTTTCATTTGAGACCGTTGGATGCTTGTAGACATCAGCATTTGGAAGCTCATGAACAAGACCTTCTGGCAGTGCATCTGCCATCAAACCAAAATTATATCACCATCCAGTAAACGCATAAAAATGTAAATATTACACCTCGCAATCTTGACCCGTTAACTTATAAAATGATTGATCCGTGCTATGTTTTATCTCTACGGAGTCAAAAGCGAAGAGCCTAAGATGAATTAACTAAAATATACAATGTTTGTAATTGTATTATTGTATTTGTCACGTTGCTATGAGTCTTGACTGATTACCTAACCCGTGACCCGCCTAAGTTCCAACCCACCCATTTTGGCACCACTAGCAAATACTTGATTATCTTAAAAGCAGTAAATGTCTAAATGATATTTTCACCTTGTAAGTTACATATTTTGGCGATGTTAATTAATTTAAACAGAAATTATATGCTAATACGATTTATAAACATACCATCTTAAAGATGACGGGCCAATTTTTACATAAAATAATTTAAAAGGTTGTAAACACTTGAAACAACTTTTAAACCATTCAACCTGTGAAGTTCTTATTTTACCTCACAAGACTTGTTAGCAATAAATATAACCCAAATAAAATTGTTTTAATTAATGGTTGGTATTATCTCCTTTAACTACATTTATTGGTTCAATGGTAGTTTATTTGAAGGTTGTATATCAAATTAATATAACATTTTACTCCAATTACACGCTTCAGGTGCAACTAATAGTGTATATTGGTTGTAATAATTACATATGTCATAGTTTGATAACTATTAGATAGCCATAAGAATTGAATCAGCTGATAGTAGAATAATCTAACCTGAGCTTTGGGCATTGATGGCGTCAACCTCGCAATCATCAACAACACTGAAAAGCAACAAATAAGAAGCATGCTTGTCTAGAACAAGTAAATTTATGATTTTTACATCAAAATACTGAAACAAAACCTTTTGCACATCATTAATAGTAGAGAGGGCAATTCAAACCCATTTACTTACAAATGGGGTAGATTAGGACCATGTTAATCCCTAATACTGGTATAATTAATAAAATACGCATATAAGAAATCGGTTCGAAAAGATAAAAAATTTCTACGCAAAACCGTGCAAACATGATTAATAGAAGAGGCAGAAATTCCAGCCTATTTACTAATAAATAGGCCGCCAACTCTGGGATAATTAAAAAAATAACTAATAAGAAACAGACTGAACATGTCAAAACTACTAGAAAGTGTGTTTGTTGATCATAAAACCTCATAAATCATTTTATTCAACTAATAAAATATAACATAATATTTTAAATCATGTTTGTCATACTAAGTGTTCGGGTCAACCCAACTTGACCTGTACAAAAAGTTTAAATTTTTTGACCCGGATCCCTTTTGCCATCTATAACCAGTAGTTTAATCAATTAATAATCATGAAACAGAAGTCATGGATCATTTAAAAACCTTAGTGTAAGTTACCTTATATTCCATTCATTATCTGCATGAATTGGGATTTCTATTGCTGATTGTTCCTCCTCCATCTTTGCTTTGGCAGCTGCATCCCTTGTGGGTTTTATGAGCATGTATTCTTTCTGCATAATGAAGAAGTTATTAAATCATCAAGAAGAAACCAACAACCTTCTACAGATAAAATGTTTCTAATAGAAATCCATGAGATTGATTTACCTGGCGTTCTAGGCAAGGTCCATTCGAACATTGAGGATTTGGCTTCATTGCCATCGTCGGGAAGTAATCCTTAAGAGCATTGTATCCCTGATATCATAATACAAAGAAAGATATGTTGAGTCCAAAAATGCATCCACATGTGAATGACTATTAGCCATAGATAGAGGTGGCAATTTAATTGATTTGTGTTTTATTTTATGGTAATATATACAACCTCTTAATTACTCAAGTAACTAATTTAGATTATTACAGTGATAATATACTTTTTGTTAACCATGCTTAACAATATAATTATTCGCAAAAACAAACATGCGAGATGTGTAATATTTACCAAGTATGGTGACACTTGCCCAAACTTAAGCAAGAACTTGAGTGTGTTTTGGACCAAGAGCCCAGCAACGACCCCCTATCAAATAATTAAGGATGTTAGCCGCAAATGTACACAACATGATTTATTAATCTACAATCACCACAGACATTTAGACAAGCAAGAGTTGCCTAACTTACCAAGCTACCGACAGGAATGAGTTAGAAAAAGGGGTAAGAATTAAATGATAATAATTGTTATTATTATAATCATAATAAGAATAGTAATTATATCAAGTTCAGAAATTATTGGGAATATTTTTTTTTAAAAAGCAACACATGTGATGGGTGTAAAAAGCATTGCTGACCATAGTAGTTGGCAAAGATGCAGCACATACTCCTTCACGTTTGAGCGTGCGTTCATCCACCCCAGATGCAACAACCTAAACAAGAGGACAATCACAAAGTAAACAAAAAGATAGTTCGCATATTGTAGTAAAGGGGAAAAAGAGGTGAACATTTAAATTTTATTTAATTACACACTTACCAAAGGAGGTGCACAAGCAAAACAAGCTGTTTCTCCAGGAATTAATAACTGTATATGACCCGAAACAGCATCCTCAGACACACCTGCCCAAAACAAACCAAACCCGCATAAAGCCTAAACTAAATTAATAATGTAAAACAAGCGGCAGACAAAATCAATGTCCATGTGAATGCTACATATGTTAGACTTTAACACATTTTAAATTGTGCACACAACTAATTTAATAATTTCCCATATGTTTGAAGCAACAAAAAAAGAACAAATACATTTACTCACCAGATTCCATCCAAGTTTGATTCAGTTCATTACACGCCTGTATAGGCAAAAAAGAGGTTAGCTACACAACCATAACTCAAGAAAACTCATTCCTCGCTTATGAAGAAATATATCAATTATTATTAAAAAACATCTTTTGGAAAAAATTCAGTTAACCTGATTTACAACCATCCTTGCTTCATAATTATCTACACAGCTCAAAACAAGATCCACTCCAGTGCCTTCTTTCTTTTGATTAAAAGATTTGTTTGTAAGACTAGAGATGAAAGTTTCAAAGCCTTGCACTGTTGTTATGTTCAGGGTAAAGCTCTGCAAATAGTAAATAAATCTTATAGTTTAAAGATGTCAAAAGAAATTTAAAAAAGATAGGCAGTGATTTTAAATCTGTAAAAAATTAATAAGGACGATAGAACATTGAGCACATTTGGTGATCCAGGTATCGGAATAAACTACTTCATGAACACACCTATCATCCAGCATGTGTGTATGTCGTGGTATTTCCCAATAGCTTTATGATGTCTAAATGAGGAGACGTGGACGTGGTGGCTGAGGAATCGGAGGATTCAAGATGCTAGACAACCATCACCCTCTCATTGTAAGCTATCAGCGAGGAGGGTAACGGGGCAAAGGGTTAGGGTGGGATCTTGATTGCATGGTGCCATGGTGGTTCATTAAGTCTTAGTATTTTGGTGGGAGGGGAAGAAAAACGCATTATTTATGGACCGTTTAGAGTCCTCAGGAAAATTGAAGAGAATGAATGAAAGCGTACCAGCATATATAGAATGTAATCAGTATTTAAATGTTGATATGATTATTTAAGCCCATGATGCGTTATTTACGGACTTGGTGACTAAAATGTGGCATGTGCATGAGACTACTATTTACAATAGTAGCGGTCAATGTGCAGCATCAGTTTTATTACTTCCTTTGAAAATCTTACCTCAAGAACAACATCCGGATTGATTTCTGATAAAGTTTGGACAGCAGCATCAGTCTTGGTCATACCAACCTGAGATATATAGAATCAATGTTAGCATGCCTAATACCTTGAATGTCCTAAGCTTAACAGGAGAATAGTCAAAACAGCCAGAGAATGCTATCAATCGAGAATGTTACTAAACTAATGATTTCAGTAATTTTGTGTGTCCTAAGGACATCTAAATAAACACCTAAAAGTGCAAATCATTTCAATCATACCTGTTCAGGACGGAAAAATAGCCGATTCATGTTAGCTAACTCAACTGTATCATAATCATACAACAAAAGACGGCCAATACCACATCTTGTAAGCATTTCAGCAGCAACACTCCCTACCCCACCAATACCCTGTGAAAAGACCAGAAGAATTAAGTGATCATTTTATCTAGCTTGCTCAAACATAGCAAGAAGCATGATGGTAAGCTATTAGGCCTATAAAGTTATAATTGAAAAGATGGGTTCAGTACAGACAACTATGGCAACTGAAAATTCCCTTATTCTTTCATAATTGTCCACAATACCCATCCTCTGCAGGGCCATAAGCCTGCTATAAGGGTTGCTGTCTACAACCTCCGCACTCATATCCTGAAATCAAATCAACAGCATTACTAAATCACTGGCTACATATAACCACTTTATTAGAAATCAATTATAGCAGGTATAGATATAGACAAAACCTTGACTTTTGAACGACGAGTTGGTCCAGCCATTGCAAGACTGATGAGATTTTCTGCACGCAACCGAATCTGCCAGCACATATGTTACAATTAATAACCAAAGTAGCATGTACCAAAAGGCAAAAACAAAGATTTTTTCCTTCGTAATGAAAAACCATAATTATATGACAAAAGATTCCTTTAACTTCAGTTGCATCTCACCAAAGTCAAGTTCAGTTGAGTTCTAATTCATGCAAGGCTTATGGGCACATTTACTTAAATGCCATTTAAGAGTTGAGCAGGTTTCGGTGAAAATAACAGCACCCCTAATTGGGGAACTGCAAGACGAAGATGGCATCACCAACGGACACCCAAGGATTGACAATAGCAAATTTGCAATGCAATATCCTTAATGGAACTCCTTTGTTTGTCCGCATGAACGGATGACCAAGGACGAAGAAGAAGGCCACCCAAATCTAAACCAATTGGTATTATGAAATATTATTGTACAGATTGGGATCCGACTAAAAATGAAGAATAAGTGTACAGACAAATGCATTGCAGGGTTTGTTTATAAAAACTAGTTATACTTAAAACATGTTATGGACTAATTGCAGATGCTGTAAGTCCTCACACATACTACTTCCTGGTTCTCATTTATCAACTACAATTCAAAGGCTGATATAAACCCTAATTCTCATGAAAAAAAGTAATGATGAATCACTGCTAAGTTGCTGTAATAACTTATCAAACAATCAGATGCATGTCAAATAATCAGATGAATTCAAGAAAATGTGCTGAAGTACGATAAAGATCACAACTTTCCAACTGTTTTTATCCCGATCAGCAACAGAATTCATCAATTCATCAACAAAAAACGCTAAAACACTAAAAACAAAATTTAGGGTTTTGCAATCATCAACTCTAATCCCTTGATTCGAAACACTTTCAACACAAAAACATCACGGATCGATCGGATTAAGATGAACTAGTTGCGATTGAAGAACACAGTGAGATCGAAGTAAGAGAAGTTACTTGATCAACAGAAGCCTGATGAGATGGATCCGACAATGAAGCCTTGAGGCTTTGGAGATCAGAGAGAATCCCTTTGAGTTCCACCTCCATTGCCGACGATTGTTCAATTGTCTCTGTGGGTGTAAGAAGTAAGAACTCTTGTGATACAAACGGTGGAATTTGCTGTTGTTTTAGATCTTCAGTTTCATACGGAGGGTGAGATTTGCTAATTGCTACAACAATAGTCTTAACGCTATACAAATGGTTTTTATGCCGTTTGTTTTTTTACAGAAAAACGTTTGCAGTTTGTGAATCATATATACAGACATACATAGCAGAAGAGCTGGACCAAATGTCTGTGGTCTGCAAGAAAAAGACTGTTTGTTTTTTAACATCTGCAGACTGCTAATGATGGTGGATTCACCGGTGGCGGGTGGGCCGATGGTGGCTAGTGGGCCGATGGTGACGGGGTGGGCTGGCGGTGGTTGAGGTGGAAGACGGGTGGCTCCAGCGGCGATGAAGGTCGATAGTGAGAAGGAAGGCACAGCAAGGACGGGTGGTTGTAGTGGTGGTGGTGGTAGGGGGAAGGGCGACGGGCATAGGTGGGGGAGGGGGAGGCGGGCGTAGGTGGGGGAAGGGGGAGGCAGGCGCATGTGGGGGGAGGTGGGGTGACGATGGTCCGATGGGTGGGGGGAGGTGGGGCGGCCGGTGGGGGGAGGTGGGAATGTATTGAAAGTTGAGAAGATGTTATAAGACCTCAGAAGTGATAGGTCCATGTTTTTTCCATGCAGACTTCAAAAAGACATTTTTAATAAAACGTCTTCCGAAAAACAAACAGTCTGCACACTCAAAAGCTCTTCCCACGTCTGCATGCGTGTAGATGAAGAGGTGGGGAAGAGTTTTTTACCAAAAAACAAACACCAAATTAATGGAAGTAAAAGGATGAATTGTTAGAAATTTATGTTCTCGACTTATTTAGGAGGGAAAAGAAAAAAATGGAAAAAAGTTAAAGGCTAAAATCAATCATTTTAAAATGGAAGGAAATAAAAAAAAGAAATAAGAAAAGAGAAGAGAAAAGATGAGAAAGAAAAAAAAATGTTTATTTTTTCTAGTCGTTAAGTAACTCAGGAACAGAGCGTAAATACGACATCCAAAAAAAAGTTAGCATTCTCTTAATATACTTTTTATATGTAGATTGTTTAGTTAAAATGATATTAATGTGTATAAATAAAAGTTATTTTATTAAAGTTTCTTTTTTAAATAAGTGTATAGGTTAACTAATATTTGAAGTCTCTATCAATAGAATAATATAGAAAGAGTTATGTTTGATGTCTGTTAAGGGCTTGAAGTCTTATGTGTTTGGAGCTCTTTTAATTATATTGTAATGATGTTTGGAGCTCGTGGTTATATCCATGACATCAAGTTTGACGCCCTTAAAATATTCACTGTGTCCGGTCTTAATGATTTTTAGAGTCAATTAAGCAAATCGTTTTTTTTCTAAGTTTGAGAAATAATGGTTATCTACATCATACATTCATCCATCGTGTAAAGACGGTTGTTTGAAATGAGCATTAAGTCATTCTATGTGACTATCACGTGCAAGTAAATTTTATGTTTTCATGTAGATCCCTGGATAAACTAGGTTTGTTTTCATTCTTCGTCCTTATTTGTTGCGTGCATCTACTTCCTTTCGTATTTTTATCTTTGGAATTTTATTTCCTTAACAGATTATAAGACACATAAAACACCACAAAGGTTTAAGGTATGCAGTAAGGGGAAAAATTGTTAACAAAACGAACCCGGATAATAATAATACAAATATGTGAATGCTCTTTCAAAACTCATACAATTACTTATATTTTGGATCCAAGCTTGTTTTCGGGTCTTAATATTTCTGGAATAATCTCAACAACTTGTTTGCACGTTGATGGATCGACCAATCCAAAAAGTCAACACTTAGATCCTTGTACTTTCATCCACAAATCTGAAATATTGGTAAAATATATATTCATAAGTAGATTCACATATAAGGGCGACAATAAATGAGGGTAACAATAGATACAATGATACATTTTGTGTCGTACATGACTTTTAGACAACAACCACTATTTGACAATAGCATATCGTAATTGATGTGTTTAATTTTCAAAATTGTGCTCGTGGAATGTTGAAAATAGGAGGAAGAAGGACTATATAAAAGCACAATTTGAACATGTGATAATTAAATGTGGTGTTTTTAAAAGGAGAAAAAAGGAACGGGGGCAACTTCCTGCTTATAACTTTCTTTTAATATTAAATGTATATGAAAAACTGAACGCCCTCTTAAAATTATGCAATTGCTTCATTTTTGTCCCCTATGTAAAAATTCATTGGTCTTCTACTAGCTAAGAACAAAATATGTGATAATGGAGTGCGTAGTAGAGACCATAACCATAATTTCTCAAAAATAACAACTAATGTTATAACTATACCTGGTAAAACCAACCCATATTTATCATTTTGGGCCCTTATGAGCATTTTTAAAAATAAATGGGTCTGTTTGGGCCTAAAAACATATGTATAGGGTTAGAATGGGTTGTAAAAATCTAATGTAAATACATCACGGGTCAGGATAGGCCATGAATATCGGGTCACATTAAGTCACTTACCATCCACTTCCTCGAAACTCAAAAGCTCATAGCCTTAAACCATAAACCAGTGAACCACTGTCGCCCAGTCTCCTCAAGGCTCAAACCACAGTCGACCTGTCAACCTCAAACCACCATCGACCATGTGTATGCAAGTTGTGGGGCTCAGTGGCTTCTGATAGGGAGATTCACGTTAGGGCTTTCAAAGCGTCATGGAAGCTGAAGGATTTGATTGGGAATCCTAGCTCCAGTAGCTTCTAGAGAGATAATAGTCTTACGCGATTCGCGATTTCACATCGATTGATTTGTGATTGTGTGGTGATACTGTTGCTAGCCTTGATGTCAAGTATTCTGTTCAGATTATATTCAATTTATGTTTGTTGGTCTTATTTGTTCACTAATTTGTTAGTTTGGATATCTATGTATGTTAATAATTAGTCCTTAAGATCATGTGTATTCCAATTGGCCTTTGAATCCACCATTTTTGGGGTTTGTTTGAGTTTTTGATGTTGTTGTAGTAGCTATTGGTATAGTGGTATGGCAATTTGTAAAACATATAGTTTCGTCTTCATCAAGCTTTATCAAGTTGCTCTTGTTGTGTAAATAAAAAAGGTGGATATGATATCCGATCATTTTGTGCTTTTAGTGATTTATGATTGTCAATTTCACAGTGTTTGTTGATCTTTGGTTAGAACTAATTGATTGCTATATGATATATGTGAAGTGGCTAAAGCTGTCATGAACTCTATTTCATTTATGGGTATTTTAACTTGATCATATTCTATAGTTTACATACACTTTAGTAATCTATCAAACTTACTATATTTTTATTCATTTTTATTAAGTTCATGTTTAAATGTTTCACTAAGAGTTTATATTTGATTAAGGGTTCATGTTTCAATTTATTTGCAGGTGGAATTACCCAAGAAGTTCATCAAATATGTTGAACAATACTAATTTTGATGATGAAGTAAGTTCTTTTATTAGAGTAAGACTCATTCTAAAGGTTAGGATTAATTTGAAAAACTACCGGTTGGACCTGATGGGAAAAAAGGCAAGTTGTACTGCATGTGGACAAGTGTATAGTGCCAATTCAAAATCAGGGACATCTAACATGAAGCGTCATATTCCAAAGTGTTTTGACCTTGTTGAACTTGATCAACCAAAAAACGTGCCCCTCTGGATCAAGTACTGTAAGGGAGAAACTAGTATATTCGATCATTAAACATAACTACCCATTCAGTTATGTGGAATATGAGGCAACAAGAGATTTACAGAAGTTTTTACATCATGATGCGAATCCTATAACAAGAAACACTGCAAAGTCGGATGTCCTAAAAATTTATGATATAGAGAAAATGATTCTCAAAGATGAGTTACAAAAGATAAATAGTAGAATATGTTTGACCTGGTTTATGAAGTTCTATCACAACTAATGGATTTATGGTACTGACGGTCCATTATGTCGATGAGAATTGGGTTTTGAGGAAAAAGGTGCTTTGTAACACCCGGTTATTCTTTTAGAAGAAGAATAATAAATGAAGAATAAAGAAAGAAAATATCACTAAAACCCAAGTTGAGGGGTTAAAAGTGTAAAAAGGAACAAAAGTACAAAAGTTGGTGTAAAGGTGGGCATGGCCGCCCACCCCCACTTCCCATCACCCTTTTTCACTCGGATTAGTGAGAGAGAGTAGAAACTTCAGGTTTTGAAGAAGAAGAAAAGAAGAGATTGAATTCAAGGTAAGAATTCGTGGTTTTAAGTGTTTATGACGGGTTTATCTCGGTTACATGCTTATGTGCTTATATGCTTGTGTGTGTGTCCGTGTGTGTGTGTGTTTTGGTGTGTTTTTAGGTGTTTGAACTCATTTGCAAGCGGGTTAGAAGGAAGAAACACCCAAGTTGCACCAGGTGAGTTCTAGACCCCGGTTTTTACTTGTTTTAAACTCTCTTTGGGGCTGAAAATGTATTAAAATGATTTTACAATGTTTACGTACGTATACTCGTATGTATTATGCATGTTGGATGATGATTCTTAGATACTTATAGGTTTTTCATGTTTAGAATAGTCTTCGTGAGCTTAGAATAGATAGGTTTGATGATTGGGTTTGAAAACATCCTAGAAACATGTTGTACAGATGGTTCATGCGCCTAGATAAGGCTCATGCGCCTAGATAAGGCTCATGCGCCTAGATAAGGCTCATGCGCCTGGGAATGCCTTAGAAGAATTTAAGTGTAACCCATGTGTCTGAACAGTAGTCCATGCGCCTAGAAATATTAGTCGGACGACTAAGTGTAGGCCCATGCGCCCCAATAGTGCCTATGCGCCCAAGTGGCCCATGCGCCTAAGTTTCCATACGCTCAAATAAACCCATGCGTCTAAGTGTCCATGCGACCGAATGGGTCATACGCCCGAATAGTGTCCATGCGCCTGAATTATTCTTGTGCCTAAGAGTTAAAGCAGCTAGGTGTTAGCCTGATGCGCCTGCATAATGATAAAGTGCCCAAACAGGGCCCATGCGCCCAAATAGTGTTTAAGCGCCTAACACTTAGAATTTATTACAGAATTTTTGGGAGTCCGTGCTTTAGGGATTTGACCGAGGTTTAACTAGGGCTTATTAATGTTGGGTTTCCTGCATTATTATGATTGCCTTATGATTGTTCCTTATTATTATTGCTATTATTATTACTTATAGTGTGTGACTTTACGTGGTATGTTTATTATCGTAACGTAAAGTATATTGTAATAATAAAGAGGAAGAGCAATAAAGAAGAGAAGATGAACATTAATAAAATGTTATCAAGTTTTGCAAGCTTACAGGAGGTACACGACCATGTTGTCGTTAGCTCAACTGTGCTGCGGGTTAGCTACCCTACTATGCACACAGGGCCAGTCAATTGGGATTGGCAGGACCTTTGCAGCGTACCCTAGGTGATTGGGTTGGCCTTGTATACAGTAAACAGAATCCTTTTGAGGGATATAGATGGCCCATCACCAGTTTTCATCGCGCATACAGTTTAGGGTATTGCTCATCGGTCCTTATAGACAATGAAAGATAAAGATAAAAGATTACAGAACATACAAGGCATCTGTTCATATAGTTAATGCGTGCTCGCATACAAAGTAAAGAGTTGTATTTCACAGAAATAGCATTTTTCATATACAACATACAAAAAGTATTTTATTACTTTTAAAACTAGAACTCACTCAACAACGTTGACTTTTATACATTTTCAGTTGGCAGGTAATTATTGTTGAGGATGGCATGAGGGTGAAGCTACTCGGCAGGAAAAGACTGACATCCATTCGTATTTCATATTGCTGTTGTTTTGTAATGCAGATAAACAATTCTTTTGTAATCAGTCAAACAATAGTGTATTGCACAATAACAGTGTTTTAAAAAGAAATGAATGGCTTTTGTTATAATAATTCCGCTGCTTGAGTTGTATATTTATAATATATAATGTATTAAATATTGTGGTTGACCAACTGTGAGGTCTCCGGGAACAGGGCCTTACAAGTTGGTATCAGAGCCAAAGTTTAAGAGAATTGGGTTAAATAAATTTTTTAAACCTAAACTTAAACTGAAAATGGGACAAATGGAGGGATGTCAGCCCGAGTAGCTACGTGCCATCAGGTATGTCTTTTTTAATGTTAACCGGTATTATGTGCGCATGTTATGTGATTTATGTGCTCTTAGTAGATTTAGATACTGATTAAGTCAGGATAGGAAATGCTTGGGGTATGAAGAGTAAAGTAAGTGGCTAATCACAATTGGCCACTGTAATTAGGGACTTACTATACTTGACATAAACTGAGCTATTACCTTGAATGACCGGGTTAGTGTTTGAATCTTATAGCGTGTTAGAGGATGGTCGGCGGTAGACCTTCGAAGGTTTCCTCAGGTGAAGGTTGTGGTGGACGTGGTGCTGGACCGTGTGTCACAAGAAGCATGGCTAGGGCTGCTGAGGTGGCACTCGAAGAGCCCGAGATCCATCACCCGGAAGCCGGTGATGATAGTGCTAGTCTGAGAACCACATTGAAAGAGGCTGTTGTCGAGGGAGTTCAACGGGCCATGCAGACGATTTTCCTATTATGGTGACTGAGGTAATGAGGGCAGTGAAGGAGACAACTGTGATTGAAGTGAACAAGAAGGGTAGCAATGACAAGAATTGCAATGGAAAGCGGGTTGAACGTGGGGGTTACACTCCAAACAAAAAGGTTGCCAGGACGGATGACTGGCGTGTAGCTTCGTCCGATACGGAGATGAGGAAGTGTGGTAAGTGTGCTAAAGGGTCATATAAGTAGAGACTATAAGAAGCCGAGGGCAGAGAGCTCTGGAGCGAGGAAGAGCCGGATGAAGGAGGGCAGAGAACAAGTGCTAGAGCTTACATTATGACCTAGGAGGAAGCCAGAGCTGATCTTGATGTTGTGTCAGGTATGTTTCTAGTAAACCAAACTTGTGCCTCTGTATTGTTTGATTCCGGTGCTAGTAGGAGTTTTATTTCTACTACTTTTTGTGCTAAGTTGCCTATTAGTAGTAGAAATGTCAGTGAACTATTCGATGTAAAAACCCCTATTGGCAAGTCCACGAGAATTACTGATGTGATAGAGGACTGTGCTATAGAACTAGAAGGTCATAGGTTTGCAACTAGGTTACACGTGATGCCCCTAGGTGGATTTGATGTAGTACTAGGGGTGGACTGGTTAGCAAACTATGAAGCAAACATCGTATGTCGCAAGAAGATGATTCGATTAGTTGCGCCCGATGGGAGTTTGGTTACGATTTATGGAGATCGTGTTACTACGATCCCGAAGATGATTTCGATGGCAGTGGCGGGGAAGTGCATGAAACGTGGATGTAGTGCCTACTTGGCATACGTGAAAGATGTGGATACGTCGGTACCGCAATTATCCGAGATACCAATGGTGTGTGACTTTCAGGACGTATTCCCGGAAGACTTACCCGACATGCCACCAGATCGCGAGATTGAGTTCCAAATTGATTTGATACCCGATGCTCAACCCGTTGCCAAAGCACCATATCGATTAGCTCCTACTGAGATGAAGGAGCTCATGAGCCAATTACAGGAGTTGATGGACAAGGGATTCATTCGACTGAGTATCTCTCCGTGGGGTGCTCCGGTATTGTTTGTAAAGAAAAAAGACGGAAGTATGCGAATGTGCATCAACTATCGAGAGCTGAACAAGTTGACGGTGAAGAATCGGTACCCGTTACCAAGGATTGACGACTTGTTTGACCAGCTCCAAGGTGCCAGTTGGTTCTCGAGAATAGATCTACGATCTAGCTACCATCAATTGAAGGTGAAGGAACAAGACATTCCTAAGACAGCTTTCCGTACGTGTTATGGACACTACGAGTTCCTCGTTATGTCTTTTGGCCTAACTAACGTGTCAGCTGCCTTTATGGATTTGATGAATCGGGTGTGCCGGCCTATGTTGGATAGATCAGTGATTGTGTTCATTGATGATATTCTGATCTACTCGAAGAACGAAGAAGAGCATGCCGGTCACATTCGAGAGGTGTTGGAGACATTAAGAAGGGAGAAGTTGTATGACAAATTCTCCAAGTGCGCATTCTGGTTGCGCGAAGTTCAATTTTTAGGTCACGTGATAAATCCCGAGGGGATTATGGTAGACCCTGCAAAGGTGGAGGCAGTGATGCAATGGAAGTCTCCGAAGACGCCATCCGAGATTCGTAGTTTCTTGGGGTCGGCGGGATATTATCGAAGGTTCATTCAAGACTTTTCCAAGATCGCTTCTCCACTAACCAAGTTGACCCAAAAGGATGTAAATTTTATATGGGGTCAAGCTCAAAATCAAGCATTTGAGGAGTTAAAGGCAAAGTTGACTCAAGCTCCTGTTCTGTCATTACCCGAAGGAAGCGAGGATTTGGTGGTTTATTCAGATGCTTCCTACTCTAGGTTGGGGTGCGTGTTAATGCAGAGAGGGAAGGTTATAGCCTATGCATCCCGACAGTTGAAAGTTCATGAGGTCAATTATCCCACTCATGACTTGGAGCTAGTGGTCGTGATCTTTGCATTGAAGATTTGGAGGCACTATCTCTACGGGATGAAGTGCACCATTTTCACTGACCACAAGAGCTTGAAGTACTTCTTCAAGCAAAAATATCTGAACATGAGACAAAGGAGGTGGTTGGAGCTCCTAAAAGATTATGATTGCGAGATCCACTATCATCCGGGCAAAGCCAACGTAGTGGCTGATGCTCTTAGCCGAAAGGAGAGGCCCGGGCCAATTCGGGTGAAAGCATATCAACTGATCATGACCTCCGATGTGATGAAGAAAGTCAAAGAGTTCCAAGATGAGGCACTGAAAAAAGATCATCTTAACTCTGAGAGGATGAGAGATCTGGTTGGGGAATTGGGTGAAAACACACTTGGTGTTAAAACTCGATTTGGACGGGTGTGGATTCCTCGTTTCGGGGATCTACGCGTGAGGATTATGGATGAAGCTCACAAGACTCGATACTCCATTCATCCTGGTGCCACAAAAATGTATCAAGATATGAAGAAAGATTATTGGTGGCCGGGTATGAAGCGTGATGTGGTGGAGTATGTGAGTAAGTGCCTTACTTGCTTACAGGTGGAGGCCGAGCATCAGAAGCCGTATGGGACGATCCGACCTTTGGATATACCAGAATGGAAGTGGGAGCACATCACCATGGATTTCATAACGAATTTGCCACGTACTCCGAAAGGGCACGATGCCATATGGGTGATTGTCGACCGTCTGACGAAGAGTACTCACTTCCTACCGATCCGCAAGACATATTCATCTGAGAGGTTGGCGGATCTATTCATCAAGGAAATTATAACTCGTCATGGTGTGCCGATGTCTATTGTGTCTGATCGTGACACCCGGTTTACATCTAAATTTTGGAAGAAATTCCACTACGCCATGGGGACGAGGTTACATATTAGCATGGCATATCATCCCCAAACTGATGGTCAGACAGAAAGGACCATTCAGACACTGGAAGACATGCTTTAGGCATGTGTGATTGATTTTGGGGGAAGTTGGGATGACCACTTATCGTTAGCTGAATTCTCATACCACAACAGCTATCATGCCAGCATTGGTATGCCACCATATGAGATGCTATATGGTAGGAGATGTAGAACACCCGTTTGTTGGGTGATATTGGTCAGAAGGAATTAGGAAGGGTCGAGATAATCAAGGCTACGACCGAGAAGCATGAGAAGATTAAAGCCTTCATGAAGGCAGCTAAAGATAGGCAGAAGTCGTATGTCGATAAACGACACAGACCGATCGAGTTCCAGGTGGGTGACTGGGTTATGTTGAAGGTCTCACCTTGGAAGGGTATTATCCAATTCAGGAAGCGTGGCAAGTTGAGCCCAAGGTATATAGGCCCTTTCCGAATCATTGCTCGAGTAGGAGAGGTGGCCTATAGATTGGAGTTATCAGATGAGTTAAGTGGAATTCATCCGACATTCCATGTATCTCATATGAGAAAGTGCTTAGCTGATGAAGACATGATTGTCCCACTAGAGGATATCGAAGTAGACGAAAGGCTCAATTACGTGGCGCAACCAATGGCAATCATCGATCATAAAGAGAAAAGGCCAAGAAATAAAATGGTTCCTCTTGTGTGTGTACAGTGGAAGCACAGGAAGGGATCTGAATCTACATGGGAGACTGCGGAGGAGATGAGGCAGCATTATCCTCATCTGTTTGAGGAATGACAGGTTTCAGGGACGAAACCTATTTAAGGGGGGTAGACTTGTAACACCCGGTTATTCTTTTAGAAGAAGAATAATAAATGAAGAATAAAGAAAGGAAATGTCACTAAACCCTAAGTTAAGGGGTTAAAAGTGTAAAAAGGAACAAAAAGTACAAAAGTTGGTGTAAAGGTGGGCATGGCCGCCCACCCTCACTTCCCATCACCCTTTTTCACTCAAATTAGTGAGAGAGAGCAGAAACTTTGGGTTTTAAAGAAGAAAAAAGAAGAGATTGAATTCATGGTAAGAATTCGTGATTTTTAAGTGTTTATGATGGGTTTTATCTCGGTTACATGCTTATGTGCTTATATGCTTGTGTGTGTGTCCATGTGTGTGTGTTTTGGTGTGTTTTTAGGTGTTTGAACTCATTTGCAAGCGGGTTAAAAGGAAGAAACACCCAAGTTGCACCAGGTGAGTTCTAGACCCTGGTTTTTACTTGTTTTAAACTCTCTTTGGGGCTGAAAATGTATTAAAATGATTTTACAATGTTTATGTATGTATACCCGTATGTATTATGCATGTTGGATGATGATTCTTAGATGCTTATAGGTTGTTCATGTTTAGAATAGCCTTGGTAAGCTTAGAACAGATAGGTTTGATGATTGGGTTTGAGGGTGAAGCTACTTGGCAGGAAAAGACTGCATCCATTATTGCTGAGGATGGTATGAGGGTGAAGCTACTCGGCAGGTAATTATTGCTGAGGATGGCATGAGGGTGAAGCTACTCGACAGGAAAAGACTGCATCCATTCATATTTCATATTGCTGTTGTTTTGTAATGCATATAAACAATTCTTTTATAATCAGTCAAACAATAGTGTATTGCACAACAACAATGTTTTAAAAAGAAATGAATGGCTTTTGTTATAATAATTTTGCTGCTTGAGTTTGTATTTATAATATATAATGTATTAAATGCTGTGGTTGACCAACTGTGAGGTCTCCGGGAACGGGGCCTTACATGTTTCACTTTCGAGTTACACAGCCTCCGCATAGTGATTCCATTTTAGCAAAGTACCTGATCAACTTTCTAGCAGATTAGGGCATTGAGAAAACGATTTTCATGATTACACTAGATAGTGCCAAGTATATATGATGTTTTAGTAGAATATTTAAAAAGTCATTTACATCTAAGTAACACATTGGTCTATGATGGAGATTTTACTCATGTGTGGTGTTTTGCACTAGGGGTGAGCATGGTTGGTTTGGTTTGGTTTGGTTTGGTTT
This sequence comes from Flaveria trinervia, assembly GCA_025506515.1. NCBI lineage: Eukaryota > Viridiplantae > Streptophyta > Magnoliopsida > Asterales > Asteraceae > Flaveria > Flaveria trinervia. The sequence goes on from CM046443.1 coordinate 5,326,272, forward strand.
TAAGCTAAAACCGAAACCAAAAACTGATATTTTGATTTCTAGGTTTTTAAAACCATTCGGTTTTGGTTTTTTCGGTTTTGGTTTTTTCGGTGTTTGGTTTTCGATTTTCACTTCGTTTTCGGTTTTTCCGGTTTTGTTTCTGGGCTTCAATTTTATTTTTTTTGGGTTTTTTATTTAAATTGGTTCAAAGTAATAAATTTAAGCTAAAACCTTTGAGCTCACATCATTATGTTGATCTTTATACATAATCTATAGATTCTTATAATTACTTAACATTAAAATTAATTACAATTAATAAAATACAATAACAAAAAGTTCAATAAAAATAATTTAATCTACCAAAACAAAAAATTTAAAATTATGCTCGAAACCTAAACATCTATCTATTTTAAATAGCATAAATTAAATAAATAATTTATAGGCTAGTCATGTTTATAAGTGTATGAATATACTTCGAAATTTACAAGTTCGGTTTTATGGTTGCAGTTCGGTTTCTATTACACGCAAAACCAAAACCGAATCGAAAAAATGAGTTTTAAAAAAATCATAAAACCAAACCATCGGTTTCTTATTGGTTTCGCTTTTTCTATTCGGTTGTGTTGGTTATTATGGTTGCGGTTCGGCTATTTTGGTTTCTTATACACCCCTACTGCACATGTGGTAAATCTTATTGTTTCTCAAAACTTAATATGACAAATAAAGTATGTGATGAGAAGTTGAAGAGTTTATATGATGGTATTCATAAGTTATATGAGAAGGAGTACGATGTTCGTTTAGAGACGCATGATTCTTCGTTGGCTAGATGTTCAAATCTTGGTGTTGATGTATTTGATGAGTTGGATGGATTTGAGTCATTTGAAAGCCAATTTAAAAGTGTTGAAAGAGAAAAGTCACAATTACAATGTATGTTGACGAACCTTCACTTGATAGAAAACAACAACTTGATGTTTTATAATATTGGAAGGATAATCAAGGAAGATATCCATAATTGGCTTTAATGGCTTGTGATATTTTAAGCATTTCAATCACGACTGTTGCTTCAGAATCATCTTTCAGTATTGGTGGTCGAGTTATAAGTAAATTTTGAAGTTCGCTTGTATCTTCGAATGTCGAGGCCTTGTTATGCACTAGTGATTGGCTGTTTGATTTAGAAGGTATTAATTAAGGCTTTTTTTAATCTTTATAACTTTAAATATGCATGTGTTTTTATGTTTATATGTAATGGTAATAGTAAATCATACATCTTTTATTTTTAGTATATTCAGATGAGAACGAGAACGAAAACGAAATGGAGGAATAAATTGTAGAAGATATTGAAACGTTGATTTCACTCATGATAGTAGCAACTTTAGTTAATATCAATTATCCATTCTTTACACACTTCAAATATTGTTAATTTTATAAATTGAGGTTTGATTAATTTTCTTGATTATAACTTTGAATTGTGGTAGGTGATGAGTGTGTTGCAGGTGATTAAGTGTTGTTCTTCGTGATGAAGTGTTATGATAAAGTTTCATTGGTTTTTATTATATTGTTCGTATTTTCATCTTTTTGGTAGAGACTTCTATGATGTGCATCTTTTGTATGTTAAAACAATCTTAGTTTACTATTTTATATAAGAGTTTTATCAATGCTTGAAATAATGTTTATTTGTAGTTCATATATTTTTATGGTGTTTGTTGAAAATTTGAATATTTTGTAATTTTTTATCCGACCATCTTGACCCGAACCCATCCTGGCCTGTTTTTGACACAAAGTCGTTTTGACCCGAACCCATTTTAACCCAAACCCCTCTTGACCCGATACCCGACCGCCCATTTTGCCAGGTATAGCTATAACACAATAGAAAAGTACAAATAAAAAGACTTATAAGACTAAAAAATATAAAAAGTAATTTTAATCTTTAATCTCTTTAATTAATTGTTGAGATCAAATTGTAAAAAAAAATATGCTAGAGAAATATTTTAGAAATAGTCAATTTTGTTGACTTTTCGTAAGTTCTCCCATTTTTTAAACGTTCATTCTTTTATACACGATATTATTATTTTTTAAAATTACAACATAAAAATGAGCGTTTTTTAATCTTTAAAACGAGTACAGTAGAGTTATATAAAAATATTAATTTATTTATGTTTTTAACCTCATACTTTGTTATTGTGTCTTTAGTGCAGTTTATTATGTCCTTTTTATTAGTTATATTGTGTTATTGTAAAACTATTGTGTTTTTCTAAAATGATGAATGTAAAAAATATACTTTTATAATAAAATTTTGTGTATCTCTAATATGTAAAACACAATAATAAATCAACAAGTGATTAAATTTAATGTATTGTAAATAATGACAAATAACATAATGTCTCAATGTGGTTTTTTATTATTATTATTATGTTATCTTGAACCTTATAAGTTTTCAAATATACATAGGTGAAAAATAAAAAAAATAATAACAAAAATAACATATTGTCTCTTCTTTATATTATGAGTTTTGAAAAATATATTGGTGAAAGTATATAATTGTGTACTTCTAATCGAAAAACACAATATAGATAACACATTTATGTAATCTATATAAACAATAAAAAATAACACAAAATGTTCTAAATGTAAAACATAATTATGAATACATATAACAAAAGATGTAACATATATGAAGTAATAAACTAATATTTGACACAATGAAACATACAAGACATAAAAAGTTGATGTATTTGACACAATAATCAAAATGTCATTCTCTTTAAAATAATTAATAAAAGTACGTGTGTCAAACCCACAATCATTCTTAAACTTTTTAGATTAAATATTTTTTAAACTTTTTAGATTAAATATTTTTTAGTATAACCCTCGTAATATAATATGCCAAATGGACAATCCATGTAAGCTCCTCTCAACATAAATTACAATAACTTTTACATGAAACATAATGTGTACTAACATGAGTTTTTATTTCTAAATTTTTTACTTTTTAAGAACGTGTTACTCTTTTTTTTGTTTACATCATAGGAATCAAGTATTAACAATATCAATTTGAAAATAGTTAATTTCATTCGCCTTGTTATATATGTTTAAAAATAAATTTGAATCACACCTGTTTTTAAAGATTATTGGGGTTATTATATTTTTAAAATTAAGTCAAATCATCAATCAGTTACTATAAAGCATCGTTGTAACAAGTTTATGGCATCATTATTTACCATATACAAAAAGTCATTGCGACAATTAACCAAACATGTAAAGTAGGACATTGCTATTGTAATATGTTTCATGCATATCAAAACGTATCACAATAATGAATCAAAGTGTTATCATGTATGTTGGACGTACTGGTCTTACGTTTCAACATACCATTACATACTCGTGCATCCAAACTTAATATGATATCACAAACATTTTGCAAAGTTTGACGCGTCGTTGTAGTGAGTTATTACGCACTAGTATAAACTCATTACAGTAGGACATTAAGCTTATAAAGTTTGACGTGTTGTTATATTGGGTTTTTATTCATATGTACATATGTATTTGAGAACATTAACTCTATTAATAAGATATCATATGCTCTTAGGTATTTGTATTAAGGAATGTTACTAATAAGAACTTACATATGAATAAGAATCAGAAACATTATGTTGGATCATGCATCCAAATTCTGCATTCTAAATGTATGACTATGAATAATTCTTATAGTTTTTATATATATTAAGTTTCTATTTGATCTCACTTGCATATATGTGTTGAACATCATATAAAGCACCTTATAAATAGGAACAACAATAATACTTGTGGTTATGTCACATTGTCGATGAGAACCTCATCAAGCACAAAAGGGATAAATTAGGAAAACTGTACCCCATATCTATAAACTCTAATAAAATAAGGTTTTTAAAGTCACGTGACATTCTTTTAAACCACCAATTTGACACGTGGCATGCTATTACACCAACTCTCTTTTCAAATCCCACCTAAATCTTGACCCGTTTTATACTTTCACGTGGACCTTTTTTTACCCATGATAATACTTGGTTCTCTCATCATCTCTTCTTCTTTCACACAACAAACCCTAGATCCAAAACACCTCTTCCATCTTCGCTGTTAAGCAATTGTTTTAACTAGGTATTATTCTTCCCCTAACCTTTCATTCTTCTCCTTGAACCGCAAATCTCTGAATCGATGTGGCTGAACTTTGATTTTCTATTTGTTATCCTCGTAAACTCTAACTGTTTGTTTATCTAAACAACCCACAATTCATCTTCAATGGATGCGTGGAGGAGTGTTTCGTGAACGAGACACGAATTGAGGCCACAATTCATCTTCAATAGCATTGTTTGTCCTCATAAACCCTACGATTATGCGATTTATGAAGCTGATCAGTGGCTTGCTTCTACTCATGTGCTTAACAAAAATTATTAAGGTTTCACCTTTATCGTTTAATCGCATTATCTGTATTTGAGTTAGAATTTCTACCGCTGTGAGTTATATTCAAGTGATAGAACTCATAAACGATGACAAATCGTGAAGATTTTTTAGTACAATTGTTTAATTTTTGTTCAAGCTAACATGTATTTTCAAAATTGTAGTAGTGAATCAAACAATGAAAACCCTTATTTCATGAACAAAAATTCATTTTTCATCGTGTAATGGCTAAATCCAACAATTATGCTATAGACATTTATGCCCTATTGCCTTTGGTTTTGGATATTGAAATAGAATGAACACTTTATGAATGACATATTTGCTTTAATGATGAACTTTTTAAAGAGGTTAGTTTCAAAACTCGTTATCTCTTAAGGATCATTCTTCCCGACAGCGAGCAAAATTTCTGAAATTTATGAAGAAAGTTACTCATTTCTAAGGTGAGTTTGGATTTCAGTGAGTTATGAATTGAGTTGCATAGGTTGCATCCACTCAGTTGTCTAAACTTAGAATATCAGTAACTTATTTCCACAAAAGTTTGCTTTAGTCAAGCATGTTGCACGCATGAACTTCGTGATATGCTTATTTCCTTAAATGGAGGCTAATGTATATTTATTGAATGATGTTGAATGAACCCTACTTGAGAAGAATTGGCCCTGCTATAAAGCTTTCATGAAAATGTTTACAGTCTCGAGTTCATATGTTCCTTGTGTAATTATTATTGGTTGCATGGGAAATAGGGGATGTTAAAGACTGGATGAGACAATTGAACTAGACTATAAAAGCATTACTGCAGCCATCTCCAACATTCACTAGACGAGATGTTATGTCAAACTTAACTCGCTAAAGTTAACTACAGGTTAGTTAACATCTATTTGCTTACCCAACTTACATTTATTATACGTCCCGCATGGTTATCTACATTTATCTTCACATCATGAAAAATATGTCTGCAGAGTGATTCTTGGTTTGTAGTGCTTAGTGACATTGACTTGATTATTAACAGGTCATATTGAGTTGTAATGAAACAGATTATATTATAGCCAGTCATATTTTGTTGTAGTGTGTCCATTGTAAACATCAGGTGTTCTTAGAATGACACATTGTAGTTTTTCGGAACATGGTTGGTCACTTGTTACTGAATGCACTCTTCCTTCAAAGTTTTTCCTAGGATGCTAATATGATGAATAAAAAACTGAACCATTAATCTTAAGAAACATGATTCTCGCATCAGTTTTAAACTAATATAACTTTGAAACCTCAATGATATAGTAAATAAAAAATTAGTCATCTAAGAACCATGCTAAGGTTGTATGTTTTGAGAAACTCCCTATGTTGTATTTCATCCAAAAATGTTTGAAACTATTTCTTGTGTCGTCAAGCCGACTCTCGTATTGTTAAAAAACTTGGTGTTGTACTCGTAACAAAACCTTCTTAATCGTCTTGAACCGTCTGAAATACAAAAGTTTATTAATTAAAATTCTAAATTAAAGATCTTATACACTTTCTCAAGAAAAACCTAAAATCTCGAATCATGAAATTGAACAAACTTAAGCATAGCAAAACATCATAATTAAACTTATTGAATTTTAACGCTTCCAATAGTTCACTTGCAAACGTAAAATGAAATCTAAGTCTCCTCATATCCTCGAAATTAGTCTTCTCGTGATTTTATTTCGGGACGAAATTTCTTAAAGTAAGGGAGACTTTAACATCCGCCGAATTTGAAAATTATAAAACCAAACCCGAACTCACTTTGAACTTTCATACGATGAAAACTTTAATATATACTTTTTTATTATTTATTTTATTGAATCAAACGTGTTAAATATGCAATTTAAGCAATATTGAAATTTGTTTTATTAATTTTATTAATTAAACAAAAAATAATAATTTATTTATTTATAAATAAATCTTTTTCATAAAAGTATAAATCTTTATTTATCATTTTACAATAAATAACTAAATGGAAAAGACTTATTAAAACTTATAAAGTTATATAATGAATTTTAATAAACTTATAAAGTTTTATTAGTAATTATGAATTTTAATTATTGAAAATAAATAATGAAATTATAAAGTTACAAGTTTTATAAAAGTTATAAAGATTTTGTAAGAAAATAAGTTGATTAAATTAAAATTAAGGTTTTAATAAATTAAAAGTTTAAATGTAATTATTCTTTTATCTATTTATTTTATTTAATCTTATATTTATTTCAAAATCATAACCCCTTAAAAGACATATAACTCACCATTAACACCATTCATAACCTCCTCCTAACCTCAACTATAAAAGCAAGGCTTAGGCCTCACTTTTCATTTGTTCATTCTTTAAAAGTCTCTCACACAAACCTAAGGTAATCTTATATTACTTTTATATTATACATTTCTATATTGTTTCAATCATCCTAACATCTAATTGTTCTCATGATTTTATGTTCTTACTTTTATTCTTTCTTCTACTAAATTTCTTTTAATTTTAATCATTAACATTCACTAACCTTATAATAATCATTAACATTCCTAAATCAATCTAAAAATACAGTAACATAAACAAAGAATCCCATTTGCATATGGACGGCTATGCCGCCACATTCGGTTATTCTATAAGATTATTTTTGTAAATTATGGCTATGCCAAAGTCTTAGAATATTTTTATAACTCAAATTAAGACTAATATACCATATATTGACATAATAAATTGTTCTAACCCGTTTCATGCTTTAACGATTTTAAAAATGCACATAAGTGCTTTACTACAATTCTGGCAGAATATAATTTTACTTCAACCGCCCATAACTTGATCATAAAACTAAAATTGAGTAAACTCAAACTCCAATGTTAAGTTCATTGAATTACTTTTTCAACAACAGTTTATACGTATTCAAACTCAATCGCATGACTCAACAATAGCCTTCACAAGATAAGTGCGTATTTCAGCACCTTCTGTCTTGTGCTGCTTGTTTGACCTATTTACGGATCTTTTCATAAAAATGTTTCTGAATGAAAGTTGTCCTGGAGACTTTGAAATAGTCAAATGTAAATTTTTATAATTTTATGAAACCGTTTACTATTTTAAAGACCTGTTCAAAACATACGAAACATTCTGTCCAGAATCTAAAATTGGTACAATAATCGTTTATCAATCTACCTTTCGCTTATTGACATTCCTAAACGTCCTAACTTCTTGTAATGTATTCCAAACTCAAGTTATTGTTTTTTATCATTTAGAACATCACCTTTGACTCTTGACATCCAAGCTTTCTTATGTACTCTACAACTATCAAAAATACTTATGAGTTTTACATATGAGTTCTCCATGCTTCCTTTTTACTTTATTTCACACTTTTTGGGGTGAAACATGTTAACTTTATAAACTTACACTTGTAAACATTTTGATACTTGTAAATGCACATGCAATTCATCTTTACTTTTTGTCATGGTTATTGATATTATTGTGAGTGTTATACAAGATACATTATATGTTGACAATTATTAACTATTGCTAGCCTGGCGACATCATAGATCTATGGGTCTGACAAGACTACTTGGTTAATCTAAGTACACTTAGCTAATCGTATAATCTTGTAAATGTGTAATCTTGTAAACTGTCAAGGTTTGATTGTAGCTATATGTATTCTATAAACTTGCATACTTCATAACCATTGACATTAATTGCTACTTGTAAATCTTTATATATGTGTATATATGTGTGTTTTTAACCCATGGAAACTCACCAACTTTCAAAGTTGACCATTTATTTTCAACATGTTTTAGGTTTGATACTTGAGGACCTCTTCGTGCTCATATAGGACTTGGACTTAGTTTAATTGAAAATATTATATTGTTGTTTATACCTTGTTTGTAATGTAATGATTTAATTGTCTTGTATTTATCAGTAAAATGATATTTAATATTATTTCAACTTATTAGTTCCATGTGCTATGAACAATCGTTTCACATTCGTCTGCCTCGATGATTCCGCGTCGGTTCCAGTTAAGCGTGCTTAGGTGGGAGCAATCCAGGGATGGGTGACCTCCCTGAGAACTTTTCACCCAGGCAACCAAAAGTAAATTCGTGAGCTTCTCGTGGGCAAAGCGGACAATATTGTTGGTGTGAGGGGTCGGGTGTTACACAATGGTATCAGAGCCACTCCTATGTCGTTCGGGGTGTGGGACATACCTCATCAAGGATGGTGACTTCTCGGGCTCATCGAGGATGATGAGTCCAAACAAGGGGTGCTTGTGACACCCTACACATATCCCATATCGGTCGTGGATAGGAGAGATTTCTGGTTCATAAGGAATGTCTGGCCTCTAACATCAATAACTGGCTGTGGATGAGAGGAGAACTCCACAGTTAAGCGTGTTCAAATGGGAGCAATCCAGGGATGGGTGACCTCCCTGGGAAGTTTTCACCCGGAAAACCAAAAGCAAATTCGTGAGCTCCTCGTGGGCAAATAGAACAATATTGTTAGTGTGAAGGGTCGGGTGTTACACATACCCATTTAAAGCTAAGATAAACATGTTTTTTAAAGATGAAATTGTAATTGACTGAGAGTTTTGTATGTGAAAAACAATTATATAGTAAAATATGATGAGAAAGTTATTGTATATGGAAAACAATTATATACTAAACTACGATGAGAAAGTTATGGATGGTATTTATAATGTATATTATAGATTACTTTAAATTCAATCACACAATCTGCTGTATTAGTGAAGAAAGAGTTTAACTATATCATTGGAATGCCAACCTGTTGGGACCAGTGGCGGAGTTTGAATTATTTTGTAAAGGGGTGGGGACGAAATTAATTTTTTAAGGGGGACGAACTCGATATTTATATAAAAAATTACACTACCCGGTCAAAAGTTTACACTATCGGGCTAAAACTTAACGCTACGAAGGCCCGTTGGCCCCTATGAAGCTCTGCCACTGGTTGGGACAAATTAAATTAATAGCACTTTAATCAAAAGAATTATTAATATTGTTGTTGATAACGCTAATTAAAATACAAGATAATAATTTACGTTATTAATCATGTATTGTAAAAATTTAGTGATTTAAGGAAACAAAATAATTACTTAGTGAATGTAATTGTAATTTTTTGCTTATGCTAATTTAATTAATATTTTATTTATGAAATTCTAAAAATTTAATTAATATATATTTATTTTCACCAACCATGTAGTACACGAGTACTAATTTAGTTTTCAATTATAGAATCTTACAAATCAGCTTTTTAATTTGATGAGTTATACTATTAGATTCATTCTCTTATGCTCTATAATTAGAGAGCAACATAATTATGTTTTTAAATAGCAGACGTGGGTGCAACTAAAAAAACCATATGTTACGCATATGAATAGATGCACGAAGGTATAGTCATTTGTAAATAAAAATAAAAATAATTAGAAAAAGTAAAGTATAATCTCATAGGATCGCATAATCTCCAAGAGTCCAAGTGAGGTAGTCACAACGCTCGTGAGTGAGTAGAGCATCTTATTAAATGACCATTCAAATTATTATTTTTATCGTATTTGATACCATTTTTGATTTTCTTATCCTATTTCTATCTCATCTAGAAGCACGACATCAATGGAGTGTCAGGTTTCTTTTCTTTTCTTTTTTTTTTTTTCGAGTTATTAAAATTTAATAATCTTAAACTTTTTAATGGAATATTTACATACACTTTAAATTTTAAGTTTATTTTCCTTCAATAATTTTTTACTAATTAAGTGTTAACATTGTTAGTTTTTTTATAACGTGTATTACTTATATGACCAAAACATTAAGCCGAAAGTTGAAATCAACAATCAAGTCCGTCAATGTGAAACTTTTGCACCCTGAAACACGTAAATCTCCACATTTTGATTGGAACCACTTTACTCTTTGGAGGTATGTTTCAAGTGACGGATGGAGGTTAGACACCAAAAATAAACCTGATGGAGGCTGAGCGATTGCGGAGTTAGAAAATGTTTCAAAGTTGGCTTCATTTAATAAAAAAACAAACATGTGTTAACTTTTAGTTAGTAAGGGATCGTTAGTGTTTGTAAACATCTAATAAGTTGGGATTAATTTCAAGCAATAAATAAAGATTGAAATTATTAAAATTTAATAACCTTTTTTTCTTAAACAAACAGAGATTAAAAAAAAAGATGGGTTAGAAAAACTTATTGAATCTCAACAAAAGAACATAATCTACATGTACAATAGTCGACCCACACAAATTTTAATAATGCTTTTCTATTTTAACTCCAAAGATATGAAAATTAAGTAAACTACAAAGCTTACCCGCACGTTGCAACGGGGCCCTTCTACGTGAATATTTACAATTAATTCGTGTTTCATATGTTAAAATGTTACAAAGCTAAAAACAAAAGTGAAGTTACCATCCTAAAATCCAAAATGAGGATAAAAGTTAACATCCTAAAGGTACAATCCCTTTAATTTGACCATCTAAACATATTCTAGATTTTAAATAAAAGATATCTCATTTCATTCCATGTCATTTGATTTTCTCATTTGGATGTACTCCAACATTTGTAGGGTGGGAAGATCAGTCAACTTAAAGCCAATCACCATCAAGACCAAAAACTTCATCATTTTTTTCCTCAAATCCCCTCTAGGCCTACCTTATGTAAAAATACATTGCAACACTGTAAAATGTTATTATTAAATTTACCATTTAGTCTCATTAGAGTTCTAATTTCTCATCAATAGGTCGATGCAAGACATAGTCACATGATGATAACATGATATATTGCATTCCAAGAGCAAATCTAAACAACTATCTCAAGTTTATGTATCATCAAACAATGATAAAAATCATGTGATAAAAAAAGAGTTGAACATATCACATACCTGCGTAAAGATCCAAGTGACCTTTAATAAAAAGTTCGCCATTCTTTTTTTTCTGACAATATAACCACAACTTTGAATATCCCTGCATATAGTATTCCACATTCAATGGTTGTACGTTTGACAATCCCATATCGTAATCTTAAGTGGTAACATTTCTTTGTTGAACACAATTGTTCGTATCCCTTTTGACATCCATTTATGTAGTAATAACATGACCAATAACATGCTCAAAAACATATAAATTAACAACACACTATGTGCGGTTCTCATGAGTGACACGCTATGAGAGATCAAAGATATCTAAGTAGCAAAGCATAATTAAAACCCAAAAACTTAAATGATCTAATTAAAATAAATTTGCTTGATTTAAATAAGAAATAAACAAAAGTAGAAAATCAAAGATTTACTATAGTTGTTATAAATAGTTGAATCATGCTACACTACAAGCACTAACCTAAATATACCTTTAGTTCACCATGAGGAAGCAAATTGTCTTCACTTTCAATAAGTTTCCAACATTTACATTCGTCAAACACAGGGTTCTTTTTAACTTTACACAACCTGAAATGAGTTATGATCATCATTCAGGATATGTTTCATCTCTACTTACATAAGAATGTAGTATGTTAAGATTAAAAATACGACGTTTTGAGTTATTTTATTGTTAATAAAATTAAGCAACAACAACTCTTTAAATTAAAACATTAAGCTTGTTTTCATTGTTTTCGTCATCATCATCTTCTTCATCATCTAGCATTACATTTGAAAACTAAGCCATAATAAATACAAGAAATCATTCAAATCAGGTTAGTAAAAAAACATATAAAATTAAAATCTAAGGAATTTTATTTTAAGAGAACGAAATCAAGTAATCAGCAATCATGCACGCATCCATCAGTTAAGATATTTGTAGATTCCCCTTGATTTGTTGAGACCCAGATCTATAACTTACATACAAAACACTTAAATATCAAATTTGGCTATTTGTTGAGAGCATGGAAAAATGAAATAAATATAAGTAATTACGAAACCCGGCTAGGATATATGTCCAACAAAATCGAACATGTTTATGAAGCAAATCGAACCTCAAGTAGCGATTACGGTTTCTGATTTCAAATGCTGAAGAAGATGATTGCAATATCATTTTCACTCTTGATCTTTGTAAGCACCCATCTTTAACCTCATCGACGAAAAAAAAGAAACGAATAGAAGTGGAAGAAAAATGTAGTTGATTAAAGAAGGCATCATCTGTGAAAGATGTGTGTGGTTGTGGGAGAAGCCGACACGTACCTCCTAAACTAGTTAGTTAGTGATCGATGCCAGCATAACATGACATCAGCAAGTTTACTGCAGCTACCGACCAAACTTATTAATATAGATTATAATGAATAAAAAAATGAGGTCCTCTTTCAGATCATTGGTTTTAAAGATCACCTCATTGTAGTGTATGAAAAAAACACAAAGACATCACAATCGTCTTAACTATATGAAATGCGATGGGGTTATCGATAGAAGATCTGAACCCGTTGTCTTCTAAGTCGGCTGAGCAACATAGCATTCCCGAAAACATGATGGGCCAATGTTGTTGTTAAAGAACAAAAAGGGCATGAGTCCACACCTTTATTACACAAGTTTACCCTCATTGGAAGAAGATCTAACAGAAGTCGTCACATCGTGATGTTAACTTTTTTCAATTGCCATTTATCCCATCTAATCAAACAAGTTGCGATATATGATGTTTATCTCATCTAATCATTTAATGTTTTAATCCGTGTAATACATGTTTTTAACATGGTATAATAATAAAGTAAACATCAATATATAACGTACGTTTCGAATAATCTCTTAAATTGTCACCGATGGTTCAATTCTACCCAATGTGGATAGAGAGGGACGCGTATAAGATTAGTGGGGGTATCTTAAATTACGTTATGCGTTCTAAATTCCCCCTATGTCATTTTCAGTATTTGTTTATTTTATTTGAAAGTCAATTAAGTTGTCACTAATTGGATAAATCACATGTAATAGGATAAATTACGTTATGATTTAATGTGATTTAATTTAAAATTAAACCAGCAAGTTTCCACAACCAGAAAGAAATTGTATATTTTAGGATAATAAATAAAAAAAAGTATTCACAATATTAGATTTAACGAAAAGATAAAATTGTGTCCTATTCATAATATTTTTTATTTTTATAATAGTATTGAGTTAATTAAAAGAAAAATAATAATCTATCCAATAATACGTTGAAACTTTTTAATGTAAAATATTATTAAAACATAAAACGTTGCATTTCGAATTTTATTTTTTGGTAAAAGTAATAAAAAAGTTGATATGCGTAGAATTTATACATAGAGAATAATAATAATAATAATAAATAATAAAGCAAAAGTTTAAAAATTAATGCATGATAATAATAATAACCGTAATAACAACTAAACAATAATAATATAATAATTTAAGAGCAGTTATTAAGAAAGTTTCAAACTAACATAATTTCATTTGTGCTTCGTCACGGATTGATTCTTAAAAAGTATTCGTAGAAACATAATAAAGTACAAGCACATAGTCGGGGTAATATTAAGATTATAAAAAAGCTTAAGATAAAAAAGGAAACAATAAAACTAATAGAAAAACAAATAAGAGGTTGTAAAAAGTTCACAAATTATACATTTCTTCCCTTTTTCCAATTTGAATCATACTTAACTACCATTCAATCATATCACTAAAAACTTCTTATTTTCAACCATTAAATTGATTTGATCAATGACATGTGTTAGTTATAGCTTTAACTAATTATGTGTCTTTTGTTTAATATATTATGATTTGTGTAATATATAAAGGAGTCGGGTTTCAAGCAAAATGTAGATGAGTTTGCTAAGTAGCTTTAAATGCATAGTTATAACGCATTAGAGACATAATTGTTATCACACGATTCTTTTATGCTTCAAACCTAGGCAACGTCGACTAGTGTGGTTAATGGGATAGATGTCAGACACACCATTTTGTTGTATAAGTCACGTGTTTTTTTATGAATAGAACGTCATCCATTTTTTTATAAGTAAATAACAAAAGCAATGTTATCTCAAGTTGAAAAGGTTATAATTTTTTTATTCTATATAATATTATCATATAATTAAAGAAAACTGGTATAAAAATTATTTGAGTTTAAGTTTTAAAGATTTTAAATTCATAAAGTCAATATTTCATCTTCACCACTCTAAATTTTATCGTGTAATTTTTTTCTAATACTAATTACTAAATAACTACATCTTGATCTTAATCATTGAACAAATGTAACAAATAGGTTAGTATTATTTTTAAATGTTCTTCGGTAAGAAGTTAATAACACAAATAATCATGGTCGTTAGGTTTCATTTATCACACCTTAATCAAACCGTTTTGCTTAAGGTAACATAGATGATCCCTAAAATGATGATAATTCTTTAGAAGTGGTAAAAATATCGTTTTGGAAAAATTAAAATTTTCAACATACATTTTTAGGAAAAGGAGAAAGTCAATCCATCACCCACCCAACCAACAAGGCGCATTTACATATTATCCCTTCTTAAACTTTTAATTTACATATTTACCCAAGTTAAAAAAATTAATTACATATTTTTCTTTGTAAAACATATATTACATATATCCATTTTATTTTAATTGTTATTGAGTGGTTATTATATTCATAATTTTACTAAGTTATTTTTATACATTTCTCTTCTTAAAAACATCAAACACATATTTCCTCAAATTTTAGTATTGTATATGAATAAAAACTATATAATTATAACTCTAAATACAAAAGTTTATTTCCAAACAATAATCACTGTAATCTAATTTATATCTCCAAATATAAAACATAATTGCCCGAGGTTCAAACAATTATAATAATAAAACATTAATGCATAAAAATCTCTTAGTAAAAACAATATAAAATAGTCACTTGATAGGTTAATTTTAATAAAATAGATAATTATGTAATATATGTCTATTAGACTGTTCTTAACACTACAGTCTATCCTTCCCACAAACAGTCCTAATCAGCATGTCGCATCAAATTTCCACTCACTTTTACTCATTCTTCCCACAAATATTTTTACCCCCAACATTATCGTTCTCACAATGCTTTTATTTTTCCACCTCGTATTTTATTTATTAATTTACTTTAAATAAAGATATTTAAGTTATTGTAAATATATTTAATTAAAATAAACAACGACGTAAAACAATAAAATAAAAATGACGATACAAAATTAATAGATAGAAATAATAATAAAACTATTCTCTAATCCCCCTATTCACCCAGAGATGTTCTATTAGATCGTTCCGCAATGCATGGTGTGCGTCCTGTTTACGTAAACTTGTAATTCTCTGTAGGTGTGTTTGAAATGATGGTGATGCCCCGTTATTGTAACTTTCTGGATCTGCTTCTCGCTCTTCACGCAACCAATTAGTTATGGAACCTTTTTCATCTTTTACAATCATATTATGTAATATAATACATGCATGCATTATATCACCTAATACCGGTCAGTTTGAGGATCTTGCTGGGGATCGTATCATTGTACAGCTAGCTTGAAGAACACCGAAGGCTCTTTCTACATTCTTTCTTGAAAACTCTTGACGCCTTTTGTACCATTTCATTTTCAGATTATTTTCCGGTGGATATGTAAAACTCTTTACAAGTGTTGCCCATTCTGGATAAATACCATCTACAAGATAATACCTTGTGGTGTAGTTATGCCCATTCACTGGAAAATTACATTGTTGTGCATCCCCCTCTAAGATTTGATTAAAAACTAGGGATTGATTAAGCACACTGATTTCATTGTTTGATACAGCTACTCCAAAGAATGAATGCCAAATCCAAAGGTCATGTGATGCAACCGCTTCTAGCATAATAGTGGGATGCCCATGATCACCACGAGTATATTGACATTTTCATGCAGTTAGACAGTTTCTCCAACTCCAGTGCATACAATCAATTCTTCCAAGCATTACAGGAAACTCATGATGGGCTTTATGTTCAGCTACTAACCGGTCAACGTCATATTAGGTTGGTCTTCTTAAATACACAGATGAATAAATTTCCATGATAGACTTGCAAAACTTTTGTAGACACTCCATAGCAGAACTTTTACCCATGCGTAAGTATTCATCACATTGGTCAGTTGTGCCATAAGCCAATTGATGAATGACACTTGTGCATTTTTGTCTTGGTGACAGACCGTTTCTACGTACAGCATCATATCTTTATGTAAAATTTTCGGTGTTCTGATTTACCTGGTTCAGATAAATCTGTGACGATGTGATTAAAAAGACCAATGCGCATCCTGAATCGCCGTCTGAAAAAACTCCCATCGTACACCGGCTCCGGAGCAAAGTAATCATTCCACAATCGTGCGTCTCCATCCTTACGAACTCTATCTATCTCTTTGCGCTTCTTACGTTGTCGGGAAGAAATCCCATTTTTCTTGATCAAGCTCAAACAATCTATTAGCAAGCTCTTCGATATCATTTGAAATAAGATTTTGAAATTCATGTATGAGCATTTGAAGAATATTCATGGGTATTCTATCATCATCGGTACTCATTTTTAGAATTTTGGATTCAAAGTATCTGTGTGAAAAATGAGTGAAGTGTTGTAGTGATTGTGTTGTACATTGTGGTATTTATACATAAAAGAAAAAACTAGTCGTTGAAAAAAAGACAAAAAAACTAGCCGTTAGAAAAAAATCATTAATTGACTAGAATTACATTAAAATAGAGAATTAAACTAATACAACATTAAACTAAAATCATAACATAAACTGAAACAACAAATTAAACTAAAATTGTTACTTGCGACAAGGCATTCCATATTTCTCTCTTATCTCGTTACACAATTCTTCATGTTCGGCACGCTGGAATAGATCCATATGACTTGTGTCGACGAAAAGGATCTTCATGTCTTCCAACTCATAATTTATCAATTTTTTTATCAAAATGTTGGATAGCTTTCTTCTTTCCATTTGTCGTCTTGGCCAAGTCTTCAACGAGACTTAGTCTCTTTGCTTCATAAGCAAGTGAAGAAGAAGAAGTCATGTATTTACCCTTTACTTTGGCCAACTTCTTTGCCTTGTCTCTCCCCATTGAACGTGTTGGAGGTTCCTCTCGAGGTTTTTCTTCTAGTCGTTCTTCCTTTTGGTCTTCTTGTTGCATTTCAAGAACATCATCATCATTATTATCATCATCAAGTGATAACCCCACTATTGAGTTGATTCGGGAGTATTGCCAAAGTTGGCATCTAAAGTAGAAGAGGCATAACCCCCTGTGATGTTTGTCTGTGTTCTTTTGGAAGTTTGATGACCATACACTTTTGTAGGCCCAGAGTACTTTGGAATGTCTTTAACTATCCTCCACACATGTTCATATGTGAAGGCAACATTATTAGTGTTCGTGTAATCATATTTTGCTTGAGTTATATAATGGTATTCTGACCAACTACTTTTGTATTGTGATTTGATACGAACGTAAGATGCATTAAAGTGAGCAACATTTCCTTTGATCATATGCCAATGACTTCTAAGGTTGTGAGCATTTCTTGGAATTTAAGGGTTCCTAGCATTGTAATGTTGTTCTATCCTCCCTCAATGTGCTTGTTGGTTTTGACTGTTGGTAATTATTGGGTCTTCAGAAATGGCTACAAAAGCCTTAGCCAGCAAGACTTCATCATCAGCTGCCTACTTGATACGAACAGACTTCTCAGCTTTTTCTTTTCCTTTTCCTTTCCCTTTCTTCTTTGCTGGTGTGTTTTTGGGTGACGAAGATGCATCATCAATTAGTTGTTCATTTTGTGATAGTGATTGTGTTTGTTGTACTTTTTGAAACTCTTTATGTTTAAGCCATGCTTGATATTGTTGATGGTCTTCCAACGAAGACTGAGATTGTTGAAGATATGGGAATCCCTCGACTTGTGGAAATTATGAGAAGGCAAGCTGTTAAACATATGGAAATGCCCCAGGTTGTTGAACATGTGAGAATCCCCCAGATTTTTGAATATATGGGAATCCCCTGGGTTGTGGGAGTTGGAAGAACTCACGGTGTTGATATTGGGAGAACCCGGGTTGCTGATGTTGGTATTCTTCATTGATTTCATCATTTAACATTTGTGTGAAAGAGAATGAAGCTCTTGGATCCATTGAGAATTAAATTTTGAATTGTGTTTAGAAAAGAATTATAATGTTTGAAAGAGGTTGAAGTGTGATTTGAGAAAAACTCTCGACTGAATAAAACATATTTATAATAGGTAAACTAGCCAATATGAATAAAGCAAAAAACTAGCCGTTATGAATAAAACAAAAAGACTAACCGTTATAAAAAACAAACCGTTATGAATAAAACAAAAAAAAAATAGTCGTTATGAAAAAAACAAAAAAGATAGCCGTTATGAAAAACAAAAAAAAATAGTCGTTATGAATGTAAAAAAATTAAAATATTTTAATACTATAAATGTAAAAAAAATTTATAATATTATACTTAAATTATTATTTAATTAACTCATTTTAAATTATTATTCAATTAACTCTAACTAATTACTTTAATACTAAAAATGTAAAAAAATTTAAATATTTGTATTTAATTAACTCATTTTAATTGTAATTTTATATTTTTTATTTTTATTTTAATTAAAAGATTTTAAAATATTTTAATTAAAGACATTTTAATTTAAAGTCATTTAAAATTATTATTTTTGGTGGTGGGGCCCACCAACCCTTTCTTTTCACCGCCCTTCCGGCGGGCGCCGTCCACATCGACCACGGGCGGCCCACGGACTTGCGATGAGGAAAGTCTTAAGAAAAGAAAATATGTAATTAGTTTTATGCCTTGGGGAAATATGTAGGTATTAGGAAGAAAAAATATATAAAAATTCTAAACAACAATCCATCTTCATCTTATTTCTTGAGCAATCCTACCACCCATTCTAAAACCACTATCAGCAATCACAAGTACTCCTTCCCCTTTATAGACTATTCTCCCCACCCCAAATCACCTTCCAATGTTTACAGAACCGGATCGAACGTCGAACCAAACGCCTTATTGGTTTGGTGGTCAGACCGGTTGGATTGGATTTAACTATATTTATATATGTAATTAAATATAAGTAATTTATATATGCTTTATATATGTATTTTATAGTTGCATATAAAATTTAACTATATTTTTATATCCAACGTACTAATTTATGGTTTAACATCCGTTTTTACCCATTAAAATAAAAAAAAAAAACTAGTCCGGTTTTCCGGTCCGACCAGCGGTTCAAGACAAACCGACCGGTTCGACCACTAAAAAACAATCCGTATCAGACCGGACCAGCCACCGAACCGATCCCCGGTCGGACCGGCCGGTCCGATCCTGTCTCCAAAAACACTGCCTTCTTCAATTCCACCCCAACCCTTCCTGTCATGTTTATTTTTCGTTAAAAATGTGAGTTATACATGAAAGCTTGATAATTGAGTTTTAAAGTCGTAAATCATCAACCTTATCTATTTGTTTCCCCTTTGGACATCGTCGTCTAATCAAGACTTAAAACTTAAAACTTTTCCTCAACGCAAAATATTTAACATCATAACAATCACTATACCAGGAACTGTAAAATATACCACAACATGGGCCATCTCCATTCTATTTAGGTGAGATGACTACTTTGTGATTCGCCAAAACAACAAATATCACCAATAATAGAGGTGACACATTAACGAAGACAAACAGGGTGGGAAAGGGGGCTAGTTTAGTATTTTTTATTTTTTCATTTTATTTAAAAATAGTGAGCTCACAAAAATTTAGATTTCACTATTTTCAACGTCAGATGTTTTTATCAATTCACAAGTTAACACTTTAACGAGTTGTACATGCTATTGGTTTCTTTCTTCTTCTTTTTTATGTTTTTTACTTTTAAACACAATACTTTCATATCTTTCATAATTTAATCTAAATACTTTTTTCGTTTAACTGCCTAGACTTAAAGCATGAGTCATAAATCAACTTAGTTATTACTTCGATTATGGTTTCATGTTGGTTTTGATTGTGTTTTCGGTGACACAATGGTTAACTCTTTGGGGTTTTTTTTATCTTAGGTTGTTTTTTGTATTGTCTCCGTTTGAATTTTCGTTGAGCCTTTCCAATGTTGATGGTGGCCGATAATGATATGATATTTGTGCTACTTAACACGATTTACATTCACGCCGCAACTAAAAGCCATACTAAATACATAACTAATAAAACATAAAAATTATAACCATAAATATAATTACATCGTGATATCCATTAGTGTACTCTTTTCAAGAAAACTTGATTTATATTAATTCGTATTCTTATTGTCATTACGATAATAATATCACTATTACTATTAAATAAAAGAATATGACATTATCTATCAATAATAATAAAATAAGGTTTTTGTCGTCACTTATTACAATTTTAGGGCTATTAAGTTTTATTTTTTTCTTTTCTCTCTTTTAATAAATTTCACATCAACTATATGATATTATTTAATTTTTTTCATTTACAAATAAAAATATAATTTTTTAAAGATCTTTTTAAAAATCCAATTCATACAGAAATGATATTTTTATAAAATAAGAAATGTTTTTAAAAAAATATCAAACTTTTAAAAAACACAATATATTTTAAGACCTGTGGTTTTTAAAATAAAATTCTTATGAAACAAAAGTAATTAAATATCAAAGTTATAATAAATAATAATAATAAATGCCAATTTTTAAAAATGATTTTTTAAACAATTTGTTTAAAAACCAACTTTTAAAAAAAAGTTTAAAAAATGATATTCTTCTTTTATCACTCGTACGTAATATCACTCATATTTTATATTAACATATCGTTTTATAATTTATTAATTTTTATTAATAGTTATTTAATATTTATTTCTACAACTCGTATAATACACGATGTACTAAACTAATGCATATATATACACACACAGACAGGAGTAAAATGTCATTTTCATCTCTGACGTTTTGTTAAATTTGTCATTTCAGTTCAAAAACTTTTTTTGTTATTTCAGTCACTATAGTTTACCAAATGTTGTCATTTCCATCAACTCCACTAACTCCGTTAAGTTCTTCGTTAAATATGAGTGTATTTTAGTCTTTTGAACACCCTAACTGTCCAATTAAAACAAAGTTAATCAATAAAATATTCAGTTAAAATTAAAAAAAATATAATCAACTAGTGAGACTGGACACTTCAGTTTAAAAGTTTTGATTAACGTTAACTAGTTTATAAACCCGCCTAGGCGACTACTACACGTGTTGTATGAAAAATTAAATAATAATTATTTAATTCTATTAAAAATTAAAAACTATTTTTTAAGATAAAATCTGCTTAAAATTACATATAATTAACAATTAAGTAATTAAAAAATAACAATAATTTTTCAAACTTTCTGTCACACCCCAACCTTGACGGCGGAAACGTCGAGTAGTGAGAGTTAAGATCGTTCACAGTCACATAACGCTATTAATAACCCAAATATATTAAACATAAGTTCCAATTGTACTATTACAATCATAAGTCTCAAAAAAATTAAAATAAACATAACAAGTCATTTTATTTCACTTATTTATCTAGGTCCATCCCTAGATGTGTAAGCTTCAAAGAGTAGAAATCAAGCTTGAGTATTTCCTTAAACATGTTAAAAATAAAAGGTCAACAATAATGTTGGTGAGATTTCCATAGTTTGTAATACATAAGTATATAAAAGATGGCAATTCATGTTGTAAATTAGAGAACAAAGTAAACTAGGGATGTAAGACAGAATGCACAATCAAACCTCGACAAAGTTTTACAAGTCTCAAACGTTTAAAAGTATATACGATTAGCTAAGTATACTTGGATCAACCAAGCAGGCTTGTCTGGCCCATAGATCTATGACTTCGCTAGGCTAGCAATAGTTAATGATTGTACATATATTCGACATTACATGGTAGCTACCAAGTTCAACTAACTACAACATATACGTGAAAAGCCATAAGTTTACAAGAATCAAACGTGTTTACAAGTGCAAAGTTATAAACTAACATGTTTCACTCCAAAGTGTAAAAGTATAAAAAGGGGTATAGAAATACTCACTTGATCAAATAATATATATTGATGAATAATATGAATAATAATAAACAACGTTTTAACGTAGTCTTTCACAATGCACCTAAAACAAATATATATTTACAAGGTTAAAATTTAATAATATAATTAATGGTTAAACGAGACTAGGGTTTCAATTTGGTATTTGGGGGTTTTAATATTTAGATAACGTTGGTTAGTGAAATCATATATATTTTTAGTCTAAGAAAAAATATCATATATGAAACTTTAAAGGAATTAAATCCTTTATAGAAATTTTGTGAAGTTGGATTATAAAATGTATAAGTTCTATAACAACCATGATTAATTCATAATTATAAAATCTTTAGTGTCCAAATAATAATTAGATGATTTAAAATGTTATATAAAGTCTATTTTTATAAGAATAAACTAAGTATAATATTTTTAATATTATTTTATAAGAAAATTGTTAAGGTAGTTATTGAAATAAATTTATAGAAAATAATAGGATAGCTTTAAAAATAACCAAAGTTTACAAAACATTTTTTTTATAATTTTTAGAAAATTTTATATACCTTTTTAAAGGCTGAAAAACCCCAAAAAGAAAATGTGAGGTTGCCCGGGTTCGAACCCGGGACCTCAAGGTTGGAATATGGGTGGGTGACCGGTGAACCAAGGCCCTAGACCGCGGTTTATCTTGGTTTTAAAATTCATATAAACACAAACCAATGGATTTCCCCCATTCCTTAGAACCCTAAATCGATTGAACCACAAATTAAATGCCAAATCGATTATGTTAATGGAAACAAATATGAGGCTTTGATTCCCCTTGTAAATTCGAACAAAATGGTGTATCTAATTACCCGTTTTGTGAATGAATCGATGAAGAACAGGTTCAAGAACAGTGCGCGACTATGTTGCAATTCGTTCAAGTTACAATCGATGATGAAACTCGAATTCGCTTTACAGAAAGTTTCGAATAACCCAACTGAAGAAAAGCCCTTTGCCGGTTTTGATTTAAGTCGTACGAGAGGTGGGTTTTGAGTAGGTTGCAGAACTTCAATGAAGAGAGAATCGATTTCGGTGATATTGTGTTTGTCAGGTGAATTTGATTGTTGTGAACGCTTAGGATAGGTTAGATGATTATTGAGTTTGATTAATTAGATTATAATTGCGATTAAATGGTAGAACGGTTATGGTGTTCAATGTCGACGGTTATATGATAGTTTGAGGTTCGTAACCGGCTTATAAACGAAATTAAATGGTATGTTTAAGTTCGAAACTGGTTCCCGAGAGCAATTGGAACGATTTGGGGTTGATATTGAAGAGTTTTGGTGAGTTTTGGTGGGTTTTGGGGCTCGTCGGAGCTCGCCGGAGACTCCGTCGGAGTTTCGCCGATTTTGCGGGGAGAGAGAAAGAAGTTATTTTGGATTTTTACATAAATGGTCCCTGTAGTTTTCAACCTTTATTATTTTATGCTTAAACTTTATTTTCAAAGTTTCTAAATTGACAATAGGGTCCCCTTAACTTCTTAAATCCAAATTATAACCATCTTTTAACTTTAATAACTTTTACAGATTATTATTATTATTGTTATTATTATTATTATTATTATTATTATTATACAATTTAATAATTTAATTGCTAACTTGCATAAATTAAATGATAATCAAGAAATAAACATGGATAACCATAAGTTCCATAAATGTACACAAAGATCCTTACAAGAATTTAACGATGCAAGCTTTTATTAAACAAAAAATACAAGATGTTACAGTCTCCCCTACTTAAAAGAATTTCGTTCCGAAATTAAGAATGAACTAGGCGAAACAAATGCGGTATCTCTCCTTCATATGATCCTCACGTTCCCAAGTGAACTCAGCTCCACACTTGTTCTCCCAACGAACCTTGACAATTGGAGTAGTTGTGGTTCTCGTCTTCTTCATAATACGATCCATAATTTCAACAGGTTTCTCAATAAAGTGCAATGACTCGTCGATCTGGATGTCTTCCAGTGGAACGTGTAGACTCTCGCGGCCAAACACTTTCTCAAATTTGAGACATGGAATACAGGATGAACTCCACTAAGGTCGGAAGGTAGTTCCAGTTTATAAGCCACTTTCCCAATCCTTTTCAAGATTTTAAAAGGTCCTACAAATCTTGGAGCTAATTTACCCTTCTTTCCAAAGCGAACAACACCTTTCCATGGTGAAACTTTAAGAAGAACCATGTCACCAACCTGGAACTCCAATGGCTTACGACGCTTATCGGCGTAACTCTTTTGTCGACTTCTTGCCACTTCAAGGTTCTTGCGGATTGTGGAGACTTTATCGGTCGTTTCTTGTATAAGTTCAGGACCAGTGATGAAATTTTCACCGATGTCGGTCCAGCAGATTGGTGATCGACATTTACGACCATACAAAGCCTCGAATGGTGCCATCTTAATACTTGAGTGATAACTATTGTTATACGAAAATTCCGCGAGCGGTAAATGCGTATCCCAATCACCACCAAAGTCAAGGACACAAAGACGCAGCAGATCCTCGAGAGTTTGGATTGTTCGTTCGGTTTGACCATCGGTTTGAGGATGGTAAGCCGTACTTAAATCCAATTAAGTACCCAAGAGTTCTTGCATCGAAGACCAAAAGTGTGAAGTGAAACGAGCATCACGATCGGAAATAATGTGTAAAGGCACGCCATGACGGCTCACAATTTCGTCAATGTAGATTCGAGCAAGCCTTGAAACCTTGTATGTATCTCGTATGGGTATGAAATGTGTTGTCTTGGTCAAACGGTCAACAATGACCCATATACTATCATGACCACAAGGTGTACGAGGTAACTTGGTTATGAAATCCATGGCTATATGTTCCCATTTTCACATAGGGATTTCAGGTTGCTCAAGTAAATCACTTGGTCGTTGATGCTCGGCTTTGACCCTTGCACACGTGAGACACTTGGAAACATAAAACGTGATATCCTTCTTCATTCCAGGCCACCAATATTGACCACGCAGGTCCATGTACATCTTATCGGAGCCAGGGTGAATGGAATATCGATTTTGATGAGCTTCGTTCATAATGAAATGTCGAAGGTTACCACGTTTCGGGATCCAAAGTCGATTCAAAAAGTACCACATACCATTCAGTTTTGTCTCCAGTTGTGACCGAACGTTAGGCATCAAATCTTCATCTTTCCCTTCGTCGGTTAGTGCCGCTTATTGAGCCTCGCGAATGCATAACTCAAGGTCTATCGATCCTTATGTTTTAAAGCATGATAGTAGCCTCGTTGACATCCACATGAATCTCGGTATCAAATTCTCCTAGCGTATCAAACCATTGCCTTCGATCTCGAATTTCTTGGAGCGAGACAGTCTTGTTGTGGACCTTGCGACTTAGCGCGTCGGCTACAACATTCGCCTTTCCAGGATGGTAGCGAATGTCGCAGTCGTAGTCGCTAATCAACTCAATCCAACGTCTTTGTCTCATATTGAGATCCTTTTGGTTGAACACATGTTGGAGACTCTTATGATCAGTGTAGACTATGCATTGCGTCCCATATAGATAATGTCGCCAAATCTTTAATGCAAAAACCACAACACCAAGTTCAAGATCGTGAGTCGTGTAGTTCACTTCATGAACCTTCAATTGCCTCGACGCGTATGCTATAACTTTGCCTCGTTGCATGAGAACACAACCAAGACCTTGATTAGAAGCATCGCAATACACGGTAAAGTCATCGTTTTCATCGGGAAGTGTGAGAATAGGAGCGTTACACAACTTGCGTTTTAATGTCTCGAAAGCCTCTTCTTCCTCGGGTCCCCGTTCAAAGAGTCGATTCTTTTAGGTTAGCGCCATTAGTGGTTTAGCAATCTTTGAGAAATTCGCTATGAACCTACGGTAATATCCCGCTAAGCCCAGAAAAGAACGAACCTCGGTGGGGTTGTGGGAACACACCAATTTTTCACGGCTTCAATTTTAGCAGGATCAACGTGAATTCCTTGGCTATTCACCACATGCCCTAAGAATTAAACCTCCTCCAACCAAAATTTACACTTGGAAAACTTGGCGTATAATTGCTCCTTCTTCAAAAGTCCAAGAACTTGTCGCAAGTGCGCCTCGTGATCGATTTTCGTCTTGGAATAAATAAGAATGTGATCAATGAACACGATCACGAACTTATCCAAATACGGTTTACATACTCGATTCATGAGATCCATGAACACGGCAGGTGCATTGGTCAAACCAACAGGCATGACCATGAACTCATAGTGTCCATATCGAGTACGAAAAGCGGTTTTTGGAATGTCATCATCATGAACACGTAGTTGATGATACCCAGAACGTAGATCGATCTTTGAGAATTGAGTTGCTCCTTGGAGTTGATCGAAGAGATCATCGATTCGAGGAAGAGGGTATCGGTTTTTGATAGTAAGCTTGTTGAGTTCTCGGTAATCGATGCACATACAGAACGAACCATCCTTCTTCTTCACAAACAGTACAGGTGCACCCCACGGTGATGAACTAGGGCGAATAAAACCCTTATCGGTCAACTCTTGCAATTGACTAGCTAGTTCTTGCATTTCAGACGGTGCAAGATGATAAGGTGATTTAGCCACAGGGTTCGCACCAGGGATCAAGTCAATCTTGAACTCAACCTCTCGCACTGGAGGTAACCCTTTAAGATCCTTGGGAAAAACCTCGGGAAAGTCCCGCATAACCGGAATGTCTTTCAACTCCTTGGCTTTCGTATTAACTACATATGCCATGAAAGCCATGTAGTTTTTACTTAAGCATTTGCCTTGATGCAAGACATGAGTTTGAGTCTTTGGGATGATTTCTCCCCAAAGACCTTCAAAGTATCACCAGTCGGTAAAGGAATTCGGATACACTTCTCGAAACATAGAATTTCTGCACGATGCTTGGCTAACCAATCCATGCCAATGATAACGTCAAAGCTTCCCAAATGCATAGGAATAAGGTCGACGAAAAACTTGTGTACGTTAAGGCTTAAGGTGCAATCGCGTATTACAACATCAACGACAATAGATTTTCCATCGGCGACTTCGACCGTGAAAGATCTTTCCAGGTTAACACGCGGTTTAGAGAGTATAGGCTTGAATTCCAGGGACACGAAACTCCTATCGGCACCCGAATCAAACAATACGGAAGGATAATGACTATTTACAAGACACATACCATTCACCACGTCGTTGTTGGCTTAAGATTGGTTGGCATTGATGTTGAAAGCCCTTCTACGAGCCGGTGGCATAGTTCCCGCATTGCGAGGACATTGTGGACGAATATGACCAGGCTCGCCACAGTTATAGCAGGTTCGGTTGGTAAGCATGGCAGTGTTGTTTGGCGCACGAAGACAAGTAGTTACCAAGTGTCCATACTTGCCACACAATGAGCAGACTCGGCATGGAATGTTGCTTGAATGATGGTACTTGCACGTGTTACACATAGGATGTGGACCAGCATAGGCTTTAGCCATGGGAGCTTGATTCGCAACCACCATTTGTTTTTTAGGGGCATTTGGGGCGGTCACAGCATAGTTGTGTGTCGGGGTGAACTTATGCTTTTTGTTTTGAGAAGATGACTCGGCCCTTACCTCGTTTGTTTCCTCAGGTGTCACCTTTGTAGCAGACTTGGAACCCTTTGCCGACATAGTGCCAGCTCTTATATGATTCTCGGTGAGCTGTGCAGTGATAGTAATCACTTCCTCCAAAGTTGTGGGCCTACTACCCACCACAGCATCTTGAATTTGAGGTGGCAGCCCCTTGATAAATTTCTCGATGTTACGGGGCACGGTGTCCACCATGTGTGGTAGAAGCATACTCAACTCATGATGCCGGGTGGAATAAGCCAAGTGATTCCCACCATCTTGTTTGAGGTTCCAGAACTCCTCCTCCAGCTTTTGCAATTCGCTCCTCGGGCAGAACTTTTGGATCATGATATCCTTAAACTCTTCCCAGGGCAACACCATTGCAACCTCAGTTCCACGGTTTCTCTTTTCACTATTCCACTAAGTTAGTGCTCGTTGTTGAAGAACACTTGTGGCATAGCGAACCTTGAACTCGGCGGGGCACTCGCTAATAATGAATGTGTTCTCCATACTTTCAAACCACTCGAGAAGTCCAGTGGCTCCTTCTTTTCCACTAAAGCTAGTGGGTTTGCACGAGTTGAAGTGTTTGAAAGTGCAAGTATGATTGTTCCCGTTTTGGTTGTTGCTATTCTCTCCATGACCATTTCTATTGTTGCTGGAGTTGGTCATTAAAGTGCTATTGAGTTCAGCAACCATGGTCGGGATGACAGCAGCCATTTGTCGGGCGATCATGGCGGCTAGCTTACCATCGGAACTTCCACGCTTTCCATGATGACGAGACATGCTGGAATATGCAAAATGAGTTAGACACGAGAAATAGAAAAACCAGTATTATAATTCAACAAGAATACGGCAAGAGTTGTAAGGCACTTGGGATGGTTCCATTTGGTACGCATTACCATTTGGAAACGTTGACACGTCAAGGTAAGTTGACCCATTCGCCTTAGAAGTTTGTGCGTGTTGACCATAGTTTATCACTCGTCCCAGAAATCCCCAAGTATAAGCATAAGTTCCCACGTGTTGACGAGAATAAGATTAAGAGATTTCATGTTCGGGGAGAGTCAAAGAGTCAAAGCTATGTTTAGGGAGAAAAGTAACAATGTTTAGGCAATCCTATGCTAAGGCATCAAATTGCACATAAAAGGGCATAGCATTATGTAGCATGCAAACTATATAATTTACAAGATAGAATTATAATTCTATAAGGTTCATGCATACTATATTCTAGGTCACCATTTCTAATAACCTAGATCCCTATAGTTATGGGCTCTGATACCAATCTGTCACACCCCAACTTTGACGGCGGAAACATAGAGGAGTGAGAGTTAAGATCGTTTATAGCCATATAAAGCTATTAATAACCCAAATATATATTAAACATAAGTTCCAATTGTACTATTACAATCATAAGTCTCAAAAAAATTAAAATAAACATAACAAGTCATTTTATTTCACTTATTTATCTAGGTCCATCCCTAGATGTGTAAGCTTCAAAGAGTAGAAATCAAGCTTGAGTATTTCCTGAAACATGTTAAAAATAAAAGGTCAACAATAATGTTGGTGAGATTTCCATAGTTTGTAATACATAAGTATATAAAAGATGGCAATTCATGTTGTAAATTAGAGAACAAAGTAAACTAGGGATGTAAGACAAAATGCACAATCAAACCTCGACAAAGTTTTACAAGTCTCAAATGTTTAAAAGTATATACGATTAGCTAAGTATACTTGGATCAACCAAGCAGGCTTGTCTGGCCCATAGATCTATCACTTCGCTAGGCTAGTAATAGTTAATGATTGTACATATATTCGACATTACAAGGTAGCTACCAAGTTCAACTAACTACAACATATACGTGAAAAGCCATAAGTTTACAAGAATCAAACGTGTTTACAAGTGCAAAGTTTATAAACTAACATGTTTCACTCCAAAGTGTAAAAGTATAAAAAGGGGTATAGAAATACTCACTTGATCAAATAATATATAATTGATGAATAATATGAATAATAATAAACAACGTTTTAACGTAGTCTTTCACAATGCACCTAAAACAAATATATATTTACAAGGTTAAAATTTAATAATATAATTAATGGTTAAACGAGACTAGGGTTTCAATTTGGTATTTGGGGGGTTTTAATATTTAGATAACGTTGGTTAGTGAAATCATATATATTTTTTAGTCTAAGAAAAAATATCATATATGAAACTTTAAAGGAATTAAATCCTTTATAGAAATTTTGTGAAGTTGGATTATAAAATGTATAAGTTCTATAACAACCATGATTAATTCATAATTATAAAATCTTTAGTGTCCAAATAATAATTAGATGATTTAAAATGTTATATAAAGTCTATTTTTATAAGAATAAACTAAGCATAATATTTGTTAATATTATTTTATAAGAAAATTGTTAAGGTAATTATGGAAATAAATTTATAGAAAATAACAGGATAGCTTTAAAAATAACCAAAGTTTACAAAACATTTTTTTTATAATTTTCAGAAAATTTTATATACCTTTTTAAAGGCTGAAAAACCCCAAAAAGAAAATGTGAGGTTGCCCGGGTTTGAACCCGGGACCTCAAGGTTGGAATATGGGTGGGTGACCGGTGAACCAAGGCCCTAGGCCGCGGTTTATCTTGGTTTTAAAATTCATATAAACACAAACCAATGGATTTCCCCCATTCCTTAGAACCCTAAATCGATTGAACCACAAATTAAATGCCAAATCGATTATGTTAATGGAAACAAATATGGCGCTTTGATTCCCCTTGTAAATTCAAACAAAATGTTGTATCTAATTACCCGTTTTGTGAATGAATCGATGAAGAACAGGTTCAAGAACAGTGCGCGACTATGTTGCAGTTCGTTCAAGTTACAATCGATGATGAAACTCGAATTCGCTTTACAGAAAGTTTCGAATAACCCAACTGAAGAAAAGCCCTTTGCCGGTTTTGATTTAAGTCGTACGAGAGGTGGGTTTTGAGTAGGTTGCAGAACTTCGATGAAGAGAGAATCGATTTTGGTGAAATTGTGTTTGTCAGGTGAATTTGATTGTTGTGAACGCTTAGGATAGGTTAGATGATTATTGAGTTTGATTAATTAGATTATAATTGCGATTAAATGGTAGAACGGTTATGGTGTTCAATGTCGACGGTCATATGATAGTTTGAGGTTCGTAACCGGCTTATAAACGAAATTAAATGGTATGTTTATGTTCGAAACTGGTTCCCGAGAGCAATTGGAACGATTTGGGGTTGATATTGAAGAGTTTTGGTGGGTTTTGGGGCTCGCCGGAGCTCGCCGGAGACTCCGTCGGAGTTTCGCCGATTTTGCGGGGAGAGAGAAAGAAGTTATTTTGGATTTTTACATAAATGGTCCCTGTAGTTTTCAACCTTTATTATTTTATGCTTAAACTTTATTTTCAAAGTTTCTAAATTGACAATAGAGCCCCCTTAACTTCTTAAATCCAAATTATAACCATCTTTTAACTTTAATAACTTTTACAGATTATTATTATTATTATTATTATTATTATTATTATATATTATTATTATTATTATTATATTATTATTATTATATATTATTATTATTATTATTATTATTATTATTATTATTATTATTATTTATATATTATTATTATTATACAATTTAATAATTTAATTGCTAACTTGCATAAATTAAATGATAATCAAGAAATAAACATGGATAACCATAAGTTCCATAAATGTACACAAAGATCCTTACAAAAATTTAACGATGCAAGCTTTTTATTAAACCAAAAATACAAGATATTACACTTTCGTCTTTAAAATGTTTGCTTTTAAAAAATATTTATTTTTTAACTCTCCAAAAAAATTATTAAAATGTTTGTATTAAAAAACTTAATTTAGTTTTTTATGATACGATACAAACCTAATAAAAAATTATTAACAAAACATTTTAAAAACCAAATTATATGAAATATAAAGTTTTTTAATACAAACATTTTAATAATTTTTTGAAGATTTAAAAAAATCAACATTTTTTGAAAGCAAAACTTCGTTAAAGACGAAATTTTAAAAAAGAAGTGTTATTCTTAATTACTTAATGGTTAATTATATGTAACTTTAAGCATATTTTATCTTAAAAATTATTTTTTTAGTTTTTAATATTGCTAAATAATTATTATTTAATTCTTTTATATAACATGTGTAGTCAACGGATTTCTAAACTAGCTAGCGTTATCAAAACTTTTTAATTGAAGCACTTGGTTTCACTAGTTTATTGATATTTTTCTTTTTAGTTTTAATTGAATATTTTATTAATTAACTTTGTTTTAATTGGACAATTAGGGTGTTAAAAACACTAAAATACACTCATATTTAACGGAGTTAGTGTAGTGGATGAAAATGATGTTAGGATATGGTATTTGAATGAAATACCTAGTGATTAGCATGTAAACCAGATCAAATAGTGCGGAATCCTATTTGATTGGCGATCCAATCAGTGAGAACACACGAAGAATCAATAAAGAATTGAAAGTAACGTTAGAAATCGATTGGGAATCGATCTAATGTGTTCTATGAACTTGGAGAACGAATTGGGAGGCTTTTGGACGGCTAGGTACGTCTGGAGTCGTAATAGAATGAATTCGCTCGTTTTTTCACGAATTAGACACAAATGAAGCCCACTTTTCCGGCAATCCGTCTGCAAAGTTAGTAATTTTCTCTTCCATGGTAGTAGCCACCCCATGTGTATGCAGTTCACTCATCAGATGATAGAATCTATCTATAACATCGTCCAAACTCTCGTTTCCCATCGATGAGAAGTTATCGAATTCCTTCTTAACTCCTTAGCCTTGATTGCCTTCAACGAAGCATTCCCGTCGTACCTCTTTTCCAGCTCATCCCATAGTTTCTTGGACTGCTTATTCTCTGAGTACTGGTGGAAAATATCTTTAGGGATAGACTGTGTAATCAATGCATAAACCCTCTTCTCTGCATTATATTTAACTTTCTACGCGTCTGTCATCCCTCCTAAGGTTAGCTTTACTCCATCGACTCCCACCGACGTACTATACCCAATCTCGATAGCTTCCCACAGATTCGGATCCACTCCATTGAGATAGATCTCAAAATGTTGTTTCCAGTGGGGAAACTCATCTAAAGTTAAGAGCTTTGGTGTTTTATTATGATTACCCACCTCACTCTCAAGTAACAGCAGGTTCTGGATCCTAGAGTCCTTCCCAGCAGTAAATGCTGACATTTGATCTTCCATAACGAATAACTTTAAGTCTACTAAAACAAACTGTCAACTGGTGTGACTGAAGGATGCGATTGGGCTATCCGTGCGAATGAACTATGCGAATGGTTCAATCGTGCGGCTGAACTAAGCGATTGGTTCAGTCGTACGAATGAAGCTGATGCATATGAACACTGCGAACGAATGGTTCAATCATACGAATGGAAATGCGACTAGGTCCAATCGTGCGTCTGAGCAATGCGAATGAGGTCCAGTCGTGCGAATGGCTCACTCGTGCGACTGAAGCTGTTGTTTTGCGAAAATTTCTAGGTTAAACGTGTTTTAGCCGTAAAAATTCGAAATTTCGCAAGGTCTAATCGCCTAAGTCCGTAGAAACCAAACTTTGATGAGCAGGGAACGTCCAAGATCACTTTTGACACAAAAGATTGCGTTTTTAGTGCAAAAACACAAACTTTTTATCAATCTTGATTGAATCACACGTAATCAAGAGCCAATGCTCTGATACCAATGTTAGGATCTGGTATTTGAACGAAATACCTAGTGATTAGCGTGTAAACCAGATCAAATAGTGCGGAATCCTATTTGATTGGCGATCCAATCAGTGAGAACACACGAAGAATCAATAAAGAATTGAAAGTAACGTTAGAAATCGATTGGGAATCGATCTAATGTGTTCTATGAACTTGGAGAACGAATTGGAGGCTTCTGGACGGCTAAGGTACGTCTGGAGTCGTAATAGAATGAATTCGCTCGTTTTTTCACGAATTAGGTGGTATTTATAGGTTAGTATTGTTCATTCGTGCGACTGAACCATTAGTATGATTCAGTCGTGCGATTGAACCATACGGTTGATCCATCCGCACGACTGAGTGTTCAGTCGTGCGACTGAGCCAATCTTATGTGTCAATCATACGACTGATCCAGTCTCCTGGTTCAGTCGTGTGACTGAGTCAATCATATGAAGTTATTCATGCGTGTGATCCATTCATATGGGTCATTTGCATGAGAACTTCATTATGTTAAGTTTGAATGTATTAATTAATAAACATTATGTGTAACCATTCAAACAATCACTATCCTAATTAACCAATTCAATATCGACTCATTAATGAAATATTAGACATTACAAATCACAAACAATCAATATCATTTCATTAATCATATCAAATTACATCCAAATCAGATAAACAAGATCTATTACATTTCATATCATGATCTAGGGACATACATGTATCAACAAACTCCCCCTTGGACCTAGATCTCTCTAATGTCTTGTTTTCTGCATCACCTCCTCATATTTCTTGTACTTGTCCTCTTTTGTGACTCCCGCATGAATCTCAAACGCGAAGCAGAGTCTTATGACATTTTGGAACTGGAGGGCTTGTACAATATATTGCGTATCATAGAACAATGGCCACTTGTATAGCGTGTAGACATCATTTGCTGACAATTGGTAAGCCACATTGGGTCGAATACCTGATCGTATCCATTCGGCCCTCTTTGTTTAGGACTATGACCGCTTCAGCTGTTCTCCAATCGTAGTACCACCACTTAAAGTGTGGAGTGAAGTCCTGTGGCATTTCCCTGAGTGGGATTCTTGACAATGTGCGCGGAGGACTCCACTTCAACACTATCTTCAGCTTTCCAGTAATGGCATCAACCTCAGACCTTCTGATATACCTTGTAGGCTGTTGGGGTCTGAAGTTAACCCACCTGGTGTGGTACTCCTTCTTTAGGGCAGCCTCGAACCAGCTTGACATCTTCCTCGGGTCAGCATACAAAAGCTTTAGTTTGGCCAGCTGGTTGAGCTCAAAACCTGGTAGAGTCTTCAGATCATGTGGGAATCTGAAGTACTCTATGCCCTTTTCCCTATTAACTGCATATACGTTAAGATCCTCAAAATACGCCCACGCTATGATCCTGCCAGTCACCTTATGATGTTTCTTGACTCTGTAGAGTTTGGTGTAGGCATCCTATTTCGATGCAGCGCGTTGAGCTCTAACTTCTTCAAAACACGCAGCCCACTCAGCCTTTCGGATATCGACATCATCATTTGAGGCTTGGGCCGTTTCCTCTACTTTCTCCGACTCTTGCTCCATTTTGTCTAACACCTCAAAAATATCGCTGACGAGGGATTCACCCAGATTGGGGACCACATTTCCCTCATTGTCAGCGTACTGAGGGTAGTGCTCGGCAATGACATCTTCAATCTTGATTTCATCAACATCGTTGAGCTCTTCGTCACTAGTCGAGTCGCATGTCGGAGCATACTTCACTATCTCATCTGGATTGAGCTTGAAGATCTCTGCGAGTTGCTCATTTGATAGGTCGTGAATTATCTCCCCTTCTTCAGGGGTATAACTCATCGATCTCCTTACAATCCCTTGCAGATCAAGAATCATTGTTAGCTGAGTCTTGACCTGCTGAAGGGGAGCAACATCAAACTCATCCCTTTGGTAATTTGGATTTTTGTCCTGTATCATCGTCTCGTCACTTGGTGGAGCAGAGGAAGAAGCTGGTTGGTCTTGATTCTTCTTAGACCTCTTTTCTTGACCTGAAGCAGAGGCCGATGCAGCTGCATCTCCTCCTGCTGTATCATCATCATCATCCTTCTCCTCTGTCCTTTCTTCTTCTGTCCCCTCATCATCCTCTGTCTCATCCTCATCATCATCATCATCATCTTCATCATCTCCATCTCCCTCTTTGATCTTCAAGGGCTCCTCCTTAGATCCCTTTAGCTTTAACATGATCGTCTTCTTCGCCTCCTCCAACTCCTCTATCTTCTTGTTTGATGTGACACTATGTGCTTGGAGTTGGGCTATTTCATGGCTCTGAGCAGCCATCTGTTGGGCCTGCTCCTCTATCACTCGAGCCTGCTCTTCTATCTGGTGAGACTGAGCAGCAGTAAGATCAGCAAGCTGGCGGATCTGAGCCGCCTTCTCCTCATCTGCAGCTAATAGGCGCATCACCATCCTGTTGAGCGCAGACAGCTGCTCCTCTACCCCGATTGGAGGTAGAGGTGATCCATAAGTATGAGATGGATGGGCTGAGGATCCAGCTTGATGGGTAGTGGTGGTGGTGGTGGCTGTAGTGAAGATGGGTCTGTGAAATAGTGGAGGTGATGTGGGAGTGAAAGATATCGTGGTAGATGGAATATGTACAGTAGTGGGAGGTGTGGTGGTGGTAGTAGTAGCTGTGGTGGCTGTGGTGGTGGATGGTGTGGCTGTGGAAGTGGTAGTGGTGGTGGCAGATGTGGTGGCTGTGGTGGTAACGAAGGTGAGTCGTCTTTTCTTCTTCTTCTGACCATGGGGCTGAGCCATCCTTTTCCTCCTCGTTCACGTTGAGGTGGATGCTCCCCCTACAACCCTGCTAGCTGACTCCGGTGCATAACTCGGATCAGTGGCTGTCTCTCCTGAGTCTCTTGGGCGTTCACCAACCGCCCTTAGCCCATGTTCTGTGGGAACAACTTTGCTTCCCACAGTACGTGTCAAGGGCTCCTCTTCCGACTCCTCTTCCTCCTCACCAGGAACAAAATCCTGATGGAAACCAGCAGACTCGGCTATGTCTCCAGCTGGGGCGGACACTGGAGGTATAACAACATAAACTGAGCCTCTCGGTGGAGCAGGCATATCATCCCCAGCGTCCCCACTGTCGTCATCATCAAAGTCATGCTCTGGGAGCAGTAGCCTCTCGTCATCAGAATCACTGTCATCATAACGCCATTTGCGTCTCCCTGGCGCCACATATCTCTCGTTGGCCAAATGGCCAATCAACCTCTTCACCTGGGGCTTCACTTGCTTGCCCCTATACACCCTCATCTGACCCAAGATCATGTCATCCATAATCTCCAAAGCAACTGCATCATGACTCTCCTTGGGAAGAAGTGGCAGCTTCTCGTTGAAGATCAGCTATAGAAACCCGGGGTACATACAAAATCCTTCCTTCCCCTTTGCCTCCAGGTTCTCCACCAAATAAGAGAAGATCATACTCGAAAAACTGAAAGGGTGGTTCAGCACCAGTGCCACGTAGGCATTCTGAATCTGGTTTGATAGATCATCGAACCCACCCCTCCTCGAAGCAATGCACTTTAGGATCACATGCGCCAAGTACTTGTACTGGGGGCACAGGTTGCTCTTGTTGAGCACACCCGAGTTTATGTCCCCAGCGTACTTGATCCTGAGGAAGCAGCCTCTCACAGTCAGTGGATGTAATCTGGTGGGGTGATTCGTATCGTCCCCAAACTCTAGAACTCTCTGGATATCAGCAGCAGTAACCTCGATATCATTACCTAGAATGGAGCTCCGTATACTGTATGGCTCACGAGAGCGATCAACTGAGGCATTCTCCCAGAATGCCTGGTGTAATGACCTGTAGGGCGTGCAAGGTGTAGATATAGCCTTATGTATCCGGGCTCATTCGCATGGTTCACGAGAGCGATCAACTGAGGCATTCTCGGCCGACTGAGCTCATTCGCATGGTTCATTCGGCCGATTGATCCAATCGCAAGTTTCAATCGTGCGATTAGAGTTCATCCGGACGACCAGTCGCCTGTCCCACTGTTCAGTCGCCTGCTGTTCGAATCTTGACCAAAACAAGTGATTTAACATGGGTTACCGGTTCAATAGACTCGCCATTTAGACACTAATAACCTACTAACTTAATTTTAACATTTTGCATAGTTTAGGTTGGTTATTAGGGCATTTTTCAGTCCAGTTCTTGTTTCACTCGAATATCACAAATTTGGGTTCCATTCCTTCTGTTTCCGGTGCGATATCAATGCCATCTACCTGTATATAAGTCAACGAACGTCAGAAGATCAACAGCAATGTGAAAACAATGTCTAGAGAAATTTTGGCAGAGTAACGGTACTTGGTGCGATTTAGGAGCGATTGAAGGTGATGAGTGGAATGCGATCGACTATGGCCCTTTAAATACTGAAGCTAAGTTCAATCGGCCGATTGGCCTCATTCGCTCAGTTCATTCGGGCGACTGAGGCTCAGTCGTGCGATTGGCCCAATCAGTCGCATTCAGTTGGCCGACCGAGTCTCAGTCGGTCGACTGACTCATTCGTGCCCTTTCATTCGCACCCTCAGTTAACCAACTGAGTCTCAATCGTTCGACTGACTCATTCGCACCCTTTCATTCGGTCGAATAAATCATTCTGATAAGCCATTCGGGTGAATGTCTCAATCTCATGTCCAGTCGTGCGAATGGGATCCATTCGCATGGTTGGTCCATACTATGATCCAGTCGTGCGAATGGGTTACACTTATGAACATTTAGCACTTAAACCCTTTTTACCTGTTGAAATTAACATTATGAGCATTTGATCATCTCAGACATGATCATTTTAACTTGAAAAACTTTTGATCACCTCAGACGTGATCCTTTTACACAATTTAGTCACCCCAGACGTGACCCTTTTAAACTTTGAAAACACATGTGGTCATCTCAGACATGACCCTGTTAGTGAGTTGATCCCTTACTGATTTTCATGATATAGTCCGACGAACAAACAAACTAAAATGGCTAACTAACTAGAAATTTAACCTAAATACAAAAATAAAACTTGTTTTTGACTTTTTGTGAGAGATAAATCCTAAGATAGACTTCTACTGGATTGGTTCCAGACTAGGTAGCTTCAATTTAGTTTGACCACACCTGGACCAATTCAAATTTGAAATCATACAGGCAAGTCAAATCATTTGGGACTTGCTATCAAAACCTTTTGATGCTCAATTCTTGG
This sequence comes from Flaveria trinervia, assembly GCA_025506515.1. Lineage (NCBI taxonomy): Eukaryota > Viridiplantae > Streptophyta > Magnoliopsida > Asterales > Asteraceae > Flaveria > Flaveria trinervia. The sequence continues at coordinate 5,365,256 of CM046443.1, forward strand.
TTTTCATCCAGAGTCGTTAGCAACTTTTAGGAAATCATACTGGAACTATTAGATTGCCACATTGATTTGAACTTTCAAGAATTGCAGCCACAATGATTGTCAATAAGTTGTCCTTTTAATCCATACACAGACTTCTGACACAGACTGGTGATAGATTTAGGTTTAATTATTTCAACTAACATTTGTGGATCCACACTTATATGGTAATCAACATTCCTCAGGAGCTTTTGAGCGGTCTACGGGTATTTTTACAAGAAGAGACTATTCTTAGAGCTTTCAAAGAGAAGCCAATCCTCAGATCAGTGCCATCGCAAAGTAGAGAGGCGGCAAACAACAATGAATTCTAGAATATTTAGGTTATGCTTATCCTCAGGTCAGTGCCATCGCACAGCAGAGAGGCACACAACCTATCTCCTTGTTAGAGCAACTTAATTTTATTTTGCACAAAATGCACCAACAACATAAGTCGTTAGCTTGATAGCATTTTTCTTTCATTTTTTTCGTGCTTTGCTCTATTTATGGTCATCCGCACACATTTGTGGCGTTTACATGCTCATTACCCCTTATTTGAATTTTGTTGATTCTGTTAACCAGTGATAAAATGGAAGCCCACAATCAGTTGAACAACTTAGTTTGATCTTGAGATCACCAGTCAGGTCTAATCATCTATTGTGTTGAATCTACCGATATATCAATTGTGGTCTAGCAACCTCTAGGTCTACTCTCGTTGTGTTACCTTGGGAGTTACCAGTTTTTCTATCATCTTCCCTTTTATATTGCTTAGACTACACAGATTTATACTTTGAATTTTTGCATCTTTTCTAAATTAAATTTTTTTAAAGTCCCTCTTGATTTGTTCCTGTGTACTATCATATTCCAAAGGGTTTGAATCGGTATCACGGATACGATCTACCTTATATCAGCTTTCCACTCCTTCCTTCTCCCTCGTTTTTTTTAAGTGTTGCTTGCTGACTTATTCTCTCCCTAAAATACTAAAATCAAAACTGGTTTAATTATTTTAGGATTTTAATAAACAGCAAAATAACATGAGTTTAATTTAAACAGACTAAAATAAACAAATAAAATAAAATAAAATAATTAACTAAACTACATCAGACTACACATGATCATATCATCAGGAATAACATCACTTTCTTTTTAACGTCGTTGACCTCTAGCAAATATTGAAAACGTGGTTTATCAAAGGCTTTAGCATAGAGGTCAGCGTGTTGAAAATCAGTATTAATTTTTACCACATCTATTAAGTTTTTTTTCAAAACAGTCTCTTATGAAATGGTATTTAATACCGATGTGTTTTGTCTTTGGATGTTGTACCGGATTTTTAGTTACTGCAATTGCAGCAAAGTTATCAACCAAAATAGGAGTAGAAGAAAACTTTAAACCGTAATCCCGCATTTGCTGTTGAATCCAGATGATTTGTGAACAGCAACTTGCAAAAGCAACGTATTCGGCTTCACAGGTTGACAATGCAACCGATGTCTGCTTCTTACACTGCCAGGTAACTAATCTTCTCCCAAAGAATTAACACCCTGCTGATGTAGACTTGTAATTCATCTTGCAGCCCCCGTAATCCGAGTCATTATACGCTGTGAGTTCAAAGTCATCATCATGAGGATACCACAACCCAAGTGTGGGTGTACCCTTCAATAACGAAATATCCTTTTGACCCCGATCAGATGGTTGACCTTAGGCTTAGCCTGATATCTAGAACATAAACATGTAGCATACATGATATAAGGTCTTGAGGCAGTGAGATACATGAGGGATCCAATCATTCCTCGGTACATTGTGGCATCTACAAGATCTCCATTGTCATCAGGTGCTATATCGTGATTCGTAGCAAGTGGAGTCCCAGCAGCAGAAGCATTCTCCATGTCAAAACGACTGAGAATGTCTCCTACATACTTGGTCTGATGTAGAAATATCCCATTTGGAGTCTGATCCACCTGTAACCCGAGAAAGAACTTCATCTCCCCCATAGCACTCATCTTAAATTCTTTCTTCATAACTGCTTCAAACTCTTTGCATAATTCTTCGTTCTTTGAACCGAAGATTATGTCATCGACATAGATTGTACTAGCAGTAGGTCTCCATCTTTTTCTTTGATGAACAGTGTGCAGTCAATACTCCCCTGCGAAAGCCTGTTTCACAAGATGAGTTGAGAGTTTCTCATACCAGGCCCTAGGAGCTTGATGAAGCCCGTATAAGGCCTTGTCAAGTTTGTAAACTCTGTCCCGATGATAAGGATCTTCAAATCCCTCAGGTTGACTAACATACACTGTCTCTCGAATTTCCCCATGAAGGAATGCACTCTTCACATCTAATTGATAGACTTTGATCTTCATGTACGATGCATAGGCAAGGAGATGCGAATGGCTTCCATCCTTGCCACAGGTACAAACACTTCATTGTAGTCAATTCCCTCGACTTGGCGAAATCCTTGAACCACCAATCGAGCCTTGTTCCTGATAATGACCCTTTGGTCATCCTTCTTGCATTTCAAGACCCATTTGGTGCCAATGACCTTAGCACCTTTAGGTCTATCAACCAGAGTCCATACTCCTAACTTCTTGAATTGAAGAAGTTCTTCTTGCATGGCACTCACCCATGCCTCATCGTATAATGCATCACTTACATATTTTGGCTCAAACTGCGAGACAAAACACCGATAAGCACCATCATGAATGTAACCCTTTTCCATAACAGAGGCATAATCAACTGAGTACAGCTGATTTCGGGTTTGTACTCCTGATCTGACATCCCCAATGACATTGTCCAAGGGATGATAGACGTTTAGACGTGATCCTGGAGTAGTAGGAACAGGTACCTCAGAGCCAAGATTATGAACATTTGGTTCTGCATCTGAGGTAGTTGGAGTTTGAGGCTCCGAAGTCGAAGGTGCATCACTGGTAGATGCTTGTGGACTTTCAGGAACTGGAACCTGTTCCTCCTGATTGTTCTGGTCATCTTCTTCAGCTTCATCTTCAGAGGAGGAGTCACTGTCGTCGACTACTCCCCCTGACTGAGTAGATGATTCTCCCTGTGAGCTAGATGTTGGTGTATTCAAGATATCATCCATCATCCTGTAGCTAACTCGTCATTCGAGGGAGAGAGAGGGATATTGAAGGACTTGAAGAATCCATCATAGTCGAAAAAGTAGACGGGTCCTTTGCCAGTAGGTGGTGTGGTATATCTCTGAACGTCAACATTACCACCACTTCTACTAGACCGTTGAGTTGTTGTAAACCCTTGTTCGGTATGTTGTATCCTAGAAAGATTCCTTCATCCGCCTTCTCGCTGAATTTACCTTCTAGTGTTTTCTTCAGGAGTGTACACGGCGCGCAAATGGTTCGAGATACTCTAGATTCGGTTTACGTCGTTGTAGTATCTCGTAACATGTCTTTCCATGGCGCTTGACTATCAGAACTCGATTCAGTGTATAACACGCATTAGCCACTGCCTCATTCCAGAATTGGATAGGCAGTTTTGAGTCTGCCAACATTGTCCGTGCTGTTTCTATCAAGCTTCTGTTCTTTCTCTCAGCAACACCATTCATCTGAGGCGTGTATGCAGAAGTGAATTGATGCACAATTCCCTTTTCCTTGCAGTAATCCACCATCCACTGATTCTTGAATTCAGTTCCGTGTCTGAGCGAACTGTCTCACCTTTAGCTTGTAGAGAGATTCCAGTGTGGTCACTAACTCCTTGAATGACTCAAATGTTTCTGATTTGGACTTTAGAAACATTACCCAAGAGAATCTTGAGTAGTCATCAGTAACCACAAAACAGTACAAGTCGCTGCAATGCTCTTTGTACTGACTGGGCCAAACAGATCCATGTGAAGAAGGTCAAGAGTTCTATTGGATGAACTTTCTTTACCTTATGAGACTTCTTCGTCTGTTTGCCTTTCTTGCAAGCTACGCAAAAATCAGGAAGTTGGAAATTCTTGACGTTAACTCCTCTCACAAGATCCTTCTGGATCAAGTGATTCATCTTCCGTTGATTGATGTGACCCATTCTCCTATGCCAGGAGATGGAGTCCTTCTCAGTGGCTTTTGATAGAAAGCACTGAACTTCATGATCCGTGTAGAGAAGTTGAGAGATCCAAAACATAAAGGTCTTTATATCTTGAAGCTGTCATCAGCACTTGGTCCTCCGAATCACGTAATCTTTCTTTAGGACGTAACACTTCTTGTTGTCGAATATGACTCTAAACCCTTTATCACAGATTTGGAAACAGAAAGTAAGTTGTTTTGAAGTTGTTGGACGTAGTTCACCCTATCAAACTTAACTTTCTGATTTCCAACTTCTCCCTGAGCTGTGATAGCCTCCCTTGTTTCCCGCAAATGAAACATGCCCTCCTTTTATTTGCCTTACGTTTGATAAAAGAGCCCCGTTTCCTGTCATGTGCCTGGATGCTCCGTTGTCTACAATCCACGTGTTGGTTTCAGCACTGTAGTGAACACCCTGCACATTCCAAGTAAAACTGTTAGTTTAGGTTAGGAACCCAAGCCTTTACTGGCTTGGGTTTCCCAGAGGTATCACACATCATGAATTCCACCCATTGACCCTTAGAGAGTGAGGGTAGCTCAGGTTCCTTCTTGTCATCATTACCCGACACAGAGGATGACTTTTCTTTCCATAATCCAGATTTGTGCAATGCCTGTTTGTGATAAACATTCGACTGGCTAACGGGTTGAACTTTATGTTCACTAGTTCTTCTAGGTGGAGTTAAATAACTCCTCATAGAAGACCTAGGTTTGGAATCCTGAAGTTCAATCTTCTTCCTAGGTGTCTAATAATAAGGACAATAGGAAGCAATGTGTCCACATTCTCCACAGTTGTAGCACGACCTGCTATCAACTTTATGATTAAACTTTCTTTGTGGAGACGTGTGTGACACTCTAGTAACATCACTCACTTTAGGTTTTGACTCTGGTTCTTTTGATGTTTTCTCTTGTTTAACATAGTTAACTGTTTTAACATGTTTAACATCTTTTTCCTTTTGGTTAACTGGTTTTTGACTTAAAACATGTGAAAGATTAACATTAGAAGTCTTTTTAGGTTCAGATTTGACTTTGTTTGACCCGAACTTTATATTAACCTTTTCAAATTCTTTTTCCAGATTAACACAAGGCATTTATCTTTGCCTTTGAAGTGGCCTCCTTTTGTTGTTTCCATATTCAATAGATGAACATGAGGAATCTGGATCACTAACAAGAGGAGTAGACACCACATGATCCTTGATGGGGTTATTATTTACTGGTCTACTCTTAGTGTTCATCAAGGTCTCAGGTGGTGGTGGAACCACTTTGTAACCCAAACCCTCCCCGTTGTTTATTTCTCTCACTAAGTGTTGGACTATGTGTGATGAACTTGTCCAACTGTGCAGTTTCTATTTTAATGAGTTTACTTCTACTTCTAGAACTGCCTTTTGCTTCTTAGTGTCTTCTAGGGAGTTTAGATAGTACCTAATGTCATTAGCTTGGTTAAATGCAACTACTTCGGTTTCCCTAAGCTGTTTAGTCAAAAGGTCTATCTTTTCTTTGTAACTATGCTCATTTTGTTTTAATACTCTATTAGCCTCAGTGCACAGTTGCAAATCTTTTACTAAGTTATCATTATGATCTAATAACCTAGCAAATTTCGCATCTATGCTATTTCTAAACGTATTACAATTAGAACAAGCATGATTATCAAACATTTGGTCAGTGGTACTTACCTGAGTTGGTTCAGAAGAGTTAGCCATCAACGCAGCATCAGATGTCTCTGGTTCTGGTGATTCTGTCTTTTCTGTCTTTGCTGTGGTAGTCTCCTCTTTAGGCTTGTAGCTGACCTCAGTTGCAGTTGTCTCTTCAATATTTGACATCGCTATCTCAACTGCTAGATCTCCTTCACTCGCGGAATCATCGTCAATGTCTTCTACACTTGCAATGTTTGATTCCCCTGGAGAGACAAAACTAAAGCTCCAGTCCTATCCTTCATCATCATGAGCAGTCAAGGCTTTTGGATCCTTGCTTGATGAAGTAGAACTAGTAGCTTGCTTGTCTTGACGAGTGAAGGACGAGAATGGGTTCCCGTTACCCGTCTTCTTTGGCTTAAAACATTCTCTCTTGAAGTGCCCCTTCTCTCTACAGTTAAAGCAGGTCACTTTGCTCTTGTCAAAGCCAAATGTGGTATCCTTAGTAGCTACCAAGTTTTGTCCGGTCTTTTTCACAAACTTCTTCGCCTTTCGGACAGCACTAGCTAAGGCCCACATTATGTCCATTCTCTCAAGCTCCATTTCGTCCACCTGCTCATAGTCCTCGTCTACCAGATGGCAGTTTCCAATCTTCCCAGCAACAAGTCCATCATAAGAATGAACCACTGCAGCCAAAAGATCCATGTGTTCTCGAGCTACTTCTACAGTCACATTATCGAGGTTCTCGGTCTTCAGTCTAGTAGCATTTGTTTCAGATCCAATATGATGGGTACAAGAAGACCCCGACGTGTTTGATCCTAAAGGAGAAGCATGTGAAGGACCCGATGAGCTAGACACAAATGCAGTCTGGAGAGGTGCTCCAGATGTCTTAGCTTGAGGCGTGGCATTGTACAAAGCTGGATTCTGAGTATACGAAGACTTCTGAGCTCTGTACTTCATCCTAAGAGCTTCTTCTCGCAGCTTTAGAATGAATTCATTTATATCCAGCTTTGCCAGCATTCCATTCTGTCTCAGGTTAGACACAAATGAAGCCCACTTTTCCGGCAATCCGTCTGCAAAGTTAGTAATTTTCTCTTCCATGGTAGTAGCCACCCCATGTGTATGCAGTTCACTCATCAGATGATAGAATCTATCTATAACATCGTCCAAACTCTCGTTTCCCATCGATGAGAAGTTATCGAATTCCTTCTTTAACTCCTTAGCCTTGATTGCCTTCAACGAAGCATTCCCGTCGTACCTCTTTTCCAGCTCATCCCATAGTTTCTTGGACTGCTTATTCTCTGAGTACTGGTGGAAAATATCTTTAGGGATAGACTGTGTAATCAATGCATAAACCCTCTTCTCTGCATTATATTTAACTTTTTGCGCGTCTGTCATCCCTCCTAAGGTTAGCTTTACTCCATCGACTCCCACCGACGTACTATACCCAATCTCGATAGCTTCCCACAGATTCGGATCCACTCCATTGAGATAGATCTCAAAACGTTGTTTCCAGTGGGGAAACTCATCTAAAGTTAAGAGCTTTGGTGTTTTATTATGATTACCTACCTCATTCTCAAGTAACAGCAGGTTCTGGATCCTAGAGTCCTTCCAGCAGTAAATGCTGACATTTGATCTTCCATAACGAATAACTTTAAGTCTACTAAAACAAACTGTCAACTGGTGTGACTGAAGGATGAGATTGGGCTATCCGTGCGAATGAACTATGCGAATGGTTCAATCGTGCGGCTGAACTAAGCGATTGGTTCAGTCGTACGAATGAAGCTGATGCATATGAACACTGCGAACGAATGGTTCAATCATACGAATGGAGATGCGACTAGGTCCAATCGTGCGTCTGAGCAATGCGAATGAGGTCCAGTCGTGCGAACGGCTCACTCGTGCGACTGAAGCTGTTTTTTTGCGAAAATTTCTAGGTTAAACGTGTTTTAGCCGTAAAAATTCGAAATTTCGCAAGGTCTAATCGCCTAAGTCCGTAGAAACCAAACTTTGATGAGCAGGAAACGTCCAAGATCACTTTTGACACAAAAGATTGCGTTTTTAGTGCAAAAACACAAACTTTTTATCAATCTTGATTGAATCACACGTAATCAAGAGCCAATGCTCTGATACCAATTGTTAGGATCTGGTATTTGAACGAAATACCTAGTGATTAGCGTGTAAACCAGATCAAATAGTGCGGAATCCTATTTGATTGGCGATCCAATCAGTGAGAACACACGAAGAATCAATAAAGAATTGAAAGTAACGTTAGAAATCGATTGGGAATCGATCTAATGTGTTCTATGAACTTGGAGAACGAATTGGGAGGCTTCTGGACGGCTAGGGTACGTCTGGAGTCGTAATAGAATGAATTCGCTCGTTTTTTCACGAATTAGGTGGTATTTATAGGTTAGTATTGTTCATTCGTGCGACTGAACCATTAGTATGATTCAGTCGTGCGATTGAACCATATGATTGATCCATCCGCACGACTGAGCGTTCAGTCGTGCGACTGAGCCAATCTTATGTGTCAATCATACGACTGATCCAGTCTCCTGGTTCAGTCGTGTGACTGAGTCAATCGTATGAAGTTATTCATGCGTGTGATCCATTCATATGGGCCATTCGCATGAGAACTTCATTATGTTAAGTTTGAATGTATTAATTAATAAACATTATGTGTAACCATTCAAACAATCACTATCCTAATTAACCAATTCAATACCGACTCATTAATGAAATATTAGACATTACAAATCACAAACAATCAATATCATTTCATTAGTCATATCAAATTACATCCAAATCAGATAAACAAGATCTATTACATTTCATATCATGATCTAGGGACATACATGTATCAACAAATGATAACATTTGGTCAACCATAGTGACTGAAATGACAAAAAAAATTGAATTGAAATGACAAATTCAATAAAATGTCAGAGATGAAAATAATATTTTACAATACATATATACATATATACATATATATACAAATATACATGTATATACATAATACATATATATATATACACATATATATACACATGTATATATGTATATACATATATATATGTATATATATAGGGGAAAGTGAATATGGGGTTGTCACACATGTAACCTTACATGCGAAACACTCCAAAACTACGTCGTTTCGTATAATTAAACATCAAAATTACATAGTATTTATTCATTTATTTTGAACTTACTTTCCTAAAATTACTCCACTAATAAATTTAATTATCACACATGATCTTTGAATTGATTTATTTGCTCGCTTCTTATACGTCAACCATATGCTAATTTCATTTCTTAAGAATCACTTCTTGATTTCCACCATGAGTTTAGATATTAATTTTATATTTGAATGAAAGTAAACAATCATGGCTTCAACGAAATATGTAAATTGTCTTTCTAAAAAGATCATTTTTATATAACATGTATAGTCAACGGATTTCTAAACTAGCTAGCGTTATCAAAACTTTTTAATTGAAGCGTTTGGTTTCACTAGTTGATTGATATTTTTCTTTTTAGTTTTAACTGAATATTTTATTAATTAACTTTGTTTTAATTGGATAATTAGGGTGTTAAAGAGACTAAAATACACTCATATTTAACGAAGTTAGTGTAGTGGATGAAAATGATAACATTTGGTCAACCATAGTGACTGAAATGACAAAAAAAATTGAATTGAAATGATAAATTCAATAAATGTCAGAGATGAAAATAATATTTTACACATACATATATACATATATACATATATACATATATACATATATACATATATACATATATACATATATACATATTACATATATACATATATACATATATACATATATACATATATACATATATACATATATACAATATACATATATACATATATACAAATATACATGTATATACATATATACATATATATATACATATATATACACATGTATATATGTATATACATATATATATGTAATATATAGGGGAAAGTGAATATGGGGTTGTCACACATGTAACCTTACATGCGAAACACTCCAAAACTACGTCGCTTCGTATAATTAAACATCAAAACTACATAGTATTTATTCATTTATTTTGAACTTACTTTCCTAAAATTACTCCAATAATAAATTTAATTATCACACATGATCTTTGAATTGATTTATTTGCTTGCTTCTTATACGTCAACCATATGCTAATTTCATTTCTTAAGAATCACTTCTTGATTTCCACCATGAGTTTAGATATTAATTTATATTTGAATGAAAGTAAACAATCATGGCTTCAACGGAATATGTAAATTGTCTTTCTAAAAAGATCATTTTTATATAACATGTGTAGTCAACGGATTTCTAAACTAGCTAGCGTTATCAAAACTTTTAATTGAAGCGTTTGGTTTCACTAGTTGATTGATATTTTTCTTTTAGTTTTAATTGAATATTTTATTAATTAACTTTGTTTTAATTGGACAATTATGGTGTTAAAAAGACTAAAATACACTCATATTTAACAGAGTTAGTGTAGTGGATGAAAATAATAACATTGGTCAACCATAGTGACTGAAATGACAAAAAAAAAATTGAACTGAAATGACAAATTCAATAAAATGTCAGAGATGAAAATAATATTTTGCACATACATATATACAAATATACATGTATATACATATATACATATATATATATACACACACATATATATACACATGTATATATGTATATACATATATATATGTATATATATACAGGGGAAAGTGAATATGGGGTTGTCACACATGTAACCTTACATGCGAAACACTCCAAAACTACGTCGTTCGTATAATTAAACATCAAAATTACATAGTATTTATTCATTTATTTTGAACTTACTTTCCTAAAATTACTCCACTAATAAATTAATTATCACACATGATCTTTGAATTGATTTATTTGCTCGCTTCTTATACGTCAACCATATGCTAATTTCATTTCTTAAGAATCACTTCTTGATTTCCACCATGAGTTTAGATATTAATTTTATATTTGAATGAAAGTAAACAATCATGGCTTCAACGAAATATGTAAATTGTCTTTCTAAAAAGATCATTTTTATATAACATGTATAGTCAACGGATTTCTAAACTAGCTAGCGTTATCAAAACTTTTTAATTGAAGCGTTTGGTTTCACTAGTTGATTGATATTTTTCTTTTTAGTTTTAACTGAATATTTTATTAATTAACTTTGTTTTAATTGGACAATTAGGGTGTTAAAGAGACTAAAATACACTCATATTTAACGAAGTTAGTGTAGTGGATGAAAATGATAACATTTGGTCAACCATAGTGACTGAAATGACAAAAAAAATTGAATTGAAATGATAAATTCAATAAATGTCAGAGATGAAAATAATATTTTACACATACATATATACATATATACATATATACATATATACATATATACATATATACAGATATACATATATACATATATACATATATACATATATATATATACATATATATATATACATATATACATATATACATATACATATAACATATATACATATATACATATATACATATATACATATATACATATATACAAATATACATGTATATACATATATACATATATATATACACATATATATACACATGTATATATGTATATACATATATATATGTATATATATAGGGGAAAGTGAATATGGGGTTGTCACACATGTAACCTTACATGCGAAACACTCCAAAACTACGTCGCTTCGTATAATTAAACATCAAAACTACATAGTATTATTCATTTATTTTGAACTTACTTTCCTAAAATTACTCCACTAATAAATTAATTATCACACATGATCTTTGAATTGATTTATTTGCTCGCTTCTTATACGTCAACCATATGCTAATTTCATTTCTTAAGAATCACTTCTTGATTTCCACCATGAGTTTAGATATTAATTTTATATTTGAATGAAAGTAAACAATAATGGCTTCAACGGAATATGTAAATTGTCTTTCTAAAAAGATCATTTTTATATAACATGTGTAGTCAACGGATTTCTAAACTAGCTAGCGTTATCAAAACTTTTTAATTGAAGCGTTTGGTTTCACTAGTTGATTGATATTTTTCTTTTTAGTTTTAATTGAATATTTTATTAATTAACTTTGTTTTAATTGGACAATTATGGTGTTAAAAAGACTAAAATACACTCATATTTAACAGAGTTAGTGTAGTGGATGAAAATAATAACATTTGGTCAACCATAGTGACTGAAATGACAAAAAAAAATTGAACTGAAATGACAAATTCAATAAAATGTCAGAGATGAAAATAATATTTTGCACATACATATATACAAATATACATGTATATACATATATACATATATATATACACACACATATATATACACATGTATATATGTATATACATATATATATATGTATATATATACAGGGGAAAGTGAATATGGGGTTGTCACACATGTAACCTTACATGCGAACACTCCAAAACTACGTCGTTTCGTATAATTAAACATCAAAATTACATAGTATTTATTCATTTATTTTGAACTTACTTTCCTAAAATTACTCCAATAATAAATTTAATTATCACACATGATCTTTGAATTGATTTATTTGCTCGCTTCGTATACGTCAACCATATGCTAATTTCATTTCTTAAGAATCACTTCTTGATTTCCACCATGAGTTTAGATATTAATTTTATATTTGAATGAAAGTAAACAATCATGGCTTCAACGGAATATGTAAATTGTCTTTCTAAAAAGATCATTTTTAATACTTATGAAGTATATATCGTGATATCAACCTCCAACATTAGTAATTTTCTATACATTATAGAATCTTTTTTTTATGAAGCATTCTTTAGAGAAGTAAGTTTTATAACAAAGTTTAAGTCAATGAATCAAAAATACATAGTTTTGACGTTTAATTATACAAAACAACGTATTTTTGGAGTGTTTCGCATGTAAGGTTACATGCATGACAACCCCATATTCACTTTCCCCTATATATATACATATGTATATATGTATATATATATGTACTAGGTTAGAACCCCGTGTAATATGTATTATACGGGTTGAATAAATAAAATATTAAGTAATTAGTAATGAAAATGTAATAATTATAAAACAATATGATTGAAATTGTATATGAGTAATAATATTAGTAATAAAACAATGATATCATTATTTTAAACTTATGTTTTTAAACCCTAATTGCCTTTTTAATAAACATTAATGTTATCCCTAGAATAACTTTTATCCGTTGAGCGACAACCCTTTCACTCGACACCGTCAGTTATTGCAAAACAAACCGTTTTAAATAATATCAATATTAAATTTTTTCTTATTATAACTCCTAATTTTAATTTTTTTATTTTATAAAAAATCATTTATAAAATCATTTATAAAAGCATCTATTTCTTAATTTATTAAAACCAATTTTTAATCTCAAAAAATTAAATAATATTATAAGTATTTATAGTAATTATTTAATAGGAGAGAAAAACAGAAAAATTAAAATTAAATGATTTAAATAGATAGATATATTTATATATGTGTGTGTATATATATATTAAACTCACGAGGAAGAGAAAGAGAGAGTGACATACATGCCCCATTGAGGCCGGCCAAAAAGTGGAAAGGAATCCCGGACACGAAACGCACACTGTGGGTGGTAAGAGGAATGGATTCCTCAATCTCTTAACAATTAACATCAACCATCATCTTCAAACACATCACCACCACCACCACCACCGTCCTCCGCCGTTGATCCCTTAAACCACCCTCACAGACCCCCCTCCAACCTCCGGCGATGGCCGCCACAATCGAAGGGCAGGACAGAGTCCTAGCCACAGCTCAGCAGATTGTCAAGAGCCTGAACATGAACACACAAGCAACCGAGGATATGATCATGATCCTCTCGCGCTTCGACAATCGTCTCTCCAACATCTCCGATTTGATCGACGGTGGTGCCAAGGTTAACGAGGAGTTTGAACGAGCGGAGAGGGTTATTCTCCGCTATGATTCCGGCGGTGCCGGTGAGCCGTCGTCGAAGAGCTCGTCGCCGTGGGATGAATCGCCGGAAGCGGCGTCGGAGTATCTGTCAGCCGTTGATCTGATCATACAGATGACTGAGGAGTTGAATATCGAATCGGAAGGAGGCGATGAGGTTATCAATCGAGCTGAGAACGCTCTACAGCTCGCGATGTCGAAGCTGGAGGATGATTTTCGTCATACGTTGATTCACAACACAATTCCGTTGGACGCTGATCGGCTGTACGGATCTGTACGGTCGGTTTCGCGTAGTTTTCCGGCGAACAACGGTGAGATTGACGACGAACCGGAGCGATTTGGAGATGACGATCATGAACGAAGCAGTACGTTGCATCACGAACGAGGTGCGAGCTTAGGTGGCGATTTCTTCGTTGATTTGATCCGTCCTGAAGCAATCGACGACCTCAAGGATATCGCCGATCGGATGATCAGGTCTGGCTATGAGAAAGAGTGTTGTCAGGTGTACACTAACGTGCGCCGTGATGTATTGGATGAATGTTTGATGATTCTCGATGTCGAAAGGCTTAGCATCGAGGAAGTACAGAGGATCGAGTGGAAGATTCTAGATGAAAAGCTGAAGAAATGGATTCTCGCGATTAAAGTAGTTGTTAGGGTTTTGTTATTTGGGGAGAAACGTATATGTGAATCGATCTTCAACGAATCAGAGCTGATACAGGAGATCTGTTTTGTTGAAACTACAAAGAGCTGTGTGATGCAGCTGTTGAATTTCGGTGAGGCTGTCGCGATCAGCCAGAGGTCGTCTGAGAAGTTGTTTCGGATACTTGACATGTATGAGGTTGTTGGTGATGTTTTGCAGGATTTAGAGGCCTTGTACGCGTGTGAGTCGGGTGAATTGGTTTGCAGCGAGGCGAAGGGGGTTTTGAGTTGTTTGGGGATGACAGCGGTTGGGACGTTTGTCGAGTTTGAGAATGCTGTGAAGGGTGAGAATTCGAGAGCTGTACAGAATGGTGATATTCACCCGATAACGCGTTATGTGATGAACTATTTGAAGCTACTGGCGGATTACAATGATACATTGAACACTCTGTTGCCAAAAGATGAGCAGCATGATCTGAGTCCTTCAGAGATAGATAACGGTACTGGTGCTGGTGATGGTGTTGCTACTGTATCGCCTATAGCAACGCGGGTGCAGGAATTGATCGCGTCTTTGCAGTCTAATGTTGATGAGAAATCTAGGATGTTTGAAGAGAGTGCCATGAGGTATATATTCTTGATGAATAATAGTCTTTACATAGTTCAAAAGGTGAAAGAATCAGAGCTTAGGGATCTTTTGGGTGATCAATGGATTCGGAAGCATCGTGGGAAGATACGACAATGGCACACGAGCTATCTCAGGGCAGCGTGGGGAAAACTGCTGCTGTGTTTAAAAGATGACGGGATTGGTGGGAGCTCGAGTGGTGCGTCGAAGGTTATTCTCAAAGAAAGGTTTAAGAACTTTAATGCTTGTTTTGAAGATATATGCAGGATACAAGCACTTTGGAAGGTTTCTGATGCACAACTTAAGGAAGAACTTAGAATATCCATATCTGAAAAGGTTCTTCCAGCATATCGCGCCTTTTTGGGGCGGTTTGGAAGTCGGTTGGAGGGTGGAAGGCATGGCGGAAGGTACATAAAGTATTATCCTGATGATTTAGAGCATTACTTATCAGATCTATTTGAAGGGAAACCTGGTGCCATGAACCTCATGAAAAGGAAGAGTACATAGGATGCAATATACTACTTATAACAGGTATATCTTCTGCTTACATTCATGTCTATACAGTTAGTACTTAGTGTTGAAGTTGTCGAGTTTTTTTGTTGGTAGAGATGGTAATGAGCGCGGTATGGGCATGTTAGTGGTCAACTGGTCATACAGTACTAATCTTAGTCCCATGCTTGATTATAAAACTGTCCCATAACTAATCCCATTCTCGGTCCCATACTGGGGTACCAATCATAAATGTTTCAGCTGTCGGGGTTTTTCATCGGGTTTGGTTCTTTTCCGGTTTCCCATCTCTATTGTTGACCTGAAAATGGAACTTTGTATTTACAGGTTCGAGACTCATTCTGCTGATCAAGAAAAGACTCGAAATTTGTAACTAAAGAAGTTGTGAATTTGAAACTATAGTTTCAAGCTTTTGTTGACAACATGGGCATATTAAGGTTAAGATATTATAATGTTATCTGTGACACAAAGGTAAGATCTTCAAAGAAAAGTGACATTATCTGTTTAAGCTGCTGTCATTTTCTTCAAAAGTATCAAAGTGTACATTACATGGGCAATATTTTTTGCTACTTATTTTGCTTGTGGCTGTTAGACCTAATATTATTGTGAAAATACCTATCTACTATCCCCATGAACTAGACAAAATTTTGGACTTTATGGCTTAGAGGTGTGACTCATAAGAAGTTGTTACCTTGGCTCCAACCCTGGATGATCCATGTCTAATATAACGCCTTGACCTACATTATCATGTGTTGGAATCTAGATCGAGACCCTCTGATTTTGAAACTAACATTGGGCCCTCATGTTGTCTCTTGTTCATTTTAAAGCAAAATTTTGGACAACTTTTTCTTTGAAATAACATGACCGTTGGTTTTAGCGTTCTTTAGAAACTAGAGTACCTTTTTGTTTCAGCTAAACTCCTTTTTGGGGTAACTACGAAAACTTTCACCGCAAAACTCTAATATCCTACTAACCAGTGGGATCAGGCCTTCGAGTGGTTTGAAGATAGAAAAACCGAACATGAGACTTCTAATTGAACCACTGAAGGGGCTCGAACGTTACCATTTGCCAGCTCTTAGGTTGTTTTGAGTAAAGTTAAGATTAACATGCACACATGGTTCGGATAATTGGATTAGAATCAAGTTGTCTTATAAATTTGAACTTGATTAAGCTCATATTCAAATCATTTTATGAAAGACTTGATTAAGAAGAAAGATTCTAATGCATGATACACAACAAGTCCAGCAAAACCCTTTATTTGCCCAAACTGATTTATTTTGATATACAAGACAACTTCAAAATAGTCTTGCTAGAAGAGAAGGCAAAAGAAAAAAAACATACTTGGGTTAAACACGACTGTTGGCAGGTAATGGCAACACACCATCAAAGAAGTCACCGAAGTATCCATGAGGCTCATGTACTATTCTTGATATTATATCTCGAAGTGTTATAACCCCTTCAAGATTCCCTTCTTCGTCCACTACATATATTCTATGAATCTCTTTGGAATCAAGCTTCGTGATTGCGTCTTTAAGGGTGTCTTCTTTTCTACAAGTAATCATGTCACTTACCAAAGGCGAGGCCTTCTGGTTATCCTGTAGATACGTTTTGACAGACGTCACAAAGTTCTTGGCTGTGATCGATCTGCAGTCCAAATTATGTGATTATAAATGAAAATTTTGGTTGATGCAGGACCCTAAACACCCCCTTATTGGGTTGAAATTCACTCAAAATGTCTTATTAAGGCATACAACATCATGTTACTTTGTTCAAGCATTTAGATTAATATGTTGCAAAATCTCCTAAATTGGTTGTAAAGGTGAGTGTGGGTCAACCCAATCCAATCTGACCTCTTCTAGCTTACACTAGAACTTACTTAGAAATGGTAAATTAAATTATGTAATGAACCTGTAATCTTTGTAAATTTCAGGGGCAATTAGTAGGAACTGGATGTCTCTGATGCTTATATTAGCAACTGGCTTATTTCCATCTCTAACCACCGGTAACCCACCGACTCCTTTCTGCCTCATGAGTCTAAATGCTTGCAACACTGGTTCATCCTCATCTACCTGCAAATTTATGTTAATTCAATAGTTCTCTAATCTCTTATAGATATTTAGTAGTATGATTACAAAATGAACATTAGTTTAATAATTATCTAGGTTTCTGGGAAATAATGATCTCCGGGAAACACATTTGAGGCAATTTCCACCCCGTTGACATTTCTTATCTAAACACCGTCTTTTTTTACCCGTTTGACCCACCCAAATGAACCTGAACCACCTTTAACCAGAACTAATTAGGTGATTATACTCTGAGGGACAAAATATAGTGCTTTGTTGCATGTTTATGTTCATGTACCTTAATAACTTGATTTGCACTCATCAAGGGAAGACCAAGGTCACATAATTTCTTAGAACCCAAGCTTTTAAACCATTGGAGATCAGCACATTCTTCCAACATGTGGATCACAGCAGATTGTGTAATGATGTTGTCTATCTTTTGGTCCCCAGCATCAACTACCGGTACACTCTTCATTCTGTACTTTGAGAGTAGTAAAAGCATTGTCAAAAATGAGTTTGATGTCTGCAATGCAAGAAATGGTGCCCACCGAAATGATCCTGAGATATCCTTAACCTGCATTGTTGTTTCGGTAACTATTTGAGAGAAACAGCTAAAAGGAATTGGTTGAAAAGATTGTTAAAAGTTAGAAGCAAAACCTTTGTGTTTTTATAGAAATCTGAGGAGGTTAATAACTCAAAAAGTTTCCAGCAGTCTTGGGAGATCCAGGCTGTGAGCTTCTGTATCTTGGAGAAGACATCCCATGGCTGCTGCAATAATCGCAGGCCCCATAGGGTCCTCTCGCACGCTTGAAAATGAATCGGATGCATCTAAAACATTGTTCTTTTCTGACTGTACATTTAATGTGAGAACATCCGTAACATATTAAGTTAGTAATTAAGAAGTAGCGCGTCTTGGCTATTTATAACTCAAGAAAGCAAGTGTGTGAACCTGATGCAGAATCCACACAACAATGCCTGCAAACTCAACCATCCCAAGATATCTGTCCATCCAACTAGCATCCTCCGGTGCATCCACATCAACTACTGGGGCACTAAGAATTTTATGTTGGGATAGCAACCGGACAGCTTCACCCAGACTTGCATCTGATCTTATCTCGATCACTGAACAAAAAATATTTGGTTTTTTGATCCAACTAATTAAGAAGTGTAAAATGATAACTAATCAGGTACTAACAGGAGAAGAAAACGTTTAAACTGCAGTTCTCGGTCAAAAATAGAACTGATCAGAGCACCCAACTACACTTAACTGATAAAAGTAAGTAATTATGATATAAGAAATTACCAGAGCACACAACTACACTTAACTGATTAAAGTAGGTAATTATAAAGCTGATCATGTAATTTCTATATAGCACACCACTTAACTGATTAAAGTATG
This sequence comes from Flaveria trinervia, assembly GCA_025506515.1. Classification (NCBI taxonomy): domain Eukaryota; kingdom Viridiplantae; phylum Streptophyta; class Magnoliopsida; order Asterales; family Asteraceae; genus Flaveria; species Flaveria trinervia. The sequence continues at coordinate 5,384,222 of CM046443.1, forward strand.
CAATTATAACACGGATCACATACTTTCGATGAGAAATTATCAGAGGAGACAACTACACTTACGTGATTAAACTAAGTAATTATAACAACAATTATCGATCAAGTAACTGACATGATCCGTCGTCAATTTTCCAATATCCACCACTTTGAAGCACACAAATACAGTCGACCACATCAGTTTCGTAGGCCGATCAAGAGAACGACGACATGAATTATTAGCATGAAAATTAAGTGTCGATCAATTAATATCGAACATGAATTATTAGCATGACTACTATCAGCAGCGAATAATTTTCAAATCACGAAACTAACAACGTCATGACATGATCAAAACGTCAAATAACTAACATCCACAACAGAATCAACACAAAAATCCACAACACGAGATCGATCACACATTCATCGTTGCAATCACACACTCTTGATCCGCCATACACAACAAAAACCGATACCGATTCACGGATCATCCAAACACGTTCAAATCAACGAATAACAGCGATACAGAGTACCGATCACGAATCAGCAAATCAACCACAACAACAGATAATCAATCAACACATACCTTGTGAAGACGAAGCATGAGGAAACTCCGATACAGGAATACTCTCGAAACACGCGTTGAGCTTCTCCGTAGGCTGAGCCGTGGCTCCTGTATGTCCCACAGCTCCTCCACCTCCATCCCTAACTTCGCCTCTGGACTCCTCGGACTTCCTTCTTCCTCCACCATCTTCTTCCTCTACAATAATATCTTCTCTCTCTACAATAATATCTTCTCTCTCTAGAATTCTTCTTCTCACCTGCAAACGACGATCGATGAAGTGTGATTTGTGAAGTGATGATGGAGATTGGAGAGTATGAAATAGCAATTAGCAGACAGTTTGTATTGTATTATTGGTGAAGAGTGAAGACAAAGGGGGTGTGATCTGGTACGGCGGATGTTATTTTCGGTTGTTGGTGTGAGCCGTTGATGTGGGTTTGATTGGAGTCTGTGACACGTGTAGGGTGAGGATGAGAGTCAAAGTTGTTGACGTGCTGTTGCTTATCCGTTTGGAGTTTGGACCATGATCGAAGTGTATTAATCTAAGATTATAGATGTGATAAATTATAGATATGATAAATTAATTAAAATAACCGGGAGAGTTAAGATAGGGTCTATACGGCTCACCGTGAAGTAAAATTATCATGGGTTGGTATATTTAAGAAATCAATATTTAATTTTTATATATTTTTAATATTTTTTAAAGTGGTTGTAAATAGAGAAGAGAGAAAAAAGTAATAACAATAGTATAAAAACTATTATTTAATTGAGAAAAAGAGAAAAATATAGTGATTTTTAGTGTAATTATATGGATAAAGATAAGCAACCCACTGTGAGTGCTCTAATTATAAATTAATACCCCAAAATTTTATACCGGACGTATAACATCATACGCGTCATATAAGTTGGTCTTATAGTTCTATACAAAGTGTATAATCAATCTGATAACCCCTTAATTTTTTTGTAGTTAGTCTTAAAATTTGTTATATGCGTCATATAGTTTTTATATGTGTTGTATATAGGGTCGTATAAACGTATAGTTTTTTGACAGACCTCCCTAAATTTTCCTTGTTTTCTAGTGTTTTCGAGCCTGTACGAAACGTGTGGTACCATACAAAACGTATAAGGATGTGTCGATTTATAAAACGGGAGAGTGTCCCTTCAAAATATTCAAAGGAAAATATGCAATCAATCATTTCTAACATGCGCTGGGGTGATGAATCTAACATATGTGTATGATTGTGACGTGGAAAGAGTAGTGTACCTATCCGAAGTTCCCACGCACTCTTCGTTATCCATAGTGTTCTGGTTTTTGTCATTTTTTAAGTTAAAGTGACATGTATAAGTGGAAAATTTTTAAATAGAATTTGGTTTAATCATAGTGATATTGACTAAGCTTAATCATTAACAAAACCTTCATCTGAAAATGCTTACCTTTCACGATCGTTAAGGGCTTGATGATTAACCATTTTGGCACTCTCTTTAAAATTGAGTAGTGGCTTCTTTAACGGCACCTTAGTTTCCATGTAACCGTTTTGATGCAAGCATTTTTTATCAGGTACATGCAATCTTAGAACAATATCATTTTCTCGGATAATGATATATGATCATATAAGAAAAATAATCACATATTTTGTTGTACATTATAAATGAATCCTTATTTTATTTGCTTGTGTTGTGGGGCTTTTATTACCGTAAATGTTGACTTAAATGTATTGATTATGTGACGTGTTGTGTTTCATTTTATCACTCTTGTATCGTTATAAAACGACATTTTTAAGACAAATCAGTGATAGTACATGACTACGTGACACCTACTTGCATGAATTTATAGTTTCTTGTATTAGCTTTGTATGTAATAGTTTAAGGCTTGGGGGTGTAAAAAGATGAACTTACAATACGGAAAGGTTGAATAGACATGAAAATAAAAATTAAAATAAATAATGTTGTGATGTGTGATAGATAACTACAATCTTTAATCAATATTGTGATCAAAATCGAATTTATACAAAGATAATAATAATATTGTTAATTACTATTTAATTGTTTTCCCTATAACTCATGCATGATAAATAAAGGCACAATTAATAAACAATTACTACGTAATATTTGATTGTGTATTGACTAAATATTATGCATGCACGTTGGGTTGATGAAATTAACATTTTTAAATATGTAAAAGAACCGTATGAAGTTGCAGCGATTAACTTTAGGAGATCAAAACATACACACAACACATTTATACAACGATACTGATGTTTTTTGATCAATATCGGTCTCATTATTCACGCTACCAGAATATTACCATTCGATATCACCTACGACAAAAATACTCTATTTGAACATAATTTATTTAAATTTATAGCGGGATGCGAGAAGGAAAATTATGTTTTTAGAACCAAATATAGATTTTGTGTTTTTTTTGAAATATTATAGTTCTTTGAAACTGAGAAGTAACTAATTTAAAGGTAAAATTTACATATTACTAATTATAAACTTCTTTATGCATAATGATGTTGTTCTTTATGCAAGGGGAGTTTTCAAAAATAATTGATTTTTCATTTTCAGCACAAAGTTTTTTATTTTTTACAATTAAACTTCTCAAATTTGACTTTGTTTTCTTTTAACACAAACCTTTTCATATATTTCAATTTATTCTCACAATGTTTATATTTTCAACTTTGTTCCCATAGACTTTTCATATTTCGTAAATCATCGTTTTACGTTTCATTCTAAGTTTTCATGTTAACACGACACAACATGCAGGTGTTTTTCAACATTTTTTCTTTCGTTCTAAATTTGGTAAGTTAACACAACATAATGTGTGTGCGTAGTTCAGTATTTTTACATCTATTTTCCCCTTTTGAAGAGTTATATTTTTCTAGGTTTTACGTTTTGGTCTAAATTCTTCGTATCAACACACCGCAACTCAAGTATTGACGGTCATTAGCGGGGGTGTGACATTGATGTTATTTGGCACGGTTTTACGCCTCCACTGCAATGCAAGGAGCTATATTCTCGTTGAAGTGTTTAAATGCAAAATCAATAATAGTTAGAGAAGAGCTCATGTTTGAATGTTGGACCTTTGTTTTATAAGGATGCAAAACTTTCAGGCCAACACATTTAGCATATCTATTCTACTTCATTCTTATTTATATAAGTCACATTATGCACCTTGGAATAAAAAAGATTCCACCCACTGACCTTAGTACGTAACTGCTAGTATAATTGTTGGTGTGAAGGTGGTGGTTATAATAGGATGTTCATACGTGACAGTTAAGACAATTACTAACATAACATAACATAACGTCTTTATCTTGTCAAAACTAGCATATGTAATTATCCTACATGTCTCACTACTCAAATCTTTACAACAATATGATATGCATAATACTTGTTTCTAGTCGGGTGCTAAAACATTATGTTAAACACATTGTTAATAGTTTAATGATCGATGTTAACAGATATTGTCACTTGAATTGGTAACACGACATGTTTGTGTTCTTTTAGTGATATCTTTTTATCCATAATCTATTTATTCATTTTGTTCGTTTTATTTGAGTCGCTAATAACATGCCCCATTCATCTTCTCTTCGTTGTTACAATCATTATACAAGTATTTAAAGTCTTGAAATTACTATTTATATTCATACAAATACACAAACATATTTTCTAAAAATTCTAGTATATGTTCATTGTTGATGTCATGGATATATCTACGTTATTTAAAAGGTCAAAAATGTTTATAAATGTGTGGTGTAATATATGTTATGATATACAATATGTTATCATATGTAATACTGAAGCCTGTGGTTATCTAATGATAGATCAACTATAATATATTAATATGTAATGTTGTAAAAGTTTTAGACGTTGTCAGGTCGATCCACTGGGGAGTTACGACGCGGGGAGTACTTGGGGAGTAATCGGACATACTAAATTATAAAGAAATTAGTTTTTTTTTAATTATACATATATCAAATATCATAAGTTCACTAATATTTATAATAATATATGTAAATATGAACATAAATGAAAAGTATACATATTAAAAGGATACATGTTCAAATAGTAAATTAATTCAAAATTTGATATTTATTCTTTAATATTATAGACAATATAATCATTTAATAGTTGGCTTCCAAACTATCTCATGAAAAACTACGAAAATCTAACATAAATCGATGAAAAACAACGAAAATTGACGAAAACAGCGAAAATCCGAGTTTTCGGAATTACGCTGAGTTGGGTTGCTTAGCTCCGAGTAGGGTCAAGTTGGGCCGCCTAGCTCCGAGTAAGTCCTCGTTGGATCGATTTTGATCGAGGTTGATCGATTCTGAATTATGGGATCAAGATGAAGAAAGTCGCTTCAGTAAATATCCGAGTTCCGAGTACATCCCGAGTACTCGACCGAGTTGGCCGAGTTTTACAACACTGTTAATACGTACTTCAAAATTTAATGTTTACGGGCATTTACATATTCCTCTTTATAAACTCAGTAATTACATGTTTAACCAAACTAAAATAATAATTATATATTATCTCTTTTTAAAACATATATATTATATATTGACTCATTTTATAAAATTAGTTATTAAATGATTATTGTATCCATGCATATCTTTACTATGTTATTTTTACACATTTTTATTTCTAATAACATCAGTTGACACATTATCTCATGTTCGAGTCTTTTAAATAAATAAAAGTGAAATTATAACTCAAAATACAATAAATTAAAAATTCATTTAAAACAATAATTACCGATACTCAAAGTTATATATCCAAATACGTACAAAACATAATTGACTAGATTTTGAACAATTATAACAAAACACCAATATGTAAAAATTCTTTGATAAAAACAAAACAAAATAGTCATTTGGTAGGTTACTTTTATATAAATGAATAAAAGTGTAATATATATGTATTAGGAATAAAAAATATATAATTAATTTTATGTGTTGAGTACATATGTAATTTAAGGTTTTAAGAATGTGAAATATGTTAAAATTCCATGTTTTAAATAAAAGACAGTTGAAAAAGTAAGATTAGTTTTTATTCTATGTAATACATCCAATATTTGCATCAGACATTAATCACCACTAACAAATTTTTACCTGATTAAAAAGGTCATTTCAAAGCTAAAAAGTACACATATCATAGGTTTGACGTCAATGATATGTATATAAATAAGATTATTTATATAAAAATATATTTTTGTTATTTAAACACTTTATTGTTTTTATATCTTTTTATATATTTATATGTATGTATAGAACATATAAAGATAATAAAATAAATTAGGTATATCAATATCATACCTCATCAGAAAATCTTATAAAGATCCAAAATTATTTTATTAAAGATTTGGGGTATGCAAACACTCATTTTTGTTATTGAGATATCCTATTGTCTCTATCTCTTTTCATGTATCCATATGTATATATAGAAAAATATAAAGTTGATAAAATAAATTAGTTGTATCAATAATATACATTTTATTAAAAGGTGTTTACGAAGCTAAAAATCATATTTTATAAGTTTGACGTCAATAATGTATAAAATATTAGAAAGACTTAAAAAAATCAAAACGTCATTTTTGTAAGTGTCATTTAAAACAATTAAAACGGTATAATAATTGTCAAAAACTCGATAGTGCTTTATTAATGTTTACAAAAGTGGTCATGATCAAAATTATATTTTATATAATTCAAGGCTAGCTGTCATCACTAAAGTATTTAATACAAATCTAATATTTGTTTTTACTAGTACTTTTTATAAAACATATGATAGGACGATATCTATGTTAAATAAAATTAAATGTAATAATATCACTATAAACAGCCATGTTTTTGTAAAATATTAAACATGTTAGTCTATATTACACTTTTTGAAAACAACAAAGATACCCATGGATTCACTTCACGTATTACCCATCCGACAAGAGAGTTTATAAACAAATACAGATCTTGAGTACCTTGAGTACCATTATTGATATTGAGATATATCGTAAGACCAATAAGTTTATTTATGTTAGCATACACATTTTGGAAATAAAAATTTAAATAATAATAAGTGATAGACTTAGGTGTTGTTTATTTTTCTTGCAGGAAAACATCTGTAGTCTGCGGATCACATCTGCAGACATCTGCAGCAGAAGAGGTGGACCAAATGTCTGCAGTCTGCAAGAAAAAAACTGTTTGTTTTTAACATCTGCAGAATGCTGAAATATTCTGTAATTAAACTAAATTTATTTTTTAAACTTTAAAAACAACTAATACATTAATATATAAATAAAAGTCATAGAAATACAATAAAATATAAATAAAAGTCATACAAACACTACAATAATATTCATAAAACCATACAATTACATTTATAAATCGTTTATTCGACATTTTGCATTATCTGCTCAGCAATTTCATCTCTTAATTGACTCATATATTCTCAATCGGATGCGGTACCATGTTCTTCAACATCATTTTCTTCAGCATCAACGTGCATACACAATTTTCAAAGGACACATTGGGTTGATCGTATTGTGTAAAAAGCACATCGCTAGACCCTCTTTCCTTATAAAATTATGCAATGCGAAACATGCAACGGTAATGTTCCTTTGTGTAACCAACGGAAATGGTGCCATCCTCTTCAATATAGGGAACCATGCTTTCAAAACACCAAACGAACACTCAATAACATTTCGTAGTTTTGCATGTGCATAGTTAAATTTTTCTTTATCGGTCAATACACGATTCCTACGAAAATCTCCAAGCCAATACCTTACATTACGATATGGAGCCATAAATCCTCGTATGTGTGCATAAGCGGCATCACAAAGATAATATTTATCTGTAAGGATATATAAATAATTAGGAAATTAAACTAAAATACCAAACATTTAAAAACAATTTATATACCTGATGGTGGTAACGGGAATGGAACATTTGTATCTGATAAGGCCTCTGATAATATTCTGGTATCCTCTGGAATAGGCTCGGAATTGTGTTGTTCAAAATCAAAAGAGCCGGCATCATCTTCTATGTCATGAAGAATCGTATGTGTAATCATAAGTGCTTTGACACGTTGAGCAGAAGATGATCCAGCAACTGAAGTTGTTTGAGTTGAAGTCCACTTGCAATTTCCAGTGGCAGTATTACTATCAAATAATTTTGCACAAAGTTCTGGAAAAGGCAATGGAGTCGTTTTCAAAGATTCAGTCTTCGGATGCCCCTAAACCCAAAATATAAAATATTATAAGTATATATTTATATGTAGCCTTTAAATATATATATAAGTATATATTTATATGTGAACATACCTTCTTAAATTCTTCCCACTCTTCGTTTGTTAGGGAAAAAGTATTTGTTTGAGGATTATATATATTTCTTGTTTTGTTTTTCAAATACACAAATCCGACGTACTTGGCTTTCAGATTGTCATAGGCGTTCTTCATTTGTTTTTGATTCAATTCAAGGTCAAACTTTTCTTTAAGAATTTTTCCTAATCTATTCCAAGAGTCTTTTTGCATACTCAAACCTTTCCTACCCACCTTATTTATTTCTTCAACGCAAGTTTCTAACAAACATTGAATTTGCTAGCTTGACCATTGATGTTTCTCGCCCATTTCTATTAAACAATAAAAACATAATCACTAACCTTAAAAAACCAATTACTAAACCAATTTATTCTTCATACAAACTATAACAACCAACTAAACCATATACTAACCATATACCAACCAACTAAACCAATTCATTTCTCATACAACATATACAAACCATATAGAAACTAATCATACAAATCATATACAAACCATATAGAAACTAATCATACAAACCATATACCAACCAATTAAACAATTCATTTCTCATACAAACCATAAACAAACTAATCATATAAATCATATACTAACCAACTAAATCAATTTATTTCTCATACAAACCATATACAAACTAATCATACAAACAAACTAATCATACAAACAAACTAATCATACAAACAAACTAATCATACAAACAAACTAATCATACAAACAACTAATCATAAACACAAACTAATCATACAAACAAACTAACCATATACAAGCTAATCATAAAAACAAACTAATCATACAAACAAACTAACCATATACAAACAACTAATCATACAAACAAACTAATCATATACAAACTAATCATATAAACAAACTAATTAATACAAACAAACTAACCATATACAAGCTAATCATAAAAACAAACTAATCATACAAAAAAACTAATCATACAAACAAACTAATCATACAAACAAACTAATCATATACAAACTAATCATATAAACAAACTAATTAATACAAACAAACTAACCATATACAAACAAAATAACCATATACAAACAAACTAATCATACAAACAACAAATCAAAAAAAAAGGGTACCTGCAGGTCGATGATGAGGGGGCCGAACGGGAGGGGGGCTTCAGGAAGGGGGTCGAAGGGGAGGGGGGCTTCGAGGAGAGGGGCGAAGGGGAGGGGGCCGAAGGGGAGGGGGCCGAAGGGGGGGGGGGCGGTGGCGCGGTGGTGAGCAGGCGCGGTGGGGACGTCGGGGCGGTGGCGCGGTGGTGACGGGGGGCGGTGGCGTTGTGGCGACGGCGGGGCGGTGGTGACGGTGGGGCCGGCCAAAGATGAAGATGGTTGTGAAGAGTGGAGGAGGTGGGGAAGATGGGTGGGGAATGAAGATGGGATCAGATGTTAGGGCTCTCAACCATTTTAGAAGAGAAGATGTTAGAAGAGGTGTGAAGACATTGTTCCACCTTTTCTCCGTGCAGAGGTGAGGAAGATGTTTTTTAATGAAACGTCTTCCAGAAAACAAACAGTCCGCGAAGTAAAAACCTCTTCTCGCATCTGCGAGCACGCAGATAAAGAGGTGGGGAAGAGGTTTTTTCAAAAAAAAAACACCCCCTTAATTTACATGCAAGATCATTGCAAATTGCAATGCATAGTTCATATATGGTGATGTGCATTTAGCACCAATAACACACAAATAAACAAAGGGTATGACACTATAATTGAATGTTTATAAGTTTATAATTCTATTTGTTTCTTAATGACGATTAGTTTTCAACCTTCGTCTTCTAACGATTACAGCTTTGAATTCCTTTATAAGCAAACAAACAACAAAACGTGTTTTAATAATGTCTCACTTATAAAGTAGGGTTTGTGGAGTAAGCCAATTTGTGAAGTAACCCTTACCAATACCCTAGAAAATATAAAAGATCCTTAAATCAATAAACTTTTTTATAGCATATAAAAAGAAACAAGAAGAATATGTTAGTAGTATAAGAGAAAATAACAAGACAAACTAACACAAATTTAATCTTAACCCATAGAAAGTTACTTTATAACGATTACCTTTTTACTTTTTTAGTTGTAGACAATAGAAGATGCAACATAAGGAGCTCAGAATATGTTATTGTGATTTTTCATTAAAACAACAATATACGTTTGTTTAGTTGTAAGAGTTTAGCTAGCTTAATATCAGATTTTTTTACATGTTTTTCACAATCTTAGCCTCACTCACATTGCTCTAGCATTATGTACATACATATTTGATATTTGATGATAAAGTTTTGATTTTTAATTTGAATATATTTGTTGCTTTTGAAGATTATATGTGAAATTAAGGTTGTGCTATACAATATTTACGGGCATCTAACATTTTCAACTAGTTATAGTTGTCTGTTGTTTTTCTAAGCGTAAAAGTGATCAATTCAATCAATTTTGCTAAATATCGGTCAAATCGGGCTGAAAATGAGTCAAATAGGTAAAGTGTTAAACAAAACTAAAATAATAATGATAAAACTAGTCTTTATTTTCTTTTTGATCGAATATGATTATTGTAATGGAAACTAAAAAAGTATCATGTTAATTTACATTATAACTTGAAATTCAATGTATACTTTTTCCTTTATTATATACGTGACTACAAGGTAAGAAGTTTCTTTCCCTATGATGCAAGTTTCATATGAAAGAATGATTTTAAAGATCAACTCATTTGTTTTACCACCTTTATCCATGTGGCTTGAGCCTTATTTTTCATATGACAGTCTTGTAGGTGTATATATTATGTGTTTGTAGACAAATGTTGCAAGGGTTGGTGGGCATGTTGGGGGAGTATATGTAGTATACTTCTCTCAAACCACCTCTAACGCTCTTGCTCGTGTTAGTCGTTGGAGTGACGTGGATGATAGTTAAATAAAAACAAAGAGCCTAGCAACGATAGATAAAGTGTAAAGTTCATATACACGAAAGGGTTTGGGCAAAGAATACGAGAAGGGAGGAGATAGGGAATGGGAGGAGGAAGGGAGGGCCTATCCGTGAAAATTCATAAATGGTAAGAAGAAAAGCGCATGTCACCCGATAGTTACTTTGTTGCCAAAAGTTATCCTTTTTTGCAACTAAAGACTCGGGCAGATCGTCTCAAGTGAAATGCTAACATGCAAAACATTTACAATCCCACTTTTGGACATTCTAAAACATGTCATTAAAGCTTGAGTTAAAGATGGCTTATTTTGTCGTTATGACTTTTATTTATTTTTGTCACACGAGTTCATAATCTAACTATATATTGTAGAGATTAATGAAGAGGCTGATGCAATCTAAACATCTTTAGTCTTTCCTGTATGCTGCACAAGTGCATTAAAGAAGAAGCTTAGGAAGTTTCAACATGAAACATAAAATACTCTAAGTGTGAAATCTTCCGAAGCAAAGACCAATATCTTCCGAAGCCAAACATGAAGTCTTCCGAAGCCTCAGAGACAAAGTCTTCCGAAGCTTCAAATTCATGAAGACAGATTTCTTCCGAAGAATTTTAGTAACATGCTTTATCTGATGTACTGTTCCATAAAGCTGGACACCTTTCTGTTGTGCCTCTGCAAGTCATCAACTTATATGGTTTGGTGAAAAGGTCCATGCTTTTGGTAACTGTACATTGAGGTCTTGAGTCTGTAACTTTCTACTTTATGTACTTTATCCTTTTTGTAATAGATTAGGATGTGAGCTGTGGCATGTCATAGTCACAAGTCAAAAGGCAATCTGTCTTTTGACTCTACAATTGATTTTGTTTGTGTCTAGTCAATTGTATCGAGCTGGCTTTCAAAGTATAGCCGGCTGTAGGATGTAGTATAAGTATCTCATGTTCTTGTATCTTTAGAATATGCTTTGTAACACTTGTAATAGAACATAGAGAAAGCAATATACTGTATTCTTAAAAACCAAACACTTATGTTCTTTGTCTCCTGCATTACTTGTGTTCTTAGTATCTCAACACTTGGTTAATCCAGTTTACTATTTGATTAAAGTTTAGTTAATCTCCTCTTTGTGTTGTTGTGTTGTAACTAACCCTTCAACGATCCTGCATTTGGTATCAGAGCTTTTCAGGCTCTTGATATAAGATCTCACCATCTTAAGATCCCTCACACACACAAATACTAAAACTTTTCAAATGGCAGCCATTTCCAAAACTAATATGGAAACTGGAACCATGAACAAGTCCCCACTGATCACTCTTGATGAGTTTGATACCTGGTGTTTAAGAATGGAAGGTTTCATCAGGTCTCTTGATTCAAGAATGTGGGAGTCTATTGAGAATGGACCTTTCATACCTAGCACCCCTTCTGCTACTGGTGCTGGTATGATTCCAAAGATATGGCTAACTACTCTGATGAAGATAGGAAGAGAGTAGAGATAGACAGAAAAGCCATGACAGCTCTTCAAACTGCCCTTCCAAACTCTGTATACAGAGGTTTCAAGAAGTGCAAAACAGCCAAGCAGCTGTGGGATGCACCGAAACTGATGTATGAGGGTTCTTCTGAAGTCAAGGAGAACAAGAAGGATCTCCTGAAGCAGCAGTTTGAAAACTTCACCTTCAAAACAGGGGAAACCATGACTCAGCAGTATTCAGGTATGTTGAGATTATGGATATCTTAGTGGATGGAGGAGTTTCTCTTGAAAACAGAGACATTGTAAGGAAGTTCATGTCCTCACTTCCTAGACAATGGACACACTTCTGTGTGGTGATCAAGAGAACTAAAAATCTCAAAACTCTTACTCTGACAGAGTTATATGGGATTCTTAGTGGCTACCAGATGGAGATGAACATGCAAGGTTCATCTGGAAACTCCAACAATCAGATGGGTTCAGCCCTGCATGTGATTGAAAGGGATAGCATAGAACCCAAACATCATCTCTTATGCTACTCTGACAACTCACAAAAGGGTCCTTTCATCACCTTCCCAGAGACACCAAAGGAGAACTACACTCAAGGAAGCCCATTCCAAGAGACAAGCTTTTCTCAAGCTTTGTGTCTTCTGATGAAAGCTGTGGCAACTCTCTTTTCACTCTTAAAGACCTGGATTGTATCCATCCAGATGATCTGGAATATATGGAAATAGTCCAGCAGATGGCTCTTCTCACTCACAGAGCCAAGAAGTTTTACAAGAGGACTGGAAGGAAGTTTCCAAGCAATGCAACCAGTGGAAAGTTTAGACTGGACAAAGGCAAAGTCAAGTGTTACAACTGTAACTTGATGGGCCATTTTGCCAGAGAGTGTAAGGCACCTAGAACAAATGGTGGCCAAACACAATCCAGACCAAACTACACTGACAAAGCTCTCCATAATGAGAAGTCAAAGCAGCAAGCTGTTGTTGCTGTTGAAGAAGAAGGCTTTGATTGGAGCTTTCAGGTGGAAGATGCTTCTCCAAACCAAGCACTAATGGCTGATCACGATGAAGCCAAGGTATTAGAACATCTCTGTACTCCCCTGAATGCATTGCTAAAGTTAACAGGTATAGGTCCTACAACTTGGAACTGAGATCTGACCTTGAGTCCTTAAACATTTTAAAATCTGATTTTAGAAAGTCTGAAAATGATTATAAGCTAAAATAGAGGACTTAGAGAAAACCATTTCAGTTCTAAAACATGAACACACAGATTTTAGGACTCAGATCAAAGATCTCATACCAAGTTAACTGAGTGCCAGGCTGAGCTTGTGATCAGCAAAGCCAGGGCATAAAAGAGTGTTCTTGAAGATAGCTCCTCATCCCTACACAACAAAGTGTGCTATCAAAACAGGCAGGGACTGGGATCCAATGAGATGGCTCCTCCACACACAATCTTGTTAGTAAGATCTCCTAGGTGTGAAACTTGTGAAGATTGTCACACCCCCGCTAAGAGCGGAAACACGGGGTTGCGACGAGACGGGAATCGTCATAATACATGGTAAGCGATAGAGATGCAATAATAATAATGATGACATGCGTGTCATGACGACACCCGACAACAAGGGGACTTGTGTCGTGTTTAGTCAGTATTCACGACAACATAGCCATAAGCATAAACATGATAAACGATTCACATGATCACATAAAGATGAAAGTGTAATGTAAACTCCCACAACCCGGGAACAAGTTTCAAAAGATTGTAATTGTTTACACAGTTCAACATTGTTCAAAGTAATTGTTTGTCAAACATGTTTAGTCCAAAAATGCATCCTAGGGTCTCCACTAAGGCAGCACACCTAGAACCTCAGCTAGCATGATCACCTGAAAAGATATGCTCCAAATGGTCAACATAATTGTTGGTGAGCTCGCAGGTTTAAGTAATAAAAGTGTAAGTGATGCTGTATAAAGTAAATGATATGGAATACCGTGAATACAGTTATATACACAAGTAAAATCACATGACATGAGCTTCGCAACCAAACCTAGCGACGTACACAAAGAAATTGTCGGCATATATTCACCCAAGGCCCGTACCTGGCTATTGTTGGTACTAACTAGTATACCAACACGAGGGTGAGGGTGTCAACCCAGTAGTACTACCAATACCTAACCGTCGTTCCCACACTGGAATTAAATAGTTGCAAAGATAGAACCACACAGCAGACCCAAGCATGTATCAGATAAGTACTTGCAACACAGTATCACGTTGATTCCTTGTATGAAAATTGTATGTATGTTGTACAGCATAGAAAACGGGCGAGCATACTTTTCCCCCATGTTTGTAAATGTTTGTAAAATAGTATAAACATAAAAAGGGGCCACGAAACTCACATGTTAAGTGGTAAGTATGAAAGGTCGAGATTCCAACCGTTGAATGAAATGATCGGTCAAACACCTATTGACAGTTATTGTTAAGCATTAATGACATGTATAAAGCGTATAGTAATGTTTGGTCGGTTCGGGTTGTATCGGTTCGGTCGTGGGTGGTACACACACACAAGCGGGCACACGTATCAGATCTTATGTAGATCCAAGTACTACGAGTAGTCGTCATTGCTTATGACATCCTTGTAAAGATCTCATTGTTATGAAAGATGACACTTGTTAAGTATTTGTAGTTTCAAATGGATTGTCGATAATTGTAAAATGTTAGGTTTATTTCAATTGAAATAGTATGTGCATGTTGATAGCGTTGACTTTAATCTTTGTGGTCAAGCAATGACACTTTTACTGATGTTGCCTTATCATCATTAGACGTTCAAGGGAAATTCACACTCATCATCAGACACGCAACAGGACCAGACGCTCGACCCACGTTCCATTCGTACGAATCAACCTTCAATCGTGCGAATTAGCTACTTTCGTGCGATTGAACCTTCATTCGTGCGATTGGACTCAGCCGCACCACACAACACACACATTCGCACGACCCAACCTCCATTCGTACGAACCAACCTTCAATCGTGCGACTTAGCTACTTTCGTGTGATTGAACCTTCATTCGTGCGATTGGACTCCAGTCGTGCGAAACACGCACAATCGCATACACTCAGTCGGACACCTGACTCAATCGCACACAATCATTCATACGCATGGCTCAATCGTATACACTCATTCGCACGCATGACTCAATCGCATACAAACACCCAGTCGCACGACATGCCTAGTCGCACAACTCAGTCGCACGATTGACTCAAACGCACGATTCAGTCGCACGGCTCAATCGCATGACAGACCCAGTCGCCTGAACTGCAGAATCGCGACTGTGGTCGGGCTGAGCAGCCCCCGAGCTGCTCTAACGCGAGTTTTACACCACAAGGACTTCCAAAAACACTCAACAAACATACACAAACACGAAACACAAGCAGAAAGACCTCACACGCACCCACTCGACCTCATGTGCTCGGATGAACCCGAGCACCCGAAACCCTAGTTTGGACAGCCGTGAAAAAGCAAGAAAAGAGACAGCCAAAGTCGTCTACCTGCTATAAATGAGTAGATGAGGCTGTAGAGGAAGACTAGACGACGAAAACGAGACCACACGGGTAGAATTTGGTGCTAGAATGAAGAAGATGTGTGTGTAGAGAGTGAAGAGGTGAAGAAGATGAAGAAGGTGTAGTAAATGAGGTTTAGGGCTGGAAATGGGGTTTATATACCCAGCCCAAGTTTGCAAAATTACAAGTTTAGTCCCTGCACTTAGCCCCCGAGTTTCCCAAATTTGTTTCGGTTGAAAAACGACTTTGTTAGGGTAATTGTATTAGTTATAAAAATGTATTTAATGATATTTTTAACTAAAAAAAGTTTTATTAGTGACGTTAATTTTATATAAAAATGATTTATTTGACGGTTTCGAAGATGAAAGCTTTAAAAGTTTTTAAGGTTGACATATGATTACAACGGGTACACAAGCACAACGATGGTAAGGCACACATGATATCCACATAAAGAGTTAATAAAGATGAGGAATGATCGATCAAGGAATAGTTAATGGAAAGTCCTGTTAGTTGACGGACCTTGAGGTGACGGATATCACAGTATCCCCCAGTTGAAAGAATTTCGTCCCGAAATTCAGCTGGAGTTAGATCCAAAAGTGTCATCCTCGAAAAGATGTGGATATTTGAGTTTCATCTGATTTTCTCGTTCCCATGTAAACTCTGGCCCTCGTTTTGAATTCCATCTCACGCGAACAATAGGTATTCTACTGCTCTTCAACTGTTTGACCTTACGATCCATGACTTCAATGGGTTCCTCAATAAAATGAAGCTTGTCGCCGATTTTGATATCGTCAATGGGTATGTGAAGTGATTCGTCAGCCAAACACTTCTTGAGGTTCGATACATGGAAGGTATCATGCACACCATTGAGTTCTTGTGGTAACCTTAATCGGTAAGCCACTGGACCAATTCTTTTGGTAATCTCGAATGGTCCAACGTATCTTGGGGATAACTTCCCTTTCTTTCCAAATCGAACAACTCCTTTCCAATGAGAGACTTTGAGTAGCACTCGGTCCCCAACGTTGAATTCTAGAGGCTTTCGACGATTGTCGGCGTAGCTCTTTTGGCGATCTCTAGCGGCTTTCAGTCTATCTTTGATTTGGAAGATCTTGTCGGTTATTTCCTGAATGATCTCTGGGCCTGTTAGCTGGCTTTCACCAATCTCGGCCCAACAAACGGGTGATCTACACTTCCTTCCGTACAACGCTTCGAACGGAGCACACCCAATGCTGGTGTGGTAGCTGTTATGGTATGAGAATTCAATCAATGGCAAATGAGTATCCCAACTACCACCAAAGTCGATTACACACGCTCTCAGCATGTCTTCTAGCGTTTGTATGGTTCGTTCACTTTGGCCATCTGTTTGAGGGTGATAGGCGGTACTCATGTCTAATCGAGTGCCCATTGCTTTCTGTAGTGTTTGCCAAAATCGTGAAGTGAATCGGCCGTCACGGTCGGATATGATTGACACCGGCACTCCGTGTCTTGTCACGACCTCTTTAATGTACAATCTCGCCAACTTGTCCATTTTGTAGTCTTCTCGGATTGGCAAGAAGTGTGCTGATTTCGTCATTCGATCCACTACGACCCATATCGAGTCATGTCCGTTGCTTGTTTTAGGGAGTTTGGTAATGAAATCCATGGCTATATTCTCCCATTTCCACTCGGGAATTTCAGGTTGCTGTAATAATCCCGATGGTTTCTGATGTTCAGCTTTAACTTTCGCGCATGTTAAGCATCTGCTGACGTACGTGGCAATGTCTTTCTTCAAGCCTGGCCACCAATACAGATCTTTGAGATCGTGGTACATCTTGTCAGCGCCAGGATGAATAGAATATCGTGTCTTATGTGTTTCATCCATGACCAAGGTACGTACACCTCCCCACTTGGGTACCCATATACGGTCCACGAAGTACTACACACCATCGTCCTTGCACATCAGTTGTTTATCCAACCCTCGGAATTCTTCTCCCGCAAGGTTTTCTTCTTTCAATGCTTCACTTTGTGCAATTTGGATCTGGGCTTTCAAATTTGTTTGAATGGTCAATCCCAAAGCTCGAGCACGTAGTGGTTTCACGCGTTCTTTACGGCTTAGAGCATCAGCCACCACGTTAGCTTTCCCCGGATGATACCGGATTTCACAATCGTAGTCACTAAGAATCTCTACCCAACGTCGCTGTCGCATATTGAGTTCCTTCTGGTCCAGAATATGTTGAAGGCTTTTATGATCTGTGTATACGATGCATTTGGTTCCATACAGGTAATGCCTCCATATCTTAAGTGCGAATACTACAGCGCCCAACTCAAGATCATGAGTCGTGTAGTTCTTCTCGTGCACCTTAAGTTGTCGCGAAGCGTAGGCGATCACCTTATCTTTCTGCATTAGTACACATCCCAACCCTTGATGCGAAGCATCACAGTACACCATAAAATCATCAGTTCCGTCTGGGAGGGACAATATCGGTGCATTGCACAACTTATCTTTCAGCGTTTGGAACGCCCGTTCTTGCGTGTCTCCCCAATCAAACTTCTTGTCTTTCTGAGTTAGCAACGTCAACGGTTGAGCGATCTTTGAAAAGTTCGCAATGAAACGACGATAGTATCCGGCTAATCCTAAGAACTGCCGTATCTCTGAAGGTGTCTGGGGTGTATCCCATTTCTTTACCGCTTCGATCTTTCTGGGATCTACATTAATCCCGTCTTTGTTAACCACATGACCCAAAAACTTCACCTCTCGTAGCCAGAATTCACACTTAGAGAACTTGGCGAAAAGTTTCTCTTCTCTTAACAGTTCCAGTATTGCCCGAAGGTGTTCTTCATGGTCCTCCTTCGATCGAGAGTATATAAGTATGTCGTCAATGAATACGATCACAAACTTATCCAAGTAAGGTTTGCACACCCGATTCATCAAGTCCATGAACACAGCTGGTGCGTTAGTCAATCCGAATGGCATGACCAAGAACTCATAGTGCCCATAACGAGTTCTAAATGCTGTCTTCGGCACGTCCTCCTCGAAAACTCTTAGTTGGTGATATCCAGATCGAAGGTCGATCTTGGAAAAATACGAAGCTCCTTGCAACTGATCAAACAGGTCGTCGATCCTGGGGAGAGGATACCGATTCTTCAGAGTTAACTTTTTCAACTCACGGTAGTCGATACACATCCGGAACGACCCATCTTTCTTTTTGACAAATAATACCGGTGCTCCCCAAGGCGAGTGACTCGGCCGTATAAAACCCTTCTCCAGTAGTTCCTGTAACTGGCTAGACAACTCTTGCATTTCAGACGGTGCCAACCGATATGGTGTCTTTGCTACCGGTGTAGCTCCAGGAACCAACTCAATACGAAATTCCACCTGTCGTGGAGGAGGCAAACCAGACAGACATCTGGGAATACATCTGGGTAATCCCGCACTATAGGGATATCTGCCAATTCCTGTTCCTCTTCTTTCTTTTCCACCACATGAGCCAGAAAAGAGTAGCACTGTTTTCATAAAATCTGGCGTGCTTTCATGCAGGAAATAAGCTTTAATTTTCTCCCCGGTCTTTCTCCTTGAACTCTGAGTACTCCGCCGTCTGACATAGGGATTCGCACTACCTTGTCCCGACAGACAATCTCGGCCCCGTGTTTCGACAACCAATCCATTCCCACAATCACATCGAAACTTCCTAGCTCAAAGGGTATCAAGTCTATATCGAAGGTGTGGTTCTCTAACATTATCGAGCACTTTCTAATAATTTCATCAGCCTGAACAATTCTACCGTTGGCCATTTCTACAGAGTAGCTAGTTTCTAGTCTACTAGGGCTTAATTCAAGCAATTGCACAAACTCAGAAGATATAAAGCTATTGTCTGCCCCAGTATCAAACAGTATAGATGCAAAGTGATTATTAAGTAAGTGCGTACCCGTGACAACATTCGGGTCCTGATGAGCATCGTTGGCTCCAATGACGAATGCACATCCCCGAGCTGTATTCCCCTGATTGGTCGGGCCTTGATTTCCAGCTATAGCCATCACTTGCTGCTGGTTGTTTCCTTGTTGACCCGGTGCCCGATTCAGTCTGGGGCACATGTTCGGTAGTGGTCAAGGCTTCCACACTCATAACAAGCCCTTGCATTCCCGGCGGGGTTAACCGCGTTGACCGGTGCAACCATATTCGGCGCTGTTCTGCAGTCTCTTGCAAGATGCCCCGGGCGTCTACAGTTCGCGCACACCCGACACTGCATTCCTGGGGGATGATGATAATTGCACTTGTCACATTTGGGGTGCGGACCCACATACTCTCGCCTGCCCTGTGTCACTGCCACAAAGTTTCTGGTTGTCTTGGCTCTTTTATCAAACTTCCCGGCACTGGACCAGCTCGTTTCCCCAAAATCCTTTCTCTTTTCTGCTCCTCTACCCAAAACTCTCGTTCTCACCATTTCATCACCGATATGGTGTCTTTGCTACCGGTGTAGCTCCAGGAACCAACTCAATACGAAATTCCACCTGTCGTGGAGGAGGCAAACCAGACAAGTCATTTGGGAATACATCTGGGTAATCCCGCACTATAGGGATATCTGCCAATTCCTGTTCCTCTTCAAATTCCAGCTCGGAGGCTCTACAACCAGATAAGAACACCTCAACTGTGGAAGACAACAATGGTGGTGGTGACAGTGACCAAGAATTTCTTGATGCCACTAACCACACCATTGATGAGAACATCAATGATGTCACACACTGCTTGGATCAAGTTTCACTTGAAAAGTGTGCTGATGTGATGGGAGAAACATCCATGTCAGATATAAATTTCTCTAATTTAGATCTTTCTCAATAACTTGTTGTGATCCCTCAGTTTAGGATCCACAAGTCTCACCCTACCACAAGCATCATTGGAGATGTTGTCTCAGGGGTAAAGACCAGAGGAAAAACCCATGAAGCAAATGTTTGTCTTCACTCTTGTTTTCTATCCCAGATAGAGCCAAAGAAAGTTAATGAAGCTCTAAAGGATGGAAGTTGGGTTGAAGTTATGCAACAAGAGCTGCTTCAATTCAAAAGGCAGAAAGTTTGGAACCTTTGTCCTTTTCCTTCTAGGAAGACTACCATTGGAACCAAATGGGTGTTTAGGAACAAGAAAGATGATAAAGGCATCATCATCAAGAACAAAGCTAGACTGGTTGTTCAAAGATACACACAAGAAGAAGGGATTGACTACACTGATGCCTTTGCTCTAGTGGCAAGATTAGAGGTTGTTAGGATATTCCTGGCATTTGCTGCATCCAAGAACTTCAAGGTCTTTCAACTTGATGTGAAGTGTGCCTTTTTGTATGGAGTGATAGATGAAGAGGTTTATGTCAAACAACCACCTGGTTTTGCAGATCATGATCATGCTGATTATGTCTGCAAGCTTGACAAAGCTCTCTATGGGCTGCACCAGGCACCCAGGAAATGGTATGAGACACTATATGAGTATCTTTGTAAACATGGATACAGGAGAGGTACTATAGATGGAACTCTCTTCATCAAAGGACAAGGAAAAGACATACTGCTAGTTCAAGTATATGTGGATGACATCATCTTTGGTTCAACTAATCCAAAGCTCTGTAAAGACTTTGAGAAGATTATGAAAGACAGATTTGAAATGAGTGCCATGGGGGAACTCAATTTCTTTCTGGGAATTCAAGTGAAGCAAGTTGAAGATGGCATCTTCATAAGTCAGTCAAAGTATGTTCAGGACATACTCAAGAGATTCAACATGACTGACTGCAAGATTGCTAAGACACCCATAGCCAGAAACCACTATCTTGGTCCTGATCTTGAAGGGGAGTGTGTAGATGAGCACTTATATAGGGCTATGATTGGGTATCTTATGTATCTTACTGCTAGCAGGCCTGATATCATGTTTGCTACATGTATTTGTGCAAGATATCAAGCCAACCCTAAGGTGTCTCACCTCATCACTGTCAAGAGGATTCTAAGATACCTCAAAGGTGCATCAACACTCGGACTATGGTATCCTAAGAATTCTAACTTCAATCTGTATGCCTATACAGATAGTGATTATGGTGGTTGCAACATGACTACAAAGTCTACATCTGGGGGATGTCAATTTCTTGGTGGAAGGGTTGTCTCATGGCAATGCAAAAAACAATCTTGTGTCTTTGCATCAACTGCTGAAGCTGAATACATTGCTGCTGCAGGCTGTTGTGCTCAAGTACTTTGGATTCAAAATCAGATGCTGGACTATGGGTTAAACTTCAAGAAGACTCCCATTCACATAGACAACAACAGTGATATCTCAATCACAGAGAACCCTGTGCAGCACTCAAGGACAAAGCACGTCAATATCAGGTATCGTTTAATAAGAGATAACTATAAAAAAGGATTAATTAAACTAGTCAAAGTTCACACAGATGAACAATATGCTGATCCGTTTACAAAAGCCTTTGATGAACAGAGATTTAAATATCTAATATCAGCTATTGGGATGATAAACTTTGAGTATGTTTTTCTTAAAACTAATTCTTATTATTTCTTTAAAATTTATGTGTGTCCTAAGTTGTCTAGTTCATCACTTTCATAAGCTCAGGTTTTCTTTGGATGAAAATTTCTTTTTGAAGACTTTCCTTAGACTTTTGAAAATTTCTGATACTTCGGAAGTTATGCTTTTAACTTCGGAAGTAAATCATGCCTTCGAAATAAATAACTGTCTAAGAAATTTACCTTCGGAAGAGTTTTCAAATTTATCTTCCGAAGCTTAAATACTTGTCTCAGACACTTACTCATTTTCAAAGACCATTTACTTCCAAAGCAAACTTAACTCTCGGAAGCTTTGTTAGTTTATACACAAAGCACTCAAGTTTTAATTTTTCTTCCGAAGCAAAATTCTCAAACCTCTCAGGAAATTCTTCTGAAGTCATTTTAGCTTCGGAAGCTTTTTAATTAAAACTTCCGAACATAATTAACCTTCGGAAGCTTTTTGACTTCCAAGAAAACTACTTTTTGAGCAAAAGTAAACTACTTTTTCAGAGGTGGGACCGACATCCGGATTTCAAAGTTTATCCTCTTTTGTTAAACTTTATCTGAAATCCTTCTCACATATAAACCCAATGGTTTCCCCCTCTTTCTATCATCCGTTCTTCCTCCAAACCTAAAACCTAAATTTCTCTCTGAAATTTCTTTCTTTCTTCTTTCTTCATCCTTAAGCTACTTCAAAATGGCCAACCTCGCTCACAGAAATGATCCCAACTTTACCATGCAGCTACACAGACAACATAATCAGGTTGCTCTGTTAAGCTCTAAGAAAGATCCTTATTTCTCAGAGGTTTGTCGTTTCCTAACTCTGTCAAACTACTTCACCTCCCTAACCATTGATCCTCCACTCTATGAAGATCAGTTGCTTGAATTTTAGAAGACCTGCCAAGAGGTCATTATGGATGAGGAGAAGGCACTTTCTACCACAGTGCAGGGGAGAACAATCTTCATCATTCCAGCCATCATCAACAAACATCTTCAACTGGATGATAAAGAAGGTGAGGTGTTTTTCCCAAAGGAAGTTGTCAATCATTCCTTTGAGCAGATGAGATATGAGGGAGATTTCTTTGTAAAGACCTTTAGGAAAGGGAAGGTCTCATCCCAATGGAGATTCCTACTCCATGTGGTCATCCATAGCTTATCAAACAAGCATGGTGGATGGGACCAGATTCCTGAGGATCTCTCCTTCATAGTCCATGGAATGGTTCAGGGGGTCAAATTCAGGTATTCACAGTTTGTCTATACAAATTTACTTGCTAATTTAGACTCCTTAGAGTATTACATATTTCCTAGATATGTCCGGTACATTCTTAACTATGAACTGGGCTCACAGTTAAGGGAAACAGGTAACATTCTTAAATTGGGACAGATGAAGCCAGACATCTTTAAAATACTGAGAAAGTCCACTGTTGGATTCTCTGGGGTAGAAACAACCCTAGTTCCAAAAATGTTAGAGCTCATTGCTCAAGGTGACAACCTAGCAGCACAAGCTAGTGTTGAACCCACACCTGCTACTTCCCAACCACCCACACAGCCTCAAATCTCCATCACTTACCAAAGAAAATCCAAACGAACCCCTACTCAGACTATTCAGTCTGTGGAGGCCCCCATATACTCAATACAGGAAGAAGTGGACACAGGAGCTCCCACTTCTCCTGAGGAGCAAACCACTCCCATCTCTTCACGAATCAGTGCTGAGGTTCCTCATGCTCAGCCTGATGAGCTCATTAGCCCTAATGCCTTAAGCCATCACTTTGAGTCTCAACACTCAAGTGATTAACCTTCAGGGGACAGTTACCATCCCCAGCCTATAGATCTCAACCAACCAATCCCCAACCTTGATTTCTACACTGATGAAGATATAGGTTTCCGTGAGTATAATGAATCTCTCTTCTTTCCCTCTACTCAAAGAGAGATGAGTACTCTTGATTCTCCTAAATCTATCCCACATTAGTCACCTACAACTGAGGTGGACACTCCTGAACCTATTCAGGATGTCCATATGGAAGAGGCTCTCACTTCTGAAAATGATTACATCATTAAGACCTCAACCATGGCAACTCAGCCCACTAACATCTCAACTGAGACTACCAGTGAGCAGAGGAAAACCAGCAGCCAAAAACCTCAAGTTGGTGGTGAGAGAGAGGACTCTGGTCCAATCATCTCATCCCCCAATGAATCTTCTGATGAAGATGAGGGGAATCTGAGACTACTGGTGCAAAAACTGTCTAAAACATGCACTTACCTAGTCTCAAAGGTTAGTCACCTTGAATCTCAGGTGACTACCTTACACAACAGGATCAATGATCAACAACTTGAGATTTCATATCTTAAGGAAAAACTAGCTGGGAGACCCTTAAGGAGAGCTCAACCAAGAACACAAGAACCTGTGGATGTGATTGAACTATCTTCCAGCTCACCTATGCAAGTGGGTGATGCTACCAAAAAGGGGGAGAAAGTCATTACAGCCACAGAACCTGGGAGTTCTTCAGAGAGAATGGACATTGAGGACTCACCATCCTCACTTGCAACTGTGCATTCTCAGCAACCTCCTCTAGTTCACATTGATGTGGACTACACAGACTCCTTCATACAGAGTCTATTTGAGGATGGGATACCAAGGGCTATGACACCTTCACCATCTTTTAATCACATCATTGGTGGAGGTATGACAACAACAGGAAGGCCCTCATCATCATAAGAGTTCAAGGACAGCAAGAAGTCTTCAATTTTCAGACCTTGGACTACTCTGAAGGTCTGGATCTAGTCAACATGCCACTTGTCAACCCAAGCCAATCAAGACAAGCTGACAGACTGGCTAAAAGAATCCAAGACAGGATCACTGCAGAGTTCAGCTTAAGAAGGAGACTTAGGCAATCAGGCAATGTCATCGGCCAACTGGATGTTGAGGCAGACCCTAAGATTAGCTTCATAGGGGAAACCCTGACTGAAGGCCCAGTGACAGAACCTGAGAGCCCTGTCTCATCATCTCCCACTGCTGTAGAGATCCATATTCCTTTTGAGACACCTGCTGATGAAGGTGCTTCTCAACCTCTCTCTGGCATGAGCTCAGATGCTGCAATGAGCAATAAAGGCCAAAGCTCTCTCCACCCTGAGTCACAAAGGTCTGTGAGTGACAAAGGGAAAAGAAATATGACATCTGAGGAGATTGAGGAGGAGGAGAGAGAGGAAAAGGAGGCTAAGGGGAGAAAGTTCCTCTGCTGAGTCTCCAAGACTCATGGATTCTGCAATCAAGGCAGCCCCCAAACCAGATACTCAGAATGATGAGTTAAGGGCAGTGGGGATTAACTATCTGCAGACTAGGAACTATGACATAGATAGTGTCATTTCTCTCCCCTTGGATGAATTGAATAAACTGGTTGACCTGGAAAGGTCAAGAGAGAAGAAGGAGGCAGAAGATGCAGAACTCCTAGTACAAGTCAAAGAAGAGAGAAGAAGAAAAAGACTGTACAAAGGTATGCCTACCCTCTCACCAGTTCAAGAAAGTTCTGAACAAGAGGATGTGGCTCAACAAGAACCTCAGGTAGATAAGAAAGAAGACCGAATCAAGATGATTAACTACCTAAGTGCCACAGGCCTCTATCAGGCAGATGCACTCCTTCCCTTACCTTATGACTATATTGAGTTTGAGTACTTAAAACAACTTGAGCTTGAGCTAGTCAAGGAAAGAAAGACAACAAAGAAGAAGCTAAGGGAAGAAGCTGCAAAATCAAGAGCCATCATCCAAAAGAGCATGAAGAAGTCTGCTGATAGGCAGAGGATGATGAGCTTCTTGAAGCTGTATGGATTCTCCGGAAGGAGACTTGGACCCATGTCTCTATCCACTATGGATGAGCATATTAGAGTAATCAAGCAGAAGATTAAGAGTGGAGTGCTCACTGACTTACACTCCACTCCAAGTCAAGCCCCACCTGAAGTGGAGGTTAAGGTTGAACAACCAGACACAACACAACCCGAACCTCCTGCTAATGCTCAACAAGCTTCATCTTTTGATCCACAGCAGGGTCAACCTCCCTCTCCATCTGAACTTGAGAGAGAGGAAGTCCCAACTGAGAAAGACATTGAAGATCAATCTGGTGCTGCAAGCCAGTCTTTTCAGTGAAAATCTAGAAAGAGAAAGAAGAGGATGGCTTCTAGACCAAAGTCTAAGAAGAAGAAGAAGCCTGCATCCCCTTCTAAACCTCAGGATGAATCAGAACAGCCTAAGGATATGCAGCCAGAGGATGCTACACCAACTCCAATTCAAACAGCTCCTCTAGCATCAGGAAGACCCATCTTGTCTTGGACATACACCACAAATCCGGAAAGATGGCATGTTATTAGAGATCAAGGCATTGAAGACATTTATATATGGCAAGATATGTTTCAGTTGCCTCTGCATGACCTCTTCGACATGAGAAGACACTTTGACAGCCTGAAGGATCCTGATCATCTTATTAAGAAAGGAATGGTGATCATCATAATGAGGACTGTTAATATCTGAAGTTTTCAAAGTGTTTTGGTAGCATCAGCTTAGGGGGAGTTTGTAGAGATTAATGAAGAGGCTAATGTAATCTAAACATCTTTAGTCTTTCTGTATACTGCACAAGTGCATTAAAGAAGAAGCTTAGGAAGTTTCAAACATGAAACATAAAATACTCTAAGTGTGAAATCTTCCGAAGCAAAGACCAATATCTTCCGAAGCCAAACATGAAGTCTTCCGAAGCCTCAGAGACAAAGTCTTCCGAAGCTTCAAGTTCATGAAGACAGATTTCTTTCGAATACTTTTAGTAACATGCTTTATCTGATGTACTGTTCCATAAAGCTGGACACCTTTCCGCTGTGCCTCTGCAAGTCATCAACTTATATGGTTTGGTGAAAAGGTCCATGCTTTTGGTAACTGTACATGGAGGTCTTGAGTCTGTAACTTTCTACTTTATGTACTTTATCCTTTTTGTAATAGATTAGGATGTGAGTTATGGCATGTCATAGTCACAAGTCAAAAGGCAATCTGCCTTTTGACTCTACAATTGATTTTGTTTGTATCTAGTCAATTGTATCCAGCTGGCTTTCAAAGTATAGCCGGCTGTAGGATGTAGTATACGTATCTCATGTTCTTGTATCTTTAGAATATGCTTTGTAACACTTGTAATAGAACATAGAGAAAGCAATATACTGCATTCTTGAAAACCAAACACTTGTGTTCTTTGTGTTCTTTGTGTTCTTTGTCTCCTGCATTACTTGTGTTCTTAGTATCTTAACACTTGGTTAATCCAGTTTACTGTTTGATTAAAGTTTAGTTAATCTCCTCTTTGTGTTGTTGTGTTGAAACTAACCCTTCAACGATCCTGCATATATAAATGAAGTTCATTACGTCACACAAAATGGTTATAATATTTATCTTAATATCGCATAGATTTGCTGTATTATGTGAAAAGCAAAACCCTAGTCCTGGCATTGTTGTAAATATTCATTTAGTCGTTACCATACAACTATTATTAGTTGTTGCTTTTGATCAACATCCAATCGTCATTACAAGTTTCTTTTATCATTGATATATCCTCCATAAAGTAGAGACACCCTTCCCTTAGCCTTGAATTAGTTTGCATGACAAAACAATTGGTTTTGTTGGTAAATAGGTTATACAAGTGAGCGTAATAAAAAGTTAAAAACAAGTTCTAACATAACTAATTCCAATTTCTTTATATTTCAAGCATTAACTTCAAAATTTATTCATATTTCAATTGATTTGATAATATTTTAATTCTTTTAAATTACAATTCATTCAAATTCTAACCCAAATTAATTTACAATTTCAATTTCATGCGAACTAAACACCACCTATAACTTATATATACGTTCTAAGCAATTCATATTGGTCGGTCTAGTACTATTGATTGCATCATTCTTCATATATAGCTTGAATTCATAAAGGTGATCAAGTCAATTCATTTTTAAAGAAATTGATCAAACTACTTTGTAAACAGACCATAAAAAATAAAGTATTAAACGTAACTAAGATGAAGACGAGCCAAACTAGTATTTATTCGATTTTGATGAGATATGATTTTTATAGACTACTTTTGTTGAACGAAAAATAAAAAAAGTATTACATTTTAAATTACGTTACATGTTGAGATTTAGTGTATATTTTTTCCCTAGCTTAGGTAGGCGTATGGGAGGTAATCATTTTCTTTCCATATGAGACAAGATTCATACCAAGAATGATTTAATGAGTTAACCCACTATTTTAACATTATCGAGTTGTTCGTTTGGATTGTTTGTTCATATGTGAGTATTGTGAATTTTACTTTTCTTTTTCATATGCAAATGTTGCATGGTTTGGTTAGCATGTTGGGGGAGTATCCGTAATGTATTTCTCTCGGAACACCTCCTATGCTCTCGCTCGTGGATGCCCATGGACCGATGTGGAAGAGACGTAGATAAACATATAAAGCATGGCAAGGATGGTGAAAACTCTGGCTAGACAAAAGAGTCTATGCGAAGAATACTAGAATGGAAGAGAGAGAGATACTTACTTTGTTGCTGAAGTTAGCCTTTAAAAAAAGTTTCATGCAGATTGTCTCAACTGAAATGTAACACATGAAATGTGAAACATGAACATTCCTGGTTTGAGATCTTTTAAAGTAAACACGACACAAAAATTTACATTTAAGATGACTTATTTCGTCGTTACAACTTATCTTCGCCACACGAGCCCATAACATGACTATATATAAACAAAGGTTATTACGTCACATCAAATGCTTACAATATTTACTATAATGCATAGATATACTATTGTATAACGTGAAGAGCAAAACTCTAGCCCTAACATCACTGTCAACATTCACTTAATCATTACCATACTACTATTATTAGTATTTGCTTTCGATCAATATCCAATTAATACAAAAAACTTCTTTTATTGTTGATGTTTCCGTCACAAAATAAAAAAAAACCTTCTCGACTTGCCCTAGCTCCGAATTAACCTGCATGCATGGCACAACAATTAGTTTAGACTAGGTAAACACTTAAAACTAGGTTATTTAAGTAATCAAAATCAAAAGTTTCAAAAAGTTATAACAAAACTAAAAAGATTACCAAAATCTAACGTCTACTTAAACACTCCTTATATGCATATATATATATATATTTCCCTAATATTATTTCGTTTTCAAGAATCAATAATCAATAATCAATAATAATAATATTTGCTCATATTCCGTTCGTCTCATTCGGTTTCTCTCTCTCCTCTATAGAGACTCTTTCTCTGGTTATTTCTCTCACAACGAGAGGACGAAGAAGACGAAGAGAACAACAACAACAACTACAACAATAACAACAATAATCACCAATAACCTCAAAAGCTATGGTGTCTACTCGCCGTGGTGGATCTGCATCCAACAGCAACAAACGATCACCGTCGCCGGAGCAGAAACCCCCGTCGCCCAAACGCCAAAAGGTTCGTGTTCAGTTGTGAGGAATTTGTGCGTTGTTTCTTCAATTTGATGTTGATTGAGTCGGTTTTGGTGAGTTTTGGTTTGATTTCATCGGTTTAGGTTGATAATGGCGGTGCATCGGAGAAATCGACGCCGGAGGAACCTCCACAACCGCCTGTTGTGGAGAATTCGAAAGAGTTGAGTTCGAAGATGGCGGTGGATCCGCCGGAGAATGCCGGAGGGAGCGGTGGAGGTGAGGTTGCTAGTGCGGGGAAGGCGGAGGCGGCTCCGGTGGCTTCCGTCGTCACTCCCGTCGCTCAAGGCAAGTGGTTTTATTACTATCTTGTAAATCTGTTGCATGTATGTTAGTGAAACTCGTTCTGCATTGTTGAATCTTGTGATTATTGTCTATTGTGGTTGTAGTTGTTAAGAATGTAAGGTAGAAATGATTAACTAGACATGAGTTTAGTTACAGAAGTAATTAGGGTTTTAATGAAGTTAGGTTTGGATAGCACACGTTATGAGAGTGTATAAATTAACGTAGATGCTTGATTGTTTGTATAAATTTGTATAAATTAGGTCTTCTAACTGCATTGTGGAAATCAGTTGCAAAGATGTATAAAGAAACAGTGAATTGGGGAAATGGGGCACCGTTAAAAGGTTCGTTTAGAGTGCTAACTAGTAAAGAAGGGCTAAAACTTATTGTTGAATTGCTATTAATTTGAACTAACAAGGGATTAAAGATGAGTCTTTGTATTGGTTATTTTGAAGGGTCCGTGCCAGTTTTAGAAGAGAAACCTCGGGCCGTTTCTTCATGGAAGTCACAAAATCAAAGATGTGAAACTGCCACACCTTGGTGCAAGCTTCTTGCGCAGAGTTCACTGGTTAGAACTCACCTTTGAAAACGAGTAATTATATGAAAATAATATTAGCTCACAAGCTTTTTGTATCTTTCATCAAATAGCTAGATTGTATGCTACGAGCAATTATAGAGCTTACATACATTGTTCTTGCAGAACCAAACAATGACAGTTTTTACAACAAGCTTTTCAGTTGGATCAAGCAGGAATTCAAATCTCTTAATTAAGGATTTAAGCGCGATTCTTTGCAATATCAAGCTCAATGAGGTATCGAGCAGTATTTCTTGCCACCTTTTTAGTGATTCACATTAAGCACAAAAATGTTCACATTGATTTTAGGAATTTGGAGATGAACTCCATATTTTCTACTTGCAGTATGAATACTTACTGTTTGTCGACATGATCAGCGCGAAGGCAGTTCTGTGGCTGTGCTTGAAAGCAAAGGTAGCAAGGGATGTGTCTATGTTAATGGGAAGCTTATAAAGAAGGGCACAACTTGTGTTTTGAATTCGGGAGATGAAATTGTTTTTGCTTCTCATGCAAATCATGCTTATGTATCCTTCTTTTAGAAAAATCCTTTTGTTGAATGCATTATTTGTTATCCTTTCCCAACATTTTTCTTAATATTTTTTCATAGATTTTCCAGCAACTGCCAAACAATTTCTTGTTAAAAACACATACAAAAATGCTGCATGTTGAAAGACGTGCAGGGGACACGTCAGCAGTAGCAGGTGCTTCTATTTTGGCATCATTATCAAATATGAGATCAGATGTATCTCGTTCGAAGCCTGCTGTTCAAAGTGCACCTAAAACTATTATTGAACCCCCTAATCCGGATGATGAGATTGATGGTTTAGAAGTAAATTCAACTACAAATACGGGTCCTGATAGTGCATTTGAAATCGGAGCTGTAGGCAAAACCACACCTCCTGGCAGCAATCTAGACCCTAGTATTACGGAGTCAAGAAATGTAAATATTTTGTTGATTACTTATTAACATTTATGTCTGGGTAATGAAAAGAATACATTTTTAAACAGCCATTGGAAACACGGGAATGGGACAGGGTTTCACTGCCTGCATCAGCACCTGGAATGTCTGAAAGATCTGCAATGTTGAAGGAAGAGATTCTTGCTGGGATTATTGATGGGCATGAAGTTGAAGTTTCTTTTGATAAATTCCCGTATTATTTAAGGTTTTATATATGATCACCACTTTTTATGTTATAAAAGGATATGTTGCTTACATGTTTATTGAAAGAATTAAAAAAATAAACTCCTCTAGCAGGTGTTTTTGACAACCTGCCATCCTCTTTATGCAGCGAGAACACAAAAAAAAGTGGTTATTGCAGCTTCTTATATTACTTGAAGCAAAGAGACCATGTTAAATATGCTTCTGATTTTTGAACTTTGCTTTACATGTTTTAGTAAAAGAATTAATAAAATAAACTTCTCAAGCAGGTGTTTTTGACACCTTGTCATCTTCGTTATGCAGCGAGAACACAAAAAACGTGCTTATTGCAGCTTCTTATATACACTTGAAGCATAGAGACCAAGTTAAATATGCTTCTGAACTTCCTACAGTGAATCCTAGAATCTTGCTTTCTGGTCCTGCAAGTATGGTCTTAATTCTACATTCCTACATATTTATCATTTGATTAAATTAAAGTCTGGATCGTTATCTATGGTAGAGTTATTCTCTTAAAACCTTTCAGATTCTGAAATTTATCAGGAAATGCTAGCAAAGGCACTTGCTCAGCATTATGGGGCTAAATTGCTTATATTCGATAGCCATTCCTTTCTTGGTGTAAGACTTATTCTGTCTACGTTACTACCATTGATCTGTTATAGTATTCATTTGGTAATAAATAATTCAGTTAATTGAATTGCTTTAGGGTTTATCATCCAAAGCTGAGCTATTGAAAGAAGGAAGTGCTAGCAATGTTTTTAACCAAACTTCTGGGCCCACTACTCTATTAACAGGCACTACAAGTAACCCTATTGAATTAGATGTTGGAAATGAAAATATTCCTTCTTCACTCCCCCTTGACTCACAACAGAAAATGGAGGTTGACTTTGTATTCCTGCTGTAGGACCCTCTAAAAGCCCTGCATTTAAATTGGGTATTTTAACAAAATGAATTTGCTTGATCTTTGTTTATTTTAGTTGTTCTCTTTGTAATAAATTGAAGTATAATTGTAAATTGTGTAGGTGATAGAGTAAAATTCATAGGTGGATGCATATACTCTTCATGTAGTTCAAGGTACAATTGGTTTTCACTTTCTGGCAATTTTAACCCATCTTTTTATGAATGGACTGATATTGGGTTATATAATATCTCAAAAAGGGAATGGGTTGAAAGTAACCCAAGTGAATCTTAATGCATACAACCTCCTAAATCATTTTATTCAAAGACTTAGACTATAATTGTAATATTGATTTCATCATACATGACGCACTATAGTTTTGAAAGTGGTTGTGGGCTAACGTCAATCTGACCAAATCCTTTCAGCCGGCACAAAAGTTGCATGTTTCAACCCCTTATACAACCCATATCTTTAATTTGACTAACTTTTTCATTTGTTCTGTGATCACCATGCTTTCTTGATCTTAGGGGTCCAACTTCTGGAGCTCGTGGGAGGGTTCTCTTACCTTTTGAAGACAATCCTCTTTCAAAAATTGGTGTAAAATTTGACAAACCAGTTTCTGATGGGGTTGATTTAGGTGGACTCTGTGATGGCGGTTATGGATATTTTTGCTCTGGTAATCTTATAATCTTTTATATGCACCGAAACTTGAATCCGCTTGTTTTCATTGGCATCCTGTACTCCATCTGACATGGTTTTTTTAATGCTCTTTATGCCTACCAGCTAATGAAATCCGTTTGGATTCAACGGGTGTACAAGATCTTGATAAATCACTCATCAGTGCCTTGTTTGAAGTAGGCTTCGCTTTTCAAGATTAATTTATTCTTTCTCGCTTCGATAAATAAGTTTATTCCTTTGTTTGTAGGTTGTATCCAGTGAGAGCAGGAAGATTCCTTTCATTTTATTCATGAAAGATGCAGAGAAATCCATAGTTGGCACCTCAGAATCTTATTCAACATTTAGAGTATGGCTTGAAAAGCTCCCAGATAATGTTGTTGTAATAGGATCACAGACTCAAAATGACAATCGCAAAGAAAAAGTAATATTCCTCAAAATTATGTCATATATATATGCCTTAAAAACTGTTGACTGTCACTTGGGAGTTCCTATTGAAGTATCATGTTTTAGTTAGCGTATTATTTTGCTTTCACTGCAGTCACATCCTGGTGGTTTGCTTTTCACGAAATTTGGCAGCAACCAAACCGCTTTGCTGGACTTTAATCTTCCGGTAATGAAATTTTCATTTAGTTTTTTCTTTTGTTGTTTGGTTCAATGGCTAATGCATTTTTAGTAGAGCAAACAGAAAATATTACTAGCATTTAGTAGTAGCATAATGCAAACCTAGTAGAACATGATTAAAAGATTACTAGCACTTTGTCCTTAATGCCATGTACTTTTAGTCATACTCTGTGGAAGCTAACTTTTTTAAAAAATACCGTTTAGAGAATATTTATGTTAGATAGTTTGTAACATTTATCTAATTGTCTTGTTGAAGTAACATTATTGGTACGTAGATAATAATCATTTTCATCTAGCATGTGGGCACTCCTTAGCATAACAACAGACTTAACTAGGAAAGCTGCAATAACAGTGAATCAAATTACAATTAAAGGTTTTTTTTTTCTTTTCATTTTAATATTAGAACATTTTAGAAGTGAATGTTGTTAGAAATTAATCTTGATGTTCAAGGGTGTATACGGGTGAACCAAGAAGATGAGGGTGGAATTAGTTATCATGTAGAATATGTTAGTCAAGGTAAATATTAGGAAAATATTGAATAATTTGGCTGTAAATAGGCTGTCATCCAGCTGATTTTGAGCTGTGATTTCATAGAAATTATGGTTAAAAGTATTATAAAAGAGGGTCATTGTATAGAGTTTAAGGTGTGGCCTTTTGTTCTTCATATTTATAAAAAGAGTTGTGGTAGTTCCCACAAAATAGGGAGTATTATCTTTGCTTTTCTGGGCCAATATTCTAACAATTGGTATCAGAGCGAGACAATCAAAGAAGACCTGTGTGGCGGTAAAGGGGAGATCAAGTAACAACCGAAGACGTGTAGAACAAAGCCACCCGATCAGTTCTGTGATAGACTGACCGAAGAAGAACCTGTGACAGGTTCAAACCATCTGTGATAGATCCATTGAAGGGCTGCTGATTGAATATGAAGGTTGCTGTGAGTTTCTAATAAAAGGGGTTATTTGGGTAGCAATTGAGCAGCAAAGTGCAGACCAGATTTGTGAAGTTTTTGCTCTATTATTGTTGAAGGATCAAAGGGCTGTGAGAGCCGGTTGCGAGAAGCAATCAAAACAGGGTACTGATCTGTGACAGATCAACTGAAGACAGGTTGTGTAATGCAATTGCAGTAGAAAAAGACCTGTGTGATTCAGGTTATATCCGTGGAAGACGGAACTGGAGAGAAGGCGACTGTGTGAAGCAGCGAACGAGGTGAAGAAAACCTGTGTGATTCAAGTTATAATAGCGTGATACCGATGTGGAGAAGAAGCTATTAATCTGTTAAGGATTGATCTAGGTTTGAGCAGTGTGTGACACCGGTTGATGTGGAGAAGAACTTAGACAAACAGAATGCAAGAAAGTTTTTCGTGTGACACGAACCCGTTTGCAATCAAAGAAGAAGAACAGAAGATGTGTGTAGCAGATTTAAAGGATCAAATTAGGAAGAAATGTGATTTCAACGAGTGAGATTGATTGACTTGAGACAAGGTGACCTGAGGTGAAAGTAATCAGCCAGTAGGGATTGATTTTTGTCAAAGAAAAGCCGAGTGATTCAGTATAGGAAGCAAAGCGGTGTGTGAAGCACTAGAGACCAGATCTGCGTGATTCAGATCGATCAAGAAAAAAAGTAGCTTGCTGTGTGAGATGGCAAAGGAAAAGTAGAAAAAAAAAGTAGAGCAATTTACTATTTGTGTGATGCAAAGATGGTCACGAAGAATCTGAACTTAAACTGAAGCAAAAGTTGTGATATGTTAAGATGTGAAAGTTGTCAAAGAATTACAATGAATCAACAACACGTGTTACTTGGAATTCAAGACCAAGGTGGTACAACATCAAGATTAAGGGCGAGAATGTTAGAAATTAATCTTGATGTTCAAGGGTGTATACGGGTGAACCAAGAAGATGAGGATGGAATTAGTTATCATGTAGAATATGTTAGTCAAGGTAAATATTAGGAAAGTATTGAATAATTTGGCTGTAAATAGGCTGTCATCCAGCTGTTTTTGAGCTGTGATTTCATAGAAAGTATGGTTAAAAGTATTATAAAAGAGGGTCATTGTATAGAGTTTAAGGTGTTGTCTTTTGTTCTTCATATTTATAAAAAGAGTTGTGGTAGTTCCCACAAAATATGGAGTATTATCTTTGGTTTTCTGGGCTAATATTCTAACAAATGTGACATTTTTCAGGATATTGGAAGATTACATGAAAGGGGGAAGGAGGTTCCCAAAGCAACTAAGCTTTTAACAAAACTTTTTCCTAATAAAGTGGCCATTCACATGCCTCAGGTTTGTGCCCTAATTCCTCTTTGTTTTTTTCTCATTGGCATTTTTATTTTCAATTTTTTTTAGATTATGAGCTTTTGCAGGATGAGAATCTTCTTGCTAGTTGGAAGCAGCAATTGGACCAGGATGCTGAGACTTTAAAAGTAAATGGAAATCTTAATAATCTACGTAATGTAAGCAACCTTTCATTTCTAATCATTAACCAAGTTACACATTCCATTCTTTCAAGCAATAATTCAATCTTTTCTCTTATCCATGGTGCTATGTCATATCTCCTAAATATGATAGTTTATAATAAACTTGTAGCGAGTGGATGGACTCATGGTGTGTTTGTTATGAGGGTTTAGGAATGAAGGTATGGGTTTGAAAGTATTACCTGTTTGTTTTTAGGGTACTGGTTTAGAAAAACCCAAAGAATGAGGGTGTAGAGAAAAGTGCTGGATGTGAAGGTTTATATAAAAACTAAAAAACCTATGGGTCTTTTTCACTCTTTTTTTCCTCTAGCCATGCTTCTCTTTATTTCCCTGTTATTAAATAATATTTCCGATGCCCATCCCACTTTATGAAACAAACAAAATTTAAAACGAGCAAAAGTTTTACTCTCTCATCTTGTTCTTTAAACTCTGTACCCATTTGCAAACCAAATACCACCACGTAGATAGTTTTTTTGAAGTAACTGTTAGTTATTCTAGTCTCATTTTGTATATTTTATCTTTGAGAAATTATAGAATACACAATCATCTAATACTGACTGTTTTTTTTCATAGTGATGCCTAGAGGGCAAATAGGTCATAAGATTTGGAGATATTCCAACTTTGTGGCAGTGGGACCTATCAAATGGCAATTGACTCACACTGGTGACTTTTGTGGTTGCATAATGAATTAAATATTATTATGCAGGTTTTAAACCGTATTGGATTAGAATGTGAGGGGTTGGAGACATTGTGCATCAAGGATCAGTTGCTTACAAATGAAGGTATTTAGTTTTTTCTTTCATTACAGAAAATATTACATGTGAATAATATTTTAGTTTAAATGGATTATCATAAAACCAAAAGAAATTATTTGAAGGTGCTGAGAAAGTCGTAGGATGGGCTTTAAGCCATCATCTAATGCAACATGCTGAAGCTGATCCAAATGCAAGACTTGTTATTTCAACTGAGAGGTTTGAAATAATTGAAATTTAATTGTCTTAATTTTTGCGTTTATGTATTTTCTTTTTTGATGGGGAGCATGTATTTGATTGATTTGTCAACATTACAACTTGGTAGTATACAATATGGTGTTGGAGTTTTCCAAGCAATTCATAATGAATCCAAGAGCTTGAAGAAATCTCTCAAGGTGATTTTAGTGGATTTATATTTGTTGATTATTGAAACTGTTGCATATAAAATTGCTTTTCATAGAATCATACTTACCTTTGTTGTGTGTATAATATAACATGCATTTACAGGACGTTGTGACCGAAAATGAATTTGAGAAAAGACTTCTAGCTGATGTCATACCTCCTAGTGATATTGGAGTAACATTTGATGATATTGGAGCGCTAGAAAAAGTCAAGGATACATTAAAGGAGTTGGTTATGCTCCCTCTACAAAGGCCAGAGCTTTTCTGCAAAGGCCAATTAACCAAGGTTTCACATCTTTTTAAAAATTTCTTTTTGAAGGTAGAATTTTATCATTTAGTTAGTTGAAGGTTTGGGGGGTGGTAGGTAGACGTGGCAATTTCAATCCATTTGTATTGGTTGATTTTGGTTATGTTTATTTTTAAAGGTCAAATCGGTTAGGCTTAAAGATTTAGCTTAATTGAAAGCTAGGTTGTCAAAGTCGTAAGACGCTAGGCTTGCTCTACTTGCAAGGTGCAATGACAGTGCACACAAGACAAGTAAATCACAATAATAATAAACACACATGCATATATGTATGCATATGTATAGTTGTGTATATATGTAATGTATGTGTATAAGTTAGTACCATTCATGCATTCCACTAGCATATAAAAAACTTTTTAGAGTTAGCAACTAGAATCATCAAATGAGTACTAAAAGTTCAAAACTAATAACAATTAACCAAAAAATAAGCTAGATTGTTGTTCATCATTACTAACTAGTGATTAAGCCTTTTCTTTAGAATGCTAGCTCACACTAGGGTTGTTCACATGCCGAGCCGAACCGAGCGGACCTTTACTCGTGGTTGGCTCATTTACAAACCGAACCGAGCTTATCGTCTTGTTTACAACCTAACCGAAAATCAAACGAGCATTTTCTGAGCAAATGTCGAGTGATGAGCGATTTGAACAGTCCTAGCTCACACCTCTAAACGTACTCCTAAATCTACATTAATGTCCATCGTAAGACTAGAACCCTTAACCACTTGAGGAGGAACACCATTACTAAATACCTTGATATCGCTACTTGCTAGGCAACAAGCCTTTTAGTGATTAAAACCTAAAATAAAAAATTGAATCTTGCCTCTCCTTTGCGTTTAGGCGTGCTCCTCATGCTTTTTTGACTACTATGGTTGATAGTCATCTTCAACTGGTATTGGTGCCCCTGCTACGTGGCGGGGCATGTAGTTTTTTCGTACTCATAGTCTTAATTTGTGGTTGTATAGTTTGAAACTTTGACACAATGGGATTATTAAAATTTGTAATGTAAAAATAATAGGAAATAAAATGTTCTTGCATACTAAAACAAAACGGTAAACAAATAGAACCTACAAAAAAAACAACAAAAGCTGAAAAAAGAAATATGGCACAATTATAATAAGCGTGCTGAAGGGAGGAAAAAAAGGAAATTTGGCTCAGTCACAAAGTGACAAGTGGCACAATTACCCAATTCAGCCTGGTTTAGAACTGTAGACTCCTTCAAATGTATATTATTGAATATAAACCTTCTAAATCGCTTTCTTAGATAATCTATAGATAACATTTTGAAAATACTGCTTTTGTTATTCGATGTAACACACACTGGTGGCTTGCAAAAAAACTTCAGACATCAACAAAAAGGGGAAAAAAGTGTGTCCAACCCAACCTGTTTTGGAACAAAACTGAGTTTGTTATTGGTTTTGAATTTACAGCCATGCAAGGGTATTCTTCTGTTTGGGCCTCCTGGAACTGGAAAGACTATGTTGGCTAAGGCTGTGGCTACTGAAGCTGGTGCTAACTTCATAAATATATCCATGTCAAGCATTACATCAAAGGTTAGTTTTTACAAGTGTCTGCAGATAACTTAAATATTGAGATGGTAATTTTGACCCATTTATGTACTAATTGGTCCATATGTGTTGTGTTTTAATTCGTATGTCAGACAAAATAGTTGTTTATAGTTTCTCTAAGAAATGGGTCTACCCCCGTGCTAAGGAGTAAAGGACCCATTTTAACATCAACTCCTGTTGATCCATTTTCAACCTGCCATCTCTAGTTAAATTACTTCATTAACTTACTTAGATAACAAAGCTTCTGCTCAGTGCTCACGCATTTTCCATTGTCTTCTACTCAGTGGTTTGGTGAGGGTGAGAAGTACGTCAAGGCTGTGTTCACACTGGCTAGCAAAATTTCTCCAAGCGTTGTTTTTGTGGATGAAGTACGATTACGGATAGTTTCACTTTTGCTTATAATTAATATATTATATTTTTATAAATTAATCCGTAGAGCATGCATGAATTCATTTTCCAAGGTGGATAGTATGTTGGGACGGAGAGAGAATCCAGGGGAACATGAAGCCATGCGTAAGATGAAAAATGAGTTTATGATGAATTGGGATGGTTTACGCACAAAAGATACAGAAAGAGTTCTTGTTCTTGCTGCCACAAACAGACCTTTTGATCTTGATGAGGCAGTCATTAGAAGGCTTCCACGTAGGTAAAATATGCTCCAACTTTTTTATTGGTAGATCTGGTAACCGAAAATGTTATGAGCTTTTTGTACCAAGTATTGTTACCGTACCGAACTGGTGCCCACAGAACAAAACAATAGCGGTAGCGAGACTCAGTTTTGCCCAATTTTGGCGGTACCGGCACCGGTAAATATCAAAAAGTACATAGTTGGTACCGAGTACCCAAAAATAGTTTTTTCAACCATTTTGATACATTTTTAGGACATTTCAATGTTTTATAAATCCAAGTTCAAGCTTACGAATGCCTCTTCTACAATTTTGAGATATTATAAATTCTTAAATAGGTATTCAAGAATCAGGCAAGAACATATTTTCTAGCCAAAAAGGAAAAAAACACCGAAGTCATACCAAATTGGTAGATTCTTGTTTGAGCTGAAACCATTCTTTTACTTTTTTTTTGAATGATTAGTATCAAATAAACATTAGACGACTTTCTACCCGTATCCTATCTTAAATTTTATTTTTACTGGTTTGACCTGTTTGTATGCTAATGATTCTTTTAATGTCGCTTATTATTATTATTATTATTATTATTATTATTATTATTATTATTTTACTTTTGCAGATTGATGGTGAATTTACCAGATGCCCCCAATAGAGCAAAGATCTTAAAGGTTATACTAGCAAAAGAGGATTTGTCTCCTGATATAGATTTAGATGCAGTGGCAAACATGACCGACGGATATTCTGGAAGCGATCTTAAGGTTCAATATTCTACCATTTCATTTTTATAATCACGAATGATGAAAAATGCTAGAAGCAACCTTATTTCACCTGGCATCTTTAATTGCAGAATCTATGTGTAACTGCAGCTCATCGCCCAATTAGAGAGATCATAGAAAAGGAAAAAAAGGTATCCATATTATATAGAAGTGACAAGTTTGAGTGTTCAAACATTTACTTCTAAATGTGTTGATGGAGTTATTGTATTATTATTATTATATTATTATTATTACTATTATTATTATTATTATTATTATTATTATTATTATTATTATTTATCTCTAATGGGTCAACCAGGTAAAATTTTAAAAACTACCCTGGTCCCAAATCCACAAGAAAAATAATAGTCTTAGGAATGTATAATTAATGCATTTTATAATAGGTAAATGTCAATTTTACCCTTTTTAAATGCTCATAGTATAAATAGGACACTTAACGCAGTTTTGTTGGTAGTGTAACTGAGGGTAGAATGGGAAACTTGATAAATATTTTGGAAGTGAACATTCGATTTGAACAAATTAAAATAGGAAGGTTGCATTTTATAAAAGGTAAATGTCAATTTTACCCTTTTTAAATGCATAAATATGACAATTCTTTGATGACATGTAAATCGTCTTCTAAATCTTAGCATAATTGATTGTTTTATTATTAAAAATGTGAAATGATTTTGTTGTGAAAGATCTTTCAAATATATTTTCTTTGTGGTTTGATGGCAGGAGCATGCAGCAGCTCTAGCAGAAGGCAAACCTGCTCCAGCTTTAAGTGAAAGTTCTGATATTCGGCCTTTAAACTTTGATGACTTTAAATTTGCTCATGAACAGGTAACAACACACCCCTTAGGCCCATGATAATTTAAACATCCGACTTCACACATTTATAAGAATAATATATAAATTAGGTATACGCTGGGTGGCAAAATGGGTGCTAATTTTTGGTGTGGGTTAAGGCCGGATCTGGGTTGGTTGACCCACAAATGCTTTTAGATACATAAGTTCTGTAATTAACTCGTTAGATATTATTACAATTCTATTTTCATTTTTCTATGATAAATGGATTTGGAAAGTTGTATGCATTTGAATACATGTCGGTTGTTTAATAACCAGTTTATCTTGCTTGGTCCTGTTTGACCAGTTTTCTTTCTAGTTAAACTTTTTAAATTACACCCCCAAACGATTGTTTTTT
Organism: Flaveria trinervia; assembly: GCA_025506515.1. NCBI lineage: Eukaryota > Viridiplantae > Streptophyta > Magnoliopsida > Asterales > Asteraceae > Flaveria > Flaveria trinervia. The sequence continues at coordinate 5,426,282 of CM046443.1, forward strand.
TTGTCGTAATTTTAAGATAGGTTTTAAACAACAACAAAGGGTTTTATCTACCCGAAACACTTTTTGTCACAGGATTTTTTAAGTACGGGTCAAAACTAGGTGGCTTGATCTTAGGCACTTCTTGTCGAAGTTTTTTAAGTTTATACATAATTATCACGTCAAGCATGTTTTTAAAAAGTTATATTCAATAATCTTGTAATTCGATAAAATAAAACGATTATTTATTAAGAAAATACACTTTGCGCGAGTTAGATAAAAAAAACCTTAATTCCTCTACTCGTTTTGTATAGGTTTGTGCCAGTGTGTCCTCTGAATCCGTAAACATGAACGAGCTTGTCCAATGGAATGAACTCTACGGAGAGGGTGGTTCCAGAAGAAAGAAAGAGCTCAGCTACTTCATGTGACGGTTTCAAAACAAAACGATGGAAGAAGTTTCCATCATGTTTGTACAATGAAGTATAGGCACTTCCTTTTGATCAACTCAAATTTTCTACTTTTGTATCTTCTAAATGTAGTAAAGTTTTGTCTTGTGAGGTGGCATAAGGCAGATGTTGGACTAAGTGGCTGCATCAGCTTTTGTTTTGTTTCTCCCCCATCTCTTTTTGTGGTCATATAAGGAACCTTTTTTTTCTTTTGCTTACTATATTTTTAACACAAATTCGGATATAACTACAAGTTACATTGATCTTGTGCATATTCCATAATGCATTAGCTTTCTTCTTTTTTCTTTCTTTTTTCCTTTTGTTTCTCTAAACTATTGAGTGGTCTTGCTAGTTCACCAAAACGATCTTGTTGACTTGGTCAATTGAACACGTAGTTGTTGATACTCAACATCCATAAGTATGAGCATGTAAACATTTTGGCTCCTGGATCTACTCTTTAGTAACTGTATAGGACATCACTAAAGTTCCATGCTCACATGTGTAATAGGTATTCATACAAGATACACGTAGCAGTTAGTTTATGTTTGAAAATATACTATTAAAAAATCAGATAAAAAAACTTTTATCAGTAATGATACGCAATTTTTTTTCTTGAAACCAATTATAAATATACCAAGTTATAAACCATTGTATTACATGAGATTGTATAATAGAAATTATATATGCTATAATATATATTACACTGGTTAGTATTCCGTATAATACACGGATTGTATAAATAAATATTAAATAGTTAGTAATGAAAATTTTAAAAATTATAGAACAATATCTTGAGATATGATATTATTGCAATTATGTAAAAGTAAAGACTTAAAATAATTAACATCGATATCATTTTTTTAACTTTTATTTTTATTTTTTATTTTTAAAAGTACTTTTTTAAAATCTTAGTGCTTTTTAAAAATTTTCTTATGAAATGTTTGAATTTTAATCATTTTTGTTTCATTAAAAATTTATTTTTTAACAACATGAGTTTTAAAATATTTCTTATTTTTTAAAAAGTTTGATGTTATGAAAAATTTATTATTTATTTAGAAATTTCATTTATAAAAAGATCTTTTTTTAATTGAGAAAAAATAGTGTTAATCTTGAAATAAATTAATTAAAATTATTAGTAGTTAATGCAATCATTTATTAGAAAAGAAAAGCGAGAACTAAGATTTACAAGCTCTATCATTGTGTCATGTGTCATCAAAAAATCTTCTTTTTTTAGTACTAGGTTAGTATACAGTGTATTACACGAGTTGAATAAATAAAATATTAAATAATTAGTAATAAGAATAATGGCCTCGTCAATATCATCGGCCATGGCCTATTATTTAGAAATCTTTAATTTATGAATTATAAACCCATGCTTTAAGATAAACTATAATTATAATTACGTATAAGTAGCTACTTTAAATAAATAAACAATAATTTAGTTTTATTAGACTTTTGTTTTATTAAAAACTATGGTTTTTAAATATTTTGTGTTTTAAGAAAAATGATTTTTTATAAAAAAACTTTGTTGTATTCTGTATTTTATAAAGCTTTAATTATAAAAAGTGTGTTTTACATAAAAAATAAGTTTTTAATTTATTAATTATATATATTTTTAATTTAAAAATGGTATAAGTAATCTTATTAGTATTAATATTATTATTTATAATATAGAGAAATGACTAATCTTATGTATAAATTTCTTGTTTATTAAAAAACTTTAGTTTGTAATTATTATGGTTGTTTTAGTAAGACTGTTTTTTTTAATTCACCTTTTATAATTTTTTTAAAAATAACCATTTTAAAATATTTTGTTTCAAAAGATTTTCTTGTTTTTGAAAAATTCAGATTATATAAAAGTTTTATTTTTTATTTCTATTTTAGTAAAAAGATGTAATTTTTAATTTCCTTAATAAAATCTATTTATAAAGATAGCTTGGTTTTAAAAAATTAAATAAGAGAGAGAAATATAGTAATTAATAAAATTGATTTTTAATAAAAGAAAAATTAGTTTGAGTATTTAAATTATAATAATACCCTTTTGAAAGAAAAATTATATAAGAATATATATAAAAAGGACATGTGATAAAAATATGTGTTAAAAGAAGATTGAATAATATAATATATAGGTTATAGTATAGAGGTTATAAACCCGTGTATTAAATGTGAATGTATAATAGAAATTATATAATATAATAAGATTGTGGAGGATTAGAATATGAAGAATTAGGATTTCCGCAACCAGGATCTGCGAATTAAGACCATCCACCACTCATGTAAACAACCGCAATATCACACTTACCACTTGGAAACCAAACAAAATCCCTCCTTTTGACGCTATGTGTTCTCTCAATTTTTTGGTCACATTAGTATCCCAAAACCAACAAAACATCTTCTTCTTTTATATAAATTATCATTAACGTATCATAAATGGTTAACATTTATTAACACACATTTAAATCCTACGTGAAGCCTTAGGTAATATAAATTGTTCCTTATAAATTGATTTCTTCTTCTTTTCTTTTCTAGTATTTATTTAAAGTAAATTACATGGATAGTATTTGGGATTTGTACGTATTGTAATTTCAGTCTCTATTTTTCGAAAAGTACAAACGCGAGCTTGAAATTTGCATGATATACATACCGACAGTCCCTGACGCTAACAAATGTTAAATTAGTTCTTTTAAGGCAATGCAAAATTACTAATATACAGTATCCCTGAATTTTAAAAATAATAATTTTAAAATATCAGTTTATAATTTATAAATTTTTATTTAATGTAATATTTTATTATTTAACTCGATACACGGGTTTACTAAAACTACATATTATATATATACTAGTTACCAATTTTCTTATGCATTATGAGTTATACAACATGCTTTAAAGGTTGTATTCATCTTTAAGGGTTATATTTTTTTACTTTTTAACTTTGGTACCTATACTTTTTGTATTAAAAAAATTGTTTTACGTTTCGGTCTACATTTTACGAGTTAACATAGCACAATGTGCATATGTAGTTCAACGTTTTAACGGTCCCGTCGCAACGCGCTGGTCCAAGATCGACTTAGTTATTGTTTTATATGTTTTACGTTTCGTCTAACGGTGATGTGTCTTGGTTCTACGTTTCGTTTGGTGGTCGCTAACGGTTGCGTGTATTTGGTGCTACTTGACATGGTTTTACGTAGGGGTGTGTTTTTTACCCGAATCCGAATATCAAACCCGAACAAAATCAACCCGAACCCAATTAAGAACTAACCCGAGCAACCCAATCCGATTATTACACTAACCCAAACCCGATTTCTATAAATGATTTGGTCTTTGGGTTGAGTTTGTAAGATTCGGGTCAACCCGATTAACCCGAATATTAGTTTTTAGAAAATTCCAATATTTATATATATGTTTGTATTATGCTACCGTTTACAATATTTGAAACCATGATTTTCCAAACTTTATATTATATTGTTGTGATTCAAATTTATTATATAAATTTTGAGGATAATTTATCTATAATGTCATTTAATATTTAAATATGCATAATAAAGTGAACATAAATATGCAAAAACTTTCCGATCAAAATAATAAATAAAATATTATATTGATAACATATGTTAAATCTCATATATGCATTTTGATCACATATATATATATTGTTTAAACAAACATTTGCCATAGCAAATAATTTAAACCCTAATGATTTAATCTAACCAGATTACAGATTAACCCGACCCGAATAAACCCGAATATCGAAACCCGAAAACCGATTAAATGTTGGGGCTTTGAACAACACATGTGTGACTTTGTTTCGAACAATATGTGCTATATTAATCGGGTTTATCTATTTATTTTCCAGTCGAGACGATGAAAATACCTCAATACTCAACTCTGAATTTTCTAGGAGCGAGACTTGAACCGAGCATTTGGTAACGTATACAAAACTGCTTTAATAACGTCACATTTTATAAACCCTAGTCATCACTGTGAGACAACTGTACGATAACAACTCTGTGAAGGAGAAGAGATACAGACCGCAGCCACCATTAACACTCTCTAATGGCTCACCTACAGGCAATCGCATCTTCAACAAATCCCCTTATTCATGCTTCAATTTCAGGTATTCCATCTGCATGCACACAACACGCATATTAATGCTACCATCGACGATCGCGTCAATTTGATTTCCATCAATGCGTTTCGATTCTCGGTCATTGTTGTTGTTTCGATGAAATGTAACGGTTTGTGAATGTGTGGTGCGTTTTGTTATAGAATGCAAATTAGGAGCTAAAGCAAGTGAATTTGGTGGAGTTGCTTTTGTTCATCGAAGCAGTAGGAATGTTTCTCAGGCCTGTAAATCTCAAGGTACTTTAAATTTAATCAGTTTGAGATTGAACATACCTTATCAGATTCATTTTTTCATGTTAATTTTGTTTTTATTACGATTATATGTTGGATTGTATTAACTTAGGCACATGAATGTGGGTTGAAACTTGGATTGGTCACAGGAAGGATAAATTGGTAGAGGGACAAAAGCTGGCAGAAAATAATAATTTCATGTAGAATCTATTCTGACGTTAACTTGTGCAAATTGGGAGCACTCTATATCGTATTTGTGTTTTTTCATGTGCTAAAAGTGCATAGCAATCCTATCTTATATATGGAATGTGTTTGATGGACAGCAATTCAAGCAGTGTTGGCCAGTGATAAAGAAACACAAGTGTCAACTGCTACGAATGGAAGGGGTCTTCGTGGCAAATTGAACAAAGTTGTCCTAGCGTACAGTGGTGGTTTGGATACTTCAGTAATTGTTCCTTGGCTAAGGTACAATGCTAATTGAAAAACATATATTTTTTCCAGTTTAATATCATCTTATGTGGGCCTATCCTCCTGTTGCTTATCCATACGGTTCATGCAAACTTCACAACAGTCTATGAATTTATGCAAATTCCTATTTGAAGTGGTTTTGGGTTTTTGGTTATTAGATTTGCCATGTTCATCGATTTTTGTTACATTGAAATACCCCCAAAAGTTGAAATTCAGATTTCAGAATATGTTTTTCAACTGATGTTTCTTATCCTAACTTTACCTTTAATGTTGCAGGGAGAATTATGGTTGCGAGGTTGTTGCTTTACTGCAGATGTTGGTCAAGTAAGTTTCTAGTGTTTATAGTATTCAACTGGCATGACTAACTTTTGAAACATCATACATAAATTTTAAATGGCATGCAAACAATTATTCTTGCATGACTAGCCTATTTACTACACCTTAACAAGCAAATTTGGACAAAAAAGACTATCTATGATGGCTACTGTTGCATATACATTTAACATGTTCGTCTAAGATCATTTGATCTTGCATGAATAGCCAGAAAAAGCTTCTCTCCAAAAGCTTCTTGGAAACAGCTTATTTAGCAAACTAAGCTGATAAGGTAAGAAAAGAGTAACCTGATGAGCTATTGTGTTTTGGTAAGACACTAAGCCTATAAGCACTTCAAATACACTTAGCCAAACACCTCCTGGGTAGTCCTTCTAGTTGAAATAAAGACCTGATCTGTTGAATTCTTTACTCTCTTTAGTTAGCTTGCAAACATAAAAGCATTATAGTCATCACAATGTTCTGTTAAGTACATGCAAGTAATGGGCCCATATGTGACTTGGCTATTGTTAATTCAACCTTTTTCTGTTTTCTATTTTTCAGGGGATATCAGAATTGGAAGGCCTAGAAGCAAAGGCTAAGGCGAGTGGAGCCTGCCAATTGGTGGTGAAAGATTTGACAGAAGAATTTGTGAAGGATTATGTATACCCTTGTTTGAGAGCTGGGGCAGTATATGAAAGAAAGTACTTGCTGGGTACCTCAATGGCCCGACCTGTCATTGCAAAGGTGACGCCCAAGTACATACTAGGATAATCGATAGACATTCTTAAAAAGTCGTAACTAGAACATGATTTTTTTTATATTTATGTGGGTATAGCATACCAGGCCTGTTTCAACCCGTTACCTGATCCACTGATCTCATTTATAACACTAACCACCCTTTTATGCACATGCTATCAGGCAATGGTTGATGTGGCAAGAGAAGTCGGAGCAGATGCTGTTGCTCATGGATGCACAGGAAAGGGAAATGACCAGGCATGCTTCATTGTTCTGCTTTCAACTATACTTTTCAGCCCGATAATACGATAGAAATGTATTTAATTTTCGATTTTTGTGTTCTCTTTTTATCAATACAGGTGCGTTTTGAGCTCACATTTTTTTCTCTCAATCCTGATCTCCAAGTTGTGGCTCCTTGGAGGGAATGGGATATAACAGGAAGAGAAGATGCTATTGAATATGCCAAAAAACACAATGTGCCTGTTCCCGTGACAAAGAAATCTATCTACAGCAGAGACAGGAATTTATGGCACCTCAGTCACGAGGTACGTTTTTAAAAGAGAAGTAGCTAAATGGGGAATGAGTCAAACACGTTGAAAGTTGCATGAAGTCTGTTATTGTAATCATAGCTAAACATGTTAGTTATTTATAAAAAATAAACTTTATAATTGGATAAAAAGTGTTTGCGGCCCGCCCAATTCATTGTTCTAAAAGGTTGACCTGATTCAACCTGGACCGGTTTTGGCTCGTTGCCTACCTGCTCATCTTGCCATATCTACTACATAGATTTCAAGGCTTGATGATGCTCGAGGTGTTTCTTTTATTTTGTGTTTTTAATCGTTTTTGGTGCGTGGTTTGAAGGGAGATATCTTGGAAGACCCTGCAAATGAACCCAAGAAGGATATGTACATGATGTCTGTTGACCCAGAAGATGCACCTGACAAACCCGAGTAAGCCTTCCAAGCTTTGTTAGAAGAGGTGCCAACCATTTATTTTTGAATGGGTCAGTTCGGGTTATATTTTATCTCTAACTTGTCAAACAGGTAAAATTAATAGAAATTTGTTAAATTGTGTCGAATAGATCGAAAGTCTGCCCAGAGTGCATTCATAATGCATAAACCTTAAAAATGATTTATAAAAAAATATTAGATTACCTAATCATACTGTTTTGACAAAAAAATGTTTTCAGGTGAACTGGCCCAACCTTGATTTTATTTTTCTGTTTTTCAATCTGTTTTTCTACTCATGTTATTGTGTGCAAATTATCAAACATAATACATTGTTGGATGACATTCTTATTTTCTACATTAGGTACCTTGAAATCGGCATCGTTTCCGGGATTCCAGTTTCCATAAACGGGAAAGAACTCTCTCCTGCATCTCTTTTATCCGAGCTTAACGACATCGGGGGCCGCCATGCTATCGGCCGGATCGACATGGTGGAAAACCGCCTAGTTGGAATGAAAAGCCGTGGGGTCTACGAGACCCCTGGTGGGACCATCTTAGCCACTGCATGCCGTGAGCTCGAGTCACTAACCCTTGATCGAGAAGCCATCCAGTTCAAAGACACCATGGCTCTCAAGTATGCTGAGTTAGTCTATGCAGGTCGGTGGTTTGACCCGCTCCGTGAGTCCATGGATGCATTCATGGAGAACATCACTAAAACTACCACCGGTTCGGTGATGCTCAAACTGTACAAGGGTTCGGTCATTGTGGCTAGCCGAAAGAGCCCATATAGTCTATATAGGGAGGATATTTCGTCTTTCGAAAGCGGGCATATATATGATCAAGCTGATGCTGCTGGGTTCATTAGGTTGTATGGGTTGCCTATGAGGGTTAGAGCCATGCTTGAAAAGGAGAAGGGTAAAAAGTGAAACTTTTATTGATTAGGGTTCTTGATTGTTATTAGAATTGAGAAAGTTTGTTGGGATTCTAACATTGAATAAACATAAACTGGATTTATGCTTTTAGAATTGCTTTGGATGAGATCAATTGAATTTGCATTAAAAGCTAATAATAAAAATAACAGGAGTCAGAATTAACCTTAAGCTTGAAAATTTTAAAGTGAGGTGAGCTTGAGTTTTAGATATAAAAGTTTCAATGAGCCGAGCTTGACTTCATTAAGTCAAACACAAGCCGAGCTTGAGTGTTTTAATTCGACTCGTTCACACCTCCAATCTTTAGCACCTACAAATGATTTTTCATTCTTGAACTAAGTTCACCTTTAGAGGCTGAAATGGGTCTAATACTCGAAACTCAAAATATCCCAAGGTGTGTTACTTTGACATACATGATTACTATGCTTATTTATGCAACCATCTTGTAGCTAACATACCATGATTGAACCATTGCAGTCCGACTAGTTTTTCTACTCGGTCATTGATAAGGTTTGTTACAATGCTAATCTTATTAGTTGTATTGTGACACTTGATTGCACTAGTGACATGATGCCAAAGTATAATTTATTTTAGGACATTATCGACTTGAATAAAAGGGTCATGTTTTTCGTGTGATTTATATGTATGTTTGGATATTAAAGTAAAAACTATAAAAAGTACTAACATTTACTTTTGTGGTCCTAAATAACCTCTTATTCTTTCCTAACAAATTCCATCCAGAGAAGAGAATACTCAATGTTACCTATTATCTTCTTTTTTCAATCCTTTGAAGATTCATGAACGTTCATTTGTTTAAATATCATAAATTTAACTCGTAGAAAATATGAACATTATAATTAATCGAGCAATGAATCTTACAAGCTGTTAAATTATTAGTGTCTAATAAAGTTTAACCGTACTTGCTAACAAATTTTCAAGTAATGACTCACGACATTTATCGAAAACAACGAGTAAACCAACAAAACTTAAAAAAAAAAAAAAAAAAAAATTCTAGAACTGCTATCTAAAAACTAAAACTTAGGTGTAAAAATGAACTTGAAGTACAACACAAGGACTATTCCAGCAATTCACACTTTCTTCATGCTTCTTCATAACAAAAGCGACCTCAGAGTCCGAAAACCCTAAACCCCATTCGCAGAGGGTTAAACAACTAAACACTGGTGCTACAATCTACAGTCAGGTGTTCTTCAATGGCGTTGTATCTTCTCTACGAGTCTGCTTCCGGATACGGGCTGTTTTTGGCTCACGGCATCGACGAAATCGGTCAAAACACGGAAGCTGTTCGAAACTCAGTAGTCGATCTCAATCGCTTTGGGAAAGTTGTGAAACTTGCTGCGTTTAATCCGTTTGAGTCGGCTCTTGATGCTCTTAATCAGTGCAATGCTGTATCTGAAGGTATGTGTAGTGTATGATAGTGTGAATTTTGGGGTTTTTATGTGGTTTATGATTATAGTTGTTTGTTGATTAGGAGCTAAGATGTGCAAAAATGATCCTTATTTGATGATCTTCTGTGTTGATGAGTATCATATGGAAATTGCAAGAATTTTGTGTTTTATAATCTTCTAAGTGGTTACATGCACTGATGTTTGCTGATCGTTTGCCTATAAGCTATAAACATTCAACTGACAGTGTAATCCGCTATTATGGATGGTACTTCTATGAAGTTTCTTCTAGAACATGTGCATTTGGATTCAGTTAGCTGCTTAGCTTTGTGAATCTAGATGATGTTTGTGTATGTGTTGAACTGTTGATTGCTTGAACTTTACGCAGGACAAATGACTGATGAGTTAAGGAACTTTTTGGAGCTTAGTCTTCCGAAAGTCAAAGAAGGTAAGAAGCCTAAGTTCAGCTTAGGAGTAGCAGATCCTAAAATTGGATCTCACATATACGAGGAAACGAAGATCCCATGCCAAAGCAATGAGTTTGTTCTTGAGCTCATTCGTGGTGTTCGTCTGCATTTTGATAGGTTCATTGAGAATCTGAAGGTGTGATTTTATAATTTGTGGTTTTTTTTCTATTTTAAAGTTCTGTTTAGCTTACTGAATGTTTTTATTTCTGTATAGCCTGGTGATTTGGAGAAAGCACAACTTGGCCTGGGCCATAGTTACAGTAGGGCCAAGGTCAAATTCAATGTCAATCGTGTTGATAATATGGTTATTCAAGCAATCTTTCTCCTTGATACACTTGATAAGGATGTCAATTCTTTTTCCATGAGAGTTAGGTTTGTTCTATCCCTTATAGATTTGTCATCATTTGGATTTCATATATCCACAGTCTAAAAGAACGAAATCGAGCCTCGAGGCGTTTTCCCTTCGCCTCACGAGGCGTAAGCCTCGAGTTGAAACAAGGCATAAGCCTGAGGCGGAACCGTGGAAATAATAAATAAATATTCAAATTATATATCTTATAAAAAATAAGCATGATTTATCTAATGATCTAATCACATACTAGTCTTTATAAACATCAACATATTGATTAGCTAACTTGCAAACAATTCAGGGGATGTCAAAATTAATCAATTTTCTATTGAGATGTCAAATTAGAGGGGTGGGGGCTGACTAAGAAATAAGATCTATTTTGTTGCCACTCCAATTTATCTGCCAAAACGTTTTTGTTACCGCCTCATCCCTTTGAGGCATACCTACCAGATGAACCACATGAGGCGCTGCCTCATGTACTTTTTTTTACCGCCTCGACCGCTTTTAAAACCATGCATATATCACCCAATTCTTTATTCTTTTTTGTTAATCTGGAGTGTAAGTTATATGTCTTTTTTGTTCTTATATGAGCAGGGAGTGGTACTCCTGGCATTTTCCAGAGCTTGTAAAGATAGTCAATGACAACTATCTGTATGCTAAAGTTGCAAAATATATCGAGGACAAATCAGAGTTATCTGATGATAAACTATCAGGCTTGATAGATATACTTGGGGATGAAGATAAAGCAAAGGAAGTAATTGAAGCTGCCAAAGCATCCATGGGTATGTTTATGGGTTACCAACCTGGCCTGTTTTGGTCATTACTAAAGCATGACCGGTTACTCTACATACTATCAATTGTTCATAACATATTGCATATCCCATTTTTAGGTCAAGATTTGTCACCAATTGACTTGATCAATGTCAAGATGTTTGCACAGAAGGTGATGGATCTTGCTGAGTACAGAAAGAAGCTTTATGATTATCTTGTTTCAAAAATGAGTGACATTGCACCTAATTTGGCTGCATTAATCGGTGAAGTTGTTGGCGCTCGTTTGATATCTCATGCTGGTAGCCTTACAAACCTTGCTAAGTGCCCTTCTTCTACCCTTCAAATCCTTGGTGCTGAAAAGGCTCTTTTTAGGTCTCTTACTTTGTTGATGATTTTGGTTTATAATTCTTAGATTAGATGGCAGGTTATGTAGTTTTTAACCTGTTGATTATTCTATTGCCGTATTGCGTGTAGGGCTTTGAAAACCAAAGGAAACACGCCAAAATATGGTCTTATTTTCCATTCATCTTTTATTGGGCGTGCATCTGCTAAAAATAAAGGTCGGATGGCTCGTTATCTAGCAAACAAGTGCTCCATAGCATCTAGAATCGATTGCTTCTCAGGCAAGTCTATCTTTTCTTTCACATGTGTGTTTGCTTGGATAGAGTCAATTAGCCATAGAGGTGGCAATACAACCCACTTACTTATGAATGGGTCGATTTGGGTTGTGTTTTATGTCAAATAGGCCGATAAAAAAACTTAGCTAAAAAGGGAACATGCTGAAAGTCGCCCAACTTAATGCATACAACCTCCTGAACTGATCATTGAAAGATTTCGCTTTAAGATTATTACGGTAATAGGCGTAATGATATTGTTTTTGTAATTGTGATTAACAGATTAATTATAATCATTTTTACAATTGAACAGAATAGTGTTCTTGGGTCAAACCTAACCTGATCCTGTATGTTTCAACATGTACTAAAAATGGATGGTTTCCACCTGAACGCGATTTAACCCTTATGCAACCTCTCTGACTCACCCATCTTGCTACCTCTATGACTCTATGCTTGTGCTTATATTTGGCTCAAGGCTGTGGCATGTTCTTTTTTATGTGAAATTTATTTATTTTCATAATAACCACAGAGAAAAGTACAACTTCTTTTGGAGATAAACTTCGTGAACAAGTTGAGGAGCGTCTTGACTTCTATGACAAGGGTGTTGCACCTCGTAAAAACATTGATGTGATGAAATCAGCTATGGAAGATGTTGCAAATCAAGGTTAGTCCGGGCAAAAATCTTTTAACGCTTTCTTTTGTTGATACTCTACATAAGTAGAGTCGTAAAGGTGACCAATTTGTTTCATTTACTTATAAGTGGAATAGTTTATGATCTTTAGTTCCAATTTTAACGCATACAACCTCCTAAAACCTTTTATTTAAAGATATGGGCTATTATTCTAACAATATGATTATGAAATCATAGTTAAAAACTTGTTATTTATAAAATTATAAAAGATGCGCAAAGAAATGTTTACCGGTCAACCTGACTGACACGTCTTAACCTTTACTAAAATGGCCCATTTCAGCATGCACACCATTTTGACACAATACCCGACCCACCCTGCCACTGTTGGCACATCCATACAATAGTCATTGATTTTAAGCATTTTAGTCTATTAGGCATTTAGGATCTCAAATTGACAAAAGAAACACCTTGTCTTAAAGAAAAGTTGGTTGATAAAGATTTTTATTATATGCAGCAATAATACATCATTCTATCAGTCTTCTGACATTTGGTCATTTGATTGGATTATGTGTAAGAGCAATACTGATTAATGAAGTTATAAAGCTCGAATTTCTAAAAGTAGAGGGTTAGCTTGAAAACAATCTTTTGGTTTATCTTTAAAAGTTTACATAAAAAAGTAATGTGTTAGTTATGCTTGCAAAGCAACGTTATCACAGAGAAATTTTAAATATCTTAGTATAACAATTTAGGAAGTTGGATGCATAATGCATTAAATCGACCTTCTATGACTTCTATCATCCAAACGCACCCAAATCACAAACGTTGTAGCTAATTTTGTATTATCTGACCCGTTTGGATTGAAATCACCACCTCTAATTTGGGTTCTCTCACATTGTTTACCATATGATGAATCCCCAGATACAGAAATGGATGTGGACAAATCATCTGAACCCGTATCAAAGAACAAGAAAAAGAAATCAAAAAGCAAGTCTGCAGAAGACGAAGTGCACGCTGTTGCAGATGGAGATCTTCCAGACTCAAAAACCGAGAAAAAGAAGAAAAAGAAGCGGTCAGTTGAAGAAGAGACAGAACAAACCGATGTGAACGGCAATGGTAACGATGTTGGTGTGGACGATGGCACAGAAAAGAAGAAAAAGAAGAAGAAAACTAGCAAAGATGTTGCAATGGAGGATGTTAGTGAAGTTAAAAAGAAGAAAAAGAAGAAGAAAGTTGCAGAGTAAATGTAAGTTATGATAAACTTATGTTTCTTGACAATACCGCTTAATTGGTGGTGAAGATGAGAGCATGTATCAAAGCTGTTATGGGTAAACTGATTAAGTCTTTTTTTGGTCCATTTCTATTTAGATTAGAGCATGATAATGAGTCAATTCGGGTTGTATTTCTTTGGTAACGGGTCAAAGGGGTAAAATACATGAAAAATATAGTTAAAGATGATAAGGGTCGAATGGGTTAACGAGTCTAAAGATATTGAATGCGTTAAGTATTTACAAAGTTAAAAAAAACTATGCTCAAACTGACTGGCTTGTTTCGACTCGGATACATTTTGGCATGTGACACTAAATAAGGGAATAGACATATTATCTATCTGTATAAAAGCAAGCTCTTAGTTACAGTAATTTACAAAAGTTTATGCATTATGTACAATTTTTTATCGTAAATGTGTGCAAGTATGATGTTACTTCGGTCTTTTGGTTTGAACAGACAATCACTCGTCTCATACACTCTCTTAATAACTCTTATTTATCTTCCTCATCCTTCCGTCCATCAACACCACCACCAATCCTTCACGATCGCCTGTTCTAGGTTTACAGGCAAGGCACATTTTGGAGGCAAGGTTTTTGCTCAAAAACAGCTTTGTTGGTAATGGAAATTGATAGATTTCCGAATAAAAGCAATAATCGTGATGAAAACCCCAAAAAAAACTTTTGTCAATGAGCACAAAATTGACATGCTAAATAGTGATTAACAATTGTTTGATTTTCTGGAATCAAAATAGTTAAGAGTTTGATTTATAATCTACCAATCGAATAGCGATAATCAAATTTGAAACCAACAGGAATACCTGAAATGCGAGACATCTGGGACAGGTATGAGTTTAGGTAAGCGGGTATGAGATCGTGTATGAGATTAGTTTTCACTTTTTTTTGCGGGTATGAGATTGTATTGTATACCTGATTACCCGTTTAAGGATGCTTGTTTACTTGAATTATCATTTTTAAAATTTTTTTCTACTTAATAAGTATATGTAAATATTACATATAACAATACATCTCATTACTTAATAATTATGCGTTGATATAAACTATTAGACTTCTTATCATTATCATTATATGATATCTTATAAAGTTACTTAAAACTGGATAGTAGTAGTTGAACATAAACAAAAAAAAAATTAAGAATTAACTGAAAATATTGTTTAATGCGTATAACTATACATAGATTTATACGATGTTCTAGTTTCAATAGACACCCAATGGGTATACACAACGACAAGAAAATTTTATAATCTTAATGGGGCATACTTGATACCCAACTGGTGAATACCCGATACTTACTTGACGGATCTTGGGCTGGATATGGATATGTGATACACTTTTCTAATAAGGTATTGGGTTGAAATTATTCATACATGTCGCAAACCTATCTAATTGTTATCCCTACAATTGAACCAAATCCAAGAAAAGCAAAACAAAACTGTTGGATCATAACACAAAATTGAGATAAAAAAGGAGAGAAATTAAATAGAGATTTTGTGATTTGATTAATGATTAGTTGATTGCAACCTAATTTAATTATCAAGAGTCAAAAACGGAGAACCTGATGTCGCATGTAATGCCCTTTTTGGGC
This sequence comes from Flaveria trinervia, assembly GCA_025506515.1. Lineage (NCBI taxonomy): Eukaryota > Viridiplantae > Streptophyta > Magnoliopsida > Asterales > Asteraceae > Flaveria > Flaveria trinervia. The sequence goes on from CM046443.1 coordinate 5,441,551, forward strand.
AATTCTAAAGTGATGAAATTTGGTATGGACACAAGCCTTAATCTAATGTGCATTATGATCATTTTTCTAAATCTACCAACCTGGATGGCATTCACCTCTTGGTCTTTATTCTTAGCATGGGGTGGCTTGGACTACTTAGACGGTCGTGGGACGAGGAAACTGGCTAGCGGTGGTGATCGTGGAGCAAATGAACTGACATCGACAACAACCGGTGGAAAGAACGTGCACTATGGCCATCGTTGATGATGTAACCGTGGGCATCGGGTTGTTATTTGCTTACAATATCCTTTAGCCGAATTTATCATTGTTGCGACCGCGACATGCTTATTTTTATTAATGTTTCGACATTAGTGGTTTCATTTTTTATATAAAATCAAGAATATTATCAGCAGCTTTGCCAAAACACACGAGTTTACAATGTTTTTGTTTTTTATATAAAATGTTGATGCTATCAACAATATCAACGCTATGTTTTTCTCATATAAAAATGTGAATAATATCAACGTCCACATTCAACACGCGAATAGACATGCAACGTTTCAACGCTAATTTTTAATGATTTTAAACCCCGTTGCAAGACATTGGCGTAGATACTAGTTATTCATAAAACCTGAGAGCATGATGGTAGCGTTTAACAATATAATGATAGAAATCTTTTTTTCATCTAATGATATTTCTTGTATATATTTCATTAATTTAAAGTAGGTTTGAATAATTACAAACTTTATAAATAGAGGTAAGTGTTATTAAAAACCAACGTAATTACAGTTTTTTCACGTAAAAGTCTCAATCAACTTTTTACATATAAAACCTAACATACTTTTAGAGGTTGTTTGGCAGCTTCTTAACCAGCCTCGTAATAGTTCAGAAGTCTGAATGGTTCAGCACTTAATGATTCAGACGGTTTGTTTCGCGAGCACATGTCTGAATGGTTAAGACATCTACCTCTGAATGGTTAAGCATTATACAGATGCTGAATGGTTAAAAGGTCTAATGTTGAATGGTTAAGACATATTATCTGAACTGGTCAGATATTTGCTTTTGAATAATTAAACGATATATTACATCTTAATGACTCAAACCTCTTAATGGTTCAGACTTCTTATTGGTTCAGACTTTTTACTGATTCGGCACTTAATCATTTAAAATTCGCCAAACAACCTCTTAGTTTTCTCTCACAGAATCATTAGAAATTCGATGTGTATATACCCCATTGCTTCAGGGGTAGTACGCAGAGATGTAACGTCGCACCAGCCTTGGATGTCTATCTTTAATTGTAGTCGAAAGTAACCTTGATCTCCGAACTAGATGTCATTGCTCTAGTGCAACACCGCGAGAAGACTTGATGAGGTTGTTAAGGACTACAATAAATCAACACAAAATCTACTATAAGAAAAACAAAATTCAAGTTATATATAGTTTGACACAAATCCATCATGCATATCGTTTACAATTACGGATTATTAGAAGAAATAACCTAAAATACATAGAAGTAAAAAATGTGAATATAACAACAAGATGTTTGTTGTAATACAATGTTTTAATGATCATATTACCATAGATTCTTCAAATACTAGTCTGATGCAACAAATCATTGCAAAATCATGAAAATATGAAGCAACTTCAACTTGAAAGAAACTAATAAGGCTTACCATGAAATGAATCCGATTCTACAGTTTCGAAACCACTAAATCCAACAAAGAGGGGCAGATAATCTCTTATGTATTTCATATATAAAATGAATCTGACTCCAACATACCATCATTGCATAGATTTGTAGGAAGAAGAACAACATGATTTTAAATCTTGAAGTTGTCAAAACATTGTCTAAATACACGAAGATTGAAGAGAACACAGGTGATGAGATCGGTGGTTTAAAGTGCAAAAATAAGAAAATAAACATTTTACTATTTTTACGAAAGTTAGTATTAGGTTCCAAATATGTTACGAATTGACAACTACACATCTTAAACTTCCTACTTTTTAAAGTTATACTCAAAATATTATATTTTTAGACCATATTGACACTTTTCGGATAATAAATCCACTCAAGTTTGAGAGTTTTGTTAGCCTCGGTACATGAAGGAGGGGCTCGAGATCATTTAAGCTTGTATTAATTCTAAGTTTTTAACAAATCGATCGCATCTTAGATTATCTTGTTGGAAATTTATTAATAATATTAATATGGTTATTAATATTTAGTCAATAAATTAATGTGTTGAATGAAAATTAATATAGTTAATGACATTAGAATTAATAGTGTGGGAAGTTGTCCCAAATTGGAGGAAAAAAATAATATAAAATGGTTTATATTCTATAACCTCTTGTCTATATTGTTTTCTAAGGTTTCACAGGTGTGGCCGCAACGTGGCATCACCGTGAGAGCCGCAACGTGGCATCACCGTGAGAGCCGCAACAGTATTTTTTAAGGTTGGTTCGAGGGTTTGGTCAGGTGCAACTGACCTTGGTGCGTGGTTAGACGTTACACGTTAACCGAAACCATGACTGTTAATGACGAATTAAATGAGCAGTTACGATTTCGGATTAATGGCTGGGTGGCTATTATGTAACACCCGGTTATTTAGACAAGACACGAAGAATAAATGAAAGAAAAACAATAAAGTCCAAGTGGAGGGACTAAAAGTGTCCAAAAGGACAAATCTTTGAAAAGTTGGTGTAAAGGTGGGCATGGCCGCCCACCCTCCCTTCACATCATTCTTTCTTTCGGTTTTAGAGAGAGAGAGCAGAGAAACTCTCGGAAGAAGAAGGTCGAATTTAAGGCATGAATTTGTGGTTTTTAAGTGTTTGTGTTGGGTTTTGGTCTCGGGTTTATGCTTATGTGCTTATGTGTTTGTGTATGTGCTCGGGTGTGTGTGTTTGGTGTTGCTTTTAGGTGTTCGAACTCATTTGCAAGCGAGTTAGAAAGGAAGAAATACCCAAGTTGCACCAGGTGAGTTCTAGACCCCGGTTTCTACTTGTTTTTAAACATCTTTGGGGCTGAAAATGTATTTAAATGATTTTTACAATGTTTGAGTATGTATGCCCGTATGTATTATGCATGTTGGATGATGATTCTTAGATGCTTATAGGTTGTTCATGTTTAGAATGGCCTTGGTAAGCTTAGAACAGATGGGTTTGATGATTGGGTTCGAAAACATCCTAGAAACATGTTTTACAAGGAGTTCATGCGCCTATATAAGGCTCATGCGCCTAAAATTGCCTTAGAAATGTTTTAAGTATAGCTCATGCGCCTGAACAGTTGTCCATGCGCCTAGAAATATTAGTCGGATGACTTGAGTGTAGGGCCATGCGTACCCATAGTGCTCATGCGCCCAAGTGGCCCATGCGCCTAAGTGTTCATACGCCTGAATAGTACCCATGCGCCTAGAATTGGGCTGGAATTGACTAAGTGTCCAGACGTCCAGGATTCCCATGCGTCTAGGCACTCATGCGCCTGCATAGTGCTCATGCGCCTGAAAGTTGCCCATGCTCCTGAAAGTTGCCCATGCGCCTGAAAGTTGCCCATGCGCCTAAGTGTTCCCCATGCGCCTGCTTAGTGTCCATGCGCCTGCATAGTGCCCATGCGCCTAAGGACTTAGAATATTTTCTGATTTTTAGGGAAAAGGTGTAATGTAGGCTTTGACTTGGGAGGTTCCCGGGGGCCATGTAAGTTGACTTTTGAAGTCATTTATGTTGTGATGATGTGATGTATGATTGGTGGTTATGTATGATTGTTTGATATGTTCCTTATGATGATGAATCTTTATCTTTCCTATGGCTTTACGTGTCATGTTAAAGAATGAATAAAGTATTATGTACGTAAAGTGAAAGATAATGAAAGAGGAACACGAAGTAAGAATGCATGTATTATTGAATGACGAATTAACGAAGGAAAGGCTTGCAAGCACATAATTGAGGTGAGCAACCCAGTTGTTGCAACAGACTCGGACAGCGTGCTATCATGAAGTTGCCATGAGGTGAGCAACCTTATGGTTGCAACAGACTCGGATAGCGTGCTATCATGGAAAGTGGCAATTGGGGTGAGCAACCCTATGGGTGCAACAGACTCGGATAGCGAGCTATCGTGAAGTTGCCATGAGGTGAGCGACCCTATGGTTGCAACAGACTCGGATAGCGTGCTATCATTGAAAGTGGCAATTGGGGTGAGCAACCCTATGGTTGCAACAGACTCGGATAGCGTGCAAATAGTTGCGATGTTAATGGGGTGAGCGACTCTGTTGTCGCAACAGACTCGAAAGGACGAACGTATAAAATGGATGAAGTTAACGAATGTAATGGAAGATAATAATGATATTATTTGTATGTACGTATTATGTATGATCACAAACGAATGAAAAGTATAGTTTGATTCTGAAAGAAAGTAAAGAATGGTTTTAACGATTGAAATGTATGTTTTATGATAAAACTAGAACTCACTCAGCAACGCTGACTTCTATACGTTTTCAGTTGGCAGGTAAACGTTGCTAAGGATGGCACGAGGCGGCTACTCAGCTCTTTTGGATGACATTCTTTTGTTAATGTTTTTGCATTGTAATGCGAACGAATGATGTTTTGAAATGAACGCTTGTATTAACTTGCAAAAGCATATGTAATGATATAAAAAGTTATTTTTTTATGTTTCCGCTGTAATATTTTCATAAGGTAAATGTAATTATATGTTTTATGTGCGATGAAGATCCAACTGTGAGCGTCCCGGGAACGGGGCCTTACATGTTATGGTTTGAATTTCATTATAAATACTGAGGGTACCTTATAAAAAATCACACCAACACAACCTGAAACCTGCAACAAAACAGGTTATCTAATCATCCTCAATCTCTTTTGTTTCTCTTCTACAAACAAGTTCGGGTTTTAGATCAATCCCAACAGTACACACGGTTTCGGTTGTTGTACCCTGGGAAACAAAACGAGTTTTCCTGGGATGCTCGAAATTTATTTTAAGGGCCTCGTGTTGAACACGATCCTCAGCTTTTACATTTCTGTTTCTTCTATTTTTGTAAATTTACCATTGTAAAAGAGATTGATAATCGTTTATTTATGTTCATTTGAATTAAATATATTAATAAAAATTATTTGAAATTTTATTTTATATGAACTGTTCCTACGTATATTTACACCTTACTATACCACAATATGCCCTAATTACCATTATTATATTGGCAACCTTTTCTTTTTTTATACAAAAAAGACTTTATCCCTTAGTCAAATTGTACTGAAATATAATAAAATATAATTACTCTAGATTGAATGGTAAAATAATAATTAAATAATGTTTCGATATATGTTTATTTAATTTAAATTTGACTGAGCAATTTTGATTTGTTACTTTGTTTTTCTTAGCTTCTAAAGTTTTGGTTTACCCAGTAAAGTTTTTCAAATAAAACTTTCTTACGATTGTACTTTTAAGTACATTTCGGGTTTAATATAAAATGTTTTCGTCCATATTCTTATATATATCTTGAGATGATCTACATTTCGACACTCGCCTACATTTTGACGTATGTTCAAAAAATGGGCCGGGTCAAATATAAAATATTTTCATTTGATGACATAAATCCTAATTACTCTATGTTTTAACGTAAATTTAGTTCCGAAACAAATCAAGACAATGATATTGTATTTGCTTTTTTTATGTATGATTTATCTTGGACTATACAGTGACATAACTCTTTTTGGGAAAGAACGGGTCAATTATAATACGTTTCCTTCAACAGTATAAATTCTAGTTACTTTATGGTTCAATGTGAATTTAATCCGGAGACAAGTCGGGTCGGTTGTTAGTTTATATTTTTTTCACACTGAGTTACGATGGAGTACGGTTTTTATGTCGGAGTGCACTTTGGGTTTTTATGGTGTATTGATGCTCACTTTACCAAAGAGTAAGCATTACAGTTTTAGGGCATTGTAACTATTGTTGTGTTTTTTGTGTCTTTCTTGAAGCGCTGGAGTTTTACGATGAAATAACCGTTGTTGAGATCATAGTGGAATTCTCCGTGTAACGCACGGGTTAGGAGAACCTACTTAACATTAAATTTATAGTTATTCATCATTGCTAGTTTGATAATTTCTTTTCATCTTTAGATAGCTTAATTTCCATATAAATTCGTCAATTCAAAGTAGTAACATCTAACTAGTTTCATTTAGGTTGGTGTTTAATTCCTGTTAGGTTTGATAAAAAAGATAAACTAAGCGAGCGTTTGGTTGGAAGAATGAAATGAATGGAATTGAAAAACTAGTATAGTTTTCAAGTAATATTAGATTTTAATGGATAATAAAATGTAAAACCAAAAAGATGTTTCACCACAATTCTCTTGGTTGTGGGATTTCAAAGTCCTTCCCCATAGAGAGGAAATTTGAAATCCCACAATCAAAGAAATTGAGGTGAAACATTCACTTGGGTTTACATTTCATTACCTCTCAAACATAATTTTACATAAAAATTATACTATTTCCCAATCATATTTCATTCCATTCTATTCTTCCAACCAAACGCTCACTTATAGTTCTTAATCCTCAAAAGTAAGATACCATTACAATGAGTCAAACATCACTACCCCTTGCGCTTTTGGTATGCATCTATGTGGTTCCGACAACGTTGATGTGACATGTCATTGACGAACGAGCTACTTTCAATTATAATCAACACGCATGATAAAAAAGGGGATTTTTATTTGGACACCTTAAAATTTTAAATCAACACTCGGGTACCTTATACGCCGCGTATGTGTAACAACCGTCATTTTTCTAATTTAAAACCCAAACCCGAACCCATTTTTAAATTTCTATTATTAAATTATTTTAATAATTTTAATGGATCAAATGCATTAAATGGGAAATTTATATTATGAATTATTCATTTATGAAACATCTAGACAACTTGTAATAAACTATGGATTATAAATAATTCTTTTTCATAAGGTTATAAAATCATTGTACAATAAATAATTAAATGAAAAAGTCCCATTTTAATTTATAAAGTCATAAAATGAAATTTTAATAAATTTATAAATCTTTCTTAGTAATCATGAATTTAAATTATTAAGTGAAAATAAATAATTAAAAAGATTAAAAGCTTTATAAATGTTATAAGATTAACAAATAATTAATTTGGTTTATTATTCAAATAGATTTTATAAAGTCTAGGGTTGAATTTGTAATTTTAAATACTTGAAATAAAAGTGTTATACATAAAATAATAAGTCCTTAAAACACCAGGGACCAAAGTGTACTTTTCATCTAAAACCAACCCAAACCGCCCCCATCCCCGTCGAACTCCTCAAACCTCTGGCCATTGTCGCCGGCGACCACCAAACACCTATCACACTCGATTTTTATGCAATTAATCAACACTATAACTCCCTTGAATCGATTTCAAACCTAGTAATTGTTTCGAATCGATTGATTTACTGGTTTAAAGCTTGCAATCGAAACCGAACATCACATTCAAGTTTCGAACAGTTATGCCTCAATCACTAACACAATTAATCGAATTAATTGAATAAGAACGCTCATGAGATGATTACGAATTCAGGCATATCAACCATTGATGTTAACATCGTGTAACTATAATCAAATTGTACTCAAAGCACCCGAAACAAACTCGTCACTCGAACACCTCTTCAGGACACTTTAAACACAATTTGGTAGAGGGCTTTTGATCATTATCACCAATAAAAGCTTTTCAGTTGGTCAATTGAACCAACATCATCATCACCATCTCGATCAGGTTCTCCTCTTAGTTGCGATTCGTTCTATAACCCAAGAACATCAATTCGAGCGTAATCAAGTAAGTTAATTGCACAATTATACTCAGTTTCACATGGGCAATCAAAGCCCTATGATTGATTTCATTAACAATATCAATTTGATGTTCAATTGGAATCAAATCGATTCTAGGGTTCTTATGAAATTGGGGGCTTTTGTATTTAATGTTTTTAAACTTTAAAACTGAGCTTTTTACAGACATGGGGCTTATAGCCCAGCGGTAACATACATGAACTCCACACCTAGGGTCCCGGGTTCGAACCCGGACACCCGCAGGTTATTTTAAAATTAGTTTTTTTAATCATTTTAAATTATATAAATTCTTAATATATTACTTAATCAAAATAAAAGAAAATTTTTATTGTTAATTAAATTTATTCCAGAAGTTATTATTTAATTTCTGAAATTTTTAAACAAATTAATATTCTAATTTTATAGTTTAAAATTATAAAAACTATAACAATAGTTATTTAAAAGTTTGTCTTTTATTACCTTATAATGGTAAGTTATGTTATAACCTATTTAAATAGTTGACTATTTAATTGATTATTTTAGTTAAATATTGACTTAATTTTTAACAAACTTATGATGTTAATTTAATTATTTTTAGAATAACAAAGGTCATAAAATATTATTATTTATTTTATGTGATTTAAATGCTAAAAATCTTTTATGGTTCAAATTTAAATTATTTTAAAACATTATAAATTTACATGTTAAATAACTAATTATTCAAATAGTTATTGATAATTATTTAAATATTAATATTCATCTATTCTTTTAACCATGTTGTATATAATTAATTAATAAGTTATTCCTTAAAATTTTGTTTAAATTCTTGAAACTTATAATATAATATAATGTGCTATTATACTTTATTTTTTTTATTTTTAAAGTTTTGTATTATAAGACCTTTATGTTAAAACATTTAAAAGTTCAAAACTTTATAATATGATTTTAAAAATTTTTAAAATCATTTAAATAAGTTTTAATTAATTCTCTTTATCAAATTTTAAATAATTAGTTATTAAATTATTATTTCTTTTCACACATTATACTTAATCTTTATTAAGTCAATAAGTTAACTTAGTGAACCATTCTTTATCACTCTTAATCTTAATTGATTGATTTCATCTTTATTGAACCAAAACATAATTGATGCATTATTTTATTTAATTATTTAAACCCTCAAATTCTAGTTGAAACCCTAGTTCACGTCTAATTGTTAAATCTTATTATTGAACTTAATCTTGGACTCAATACATCTAGGTTTCTTGTAAAAGAAATCGTTGGAGCCTCGTTTATTTCTTATTATCACCTTATATATATCATGTGAGTTTTTTATGTGAGTACTTCTATACCTATTTTTCATATTTTCACACTTTGGGGTGAAACATTTTACTTTATAACCATTGCACTTGTAAACATTTGATTCTTGTAAACTTATGACAATTTACTTGTGTGTTGTGGTTAGTTGAACTTTGTAGCTACCATGTAATGTCGAATATATGTACAATCATTAACTATTGCTAGCCTGACGACGTCATAGATCTATGGGCCTGACAAGCCTGCTTGGTTGATCCAAGTACACTTAGCTAATCGTATATACTTGTAAACATTTGAGACTTGTAAACTTTGTGTCAAGTTTTGATTGTGCATTCTGTCTTACATCCCTAGTTATTTTGTTCTCTAACTTACAACATGAGTTGCCATCTTTTATATACTTATGTACTGAAAATTATGAAAATCTCACCAACTTTCAAAGTTGACTTTTTATTTTTAACATGTTTTAGGTTTACTACTTGAAGATCTTCTTGTGCTCATATAGGACTTGGACCTAGATTAATTGAAAGACTTATGTTATTGTTTGTATCTTGATTGTTTTGTAATTACTTATTTGACTTGTAATGTTTAATGAATAAATAAATTTAATATTACTTCAACTTAATTAGTTCCATGTGCTATGAGCAATCGACTCCCATTCGTCCGCCCCGATGATTCCGCCGTCGGTCGGGGTGTGACAGTATGGGTCTATACGTCGCTTATAGGGTGGATTGTCGTGGACAGTCATCATTCCCTATACGTCGTGTATGGGTCCATACGCAGCGTATAGGGTATTCTCTGACAAGACCATGACAGACGTGTGTCAAATGCGTGTCCGAGCTTTGTTGGGGTTGCTATACATCATGTATAGCACGATACGACGTGTATAGATTCCCAAATTTTTTTTGACATTTGCTGAGAAGCATACCGAACCTATACGTCGCGTATGGACCCATACGCGGCGTATAGGTTACGATGTTTTTTATATATAATTGTTTATAAAAATTTTGTGTATAAGTTATGATGTCGACTATATTTTGCACGTTAAGCTTGAGATTTTGCGTATAAGGTATAAGTTATGTTTTGTAACTTATTAATCGACAATTTTAAATCTTAATTAACCAATAAAATATATAAGACAAACATTAAATGACAATATAAATAACAAAGTTTTTAAATACATAACAAAATAAAAAACAATTAATAATATAAAAAATACGGTGAATCTGGGTAATGTCGAGGCGGTGACAAGTCTGGAGGATCAATACCAGCAGCATGGACTCGTGCAACCTCAAGCTGAACGTGCCAATCCATAAGATCCTCAACTCGATCGAGCCGACGACCCTGGTCCCGTAAACTCGTAGTAAACTCCTGCATAAATGTCTCCATACGTGAAGGCAATCTCACATCTCTATAAATATGTCGAGGGAACTGTGGCTAAGGTGGCGGCTGATGTGCTGGTGGCTGGTCGTGTGGCGGCTGATCATGCGTAATATGCTCCTGCTGTTGTGGATCGTCAACGCCGACCCGCTAAACAAGTGTCGGCTGCCAGATCTCACTGGGTCGAAGAGAGAATCGTATGCCACCCGGAAACTGGCGTATAATACACATGCCAAATAACATATGGCGATCTAATCTCTCCGGCTCGATCGGAGGAGGTACGTCAGCAACATGGCGAGGAAGATACCAAGACAACGTGAAATCATCGTAATGTATGTGACGCCATACACCGCTCCTCGCTCCTGGCGATAATAATACGAAGCGTAATACTCTGCCAAACATCTTGCCAGGTTGCACCTGGCCTCCGTAAGCAAGCAATATAAATAAAATAAGTCGGGAATGGTACACCACTCCCGAATCTTGCCACGTCTCATGATGGATGTAGCGATCATGCGATGCAAATAATGAATGAGAAGATCTCTAATGCCAGTGACCCTGCCCTTAGTCATCTGAAATGGACCTCCGGTAATCTAAGGCCACCAATCTTTCAATCGGGTCTCCTTAATCTCAGTAATTCCCTCGGTAAATAGAGGGGTTACAGTCTCCGGCTCAAAATAAAGTTCCGAGAAAACGGCAAACCGCTCAATCGACATCTAATGTGAGCGTCTACATAGCATAAACGAAATCTCAGAACGCAGATCGTCCTCCTTCATCTCATTAGGACGGATATAAATAAAGGTGGATAAAAACTCCACCGTCAGCTCCCGGTATGAAGGTAAGAACGCGAGCTCAAATAAACGACTCCATGGCATATTATCTTCGATAATACCAGCAAGTCTATCGCGCTCCCCAATCTCGGCCATCACCTCCTAATTGACTGCCTTTTGATGACCGATATTCATACGAACGAATTTTGAGCACATTGCATGCTCAATAGACTCGGGCTCAAACTGTAGCCAAGGATGATCGGCAATAACATCAACGTCGGCCTCAATCTCAGAATCAGAAGACATATCTGCATAAGAAAACGAATTTTAAGACGATTATTGCACGTATAAACCTATACGCCGCGTATAGGCCTATAGGTGTCGATGGACCTACACCTTACAACCATACGACCCAGGGCTATACGCAGCCTATGAGTCCATACGCAGCGTATAGGCACGCTAAATGACTGATTTGACTTCTCCAATTTTGTTGTCTGAAAAGCCTATGACTCATAAATAGACCCATACTAGGCGTATAGCCTCCACGACAACTTCTAATATGACGTGAAATGTTTGGCATTTATGGGAGGAACTATACGCCGCGTATGGATCCATACGCGACATATAGATGGGTGTCGATTTATAAAAATGGATGTCCCTATATTAAGACCCTAGAAAATTAAGACCCTAGAAAATAAGTGAGTTGAAAGTTATTACATAACATGTCACATTTATGAGATTAGACCCTTCTAGTTTAGTTATTATATAACCTCATCGACTAAATGAAACATGAACTGCATGTTGCATATGTGGTTTAGAGATGGTTCTATGTATCATGCTTACTTCTACTAGGCATATCAACTATAGCAAGCATTACTCTATATACTTAATAGCAAATGTCGGTGACCAATGAGATTGGGCCACCGACTTTGCTTTTATGATATACATGTTTTGTTTTCACATTATTAATATTTGTTCACTTGGGTCGATTTGTTTGGTGCAAATGGTTTTAAATGGTTGGCTTTTGGTTCGAGCCATCGTAACAACATTTTCTCCTTTTTTTGTTTCTTTCAACTCCCAACTACAATTAATTAATTTTTATTCTCCCAACTATCAAGAATATTTAATTATTTTCTATTCTCCAAACTCTCAAGAATGATTAATTAATTCAAAAGATAAAATAACAATTAAAATAGAAATAAAATAACAATTAAAACATTTATATTACCTTGAAAAGAAAGGTCCAACTCTCACCGCTCAACTTTTGAGTTTTACATTTTTAAACTCTTTAATTTTTATAAAGTTATAAAATATCACTTTGACGTTTCAAAAGGTTTACCCTCTATACATGTTTATTTAGAAAAATATAATTTGTTACATTCTTATTTTTCTGTAATTGTCGGTACCAATTCGAATCCGTTCACGTCTTAATGTAATTTTTTATCGAAAAACAAGTCGGTCAAATATAAATCTTGAGTTGGTTTATGTTTCGATATAAGTTTTGTTTAAGGTGTTAGTTCAAATATAATACGTTACGATATATCCAACGATTCTAAGTTTTGACACAAATTTAGTGTGGAATGAGTTGGGACGATTGTCGTCTATAGTTTATACGTCACGTACATACAAAATCGACACATGCTTAATTTTATGTATGTTTTACTACTTTTCATTTGACGATGTAAATTCGAATTACTATACGTTTCGACGTACATTTAGTTCAGAAACAAATCGGGTCGATTGTAGTTTATACTTTACGCAACGCGCGACGAGTAAAAAAACTATCTATGTATTATATTGCAAGCAGATAGTGTAATCGTTGGCAAAACGAATATTAACTATTGGATCGTTTTGAAATTGAATTTGGGTCCAATCTCTCGAGGCCCAATTTTTTTTAGAAAAATTACATATTATGTGTGTAAAATCCTTTATAAAATTAACACATTACACAATACACACTTTAAATTAATTCATTGCACACTTTAAATTGACTTATTTTATCCAAATAGATAAATTAACACATTAACACGCCGTATACGACAATTTTCCTTGCTCACCCCGGACCCTTAAATCCTTAGTCCCGATCCTAGCAACTCGGATACATTAAGCACATTGATAAGTCTAACTACTACGTTTTTTGAACGACTAACATATTCTACTCCTAAATTATTTTAAATTAATACATCATGCTTCTAAGAGACAACCTCTATCAGGTGGACTCCCTCGAATTGAGGGCTAACTACTCTCTAATAAGAAATAAAACTATTTATTTTCTTGTCATTCACTCATTTGCGTTTCGTCTTATGTCGAAAATCTTCAACTATAGTGATTCTATGTTAGTTTTGATTAAGAAAAAAAGATCACATAAGGACCATGATTATTTCTCTTCATTCCATATCAGACCATATGTAATATAACAGAATAAGGACACAGTTGGACTGTTTGTTAGTTCAGTGGAGGCATTGTGGGATCATAAACCAGCAAAAAGAACACTAAAAGAAACAGTCTGAGCATAAAAACCAGAAATTAAAACCAGAGCTCTAGTTGAAAATAACCAAACTGTCACTAAAACCAATTGTCATTTGATTAACAAAAGTCCAGTTATGATAATTTAAAAGACTAACAACCTACTGTTAATCGAGTCAAACAAATAATAAAATATTTTATATAAAAGACCTGACCCGGTATTAAATTAACCAAACAAGATAAAAAGTGATTTGATCCTTAGTTTGTTGATTTTTATATAGTTACAAACAAGTTATTTATTAGCTAACCAATTTCAACAAAACCACAAATAACCCATCATGAGAAAGATGCAATCCATTAATAACTTCCGTCTTTAAACCATAATCAACCATTTATACGCGATACACTTGTTAACTAAAAACAAGGCCATACAGTTATTGATTACATGGATATATGGTCCAATACTTATACAAATATCATTTATATAGATTTCTATCTTATTACGTTATATTATAAGTGTCAATTAACCAAAAATAAGAAAATAAAGTTGATGATTTCAGCATGATTTATAATTCTTGTTAATAAACATTTGATATTAATCAAAACCTGATATGGTGGTTTGCCTATTGCCATAAACATCGTATTTACTCTTTAGAGTAAGAGCACGTGTTTAGAAGAAGATGCACTTCCTCGCTTACAACACCGCCCTCTGTTTACGGAGGACTTAATGATGTATGTAAGGACCCTGCAATCAATTAAAACAATGTCTACTATAAGAAAAACAACAACTCAAGTCCTGTATATGCACTGAACAACTTATACATACAAATGTTTGCAAGTTTCAATAACTCATGATCATAACAAAAAAAACTAGTTATAAGGAGAAAAATGAGTGATTTGAAACACCTTTGTCTATAGTAACAAAAGAAAAAGTTCATATGAACACCAAAACTTTTAGAAGTAACAGATCTGAATATAACAACAAGATGTTTGTTATAACACTAAGTTTTAACGATCATACATCATATAGATAATTCAAATACTAGTCTCATATCAGCAAATCAAAGCAAAAGAACACGATCTCGATTGATAAATCATAAATAACATGAAGCAACTTCAAATTGAAAGAAAGTTATGAGACTTACCATCACATGAATCCGATTCTACAGTTCCGAGATCACCGATTCCAACAACGAGAGGTAGATAATCACCGCAGATCTTATCTATTCTATATAGAAAACGAATCTGATTTTCGCATACCATTATCGCATAGATTTGTAGGTTGTTAGCCGATCCGATTGATTAATCAGAAGGGCAACAACCTGATTTGTGGTTTGATGGATGTTGCAGAGAGAAATAGAAGCGATTTGGATCGATTGAAAACTGAAAATGGTGAAATCTGTAGATAATATTTGACGGAGAAGATAAGTTTGGTGGTGATGATGTGAAGGTGTGATGGGTGGAGCAAATTAGGTCATACCTCTACTACATACAATTTGTGTCCCTTTTAATATTGTTTAGATATTTTAATATTGTTTAGATATTTTATGATAGTGAGGTTGTGTGAGTGCCAGGGCGGCTCAACATTTTTTGGGCCCAATCGAATTAAAAAAATAAGGTTTTTTTTCTAAAAATATATATTAAAACCCAGTCGAACTAAAACTACCAATTACCAAATATTAAATCAACTTAAATACCTAATCAAGAAAATATTTATCTGTAAAGGCTAAAGCAAACTAAAAACAACAAATCAAGGAATAAGCTATTAAAGCAATTAAGCAATTAGAATTAAACTTATCAATAAACAGAAACAACTTATCAACTATCAAGATTCAAGATTTATCAAAATTAAAGAATAACCTAACCTTGCTGCTAAGTGCCAACTGCCAAGTTCAATCTGCCAAGTTCAATCTGCTTGCCAATGCTTAATTCAATAATTCGAACTTTCAATCTCTAATTTGCGTTGCTGCTAAGTGCCAATTGCCAACGCCCAACTGCCAAGTTCAATCTGCTTATCGCCAGTTTCAAATTTCAACCAATCAGTTATCAAGAACACAAGAACACAGCTTCTTTGTGGGTTGAATTCGTGCATTTGTGTGCTTACCGGTCTTATTTAGGTGACGTCGACCTCGATGCAACCGTGACGTCGAACACAGCTTCGTCCGAGTGTGAAGTGCCTCCCCGATCGATTACTCTTGGAAGTTGGAGACTGGCGCTCTAAGCATCGGAACTAGGGCACATTAAGTTTCTTGGAAGTTGAAACGGATCGATTTGTGCAGTAATAATAAGTGCTCTGCAGTAAGTGAATTGAAAGGCCCACTATAAGTTTCAATGTTATGGGCTTTTTGATGTAATGGCTCACTAAAAAAAATTTGAAAAAATGAGGGCCCTTAGGTTTTTTTGGCCCCCAAGCCCGGTGCATCTCTTCCTATTAAAATGGGCCGGCCCTGCGGTGCGGGTGCGGGTGCAGGTGCGAGTGCGAGATGTTTTAAGTGAGGTGACAGAATGAGGGAATGAAGGTACAGCGTCGGCTTAATGTTTTTTGGGGTTCCAATCTAACAAAAAAAATAGGGTTATTTTTAAAAAGATATTTTTTACTAAAACCATCATCTTTTATCCGGGCCTGGGACCGGCGATAACAAACTTATACCGTAATACGTTTATAGTAGCTGAGCCGTTTATTTTTTCTTGTGACATTGTAAGGTTGTAACTTGTAAATAAACAAATTAAAGGCTTTATTCAAGAGTAATTTGTAACGAGCTATTAAAGCAATTTATAATCAACTAACAAAGTAATTTGTAATCAACTATAAAATTAATAATGAAATAGTAAAAGAACTATTGCAGGACCGTTAAAGGGTGGTCACTTACAACACAACAACACAAATAGAAGAGTAACTTAACTTAATCAAATAGTAAACTGGATTAACCACAAGTAAAGACACTAAGAACACAAGTAATTAAGAAACAGAACACAAGAGCAAGATACAGAGGGAGATGGTTTTCAAGGTTGCAGTATATTGTTTTCTCAATGTTCTATTACAAGTGTTACAAAGCATAAAAGAAAGTTACAAGAACATGAAATACTTATACTACATCCTACAACCGGCCATACTATGAAAACCAGTTGGATACAATTGACTAGACACAACACAAAATCAATTGTAGAGTCAAAAAGACAGATTGCCTTTTTGACTTTGTGACTATGACATACCATAGCTCATATCCTTATCTATAACAAAAAGGATAAAATACATGAAGTAGAAAGTTTACAGACGCAAGACCTCAATGTATAGTTATCAAAAGCATGGACCTTTTCACCAACTCATGTAAGTTGGTGACTTTACAGAGTTGCAGCGGAAAGGGGTCCAGCTTTATGGAAAAGTACATCAGATAAAGCATGTGGTTAAAAGTCTTCGAAAGAAATCTTTCTTCAAGAGTTGAGCTTCGGAAGACTTCATCTTTGGATTCGGAAGATATTGGTCTTGGCTTCGGAAGATTTCACACTTAGAATATTTATGTTGCTTGTGTGAAACTTCCGAAGCATTCTTCTTCAGTACTTGTGCAGCATGCATGCAGAAAGACTTTGAGTGTTTGGTTGCTTCAGCCTCTTCATATAATCTCTACAAACTCTCCCTAGGCTGATGCTACCAAAACACCTTTAAGACTTCAGATATCAACAGTACTCATCATGATAATGACCAGCCCTTTCTTAATAAGATGATCAGGATCCTTCAGACTATCAAAGTGTCTTCTCATGTCAAAGAGATAATGCAAAGGCAGATTGAATATGTCTTGCCATGTGTAGACATTCTCAATGCCATGATCTCTAATGACATGCCATCTTTCTGGATTTGTAGTGTATGTCCAGGACAGGATGGGTCTTTCTGATGCGAGAGGAGCTATTGGAATGGGAGATGATGGAGCATCCTCTGGCTGCACATCCTCAAGATGTTCTGACTCATCCTGGGGTTCAGAAAAGGATGCAGTGTTCTTCTTCTTTGGATTTGGCTTTGAAGCCATCCTTTTATTTCTCTTTATCAATTTTAACTGAGAAGACTAGCCATCCTTTTGACCTTTCCAAGTCAACCAGTTCATTCAGTTCCTCCAAGGGGAGAGAAATGACATTGTCTATGTCATAGTTCCTTATCTGCAGGTAGTTTATCCTGACTGCCCTTAACTCATCATTCTGAGTATCTGGTCTGGGGGCAGCCCTGATAACAAACTCCATGAGTCTTGCAGACTCAAAAGAGAAACTTTCTCCCCTCAGCTTCCTTTTCCTCTCTCTCTCTCTCCTCCTCCTTAATCTCCTCAGCTGTCATCTTTCTTTTCTCTTTGTCACTCACAGACCTTTGTGACTCAGGGTGGAGAAAGTGTTGGCCTTCATTGCTTGATGTAGCTTCTAACCTCTGGCCAGAGAGAGGTTGAGAAGCACCTTCACCAGCAGGTGTCTCAAAAAGGGAATTAATCTCTACAGTAGTTGTTGGTGATAAGACAGGGCTCTCAGATTCTATCACTAGGCCTTTAGTCAAGGTTTCCCCTATGAAACTAATCTTAGGGTCCGCCTCAACATCCAGTTGACCGATGACATTGCTTGATTGTCATAGTCTTCTTCTAAGGCTGAACTCTACAGTATTCCGGTCTTGGATGCTTTAAGCCAACTTGTCAGCTTGTCTTGATTGGCTTGGATTGACAAGTGGCATGTTGACTAAATCCAGACCTTTATAGAAGTTCAAGGTCTGAAAGTTGAAGATCTCTTGCTGCCCTTGAACTCTAATGATGATTAGGGCTCTTCTGTTGCTGTCATATCTCCACCCAATGATGTGATTTGAAGATGGTGGAGATGACATGACCCTTGTTATCCCTTCCTCAAACAAACTTTGTATTAAGGAGTCTATAGAGACCATATCAATATGAGTATGCATAATTGCAAGTGAGGATGGTGAGTCCTTAGTGTCCATACTCTCTGAAGAACTCCCAGGTTCTGTGATTGTAATGACTTTCTCCCCCTTTTTGGTAGCATCTCCCACTTGCATAGGTGAGCCAGAAGTTAGGTCAATCACATCCACAGGTTCTTGTGTTCCTGGTTTTGCAATGTAGTCACTTGAGATTCAAGGTGACTAACCTTGGAGACTAAATAGGTGCATGTTTTAGACAGTTTTTGCATCTTTAGTCTTAGATTCCCCTTATCTTCATCAAAAGAATCATTAGGGGATGAGATGATTGGACCAGAGTCTTCTCTCTCACCACCAGCTTCAGGTTCTTGGCTGCCGGTTTTCCTCTGCTCACTGGCAACCTCAGTTGAGATGTCAATGGGCTGAGTTGCTATGGTTAAGGTCTTAGTAATGTAATCACTTTCAAAAGTGAGAGCCTCTTCCATATGAACATCCTGAACAGGTTCAGGAGTGTCCATCTCAGTAGGGGGTGACTGATGTGGGCTAGAAATAGGAGCCTCAGAAGCACTCATCTCGCTTTGAGTAGGGGAAAAGAAGAGAGAATCATGGTATTCACTGAAACCTAGATCTTCATCAGTGTAGAAGTCAAGGGGGATTGGTTGGTTTAGATCTAAAGGCTTGGGATGGTAACTGTCCCCTGAAGGTTGATCACTTGAGTGTTGAGACTTAGAGTGATGGCTTAAGGTAGTTTGGCTTATGAGCTCATCAGACTTAGCATGAGAAACCTCAGCACTGATCATTGAAGTAATGGGAGTGGTCTGCTCCTCAGGAGAAGTGGGAGCTCCAGTGTCCACTTCTTCCTATGTGGGTGAGTGTATAGGGGCCTGCACAGACTGAATTGCCTGAGTATGGGTTCTTTTGGATTTTCTTTGGTAGGTAAGGGTGATTTGTGGCTGTTGAGGTGGTTGGGATGTAGAAGGTGTGGGTTCAACACTAGCTGGTGTTGCTAGGTTGTCACCTTGAGCAATGAGCTCTAACATTTTTGGGACCAGGGTTGTTTCTACCCTAGAGAAGCCAACAGTGGGCTTTCTCAAGATTTTAAAGATGTCGGGTTTCATCTGTTCCAGTTTACGAATATTCCTTGTTCCCCTTAACTGTGAGCCTAGTTCACAATTAAGAATGTATTGAACATATCTAGGAAACATGTAATGCTCTAAGGAGTCCAAGTTCGCAAGAAGATTAGTATAAACGAACTGAGAATACATGAACTTGACCCCCTGAACCATTCCATGGACAATGAAAGAGAGATCTTCAGGAATCTGGTCCCATCCACCTTGCTTTTTTGATAAGCTGTGGATAACCACATGGAGCAGGAATTTTCATTGGGATGAGACCTTCCCTTTCCTAAAGATCTTAACAGAGTAGTCTCCCTCATAGCCCATCTGCGCGAAGGACTGGTTAATAGCTTCTTTTGGGAAGAACACCTCACCTTCTTCATCATCTAGCTGAAGATGCATGTTGATGATGACCAGAGTGATGAAGACTGTTCTCCCCTGCACTGTGGCAGACAGTGCCTTCTCCCCATCCATCACGACCTCTTGGCAGGTCTTCCAGAATTCTAGCAAATGATCCTCATAGAGTGGAGGATCAATGGTTAGGGAGGTGAGGTAGTTCGACGGAGCTAAGAAACGGAAAACCTCTAAGAAATGAGGATCTTTCTCAGAGCTTAACAAAGCAACCTGGTTATGTTGTTTGTGTAACTGCATGGTAAAGTTCGGGTCATTTCTGTGATGAGGGTTGGCCATTTTGAGAGAGCTTAAGGATGAAGAAAGATGAAAGAAAGTGATTAAGAAGCAGATGATAGAAAGAGGGGGAAACCGTTGGGTTTATATATGAAAAAGGATTTCAGATAAAGTTTAATGAAAGAGGATAAATTTTGAAATCCAAATGTCGGCCCCACCACTGAAAAAGTAGTTTACTTTTGCTCAAAAGGTAGTTTTCTTGGAAGTCAAAAAGCTTCCGAAGCTAAATTATCCTTGGAAGTTTTAATGAAAAAGATTCCGAAGCTAAAATGACTTCGGAAGATTTTCCTACGAGTTGTGAAACCTTTGCTTCGGAAGAAAAATAAGACTTGAATGCTTTGTCCAGAAGAACAAAGCTTCCGAGAGTTAATTTGCTTCGGAAGAAAATGGTCCTTGAAAACAGATAAGTGTCTGAGACAAGTACTTAAGCTTTGGAAGATATTTTAGAAATTTCTTCCGAAGGTAAATTTCTTAGACAGTTATTTGTTTTGAAGGCATGATTTTCTTCCGAAGATAAAAGTATATCTTCCGAAGGATCAAAATTTTCAGAAATCTAAGGAAAGTCTTCAAAAAGATTTTCATCCAAAGAAAACAAGAGCTTATGGAAGTGATGAACTGACAACTTAGGACACACATATTTTAAGAAATAAAAAGAATTAGTTTTAAGAAAAACCTACTCAAAGTTTATCATCCTAATAGCTGATACAAGATATTTAAATCTCTACTCATCAAAAGCCTTTATAAACAGATCAGCATATTGTTCATCTGTGTGAACTTTGACTAGTTTAATTAATCCATTTTCATAGTTATCTCTTATTAAATGATACCTGATATTGATGTGTTTGTTCCTTGAGTGTTGTACAGGATTCTCTGTGATTAAGATAGCATTATAATTGTCTATATGAATGGGAGTCTCCTTGAAGTTTAACCCATAGTCCAGCATCTGATTCTGAATCCAAAGCACTTGAGCACAGCAGCTTGCAGCAACAATGTATTCAGTTTCAGCAGTTGATGTAGAGACACAGGATTGTTTCTTGCATTGCCATAAGACAACCCTTCCACCAAGAAACTGACATACCCTATATGTAGACTTTGCAGTCATGTTACAACCACCATAATCACTATCTGTATAAGCATATAGATTGAAGTCAGGATTCTTAGGATAACGTAGACCAAGTGTTGAAGCACCTTTAAGGTATCTTAGAATCCTTTTGACAGTGATAAGGTGAGACATGTTAGGGTTGGCTTGATATCTTGCACAGATGCAAGTGGCAAACATAATATCAGGCCTGCTAGCTGTAAGATACATAAAAGACCCAATCATAGCCTTGTATAAGTGTTCATCTACACACTCCCCCTCAAGATCAGGTCCAAGGGAGTGGTTTCTAGCTATGGGTGTCTTAGTAATCTTACAATCAGTCATGTTAAACCTTTTGAGTATGTCCTGAACATACTTTGACTGACTAATGAAGATGTCATTTTCAACTTGCTTCACTTGAATTCTCATAAGGAAATTGAGTTCCCCCATGACACTCATTTTAATATGTCCTTCATCAGCTTCTCAAAGTCTTTGTAGAGCTTTGGATTAGTTGAACCAAAGATAATATCATCCACATACACTTGAAATAGCAATATGTCATTTCCTTGTCCTTTATAATATCATCCACATACACTTGAAATAGCAATATGTCATTTCCTTGTCCTTTGATGAAGAGAGTTCCATCTATAGTACCTCTCTTGTATCCATGTTTGCAAAGATACTGAGATAGAGTCTCATACCACTTCCTGGGTGCCTGACGCAGCCCATAAAGAGCTTTTTCAAGCTTGCAGACATAATCAAGATGATCAAGTTCTACAAAATCAGGTGGTTGTTTGACATACACCTCTTAATCAATCACTCCATAAAGAAAACCACACTTCACATCAAGTTGAAAGACCTTGAAGTTCTTGGATGCAGCAAACGCCAGGAATATCCTAACAGCTTCCAGTCTTGCTACGAGAGCAAAGACATCAGTGTAGTCAGTCCCTTCTTCTTGTGTGTATCATTGAACAACTAGTCTAGCTTTATTCTTGATGATAAAGCCTTTATCATCCTTCTTGTTCCTAAACACCCATTTGGTTCCAATGGTAGTCTTCCCATGAGGAAGAGGAAAAAGGTTCCAAACTTTCTGTCTTTTGAATTGAAGCAGCTCCTCTTGCATAGCTTCAACCCAACTTCCATCCTTTAGAGTCTCATAAACTTTCTTTGGCTTTATCTGGGACAAGAAACAAGAGTGAAGATAAACATTTGCTTCATGGGTTTGTCCTCTTGTTCTTACCCCAGAGACAACATCTCCAATGATGTTTGTAGTGGAATGAGACTTGTGGATCCTTAGCTGAGGGATCACAGCAAGTTACCGAGAAAGATATAAATTAGAGAAATTTAGATCTAGCATAGATGTTTCTCCCACTACATCAGCACACTTATCAAGAGAAACTTGATCCAAAGAGTGTGTGACATCATTGATGTTGTCATCTATGGAGTGGTTATCAGCATCAAGAAAGTCTTGATCACTATCACCACTACCATCATTGTCTTCTGCATTTGAAATATCTTTATCTGGTTGTGGAGGCTCTGAGCTGGAATTTGAAGGCATGCCAGATGTATTAGTTGAGTTTGTCATTGTGGTGCTGATAAAAACCTCATTTGTAGAAGTAGTCCCAACTGGAGCTGAAGATGTGTTATTTGAAGGTCTTCTCAGTTTAAATCTTAGATCAGGATCACCTGTATATAAGTTTTTTGTAGATTCTGAAATAGTCTCACAAGATTTGTTAAAACAGTTGGTAACTAAATCAAGATCAAAAAGCCAATCAGGACCGGAACCAACCACACAGGGTGTGTGTTCATTGAAAGTCACATTGGCTGACTCCTCAACAATTCTAGTTCTGAGATTGTATACTTTGTAAGCCTTAGCTTGGGAAGAGTATCCAATGAAGTGTCCATCATCTGATTTCTCGGCAAATTTGGCAATTTGATCCTTGGTATTCAAGATGGTGCAAGGACATCCAAATGACCTAAGAAAACTAATGAAAGGTTTTCTCTTGTGCCAAAGTTCATAAGGAGTCTTGCCATGAGTCTTAACTACTAAAACTCTGTTCTACACATAGCAGGCAGTGTTGACTACCTCTGCCCAAAAGGCGATGGGCAGCTTAGAGTCAGGAAACATGGTTCTTGCGGGTTCAATCAGTGTCTTGTTTCTCCTCTCAGCAACACCATTCTGCTGAGGAGTCCTGGGAGCATTGTATTATCTTGTAATACCCTTTTCATCACAAAATACATCAAGGATTTGGTTTTTGAATTCAGTTTCCTGATCACATCTTATGATTTTGACCTTGTGATCAGATTGATTCTCAATCTTTAAGATGAAATTCTTCAGAATCTCAGGAGTCTCATCCTTAGTTCTAAGGATAAAAACCCAAGTGAATATTGTAAAGTCAACCGTGATCACTAAACAGTAAAAGGTCCTTCCTAGACTCATTACACTGGTGGGGCCAAAGAGATCCATATGTAACAAGTGTAGGGGTGTAGTGATGGAGTTTCTTTCCTTAGGCTTGTGAGATACCTTATGTTGATTCCCTTTTAGGCATGCAACACAATGGTCATCACTTGTAAACTTTTTCTTTGGCATTCCAGTTACCAAATCATTATTAATCAGTTTATTCATGTTCTTAAAGTTTACATGGTACATTTTTTATGCCATAGGAAAGACTTATCACTGTCGGCTTTAGACAGAAAGCATAAAACTTCTCTAGAGGGAGATATTTCTTGCAAATCTATCTTGTACATGTTCCCTTTCCTGGGGCTCTAAGCAGAATATGCTCATTAGGAATGACCATCCCGGGCTTGAGAACAATGCACTCATGCTCAGTAAAGAGCATGTTATGAATCTAATCACAAAATTAGGATACACTCAGAAAATTGTACCCAAGCTCCTTGACAAAGTTTACTTTTCAATGCTAAGCTTACCATTTGTGACCTTGCCCCTTCCAGAAATGTAACCACCTTCATCTCCTCCAAAAGCAACTGGCCCTCCATCAATTCTTTCAAAGTTCTAGAGTAGTGCCCTATTGCCTGTCATGTGCCTGGAATAGCCACTGTCAATGATCCAGACATTCTTGTTTGTCTTGAGCTATCCCTGCACAAAGAAAATGATTAGTTACATTTGGAAACCCAAGCCTTACTTGTCCTGGGCTCACTAAGAGAAACAAAAGGTAATACAACAGTAATAGATCCTATTGTTGTGCTTTGAGGATCTTGAGCTGTTGTTGATGGAGAATATTTAGTCACTTGGTCTTTCTTAGACTTACACACCACCTTTGTAATCTTGGACTTGACCTTCAACACTTCAGAAGCTTTTGATCCTTCGGAAGTTTTGATGACTCGACCTTCAAAAGATTTTGCAAACACTGCAGTAGACTTCAGTGCTTCGAAAGTATTCCTTCCTTTCGAGACTAACTTTTCTTCCAAAGGCAATTTTCCACTTGCCTTCTTCTTAGTTTTGGAGCTTTCGAAGGAAACAAATTTTCTTTCCGAAGCTTAAATCTTCTTAGAACTCTTGGAAGTCTTTGGTTTGGTCATGTGAAGAGTACCCTTAGGATTGTATGGACAATCCTTAGCAAGATGAGCAGTACTTTCATACATAACACACTCCATTTTCTTCTTCCTAAGAGCCTTTTGCTGGGAACAAGACTGACTTTGGTCACATCCCTTCTCCACCCTCATCTCTGCAGATGCTGAGACAATCCTTTTGGGCTGAGGACTGTTCTTGGAGTTTGATGGTCCAGGCTGTGTAGCAATGGTACATTACAGATCAGTCTTCTTCTTGGTACTGAGATGATTTGAACATGAACCAGAACTCTTAGCAGAAGAGTTAAGGTTGATGTCTTCAGTCTTTACCACTTCAAACCCTGCAGAGATAAAAAGTTGTTTCTGCTTGGAGTCAAAAGTAGCTTTGATCTCTTGAGCCTTCCTTGCTTTTCTTTTGCTCTTTTTGATTAAGTTCTTCCTCATTGACTTGGTCATCACAATCTTCTTCTTCTCCTCAGAAGGATAGTGGCCCTTCTTAGAATCCTTCTCTTCACTCTTCTCAGAGGAATTCTTCACTATCACTTCTTCATCCTCTTCACTCAAAGGATCTATGAGAGAAAGCTCATCTTCACAAGTTCCACACCTGGGTGATCTTACAGACAAGATTGTGTGTGGAGGAGCTATCTCATTTGATCCCAGTCCCTGCTTGTTTTGATAGCACACTTTGTTGTGCAGGGATGAGGATATCATGTTTTTGAAGGTCTCTTCTTCAAGAACACACTTGTCTGCCTTGGCTTTGATGATCACAAGCTCAGCCTGGCACTCAGTCAACTTGGTTATGAGATCCTTGATCTGAGTTCTAAAGTTTGTATGCTTATGTTATAGTTTTCCCTAATTCCTCTATCTTCTGTTTATAATCATTTTCAAACTTTCTAAAATCAGCTTTTAAAATGTTTAAGGACTCAAGATCAGATCTCATTTACAAGTTGTAGGACCTGTATCTATTAAATTTAGCAATGCATTCAGGGGTATAGAGATGTTCCAATACCTCGGCTTCATAATGATCTACCATTAGTGCTTGGTTTGGAGAAGCATCTTCCACCTGAAAGTTCCAGTCAAAGCCTCCTTCTTTAACAGCAACAGCAGCCTGCTGCTTTGGCTTCTCATTTTGGGTGGCTTTATCAGTATTGTTTGGTCCGGACTGTGTTTGGCCACCATTTTTTCTAGGTGCCTTACACTCCCTGGCAAAGTGGCCCATCAAGTTATAGTTGTAACACTTGACCTTGCCTTTGTCCAGCCCAAACTTTTCACTGGTTGCATTGCTGGGGAACTTCCTTCCAGTCCGCTTGTAGAACTTCTTGGCTCAGTGAGTAAGAAGGTTCATCTGTTGGACTATCTCCATGTACTCCAGATCATCTGCATGGATACAGTCTAGGTCTTCAAGGGTGAAAAGAAAGCTGCCACAACTTTCATCAAAAGACACAAAGGCTTGAGAAGAACTTGTCTCTTGGAATGGGCTTCCTTGAGTATAGTTCTCCTTTGGTGTCTCGGGGAAGGTGATGAAAGGACCCTTTGATGAGTTGTCAGGGTAGCATATGAGATGATGTTGGGGTTCTATGCTATCCCTTTCAACCACATAATGGGTTGAACCTATTTGATTGTTGGAGTTGCCAGATGAACCTTACATGTTCATCTCCATCTGGTAGCCATTAAGAATCCCATATAACTCTATCAGAGTGAGAGTTTTGAGGTTCTCAGTCCTCTTGATCACCATATAGTAGTGTGTCCATTGCCTAGAAAGTGAGAACATGAACTTTCTTACAATGTCTTTGTTCTCAAGAGCAACTCCTCCATCCACAAGGGTATCCACTATCTCAACATACCTGAAGTATTGTTGAGTCATGGTTTCACCTGCTTTGAAGGTGAAGTTTTCAAACTGTTGCTTCAGGAGATCCTTCTTGTTCTCTTTTGCTTTAGAGGGACCCTCATACATCAGTTTCAATGCATCTCACAGCTGCTTAGCTGTTTTGCATTTCTTGAAACCTCTGTATACAGAGTTTGGAAGAGCAGTCTGAATGGCTGTCATGGCTTTTCTATCAATCTCTACTTGTGTGTTCCAGATATGAACAGGAACAATGAGCATAGATCTTAGGATTCATATTGATAATAACAAGAACTTGAATGATTGGATGCTAAAATATAATAATGATGAACATGATGAAGAACACAAACGTGTTTAATGTTTGATGTTGATGAACACGATGAAGAACACCAACATGTTTAATGTTTGATGTTTATTGATATATTGTTGAAATCATCATCCTTGAAGGATGATGATATATTGTTGTTGATGATGAACTTAATTCACCCTAACAAGTGGTGAATTAGTCACCCTTATAATGATAATATGTGCTAATATATATGCTAGTCTAGCATACAAATAATTACAATATAAACCCTAGACTAATATTTTTGTTGATTTCGTGCTTCAAGTCTTCAACTTCAATAATATTGAAATCTTCAATTTCTTCCAAGGTAGAATACCCAACAATACTCCCCCTAAATTGTAGATTTCCAATGTGAATTGAAGTTTGATGTTGATTTTGTTGAATAGTTGTTCAAAGCTAAGAACTTTGTTGTTGATGCGAAAGCGAGGTCTTCAAAACTTTGGAACAATCATTTTTTTGTTTTTGTTTTTGATGTTGGAGGCCCAAACAATTAAGTCCAAGTCCACCTTTTCTTTTTGATGTTGGCGGCCCAAACAATTAAGTCCAAGTCCACCTTTTCTTTTTGATGTTGGCAGTCCAAAAAAATAAGTCCAAGTCCACCTTTTCTTTTTGTTTTAATGATGGAGCTCAAGAAACAAAACCCAATGGTGTTCACGAGCCCATTTGCAACCCTAGGTTGCAAACCCTAATTTGCCTCCCTAAGGTGGTCGTAAAGAAACTTTGGTTCGGCAACCCTAATTAGGGCGTCCCTAATGTGGCCGCACAAGCCACTTGCGGCAGCCTCTTAGTCGCACAAGCCACTTTGTTCGGCAGCCCTATTTGAGTCCCTATTCAGCCGAAACACTTGGTTCGTAAGGCATCCTCATTAGGCTGCCCTAATGTGGGCATCTCCATTCGGCCGAAACCCTAATGAGCATGAAACCCTAGTTTGTTTGATGCTTGAGGCAACCGCAAACATGAATGTTGAATTGATTGTTAATGAAGTTGCTTTCTTCAAATCTTCAATAATTTCAGCAATCTAAACATAAAATCTTATCAAAATCAATATGAATCCATCAACTCCGGCTCTGATACCAATTGTGTGTTCCTGATATGAACGGGAACAATGAGCATGGATCTTAGGATTCATATTGAATAATAACAAGAACTTGAATGATGGATGCTAAAATATAATAATGATGAACATGATGAAGAACACAAACGTGTTTAATGTTTGATGTTGATGAACACGATGAAGAACACCAACGTGTTTAATGTTTGATGTTTATTGATATATTGTTGAAATCATCATCCTTGAAGGATGATGATATATTGTTGTTGATGATGAACTTAATTCACCCTAACAAGTGGTGAATTAGTCACCCTTACAATGATAATATGTGCTAATATATATACTAGTCTAGCAATACAAATAATTACAATATAAACCCTAGACTAATATTTTTGTTGATTTCGTGCTTCAAGTCTTCAACTTCAATAATATTGAAATCTTCAATTTCTTCCAAGGTAGAATACCCAACACTACTCTCTTCCTGTATTCATTAGAGTAGTTTGCCACAACCTTAGGGATCATACCACCACCAGTAGCAGAAGGGTGCTTGGTATGTAAGATCCATTCTCAATAGACTCCCATATTCTTGAGTCTAGAGACCTGATGAAACCTTCCATTCTTAGGCACCAGGTATCAAAGTCTTCAAGATTGATCAGTGGGGATTTGTTCATGGTTTCAGTTTCCATATCAGTTTTAGAAATGGCTGCCATTTGAAAAGTTGAGTATTTATGTGTGTGAGGGATCTTAAGATGGTGAGATCTTATATCAAGAGCCTGGAAAGCTCTGATACCAAATGCAGGACCGTTGAAGGGTAGTCACTTACAGCACAACAATACAAAGAGGATAGTAACTTAACTTAATCAAACAGTAAACTAGATTAACCACAAGTAAAGACACTAAGAACACAAGTAATTAAGAGACATAACACAAGAGCAAGATACACAAGGGAATGGTTTTCAAGGTTGCAGTATATTGCTTTTTCAATGTTCTATTACGAGTGTTACAAAGCATAAAGGAAAGTTACAAGAACATGAGATACTTATACTACATCCTACAGTCGGCCATACTATGAAAGCCAGCCGGATACAATTGACTAGACACAACACAAAATCAATTGTAGAGTCAAAAAGGAAAATTGCCTTTTTGACTTTGTGACTATGACATGTCATAGCTCACATCCTTGTCTATTACAAAAAGGATAAAGTACATGAAGTAGAAAGTTTACAGACTCAAGACCTCAATGTACAGTTACCAAAAGCATGGACCTTGTCACCAACTCATGTAAGTTGGTGACTTTACGGAGTTGCATCGGAAAGGGGTCCAGCTTTATGGAAAAGTACATCAGATAAAGCATGTGGTTAAAAGTCTTCGAAAAAAATCTGTCTTCGAGAGTTGAGCTTCGGAAGACTTTGTCTCTGAAGCTTCGGAAGACTTCATCTTTGGCTTCGGAAGATATTGGTCTTGGCTTTGGAAGATTTCACACTTAGAATATTTCTGTTGCTTGTGTGAAACTTCCGAAACATTCTCTTCAGTGCTTGTGCAGCATGCATGCAGAAAGACTTTGAGTGTTTGGCTGCTTCAGCCTCTTTATATAATCTCTACAACTACTTAACAAGCCATTCAAATTAGTAAGGAATTTTGAACTAACCTTGAGGCTTGAGTCTTGAGTTCTTTGGTGTCAAATTAGAAGTTGTATGTTGTGAATTTAAATTTTTTGAAAGATTCAAGTATTTTAATTCTTAACCTGTTATCAGGCTCACTCGAGTTCTTGGTGTCAAAGTACTAATTTCAACCTGCTATACCGTAAATTTAGAAGATTCAAGTATTCAATTTTCAAAAGTCATAGAATTCACAAGGATAACTTGTAAATTGTAAAGGGCGAATGGGCGATAACTTGTAAATAGTTATAAGTTCTAAAGAGCAAATCGGGTGGACCGGGTGGCTTACCATAGAAGTCACTATGGGCGACTAGTGGCCACCAAACGGTCATAAGAAATTGTCTAACCATTGAGACCCTTTGATAACTTGTAATTGGCAGTGGGCTAAGCGGCTAACCACCCCATCATTCCTCACTAACATGAGTGGTGAGACCCTTTGAGTTTGCCTAATCACCTTGGAACTTGAACATTGAATTGATTGCAATTTGTATCAATGAAGAATTGAAATTTTCATGGAATCCATGACAGTGAGCAGCGAGGGCAACACTTCAAGATTTCAATTGTCGCATGTAACTCATTAACTTGATTTTTCTATAGGATTGAGTGCATGTGATATTTAATACAATCTTACTAGGGCTATTACAAAAATATTTTGAAAAATAAGGGCCCTTAAACTTTGAAGGCCCCAAACCCAATGCACCCTCATAATACATATCAGCCAGCCTTGTGAAGCTGGTAGATGAGAGCAAGGGAGGGAGTCGAGCGGTATAATCGATGTGTGTTAAGCAGTACTTATAAGGTTTTGAGGAGCAATTATTTTTAATAGAGTTTGACTTGTTAATAATTTAACCACGAGTTTGATTTGTTATTAATTTCCAAGTTAGAGATTTGATTTGTAGTTTATTATATTTTAAATATTTTGTTTAATACATCTTTAATGATTACAGTAAACCACCAAGGTTGAGAACCTTCTATTCGTTTTATTATTTCATTTCTCTTACCTCATTCATTTTTAACCATTACATCAATATCATTAATCATGTACATATTTAATGTTAATCACATACATCATAACATGCAAGTAACAAAACATCATACACATAAACCCCAACATCAAGATAACATTATTTTAACATGAAAACCCTAAGATCTATTATCATATAACAAACAATTTTGTGTCTTACTCAAAAATCAGTGTGAAAGCATTTAAAATGAGAAGATCAATAACTCACATGTGCTTCGATAAAATAACAATCCCTAGAAATCACCCCTAACGTCAAGATCTGCATATCTATGCACAAAGTTACCACATATATCGTGAAATCTTAATATAACCATGCTTATAAGCATAACTCAATGCTCATCAATAATGAACAAGGAATAAAACTTTATCGTTTGTATTTTGAAGCTCTCTCTCTTTACACTTATTTGTCGCTTTAATACAACTAGGTAAAGAGGAGGGAGAGGCAACCTTCACTTCAAATAGAATGGGTTTTGTTTAGAGTTTACTAGTTTTATTTAGTAAACCCGTGTACTACACGGGTTGAATAAATAAAATATTAAATATAATAAATTTTACTTAATTATAAAACGATATTCTAAAATAATATATGATTTAAATTAAATATGAGTAAAACTATAAGTACTAAAACAACGATATAAACTTTTTAAGTTTTTTTTTTCAAAAAAAAAAATCAAACAATTTCTTTAAAGAATTGTCATTTTTATAAATTTTCTTATTATAACTCTCATTTTTTATTATTTTTGGTCTATAAAAATTAATATTTAAAAACACAAAATGTAAAATATTTCATTTTGATGTTTTAGAAAAATAATTTATTGTATAAAATTTTATTTCTTTAGAAATAATATTAATAAAAAGATATCTTTATTAATTTATTTTAAAACCATTTTTAATCTAAATAAGACTTAAATCATATTCTTTGTAAATAAGATATTTATTTAAAACGAGAGAGAAGCGAAAACTTTTTGTGAGAATGAATGTGATATTACAACGTATCATGAATAGTTATTCTTTTATTATAGTAGAATGATTACACAAATTATCTTTTGATCGGTAAAAATAACATCTTTTTAAGTCTTTAGGATATGTAATTGTTAACTTCTTCTGACAAATATAAAGTTTAACATTAACTTTCATTAAAAAGTTTGTGCAGGATGTGTATGATGATGGAAACAGAATTATGACCTTGTAAATTATTAGTGTATCAAATATTATAGGTTTTGGTTATGCAAAGATGATTAAACAAAAGAATGTTTTTTTTTTCATGTAACACCATATGGTATCCAATATGTCCACTGCTTGATTAGTTGGAAGTTTTTATTTTTATGTTTGGTCAATTTAAAATCAAATATTATAAAATCAAAATATGATTTATATGCTCTTTTTTAAAGTTGAGGTGTTTTCTTCCATATTTAATCACTATACAATAAAATTTTTATTTTTAAATGATAACATGACACACTATAACATCATTAAAAAAACCCGTTTTAACTTAAAAAAGTTATATTTTTCTTTTCTATGAATATTCACACTCTCACTTATTGCAATCTAAATCAGTTAAATCTACATTGTTCATCTGGTACTAGACTATAACCTCAACTACATGTGAAAAACAATTTCTAGAGTACATAATATTGATAATTGTAAACCAAATCAAAGAATGGTGAAACCTATTTTTCTTAAAATATAACTAATAATACTTTGAGTATAACTAGTAATACTTTGAAACCATAAGGGAAGCACCCAATGCACATCAACTAAAATGGTTATTTTCTCAAACCATAAGTCTTTATATTTCTATATATTAATCAGGGTTTATATTAACTTAACATCTCTAAAGTTTCTCGAATTATTACTTTTTACCCTCAATTTCTTTTCATAAAACTTTTTAAAAATTGTCATTTTACCCTCTCAGATTTTTAAAGCTTCAAGTTTACTCGTTGTACATTTTTACTAAAATAATCTAATTTCTTACGTTATTATTTATAAATACGTGTCGGTGTAAATTGTGGTTTATCTACGTTATAACATAAATTTTATCAAAAAAAAAATTTTTAACGGCCAACGAATAATTTTTTAAACCTGGTCACCCAGGTAAACCTATTGGCGAAAGATCACCCACGCCCGCGAACACAGACAATGCCGGTGACCAGACTCGTCCACCATTTCAAGAGAAACCCACCACCTAAAGATCCACTGTGTTAAAACCCTTAGCCCACTAAAAACCTATTGTACCTAACGAGACTTCAACTCATAACCTTTATTTTAAAAAATCATAAAATATCTCATCTAAATTAATCGATGTACGACTCATTGGTTTATCAAAAAATTTATCAAAAGCAAAAGAAAAGAACATACTTGCCTACATCAACTCTTTGATTCGACTTCACATCTTACAGAAGAATCCACCGATCAATTCTCCAAAAGCTTTGAGAAACCCTAATGGCGACCTCTGCGGCGACCAATTTGGAAGATGTTCCGTCGCTAGATCTTATGACGGAGCTCCTCCGTCGTATGAAATGCTCTTCCAAACCCGACAAACGCCTCATTCTCGTCGGTAAACAACATCTTATTCCTCATTCGTTAACAATTCCCATCAATTTTGGTTCAGAAAGCTGTTAATTGCTCAGATCCGATGTGATTTGCTCAACTGAAGGATTCTGTGTTAGGGTTTCTGGTTTTGGTAGATGTATCGGGGTTATCTAGGGCTTGTATTTGGATTTAGGGTTTAGTCAGAGAGGGAGATTGAGGAGCTTGCAAAAGCATTTGTTTGGGATTTTGTGTTTACTGCTTACATTGAACAGTGATGAGATGAGGAAGGTGTGATAGTTAGATAGAAGTGGTTTTAGTTCTTTGAGTGTGATTGAATCCGCAATTAGGTTGTAAGATAGTGGTTGAATGAATAAAGTATTAAAATTTATAATGTATTACAGATAACTCGGCTTTGTTGCACCTTTTTCATGTCATATTATAGAAGTGGTAGTGGGAGTCATGTATTAGCTTATTTTTAGAGTTGGGTTGAAGTCTTTATCGGTATAGATTATGAAAAAGATTTATATTGTTGGAGGTAAAATGGTATTTCATTTGGCTTGCTGTCTTCGGTAGTTGATGGAGTGCAATCTATTTTGACTGTATTTAGAACTAGGCAGTTAACAAAGATGTGCTTTGGTTGATTTGAAAGAATGATCTAATTTTGGTAAATTTTGCACATGGTTTTATCTTTGACGATAAAACAAGAATCATTGTTCACAAATCCCCAAAGAGAGCACTGTACATAAAAAACATGAATTCTCAACAATTGTACTTGATATTAACTTTTGTAATGGAGTCATGTCGGTTGCATAAATTGGGACAAAAAATCCATTCATCCAAGTAAACTTTTTTATTGAGATTTTGCAACTATTTTGAATTTTATTCGGAATTATCTTCTGGGTATGTACTATGTAGGAGTGTGTGACTATAGTGCATACATACCTGAAGTAGTCTCTATTTTATCTTTTCATTTTTCTTCAGATTGTGGATGTTATTTGGATTTATAAAATTTTAACAGAAGTTGGGAACTTTTTTCATCAATGCTTGTTCCATGACAATTATATATACTTTGTTCTGCAGGACCCCCTGGATCAGGAAAAGGCACACAGTCACCAATTATCAAAGACGAGTACTGTTTGTGCCACTTAGCTACTGGTGATATGTTAAGAGCTGCTGTTGCTGCTAAAACCCCTCTTGGAATTAAAGCAAAAGAAGCTATGGACAATGTAAACATTTGTTGTGTGATGCATATTATTCATTAAAAGCAACCTTTAGTACTTACTTTCTGTTTTGTTTGTGTTGTTCTTTAGGGACAACTTGTTTCTGATGACTTAGTTGTGGGAATAATTGATGACGCACTGAAGAAGCCTTCATGTCAAAAAGGCTTCATTCTTGATGGGTTTCCAAGAACAGTTGCTCAGGCGGAAAAGGTATTTGCTTTTCTAACATCAAGATGCTAGTTTAATTTTCTTCTAATTTTCCTTCTCATTTTTTTGTTGAATTTTTTTATATCAGCTTGATGAGATGCTTGCAAGGAGAGGGGTCAAAATTGACAAAGTGCTTAACTTTGCAATAGATGATTCAATCTTGGAGGAAAGGATCACTGGCCGTTGGATCCATCCTTCTAGTGGTCGCAGTTACCACTCAAAATTTGCACCCCCTAAAGTTCCTGGCATAGATGATGTAAGAATACGCTCATGTTTTTCTTTATTTTTCATTATGTTGAGAACATTCATGCAAGATTGTTACGACAAGATTAAATCTAAGAAGAAACTATCCTATCGTTAGCTACAAAAGAAACCAAAAACAGAAATCTGAGGGTGGTGAATGTGAGTTTGAGGCTTTATTTTTCTTGAACCTTTTGCCCTAAATTTTATGTGATTGTTAGATCGGTAGTATTGTGGTTTATTTTAAGCCAGATCGCTTTTCTATGATAATATGACTTAATTTTTCTGCTGTTTGACATGTTAAGTTTCACGTGTATAGGTTGAACTTTCTTTTACCTTCTTTACTTTGAAAAGCATTTGATCTCCAACTGACTGGCTGTAATTGTTATGCAAGTTCATTAAAGTTGCCTTATGATCTAATGATTTTAAAACTTTTAAAGGTCACTGGAGAACCGTTGATTCAACGTAAAGATGACACTGCAGCCGTTCTTAAGTCAAGACTGGAAGCATTCCATAAACAAACTGAGCCGTTTGTCTTCTTTCGAGTTTGCTGGATATTAAAGTTAAATAGATCAAGTTTAACAACTTGATAATCTTATCATGCTTGAACGCTCTGTTCATCTGTTGGGTTATCTCTGGACTCTTAAAAGTTCAAATCTAAATCCGTAATAGTGGGTACACATGTGGCTTTTTATGGCAATATTAGTTGTATTCTAGCTTCAAATTGGATTTTAGTGTCTATTGATGTCCACATTAAACCTCATAGCAGGAAAATATAAAATAGCATACATTAGTTTCAGGGTTTCTAGTCAATTTGCACCAACTTATGAATCAGCATACTGTGATAACTCTGCAAGATGTTAGGCTATGCAACAGCAGGTCAATTTTTATTCAGTTACTTTATAGGGGGTCAATTTGGGGTTATGTTATCACAAACAGATCAGAACAACTTTTTAGCTAAAAGAGAGGAAACCTGACTCGTACATTGAATCTTAGCTTCAAAGTCCATTATTACTAAATGCATCATCTTAAATTGTTCTTATTTAAAAATTTGGATTGTTATTGTACTAATGTTTCTTTCATAATCATACTTCACACATCCCTTATTAAAAAAGGGACAAAAAAGTATATGAGGTCAACCTGACTCGTACTAAAAATAACATGTTTCAGCCTGGATCTATTTTGCCTGGTTACCTGACCCGCGTGACCCATCCATATCGCTACCATATCTCTGTACAATAATTGTTTTTTCCTGAATCATCATTGCAGGTTATTGATTACTACAACAAAAAGAATATTGTTGCAAATCTTCATGCAGAAAAACCACCACAAGAGGTGACAGCTGAGGTCCAGAAAGTGCTCACCTGAGACCCTCCGTTTATCAGTTTAGTGTTGGCAATCGGATCAAACTTTTGCAGTCTCTGAGTCTTTTCTTGTTTTGCACTTTGTTTTTATTTATATTTGAACTCACATATGTTGTATCATGAGATGAACGGCATGTAGGAATTAACTTCACTGTCGGTTTC
Organism: Flaveria trinervia; assembly: GCA_025506515.1. Classification (NCBI taxonomy): domain Eukaryota; kingdom Viridiplantae; phylum Streptophyta; class Magnoliopsida; order Asterales; family Asteraceae; genus Flaveria; species Flaveria trinervia. Next base: position 5,478,221 of record CM046443.1, read on the forward strand.
ACTTCTTTGATTGAGTCCACAAATAAATAGACAAAGGCACCATAGATGCAAATGATTGTTCAATTTTCCAGTAATGGTTTAAGAGTTCCTTTTGAGAATGGGTAAATTCTGATTTCTGGCTTACATTCTGACATAATATTTGACGTTTATGTAAAATAATCTGGTAAAGGTACCTTTAGATGATTGTGTTCATTAAAGTGCTATATTATATCAAATAGTATCAACGTTATGTTAAATCACATGATAGAAAAGTATTTTATAATGATTGATAAAAACGTATAAACATGGTCATATAATGTTGATCACTATGATATTCGTTAGGGAAAGACGTTTTCTCTGACATGGGATTGTTTTTTTCCTCTGATTGGGTTTTACATGAATAAAAGACAGACGCAGAAATAATTTTGTTACGGTCACTTTTTTAACTGAACCTATGCATTTTTATCAGGTTTACAACAAAAATCAACTACAACACCATGTGAAATTTAGCTTAAAAACCTATAAGTTGCAAAATAAAATTGAACCGAGAAATTGGTTGGAGCCCTTCAGTGAGAAGGGACTCTCCAAAAATAGGCGTATGCCACTTAAAGCAACGAACACACGGTATTCTTTAGTAAAAGGCGAAAGAATAGTTCGCTTTGTGCTCACTGCGTGGCTGCGTGAATTTCACTAGTTACACCTGCTTGCATTAAATAGTGGTACTCACTCCTATGTTTTATCCAAATAACCGATGTGGGATGGAACCACACACCATATTTTTTGAATCTTTGTTTTAAGTCTTTGGATACCATTTCAAATATGTTTTCAAGATCATTTCTACCCAATAACTGCAAGTTCTGTAAGACATTGTGATGGTACTGTAAATCTTTCAAATTGTAATCAGAATTTTTGGATCTAATAATAATCATCAAATACACAATCTAATATAATGATACTGAGTCACAGGTAATCGAAGACGAGTACTGTTTGCACCACTTGGTGGCAGTGATATGTTAAGAGCAAGGTTCAGAAAGATTTCTCACGTGACATCGCCTCACTTCCCATTACAAGTGTTGTGTTTGTATTGTATCAACTATCTACGGATGCGGTATCATTTCTTATGGAAGTCATATATGGTGAATCAACTATCATGAGATCACCCAAATATAGTTTGTTTCGCCCCTTTTCTTCGAGTCCACAAATAAATCAGAGTCACCATAAATGTGTAAGTGTTTGTCACAAACTCTTTACATTAGCTTGTTTAAATTTTATGCGCCTTTCATGAGTTATACATTGAACTACAATAAGCATCTGAAATAACATGACTTAATTTTGTGCTCTTGTGTTGGTTTTAAGGATCAACACATAGGGACTGTACATCATAATACAGTTTGAACATTGTTCATTTCATACATTTTGAGAGTCAAGCATAAGGTAAACGGGTCATGGGTTCGAGACCACATATAGATAATTGTCGCCTGTATTTTGCATCGATCTGCAGTCAACCAAAAACAGAACATCCATTAAAGCATTTCTTTATCAATGCACATTTGGTTTTTATCAGATCAATTGTTAACGTGTTCTTTGCAGTTGAAATCAATCAAACTAACCAAATTATCAATCTTCATGATTCATCATATTATATACACATGAACAAAAACTTAATATATCAGTATTCGTTATTCATCATACAAGTGAACAAAACTTTAAATTAAAAGAGTCACAAAAACTTGAAGATACAGAGTAATAGATAAAGTTTACACTAAAAAAATTGGTTTGAGCTTTCTGGTTGTAAAGGGTCTCTCCAAAAATAGGAGTATGCCACTTAAAACAACGAGAACACGGTATTCTTGCTCTAAATAGTAAGTTTAACTCCTTTGGTTTTCTCTATACAACTGATGTGGGATGGATAGTGGGTACTTCTTTTTGCAAACTTCAAGTTCCCAGACCTCTTTACCTGTTTCGAGTCATCAACTATCTCCTAACTGTCGTCACCAGAATCTTTTCTACTCATTAATTGTCAGTTTTATCAGAGGCTGATGCAGCCAGGAATCCAGGTCCCAGTCGCAGAAGTGTTGACTGTTGACATCATCGAGATATCAGTTAAGGATGAATTGAAAACATGACGTGATAATTCACCTTGAAAATGAATGATACGCGGTCAGTTGATTACTTTATCTATGTAGCACAAGCACACATGTCAATCTTTGTGTTCATAAAGGTCATCGTTTTATTTATGACATCGTTCTCTGATCATGTTTATGAAACTGCTTGTGTATAACACACACAACTTCTTTAGAAACTTACTAGTTAATTGAACTAGAAATTTGTACATGTACTATAAAAAACCCGAGCTTTTGATCAAGTTCAAACAAAAAGTATATCGAGCTAGAGTAGCAAATTTAGCTCAAAACACATCAAAATTCAAACTATGTTGGAGTGTTTATAAGTTTTATGAACCTTAAGCCTATGTTAAAAAAATTTGGATGAGCTTGAGTAGAGCTTCCACAATAGTTTTAATTACCATGATGTTATGTGAAAGTATTATGAGGTCTCATGAACTACTACTAAAAACCTACTTTTTATTTTTGGACAAACGATATCAGGTCAGGTCTATGGATGGATCCAGATCTACGGGCCGGCCGGCCCCGGCCGATGAGCATAGGGAATCTATACTCGAGCGTTCAACTGGGCCCCTGACAGGATAGGTGAGGAATCACTCTTGATCTTTTTTATTGGGGCCTACAACTTCTCCGAGCCGACTAGCATCCCTTTCCACCGCGCATTTATCGAACAAAGAAGACGACTATAGGATCGAATTCGCTTTCCATGGTGAACTGGACCCAAAGTTTACATAACATACCTTCAATATTATGCATTTGTGATCACCCAAGATCAACTCATGTGTTTCAAAAAAAAGGTAAGGTTTTAGGCCCCAGATTTGTCGAGCGCCCATTTCTACTAGGGCGTGTCACATTAAACTTTTTTAGTTAGTATCCCATGATTCTAGACACAAATCAGTTAATTCAATGTCGATCTAACATAGATAGTTATGCAGCTTAATAAAAACCATTGAGATAGCACTGCTTAACATAAGCAATAGATAGTTTGCTATGGCATACCAACTCTTTGAGATATCACCACTTTGATGAGCCAACAACTAGAAGTTTAACACTAGCACATTGGTTGGAGCCCTTCTAGAGAAAAAAATACTCTCCAAAAATAAGCGTATGCCACTTAATGCAGCACGCACATGGTATTCTTTAGTAAAAGACGAAAGAATAGTTCGCTTTGTGCTCACTACGTGGCTGCGTGCTTTACAAACTCCCACCTGCTTGCTTTATATAATGGGTTTCACTTTGCTTGTTTTTTCTAACCAGCTCATGTTGGACTCACTCCAGATGCAACTTTTGGTCTATTTTCAAGCCCCCATACCCCTTTACCTGTTTAAAATCATGGACTCTCACTTGATTGTTGTTCCATAATCTTTTCTACTCGATTATGGCGGTTTTATCCGAGATTGATGCAGCCAGAAAACTAACTCCTGGTTGCAGAAGTGTTGACATCATCGCGCTATCAGTTAATGTCAAGTTGAGATCGTGACATGATAGTTCAGCTTGAAGATTAACAATATGTGATCAGTTTTCTTTATAAGCTAGATTTAATTTTAAATTTCAAATAATACATATGCCTAAATACAAAAAAATGGACAGTTGATTGCACATACACAAGTTCACTCAAGATTCTCTCTATTTCCATTAACATCATCACTGTCTTGATGAGTTGATGGCACTACCCTCTGATCATTAGATTCTTGAACAATTGTTGGTTCATCAAAATGTTTATTGATGGCTACTGATAACAAACCTTTGTATCCCATCTGTTATCTGGATTCAAAACACCTCAGCAAAAGTGCACATCAACACAGATTCTCGATCAGGCTTTAATGATATTTGAATCATGAAAAGATACAACTTTTTAACCGTGAGACATATGGGTTTCTGTCGTGAACTAACACATTTGAAAGATAATGACAAACCCACCAAACTCTGGTATATAGTTTGCTTGTATTATTCGGTAATAAATAAGTAAAGGTAATTCTAAGTAAATATTTAAAAAAATTATACAGAAAAGTGATTTAATTTAACTTTTTTTAAACATTTGTTGAGCTCTTCAAATAGATGGCATGCCACTTAACACAATGAACACATGGTATTATTTAGTAAAACATGAAATGTTGCATAAAACTTTATTTCTGGTTGTGAATAATGTTTTAAAAATAACTACAGTTTTGTGTGCTAGTTGTGTCGGCCTCGATAGAATTATATCAAAAAATAGGTAGAAATAAGAATATTGTACCGGTATATACGAAATGTAAAAAACAATAATGTATTGACGAAACTAAAAAATATATTTTACTTGTACATGGGTATTAGCGCCGTGTTGTGAGGCATGATATAATTTTTAACCATTAAGAGACAAATGTCTTAACTATTCAGACATTTGCTCGCGAAACAAATTGTCTAAACCATTAAGTGTTGAACCATTCAGACGTTTAAACCATTAAAAGTTTGATTAAAAGGTTGTCAAACAACGACTTAAAGGTTGTCAAATTGACCAAACAAGCACATTTATACGGAAGGTTTCATGTTTGACAAAACTTATATAAGTGATGTTTTACTTTCATATGTATCAAACTTATATTATTTCTAAGTGATGGTTTACTTTCGTATATATCAATGAAAAAGCTAGCATGTAACAAAATTCTATTATTAGAGCATGTGTGGTCAACCCCTATCATGGTGAAAACAACCCTTCCCCCTCCCCAACACCCCCGAAGAGTGATGGGAGGGGGTGATAGAGAATGTCGTGATTGGTTTCGCATGTGAGAACAAAAATATTATTAATTTCTATTAATATAAATACAATATTCACCTAGCAAGTTCTTATCCTACAAAAATAAAATAAAATGCTTGTTTTCTTAAACAATCACCATGAATCCATTTAAACAACTCTTTCAATCAAGTTCCTTACTACCCAAACCAACACACTAACCCAAACCTAATGCAATATATTATTTTTGATCCAGACATCGGGGGAGCCTTGTATGGTCTTTATGAGCGTCACTCACACCCCATGAAACATTTTCCTTTATAATGGTATGTATGGAAATTCAGACCGACCCCCAATAAATTCGAACATCAGCCCCCCTTAAATTCCCACACCCACTCTAAAGAAATTTCAACAGCGTCCTTAAAAGTACAAACTTGACAACGATCCTTGAAACCATTTAACTTTCACTGGTTTTTGGTCGGTTGGGAAATGAAGGACATGGGCGGGAGACTTGAAGAAGCCCAAAAAGACGAATGATCTATAACCTATAATAAATAAAGGTTTTTAAGACATTTATCATCGTTCTAGCATATAAAAAATTCATTTTCACGCATCTCTCTCGTAATAAATACGAAAATTATAAAATAATTAATTTGACTTTTCTTTTTAACTAAAATATGTTAAAACAAATATATCTATATTTGTGTTTATTGTCTCTCTTTTATTAATGATAATTATTGTAATTAAGTAAACTAAACTATTAAACATTTAAAAATATAAATTTAGTTATTTTACTAATTTATTACTACATATTAAGTATAAAGTAATAATTTCTAATTCATTATGTGTAATAAATTTAAAATATTCATTGTATTCTTATTTCACCAATGGATAATAACATCTAGAAAATAAAATATTAATAAAACTAACAATTTTGATATGTTTTATTTATCTCGCCTATGTAATATATGAGCTCTAACCTTATATAAAAATATATGATAATGTGAAGTTGTTGTAGTTAGAATGTCTGTTAGTGAGTAAGATATATATAACCATCAAAGTTAAATGTTGATTGGTATAGTGAGTTAACTTATATAGAATCAAAATGGTAGGCAAATAAACAACCACAACCAGGTAATTGTTGATAAACCATCCCGGATAATTAATCAGGTAATCATTTATATAGTAAGGGGTTGTTTGTTTGGGTTTGATCCGCTCGACCCGGCTGACTGACTGACTCGGTCAATTGGTCAGCTTGTTTGATACGTTTGAAATCATATCTAAGCGGGTTCTTTTGGTATGATCCGGACCTGGATTTGAAACATGATGACCAAGATCAAGGAAAGGGGCAACCCGGCCTACACCTGCCTTCGCCCCTGTCATCTACCACCGCGCGACCCAGCTACACCGCCTTCACCATCCGCCACCGCGCGACCCCTTTGTGAACACCCATCCCTACCACGCGACCCCTTTGGTGGTTGGGTGGTGGAGACCGGTGGTGGTCGGGAGAGGATGTAGAGAGAATAGGTGAGAGAGATAGAGATGGTGACGGTGGTGGTCCGACACTCTCTCACGGTGTTAGGACCACTGTAACAACTTGTGTCGATGACATTTGGCGGCGGCGGAGGTGGTGGTAGCGGCGCCAGAGATAGGTGGTGGGTGCGAAGAAGATGGATGAAGATGAGATGTTTGTAGGTGATTTGATTAAAGGTGATTTATATATAACGTAGGGTTGGATTTGGGGAAAATAAGAGTTAAAGATTTGAATTTTGATAGAGATGATTTGAGTGTTGATGGAATTAATGGGATTGGTGGTAGTGGTAAAACGACTTTAGCTAGAGAGATTTGCATAGATGGTTTTTGAGTCAGTCAGATACTGAATCAAACAATCAAGTTGCAGTCAGATGCATACCCAGTCAGAACTTTTAATTGAGTCAGCTTTTGACTCAGTCAGATCTTACTAAGTCAGTGTAATTAAACAACCCCTAAGATTTGCTAGTTAGGTAATGTTATAATTGTTAGAGCTTGCGTAGAAAAAGAATCTTGGTAGCTCAAATAAATGAAGTCCCTGATATCACGTGACTATAGAGTAGAAGGGGTGACAACCTATGAAAAGTTGCATAAATTTAAAGATTGAGGAATAAGTGAAAATAACAGATAAATAAGTAGTTGCTACTGATTATTGTTTTAAATTACCATTAACAACAACTTTACTATTCGATAATAGCATCAATAGTAATTAAGATCCTCCACCGACTATAGCATCAGTATCACCTAAAACATTAGTAGTCACTAAAACATCCACAATAATTAGTAACAATTATGTAAAATGTAAGTATGATAAACAACTATGTTGTTGTTGATGTTTAAGTTCTCGGTAGTAAAGGTGTTAGTATTAATGGAGTTTATATTGACGTAACTATCATCTTATGTTGGCGTTATCATTGTTTATTCATGAAGAGTTATAAGGATCTATTGTAGTTTCTCAACTCCTATATAAATTATTCTATTACGAATTTTATATATAAATGAAATACTTTTAAGTTTAAAAATGACTTCACACATGATGCAAGAATTTATCTTGGCTAGTTAAACAATATAAAACACAACGTACGATATTTAAGTATATCATCTTTATCATGATCGGATTTACGTGCCAGAAAAGACACACATAACATGCCTATGATAGATGTATTTGTACACCGGGTTATATTACTCATAAATCAAATCCCTAAATGATTCAAGTTTGATTAATCGGTAGTAAGTCTAATGACCCCCGTTTACCAAATTCCAAATGTCATATATAAATAACAGATGGAGACATGTACTTTGTGATGAACGCACGAAGCCTTTATTTAATTGGCACTAGAGGGTATAAGAATTAGAATCACGTTTTACATACTTTCCCTATAGCCATGAGTTTAACTATCAAAAGCTATCATTATCTTTCGCACCCATCCTTTCATGTGTTACACATGAAAGCAAGAACAACGTGTCTCCATGAACAGTATACATGACATGAGATGGATACAAGTATATAAAATATAGATCTAAACATCATGTATGACAACATAAAACAATACTGGTGTGAACTATGAAAACATCACACATTGCAGATCAAAAAATCACATATAAAACACGAAAGAACTCAAATCCGTAATAGAATATGAAGCGTGTTTAATGCTTAGTCCTACGAACGACGCTGATATTGCTATAAAGTTAGGCAGGTCAACACAAATATGAAGAAAACACCTCGTCTTAACAATATGACACAACTAGCTCCTAACAATTAGTTAATGTAAGTAATTATAAATAACGATTAGTTAAGCAGGCAATTTAAAATTCATTTTATATATTATCAATAGAGAAAATATAAAGAGTCTTGTAACTTATCATTGATAATCATCATCAAAATGCCTAAGAACACCAATCAACGTTCTATCTAAACCTCCATCAATTAAGATATCATAACGGGAATCATGACATCGTTTGTCTAAAGTAGTTGTTCTCACAAGTAAGTTTTCTAATATCATGTTTGATTATGTCACTAAAGCTCCATGATTTCAATCTCTGTTCATATATGTAATCAACAAACATGTGACGAGCCTCTAAATATGAATGTAAAATTCGTTAGAATGGGCCAAAGGGGAATCCTCAAGGACCAACATATGTCGCTCAAGTTAGGCCATGTCTCATGAGGAGACAATACACATATTGTAAGTACGAGTCCTCGGGGGATCTTGATTGCTCTGGTCAAACTTCAGTTTACTTTATCAATCTTTTTAACTCTGATATACCCATACTAAAAACAACACGATCAATTTGCCATAGGAAGGGAAATCTCCTTGTAATGACCTTCTAGTGGGAGAATAAGTATTGGTTTAGAATAATAGAATGGTTAGAGAGACAGAGTTTGGAGGTGCATTTGTGCATGGGGTAATCAATCACCTTTACTTTGTATTTATAGTTTTCTATGATGTATGAATAACTGTCATGTATGATGATAGGAGTGGTCCTAATGAGTTTGTTATGTAACTGGGTCCTACCCTTCATGCAATTGGGTGCGTGTTATATCAAAGGTCAAGATTAGTGATAATTGAAGCTCATTAGATGTGTGACATGTGTTTGTGCCCTACTTTCCTTTGTTACAGGTCAAGTATTATTCGTGATCATTTTGATTCGGTAAATTAGACCTAATGCATTAGAGAATACGAGATTATATGTTCTAAAAACCAAAATCCCTAAAGTTAGTGTCATTTAAACTCCTTTACACAATCAATAGATATGCATATTCCAGAATCTTTACGAGATAATACGTGTTAGGCTTAGACCCGTTGGGTTGTACCCTTTTAGACTCAATACCATTACACAAAAATAGTATTTACATCTCTATGAACAATTATATTTTAATTTCAAATGTTTATTATCTTAGTTATGTCTTATTTAATATATACTAATTACCAAGTTAGGTGTGCATCATGTGTTGTATATTATGCTTAGTGGGGTTGTACCCACATTTTGTTTATTGTTTTTTTCCTTTTTATAATCTTTAACTTTTTATTTTAACTATATACTTGTATATATATTATAATTTAATCTTAATTTTTTTACTTTCAACTTTGGTCTCTTATATTTTTACAAAATTTTCCTTTTACGATATAAAATTTGTGAGTTAACACATCGCATCGTGCGTGTGTGGTTCAACGTTTTTAAGCTCATTTTTTCCTGTTCAACGGCTACGCACGGGTCCTAGATAGTCTTATTGTTTTATATGTTTCACGTTTGGCCTACGTGGTTCAACATTTTTATGTCTACTTTTCGTTCGGTTTAGGTGGTCACTGGTGCTACTTGACACGAGTTTACATCCCCCGTTGCAACGCGATGGCTTAATACTAGTTATTACATATTTTGTAAATTTTATCAAATTTATTCATTAGTTAATATTTATTTTGTTTTCATTTTTCTGTTAAACTATTATACCTTTATTTGTTTCTATTATAAAAATATAAAACAATATAATTGTTTGATACTATTATATTATGATAACCTTCTTAATTTATATACATCTTTAAAATCATATATATATATATATGATAAGGTTCTAATGAGAACCCTATCTTATTGTCAAAACCCTTTAACTCAATACAGTTCATTGATTTATTTTACAAGAAATAAGACCATGACATGTGTTCATTTGATTTTTTTAATAGAAAATATCAATTTGGTCATTTCACCAACCCAAGAAAATTCAGGTGAAATATGGTGGTGACAAGTGTCATCAACTAACTTTCTCTTTCCTCCCATATTTATTTCTTTTTTATAAAAATAACTTTACACCCAACTTTTTATACATTTATAACTTTTTAATGCTATATTATCTTTTTATAATAATTATATCATTAAACTCGTATAATTTTTCTCTTTAATTCCCATATCGTTTCAATATTTTTTGTTGATTTAGTTTGGATGTCTATAACTATATCACTGTAATTAGTACTTTCAAAACTCAAAAACTATCCTACAACGTATAAAAACATATGTTACACCAATATAATAAGAATGTACCACTGTAATCAAACTATAATAACAAAAATATACCATCTAAAACTGTAGCAAAACGACGTAACTACACCAATGTAAACCAAATTTAAAATATACATCATTAAACGATGTAACTACACCAACGTGATTTCAATAACATAACAACCAAACAGAATTAAACCACGTAACTACACCAAACGACATTAAACCAATTTACACCAAATGTAAAATAATTTTTTTAAAGATATATCACATTTACATAGTTACATCACTGTAAACCAATATAACCCAATGAAAAAATTAGGTTCATTACAACTGTTTAGGCGTTTGAGCACCGTTTGGAAGCTTGAAGACTGTTTGGACGTTTTAGTTACATCATTGTAAAGTAATGTACCCCAACATATAAATTAGGCGCATTACAGCAATTTAGGCGGTTGAGTACTGTTTGGAAGCTTGAAGACTGTTTGGGCGTTTTAGTTACATCACTGTAAAGCAATGTAACCCAACGTAAAAACTACACCTGTTTGGGTGTTTTAGTTACGTCACTATAAACCAATGTAATCCACCATAAAAACTAGATGCATTATAACTTTTTAGGCGTTTGAGCACTGTTTGAAAGCTTAAAGACTGTTTGGGCGTTTTAGTTACATCACTATAAACCAAGGCAAACCAAATCAACACTTACACCAACACATAACCTGATGTAACGACGTACATGTGAACTTTATTTGTAATACTATAATATAGTTAAAGAGAAAAACATGAGAAGTTAATTAATGTAATATTTATAAAAATTTATAAGAAAAATTTGATGTAATTCACTGAAAGTATTATGATGTTGCTAAAACGTCCAAATAGTTGTAATGCGCATAATTTTTACGTTGGGTTACATTGGTTTACAGTGATGTAACTGAAACACCAAAACAGTTTTCAAGCTTCCAAACACCGCTCAAACATCTAAATAGTTGTAATGTGCAAAATTTTTACATTGGGTTGCCTTGGTTTATAGTGATGTAACTGAAATGTCCAAACAGTCTTCAAGCTTCCAAACAGTGCTCAAACGCCTAAAAAGTTGTAGTGCATCTAGTTTTTACGGTGGGTTACATTGGTTTATAGTGACCTAACTAAAACACCTAAACAAGTGTAGTTTTTACGTTGGGTTACATTGCTTTACAGTGATGTAACTAAAACGCCCAAACAGTCTTCAAGCTTCCAAACAGTGCTCAAGTGTCTAAATAGTTGTAATGCGCCTAATTTTTACATTGGGATACATTAGTTTACAATGATGTAACTAAAACGCCCAAACAGTCTTCAAGCTTCCAAACAGTGCTCAAACGCCTAAATAGTTGTAATGCGCCTAATTTTTACGTTGGGATACATTAGTTTACAATGATGTAACTAAAACGCCCAAACAGTCTTCAAGCTTCCAAACAGTGCTCAAACGCCTAAACAGTTGTAAGCTTCCAAACAATGGTGTAATTTGGTTTAACGTCGTTTGGTGTAGTTATGTGGTTTAATTCCGTTTGGTTGTTATGTTATTGAAATCACGTTGGTGTAGTTACATCGTTTAATGATGTATATTTTAAATTTGGTTTACATTGGTGTAGTTACATCGTTTAATGATGTATATTTTAAATTTGGTTTACATTGGTGTAGTTACATCGTTTTGCTACAGTTTTAGATGGTGTATTTTTGTTATTTTAGTTTGATTACAGTGGTATATTCTTATTATATTGATATGACATATGTTTTTATATGTTGTAGAATAGTTTTTGATTGTTGAAAATACTAATTACAGTGATGTAGCTATAGACATCCAAACTAAATCACCAAAAAATATTGAAACTATATGGGAATTAAAGAGAAAAATTATACGAGTTTAATGATATAATTATTATAAAAAGATAATATAGTATTAAAAAGGTATAAATGTATAAAAAAGTTAGGTGTAAAGTTATTTTCATAAAAAAGAAAATAAATATGGAAGGAAAGAAAGTTAGATGATGACACTTGTCATCATTATATTCAACCTGAATTTTTTTGGGTTGGTGAAATGACCAAATTGTTATTTTCTATTAGTAAAGTCAAATAAACACATATCATGATTTCATTTCTTGTAAAATAAATCAATGGACTATATTAAATTAAAAGGTTTTGACAAGAGTTCTCATTAAAACCTTATCATATATATATATATTACTTTGTTATGAATTTATATACTTCCATGTCAAAGTTGTATAACACACGGTTAATAAACTAGTAAAAATATATGTGTTGTGAGTTGGTGATGCTTCTGTTTTGGGCCTGATGGACCGGGCTTTATACAAACAGCCCGTTTATATTCTGCTAATATTATTGTAACAGCCCAAAAGGTTTTTTCTTCTGCACTTCATCAACATAACGCCTCACCAAGATACCAATTTCGCATTTAACGGAAAACAAACCTCCTTCGCCGCTGCCGTCGTGTGCTCCGCCACCGCCGCCACCACCGCCACCACCACCACCACCACCACCGCCACCATCACCACCACCACTACCACCACCGCCGCCGCCGCCGCCGCCGCCTGTAAGTCTTCATCTCTCTCTCACCTCTCGTTCGTACTCTACCTCCTGTAACGTTAAACTTAACATCCAAAGTGTTTCCATTTACTTCATGTGGAATCTTTAAGACGTCGTTAGGATGCCACGAACAACCACAGTAGAAACTCCTGGATGCCCTCCACTTCGCGCCATAACCTTCGATGTTCTCGGACTCATCAAAGGTTTGATTCAATTCACCTTTCTGCATCATTAAGCATTTGCGAATTTGAACCGAACATTTAAAGTTCATCATGTGGAATATGGATTGTTCATGTAGTTGCTTTAATTAATGTAGCTGAAAGTTAGAAACGATCTTTTGTCACCTGTATAATTTATGATTGTAGTTACTGAAGCTCGGAGTAAGCAAGGAGGAGTTCCTAAGGTAGTAGAGAGATGGGGGGAACCGGATGCCTCTCGATGCGTGCTTGCGGCTTCTATTAATGATCGTAAAGTTGATCCAGTATGTTTCGGATTTTCTGCATATGATATTTCATTTCAGAACTGTTGAGACTTGTGTGTTTTGCCACTAGTTTGCAGCAGGATTTTGCTTATGTTAAAATGTGTTTGACAAAAGATTTCATGTTTTGGTTCACAAAGTAGTATTGTTACTTCCTGGTCACTATAAAATCAGAACCCATATATAGGGATTGAAACTGTTCTTTATCCTTATGCTAACAGAAGTAGTTCCTTACTTTTTTACACATGTATGCCACTAATGAAGCTCAGCAGGAATCTTGAATGAAACAGCAGATGTTTATACTTTATATATGAAAGCGTAAGGGCCTATCTAGATGTCATGTTTGGTTGGTATGAGCATAATAGCTTTCTATTAGGATGAATCTTGTTGGTGGCCTGCATAAATGACCGATCCTCAATATATATATTGTTCATAAGCATAGTGATTCTTCATTTAAGTACTGCTGTTTAGAGCTTTTAATCATACTTATGGGGTTTTCCCTTTTTTTCAGTTGTTGGCTGTTGCACGGAAAAGTGGCGTGGTAAGTTCATATTGTCATCATAAATCTTAGTCAACAAGTAATATCTGCTTGTTTTAAGTATTTACATTATCAGTTGCCTCACTACAGTTTTCTGTACAACACAGATTGAGTTGCTTAGCCCTGTCAATGGTGATCTTCGAGCTTCATTACCTACTGTTCAACAAACAGATGCTAAGTCTCAAGAAGATGATATGGTTGGATTGCATTTATTCAAAAAACAGTCATCTGAGTCATCATCCAGGTATATGTAGGACTATACATGTTTTGTTATTACTAAAAGCTTTGCTACATTTGTTGTTTCTGAGAAAAGTGTGTTCTCCAACTGCTCTAATGCGACACCACAAAAAGTAGTAAGTTTAAATTTTGTTTCAAAGAATCATTTTCTGACAGAAACTTTGGACTTTTAGATATAAACAAGTGCATCTATTGATATGCAAAGTTGGTACCTTTCTGTTTCCTGTGGTCATCAGAATGTATATTTAATAGTACTCGATTGAGCTTGAGTTCTTATTTAGATAATTTAACAATCTGAAAAGAAAACAGGAGGGAAATTGAAGCTACTCAGTTTTTGCTGTCAGATTGTGTGCTATGATTTGCACAGAGAGTTCAATTCTATTAGTGTGAAGCTGAATCATTTAAGCTCTGTCATGTGTGTGTCTATATGCTAAGTTGCTAATTTTTTTTCATCTGTTAATCTGCATGTGCATTTTCAGTTATTACTTATGGTCAATATATCAATTTGCAAAATAGTTTATCACATAAAAAATATGCTGTGTTCAAATGTAGGTCATGCACCTTGCTTACATGCACTACAAAAGGGCTTGCAACCATGAGATCTGTTTTATTTTCCAAATCACTAGGGGACTCCACTTGCGATGATACTCCAACAACATTGAATGTGTGTGCTGCTGGTAATATCTTCTGCTGTAAAGTAGATGAAAGCGAAAATTATGCTTTATTTGGAGGGTGAGTTTTAATCTATTTATATTTATTTACGCTTCACCTCTCAAATAAGACCATATAGTGGCTTTTAAATACTTTAATGTGATTAATTTGCTGCGCCTCAGGAAAGAGTAGAGGTTAATATTTGGGATCTCGCGACACATACAAAAATCTGGACTGCAAAATCAGTAAATTCATTTGTTTTCTATTCCTATCTTTAATGTTATTGAAGGAAAATGCTTCCTGGCTTCATCTTGTTTTTTTACCATAAAACTTCTTTATGTTTTTATGTTACAGCCTCCTAAAAATAGCCTTGGTATATTTACACCTACTTGGTTCACATCAGCAACATTTTTGAACAAGATGATCACCGCAAGTTTGTGGCAGGCACCAACAGTCATCAGGTTAGTTACCAACACCATTTACTCTACAGTGTTTGATTTATGTATTGTAGAAGTGGCAATTTCAACTGATATATTCATGATTGAGTCTATTTGTGTTATGTCCATCTCTTGAAGGGTCAAACAGGTAAAATGAAAAATGCAAGTTGAAAGTAAATGGCGGAAATGGGTCAATTGGTCAAAAGCCTCCAAAGTGTTTTTCTAATGCATAAAATCTTCCAAATCATTTTAATCTAAATGTAGAAATAGCGTAAATTTTTGGATAAATAAGTGTTTCGGGTCAAGATACCTGTTTTGATCAGTACAAACTTTGAATCCTTTTACCCGAACTTAATCTGCCACCTGAACCGCATAACTAGTTATTCTGCAATAAAGTTCCGTGGTAATTATGACATATTACCGTATGGTTTCTTCAGTAAGTTTTTTAAAATATGGTTCAACTTTATCATCAGTAGTTATCTAAACAAAACAATATATATGTAGGTACGTTTGTATGACATGTCTGCTCAAAGAAGACCTGTGATGTCATTCGATTTTCGTGAGACGGCTATTAAGGCTGTTGCTGAAGACTTGGATGGTAATACTGTATACATTGGGAATGGATCTGGTGATCTTGCATCTGTTGACATACGCACAGGTACATAGTTTTCTGAATGTTAAATCTCTGTTCTATACATTGATGTGATGTTTTTGCTTTTATTGTTGGTTGAAAATGCTTTAGGGAAACTATTGGGATGCTTTTTGGGAAAATGCTCGGGAAGCATCAGATCAATAGCCAGGCATCCGGATCTTCCAGTTATAGCCTCTTGTGGTGAGTTGCTTTTTCTTATCTTTTAAGTGCTTTATATTTTGTTGCAATTTTGCTAGTAGTCAAAAATTTATTTGAATATCAGCTTCATGATGCATGACATTCCTAAAAATACTTCATGTTGTTTGTGCAGTAATACAAGTAGATAGATGGATATGGTCATTTTAAGAAGTTTTTCATATTTGATGATTAATTTTACCTTCGAGATCTGTGTTTTGACCAAGTTAATTTTGATTTAGGGCTCGACAGCTATTTACGCATCTGGGATATAAAATCAAGGCAGTTACTCTCTGCGGTATGTTGTTATCGTAGCATGTGCAAATTTCCTTTTGGTGCATATAAGAATTTGATGTATAAATATATCGACATATGCAAGATTCATTATCATACATCGTGACATGTTGCATTCTACCCCATCTATTTCACATTCTGAGTGATAGGTTTATCTTTACTTTACAAATTGACTAAAATTGTTCGCACTAAACGATGATTCTGCTTGCGACTTTATCAGAACAATGTAGTCTTTAGCAACTGAATTTGAGCTGATTTGATTGTAAAGTCTAACGTGGGTTGGGCAATATTGCAGGTCTTTTTAAAGCAGCATCTCGCAAATGTTGTCTTTGATTCTCATTTTGATGATGAAGGTTAGTCTTTGTCTCTGGTTAATTGTTGTTCGTTCTAATTAACTGTTCAGTTCGGACTATGTTCTTTTGTCTATAGCGGGTGAACAGGTAAAAATTAAATAAGTAAACCAAAAATTAGATGATTATAAAATAATTTAACTTTTTTAATCATACACCCTATTTTAAAAAATAAACTTACAAAAAAGTTTTTGGGTCAATCTGACCTGTTATGGCCAATAATTTTTAACATAGTCTACTTGACAACTTCAGAAGTTGCAGGTTCATTAGAACCTCCACCTTCAAGTGAACACAAAGTTGAGGATGAGCCCATAGAAGAAGATGAGGAATCGCCACGTGTCGTTAAACAGAAAAAGAAGAAGAGATCAATATCCCGCTCTTTAGATGAACGTGAGGAAGTGACACTCTCATCTAAACATAAAAAGAACAAAAAGTTAGAGAAATTAGACGGGGAGGATGAAGGGTCACACTCTGCTAAACAAAAAAAGCCCAAAAAGTCGCAAGATGAAGATGAAGAAGAACCAAGCGCAGTTGAACAGGGAAAACCCAAGAAGTCAAAGGTCAGAAGCAAGGACGGGAAGTCAAAGAAGTCAAAGAAATCGAAGAGCGAAAACATTGATGTATGATGATATTACAAGTGAAGAGAATGATGAATTTAATCAACAATTTTGATGCATCTGATTCAACCAGGTTCTTGACGGGTGTTTCTGGTGTTAGTGTGATAATAGTGTTCTATTTATGTCTAAACAACTTTATTTCTTACTCAAGTTTCATTATATGTTTGTCATTATTTTGTAAAAACAATTTCTTAACTTATGAGAAGATAGGTTTTTATGTATCAAAATTAGTCTGATCCAGAGTATTTTTAATTGCTTTTTCCCACTTTTGTGCTATTCCAAAATTTGAACTTCAAACAATCCTGTTTAAGTTTAGGTGTGGTGATACTCTTCCTAGGATTAGCAGTTGTATATAACTGTAAACTGTGGGTGGCAAACTGCAGGTCAAATTGTGTTGCGCAATGTGTTGAAATGAGTTTTAGGTCAAGTGAGGTTTGGAACAGACAACTTTAAGATAAAGAACAACTTTAAGATAAAGAAAATGTCAAATTGGTTCGAGGGAATATAAGCGTTAAATGGGTTCACTTGCTATATATGTTTTTTATGAGCCTAGTGTGGTGACACTAGACGGAGATGGTGTTGGTGGTCATAGGTCGGTGCTTGGCACTAGCCAATTTGGACATGTTCTAGTTTAATGAGTGAGTGAACCATTTGATAGTCATATAACATGAATCAATTAAGCAAATAAAAGTTAGCTAAATCAACTCATTTTTCATGAATCAATTAAGCAAATAAAAGTTAGCTAAATCAACTCATTTTTCATGAAAATCGGCCATGGGTTATCGGCTGTATTGAAAACCAGTAAAGTTTTATTGAGTTTAACGACCTGTCTTCTTTTTAAAATTAACGCTTTGGGATTGCTCCAGCCTCCAATTAAGGATGAAAATCAGTAAAGAACCAAACTTTCTTACATGGATTACACTAAATGTTTTTATTTTAGATCTAATTGTTTGTGAATTATATATGGGTATTGTAGAAACCTTAAGTACTTGAAAATCTTTAGAAGAGAAGAGTCCTGCCATCTCCTGTACCTCCCACATCGGCTGTATAGAGATACTCAAAGGAGTGAAATCCAATATTTAGTGCAAGCAGATGCAAGTTTTCAAAGGCACGCAGCCATGCAGTGAGCACAAAGCGAACTATTCTTTCGCCTTTTACTAAAGAATACCGTGTGCTCGTTGCTTTAAGTGGCATACGTTTATTTTTGGAGAGTCCCTTAGTTGTAAAGGGCTCCAACCAATTTTTATAGTTAAAACTTTTAAACTGTTAGTCTGTATGCTTCAAGTTCTTCTTTATGCTTCTTTTATAAAGTCTCAAAGCTGAAAAGTGTAAACTTGACTTATAAAGCTTTAGTGAGGAACCGAACTTATTACTAAAATCTCTTGTGAAAGGGTGATGCAAAAAAATCCTTGTAAGTTAATTATGTATGTGGTGTTGGCTTCCTGTTTACCTGATACAGTTGATTCTTAAAGATGTATGAATAACCATGTTCACTTAATGCAATTGTACACCTAATGCAGTTGATCCTAAAGATGTATGTATTAAACCATGTTTAAAAAGTATCCCCTATGCGTTGATCCTTAAAATCATCAGGATCATAAAGTTAACTAGTGTTATGTCAGATGAAAGTTTAGGGTCCAATGTATATTACCTTTTGACAAGAGTATATAGTCACAACATGCTAATCTTGAGTTTGTGACAACAATTATGCATCTGCGGTAACTTTCTGTAATAATCGAGGACATAAATAAAACAGGGGAAGATAGTTATTTTGGTGATCATGTAGTAGTTCGTACACCATATACGACTTTGGATATACGACACTCATAAGGGAATTGTGGTAATGTTTGGTCAGAGATCTTTCTTGACCTTGAACGTCACCTTCTATTGTGGTTTCAGAGATTTAGATTTAAAGAGACTAGTAAATATCGACCACTCTCCTTTCAAGCATCTAATCAAGTAGCATAAGATAGAGTTATAACCACATTCTAGATATAATTAACATGAGAGTTATTATTATAAAAAACTTGATACAACTAACATCTTGATGTTAAAGAAAGCAAATAACTTCTACATGCACCACAATCATCAGCAATCCACTAAGAATAAAGCCTTTTTGACATGAAGGATTCTGCAGCTTTTCATTTAATATTCCCACAACTAATTGGGGTTTTTAGCAGCGGCATTAGCTCTAAGCGTATCACCCGTCACCACCAACCAAGTGTACTCATCTTTGATAATCTGTTACTCGGTGCCCTTATATCGGATTGTGTATTTGATAATATTAGATCCACAACTTCCAGTTACAAGTCGAAAGATTTACAGTGCTATCTACAATCTATGACATAACTCAAAATTTTTGGATTGAAAACAGTTAAGTGATCTGGAGGCTTAAAAGATGCAAAGAGTGATATCTGAAGTCACTCCCACATCAGTTGGTTACGGAAAACCAAAGAGCTGAAACTTACTATTTAAAGCAAGCAGGTGTGGAGGTTGTAAATCATGCAGCCACGCAGTGTGCACAAAGCGAACTATTCTTTCGCCTTTTACTAAAGAATACCGTGTGCTTGTTGCTTCAAGTGGTATACGCCTATTTTTGGAGAGCCCCTTCTCAACTGAAGGGCTCCTAGCAATTTTTATAGTTGAAACTTATATTTTTTAAAGTTTTTGTAAAAGCATAAAAAAATTTAATTTTTTTAATCTGTCTAAAAATTATAGCTGAATGCAGTTGCACTTTGAAGTAAGAAATCAAAGGCTTACAAGAACATGTCATGAAACACAATATTATCTTTTTTCTGGATGTTACGCATAATATTATCCGATTAAAATCAACTGCAGACAGGTACAAAGACGATTGAGTGTCGCCTGCAGATAGACAAAGATGATTAATGGCTGATACATCCCGGCATCAACTGCAGCCTGCAGGTAGATACAAATATGATTATTGAGTGATCCAATCTGATAGAAGATCGTATGTAGACAGACACAAAGATAATCAACTGCAAACATATACAAAGGCGATAGGTATCAACTGCAGATAGATACAAAGACGGTTATGTACAGCTTTGCTCTTTCCTTTTGTCGTGAGATCCTTGCTCAACGACGTGATGGATTTGCCTTTTCTGAAAATTTACAATATATAATATGAAAGAGTTGGTCTAAAATCTTGATATAATTTGTAACTAGAGGAAACAACAGTAGTTGAAGTAATACAAGAGTGTGGCTTCGAACCCATGACCTCTTCACCCGATGTATTGATCTTAAAATATATGAACCTAACCATGCTCAAAAATCAAAATGTTTTAGGATGTACTAATATTGAATTATTTGCACATCTACATGTTATTATGTGAGATTTACGATTAGAAGAAACTCGATAAAATGTAAAAAAAAGCAAATACCTTCTTGTACTTGGTTATGAATCCATCAAGAATGAAGCCTTTTGGACATGAAGGATTATCTGATTCTTTGTTTTACATCCCCCTAGCTAATTCGGGTTTTAGCAGTGGCATTATCTCTAAGCATATTACCGCCAACCAAGTCGTGCAAAGAGTACTCATCATCTTTAGTAACCTATGACTTAGTATCATTACATTGGATTGGGTATGTATTTTATGATCAACAGATCCACAACTTCCGGTTACAAGTCAAAAGATTTACAGTCCCATCACAATATCCTACATAACTTGCAAAATATTGGGTAGAAAAGATTTTGGGAACGTATTGAAACCGGTAAAAAGGTCTAGTGGCATAAAAATTGCAAAGAGTGCTATTAAAGTCATTCCCACATGGGTCGGTTGGATAAAACAAAGAAGTAAAGAACCAATATTAGAACAACCAGATAGATTTAGAGAAAACCACGCAGCCATGCAGTGAGCACAAAGCGAACTATTCTTTCGCCTTTTACTAAAGAATACCGTGTGCTTGCTGCTTTAAGTGGCATACGCCTATTTTTGTAGAGTCCCTTTTTGATTAAAGGGCTCCAACCAATGTTTTAGTGTTAAAAATTTTATACTTGTTTTTGGTTTGGCTGCATCTTAAATGTTAAATTAGACAGAATAAATTGACAGTGATTTCATGCATGATGCATAACTTAATGTAAAGATATCTTATGACAGACAATTTTTTCAGTAAGATCATAATGAAGACGATTAACAATAATGAATCATACAGTCAGTAAGCCTCTGCGCATAATCTATTGCTTATGTTAAATACTAGTCAAAATCAACAACTCATTTTTCAAGTATCTCAGTGATCTCACCAAAGCTGCATACAGTATCCATCTTCAATAACCTGTGACTCGCTATCAGGGTCCAGGGAGAACAAATTTTTGGAGAGACCCTTCTTCTTTTGAATAGTTCTATCCAAATTTTTAGCTCAAATTTCTACTTGTTTCTGTAAGTATGAAGTTAGTATATACTTCAATGACTATTTGATAGCAATTCTTTTGGGGGTCAGGTGGGTTGGGTAACAAGTCAAAAACGGATCCGGGTTGAACATGTTTTAGTAGAGGTCAAATCTAGTTGATGCACAAATACTCTATTGTCCATTTTTCTTTTTATAAATGACTAATTCTTTAGGTATGTTCAATAATATTAGCACAACAATAATCTGATATTTTTATTCAGAACAATTTGAGATTTTGTATACAGTAAGAAACAAACTTTAACCCGTTTGATAAGTTTCTTTCTAAATAAAATCTTCAACTTGACCCATTTATGATACCATAACCCAAATCGACCCACTAATAAGTAACTGTAGTTGGATCCTGTCAAGATTCAAGAAACATTAAGGCCTGATCAAGAATCTGTATTGATGTGAACTTTTACTGAGGTGTTTTCAATACAGATGATAGATTTGTGTTGTCGAGAACCAAAACATGAATTCGGCTAATTGTCTGGTTTGAGACTGTCCCAGTTCTGAACAAGCAGCAAAACAGTTGGGTTTGTTTATGTGGATGTCAATGGACTCATCAATAACTATGTTGATAAAGCAATACTTGTTCAAGAGTCTAGTGATCAGAGATGGTGTCACTAATAAAATGTTAATGCTTATGACGATAAAACTCAACTGAATCTTGTGTGAGCCTGTGCCTGCATAGCAAAGGAATCAACTAAGTATTGTCGACTTTCAAGCTGAATTATCATTTCATGATTTCAATTCAATGTTAACTGATATCGTGGCGTTTTCAACCCTTTTCTAAGTCTTTGCTTTCCTGGCTGCGTCGACCTCTGACAATACCGGCAATATTTTCGTAGAGCAGATTCTGAGAACAATAAAAGAGGGTCCATGATTTGAAACTAGTATCTGAATCCCACATCGTTTGGTTTGAGAAAACATAGGTGTAAAAACTACTCTTTTAAGGCAAGCCAGGGGGTGTTGTGAAATTCACGCAGCCATGCAGTGAGCACAAAGCAATCTATTCTTTCGCCTTTTACTAAAGAATACTGTGTGCTCGTTGCTTTAAGTGGCATACGATTATTTTTGGAGAGTTTCTTTGTTTGCAAAGAACTCCAACCAATTTTTTAGTTTAGTTTTGCTTTCTAAGCTTATTGTACTACAAGCGTTTAATAAGATGACTCTTAAAAGTAACATTAACTCTATAAATTTTTTTGTTATAATTATATCTGTAAATTGTATTATTTGCTGCAACGGTAGAGTGAGACAACACCTCTTTTTAATTGATTCAAAGCGTTAGTTTTATCTTCAAACAGAACTCAGTATATTCGAAGCAAAGAAATACTGTCGTATGCTTCGATCTGCAAGGGTGTAACTCTTTGAAGCAGTGGTCCGTATATCGTATTAACATTATGGTCGAGACGGTCCCACATAACTAGTTATCCATAATATCAAACAAATCATTTCCGTTATTTCCATTCTTTTTGGGTTTAGTAAGTATCTTGATCCGGCGAAAGAGAAATGACTGATTTTTAATTTTGTGCAACCTTCCATGTATCATAGAACAGGGCATTAAAGCATGATGATTTGCAACATAATTCTTGTAGTAATCAATAACCTGCACATAAAAACCAAATTTCATTGCAATAACGATTCAGGAAATGTACGGAGATAAGTAAGGGTAGCACTATGGGTGGATCACACGGGTTGTGTAACGGGTTAAAACGAATCTAGAATTATGTCCCTCTAACGACCAGGGACAGATGAAGAGGCTCCGCTGACCCCTCGGTTATCAGAATTCATTTAGATCCTTTTAACAAAAATGTTTTTATGAAAGAAAAAATAAACCGGATCATTTTATTATAGTCGATAGAAAAAGTAATCTTATTGACAGTGTTTGATATTTGATTACAAAAAATAAAAAAAAATAAGATTATGGTACAAACTTCATCAATTATTTTTTCCAAATAGAAAAGTATAAATGGATGGTGATGACGTCGTCTCTGTACCAAGGCCAAAATGCCAATAATTAACTTATCCAACTTCTTAAAATAGAAGGTGCATTTCCCAAGGCAAGAAGAATATAATTATTTATTAAATCAAGACGTAAAATAAATAAATTCGATGCGGAATGATGTGTGGACAAAATTATATTTAATCACATTTCTTTATAATTTACTGAAATTTTTATGTATATCTTTAAACTAAAGAAACATAAATTCTCGATGCAAATAATTTTTGAGTCATTTCAAGCTTGCCTAAGTTTAAATAACAAGATATAACCTTGCTTCTCTAACTTAAATCGAACAAATGATTCGATAAATACAATTGATAGATTGAATTCTAATAAATCAATGATATGAATATGATTATTGGCTAGTTGGAATGGCTTAAAACCCGCTAACAGACAGGCTAGTTGTGTTTATTGTTCTTGGTTAGCTTTTTATGGCTAACTACGTTTTGTAAAATCTTTTGTTACTGTCGAACGTCGAATAAATTTATGAGCTCACTCCCTTCTCAACGCCCACCGACAGCCTCTTTCCTGGCTCTCTCGCACAAGATTGAACTTATGTTGATGACATTAGAGTCATAAGAATACATAGTACAACTCGAAAGGTAAATAAAAGTAAGCATCTAAGTGTTTAGTTTGTTTTTAAACAAAATTTACATCCAATCATAAATGAACTCGAAATTATAATGACATGTGCATAATAATAAAAACATAAAATTTATATTTTTTAAAAATTACAATGTACATAGAAATAAAAACAAAAACTATGACTTTAGATCGGAATCAAAGTATAAAAAATTAAAAAATATGTATGAATAAATACTTGGTTTTTAAGAACTCGCCTCTAGAGCGAATTCTTGAAAAAAGACAAAAGATGTACACCTGAAACGATATTTTTTTAATATTGTCGGTGCACATAGAGCGGTGTCTGAAAACCCGCCCTTGACAAAAACGTGTTTCCCTATTGTCAAAATCAAACAAGAAAAACTTTCCTTGTAAATTGTTTTTTAAAATAATACCATTTCTAAAAAAAATTCCAAAAACTTTCCCTCATATATATATTTTTTGTAACTTGAGTCTTTTATCATGATTGGAGTAATATATTGTATGAGGCCAAACTTCAAGACTCCCAAAACCCAAAACGATTTGATCACCCCATCACACCTTATCAACAAGATTCTATCCTCTTACGCACATAACTCCAACCCCCCACCCCAATCTTTATCTCACACAGCGCAACATTTCTTTATAAACATTACAAACTCATAAAACACACACAACAAAAACTTTCCAACCAACACAAAACAACACAACACAACACAACAGAAAAAATGTCATTCAGCCTAGGCTACTACGGCGACACCGCCATGAAAAAGATCCCCGGAGCCGGTGTCGGTGTCGGTGTCTGTTACGATGTTCCTGAAGGGGTTGATGTTCGGGGTAGATACGATGAGGAGTTTGCAAAGATTCTAACAAAGGATGCATTGATGTTTGTTGCTGAATTGCAGAGGGAGTTCAGGGGTCATGTTAAGTACGCAATGGAGTGTCGTAAGGAGGCGAAAACGCGGTATAACTCCGGGGCGATCCCCGGGTTCGATCCGGCTACGAGGAACGTGAGGGACGGGGATTGGGTGTGTGCCCAGGTGCCTCCCGCCGTTGCGGACCGGAGGGTGGAGATCACTGGACCGGTCGAGAGGAAGATGATTATTAATGCGCTTAATTCCGGTGCGAAGGTCTCATGGTCAGTCATTTCGTTCTCTCTCAAGGTTAATACGTTCTTTGCATGACCCATGCATGCATATTGGTTCACGGTTTAATCTTATATATTCAACACATCAACTCTCTCTGTTAAAATTTAACATGTTTTTATCATCACACGCATAACTCACGTGTTAAACATGAAAAAAACTTGTTTAACTATTTATAGAGCATGCAAATAATTTTTTATATGCATTTATGAATCAAGATTCTGAAATAGTAGAGTTTACTCTTTCGATTTTGGTTATTTTAAAAATGTAAAAATAATAAACATATATATTTTATTGGTTTAACGTGTCATAAGTATCTGAGTATTTTGCTTAAAGTGAAACTTAAATTCATGACTTTCTCTTATTTACATGTCATAAGTATCTTATCTTAAGCGGTTGGGCTAAAAATTAATGATAACCCGTACATAAATTGTTTGATTAAAAATGTCACCTCTAACATGAGTTCTTATTAAACATGTTGATGTAACAACCCAAAACCTAACTAATTTAACTTTTCAGAAAATTTTGATTAATTTACCTTTTCAGAAAATTTATTACACGTAATCATGTAGTAGATAATTAGTTATAATATATAATTTACGGTATCGCATTAAATGAAATATATTCTTCAACTTAAATTAAATCACTTCATATCTTTTTGTCATCTTTTTTTTTTCCCTTTTTTTTCTTATGTTCCCTGTTCATTATCTCCCGATCTAACTTCTGCCCTTAAGCAAAATTTCTAGATCCGACACTCATTTAATGGACTGTTCAGTCGATCTGTTCAAGTTATTTAAGTTAAAAGGATTAAAAAAGTTACAACTCGTTTAATTAAATACGTCAATCTAAACAAGACCTATTTACTAAGCGTGTTAAGATACGACATAAAACCTGATGGTTCCTTGTATTTGTTTCTTCATAATTTAATCAAAACTTTTATTTTCTAGTTTAATGTCTTTATTAAAGATATGAAATTCTTATGAATGAAAACAGCTGATTTTGAAGATGCATTATCCCCAACATGGGAGAACCTAATGAGGGGACAAGTGAACTTGAAAGATGCTGTTAATGGCACCATAAGGTTCGAAGACAAAGCTAGAAACAAGGTCTACAAACTCAACGATCAAACCGCTAAGCTCTTTGTTCGACCCCGAGGCTGGCACCTACCCGAGGCTCACATCTTCATCGATGGCGAACCCGCCATCGGATGCCTCGTTGATTTCGGGCTTTACTTCCATCACAATCACGCAGCGTTCCGTAAGACACAAGGCCAAGGATTCGGCCCGTTTTTCTACCTTCCAAAAATGGAAAACTCTCGGTAATTTATTTAAATGGGTCAAAACTGTCACCTCTAATATGACGCGATAATATTTTGTAATGTGTGTAATTGGGGTTTTTTGGGCAGGGAAGCGAGGATATGGAACAACGTGTTCGAGAGGGCCGAGAAGATGGCGGGGATCGAGAGAGGTAGCATCCGGGCCACGGTTCTCATCGAGACATTGCCCGCGGTGTTTCAAATGGACGAGATATTATACGAGTTGAGGGACCATTCGGTTGGTTTGAACTGTGGAAGGTGGGACTACATATTTAGCTATGTTAAGACGTTCCAGGCGCACCCTGACCGCTTGTTACCCGACCGGGTCCTTGTCGGTATGGGCCAACACTTCATGAGAAGCTACTCGGATCTTCTCATCAGGACCTGCCACAGGCGAGGCGTGCACGCCATGGGAGGAATGGTACGTCGTTCTCGTATTCGGCCTTTCGGCCTTTCGGGTTCTTTGCACTTTTATTCAATATATGGTATAATAATTAGGGATGATTGGTTAAATGGGTTCAGGTTAAAACGAGTATATAACCCTATCGAACAACATTAAAGTCGATAATTAAATAATACAAAAATTTCTGTGTCCGTCACTGTAAATAATATTTTTAACTGATAGCATTATGTATGTTTGGTGAACAGGCTGCTCAGATTCCAATCAGAGACGACCCCGCGGCGAACGCAGCCGCACTCGAGCTCGTGAAGAAAGACAAGCTACGCGAGGTACGGGCCGGGCACGACGGGACGTGGGCCGCACACCCGGGCCTGATTCCGGCGATCATGGAAGTCTTCAACAACAACATGGGTGACCAACCAAACCTAATCAAAACCATGAAGCGCGAAGACGCCTCAACCATAACCGAAGAGGACCTCTTGCAAATCCCCCGAGGCGTTCGAACCATCGAGGGTCTCCGCCTCAACACTCGTGTCGGGATCCAGTACCTGGCCGCCTGGCTCACGGGGACGGGCTCGGTCCCATTGTACAACCTCATGGAGGATGCAGCCACTGCCGAAATAAGCCGTGTACAGAACTGGCAGTGGCTGAAATATGGCGTTGAGCTCGATGGGGACGGGTTAGGTGTTCGGGTCAGCACCGAGCTATTCGGGAAGGTGGTCGAAGAGGAAATGGCGCGTATCGAGCTTGAGGTGGGTCGGGACCGGTTTAAGAAGGGGATGTATAAGGAAGCTTGCAAGATTTTCACTCGTCAATGTACCGCACCCGTGCTTGATGATTTTCTGACGCTAAATGCTTACAATAACATTGTTGTTCATCATCCCAAAGGACCATCAAAGCTTTGAAGCAGATTTCAAATGCTTACGATAATATTGTGTTTGTTTTTCATATGATTTTGTGATGGCTGTGAGATTATATAATTAGCTAAATAAACGATGTTTTTGTGATGTTTTGTAATAATGTTTTATGAATGCACTGGTCTCTTGCTTTGTTATATTATGATTTATTATTATCTAGTTGTTAGAGCGGTTATTTTCGTGATTTTCTTGATACGTATTCTTCATAGTCTTGAATTGTATTCTAAGTTCTGTGAAACTTTTGAGTAAATAATTTTATCATTACCGTATAATATTTAGGGAAAATTCACAAAAGAGTGATTTAAAACATAAACATTTATAGATTTCAGATTATTAAAATGAAGATGGGGCTTTAACGGGGAAAAATCAAATAGCGGTGCGATATCCACTCAAAGTGACGCATTCTTGCGCTTACGTGTTTTATCGTGACGTAAATGTCACGTTAATGTTTTTAATTTGAAATACATTTTGCAATATAAATCATTTAAAGATTTCGGAATGAGATTTGAACATATGATCTTTTATTATTTATATGTTACGAGTAACTCATTTTAACTAGTGGTTTTAGTTATATGAACGCACAAATTTGTTATTAAAACATACACATTTCTATTTTTTCTATGTATCTATATGCATGTATAGAAAAAATAGATAGAGAGAATGAGAGTTTAGTTAGTGTACTTATAACACGCCCATCACTTTAAACATCCAAATTTTTCTAAACTTCATATTTTTTATAAAACATTTATCAATTAAAAATAAAGATTTTTCATTAAATTACACTTTTTTCTTTGAAAAACAAGATTTTTGAAAAGTATGATTTTTTAAACAACAAACCTTTTCCACATACGAAGTGCTTTAAAACCGACATTTTAAAAAACGTAAAATTTTATACAGAACAGTTTTTCTAAAACAATGAGATATTTATATAAGTGAAATTTTTATAAATAACCTAGAGTTTATAAAAATTCAGTTTTCCTAAAACAACCAGGAGTTTTAAACGTTGCAATATTAACAAAAATGGAATTTCGTCATAACAGAATTTATTATATATGAAAAATCGTTTATAAGCCAAAAATAATAAAAACCACAGTGTTAAAAAACTCTATTTTCTATTAAAAATTATTATTTTTTTCAAAAACAATATTCTTATAACGAAATGTTTCTTAACATATTATTAAAACGAGAGTTTTAAAAAACAGTTTTTTAAAATGAAAGTTTTAAAAAATAATAAAAATACTTTGTTAATTAAAATATTTATACGTAATTTTAATTATATCTTATATGACAATAGTGTTTTATATTTCCTAATTCTTCATTAACATTTAATATTTTTTATTCAACCTGTGTAATACACGAGGTTGTAACGTAGTAGTGTTATAACTCTTATATACTACACCGAGTTAGAAACTCCATGCATTACACTTACATGAATATGAGGTTATATGTTAATAATAAAGATTGACATATTATGTAATTTTTCTAACACAAAATTTAAACACATTATATGGTTAGTTTTTAAAAATCGTGTTATAAAAGGAATGAAAGAAATGTTCAATTTATAAAAATGCTTTATCTAACTTTTCATATAATAAAAAACATTCTATTAAAAGAATTATAGATATTATTATTATTTTATAAAAGAGAGACCGGGTAATACAATATTATATAAATAATTATATAAATTTATATAATTAATAGTAGAGAGACACAGAAAGAAAGAATCTTTCTAATTTAATAAAAAAGTATTTTGAGATAACACATGACAACACCATAATTGATCTTATTAAAATTTTTCCGCTCTCTCTCCTATTAAATAATTATCTTAATTAATAATAATATTATTTAATATTTGTTAGATTTAATAAACTAAAAAAGATATATATTTATTAATGTTATTTCTAACTAAATATTTTTTTATGAAATAATAGTTTTTTCTAAAGCATAAAACTTTCTTAAAAATATGAATATTTTAAAAATGGTATCTTTAAAAAGTAAATTTTTTAAAACTAAAAATAATTAAATTTGGGAGTTATAATAATAAATTTTTATGAAAATGACATTTTTATACGATTTGTTTTAAAACAAAATATTTTTTTATTATTTTTTTTGAAAAAAATAATAAACAAAATTTAAATTTGATATCATTGTTGTATTACTTATAATTATTTCTTATACGTAATTTCAGTTATACCATATCTTAGAATGTTATTTTATAATTAATAAATTTTATTATACTAAATATTTTATTTATTCAACACATGTAACACACAGATTTAGTAAAATTAGTTGTACTAGTTTTTAACGTATAAGAACAATGCTATTTAAGCATTATTTGAGAAAATATATAAATTTACAAGTTTAGAGAGAATGATATGTAATGTCCCTTGCTGAAAAAGAAAAAAAATTTTAAAACCAACTTTTCTTGTTTTTTAATCCTAATACGTTAGGCATCATGTAATAGTAATTAAGATTTTTTAAACCTATATACGTTAAATATGACTTTCCGCAAATTAGCGCCGTAGATACTTAAAGATCTAAGATATTGTTGGATTTGCCAAAAATTTTGCCAAAAATAGCTTAAAGAAAGAAACCTAATCCAATTTTATAATAGAGGGGGACACGCTTTACTATATTATTGATGCATGACCCCTTTTTTAATATTTCCATTTATGACTAAACACTTTTTCTATAACTAAACATTTGTTAGCTAATTACTTTACCTAAATCTATTTTAGGCAAATATGTGTTAGTTTATTTGAAAAGTGCCAAATGGCAAACTTTTTAATCAAAGGGATCTCCCCCTCTAAGCTTATTGAGGGTAACGAGTCACTAGCATTTTCTATGCACGAATAACTAGTTAATGATTAAAATACTCGAATAGTCTGATTGATGTGTTTTTATTAGATAAATGTTTCCATCTAAGAAATTTTGGTTATTCATTAAATATTGTTATTACATAGACTTATATGTAAAAACTTTTAATACATGTTTTTTTATCATATCTTGCATTCTATGTTCGTGTAAATAAGAAAATTCTTGAACTCGTGACGTTTTAGGTAACTGGGGATTCTCTTATTTTTTAATTATGTTATAATTCTACTATACTTTTCTACTATGATGCCTGAACTTCTATTTGTAAAGCAATTTTTTTACCAAATCATTTGAGAGAAAAAGATAACTAAATCTATATGAAACATTTGAAACTTGAGAACCATCATTTGATTTTCTCATTTATCAACCCTAACAACTTAGAAATCTAATCAAAGGTGAGTACATTAACAGAAGTCCACAAAGAAGAATTAGGTTATTCACCACAAAAGTGTTACTCATTCGGTTCTTAGGTTCTTTTTTGAATCCAGGTGGATAACTAACAATTTCATAACATCTTTCAATATATGAACACAACATTTTTAACTGTCCTTTGGAAAAGTTTGAGTTTCTATGTGACTATTCCTCAGGAATGATTGAAATCATTGAATTCTTTTAAAGCTTAATAAAGTTGGGATAATGAGTTAATTAACTATGGGAAGAAGATCTCTTATCAATAAATATATTTTTATAGGTTGATACATATTGTCTAGAACCATAAAAAATTGCACCGACTTAATGGGATGATTGAGATCATTATTTCTTTTAAAGCTTGACAAAAACAAAAAAAGTTGAAGCATCTAATCAAATTGTTCTCACATAATATTTAGTTTATGATAACAATAAAAAAATTGTTTCATTTTGAGTTAATGAGTTAAATTTTTTATATAAACAACAAATATTTTTTTGACCCATTTGCTTTGTCATAAGCTTTTTATAAATATTTTCAAATTTTAGAAGTATGTTTTGAATATGACTGATTCTTATACCATTCCTCACAGACAGAGTTAATAATCTAGGTAATCATAAAAGAGTTACACCTATCCCACTATCTAGCAAGAACAATATTCTTAGTAGATTTAACACAAGTACAGTCATGAATCCAACTTTATTCTTTACTTCTAAAGCAAGTTTCATAGCATTAGATCTAACTGTGTAATTCTTTGTTTCTTTTAATTTTATACTAACCATGGTTAAGTTACTAGAATCACTAGCGTGAAGATGTGGTGGATAAACAAACATAATGTTTTCACTTTTCACTCAAGCTCACATAAAACAACAAGAACCAAAGTCAGATAATAGATTAGTCAAAACTGTAATAGAACACTTAAAAGTATAACATTTCATACAAGTAACACAAACAGTTTATCAACAAGAAATGATATAACAAAGATAATTCTGAATAGAAATCTAAAGAAACTATAATATGCAGCATGCAATATACAACACACAAGAAATAAGGTATAGATTTCCCTATATACCAAGATCAATGCTAGTACTCCCAACCCAACAGAAATGCCTAGAACATAAATAGTACGTTTGTTAGTAAAGGAGTAGGAACAATATCAACAAGGGGTGCCTAAGTTAGGGTGTTCGAAAGCTCCAACAATCAAGTGATTTGTAACATTTTCTTAGGGTTAAAGGATTAAAATTAAAGGTCACCATAATAGCTTTAGTGATATAGCTAAAAAAATAAGGTTTTAAATTAAAAACCTTAAATCAGGCCGACCACCTAAGGTTTTGAGAAAAAAAACTATCACAGAATATACACTTCTAAGATATACACGTTATCAATATTAAAGATTCTAACACCAATGGAAGCTTGAAAGCACCAAGAACCACAAAACAAAGATCTAGAGTTTTAAATTTGAAAATCCTAGAACATAAATGCATGAAATATCACCGGAAGAACAAGAATCGAGTACTACAAGAGCCTTCAAGGCTCTGAAGACTTTGATACCATGTCAAAACCAACAAATTTAATCTTATTCAACTCAAACAAAAGTATGAATGCACTTAGAAAATGAACAAACTTAAAAGAACAAAAAAACTGTTAAAAACAAAATGAATAAACATTATAAGAAACACTCAGATTATCATAACAAATTTCATCATTGTGATAAAACCCTAAAAAATATCATGAACATTTGAAAGAGCAATACAGATGAAGACAAACAGAGCAAGAGAGAGGGGGAAAGGCAGAGAAAAAAGAGATTTTCTGAGTTAAATGAATCCTTAGCTTCTCTCTCCTCGTTATATAACGCTATAACATCCATGGGTCATTATGCAAACCTAATAGGCTTCATGTGTGGTTCGGATACAAAACTGGTAAGAGACATAACCGTCTAGTGAGCTGTTCTATAGTCCATTTATCAGCTCGGCTTGAAGCAAATCCAATAAGCAATCTACCCTAATAAACAAATTCATCAAATATGCAAGAAATAATACAAATAAACCAAATATTAGACTTTAATACATATATTTATGTTTGATTTGGGTGAAATGTTGGACTTTAAACCAAATATTAGACTTTAATACATATATTTATGTTTGATTTGGGTGAAATGTTGGACTTTATACCAAATATTAGACTTTAAAAGTAGTTATAATAGCAAAAACTAACAATGAAAATGTTAGATTTACGAGCCTCGATGGTTTTTTGTTAATTCGTTGATGAAAGTTTCCTTTCTCTTGTAATAGGTTGTCCTATACAGGTATGTTGGTAATTACTGAAGGATCTAACAGATTGTTTTAACTTTTACTTTTCTTATTTTGGGATACACTGGTGATTTGGGTGAACGACACTTAGTTTTGTAGTAATGTCTTCGATTCATTGAACTTTCTATCATGCCTTATGCCATAAAATGATTTCTCAAATTTCATGCGGTACTTAGAATTCTTTTGAGTTTTTAAGTTCAGCATTTGTGACCCAAACAAAGTAACAATTCAAGTTATAATACGAAAACGTTTGCAAACTCGCAATACAAATGACTTTATATTGCTTAAAAGGTTGTTTACAAATGCGCCTTACAACTTCAAGTGTAATACTCGTGAGTTTTTGGGTGGTTACGAATAAAGACATCATCACCTATTTATAGTAGTCCCATGTATATAGATCATTCTTGATCTAGAGTCTTCTAAAACTATAATATTTACATGATATTTTTATGGATCAATCAAGGACTTTCTAGACCCTGCTTGGCAAAGGCTATTCTAAATGATCATTGTGTTCCTTCCTTATCCAAAATGTTTTAGGTTGTTTTAGAGTTTTTTGAGAAACCCTAAATGCCTCTAAATGTTTCTGAGATACATGACTTAATTTTAGGTGAGTCATGACACTTAGCTACCTATGTCATGCCGACAACAACCATTCGAGCTTCTTTTTGTTATGAAATTATCTCTAGTTCCACGTAGATATTGGGTTGATGTTTAAATCAAAATGCAATAAAATACCATAAGAAACTAGAGATCATGTCAAAAATGGTTACAACCCATACCTGATATGTTAATAAATTTCAAAATAAATGATTACACTTGTAATACCTTCTCCATTTTCAACTAGGTTAAGTTTATCTACATGATAACGACATGACTTCCTAACTCTAATGCTTAGCTTTTTTTATTGTGAACACGAGAACCTTAAACCGAAAAATTCATAAGACCCCATAATATTTAGTTAAACAATAAGATCAGGTAAAATGTAATTTTCATTGAACAATTGATGTGGTTAAATGTAGATACCACTAGCATCCATAGTTAGTTATAACTCCTTTTAAAATCTCCACCACTATGTAAATATTATAGCAAGGCTATTGAATCGATCTGCTAATAATAAGTAATATTAAAGGATAAAATGAGTTGCCCAATCTTAACATGTTGACAACATCGAGAGTTCTAAATAACCATAATGAAAGCTAAATGAAAGCATCAAAGTAATTAAACTAGAAATGGATTAGTCATCACAAAAACATGACAACATGTGTAAAATGAGGATGGGATACCTCTTGCAGAATAAGATTCTAGCTCGACCACCATCGAACTAAAGCAACACAATCAGCGCCAAATGGCTAAAGATGAAAGCGACATGTCTAGATATATTGCACTAGAGGCCAGATGATTATTGCATCTTCTGTTGTGTTTAAAATTCTAAACACCGTGTACGAAACCTAACAAGTGTTTCATCATTAATTTGTGTGTAACTATCTGTCGATAATTTTTGAAGGATGCTAACATATAATTATAGCTTTTACCTATTTTTATTCATGTCTAAGTACCCATCATTAGTTACATATAGACTCTGATGGGCATCGTTTTCTGATTAGTGGTTCTTAGTTTTCTTGTAGTGTATTTAAATTCAACAAAATCTTTACCAAGCCTTAGCTACCTAACCATTCGGGTTCATATCTAAGGCAAAATGCAATAAATTCATACAAAAAGAAGATCACCCTAAAAACAAATAAAACCGGTACCCGATTTATTTAGTAATATCAAACTAAAAGAATTAGTACTTGCTATACCTTATCCATTTTTAGCTATGTGAAGTTTATCCGCACTTCCTAGCTAAGCTTTTTTTATTATAACCATGAGAATGTATTATCGAAAACACACCAAACCTCAACCAATATCCTATTAACAAATGTGATTAGATAAAACACCATTTATGTTGAACTAGTGATGTGGCTAAAGGCAGCAAGCAACCTCTAACATCCATAGCGACTTATCTCCCTCTTTGAATTTCCATGTAACTATATGAGTAAGGCTAGTGAATCAAGATGCAAAAAGTAATATTAGCTATTAAGGGTTAAAATGAGTTGTTCCATCTCATGTTAGACACCCACCGAAATACCCAAAATGAAAGCTAAATAAAAGCGTCAAAGTAATTGGAACTAGAAATGCACCACTCATTAAAAAATACAACATCATTCGTAAAATGAGTGTGAGATACTGTTGTCCCATTACTTGATACTATGGAATAAGTTTCAAGACAACTATGGACTAACTAAAGCAACACGAGTTAGGCCTAATGACTAAAGATGGATGACACATGTCGATACCCCACTCGAGGCCATACTATGTGTTGGAGTGACATTAAGGTGTTACTTCCAGATGCATCATCTGCCCTGACGGTGCCACTTCAAACACTACTACATAATGGGACATCAAGAATGGGTTTTAATTTGGAACGGAACATATTGAAATCTAGTACATTAAATACCAGGCATGCAATATATTAGGAATAAATTCCTCATAACACATCAGGGATGAATTCCTCGTAACATTTTATTAGTTGGCGGTTTGGTCGAATGACCAAACTATTAGGTCAAGGGTTTGAGCCTTCTAGGATGGCTTGGGGTAATCTAGTATGTTTGTCGTTATGAGTAGGCGGTGAAAAGAAAATAATCTTTTATGGAGATACTTTAAACTTTCATAAATATATATAAATAACCTACTACAATGGACAATAAGTGAGTTGACCCATATATTTTTTAGAGTAAATTATTATTTGTATTCTAACCTTTCTAAAAAATACTAGTTGCATCCCTAAAGTTTAAAAACATCATTATTTCCTCTAAATTTTTATTTTCATTCATTTGCATCTTGAATACTAACATCGTTAGTACTTCTTTTAAAAGCTTTGTTGAAAAAAACTAAACTACCATTAAAAATTTAAACACCTTACTGTGGAATGATGATGAAATCAAGGGCTTGCGTGTGTGTTGGTGACAATGTTGTGGTGATGGGTAGTTTCGGTGGTGGAGATGGCGTTTCTGGTGGTTGTGATGGCGGTTCCGGTGGTGGTGATGGTTGACTATGGTAGTGGTGGTGATGGAGAGATGGAGAGATAATGTGTGTGTATTCGTTTTTGGTGAGATGAAGATGAATAATCTTTTTTATTTTTAAAATTTTGAAGAGTAGTTTAGTATTTTTAAACAAAATCTAACATAAAACCTAATGACGTTAGCATTTAATATTCAAATGGATGAACAAAAAATGTAAAGTTAGTGAAAATAATGATTTTTTAAAACTTTAAGGATGCAACTATTTATTTTTAGAAAATGTTAGAGATGTAAATAGTAATTTACTCTTTTTATTATTTTCAAGAAAAATAAAGTAAAAGTGAGTTTAAACTTTTAAGTCACCTTTTTTGTTTCAAACATCTTAACTTTTTTTATTTACTTTCAATAACTATCACTAAAAAACCTACATATATATTTTCTTATCTTTATTAATATTTCATCAATATAATTTGAACGTATGAAAATCAATAAGCTTAATCGTCAATTAAATTCTAAAAACTCTATATAAACACATATTTGTATAAAAAATCAAAATAATGACTAATAATCCCTTAATTTTCAAAATAAGAGAGTTTTGACCTAGACCATTTTTGCAAAAATTAAAAACATACTATCTTATTCTAACTAATTTAAATCTTACAAGTCATTATTAAAATTTTCCTTGAAAGCAATTTCGATAAGTTTAGAGAATTTAATATAATATAAAAGATTAGCTTGAATAAACTTTTCATGTATTCAAAACAAGCTTACAGATTTTCATCCATCAAAATCAAATAAGCATGACTTTTTGTTAGTGTTTTAATAATATTAAAACAATAAGTTTTCAACTAAGGTATTATGATTTTACAATTACGTTTGTAACTAATGTAACATCAATTAACAATTACGAAACGTGGTAGAATCGTTGGTGTTTCATAATCAGGAATAAAAAGCACACATATATACAACAAAACGAAAAGAACCAAACATAAAAAGCGAATTGGAACACGTGTCCACATCCGACCCGTTTTCACCCGATAAACCCGACCCCGATTTGCCTTATCAGGAAACCCACAAAAATCCACATTTACACGAATCTCCATAAGTAGTAGCTTACGTGTCCCTGTCTAGGACACTTCTTGCATTCTGATTGGCTCAAATTCTGTCCAGTGGGACCCACATTATACTTTCTTGCTGTTTGTGGAACATGCTTGACTATGATGTTTGTCCATATCGCCACGTTTCACTTCCGACCAATCAGGTGCTGTCTGTTGTTTGGTTTCTGGACCCCGGTTTTTATTAAATTCGCCGGTTCGGCGATTGAACCGTTGGGGCCACACGTGTTATGCATATCTCCCATACGTGGCTTCTTTGTAGCATCTCTTTATATCACCAATGATAAGATCAGAACATATCCTCTAGAAACATATATGGGTGTCTCAACCAAAGAATTTTTTTTTACCGGTTAAAGTAATATATTTATGATATGTAAATAAAGAAGAGATAATAGGTTAAGTTTTATTTTAAGTAAAAATACTCAGAGTTGAAACATTGGGTTTTTTTAGCAATGAGTTTTTTTTGAAGGGGTGGGGGTGCGCTTTCGGCTGGAAAACGGATAGTTGAGCCCGATGAAGATAACATATATCCTCTAAAACAGGATCGTATATTTGCCGTTAAAAAAAGAATTGTTTTGGAACCAGACCGGTTGGACTCGAAATTGGTTATGTAAGTGGTTCGGTTGAGTGTGTTTAATTATGTTGTTTTATTTTGAAACTGGCGGTTAGCGGTCTGACTAGTTAGCAAACGAATAATACACGGTCGTTGGAGCGGATTTTAAAACTTTTAGCAATTTTAAGATGTTATATATCTACTGATTATTGTAAAATATGAGGTTGTATCTTTTTTAATGTTTCATGTTTCATATCATGTTAACATTGTAAATTTACATTAAAAGACAGATTACATATATAAGTTTAATTAGTGTAGTTTTTTGTATTAACACACACTTCAATTCTTTAAATATTTATGATTTCATCCGTAAATAACCGGTCTTAAGAATGAAGACCGATAAGACCGGTCTTAAGAATGAAGACCGATAAGACCGCTCTTAAGAATGAAGAACGATAAGACTGCTAGTTTAATAACCAGTCCAGTTATAAAGACAATGATACAAGTCTAAATCATAAGCACATGACAAACTCTTTTTAGGTTTAAATTTTAAAGTCTCACTTGAATTTAACTAAAAGATAAAGCTCAAGCTAAAGCTTAGCCATCTCTTATAGCCCGTATAACAAGCATCACATTTTTTCAATTGAAATTGTAACAAATGGGATCGACATTTAAAAAGTAGAGATTAATTTATCAAACAAAGTTTAACAAAACAAATCTAGGCTTTAAACTATTAGTATAGAGGTTCAAGAAGATACCAATTCGATCAAAACGGTAGTGATACATAGTTATAACTAAAAAGCTTTACCTAGCTTTTAACAACACTCATATATAAATATTACATATTGGAAAAAAATGTAAAACGGAAATTTAGATGGACAAATTTAAAGATTTGTTAAGGAAAAAACCAAGATTTGTCTATAAAAATAGTTATTATAAAAATCCAAAATCTATCAGAATTCACTAAGAATCTAAACGTTTACCGGTTGGCGGGTTAACTTGAACTACATACAAACTTAAGCGTAAAAATCATATCAACGCATAAAACCAATTTGATAGAATATTTTTATATATTGACAATAACATGGCTTGTTTCAACTTTATTTACTTTCCTTTTTTACATATTAATAATCTAAAACTGCATACTTAGAACAAAAATACAAGTTTATATAAAATATCTATGTTTAATTATAATTTTTTTAAACGATCAATGAATAATTTTTATGTCTGGACACCGGGTGAACCCATTAGCGAAATG
This sequence comes from Flaveria trinervia, assembly GCA_025506515.1. Lineage (NCBI taxonomy): Eukaryota > Viridiplantae > Streptophyta > Magnoliopsida > Asterales > Asteraceae > Flaveria > Flaveria trinervia. Next base: position 5,517,924 of record CM046443.1, read on the forward strand.
TCACCCACGCCCGCGAGTACAGACAGCGCGGGAAACCCAGCTCGCCCACCATTTCAAAGAAAACCCACCAATCAAAAGCTCGTTGTGATAACATGCTTGACCCACTTAAAACATAATACATTATGATTATATGTTTATCTTTAAATTTTGACATACATTAATCAATCTAAGTTATGACATGAAACACATGTAATGAAACAAGTATAACATTAAAACAGATAGACCTCTAAATTGGACAAGTGATCTAAACAATCTCCGATCCGTTTATGACACGAAACGCATGTAATAGAACAATTATAACATTAAACAGAAAGAACAAGTGATCTAAACAAGCTTCATTTGGCTAAACTTATTTAAAATGTCCTCGTATCAGACTAAACCACCATAACACGTGTTTAGATCAAACTCAAACCTAATATTTAACACCCTAAAATTTACATTATACTTAAAAACATAATCATTATTTACTATTTAATTCGTCAGATATTTAAAAAATCACAGCATTACACACTAATATTATTAAAGTTAGAAAACTAAGCAGAAAACGTGGACGGACTCCTTTATATGCAAACCATTGCCATCATCAAACCTATACCAATTTCACTAGTGAGAGAGAAACAACAAAGGGTGGTGTAGAGATGAACGGCGGCGGCGGTGGATGTATTGCAAGATACTCCGGCGGTGGTGCCGGTGGTGGTTGCGGTGGTGGCTACGGTGGTGGTTGCGGTGGTGGCTACGGTGAGATACACTACGGTATGTCGAAGGTGCAGAGAATAATGCTCAAGTATAGGCCCATCGCACCGAAGCCGATGGCCGCCGGATCTGGTTCCAGCTGCTCCACGGCGGAGCACGGCGACAGCTCCGGCAGAAACAGGCGGCGTAAGCGACGGTACGTTAGGGTTAACGGCAACAACAAAAAGAAGGATACAAACGCTCATGTTTCGAAGAAGAAGATGAAGGCTTCTGCTTCATCGTCTGAAAACTCCGGTGGCGGAGATGCGGTGGTGACGCTGTCGTTGATGCCGGAGACGCCGGATCGGAACGAGAACTCTCCGGCGACGAGTTCACCGAGTGAGAATCGGGATCTGACGATTAACTACCTTAAGAAACCGTCACCGGTGTTGTTGAGCTTCAGCAACTACCAACAAAGTAGTTGTGATGGTGATCACACCGCCGTAATACCACCACCACCACCGCAGAAGTTGATTGTAACTTCTTTTGTGACGGTGGAATGCGTGACGGAGACGTGGATGACGGATGACGGTAGTCTAGGGTTTACAGATCAGACGAGAATGATGAACATGGAGAACGACACGTGTCCGTCGTTCATCACCAACTGTCGAGACACGGTGGTGTGGACTAACAAAGCGTACAAACAGATGACCACCGGTGGCGGCGGTGGTGGTTCCGACGAGATGACGACGGTGGTGGTGCTGGTGAAGAAGGTGAATAGAGTGACGGTGCCGGTGTCTCACCCGTCGTTCACGTGCAAGGTGAAGGTCACGTGGGGGGCGGAGAAAGGTGGATCTCCGTCGTCCGTCACCGCCCCTTGCGACGTCTGGCGGTTGCGTAGCGGTGGTTTTGCATGGCGGTTGGACGTTAAAGCGGCGTTGTGTTTAGGCCCGTATAACTGAAGTGGTGTCAGTGAGTCACCCCTTGTTAACTATAGTACTTCTCCGATAAGCCTAAGACCCACTTACAGTCACCACCTAGAGGATTTGATGTATAAAACATAGTGTGCAAATTCGAGTTATAGTTAAATCACAATATAAACCGTTTTCGGTATCAGTATTATTATCATAGTTCTTTACTTAAAATTAGTTAACATACTCGTGTTTAGCGCGTAATATTCTTAGTGTTGTTATGTAGTTGAGGCATTACATTTGTGATTGTTGAGATTAACGGGTCGATATTATTGTCCGACATGAAAATCGGAGTGGATTTGGGATGTGTGGAGATGGAGGTGTGGTTGAGGTTGGTGTCAGATATTGGTTGCTTTCATCAATCATATGGTGTATCTTTATCAAACACGTGTTTGATGATCTAATCCAATGAGGATATGGGGGTCTCCGATGAAGAACGGGTGTCCATTCATCGTTTTTTGTTCGTATTTGTAAGAGTTGATCAGTTCAGTTATCGATTATGTGTTGTCGTGTTGCATCCAACGTTGTTTGGGGGATGGTTAGTCTTCTCTGACTTGTCAACGTCGAGCCTATGGTTTACAAAATATTATCTTTTCTTTATAGTATGTAATTTACTTCTTTTGATTGTTTATCGTCTGTACATATATTGTAAAGTTTTACTTTCCACTTTTTGTATAGAGTGAAAATACGTTACTTTTAATTGTATAAATGCAATACACAATGAGTTAAAATCAGATCGAACAGTGAACAGGACGTTTTATTGGTTTACTGGTCGGACTGGTTATGAGAACCGGGTAAAGTTATAACTATTTTAATGAATATATGTAAACATTTACTGAGAAATTTTAAAAACAATATAAAAAAACCCGATCCAACTGGTCTAACCTCTGTTTCAACCGGTTCCAACTGCTGATTCTAGACAAACCGGGCGGTTCAATGCCTCTAAAACGAACTACACCTTATCGGATCGGTGGCCATGGTGATTTTCGGTCGACCCGATCCGGCCCTCAAAACACTCATAAAATGATATGACTTGATTAAGTAGATTAGATAATTATGAATCTTAGTTGTATTAAATGTTTGGAGGAGTTTGAGTTAGACTAGCTTTAAGTTTGTTTGTTTATTTGATTAGGTAATAGAGTTTTATATGATCGAGTTATGAGTAGTATAGGTTTAGTATATATAAAAGTTAGGAGGTTTATGTGTATGTGGTTTTTCATCATTATTAATAAATCATCGACTAGATCTGGCAATTTTGATACAATTGGGTACATTTGGGTTGATTGGTTAGTAATAATGAAATAATAAGTTAAATTGGGTTAAACTAAATTTCTAAGATGCTGTTTTTTTGCAGAAAAACATCTGCAGTCTGCGGACCACATCTGCAGCGAAAGAGGTGGACCAAATGTCTGCTGTCTGCAAGAAAAAGACTGTTTGTTTTTAACATTTGCAGAATGATAAAAAATATTCTATAATTAGATTAAACCTATTTTTTAAACCTATTAAATTAAACCTATTTTTTGAACACTTGTTTTCTTGGACTTGTACCACACACACACATCCGTACGTACATACAACACATATACACATCCATACGTACAAGTAACCGGCGGGCGAGGTGGGTGGCGGGCGCATGTAGGGGGAGGCAAGAGGCGGGCATAGGTAGGGGAGGTGGAGGCGGCCGGCTGGCGAGGTGGAAGGGGGGGGGGGGGGGGCGAAGCAGGTGGGGGGGAGGGGGAGGCGAGGGCAGGTGGAGGGAGGGGGAGGCGAGGGCAGGTGGAGGGAGGGGGCGCATTGATGGTCCGACCGGTGGGGGGAAGTGGGGCGGCGATGCTCCTGCCGTGGGGGTGGTGGGGCGGCGGTGGTCTGGTCGGTGGGGGGAGGGGGGTGGCTGATAGGGGAGGTGGGAGGAGGTGAGAAGAGGTTAGAAAATATCAGAATACATAGGTCCACATCTTCTCCATACAGACCTCCTGTAGACGTTTTTTAATGAAACATCTTCAAAAAACAAACACTCTGTGTACTCAAAAGCTCTTCCCGTGTCCGCGTGCGCGCAGATGAAGAGGTGAGAAAGATGTTTTGGTAAAAAACAAACACCACCTAAGTAGTCAAGTTGGATAACTCTAAAACTAGAGGTGTACAAACCGGGTTTGGGGTCCAAACCGAAACCGGTTTGGTCAAAGTTGGTCAAAATCGGTTTGGCCCCAAACCAGTTCAGGTTGGAACCGGTTTGAAACCCAAAATTCCCAACCCTATCAAACCGGTTTGGGTCGGTTTGGAAACCGGTTCCGACCCAAACCGGGTTTTTTTTTTGAAAAATTTGGATTTTTTTATATTCAAAGAAAATTTTAAACTTTTTATTAAAACATTTAAAACATAAATACAATTTATATAACTTAAAACAAGAAAAACAATTACACAATTTAAAACATTTAAACAATTTAAAACATTTATACAAGTAGAACAATTACACAATTTAAAACATTTAAACATATATAAAATTTAAACAACATACAAGGGTAAATAATAATTTTTAAAACTAAACAAGGGTTGAAAACCGGTTTGAGGACCGGGTTGGAACCGGGTCAGTTCAAAAATAGGTTTCAATTGGGAATACGGAAAACCGGGGATGAACCAGTGGAGTGGGTTGGATTTGAACCGGTTTGGGCCTCAAACCGGTTTCGGGTTTTTCGGCCAAACCGGTTCCCGAACCGGATTTTTGGCCACCTCTATCTAAAACTAGGAAAAGTGATTAACGGGTTAAGATGTGTCATAAAAAACAAGAAACGGGTAAGGAGGGGATGATGAACTTTTCTCATAACTCATCTTTCTCAACCTTATCTTTTCCTTAAAATCCATATATAGTCTCACATCTAAGTGAGAGCGATAAACATGTTGGATTTATGAATGGGTCAAGATCGGTTTACGGGTCATATGAGTTGAACGGGTCGATATCCGGGCGTCGTAAATTGGAGCTCCATCATGGGGGTAGAAAGCCACAATATAACTCCACAACCCACGTTTATGATCACCATACAATTTATCTTTTTTTATTTATTATAATCATTTGCTTAAAGTTTAATTTTAAATGTGTTTGTCTAGCTAGTTGTACCTTAAGGTAGGGTTGTTCACGAGCCGAGCAGAATCGAGCGGACTTTGCTCGTGCTTGCCTCGTTTTCAAATCGAACCGTGTCGATTGGCTCGTTTACAACCAATCGGAAAATCGAACGAGCATTTTTCGAGCGTTAAATTTTCAAGCGAGCGCAAACGAGCAGTGAACAATTTGTACAACCCACCTATTTTGTGTGTCATACTATTTATACTACAACGAATAAGATTTAATGACTTAAAAATCAATCACATTTCATTACATAATATTTTCATAGGTAACAATACGTTGTGGCTGACGATGAAATTAAGGCTGTATCCGATAAGGCGAAGAGCATATTGCAGATAATGATGACGGTGAGAGCGGAAGATGATCGAAAAAATTATCTCTTAACGGCTTAGTATTTCACTTTTATATATAATCTATAATTCTTTATTACGTTGATTGATCAATTATGCATAAATATAATTATATATTTGTATAAAATAGGTCAAACATACTAGAGTGCAACGTATAAACTATATATACATATTAATTCGTTTTGAACCGAACCAAACTAAGCGGACCTTTGCTCGTGCTTGGCTCGTAACCGATCCGAGTCGATCGACTCGTTTACAACCGAGTAAAAATTCGAACGATCATTTTTTGAGCAAAAATTCAAATGGACATTTTTCAAACAAAATCCCAACGAACCCGACCCACCCATCTTACAACTGAGCAGACCATTCCGAACGAGCATTTTTCGTACCTTGAGATTGGTCTATGTATGAAATTGTTAATCAATGTGGTTTATTGAGTCTAAACTCATTTTGATCTGCTTCATTTTGATCCAAACTATTCTGACAGAATTCATTTTAACCTTTTATAAATTAGTATATTTTGACCCAAACTCATCCTAACCCGAACCCATATTGACTTGGCACCTGACCTAACCCGACCCGCCCATCTTTCCAGATATATCATCGACTAGTGATTAGCCATAAAATCATTTTTTATTGTGTGTTGCTTGATCTATTTTTCCAACAATAATGTGAAGATCAGACAACCTAATAAGTGAAGAACGAAGCCACACGATGAATCTATGAAGGATCAGTTGAAACCGATAACCTGTGACTAGTTCAAGCATTGTCGATGGAGCTGTAAAAACATGCTGATTATGTGAACCAATCAAAGATCATGGCGAGAAACTAAAGTTGACTGTGTGAGACGATTAGAGGCAACAAAAATCAGTTGTGTGAAACAATCAAGTGGTGATTGAAAACTTGAGTGACTCAAGTAAGTGTTATTGATTCCATTAGTCTTGACCAATGCAGTGGTTTTGGTACAATTGGACTTCTGTGAATTAGGTCGGATCAATTGTATGGTATTTTTTCGATTAATTTATTTGAAGAAGGAAAAAGTGCAGGAATGTTGGAAATGGAGCCCAAAAGTAGCGTATGAGTAATATTTTAAGAACTAGATCGGACGTCGAACCGGACGTCTTACTGTTTGGTAGTTGGACCGGTCGGACCGGATTTAATTATATTTTAATTATATTTATATATATAATAAATATAAGTAATTTTTATATATATATATATATATATTTCATAGTTATATATAAAAATGTGTGAATGGATCAAGGAGAAGGCGGAGTAGAAAAAAGATACGTAAATTATGATAATGATTATCATGATAATATTAACTGAAATGAAGATATTAAGATCGAGTGAGACGATTGAAGACAATGATCGATCTACATAACCAAGGAGTGGACCGGAATAAAAAGTAGGAGATAAACTGGTCAAAAATTACCGTGGATCTAAGACGAGTTTTGCTCGATTCAAGATCTAAGTAGCAGAATTCAAGATTAAAAGGGATAATAAAGGATTTAATCGTTATTAAATAGGTGAAATAATTATTAATATTAGTTGTGTTAAATGTTTGGTGGAGTTCGAATTACACTAGACTTAAGTTTATTTATTTGTTTGGTTATTTAAAGGAGTTTTATTTGAGTTATGAGTAGTATATGTTATGTTTCATTATTATTAATAAACCACCGGCCAGTGACTAGTCATAAAACTGTTTTTAATTAAGTGTCGTTTGATTCAAATTTTCAACAGTTACAATCTTTTGTACACGAGTAACACAAATTGTCCTTAGAGAACATGTAATTTGCCTCGTGTTATGTTTCGACAAAGATGAACAAGAGGGATCGGAGTGTGGGTGGTTTGGTGGTGTTGTTGGTTTGGAATAACTATATTGATTTTAGGTGGTTTATAATATTTTTACGTCTATTTTTCATAAAATATATAAAATCTCATTTATTGAAAATTTGATCTAAAATTCTTTTGTCATTTATAATAAACACCATAACATTATGCTTTACACTTAGAAGATTATAAAACTTAGAAGATTATAAAACAAACAAATGTCATATATAAGTTTTTATCATCATGACATTTAACAAGCGTAACTAAGGTGATGTTTGTTTTTTTTACCAAAACCCCTTCCTCCTCTTCATCTGCGCGCAGGCAAACGCGGGAAAATGGTATGAGTGCTCAGAGTGTTTGTTATTTGGAAGACATTTCATTAAAAACGTCTTCTTAAAGTCTGCATGAAAAAGATGTGAACCTATAACTTTTAAGATCTTCTAACCTCTTCTCACCTCCCCCACCTCCCCTACCTCCCCCATCGGCCGCCCCACCTCCCCCCACCGGCCGGACCACTGCCGCCCCACCTCCCTCACCGATCAGACGATTGCTGCCCCACCACCCCCACCGGCCGGACCACCGCCGCCCCACCTCCCCCAACCGGCTGGACCATCGCTGCTCCCTCCCTCCACCTGCCCTCGCCTCCCCCTCCCCCCACCTGCTCCGGCCCCCCTCCCACCTCGCCCGCTGACCGACCCCCCCTCCTACCGTGCCCGCCGATCCCCACCCCACACCTTACCCGCCGTTGCTTGTACGTATGGATGTGTATATATGTTGTATGTACGTATGAATGTGTGTGTGTGGTACAAGTTCAAAGAAACAAGTGTTAAAAAATAAGTTTAATATAATTACAAAATATTTTTTTATCATTCTGCAGATGTTAAAAACAAATAGTCTTTTTCTTGCAGACTGTAAACGTTTGGTTACCTCTTCTGCTGCAGATGTCTGCAGATGTAGTCCGCAGACTGCAAACGTTTTTCTGCAAAAAAAACAAACAACACCTAAAAGTCTTTGGTGTTCAATCTCATACCAAACTTTGATTCGATCATCAAACTCCATCTTAGATACGTGCAAGAATATATATTTCATATTGGCAAAAGGTCAAGCGAGTAATCATGTAACCTCAAATGGATCAACATATCAAGAAAATCAACTCGATGTAGACTATGCACAATGGGAGTAGTCAAGACTATTTGGGCTTGGACCAGTAGACCTTGGATGTAAAGGCTCGTAACCGGCGTAGATTACGCTTGTCTCAGATGTGGAACCTTATTTTTTTTTATCTTTTCACTTATAAACTCACCTTTCAATACACCAAATATATTATGCTCTATTGACACTAAAAAAGTGTTAAAATAGCAGTAAAATGTTAAAATTAAAAACTATTTTTTGTCTAAAAAGGCTGAGAACGTAATGTTTTTTTTATAAATTATTTTTGTTTTTAAATTCATGCTATCTAATTGAATTTTGTATTTTTCTATTTAAGTTTTTTTATTAATAGATTGAATTTTATGTTGTTTCATTGAACTTTGTACTATCTTTTGTAAATTTGTGTTTTCTGTTTTATACTAATTAAATCTGATTTTTCTTTTTTGTTATAGGGATTGGTTTATCATTGATAATACATCCAATTATAGGCCGAGTGGATTCCCACACAGCCGGAATAAGTTTTATTTGAGTTTATTCGAGCCATTTTTAGATGCTTAAACTCATTTCTTAAAATACTTAAAACAATAATTACTTTTTAGAGTAAATTACGTTTTTAGTCCTTGTGGTTTGACGAAAATTACTCCTTCAGTTCAATTGTTTATTTATTACATATATAGTCTAATGGTTTAAGTATTTGTTTCAATTCCACCCACGCCTTTAACGCCGTTAGACTTCTGTTATTTCACCTAAGGGCAATTTGGTCATATTCACTATCGTTTATATACATGTTATAGAATTAGATAAAAATAATGAAACCCTCCCTCATCCATAACCCTCCCCCCTTCTCTCTCTCATTCCCTCTTTGCGTGCGACGCCACCACCAAATCCGGCCACCACCAAATCCGCCCACCACCTTCACGGCAGCCACACATCCACCGCCGTTCATCATCACCAATGCATCGTAGATAACACATTGATAGTGTAATCTCAGAAGGTGCAACCACAACCACCAAGAAATAATGGATATGCATCGATCATCTTCTTCATCCACGGTGGTGCCCAAATTCTACTAGATCGCTTGCTTGAACCTTAGATCCATCTACTATTTCTCTCTATCTCTCTCTCTCTCTAGAAATACAAAACAAGAATCAAACAAAATGGCTGAGTCCGGATTTTTTGCTTCGCTTTTAGGGTTTTTGGGTCTTGAACTTAGATTTGGGATGATGATGGTGGTGTTTAGATTTGCATATGTATTTGTTGGATTTGAATTTGAATCGATTTAGGTTTAGGGATCTTGAATGAGGTGAAGGGGTTTGAGATGGTGGCGGTTATCTGCGAGGATTCTTGAAAGCATGGGAATGGATTTGCTTTCTGACCGTGAAGATATGGAGGTTGATTTGTGTTTTTCCGGTGAACATGGTTTTAGGTGGTGGTGGTGAGCGATGGTGGTGGTCGTAGTCGACATGTCTAGGTCGTGGTGGTGTGGCCGATAGGTTTTAGGTGGTGGCGGTGGTGAGTGATGGTGGTGGTTGTGGTCGAGAGAGATAGAGAGAGGGTGTGTGACTATGTGAGATATGAGTGGTGGGGTGAGGATGGGGATGAGTTTTTAATATTCAAGGGCATAATAATTTTTTTACATGATTTAACAGATCAAATACTAACGGTGTTAACACCTCGGGTGAAATTGAAACAAACCTTAAAACTACTGGACCGTCAATGTAATAATGAACTATTGGATTGAACCCGTGATTTTCGTCAAACCTCAGGGACGAAAACAATTATTTACTCTACTTTTTATTTGAACTTTTATTTAAAATAACAATATTTCCATGCTTAGAAAAACTTCATGTCAATATCAGTTTCACGTTTCATATATTCGGTCCATTTTCTCCTTAGAAATTGTACCCACATGTCACATATGTGAATTTGCTCCCGTCACAACTCTTAGTGCCTCAAATAGTAACTTCATTAATAGCAAAAATTCCCTTATCATTACCCCAATGTTACTCGATTAATTTCAAGTCCAACCGCGAAAAAAGTTTCCACTATATAACAGTACTAAGTTATAGTCCCATTTATTATACGAGATTGCTTAATAATAACTATAATTTTATAATGTAGAAAAGATAAAAATAATTTAACTACACTCAAAAGAAAAGTGAACCATAAGCTCTCAATTAAATTAAATACCTGTTCAACTAATTAATTTTTTGAGAAGGTAATACAAATAGACAAATTTGTCTAATATTATACATTTAAACGCATACAACTATACAATACCCTTGACACACAACATATGGCTTCTAAATCCTCTTACCTTCGTCACGTTAGTGATAAATTCTCATTCACTATTTTTAACTTTAAAGTAAAACAAAAATTAAAATCATGCCATTGGAAAAAGTATTTTTAAAAGAATTCACCGCAAGAAAAACTTAAATCTCACCGTAGAGCCTCTTTTTCAACCTGCCTTAAATGGTGATTATACTTGGGTACAATAATAATAATAATAATAATAATAATAATAATAATAATAATAATAATAATAATAATATAATAATAATAATTATTATTATTATTATTATTATTATTATTATTATTATTATTATTATTATTATATTATTATTATTATTACTATTACTATATTGCTGCTGTTGTTGCTGTAGTATTTACTTAAAAAAATGCAAATAATAAAATATAATTTTAAACACTAATTTAAAACATGATAAATAAAATAAATACTTAATACAGTGAATTAAATAATTAAAATTGTCTTGACAATTGATCTTTGCTACCCTTTGGACCTTGCTAGGGGTGACGCCTTTTTGCAAACCTCATGGTCCTGGCTTTAAATGCTTCATGCTTTAAAATCCCCCAAGTATCAAAGATCACCCCTTAAGGTTTTTAGGTATTAAAGATCATAATAGTAACATAGAAAATGTGTAATCCATACTTCACATTTTGTATCGATGCTTATTATGATTTTGATTTCGTCTTAAGTAAATTTGAATGAATCAAAATGACTTGATGATAACAACATTACCAATAGTAATCATCCACCTAGCGTTTGTCGGATGTATCTTCCAAGTTATGGGTATATACACATTCAACCAATCGCTTAAACCAAAACTTATATTCGAATATCGTAGATTTTACTAATTTCATAACTAATCTGAAGGTTAACTCTAGAAATATCCGAGCAGTGACTAGCAACATTAGTTGCAAGCAAACACAAATATTGCCAGATTTAAATCTATATAGAACATATGACCTAAAATATTGTGATTGTAACGAATGTAGTTCTGCTGCATCATGAATCATGATGTAATGTTTTTTTTTCATTTTTGATTGATTTTACCACAATTAATTTAGTTCTTTATTTTTTTGAATAAGACGCTATCTAGCAGTTTTATCGCAGATTTTATTTTTCCTCAAATTTTTTTTCTTATTATATAATGTTTGTGTGTAAAGAAGTTGAATAGGGAGTTGTTAGCTTACATTTACATTTCAGGGATAAAATTATTAAACAATAATTATGTTTTAATATTGTTTCATTAAAGTAACATTTTTTAACAATCACAACCATTTAAATTTTAATATTCTTTTAATCTTTTGAAAGTTTTTGAAAATGTTATTTTTAAAATTAATGTATGATCCTTAATCACTAATTAATGTTTGTGTTTTTAGTGAATTTGAATGGAACTATTATGAAAGTTGGTATTTGCAGTGAATTTTTTTTCTTCACAGTTACATTATATATTATATTAAACATGAAAAGAAATAATCACATAGTAAATACTAACTAAATTGTATATATATTCAATTTATGTCATTTTATTAAAATTATATATATACTAATTAACAAGTTTCCAATGCATTGTAAGTTGTACTTTATGCTCCATTGGTTGTACCGAATTTGTTTTTACTTTTTTAATATTTAACTTTTTTATTCTAACTCAATATTTTTACATCTTTTACAATTTAGGTTCAATACAATTTTACTTCAACTTTGTTCCCCCATACTTTTCATATTTAAAAGTTTTTCGTTTTACGTATCAGTCTAAATTTTACGAGTTAACACGCCGTAGCGTGCGTGTGTGCTTTAACATTTTTTCTTTTACTTTTCATTCGATTCATTTTTTTTCCATTTTTATGGTTTTCTTGGTGTTGGTGGTCAAAGACGGTGGTGTGCCATTAGTGTTACTTGATACGGTTTTACGCGTCTCGCTGCAAATCGGTGGTTTAATACCAATTTACTACTATTTATAAAAGTTAAACAAGACTGAAACAAAACTTGAATGAGTTTTTGTTGTTAGAAAAAAAAATATATATGACTTTCAATTAAATTTATAAAAGAAAAACAATCACTATCTCTAAAAGCATATATATGAACATTGTATAGAGATTTAAGTGCAAGGACGGTAATGGAATGCCAAAAATAGAAGTCACCCAATGAATGCTTTCCTTCTTGTTTAGTGACCTCGAAGTACAACTATGCAAATTGCATCCTCTTTGTTTATGGATTCCTTATTTTCCCCTTATTAGGCGGCAATTAAGTATTAATACATAATTACATATATAATTAAGATTATTTGATTCATTTGTTAATTTTAAATATAGCATTTCCGTGCACCGATTGGTCTGTTTATTTTTTAATAGGTTTTTCATAAAGAATAAACGAGTAAGAACATAAAAATAAGAACTTATTATACCTCGGTTTCATATATGATATTTTTATGTGTACGAATAATTCTTTTTTCTCGCATTGACGAGGATACTTGTGCACAAGGTATTCTTTTGGATGCACCTAAAGAAAAAAGTATAAAAGAACTATATCTTACGATTAAGTCATGTGGCAAGTCCAGATATTTAGAAAAAAAGAATCTGTAACCATCAAACATGGTTACTAAACTAATCATTATTTAATTAAACTCTATGTATATTTATATTTATAACCTATAACCTATAATAAAAGAAGTTTTACTTAAGACACGTGTCATCATTTTAGCATATCAAATGATACGTGTCATCATTCTAACTTATCAAAAAAATCATTTTCTCGTCTCTCTCTCATAATAAATACGAAAGTTATAAAAACAATTAAAGACACTATCACCATTTTTAATCCTGATAATGAAGCTTTGGAGAGAAACATGGATTCGGAGTTCATACGGTTTTTACTTAAACCCGGGAATCTTAAATTGCTTCAAAATTTGCTCTTGTTTTACATAATCCCCACCCGGGTCGGGTCGAGTGAATGGGTTGAAGAAGAAGCTCGAGCTCATCACCAAACCCTAGAAGGTGATAACGACAACCGTCGCTGGAGTTTGATCTCCATCTCCGCAGTGCTGCCGGAGGGAGCTCCGGTGGTGGATCTCACCGGTTGAAAAAACCAATCGCGCCGGTTCCGGCCAAAGCTCTACCGACTCTCTTGATCTACGATGCGATGCCCCCCGTTCCTTCCCTAGCTCTCGCACTAGCGTCGGGTCACAACGGCGGCCACTGCCACTTCGATGGTGAGACCCAGGTCAAACATTTCATCAAAACGCTCCTAGGGACGATGGTCGTGGAGGTGGTTGACGGAGGGTAAGGGAATGGGGTGGTGTTTTTGTGGTAGAGAAATGTAGGGGGGGGGGGGAGAGAGAGTAGAGATATAAACTAAAAGTGAGATTGTGATATTTTTAATAAATTATTTAAGCCCTAGGGGTAATTTGGTCTTTTTTAAAAAAATTAACAGAAAAAGTTAACACCGTTAGTCAAAAGGACGAAAATAGAAAGATTTGCAAAACTCAGGCCAATAATAGAGACAAAATAAATGTTGGTACTCAAGTGGAGACTATTTACAAAACCTAGGGATTAAAACCGAGATTAACTCTAGATTTAATTAGGGTTTAGCTTGAGCAATGCATGTATAAGATTGATTATGCATGGCAATTCCAATATGTTTTGGATTATAAAGTGAGAATTCTTTTTATATATTATTTGATTGTATGTAAGGTTGGATTAAGCTCAAAGCTAGTAAAACTAGGGTTTTATGCCCTAAATTTTAAAAGGTCTTTAAATTTTGTAACATAGGTTAATATGCGTAGAAATTTGGTTTAGTTAGACGTTTTACTAATTTGGTTGGTTTTAGTCCAATGAAAATATACCCTCTTATGAAAATGTTTACTTTATTAATTTAGTTGAGACTAAGTCCAATGAATTTGCATCATATGATGTTAGAAAGTAAAATTTAATCTAAACATCTTTAAAATATATCTCGCAAATTATACATGTATTAGTTTATTATTGCCGGTCTCATGACCGGACAAAAAACAATAGTTTTAGTAAAACAAAATAAAAAAAGTATTTTTTTAGTTTGATTGAGGGCCCAAAAACATTAAGCCGGCATAATTGTATATGAGTAAATGTATGTGATAACCATTCATTGTTAGATCAATTAAACCTACGATATAAATGCACGTTTTATTAATAATTATTAAAACTAGTGTTTATATAAGTAAGTGAATTCACATAATAATAAAAAAAATTGTTAAAGTACGTGGAACAATTGCAGTAAGTGATATGTTCTAATTGTTTTCTTCAAACGTCAAATCTAAATTAGTCATACTTCTAAATATCTTCAAATTATTTTACTGTTATGTATATATTTGAATTCATGACATCCATCTAAAAAACAAAACTAAAAAATCCTTTATCAGATGAGCTAGTGCATCTAAGCTAATTACGATTGCTTTTTTAAAGTAAACCGTGTTAACTCGTAAAAGTTGACATCCGACATTTTGATATAATGCTAAAAGTAAATGTATTTAACACAAGTGGCGGAGCTTCAATTCTGTCGTACGGGGCGAGGGCGAAATTATTTTTTAAGGGGGACGGACTCAATATTTATATAAAAATTTATACTGGCAGGTCAAAAAATTACACTATCAAGCTAAAATTTAAAATTACGGACGAAAAAATAACCCCCCTGGCCCCTATAATGCTCCAGCAGTGTTTAACATGATGTCTAAAACGCGATAAAGAAAACAATAGCTTATCAAGTGCATGATGTTGCTATTTGTTATAGTGTATACTGTTTATTATTAATGAATTTCTGTTACTTGTTTAAATGCTTAATTTAGTTTATAATTTTAATCTATAAGGTTTTTCTCTAGCTAAAAGTTTTATTGAAAGGATTATTTTCCCTCGTTTCCTATATTCGGAAAATCAGGACATTTATTTGTACCTTCACTACTATTGTTTGGGCCACACTTGCTTATCTGCGGTGAAAATCAGTAAGTGTATTCAAGTAGTATTTACTTTCATAAACTCTTGTTTTAAAATAAATTTTATATTAAAACGTAAGTACTTCGTGACAGTATTTTTAATATTTAGAAAAATGTAACTTTGTTGCGAAAAAGTTAAAAATATATGTAAAAACATTACATTTTAAAAAGTATAAGTGAAGCATAAAATATGTTTACAAGTAATTATGATATTAAAATCATAAAAGCTTTGAGGAGTTGTACCATTGTGGCATTGTGATTGAATAACTTGTGCACTAATAATCGGTTTAAGAAAAAAAGAATATTGCTATATAGATAAAAATAAATACGTAATCATGATTTTTCCAAATTTCGTAATGCATATATTTTTTAAATAGTCAGATAAAATCAAAATATGCTTATAATAATTATAAATATTAAAATAATGATAGCTTTGATATTCATTACCTGTTAGTTTATTGTATACTAGTTCGAAGCCCGCTTGATGCATCGAGAAACATATCTAGGTTGGGATTTTAATGTTGTGCATGAGGTGATTCAAATTAGTATTGAAACAAAATCATGGGAAACCCAAAAGGCCAAAACACAATTAAACGTTTTATTCCTTTATTAAAAGATTTCTAATATTCTAAAATTTTACGTTTTATCCTTGCGCGCATTTCATGTATCTTTATTTTAATGTGTATATATATAAATTTGATTGTAATAATTATCTACACTATCCAAAATGTCATTTATTGGATAATATGTCATTAAATAACACAATAAGTTGAATTATAATAATATTATAAGAATTTTAATTATCTGAAATGCATACTTGACTATAAATTTAAAATCATTAACATTATTGTATTATACTGATTCTTGTAAAATAAAGATAGTTCTTTTATCTATTTTAAAAATAAGAAGAAAATTCTATCAATCTTAGTAAAAATAAAAAAAGCAACTTGTTATATGTTGTATAAAAAGTAGATAATAAGAATAGGAATGATAATAATTATGTAGAAATTGAAGTGACATTATCCTACCCGCGTGATGACTTTCCGTTATTGGTAACCTTAAAGTTTAAGAATAAAATTAAAAAATACAAATTTTTATCATGAAAAACATAGTTTTATATTATAAGATTTCCTCCTGCCAGCAAATTGATAATGACAAAGGTCATGCATGTAGCATGCACGCACAAAAGGAGACTTCTAGTTGTGTACAATATATGATGCATATGGTACAATATGTCATTGCTGTATAAAAATAATAAGAAGGTTTACTTTAGGGGGTCATGGTTAAACTAAACATATGATTATATGTTTTTATTATGTAATTATGTTGCATTATTAGTATATATGCATAAGATTAAATTGATAGAATATTATGCCGGTTGTTTGGTGATTGTAATGTTGGAGAGTTAATTCCGTTTAGAGTTTTAACTTTGCTAGGAAAGTAAACGCCAAAATGCAATGGTCAATTAATTAGGATAGTTTATGAGACGAGCCGAACTGATCGGATTTTTTCTCGTGCTTGGCTTGTTTATAAATCAAGCCGTGCCGCTCGACTCGTTTACAATCGAGCGGAAAATCGAACTAGCGTATTTTGTGCATTAATTTTTTGAGTGAGCATTAAGCGCGAGTGTAAACGAGCGGTGAATGGTTTGTACAATCCAACTATCTATTGTGTCATCTAGTTTATACTACAACAAGAGATGGTAATTAGTTGGGGTTTAAGGTTTTATGACTTACAAAGCATACACATTTCATAGCATAATCTTTTTTAATGAATGGTAATATGTTTTAGTTGAAGATAATGCTAAGATTGTGGCCAATGAGGTGATGAAGATATTACTGAGAACAATAATTGTGAGAGTGGGTGACGAAAGACTAAGGGTGAGAATGGGAGATGATGAGACAATGAGCATACTGTCTTACTAGAATTTTACTTTTACATTTAGTGTTAGATGTATTATTGGATTGATTAATCTAATATTTATAAATATAATTATATATTTGTATATAGTTAGCCAATTCACTAGAGTGCTAAGTGTGTGCGTGTGTAAGAAACGGATGTCAACCCGTGTTTATTGCGATAGCGCATTATCCTCATATCACCTATTGATTAAATATAATATTCAAGATTGTAAATGGATGGTAGAGATCACATTGCGGTAATTTAGTCATTTTGTTTTATGTACTTTACCTAACAATCTTTATGAATTCCTTATTTTCTTTCTAAAATTCACTTTCTCTACAAAATATACACCAAGTATAGGAAGATAAAGTTTGTTTAATGGTGAAGATAGATTAGATAAGGTAGGTTAAAAGGTGACAATGAAGCTTCGATGACAACGATGAAGATGATGAACTTTGATGATGGTGTGATTAAATCATATATCTCAAGTGTTGCAGATGAAACCTAACCTTAGATTACTAAGCCAAATTTTAGATCTGTTGGTTTTCAATGTTGCTCATCATCTTTGATCTGTAAGATTCACGCTCAATCTCTCCGCCCTCTACATCTGGCAATGATTTTTAACCAAGTATATTGCCTCCTACAAGCTTATTCATAGTAGAATACACATCTCAAGCAGTCTTCTTTCCATAAGATTTAAAGCTGGTGATAGAACAACAGTTACTTTTGGGAAGATGATGTTCATGTGGGTCTTATATTTGATTTTTTTTTATTTTCTTATTAAGGGCAATTTATCAATGTAATACCCCGTTTCACAATATAGATATATTATTACATAAGCGTAATACATTATAATAGTGTAGTAACCCAAATAACATCAATATTTCATCTAGTCCATTTTCTTAAATTATACATCCATAATGTGAAGCTTACAATCTTTAGTAGTTTAACATATTTGGTTGTTTGCGATGAAGTTACGTATACATTTGTTGTTTATATTAGATCTGCATTGTCTGTTTAAGTTTTCAATTGATCTGGTTGTTTTGAATAAACAAAGTTTGTTACATTTGTCATTAGAATGAGTTAAGTTTGATGTAAGTGTTAAGTGTTTGTTACGGTGATATAGTTATGGTGTTGGTGTTTGTTACACTAGTTGTTACAGAATAATTGTTCATCATATTGATGTAAGTGTTGATTATACTGATATAAGTGTTTGTTTAACGATGTAGTTATAGTGTAAATGTTTGTTACACCAGTGTCACAACATAAATGTTTATCATATTGATGTAAAGTTCATTACACTGGACAACATTTATTTTTAGACAATACTATTTATAACTTTTAATAAAACAAGATTTCTTTTAACACTTGTTATTTTTTAGACATCCACAAATCAATGTGTTAAAATTAGATTTCTTTTTCTTAACTCATGTTTTTGCCACTTGTCATTTTTTTAGACATCCGTAAATTAATTATCCCTCCAAAAAGGTATTATAGTAATTTAAATACTCATACAAGTTTCTCACTTATTAAAAATAAATATTATCAATTGTCATGTTTCTTTCTCTTATCTAGTTTTAAAAAAATCAAACTACCTTTTTTCTAGAATAGATTTTATGAAGCAAATTAGAAATCACATCTTTAATCCAAATCTAAATAACAAGAAACTAAAGTTTAACATAATATGAAATTTTCTATCACTAAACATTTATTAAACATAATATTTTAAGTCATTTTGTTTTTAGAAAAATATAAACATGTAAATATTATA
Organism: Flaveria trinervia; assembly: GCA_025506515.1. NCBI lineage: Eukaryota > Viridiplantae > Streptophyta > Magnoliopsida > Asterales > Asteraceae > Flaveria > Flaveria trinervia. The sequence goes on from CM046443.1 coordinate 5,536,955, forward strand.
AAACAATCTTATTAAAACAACCAGAATAATTATAAACTAGATTTTTTAAAAAACATGATTTTTATAAAAAAATATTTTTTTATAATAAATCTTAAAACGAATGTTTAAAAATAAAAATTTTTACTTAAGAAAGTTAAAAAATTGTATATTTGTTTTATTTCTTAAACTAAAGTACATATATCTTTAATTATATTTTACATTAAAATATTATAATTAAAGTAGCTATTTATACGTAATTAACATCATATTTTATCTTCAAACATGATTTTCTAATGCATCAATTTTTATTAATAATAATATAATATTTTATTTATTCAATATATGTATTACAGGGGAACTAACCTAGTAATAAAATAAAAAGAGAAAATTGTGATGAATTTTATGGTTTAATTTAAAAAAAATAGTATAAAAAAGTTATGAATGTATAAAAGTATAGGAGGATAAACTTTTTAAAGAAAAAAATAAAAATATAGGAAGTGTAAAATGGAGGAAGGTTCTCCTAAAATAAAGTTTTGCCTCATAAAACTAAGAAGTAATCATAACCTTTAAATTCTATATATATAGGGGAGGGTACAAGACCGTTGAAAGGATGGTCATTTACACTTAGTCTCACAATTATGAGAGTGTTTAGAACACTTAACAAATCAAATAGGGAATCGAGACTTTTGGTTATGATACTAAAAACACAAGTAATTAAAAGACAGAAACTTAAGAACAATAACAATGTAGTTTGGTTTTCAAAATTGCAGTATATCACTTCTCAAGTTCTATTACAAGTGTTAAAAACATAAGAAATAAGTTACAAGGACTTGAGATACTTTATATAACATCCTACAGTCGGTCATATTTGGAAGGCAAGCTAGATACATATGATCTAGACAACATAAGATCAATGTAGAGTTAAAAGCCAGATTGTATTTTGACTAGTGACTACGATATGTCATAACTTATATCCTTATATATTACAATAAGGATAAAAGTACATAAAGTAGAAACTTACAGACACAATACCTCAATGTATAGTTACCAAAAACGTGGATATTTTCACCAACTTATATAAGTTGGTGAGTTATCAGAGTTGTAATAGAAAGTGATCCAGCTTTATAGAAAAGTATATCAGATAAAACATGTATTAAAATTCTTCAGAAGAAATATGTCTTCACTTCATTGGCTTCGAAAGACTTTGTCTTTCAAGCTTCGGAAGACTTCATTTTTGACTTCGGAAGATAATGGTCTTGACTTCGAAAGTTATCATACTTAGAATATTTTCTGGTGTAGAGTATGAAATTTCCGAATCAACTTCTACTTGATACTGAGTGCATGCATGCAGGAAGGACTTAGTCTGTTTTAGGTGCATCAACATTTCTTTAAACCTTACAGAGGGTTCAAATGTTAACCCTCTGCCATTACGATAAGCATGTTAACTTTTCAAGATCAATTAAAATAATTAATTATATTGTTGCAATAACATCATTACACACATACAAAAATATATTATTTTATGTATATGTTTAAATTCATAGACGTAAAATTTTTTACATTAGTATTACATTTACATTTGTAAAAATTTACAAGATATAAGTGTGACTTAAGCTAGTTTAAGCTTTTTTACGCTTACGTATTTACTAAACATAAAAGAACATACTTGTATATATGTGTAATAATTAATGTTATTTCAAGAAAAAAATAATTTTGATTAATTTTAACGAATTAACACACAATTACTCCAATAATACAGGGTTAACATTTGAACCCTCTCTTAATATACTTGTATATATGTTCTTGTATATATGTTCTTTGTGTTTGATACTTTTTTGTACCTGGTAAATGTAAAATGAAAGTCTAATTTTCTAAACAATAAAAAATAAACATATTTAAATGTAAATAAAACATAAGAATTTGAATGATTCACCAAATTTTAGACTTTCCGTACACTAATAATCAAAATATATTAATCTTTATAGTAATTGAAGACTAAATCTAAACCGGCTCATAATAAAATGAATAAAAACAAAAAAAATGTGGCTTTTCGAATATGAATGGTTATAATAGTATATGCATTTACTTTATACAAATTGATACTTTTTTATAAATGAAGTAGCAACATATAATCTTCAAGTAATGTAGATATACATGTGTAGCAACATATTATCAAGAAAACTTAGCTTTCGTATTCATGATAAATCTCCTATTTTTATCTTCATAAGATAGAGAATAAGTTGAAATGGTCCACACATCACAATATTCTTTCTTGTATCGAAAACGTTTTGCACAGCTAATTAAACTTCAATTCTAATTGTAAACTTCAATAAAATTTGAATATATAATCCAACTCAACATCAAAACTTCAAAATGTAGAATTATTTTTAATAAAATTATGCACCCATATGTTTATGTGATATAGATAAATAAAGAATACCTATATTAGAGGTAGAGATTGGTAGTGAATATTAGATCAATGGAAGAACGCCTCATGATAAAACATGATTACATTTCATTGTTCTAGTATGAGAATCAAACATGAATGGCTTAACAAATAGAATGTTCATGATCTGTCAAACGGGATCGATGTTCATGGCTTCTTTTTTTCTACCGAGCCAATTGGGGCGAGAAATATAAAAACCTAACTAGATAGCTATTGAAAATAAACATGAATTTGTAGGGTAAGTATAGATTTCAGGGAAGATTATAAAAGAGAATGATTATATTCTCTATATTGCCATTATCTCATTTAATTATCATTCTTAATATATTATTTAATTACATAAATGCATTATTATTTCAAACCATTGATTACATGATTAAAGTGCCAAGATTATTTCTTGTAATTCTCAAAATATTTTATAGGTCTGAAATGATCATATATATATATATATATATATAATATATGTATATGTATATGTATATAATATATATATATGTATATATATGTATATATATATATATGTATGTATATGTATATATATGTATATATGTATATATATGTATATATATATGTATGTATATGTATATATATGTATATATGTATATATATTGTATATATATATGTATGTATATGTATATATATGTATATATATATGTATATATGTGTATATATATATATGTATATATATGTGTATATATGTGTATATATGTGTGTATATATGTGTGTATATGTGTGTGTATATATATGTGTGTATATATGTATGTGTGTATATATGTATATATATATATATATATATATATATATATGTATATATTGTGTATATATATATGTGTATTTATATATATGTATATGTATATGTATATGTATATATATATATGGTTCAAATAAGAACCATCTTTTTTTGTGAGAACTCTAGAAACCAATCTCAGCCACTTATTTTTTATCACATGCAAATCACATGTCATTTCCCTCTTTTTTTAAACATTCGTAACTTTTTTCACGACATCATTTTTAAAAAAAAATTAACCATAAAATTCAGTATTTTTTATCTTTCCAACACCTACCATATTGATATACTTTTCTAAAAAAAATCATACATCCGTTGTTTACATATGTGTAAATCTAGTTATACACATGTGTAGTACTGAATTTACAATGTGTAAATCCGATATTACACATGTGTAAAACGAATTTCGCTAAAAAAACAGGATTTTTTTATTTTATTTTTATTATTTTTATATTTTTTTATGAAAGAGGGAAAGTTGGGAAACATTTTTGTGTTTTTATTTTTTTTTATTTTTATGTTATTTTTTGATTTATAAATTTTTTAAATATGTTTTTATTAATTACAATTTTGTCATTGAGAACTAGTGGTTGAGATTGGTTCCTAGAGTTCTAACAAAAAAAACTAGTTCTCATTTGATCCCTCCCCTATACACACACACACACAAATATATATATATATAGGGGAGTGTTCAAATGAGAACCATATTTTTTTGTGAGAACTTTAGGAACCAATCTCAGCCACTCATTTTTTATCACATGTCATTTCCCCCTTTTTTTTTAAACGTTCGTAACTTTTTTTCACGACATCATTTTTTCAAAAAAATTTCACTATAAAATTCAGTATTTTTTATCTTTCCAACGCCTACCATATTGATATATTTTTCTAAAAAAATCGTATATTCGTTGTTTACATATGTGTAAATCTAGTTATACACATGTGTAGTACTGGATTTACACATGTGTAAATTCGATATTACACATGTGTAAAACGAATTTCGTTGAAAAACGGGATTTTTTTTTTATTTTTTATAATTTTTTATATTTTTTTTGAAAGAGGGAAAGTTGGGGAATATTTTTGTGTTTTTATTTTTTTTATTTTTATGTTATTTTTTAAATATGTTTTTGTTAATTACAATTTTGCTATTAAGAACTAGTGGTTGAGATTGGTTTGTAAAGTTCTCACAAAAAAAGCTAGTTCTTATTTGATCCCTCCCCTATATATATATATATGTATATATATGTGTATATATATATGTATGTATGTATAATGTATGTATGTCTAATGTATGTATGTCTAATGTATGTATAATTAAAATTTTCCGAACTGAACCGAAACAAGCGGACCATTGCTCATTGGCTTGTTGCCGATCAACTCGTTTACAACCGAAAAAAATTCGATTGAGCATTTCTGAGCAAATTCCAAACGAACGTCAAGCGATTCTAAACAACCCAATATGTAACTTGTATTTAATGGTCACATCGCTCTCAAAACCAAGACACCAAGAGTAATCTTTGCCCTTTTTTTTATCTCAATCCTTGTTCAAATCACAACACTAGGATCTTCCTTGTTGCAATTCGTATTCTAGGCAATCAAATACATAAATAAATTTACATATAGAATTAAACTGACCAACGTGTGAATTCATTCGGCCAATTTAAACATAACCACATTTAGATAAATGTGTTCTACATACCACCTAAAACTCAACTAAATCTGTTTAGATTAACCTTAAATCACTAATTTTATTTAATTATCTATTACTATTAAATCATTTGGTTGGTGGGTTTTCTTTTTTTTTGTGTGTGTGTTTAATAGGGTTTGTTTTTTGTGTGGGTTCGAGGTTTAAGGGTCAGGTTTTTCTTGTGGATTTTTGGTGTCTAGACACGTTTTTTTATGTATATTTCAATTATGTTCGTTTATAGGGTTTGTTGGCGTTGTCTTTTTACGGATTCCTACTTTATTTCTTTCGTTATTGATACTCTGACGATCCTGGCTATTAAGGTTTAAGTTTTCCTTTTGTTTGGTTGTTTGGGGCTTTGATTATCATTGGTTTTTATTTTGGACCATGTCACCTTCTTGTGCCTTTGATTTTTATCTGTTTTGTATATGGTGTTGGGCTTTGATTTAGTTTTGGGTTTTGTATTTTCTGATGTGTTATGGATTTTGGGTTTTGGTGTTTTTTACTTTGTGTATTTTGCTGATTTTATAGTTTCGAACCTTCATTTTGATTTTGATTTTGGTTTACGGTTACGTTAAAATTCTCGTAGTTGCGACGCCAAAACCTAGTTTAATTTATATTAGATTTATGACGTGCTTATAATTGGTGTTAAAAAATTCATAACAGCTAGTCATGACTCCTATATCTGGGGACCTTTTAGGCGCAATATGATTGATCAATGCAAGCATATAATCCCATGTCAAAAGGACAAAATACTAAGCCAATAATAATTTTAATTCCACCTTAATATTCTCAAACTATTTCCACTAATGTTTTTAAAATTATTAAAATTGACAATATCAAGAACACTTTGTCTATATAAGTCCCCATCACTTTGCTTAAGGTTCTGTCAAAACCTTAAAAAGAGACTTCAATGGCTCCTGGGATCTTGACAACCACACTCTACAATGAACAATTTCTCAATCGAATCAAAATGGGTGTCAATGGAATCGACCCAAGATTCAAATCTATTGGCACAAAACGAAAATCAGAAGCTTTTGATGATTTGGGTGCCACTGATTATTTAAGAAATGATGAAGAAGATGATGGTCAACGCGTTGGTCAAGATCTTTCGATCTCATCGGTGTATCCTCAACGTAATTTGTCGGTTTTTGATCACCCGAATTGTGGTTGGGAGCTTGTAGGGCTGTTTAACAAGATGAAAAGATCGAAAAGTATGCCCGAATCGAGTTTTAACGAGAACGATTGGTTAGATGGAGGGAATGCGACGATCCCTCGAAGTAAGAGTACGAATAGCTTACCGAAGCTTCGTTTTCGCGATCATGTTTGGACGTATACGCAAAGATACTTAGCAGCCGAGGCTATTGAGGATGCGGTTTCGGAGAATGGGGCCGTTGAGGACGAAGGAAATAGGGACGAGATGCATCTCGTGCGATTACTGGTATCGTGTGCTGAGGCCGTTGCTTGTCGGGATAAAGCACACGCTTCAAATTTGTTGGCTGAGCTTTGCGGTGATGCTCTGGTATTTGGATCCTCTTTCCAGAGGGTGGCGTCATGTTTCATGCAGGGGCTCTCAGACCGACTGACACTGATGCAAACGCTTGGTGCAGTTGGTCTGGTAGCCCCTACAAGAAACTTGAACACAATTGCTCTAGACAAAAAAGAAGAAGCGTTGCGACTTGTTTATGAGACGTGTGTACACATTAAATTCGGTCATTTTATCGCCAACGCGACAATATTGGAAGTCTTTGAGGGAGAGAAGTATGTTCACGTTGTGGACCTAGGGATGACACTAGGTCTGCAACAAGGGCATCAATGGCGTGGGTTAATTGACGGTCTAAGTCAGACACATACCCCACGCCACCTTAGGATAACTGCAGTTGCAGTTAGTCCTTGTGTTAACCAGTTTGTTACCATTGGTAATGAACTAAAGGTCTACGCCTTAGAAAAAGGCGTAGATTTCGAGTTTTCTATTGTGGAAAGTAGTTTGGAGACCCTTAAAGCGGATGACATTAAGACCTACAAAAACGAAGTCTTAGCGGTAAACAGTATTCTCCAACTTCATTGCATCGTAAAAGAGAGCCGAGGCGCCTTAAACTCGGTTCTTCAAACGATCCACGAGCTTTCCCCGAAAGTCTTGATCCTTGTGGAACAAGACTCGAACCATAACGGTCCGTTCTTCCTAGGTAGGTTTATGGAAGCACTACACTATTACTCAGCTATCTTTGATTCACTTGATGCAATGTTACCAAAATATGACACTAAACGAGCCAAAATCGAACAATTTTACTTCGCGGAAGAGATCAAGAACATTGTGAGTTGTGAAGGGCCAAATCGGGTAGAGAGACACGAGCGAGTGGATCAATGGAGGCGTAGAATGAGTCGCGCTGGGTTCCAAGGCGCGCCAATAAAAATGACGAATCAAACCAAACAATGGCTCGAAAAGCTCGGTGTTTGTGAAGGATACACCATTGTGGAGGAGAAAGGTTGTTTGGTTCTCGGTTGGAAATCGAAGCCGATTATCGCGGTTTCGTGCTGGAAATGTTAAGCTTTCGACTCGATATTTCGGTTGTTTGCATCTAATAAAACCTTAGTCCTTGAAAACTTCAATAAGATCACGAAGAACTCATCTCTCATCAGTGAGATGTAACATCCAAAATCAATGGTGAGAGCATTGATTTTGGGTGAGAAAAATAATATTTAGTATTTAAATTCACCAGTATTTTAGACGTGCGCGTTGCGGCGTCTTAAAAAATTTGATACCATAAAAAAAAGTTTGATATTACTTTACATGTCAAAATTGTGCATCTTCATCGTCGCTCTCACATCAAAATCATCGGGTTTTGTAACAGCGTCATTCAAAAGAAAAACGACTACAACTTAAGTTGGTTTTAGCCATCTATTATTATTAATCAAACGACGAAAACAAAAAAAGAATATAAAAAATGTAAAAAGAATAATGTTTTCCACCTTAAAGATTATTCAAAACAAAAACGACTACAACTTAATGTCTTATGTACACTACTTATTAAATACAAGTGACGATTGTTTAAAATGTTCATATAACACATATCATTGCAAATCTTGCGACGAAATTTGCGACTACTTCCTTTGGTTGCTAATTAGTGACGAATTAAGATCGACCTTTCAGTCGCAACATTAGGCCATTAACGTTGTAATTTGGGTGGGAAATTATTTGAGATCACTTAATGACAGAACTATAATGTCACAAATAACATGTGTCGCAGATAATGGTTGTTGGTGTAAAGTCACACTTTATATTATTCATATAAAATACTTAAAACATGATTAAATGTATGATATTAAAAAAAAGCGACTATGCTTGATTAACTAAGGTTATTATTGACGAATTATCGTTATGTTTGGTTGATTATCTTTATATGTGATCATGGTTGACCTTATTCGAACAGCAATGACTATGCTTAACCAAATATTATTATACTAGTTTAGACACATGTGAATTACACGTGTTAGAATAAAAATATTACATTTAAAGTTATTAATTATTAGGGAAAATGTCACAGAATAGTAACCAAGTTTCAAAAGTGTTCTAATTTAGTCACTCATTCATATTTTTCTCAAATTGGACCTCCAAACGATCAAATCGAGTCATTATCAAATTTTATTATGACAAGAAAGTAATGATGGAAAAGACAGTGGAGTTAGAATTTTCAATATATAAAATTATATTAAAAAAATAAAAAAACATGTTAATTATAAAAAAATAAAAAAGTGCCTAAAATTTACGTCAACGTTCTATATCAGCTTCAAAAGATATGATTGAAATTATGTATAATTAACTACCTCAAACAATAAAACAATAGAAATATTTGTTTTCAACTTTCGTCTTCAAAATGCTTTGTTTGAAAAAAATAGTTTTTAAACATTTTATTTTTTCAAAAATAATATTTAAACATTGTCATTTTTTGAAATATTCTTTTTATTAAAAACCTTCATCATTTATAAAATGTTGTTTCAAAAAAGTTATGTTTTTTAATAAAAAGAAACATGTTTTTTATATATTAATTATTTGTTTAACAATATTGGAAAAGATAGATAATTAGCAGTTAATATTATCATTAAAATGTTAACTTGCTATGATAATAGCATGTGGCAAACTAGTTATTAGAATGTTACATGTGACAAAATAATTGTAAGAAGATAACATGTGACAACAATTATTTTGCTTTATTAGTATTGATTTAGCTAGAATTTGTGACACAACTGGACTTGTGACACAACTGGACTTGTGACATCGTTGCGGTTTACTAGTAACAAGATCATGATAGATGTGTTTGCGATGGATAGGTCGTTGCTAACAAGTCATGAGTAATATAAGACCTTTAGCGCATAGGATTTTTTCATTCGAAACCCTAAGATACGTTGTAAGTCTGTCAGCTCACGAGTAATGGATACTGATGATGACGAGAGAAGAACCATACGAATTTAACCTATATGCCAAGGTTGTTTGAGTACACAAAATCAAGAAGTTTGATTTGATAATATACACACACACACAAAACATTAAATTAACCGAGCTTGATTCGAGCTCAAGCTTATAAGATTATTTATAGTTCAAGCTCGAGAATAAGATATAAAAATCGTACCAACTTGTTTGCAACCCTAGCATCAACCATTTGGCTCCTGACTCTAAATCGACGATATTATATTTAATTTGTTTGTCCATAATCTATATGGAATTATAGTAAGATAATATTAAGTAATCAATACATGTTAAAGTTAGGTATATAAGTTTTTCTTGTTATATTTAATATTCCATTCTGTATTCAATTCATAGATCCGAATTTTCTTCCTATTGTGCGAACGAGGCTATGCAAGCCTGTCTTTCTTTGTTGTCTATGAGAAATAAGTAAATAACAAATACATTATATTTGGCCCTGTTTTATGAACTAGAAAAAAATCAAATATTAACCTCAATAATAAATAGGAAATTCTAGATTGAATTACATATAGGATTAGAACGAGAAACCAAACTTATGGAATTGTAAATATAAGATTTTACAAAGTTTGGTGACTTTTGGTACTATTTCTTATGCATAGAGTACAACCTTTGATCTATAGCTCTTTTATAATTTTGTACACTCAATTAACAAGTCACCTATCGTTTTCTATGCATAAATTACGATTATTTGTTGTATAGCTTTTTTTATTTTTTACACACATTTAGCAATGTCGGTGGCATATGACACCAACCACCACTCAAATTTTCAATTCAAATCCTCATATTTCTAATATTTTGATTTAAGACGTGTACTATGTATAATATACGTTTTTACATGTTAAACTTTTATACTAATTTAATTATCTTTCAATAACTTTTGCTCTGATAATTTTTTTTATGTTTTTTGGTTTTTCTTTTTGGTATCATTGTATAAATTTTATTTATAAAAGAGTTACATCTAAAATATGATATTTTCGGGGTATTATATATTATCATTGTTAGTAACATGCTGGTGTTGTGAAAAATTAGACTAATAGTGACTAAAAAATATTGACACGATTAACTAACTACTTTTATCTAGTTTTAATCTTCAAAACCGAGTTGTCACAACTTCATATGTTTTTACATAACCAAACTAATGTTATCGTCGCATCAGAGGAGCTAGTTAAATACTAGAGAGAATTACATATTTCCCTTTACAAACTTTATCAATTACATGTATATCAAACTTCAAAATTTAATCACATATATCCCCTTTTAAAACTTAGTTAATTACATATATACCCAAATTAAAAGTTTAATTAAATATTCCCTTCTAAAACGAAGTTAATTACATATATACCTAAACCAAAAGTTTAGTACATATATCTTCTTTATTAAACATAATATTAAACATTATCAATTTAATTATTTTTATTAAAAATAAATTATATGAATTAATTAGTATTTACTCAAATTTTTATTAAACTATAAGATTATCTTTTTTCTTTTTACTAGCTTTTCGAGTTTTGGTTATTTTACAAATATTTTTATACTAACGCTTTTTATGTCCTCTTTGTTGTTTACCTTTTGATCCTAATTTTTTGGTTCTTCTACAAGACACTTCCGGTCACGTTATGCAACATGATTCAAACACATAATTTTATTTTACATAATGAGACTAGAAGTGTGTTGTACACGTACCAGAAAAACTGGTATAAGAAGGTAAAAACACAAAAGAACATAATAAACGTTAGTATAAAAATATTAATAAAAATAAAACTCGAAAAACATGTAAAGAATGAAAAACATAATTTTATAGTTTAAGAAAAATAAGAGTAAAATACTAGTTATATAAGTTATTTTTAAAAAAAGTAATAAAACGGGTAATATGTAATATTCATGTTAAGTAAAAGAGATATATGTCATTAAACTTTTAGTTTAAGTATATATATAATTAACTAAGTATGAAAAAAAAACTATTTTTTAACGACAGAAAAAGTCCTATAAATAAGGGTAGAGGGTGCGCCTTCTACTTTAGAAGTTGTTGAGCCGTAATTCTAATGGACCATTTGTACAATCATGATTTGGGTTAACTGACAATTAGTCAATTTTTGTTGGGCCTATTTTGTTGAGTCCAACAAGGATATCTTCTCCATTTAATCTTTGAAGGCAAAATTGCAGTTTTTCACTACCACTCGTCATCTCTAATGTGAGAAGATACATGTTATTAAGGTAAAAAGATTAAAAAATATATCATTATATGATTTATGCAAAGGTTAATAGCTCTTAAGAGTGAAGTTTAGTGAAACAAGAATCCAACTTATAAACATGAGATACTTGATTGCATGTATTTTATATTGATATAAGGATGATTTCATAAGTAATTGTAAGTTTACTTATTATAACTTCTAACATTTTATTTGCTAATAAATGTACTATTGTGTTTTATGTTAGGGAAGTGTTCAAATATAAATTCTTCTAAAATAAAGGATTAAGATTTTGTTAGGTATCATTTTGATTGAAATTGAAGGTAATTTGGTAATGTTTTACATTCTCAAGTTTCACCATTCTTTTTAAACATTCATAATTTTGACATATGACATTATTTTTTCAAAAAAGTTATACCATAAAAACATATATTTTTTTAAAAACCCTTATAGTGTTGATATAAAAAACAAAGTTTTTTTAACTGATTGTGTAATTTCATCAAGTCATTATGTAATCTTCTAAATTAATACGGATTACATAATTATCTGATAAGAAATACACAATAAACTTGAAACATTAAAAAAAGGTTACATTCATTATCATTGTGTTATTCGAAAATTATCATTTAAAAAAACACAATGCTTAACACAATAGTTAACATTAGACACAATAATTAACATAATGACCAACACTAGACAAATGATTAACAATAGTCACAATGAGCTGTTTGACGAGAATTAAACAATAACATTATCAGTATTACATAATAAATTGAAAAACATAAAAAAATTACCTTTTTAGCATTGTGTTATTTGAAAATCATCATTTAAAAAAACACAATGCATAACACAATAGATAACATTAAACACAATGTGTAATAAAATAACTAGTACTAGACTCGATAATTAGCAATAGACATAATGAGTTGCTTAATGAGGATCACATAATGATCTGATCATGATTCCAAAATGAACTAGAAAACCTACATTTTTAGCTCTATGTTATTTGAAAATCATTATTTTTTAAAACACGATGCATAACAAAATGATCAACATTAGCCACAACGGTTTAATAAATATTACACAATAACCTGATATTACACAATGAATAACCTGATATTACACAATAAGCTGAAATAACGTGAAAAAAACTTTATTTTTTATGTATCAAAATTGTAGGCTTTTTAAAGATTAAAAAATGTGTGTCTAGTTGTTGTAATTTTTTTTTAAATAATAATGTTGTATGTAAAAATTCCGAACGTTTAAAAAAATAAAACCTGAAAAAGTGGTTAAGATTAAAATATCATTGACCTATCATTTAAAGCTTTAACTATTTACCATTATGCCACCGAATTTTCTTAACCTTTGGATTTAAGATCTAATACATAATAATCCTTCTCACCCTTTTTACAATAACTCCACCTTATGTTTTTCTTAGACGACTAAAGGGCTATTTGTTTGGGTCTTAATGACCCCAGTCAGACCCAAACATCTGACCGAGTCAAACCATGTTGTTTGGTTTGACAACCTCTTAATGAAAATGAGCTCTTATTGACCTCTTATTAGGCCAAACAAACTTTCCAATTTGATTCCTACCTCTCTTGTCTTCGGCTACCATCACCGACGGACAACTCCTTACCATCATCGACGGGCAACCATCACCGACGGACAACTCCTTCGTCCCCTTCACAGGTACGTTCTCTTCTGCCATCTTCGCTCCTTCTCTCGGGCAACTCCTTAACATACAGTTTGTAGCAATTAGGGCTTATACGTTTGGTTTTGGTGATTATTGGACTGAAATATAACAATCGCTAGTCACAAGGACGTAAGATGTTAAGTTGCTACCGGGAGATGTGATTAGGTTAAGCTGATAGAGCTTGTTGAACATTTATGTAGTTGCAGATCCGTTCGAGGACTGGAATATGTGCTTTGAGTTTGGTGTTTTAGAGATCACCGAAATTGGGTTCCTTCGTTCGTTCGACCTAGTACTTAAGAGTCCTATATATATCGTCGAAATTGGGTTCATTCGTTCGACTAACAAGCTTATTTCTCCATTAACCTTCCCTTGTGTCTCTTCTTTCTAATATTTGCATCCTTCCTTTGCGTCTTTGATATATTTATATCATTAAACTAATGGTGTTAGTTACCAATTTAGGTGCTGAAAAACCTATGGTGATATTCAGCATAAGCTCTTGCAGCATGTGCCATACCATTAAAACTTTAATAAGCAATTTTGGGGCAAATGCTACGGTATATGAGATAGATGAACACCCAAACGGGCAGCAACTGGAGAAAGAGCTGACGGATTTAGGTCTTAGGCCAAGTGTACCAGCTGTTTATAGAACATGATAAAGTAAACAGAGAAGATAAGACAACATGTCTCTACTGCAACTTACTTTCTAAAACTTTGTCAATTATTAATTCTTCCTAAGGAATTAACATGGTCTAAGCACCTAAAATAAATTGTTTGGCAAGAAAACATGTCTATATTTCTCAAACAAGTCTTGGTATACAATATACACAGATGTATGTGTTAAGTGTTTGATTATAACAAAGTGAACATTCTGATACATGTGTTAAGTGTTTGGTTATACCAAAGTGAACATTGATGATTGTTGGTGAAAAATGAATATTTTTGAACAAGGGAGTTGACTTGAGAAGTTCATTTCCATGAATATATTATGCATATGAAGTTTAACTTCACATTGATGATTCAATTTCAGTTGTACTTGTTATGCATACTTTGTTGTATTATGTGTTGTTTCTTTATAATATTCATCATTCATCATTTAGGTTGGACAAACTCTTCATGTATGATGTGTGAAAATTATATATATATATATATAAAATTATTAATAAAGCATTTTTCACAAATTAGTTTTAAAAATTTGGAAATTCCCAACTAAACTTCACACAAACGGCAAGTGTACCAGTCGTGATATAGTAAAGTTTAGGTAAGTCCGAATATCGAATCCGTGGACACTAATGGCGGCTCTCGATAATAAACCTTTGTCGACTTCTAATCTAATTAATTTTGATATTTTAAGTAACTAATATTAATAAACAAAATAAATAATTTAACTAAAATTAATTAATAGAAACACGACGAAAGAAATAAACAAATTAAGAATTAATTCAAACTTGGAAACTTGAATACGATCAAATATGTGAAATAACTACCTAGGCAGGAATCTAACCAACATGTGATGACCTAAAGGTAACGATTTGTCTGGCTATCTTTAAAAATACGGATCTAAGGTTACCTAGGTATGTTGCTACTCTCTAAGAAAACCAAAGACACGTGTGAAGCACTAGATAGGTTTATTAAAATGTCTAATGGAAGATCACCCCTAGGTTTTCTACCACATCATCTTTAAGATTATATTTTCTAACCTTAAGATAAAGGACAACTTAACTAAAGTCAATTAGATACCCTAAAACACTAACACCACGAGTGAATGGCAAAACACGCTCTCGCGAAATCTAAACCTAACAAGCAATGGGTAGGAGGTTTAAAGCAATATCTATCACCCCTAGGTTCTAGATAAGGTAGCACATTGAAAAATACCATTAAATCACAATCAATGCTCCTAAAATTATCTCTAATCAAAATATAAAATTAAAAACACAAAGTAATTAATTTTAACGTGCAACTTAATCTATATGTCACGCAATCAATCAAGATCAAAAATACATGAGCATGGCAATAACTTTTAAGTATAAGACAATACACATGTTCATATTTAATTGAGACAATAATCAAGTTCTAAGATTAATAAACGAATATACAAAATCAAAACCAAATATTTAGTCAAAACATATTAATTTTCAACCAAACCTAGGTAATACTAAAAAGTTAGCTACTCATAACGTTTATGTATATTAAAACAATAATAAAGTTGCAAACTTTTAGTAACATAAACAAGATAATCAATGAAACAAAGAAAAAAAATCGATAACGAGACGAAATCGAATAATCTTTAATGTTTGAATGCTTCAATCCTTGCTCCCCGATCTTACTCCTTGCTCCAGATTGCTTTCTAAATGTACTCTCAAGCTTCAAGTTGAATCCAATGTTCTTTTCTTCAATCTTAATCGTGTGCCTCCTGCCGTTGCTCTTGTTTTTTTTTCTGACGTCGCTCCCCCCTTGTTAGATTAGGTATTCTCCTCCTCTTCTGGTTCTCTCGTGCCAACATAACTGCTCTTATGGGCTGCATTAAATTTCTTTTTTTTTTGGGCCATTAACTTGTGTCTTAATTAATAAATAAATTGTGTGTATGCTTTTGCATCATCCACGTGAGCTTCAAAAAGAATCATATATCACTACATGAAAATGTAAACAATTAAAATAAGAATTATAATCATACTTGTTTTGTTAGGTTATACAATTACTTCTTTTTTTTCTTTTTTCTTTTTTTTTCATCATGTTACCAACAAATATATCACATTTAATATTGACACCTAATTTAACTCATAGCATTTAAGTTTGAATACCAATTCACGTTTTATCTCAAAACTTGATATTTAACTCCTATTATTTATTTTGTCCAAGATTTTATATCTTAAATTTATATATTCAATGTATGCAATTCAAAATACGTCATTTTTACTCATCGTATCTTGAAACATTCAAATTGCAAAGATGAATCACTTAGGTGTAAAATGGAATAAAAACTAACCCAAAAATCATTCAAAGTGTAGAAAATATTTATATAATCTATATTTAATTTAAAGCATATCAATGTATAGTTATTGATGTGATATTGTTTTGTTACAAGTTTGTTTGTTTTAACTTGGTTGGTTTGTATGATATGGTTTATAAACATCAATGTTAGTTTGGTTTGTATTTTTATGATATGGTTAATTCTTTTAATTTTTATAATGCATGTTATAATTGATAGATTCTTCTAAAGAAATGGCTGAAAAAAAGATTAGGATTAATTGGAAGCACGACGGAGTCGATAAAACATTTCTAGAATCATGTATTCATGAAATTGCACTTCATGGACGTGAGAGTAGTAGCTTGAAAGCGATTTCATGAAGGAATGTTGTTGAAAAGTTGAAAACAGAACATGAGTTTATAGTAGATCAAAAACAAATGAAGAACCGCTATGATTACTTGAAATCAAAATTTCCAGCTTGGTCAAAGCTTAAGAACAAAACTGGAAATGTTTATAACCCCCTAACAAATACTTTTAACTTAACAGAAGAGGAATGACAACTTGAGATCAAGGTATTTCTTTATATATAAATATATATTTTAATAACATCATAGTAATTTATATATTTTTTTCCACATAGTCCAATAAATTTGTAGAAAAGTTGAGAAGAGCGCCACTCGATTATCCCGACTTGTGTATTCAATTGTTTGAAGGATCAACTTCAAATGGTTTTGATAGTTGGGGCCTATCTTCTACACTTTCTCATCCTTCTGTAGAAGTGATTGATCAAAATGCTTTTTTAGACATTGATGGCAGTCAAATGGAACATGGGGCTAGTGAAGAGTCTTCTGATCGATCTAAACAAAAAAGAAAATCATCAACTCAAGGTGTTAGTAATGAGTCATCAGGTCGGTCTAAAAAAGGAAAACAAACATTCAATTCATATCTCATGGAAGTTGGGGAGGATATCAGGAATGTGGCAAAGATGTTGCTTAAGAAACACAATCAGTCTAATGA
Organism: Flaveria trinervia; assembly: GCA_025506515.1. NCBI lineage: Eukaryota > Viridiplantae > Streptophyta > Magnoliopsida > Asterales > Asteraceae > Flaveria > Flaveria trinervia. Next base: position 5,554,195 of record CM046443.1, read on the forward strand.
TATAGATGCATGCATGGAGAAGCTGGAGACGTTGGGATGGTCAGAATTTGAGGCGAAACATCAAACGACGCTTTTGCTTTTCGGTGAAAGTGCTGATTTGAGGAAAGTGTGGTTACGACTTAAGCCACACACCTGTGAAATGTGGGTTAAGAACGCAGGAGTGAAGTATGGATTGTTTAGATGTTGTGTTCTAGTTGTCTTTTAATAGCTATGTTTGTATGGTCTTTTGAATGCTAAACTTTGTATGCTACTTTTGGAATGATATTTGAATTCTATGATATGCTTTTGAATGTTATTTGAATTCTAAGCTATGTTTGTATGTGTATTTTTGCAATGTTATTTGAATTCTAAGCTATGTTTGTATGTGACTTGTTGCAATGTTATTTTGGATTCTATTGTCTTGATACTTTTGGATGACAGGTAGCCTATGGACTCGGATGAGGATATTATGCTTTTCGTATTGCTTTGTTGGCATTGGCTACAATTAACCTCGGCATTGACCGGTCATGAAAGAATAAGAGATCTGAATTCGGCACTAACCGGTCATGAGTACACACAAGAATTGTTGCATGGCGCGTCTACACAATGTCATGAGATGATGCGTATGTCACGTGATGCATATGTACTATTGTGCAATCATTTTAAGCAAAGAAATTGGGTGCAAAGTAGTAGGTCCATAACCTTTGAGGAAAAGATGGCTATGTTTTTTATTGTCATAGGACATAATGAGCGATTTTGAATGGTAAAGCGAAGGTTTAAACACTCAACGGAAACAATTCATAGATGTTTTCATGATGTCTTAATTGCAATGATGAATTTCGCAAGAGAAGTTATAGTTCCTACATCTTCTAATCCAATTGCGAATGCTTCAGAAAAACATAGAAGGCTAAAACAAATATTTTCTGGAGCAATAGGTGCGTTAGATGGAACTCTTGTACATGCATTCATACCTACTGATCAGCAGACTCGTTACAGGGGAAGAGGAAAGGGTGAATGCTTTTAAAATGTCTTGGGAATCTGTAATTTTGATATGTTATTCACGTTCGTATGGGCCGGATGGGAGGGTATTGCACATGATTCGCGAGTTTTGAAAGAAGTTGTATTTAATCCAACTTCCGACTTTTATTTCCCCCCACCAGGTTTTAATTCGTTCCTTAACTGTGATGTATTTGTTTATCTAGTATTTTATGTAATAGTTTTGATACTAACGTTTACAGACAAATATTATCTTTGCGATGCTGCATACACCAACACTCGTGGGTTTATGACTCCCTACCGTAATACGAGATATTGGTTAGCCGATTTTCGATGGCAGCGTGCGTTGACTAAGGAAGAAAAATTCAATCATGCTCACGCACAGCTCAGAAATGTAATTGAGCGCGCATATGGTGTTTTGAAGGCAAGATACCCAATCCTAAAACAAATGGCCCCCTTTTCATTTCCAATACAAAGAGACATAGTGATTGCGTGTTTTACTATCCATAACTTTATAAGAAAATGGAATATTCATGATCAGTTATTTATAGCATACAACGAGAACATTTTTTTTGGAGAAATGCAAGAGGAGCAAAACGATGGCCAGTCTGTTCATGACATGGAATGGGGCTCGCAAGACATTGAGCATATGACTACTTTACGTGATGAGATAACAACTCAACTAATGTCAAATGCTTAAAACCAAATTTGTATGCAAATTATTAATTTCTATTTGGATTTGGTATGTTTCAAGAAGGAATGATGTGTAATTTGGATTTTCTAATATGATTTTTATTTTATTTCTTTAATAATTATTTATTATTAGGAGTAATAATCAAACAGATAAATTATATTTATCAAGAAGTAATTTAAATGGGTAAAATAGTCATTCTATACAGTCATTCACATATCCAACCAAACAGACTTAATCTGGTTCAGTATTTATTTGTTCAGACCTCTTATTCGTTTAGCACTTATCCATTCAGAAGTTGCCAAACAGTTCCTAAGGATGTAAGTTGGGGCGTCTGATTTGTGCATATATGATTAATGAAGGTTGGATACAAACGTGATGAAAATCTTATGAGTGCTAGAATATGGGCAATTAACAAGTTTAGCGAGCTATGTTGGCAAGACGGTCAAATGACATTTCGATCCAAGATTTTTGTTGTCTAAATGGAAATTCGAACATATTATTATTATATAATAATAGTTGAATAATAATGAGAATGACAACTAATAAAACACAATTAACTTTAAAAAGGACGAGAAAGAAAATGAAAGATTAGTTACTTAAGCGTTTAGAATAAAATGAAACCTAATCTACAAAAAAATGGGTTTTTACTTTTTATTGGCATTGGTGACGGTGATGGATGTTCAAGGACATTGGACGTGAATAGATTTATAATTAATTAGGTTTAGTAAACCCGTGTATTACACGAGTTGACTAAATAAAATATTAATCTAATAAATTTATTAATTATACAATGTTATTTTAAGATATGAAATGATTGAAATAAAAAAAAAAATGATATTAACTTTTTATAATTATGTTTTAATTTTTTTTAAAATAAACATTTTGTTTAAAACAAACCGAATAAAAATATCATTTTTTAAAATTTTCTTATTAAAACTCCCAATTTTGATTATTATTTTTTTAAATTGACTTTATAAAAATATCAATTTATTTTGAAATAACCTTAATAAATAAATTTCTTTCTTAATTATTAAATATTAAAAAGTATTAACCAATATTAGTAGTAATTAATGTAATTATTTAATATGAGAAAGAGACGGAAAAATTTTGATAAAAATGATTGTGGTGCTGACACATTGCATCTTATTTACTCTTTTATTAGAGTAGGAAAATTTTAATGTAATAAAGTTAATAATATCTTAACCCAAATAACTATTCTGATTTGTGTAAAAAAATATAAAATTCAATTTTGATGTTGGTTTGGTTGATCAATTCAATTATTTATAGACATACAACCATAAGCACTAGCGATAACTGGTGTAAACATCGTTGTTGAGTCCGGATGGGCCGGCCGGTCCAACCGGTCCGAATGGGAATCAGGTAGGTGGCCAATCCGGATCGCATCTACTCGTTTTCAAGCGGTTCGACCGGCTGATTTGTCTCGAATCAGAGATCGGACTGGGAACCAGACCGGTTCGAACTAGATTTTTATTTTTTTCTTGGATTTTAATGGGTAAAAACGGGTGTTGAACCATAAATAATATGTTGGATATAAAATTATAGTCAAGTTTTATATATAACTATAAAATATATGTATAAATTACTTATATTTAATTATATATAATTATAACGTCATCCGGTCCGCCCGGTCCAACCACCAAACTAGTAAGGCGTCTGGTTCGACGTCCGATCCGATTCTGAATACATTAGGTGTAACTAAGAGATTTGTGGCATTAAGATCACAAGTTTGAATCAAGGTAAAAAATTTTGCCGCCATTAATAGGGCTCGCCAATTATCTCTTTAGACATATGTAAGTCACGAGGTTTTATGAGCTAATGGTATCCTCCTAGAATAGATTGGCGCTATCCTCGAACATCAAATTAACAATTGAGGGAGCATTTAGTTGGAATGAATGAAATGGAATAACATGAAATTGAGAAACTAATATAATTTTCAAGTAAATTATGTTTGAGTGTGTAATGAAATGTAAAACTTAAGGGAATGTTTCACCTCAAATTCAATTGGTTGTGGGATTTCAAAATATTTCCACCTATAGAGGGAATTTGAAATCACACAACCAAGGGAATTTGAGGTGAAACATTTCTTTGGGTTTTATATTTTATTACCCACTCAACATATATTTACTTGAAAATTATACTAGTTTCTCAATTTCATTTCATTCTATTTCATTCCTTCCAACCAAATGCCCCCTGAGAATTGAAATCTCCTCTATATGCTATAAAGAGCCATGTCACTTAGGCTAAATATCATCATCATTCAAAAAAAACGACACCTATCGGTCCGAACTTTTTTCAAACAATATGGAATCCTGACGTCAACACAACGATCTAAACAACAATAACGATCTACAAGATACATCGACGTGATGCACCACAACTCTAACAGTCAACAAGGACACCTCTATAAGGCTCTAACAGATCTCACATACAAGCAAGAGAATGAAAAAAAAGTTAGAAAATGATTATTTTCAACCTTTTAACTACTTACATAGAACTATGTAGAAAAGAGATCATGCAATGGTTTTAATGTTTTATAACTAGCTGTGTAGAAAACAATTGTGCAAGAAGATGCTTTTAGTCAATATACAAATTGGGTGTTGTCACCTGTCACCAACAATACAATAATCGTTTCTTTAACAATCATTAAAAGTTACGATTCAGGTGAGTGATTCATCTGTTATTTTACTATTATTTATAGAAAGAATCTACATAAAAGGGTGGTTACTAAATACTAATATGCTGCCCATAAAAAGAACCACTTCTTGCTTTATGCCACTGGCAAACTCAGAATCACTTGTCTTTAAAAAAAGTTTTTCTTATATTCATCCAATTTTGGAAAAAAGATTGTGTTGATTTGAACAAATCAAATGTAGAAAAAAAAACAAATCAAAACATCAAGTTATAATCTTTGATTAATGTGAGGTACCCTAAGATTTTATAAAAATATGTGAAGTTTTGAGTTCAAGTCTCACCTGTGATAAAAATAAAAGGGTTTTTAGGTGGGCCAGAGATTTTCTTATCTAATATGAGTTTCCTCTTGATGGTGGTCTCAAATTTCGTTCTTGAATAATGAAGATGATTGGATAGGCCAATGATCTGTCAGTGATCCAATTAACCGTTAAAAAAAATTTATCCTACCCCACAAGACTTTGCTTCTTTATGTAGCACTCAACTCATTGATCTCTAAACACTTGTTCTCTCCCACTCTGAGTGTGTGTTAATCTCTCTCTAAAACTCTAAAATGAAGGTTAATGTACTTTCAAAAGAGATTATTGTACCATCTTCTCCAACTCCTGATGATCTCAAAACCTACAAATTCTCCTTTATAGATCAACAAATTCCACCTTATTATATCCCACTCATTATTTACTTCTCATATGATCACTCTACCACCACAACACAATCTCAAATGACCATCAAACTCAAAACTGCACTCTCTACAACCTGACTCAGTTCTACCCTTTGGCCGGAAGGTTGACCGAAAACTCGAACACCGTTGACTGCACCAATCAAGGGGTTCAGTTTGTGGTGGCCCGAGTCGAGTCCAATGTTCTAGACGTAGTCGAAAAGCCGATAATTGAAGAGTTGAATAAGCTAGTGAAGGTGGAAACATCATATGTTGAACAACAGTTAGCCATCCAAGTTAACTGGTTTGAGTGTGGTGGCATAGCAGTTGGTGTATCCATGTCACATAGAATTGGTGATGCTTGTAGTATTTCATCATTTGTAAGCCACTGGTTCGCAGTGGCTAAAGGGTCAGAGACCCTATTGCCGGGTCCGGTTCTGGACTCAGCGGTTTTGTTCCCTCCGATGGACTCGTGTCCATTCAGTCGAAACCCGAAGGATCCATCGGCTCCTGTACCATTTGAGACTCTTGTAACAAAGAGGTTTACGTTCAGTTCCTTAGCTATAAAGGAACTGAAACGCAGAGTGATTGATGATCAAAACACGACCCTGGTGGGGCTGAGCCCCACCAGGGTCGAGGTGGTGACCGCTTTAATATGGAAGTGTGGGACCATGGCTTTAAATGACTGTAAAGAATCAGTGGCTTTTCATTCTATAAACTTCAGGAGGAAAATGGTACCTCCTTTACAAGATCAACAATTTGGCAATCTTTTTCAAATGGCTAATGCAGCAGCTCACCCAAACTCGAATTTGGCTAGTCGTGTGATGAAGTTGAGGGACTCGTTTAGGAAGATTGATAGCGCGTATTTGAAGGGTCTAACGGGCGATAAAGGGGTCGAGATAGCGAAAGGTAACTTTAGACAAATAAGAAAGTTTTTGATTCAGGAGGGTGTGGAAGTGTTCAAGTTTGGTAGTTGGTGTGGTTTTGCATTAAGTGAAAGTGATTTTGGATGGGGAAAGCCAGTTTGGGTTAGTAGTGCTAATTTTAGTGATGAAAACTCTATAGTTCTTATGGATTCAAGAAAAGATGATGGGATTGAAGCATGGGTTGTGATGAATAAAGATAATATGCAGAAGTTTGAGGAGAATATTGATGAGTTTCAAGAAGTCGTTGGCTCTATCACAAGTTGATTTCTTAAACCAATAGAGACATTGTGTTTTTTTGTCCCGTTACTAGAAAACGATCTTTAAGGGGATTAAGGTCTGCTGAATTCGAATCTGAGACGTTTGCCAGAAGAAATAAAGTGTTTACGATTGTATCACCATCAAAGATTCAATCAAGCAAAGTTTCATCTTCATTATTAGTGGTTTCCGGCAATGAATAATTGATCTATGTTATTTTTTTAATAAAGTATTTTTATGTGTTGTTGATGTTTTGTACGAAGTGTATTATAATGTTCATGGAAAACGATGGCATGCTTACTGGATGGTAGATGCGAGGTCATTTTAGGTGCATGGAAAATGAAAAGGACTTTATGTTAATCATGTTAAATATTTTAATAGGACCATGTCTCATGCTATCAATGAATTTCAGCAATTAAAAATTTTGATTTCTTAATCACAAAACGGTATAACCATGGGTGTGACCATGTAAATGAGCTTAGCGTTCCAGTGTTACTAGAGAATAGATTGGTAAAAGCTCAATACGAGTTGAGATTAAACAAGCCTCGAACAAAGCTCATGTACTTAACGAGCATGAGCCCAAAGCCAAGGACCATGGGTGTTATAAAACATACCGAACCACCAATATGCAATATGAACATTCCATAAGAATCATCCATGTAAATATGTAATTAACTCTCTGTTTAAATTTATAAAAAAAAATAATTAGGTAACAGATATTGTGGCAATGTATGAATCAAATAATAATATATATGTAAAATAATAAAATAGTAAATGAGCCAAGCCGAACTTATTTTAAAGCTAACTCACGAAATAAAACTCTAAACGAGCTGAGCTCAAACCCTATTAACTCAAAACAAGTCAAGCTCGAGCCTGGTCGAAGCTATAAAGTTGGTATAAGTTATTTATACACCACAACTTGCTACATAACCACCAAGCACATACACACACACTCACACTCACACTCACACTCACACTCACACTCACACACCTTAGGAAGAAGGTCATTGTAGAGTCAAAAGAGATTATTGTCCCATCTTCTCCAACCCTTTTGGAACTCAAAATCTACAAACTCTCCCACATTGATCAACTAATTCCTCCTTATTATACCCCAACAATTCATTACTGCTTATATGATAATCTACCACCATTACACCATCCCAAATGACCATCAAACTCAAAACCTCCCTCTCTAAAGCCTTGACTCATTTCTACCATTTGGCCGGAAAGGTAACAGATGGTGCTTTGATCTCGAAGCGTGGGACCACAGATCTAGCTGGTGATTGTAAAGCCAGCTCGGTGGCTTTTCATGTTGTAAATTTCAGGAAAAAGATGATGCCTTTGTTACAAGATCATCAATTTGGTAACCTTTTTCAAATGGTGGGGTTATCCGGGAAGATCAAACAGGTTCTAGACATCGATAGGTAATTTCAAGGAAATAAGGAGGTTTATGATTGATGAGGGTCTAGGCGTGGTCTTATTTAATAGCGTCGGTATGTGGTTCATGGCGTTGATTTTGGGTGGGGAAATCTTGGTGATGAAAATTGTGTACTTTCTATGGATTCAAGAAAAGGTGATGCGATTGAAGCTTGGTGATGAATGAAGTTGGTGTACAAAAGTTTGTGAAGAATGTTGAGCTTCAACAATTTGTCAGTTACTCAAACAAACCCGCCAACCCATCTTGCCGCCTCTAAATCAACCCACCTGTCCATACCTCTAGACCAGTGTATCTTGCCGCCTCTAGACCAGCCAAGCCACCCATCTTCTTTAAAATTTATTTTACATGAGAAGGCATACTTTACAAAATTCAAAGGTAAAAAAATATAATAAAAAATAAAAAAACAAAAGCCAACAACTTCTTATGCTTTGAACCCTTTCTTTATTAACTTGTCTGGAAACTGGTACATTAATTATCACATAGACGGGTAACCTAAAATTCATTATTTCTTGCTTTTGATTATTATATTCATCATGTTCTTATTAAATTTAGTTTAAATGCTTGTTGCGTCACATGTATAGACTGTATAGTTAAAACCAAGAAACATTTTATAACATTTTAGATACAATTTCTCTCTTTCTATTTTTATTTAGGTGGCCGTTAAAAATTATAAAAAGGAATATTTGCAAGTCTAAAAGAATAAAGTGATTATGAATGGTTTACTTGATGAAGATCGTTGATGTGTGTGAGAGAAGAGAGACACGGATTTTGGTTGTATATAGAGCAACATCTCATGTATGTGATGCGCTCTTAAGTCTTTTGAACCTAAATGCCTCGGAGTGCCTCACACTTTTAAAACCAAGACCAGGATCAATACAAACGGATGCGAGTACATGATCTAAGATTCAATGCTTAACTAGACATGCACAAAAATATCATTCTAGGCATAGCAGGAGACTGTTATTGTAACAACTAATACTACTCTACGAATCACTTGTACAAATGCATTCTAAAGGCCAAATCGAAGTAATTAGTAGTCAAAATGCACATAGTGTCAGGGTGGTGCAAGATCGAACCTAGTCAAATCGGTAAAAGGAATGTGCTTTAGCTCTCATTGACAATAGGGGACTTCAACATCAATCAGGTCCCAGTTGTCTGGTTTATCATCAATCACCTTCTTTCGTGGGGTTTCGTCCTTTTTGGCCACTGGTCGTTGACGCCTGTATGGAAGAATCAAACTAAGTATAGGTCTTTTAGAAATAATAAGCATTGAAGGAAGTGTTATGATTAAGTTTGCTAATCATTCAAGTTGTTACTTTAAAATTGAAGCAACTTTTGTAGGTCCTGTCATTGTTTCTCACTTTCTCCTTGAATGAAGTAACTAGGACCCAGAAAATGAAACAATTAAAGCTCTTAGTCTCTTCCACCTATTCAAAAACAAGTATTTGAAAGCTATAGTAATTGGTCTACTTAGCTATGCTAATATTTGATAAAGGAGTTCCCAAATTAAGTCAAGTGCATATGGCAGCTCTATGGAAGGCAATATTTAATTCTACACGCATCCACTCTAAAACCAAACATAGACTTTAACTTCTACAACAAAGTGGACACTGGACGGTATGCTAGCAGTGTGTGTGAGTTGTACAAGAAGCAAAGCACCAGCAGTTCACTGCACCAATCATAGAATTCAGTTTATAGTAGCGAAAGTTGAATCCATCCTTTTAGACATCATCAGAAGTTCAATAATCGATGAATTGAACCAGCTTGTGGAGGTGGAATCATCACATGTTGAGAGCAGTTGGCCATGCAAGTTACGTTGATTAATAGTCGGTCTGACTAGGAGATGCTTGTAGTTTTCATCATTTGTAATGATCTTTTTACAAAGAAGTTTGTGCTCAAACATATTCAAATATATAGGTGACAAAGACAACAGCACTCTTGGTTAGGTGATCAGGGTTGAGGTGGGTGCCACAAGTGTGCAACTGACATCTTAGGTGATTGTCAAGCCCTAGGAGATGTCCTAATGTCCATGAATTTAAGAAAAATGATGGTACCTTTGCTACAGGATCACCAAATTGGCAAAAAAAATTCAATTAACTAGTGAAGTAGTTAATTAAACAGAACTACAACAGACACGGCTAGTGTTGAGGCTAACTGTGGGTTACGTTTAGAAAATCAATAATGACTTGTTGAAGAGTCCAACTGGCAAAAACAGGATTGAGATAGCATAAGGTGAATATACGGAAATGACTAAATGAAAGAATTTATGATCTCAATGGATGAAAGGGTTTTCACGATTTAGCAGTTGGTAAAAACGTCCAGTAATTGAAAGTGATTTTGGGTGGGGAAAGTCAGGTTGATTTAGTACTGCTAACTTTAAGGACGAATATTCTATAATCCTCATGGATTCAAGATGGGATGATCGAATTGAAGCATGGATTGTAGTGAAGGAAGATGGCATGCAAAAGTCTGAGCAGAAAGCTGAGCTTCAAGCATTTCTTAAATCTGCCATAAGTTGATTTCTTGCACCAATTCAGCTTATCAAAGTGTCACGAACTCTGTAGGATAGACCAGAGATTTTAAGGTTGAATCTGACGTTGGGTTCTCCGTTAGAGAATAAGTATGTCAAGTTGTCAACAGACAACTGCCAAAAGTTTTTTTTTCTTTTACAAGTGGTTTTCAATTAAAAACAATAATTTTTTTGCAATCATTTTCCTATTTATCATCTTATCTGTGGATCTTAACATGTCTATACAATCAAAACTCTTATAGTTAAGTATTAGCAATGATTCGTATTTCATCCCATCCTAATTCCTATCAACGAAGAACCAAATTCAGATATCCTCATTCTACAACCAAATAGAGCATAAATATCCCTAATAACATCAATAAGGATTAAACAATCCTATGAGATCATAAACTGAAGTCAAACTTCAATATATAACTACTCAAGTCGTAACAGATACGATAAACAGAAACGAATAAAATAATCACCTTCGGGATCTTCGCCTAGCAGCATCACGAATTTTCCGTTTTCGCTTCTCCAGATTCGTCTCGAAGAATCTCCTGCGCTTACATTCCTGTATAATATTCGCTCTGAAAACCTCTCGGCGAAACCGACCGATGAGGGTCTCTTCAGATTCATCAGGACTCACGATCACCTGAACGTTGTACGGCGTCTTGAAGAATAAGGTGTTCGAATAGAAAAGCGAAGGAAACAGAACTGAGTGGATATCATGAGATGTTTCACGGATCACTGGAGTTATTGAGGTTGACGGATCCTTAGGGCTTTCGATGACAACGAATCAGAGGCGGAGACGGTGGCGAATGAAACGGTGGCCGGTGGTAGTAGTGGTGGTGATGGTGGTGGTGGTGGTGGTGGTGAAGAAGAGAGAGAAAGGGAGAAGAGAGAGTTCAGGAGAGATGTAGAAGAAGAAGCTGCTGCCATTGGAGAAGGGTTTAAGCAGGTGTTTCTCTGCTGCAATGGTGTATTGAGTTTTCACTATGTTATTGTTTAGAGTAGATTTACAAAAGTAGTCCCTAGCCTATGCATCAACAACCAGGTTTAGCCCTTTTACTTCTACTTTTTTGTACTTTAAGTCCAGTGAATTTCTAGCTGTTATCAAACCAGTTAGGGTGGAGAGGACACTCATGTAATAAACCTCAACCATACCGTGCAACCTACCATTAGGGTGGCGGTGTTGGGGTGCCACACCAAGACACGCCTGGAGGACTGGCGTGTGCGCCCCCTTACCCCTAATTCTATAAATTTTAAAAATTATAATTTTAATTTTATAAACATTTAATGTTTGAAAAACTTGAACTTGAAAATCACATGATCGAATCAATTAACAACAAGGTGGATCAAGTACACATGTCACATATCTAAAGCAAGACACTTATCATCAATCTCAACCGACAAAACTCGCTTATGCAACAAATCTTTAAAACTATTTTCATCATCATAAATGATAATTATAGATACATCATAGAACTTAAATACAATATAAGGGGATAGATTTCCACATACACAAATAATCTCAAATTCTCTTTGAACCCTTAGTCTTTAAAAAACATTACTTATTCTCATATGGGTTATTGCAAATAGACTTCCCGTCTTGTGACGTTTTAACTAGTGTTTTTAAGTGTGTGTACGTCAAAACCTGAAGAATCAGGTCTGGTATATCGGAGTTCAAGTGGAATCATTTCAACTCATTGGACGCTTGTATTTACAAACTTGTTTAACTTATAAATTGATCAAGCATGTATACATCGTCTTTCCCATGAGTCAAATGATCAATATTATAATAATAAAAAAAGAGACAAAAAACTAGCTAAAATAATATGAACAACTTGCATCACCATAACACGTACTTTTTATGCACTAGTATGGTACTAAAAATTCTTTTTACAAATAGTGTTATAGATCAACCATCTCAACTCATGTAAGAGGCTTTTCGGCAAACTCTTAATTAACCTTTGAATGGTTCGGCATTAAATGGTTCAGACTGTTTGTTTCACGAGCAAATGTCTAAATGGTTCAGATATTTGTCTCTGAATGGTTAAGCATTATACTAATATTAAATGGTTAATAGGTCTAATACTAAATGGTTAAGATTTCTTATATGAATTAGTTAGACATTTGTATTTGAATAGTTAAACGATATAGTAGCTTTTAATGATTCGGATCTTTTAATGGTTCAACACTTAATGATTAAAATATCTTATTGATTTAATACTTAATCATTTAAAAGGTATTAAAAAATCCCTAAATCTAACTTGTTAACTTGTCTTGATTTGTTAACTTCCCATCATTTTGTCATCTCTAATTATATTATGAGTGCATCTATAAATGCAAATCAAGGCAGCCGCTAGGGCGGCCCTTAGGGGGAGGCACGGTAGGCGACCTCCCAGGGTCCAATCCCCTTAAGGGCCCAAATTTTTTTAAAAAAATTATGTCTATGTATTTAAAAAAACCTTATATACTTTATTAAACACTTAAACTCATTAGAATTTTAATTATTTTAATCTTAACAAACTCTAAAACCCACTAATATTTTAATTATTTTATCCCACTACCATACCTATTACTAGATTTTTAAACACATTTTTAAGCTCAATCAAACTAGCTTACGATTTGATGTGGGAGATGTAAATTAACGATCGGAACGCAGGAGGTTAGAGCGATCGATTAATCGAAATATCGTATCGTTTTTTCTACTCGCACAAGGTAAAAATTTTATATATGAGTTATTCATTTTATATAATAAAGAGTCGCGTTTTCCTAGACTCGCCCAAGGCCCAAAATTTTCTCAATTCTCAGGGCGACCCTATGCACGCCCAGTAGACCAAAACATTTTTGAGTCTTTAAAATTAACCATCTAACATTTTACACTTTTGGGAAACAATACAACTAGAATGATAAATAAACATGCATCTGTACTAGCCTTGGTCTTTTATCCATCACCCATGGGGCATGACAATCATGCAGCTTCTATGTACAACGGTGGCACCAATTTTCACACTGAAAACCAATTTAGAACGCATAATGTTAGAACATTATTCTCCAAGAAATATTGCGTAAATTCAAACAATTCAAACGTTGATTGTTCCGTGACATGCTAACATTTATAAAAATATATGTATAAAATATTGGTCAAAAGGCAGTTTGGCCTCCTACTCGACTACTCTGAAAAGAATGAAATTACTTGTGTTTATAACCCGTTATCCAACTCACATGAAAGACCCATTTTGCCACCTCTAAATTCATAAATTTTTTAACGACTCCTCTAATCATAACTGGGGGAGGGTGTGCATGTTTTGCATATACCCCATGCCACAACCATTTTTCATTTAACTAATTCAGATAAATTAAAGCAATACAAAAATTATATAATTAATTTAAAAACATAGGAAGTATTAAAAAAACTTGTGATCTAGATTGGATATGTGAGTATTTGCATATTAACTTTATACTTTAAAAATGCTACTGGACAATGAAATACGAATGAAGCATAAAAAAAAACATACCAGTTAAGTGAATCACTATTTTCTGACATTAGAGTGAGATTCTGATTTTCCCCTTTGATATATTTGATGGAAGACTTATGCCTCTTGCCTGGATTACACTATCGGATGACTCCAACGCTCTAGATGCTTGGAGGGCCATTTCAGAATGGAGTTGTAGACACGCCATTGCCATCTGACAAATTAACTACTAATAAGCTATATGTTCAGTTAAATGGATAATTAGGTTAAATTGTCCCCACCGTATAGCATTCCTTATCAGTGTCTGATTCAGCTATGGAGAGAGCCCACGTGCGCGCCCACTCCAGCCCTCTAGATAGTTCATTGTTTCTTTCAGCCAATGCAGATGCTACATAAGTGGGATTAAGTGCCAACAAGATGCATGATGCTGCAAAAAGCACAGATTTACGAACATAGGCTTCTGGGTGATGACTTATTTCCCTGCAATTATGGCGCTTAATTAAAAAAAATGAACTTACTACCTCACAAACTCACATAGAAGTCACAACTATACGTAGAGGTGGTAAACAAGCCCATCAACGGGTCAAAACGGGTGCTTTTTATGGATCAGAATGATCCACAACAATTTTTAACCCATTATGTGTGCCAAATATGGTTACAAAAGATTACTACTTTGGCGACTTTCACCACATACCAACCCATTTTTTTTGTTGAGCGGCACATAACAACCCAATGGGCTGGTTTCTCAAGTTAACGTGTATAGTTTACCATTTTGACCCGTCAAAGATAATACATAACCAATCCACCCAATCATAAGTAAATAAACCAAAAATACCACCTCTAGCTACAAAATTTGGCTGATGCAAAGATGCATTTGTAATACCTTGTACTCAACATATCCAATAACGGGAGTGCCAAAGCAGAAGCTTCAGGATGCATGGCAGAACATTTCATACAGATACCAAGCATGTGAATAAGTTTTCCAAGAACAATAAAATCCCTACCAAGAAAGTCAACGCCATGACTTTTTTTGTCAAACCCCTGCATGGCTGGAAGCATAAACACAGCCGCAAAAGGAGGAAACTTATTCTGGGACCACTCCACCCCATTATCTTGCAATACATTCATTGACTTAGCACTCCACCGCCTTGACTTTCCTCTTCTGACCTGGCCCGGTTTGCTTGGGAGGTCTCTCTCATAAGAATAAGTCAAGCTTAATGGAGATTCAGTTCCTGATATCTCTTTCCATATGGATGAACCTGCGGGCCCAATGCTGCTTGGAATGAACCATGGTTGAGTCTCGGCAGTGGTCCATATTTGGGGTTTTGTGAGGTGTTTTTGTCTAGCAGTTTTAGCTTGAGCGAGCTCAAGTGCTGCATCAGTCATGACATCAAGAATCAAGATCCGTTGGCTGGTGTCTACATTAGGTGAATATAGTAGTTTGTTTATTGGATCTAGACTTCCTAGTGGACAATTGACAATTAGAGCAATCAGGGCCTTTTGTCTTTTTTCTTCAGCTGATTCTTCTTCTCCTTCTACAGTTGAATCAGAGCAACGAACCTGGACAAGGGTTCTAACTAGATCACTTGCTATAAATGGAAGTTCATCTGGAGCTGCTCTAATAAGTTTTTCAGCAACATCTAGAGCTCTTTCAACCTGCAAAATGATGATACAAGACAATTTGTAAGGTTTTTCAACAACATCCTATTATTTGAAAAAACTTAACTACTTTCACTTCATAAACAGGTAAATCCCACAACTTTCTTAGGGAAAAATCTACATACTCTCACGACACAAGCGGCCAAGCTCCTTGCAGGACAAATAATGATACATACTTTCAGATAAGATATGATTTTTTGAATAAGACCAAAAGAACTTCAAGGATTGAATCACACACACAGATATGCACACAAATTGAGGGGCCTAATTGTTTTTTCAATATATGTAAGGTTTTTCCCAAAATACCCCTTGATAAAATGATCAAAAAAACATTGTGGTGAAAAACAAGAGAATTTTTTTGTTACATGAGTAAAAGTCTCTCATATTAGGTTAAACAAAGGTAATCTTATTTTTTTCCTAGGAAAATCATGTTAACTGAAGCTGGTATGAAATTGATTATCCAGAACTCATTATCCGCCTTCTAAATGATCAAACACTAAAAGCTGATTATCAGAGCTCCACAAGAAAATGAAAAGACTTACACCATCAGCGTCGTCAGACTTCCTTAGTGCTCCAACAACATCAACCAACTGGGAAAAATTCTTTTTCAAATCGGTATCATCATCAGACAAATCATATGGTTGCAAGGAAGATTCACTGGATGTTTCAGACACATCATCCTCGTCATCGTTGTTGTCAACATCAGAAGTAGATTCGTTATTCAATGTCGCAGGATCAATTACCTCATCCGGATCAACCAAAGTTAATTTCATCATTTCTTTTTTCTTATTCTTTGCATCTTTATAACCCTATCTTCCTTTATATCTGTTTCTTTGCCATCTGATATTTCCAACCCTGCCATGTTAGCATTCACTGATGTGAACTCCCAATTAATAGTTTCCTCTTTACAATTATCATCAAGATACAGAGGATTACTCGGGTCAATCACTTTTGAAAAGACTAAAGCAACACTACTGGCCATCTGGCGTACCAAATGTGAAGGGCTCTCCAGCCTACCTGACGTCACCAAACAAAAGACTGAAATAACTAAAAAAAAAATTCTACTACAATTTAACGGTTAAAGACGTGAGATGTATACAGCTAACTCCTTGAAGAATCAAGTGCATTACATCCTTTGTAGCATCTAAATCTTCTTTATTTAGCTTTTCTAAGGAAAGGCCAACTGCTGCAGTTAAATCTGAATCTCAAGTTAAGAAATCACTATAAACGAGATGTTAGAGGTGGCAAAATTAGGTGGTTGAGCGGGTTGAGTAATTAGTCCAAACGTGTTAAGGTAAGAAAAGCAGTACAATATAAAGTGTGACTCTAAAATGAATTGAATTGGGTTGGGCAGACCCACATAGAAGCAAACTCATTTCCATCCATTGTTTAAATAAATAGTGTGTTAAAATTGATTATCAAATTCATCTAACCTCTTAAT
This sequence comes from Flaveria trinervia, assembly GCA_025506515.1. Classification (NCBI taxonomy): domain Eukaryota; kingdom Viridiplantae; phylum Streptophyta; class Magnoliopsida; order Asterales; family Asteraceae; genus Flaveria; species Flaveria trinervia. The sequence continues at coordinate 5,570,938 of CM046443.1, forward strand.
AAAGAGGCTGAGTTCTTACGCATTTGAATATTCATCGGATGACTTTCAATCCATTCAAACAATTTGCACTGCTCCTTTATTTGGCAACTCTAGCTTAATCTACTATTTGACCCAATTATAAGTAAATGGGTTGGAACTTCCACCTCTTGTGTAAGTGTAAAATGGACATATGCAGAAAAATAAGGCAATTGGTTGAAAATTTGTTAATATTAGAAAATCAATAAAAAGGATACAAGCTTGTTGCTCTATTGGTGCTGACTGGACAAACTCTCGCTTGGACCATACTGCAAGAAGACGTTTAGTGGTTTCCAATAGCTTGTGATGATTTTGACTTTTAACCTTCAATTCAGTATTAGGAGGGCATTGAAGAACAGCAAATTGAAGAATCCACCTCAAACAACATACTGGGAACACTTTCCACAGTAAAAATCTTTCTGTAAAAATAGACCTGCGATATTATCTGTTAAATTAGCGAGCCATGTAACTATGTAAGACAAATACTTTGATAAATAACAATCATCATGAAAACTAGCAATGTTTTTGCAAGGGGAAGCAGATGTTTGGGAAGGATAAATGTGTAAGGGAAAATCACTAAAATGTTAAAAATAAAGGGGTGATATTATGAAAATGTTAACCTGTCCCATGATTTTAACAAAATGTCACCCCGTTCAGCAATTTTTTTCGCTGAATCCACATGTTCCACAAAATATACAAGAAGACGAAAAGTGATGCATTTGTATCACTGGTTCTGCAAAACTTACTGTATTACAGCAAAAGAAATGTTGTATTCGATTTTTGCTAGTTCACAATATTTGTTGGATTACCTTTTTGCAGAATAAGAATTTGCTGGAGTACATTTATAATGTGGCATGTCATAGACTTATTGACTACAAATAGATATTAAATATATAGTAAAACCCCAAAAGCATTAATCTACATATAGGGACATTATAAGTTTTCCATGAAAAATTACCTCTTATCTTCGACCTTAAGTACGATGTTACAAACTTTCTATGTTTTCTTTCCAGAAAACCCTAAACCTTTTCTAAGTAAAATGAAAGAGCCCTATTACATAGACTCTAATTCTTAATTAAGTGATACTCGCTAATATTTGATGCCATAACTTGAGAAAAAAATTAATAGTCTTATGAATATATTTCCTTCATTATTCATTCTATATCTTTTTTATCCCAAACCTATAGAAGGATCGAAATCTAACATTTTTGTAATTTATAGCCATCATTCATCAACTTCTTATACAATTTTTTTCAACAAAGTGCCAAATATACTTAACAACACATGTACACAACACTATATTTATGTATTTGATGGATTTAATAAATAACAGCTATGGGTTTTGGGAAATCAAAGTGCATAACTGACGCCTGTGTTTTTCTAGTTACATCCAATACACGAAAAAAAAATTTTACTTAGGACCACTTATTCAGGAAAGAAAAGGACAAGAAGGGTGACAATTGTTGAATTTGTGTCAAAATTTGACATTTTGTTAGAGCACCCCTTCACTTTTTACAATTAAGCGATTTTCCTATAAATAAATCGCTCACGACCAATCATAGGTCCTAAGTAGAGGTACCAAGTTCCAACCATTTTATATGAAAGTGGTCAACTCAGGTAATATTTGTTATGAGTGAAACATGTAAAATACAAAATGTAGGTATACTCGGTGTTTTAAGAACCGAACCGGACCGGAAGCTTACAATGTGTAGTGTGTATTTTAAGGTTTGCAACGTCTTAAATTCTTTTATTTGAAGAAAATTGCATTATTAATTTTTAGTTTTGATTTTCAGTGGCAATAATATAATTCTCTATAAGTACACTACTTATATAACATTAGAGAAAGATAAAAGATGTTGTCTACCCTTCCCTTTTTTAACCCACATATAAAAAACTATACAGTTTGACCCCAAAACCAACCTGCCTGTTTTGCTCTAGTCCCAAGTTCCGCTCCATTGTCTTAAACTCTCCAGTTACAATGAACACAAAGAAAATACTTAGGAAAATCATGTGGTTTTAGGGCTATATATACCTGATGGAGGACTGGAGCTCGAAAATCTGGTGGAAACACAACCAAAGAATCCAGTAACCTTCTATATCATTTATGTTTTGAGTTGCTAGTTTTAGTAAAAGTTGCTCAGATATTCTTTCTATAGCATATGAATCTTTAATTGCCTCCATTATTTTTGACCAAAACTGCAAACCAGGCTTTGATATAAAAGCCTCAGAGACAGTCAAATCACTCCCGGGCTGCACAAGGCTTTGAACTTGAGTAACAATTCGTGGGATCATTTCGCTTAGAAGCACATCTGCATGCCACAAGAACAACTGCTTCAAGCCAAAGAAAGATCTAGTCCAGGATTCGCATGTTAGGGAAATTAAACCTTTTGAAAGCACTTATCATGGTGATTCATAAAGAATTTCTAGAAAAATATTCAGATTAGAAAAATGATATGGCTCTGAAAACTTGTATTCAGGTGTGCAACTAATTATGTTCATCAACTTAATTGCTGGTAATTGAAACATGTTCCAGCATGTAGTTCAGCTATTCCCTGAAAAATTCCATTTCTGCTGGCTATTTTTTGTTTCGAACAAATAACATCTGGATTCTAGTTATATTAACGGATAGAAATATGGGATATTGCAATATATATTGGTTATAGAACCTTTCCCTTAATTGAATTATTATCATGCTTGTGATATCATAACATACCTGTAGACCCTCGCCTACAAATACGAGCAAATGCATCCCCAATAAATAAAACAGACCCATCCAATCACTTCTATTGAAGCTAGTTGATTTATTGTAATAGTTTTTATTCCACTCTTCTGCTCCCTGAATCAATTGAATTGCTATCCTTTTGATGTATGTGCTGATAAATTCCAGTCAAGACAAAACAGAATACAACATGTTTGGGATGAAAAGAAATACATAATAAAGTAATAAAATAATAATCATCAATTATCTTCATTGCTGTTAATAAATATGAAGGATACTGTGAGGAAAGTAAGGTTGATGCTCCCAATCGTACTTTGTCAGGGACAGAAGTAACAAGTTGTGACACTTTAGAGATTGCAGACTTGTGCTGCTCATGATTTATGTTTTCTGGTTGGTGAGAAAATTCTCTAGCCAATTGGAGCACCCCATCATTTTCAAGCAAGCATAGTGCAAGTAATCTGTCACAAATATGGAGCTTAGAACTAAGTATGCATCCTAAAGAAAAATAGTGCAAGTAAGCGTCATAAATATTATTGCTATAATAAATGAAATACAATGACTGGCTGTACCTCTCAGTGTTCGAGCATATGGCTGTTTCAAGTCTCCCATTGAGTAATGTTGTAGATAAGGAACTAAAGTTTGTACAACCTCGGATACACAGCCCCTTAAAAAGAATACATCATACAAATGTTTTTTAGCAGAAACGGGGAAACAAGTTAGCCAATTCAAAGCAACATCTGCATATTGAAACACATAAAATTAGCATCACAAACTATTAAGTCCTTAACACAGACGTGCGATTCAGTTTTTAGATAGTTAAAGCAAGTGCAAATTTTACAATCTGTAGAGCACGTATGAAAGCTTTTCCTCGTATATCACTGGTGTGATGTACGAAGGAGATACGGTATCACGTGATTACCAGATAACAAAACTCTAGCTAGCGTCGGAAATGCAGTACTTTGATAGAACACCTGCCACCAGTTATCTCTTTCATGTTCTGTAGGAACTTCTGCTCCAATAACCTACGCACAACATATTCACAGAGACCACCCCTTGATTCAAATTCATAAGATAACATAATGATTGACTAAAGTAACTCTGCTCTCAACAAGAAAAGACCCTAACATAATCAAATTCTACATTGATAACCAAATTATTATCTTTCAAGACACACACGCACATACACACACAGAGCATATAAATTGTTGGTTGCACTATCGTATGCCACTACAGAAGCAACAAATAAGAAATACAAACAAGAACTTCAAACGAGCAAAACTTTACATACCTCCTCTCTATACTGTTTGTCAATGCTACCTGCAAATTCATTACAATACAAAAATTAGCAGTAATTCTTCATCATTTATCAAAACAAAGCCCTAATTAACACCAAGCGTATACTATCATCATGAAACTTCTTCCATTCCAATAACTTCAATGATTAAACACGAAGTAACTCAATAACATCGACTATATGATCAAGCTGAAGGTGAGAAAGACGATTGACCTGCGAATGCGCGATAATCGAGGGGGAAAAGGCGTACGGCGAGAGAGTAAAGGGCGCATATAACTTGGTCAACGTTTTTCGCTTCGTTGATCGAAACGATGACGTTCCGACCATCTCGAGTACTTTGATACTAGTGTTCTGTTCATCTCCGGTCATCTTCTCCGGTCGTTCGCCGCCGTACAACGCTCCTCCGTGATCAGTAGCGCTTTTGCTTCTGATGATTCCATTAATCCATTTATTGGTTTGGGGTCAGTTTTCATGTATAGTCATGGTAGGTCCCTAAGGTTTTCATTACTTGTCCTATGAGCCCCCATGTATCTCAAAAGTGTGTGTTTTACTTTTTCTTAGTTTTCTGGTTACTCGGTCTTTATTTGTTGGTAGGTCGGTCGGGAATGAATCTTTGGTTTTAAAAAGTGTGTGTGAGGTAACTGGAAAACGTCTAAAGAATTTTGACACGACCTATAATGTATATGTGGGTTGAAGTTGGTCAAATATTGAGTTTTGAAAAAGTTAAAGTATAAAACTAATAAGATTATGAACAATTTGTTTGATTAAAAATTGATATGTTAAAAAATATGATATGTACGATTTGTGATTGTACATAATCTTTATTTGGTTATGTATCAAGCAATTTCTTGCATATCTGAAGCTACCATCTCATGCATTGGATTTCAAGACCTTAACGTAATAATATCTTTTGATTTTTAAACTAATGAATTGACAAAGTAACTTAATAAAAGGAAGTTGTATATTTTTTGAAATACACCTTTAATTAGGATGGTAGAAAGACTCAGAATGGGTCGGACATGAGATTGATTATGAAAGTTTTACAAGTCTAAGACATGTATGGTATCAAGTACGGGTGTCCAATCAATTCGAACCAACTGAAATCGAATAGCGTAAATTTGAACACCGGAAACTGAACCTTATGGTTATCTAATTAGTTTGGTTCTTAACTAGGTAAGCTGATTTCAATTTTGTTAAAGAACCATAAGAAACCAGTTTTGTTGAAAAAACCTAATATAATGACTCGATGTGATGATAAGTTAAAAAGAGCAAATTAATATACAAATTAAATCACATTTTGGATATAAAATCAACAAAATTTTCCTACTAGCACTTTGTTCTCATGGTTGTTCCATTATGAATGCTATTGTCAAAGGTAGTTTTTGTTGGGACTATTTGCTATGATTTATAGAGTTGTGGAATTCAATATTATATTGGAGTTTAAGTAGAAGATACGATCAAAACCTTTTTAGGTTAACAATTTGTAAATCTTGCTTCATAAATAAAGTAGTATTTTATTAGAATTCAAAATTCTCGTGGACTATTGGTTTTTTAGGACATATCCAGGTTTGGAACCGGAATCGAACCAGAAATTGTATACGCATATTATAGGAACCAGAAACCAAACCTGTATTAGTATAACCAATTTTAAATAGTTCGGTCCAACCAGTTCTAACGCTTATTGTCGGAAAAAATCGGTTGTTGCTCACCCCTAGTATCAGGTGACGCTATTCGATTACTAGAAACTGATCTTGTATCCTTTTACTTGGTATATTAACATATGATATAATTCTAAAAATATAATAACTGGAATTTTTCAATATTATTAGAAATTGAAATTATTAAACACATACAACTTGATATAAGCATTATTGAGTATTTAACATTTAAAGTCGATATTTTAGTCTAAGTTTAATATTGGGTTTCTAGTAATATGAATTTCAATGGGTAACTTTTTAACTTACGTCCACACAAGACCATAAACAAGTGCATTTGATGTTTACACAAAAACCTATAAGCTTGACAAGTAATGAGTAATACTTATGAGATCACATATGTTACATTGTTTAATAATCTAGCATAGAAAGAACTAAGATTGTCATAATCGGTCTAGCATCCAATCCATAACTTTAGCACCCAAGCCATAAACGTGATGTGATATATTCGAGTTGATATGACATCCAGAACTAACATAGGTTATTTATATAATAATAATTATCAACTAACTAATGCATTAAGGTTTGTATCTTATGTTTTATAAATTGTACCTCATTTTATTTTTTATTTATCTTTTTAGTTTTAACTCTATAGTTTTTGTCTTTTACATTTAACCCTAATACATTTTTCATTTTCAATTTTGATCTCGTATACTTTTCATCTTTTACAATTTGTTGTTTTACATATTGGTTTAAATTTTTCAAGTTAACATACGAGCACATGCGTATGTGATTTATCGTTTTCTACATCTATTTTTTTATGCTTCACAACTGTGTTATGTAATACACTTCGTTCTAATTTATATGTATTAACACGCCGCAACACACATGCATGAGTTAAAGTTTTTACGTTTATTTTTCGTTCAATTTTATTTCTTTTGTTTTACAAGTTTTTTTGACGTTGGTGATCGTTAACAACGATATGACATTAATATTATTTAACACAATTTTACATCTTCACTAACATTATAAACTAGTTTCTTACAAAATGGTCTTTTATAAACCGCCATTACATTAGTTCCCAACAGGATACAACAACTCTATGACTATCCCTACATCCTGTATCTAAACGCAAATCATGTTGAAATCAACCATTGCCCCCATGCTATTAACCCTCCACTCCAAGACCAAACCCCATAACTTCATCCCCCTCAAGCCACATACTCTTTACAGTTCATTACCTCAAAGCCCACCAACTGTTCGACGAAATGCCTCAACCAATACTTTAACTGTTGAAACACTCGAAACCCCTTCTTACAAACTTCCTCCAGCTTCAGCCTACGTTCATCTTCCCTTTTGCCGCAAACGCTGCCACTATTGCGATTTCCCCATAGTTGCTTTAGGCTCCAATTCAACAGAAACAGCAGATGATGACCCAAGAATCTCAGACTACATCCACCTGCTTATTCGTGAAATTGAAGCAACAAAAACACGTTTTGATCAACACCCACCTCTTGAAACTGTTTTCTTTGGAGGTGGGACGCCTTCTTTGGTGCCACCAAGGCTTGTTGCTAAGATTCTTGACACACTGAGGGCTAAATTTGGGGTATCTTTGGATGCTGAAGTATCAATGGAAATGGACCCTGGGACATTTGATGATAAGAAGCTAAAAGATTTGATTGGGTTGGGTGTGAATAGGGTGTCTTTAGGGGTTCAAGCATTTCAAGAAGAGTTGTTGAAGGTTTGTGGGAGGGCTCATGGTGTTAAGGAGGTTCATGAGGCGATTGAGATTATTGGGTCATGTGGGGTTGGGAATTGGAGTATGGATCTTATTTCATCTCTACCAAATCAAACTCAAGAAATGTGGGAAGAGACTTTGAGGTTAACTGTCGAAGCACAACCGAATCATGTGTCAGTTTATGACTTGCAAATTGAAAAAGACACCAAATTTGGATCACTGTAAGTTTTTCTATTTGATCTTTATTTTATGCTCATGATACTTTGCTTTGTTGCCAAATTCGATGTCTAAAGTCTTAGTTTAAAACCAGAAATCAAACGTCTTTCATCCCCAAAAGAGCGTTGATTAGTAAAATTTCCTCCATGTCCATAGATATTCTAGATTACATGTTCATCCTTACCATCATTGTCAAAACAGAACAATGCTCAATTTATTGATTTGAACTTTTAAGATTATCAATTCACTAGAGAAACGAGTTGCATCTCATCAGCAAATTAAAAGTGATATTGTTTGCTAATGTATAATGTATTGGCAACTCAACCACTAATCGGTTATCTGAGTTGTGCTAAACTTTAAGTTGTGTATATCTTTTTATGTAGTTTCTTGTTAATTAATTTATAGGGTCTTTCCAAATCTTATAATTAGCCTCAGTGATATAGAAGGCTTCATTTGTTAGTATAGCATCTAATGGGCCTAGACAAGTCTCTTGTGAAAAATGCAAGTGCTTGGTTATTTCACAGCACTAAAATGCTTGAATCTTCTCTGGATTTGTACATTAAATGTCTATGTATATATTATTGTGTTCATGTATAACTGCTATTTAACTAGGTTCATGGTTATGGTTTATGATATTGACAACTAAAGTCTTCAAGAAGTGGCAATTTTGATCCATCCACATATGAATGGATTGATTTGAGTTATGTTTTAGGCTTTTAGCTCTGCTGGATCAAATGGGTTAAGTTAAAGAAAATGAACTAAAACAAAAATTAGTCTAGTGGGTCAAACTAGTCGATAGTCATCCAAAGTATATTCAAATGCATAAAACCTCCTAAGTCACTTTATCGAAAAAGAAAACCGTGATTATTGCTATAATATATTAATAATATAGTTTTTATAATCATATTTAACATGGTAACTATCTATAAAAAGATAAAACTGGATAAAAAGTGCTTGGAGGTCAATCCAACTTGTTTATGCTTTTCGGCCTAAACACTGATGGACCCATTACCCAAACCCACTTATTCTCGCTATCTAATTGTTACCCATATGATTTTTTCACAAAATAAGAATGGATGCATGATGATTTACAGGTACACACCCGGTGAATTCCCATTGCCTTCAGATACCCAATCTGCAAAATTCTACAGAATGGCTTCAAGAAAGCTTGGTGAGGCTAATTACAACCACTATGAAGTTAGTAGCTACAGCAAAAGTGGTTTTGAGTGCAAGCACAATTACACATACTGGATAAACAAACCCTTTTATGCATTCGGTTTAGGTTCGGCTAGTTACCTAAATGGAACAAGATATTCAAGACCAAAAAGTTAAAAGACTACACAAACTATGTGAAGAATTTAGAGGATGGTTTGATTGATTGGACCCAAGAAGATGATGATGTCGATGAAGTAGATATGGCTATGGATATTGTGATGCTTTCTTTTAGAACTTCAAAAGGGTTGGAATTTAAGAGTTTTATAAAAGATTTTGGAAGCGCGTTGCTGTTGAGTTGTGCAAGGTTTACGAACCTTATATGAAAAGTGGGCATGTGTTGTTTTTAGACGATCAAAGAAGAGAAATTACAGAAGACGAGTTTAGTTCTTTGGTTTTAGATGATGAAAAGCTGGAAAATGTGATTGGATTTATTCGGTTAAGTGATCCAGATGGTTTCCTGTTGTCGAACGAGTTGATATCGCTTGCTTTTGGGGTGATTGATCCTTAGAATGATTATCCAATGTGAGCTTTTCTTTTTCATGAAATGTTTAAAGTAATTGTTCTATGAGTATATGATAGACGTATGTGTTTCCTAGGATATCAAAACCTCCTTAATCTTGGAAACATGTTTGCCAATTTTGATACATGAAGGTAACATATTAATGATGTTGAGATTCCTTTGATCAGATGTAGAGATGGAATATGATTGAGTTTTGTTTACGTCTTAACATATTACAAAAAGGACACTTATTGTCATCTAGCTTGAGTTTTGTTTACATCTCAACAAGCACTGAATGGCGGATGAGTGAAACGGCCGTTAAGAAACATCCGAGAAACCACTTTGTACATTGCTTCAGTAAGATGAACTCCATCCCAATTGACATAACGAGAAGGGTTTTGACACGACCTTGCGGATTTAGACCCACAAATGGCCATCAAGTCAAAGTTGTATGGTTCATCACTAGACCCACAGCATACTTTGTAAAGCTCACGGAACCCAAGCTTTCGCCCGTTCTTCATTACAAAACGATAAGCATTCCAATAATCAGCATACACAATGATCGCTTCCGGGTATCTTCTTCTTAGGTTTTGAATGTTGGTTTGAAGAACGGTGTTATGGATGTAGCTTTGGTTGTTGACCGTGGCTACACAACCCATGTCGTCACGGTCCGACTCGGGTGAAAGATACATGGCTAGGGTCAGGCAACCGGTGGTGGGGAGGCCTTGCACCACCATGTATTTTGCACCTTTTTCGAGCAATGCCTTGCAAAATAACACATATACAATGTCAACGTATACCATTTTAAAAGAATGACTATACTTATAATAAATATCTTACACACTCTATTGTTGTATTACGTTTTTTTAAGCTTACATGCTATGTTTTTAGTAGACTATTTTGACACAAATCTTTGTTGATTTTAATTTCTTGTCGTTTCAATAATAAAAAGTGTACAACTATATATATATATATTAATAATTTATATCTCCTTTGCTATAAGATACTGTTTGAGTGGTTACATGACTACATCTGAATCAATCAGAGAATATGTTCTCTTAATGGTTTATGAAGTCTTTTAGTTAATTGGTAAGTTTCAGAAACATACGAGATGATTCGGATGATACCTCTTATTCAGTTATTACCTCTAAAAACCCCGTGACGCTTCGAATGGCATGGCGTCGGATGGTTTTTGCACTCACCGTCGATCTGACGGTGTAAGCATAGTCATTAGCTCCGATCTCCCCCGCCCAAACCACCGCATCCCGGAACACCGCCGCACACTCCTCCGGCGTCGATATAGCACTTTTACATTTCAGCCCCTTCAATGTCTTAATAAACCAACGTAACTGCGTTTGTAGCGACTGAGGTGTTATAGCTAACGTGAGGTTATTTTTAACAAAGAACGCGTGTCGGATCGCGGTGGATCCGGCGACGGCGTAATTGACACCGGCGGAGGTGTCAGCTTTCCGGTTGAGGTAGGGTGGAAGATAAGGTAGCGAGAGTGATTCCGCCACGAAGTCGATGACTAGACGGCCGTCGGAGTATCGGTTGGTGGGGTGGTGGAAGAATGTGGTGCCGTAAGGGGGGTTGGAGACGTAGCGGAAGGCGCTAGGGCCGGTGGTGGAGTTGGTGTTTCCGGTGTCGGTGTAGGAGTCGCCGAAGGCATAGATCTTGTTGAAGGACCGTCGCGGAGGCTTACCGGAGGTGAGTGTAAGGAGGAGGAAGATGGCGGTGGCGGTGGTGGCGGTGGTGGTGGTGGTGGTTGGCATGGTTAGTATGGCCTTTACATTTGAAGTGGTGTTGAGCATGCATGCTACAGGATTATATACTTGGAAGTGGGTGTAAAGACTATTTTACCTTGAGAGGGTACTATAATCAAAGTTGACTTAAAACATCAATAAATAACATCCGGCCCCTCACACCACCAATATTGTTCGTTTTGCCCACGTATAACTTAGAGATTTGCTTTTGGTTGACAGGTGAAAACTTCCAACGAAAAACACCCATCCATGGATTGCTGTCATATGAACCGCTTAACTGTGGAGTTCTATTTTCATTCATAGTCAATACGCTCAAAACGTGTTGATGATGTTAGAGATAGAACATTCGTTTTGAATCAATGTGTAATTTGCCTAGGGTGTTATAATTCTACTCTTAATATTTCACGTAACCCTCGACCTGACGAGAATGGCTCCATTTTACACAATTGAATACAGCTAGAACAAATACTGTTTTCTAACATACTCAGTTAATTGCATATGAAAAGAGTTTATTGTTTGACTTGTGAAAAACAATGCGTTCGTATGTTCTTTTATTGTTGGTATTACATAAGATAATAAACAGATACAAAGAGTAAGAGTTTTTTTTGATACATCAAGTCATTTAAGAATGTTAGCAATCATACGTTGACCGCTATTTTAATCATTCATTTTCAAAACATACTCTTTTATACGGGACGCGATTGGTAATTACCATCTATATTAAGCTCAATTATTTCTTACGGTCTCCAAGGAGATAATTTGGTGGTGAAAAATATGTTCCCAATCAAACGATTGTAGGTTTAAATCCTACGTTATGCAAGTTTGATGGATATTTTCTTGGTAATAAAAGTTATTGTTAAAAAAATATATTCCTTATGACATTTAGGATTATATAAGTTAACTTTTGAATCTTCTAGGCATGTAGGGATTAATGTGTCCAACAAGATTTTTGAGTTTAACCCGTTAACATAGCTTTATTAACACAGTGCAATTACAATTTACAAAAAATATGATGATACTACTAGATTAATCGATCCTCATTTTCCATTTATAGTTTGAATTTATTTAATTTCGTTTGCTATATTTGAGTGCCATAAAATTGGATGATGAAATTTGTTACAAAGCTTTAAATGTTATGGCCCTCAACTCCTCGATCCACCTACCTAAGTCGGTTATTTATTGGTTGTTACTTATTTTGTCGATGTTATAAAGATCTTTAGATTGGGAAATAATTTATCAAGTTAGTTTGATAACGTAAAACAAGTTAAAATACATATAAACACATGATTTCCAAATAGCAGAAGTTCAAATAAAAATGGTCTAGCATCATATATGATATAAACAATTATATTAAATCATAACAAAAATTGACAGCATAACATAAATAAGGGGCCATCATATAATCATTATACTTTATGGCCCCGATTTACTTGTGAAAAAGTTTGTGCATAGAAAGAATAGTATAGTGAGATTAATAAAAAGCCATTTATTTATAGGGGCGATAAAAAATGGACTCAATAGCAATTACATACCTCGAATATTTAGATGTGATGGGATTGGTTTCAGGTATTAGATTAATTTTAAAAGTATTTAGGTTTAGAAAAAATCAACGACTATAAAATTAGTTAGTATTGCTTATTTTATTTATAAAGTTTACCCGACTATACTAATACACTATATAAACTTAAAAGAATATGACGAATAGGATCTTGAAATGAAAAAAACTTAAAATAATTAAAACTATAGTTTTTTTTAAAGTGAGTTGAGCAATTTAGATCTTAAATTATGAAGGAGTTTAAAATTGGGTTTTAGATAATAACATCCCGACATATATTTTTCAACAAAAAGGGGTTATAATGAACATAGACGCAAACTTGATGGGTATTGAATAACAAGTACTCACGGGTATCAGACATAAATTTTCATCAAGCATCAAACAAACTATCAAAACACATCTCACATCTATTGTTACTCTTAAGAGTTGTTTAGTAGTCTTTTTCTATCGATTGGAAACTAAAAACAAACAAACATATGTAGTAAAAGTCCCCCTTATAGAGTAAGGTCCGGGAAGGATTGAAATGAAGGTAAATCCTATAGGATTTAGAGACTGGTTTAACGAAACCATTAGCTCAAAGGGCAAAGAGAGCAAAGAGAACACACATAAATACATATGCAAAAACACACTTAAAACATCATCTAAGAGGAAAAAGAGTTGTCCTAGGTTCTAGGGTTGCCACATTCGATTTTATAGTTTCCCTAGTTTTACCCGTTTTACAGGGTGTCGTCCCAATTAACTTTATTTTTTCCCACATTTCTCTAGTGTACCATGGAAATTGTACATTACAACTCCCAACACACAAAATCAATCAGTAGTGCCCGGTGAATATTCATCGAGTTGGGGACTTAAAGTTGAAGTCGAGACCGAGGGGGTTGTGTTCCCACCTAGGGTTGGGAATTCCCCACATATTCTCGGTCATGACACCATGTTGTCTACACATTGTTCTAGATATTTCTAACATTTATCTAACGTCTTTAAGACATCAAATTACTTGGAATATCAAGGGTTCTATAAAGAATTTGGAAGTGCGGTTACTGTTTAATTGTGCAAGAATAACAGGTTTCGAGGACGAAACCTATATAAGGGGGGTGGACTTGTAACACCCGGTTATTTTAAAGTTAAAGAAAGAGAAGAATAAAGCGAAGGAAAAGAAAGAAAGGCTATTTAACCCAAGATGAGGGGTTAAATATATAAAAAGTACAAGATTTACTTTTTATGTTGTACAAAAGTAGCATGGCTGCCCATGCCATGCCACTTTTCACTTTTGAGTTCGAATTAGAGAGAGAAAAAGCAGAGCTCGGGTTTGAAGAAGAACAAGAAGAAAGAATTCGAATTCAAGGTAAGAATTCATGATTTGATGAAGTCCTTGACTGGTCATATCCTCGGGTTTATGCTTATGTGTGTTTGTATGTGTTCGAGTATGTTTTTAATGGGTTTCTAGGAGGTTGAATTCAATTTGCAAACGAGTTTGGAAGAAGCCACACTCAAAAGCTACAAAGGTGAGTTCTAAGACTCCTCTTTTACTAGTTTTTTGTAACATCTCGTATTTTCATTAAATCAAAAGTTAACTCTGTTAAACTATTATAAGGACTAGTTGTGTCTTTTATGAAATTGTGGGCTATTTATGTTTACTTGTTGGTTCGTCATTAAATTTCTAATAAAAAGTTTTAATAATATAACTATCAAACTACAATTACACTAATAATCATAATAATAATAACCAAGATAATAATTATAATAATACTATTAGTAATGCTAAATAATAATAATAATATCAATAAAAATAATATTAAAAATAAAAAAATAATATTCATAAGAGTAATAATAATAATAATCATGATAGTAATAATAATAATAATAATAATAATAATAATAATAATAATAATAACAATTTATAAAGGATTATAAAACTTAAAAAGGTTTGAAATTTAAAAGTTATGGGACTAATTTGCTAAATCTTGAAACTTTAAATGTTTTGGCATAAAATAACAAAGGTTGAAACTTCAGGGACCATTTCTGTAAATTATTAAAACCCACCCATTTCAATCCCGAAATTCCGACCATCGTCGGCCGCCGGCGACCACCACTCCGGAAACCCATAAATCGGAAATAAACACTCGATTTGAATGCCTAAACCGTTTCCAATCGCTTCGTGGGGAAGTTTCGAACCTTAAACACACTTTAATTCGAGTTTAAGGCCGGTAATGGGTGTCGTTTGGGCTTGATAACCGTCGAGCAACAAGAGTAAACCGTTCGACCATTAAACCTTAATAATACTCAAATTAGTGAACATAAACAACTATCTAGTTACACTTAATCATTTACAGTCCTCAATTACATTTGGAAAACACAAAGTTTACACCTCGATTACCTCTGTCCTTCGCGCACTGCAACTTGATCAAAACCTTTATCCGAGTCTTCTAACCCATAATTGACAAGGGGTTTCTCATCATTGGATCTATTAGAAGTATCCAGTTGAACGAATTTGGGTACCTTTGCTATTTGCGACTTGATCAAGCTACGACACTAGCCGCGACTAGTTCTCATCCGTTCATGATTCGTCCTCAAAACGGGTAATTGAATACATGAATATGCTCGAAATTCAATGGAGAATCAAAGCCCTATGTTTGTTGCAACTCACGATTGTGATTTAGCTTTCGATTTGGTTAAGTTAGAAATTAGGAAATTTTAAGTAAACATAAAAATGGATTTTGTAAACTCTAGATATTTGTAAAAGCAACAAAGCAATTTTTTTAATATAAAAATATATATATATAATATATATATATATATATATTTAAATAATTTCTTTTAAATATCTTAACAAAGATTACTTTTGGTTATTTTTTTTAATTGTAAATAGTAAAGAATAGATTATTATTGGTTCAAACGTTGCTTTTAAATTATTGATAAAAAAATGTGTTAATTTCGTTTAGTTATAAAACTTTATTTTGAATTTATATCTAAATACTTTAAATTATTATAAATATTTTCTCCTTCATATCTGTGTATAAAAATATAAATATATTCATTTTCAATTATTACAAGAGAACATATAATTGTTTTCCTTTTGTTACATATCGATGTTTGACAAAAACCCCAAATACCAAATTGAAACCCTAGTCTATTTACACCGTTAATCTTATTATTAACCTAAACCTTGTAATATTTATATATTTAGGTGTACCTTGTGACGTTTGACCTTGGAACGACATATATTATTCTTATTGATCTTCATTATATACTATTTGACATGTGAGTTTCCTTGCCTCCCATTTTTACTTTATTTCATACTATTTTGGGGTGAAACATGATACTTATACATCATACACTTATAAACGTTTGAGACTTGTAAAACACTTGCAATTCATCTTTATATTTTGTCATGGTTATTTGTGTGTTGTAAGTGATTATATGAGATACATAGTTTGTTTACAATCATTAACTATTGCTAGCCTAGCGACGTCTTAGATCTTTGGGCCTGACAAGCCTATTTGGTGCAAAAGTCGATGTATTGCCGACTCCTGATGACGTATGCTTGTTCATCATGGGAACCAAATACACTTAGCCAATCTTATATACTTGTAATCAAGTCGAGGTTTGGTTGTAACGATATGTGTTCTATAACCTTACTAACTTATAACCTATGACATGAATTGCTACTTGTAACTTTATCACATTATGTATGAAACCTTGGAAACTCACCAACTATTTATAGTTGACCTTTTATTTTTATCATGTTTTAGGAAATCCTCAAGTTTAAAGTGGACTTTTGAAGCTTGCAATAAAACTAGGACTTGGACCTAGTTTAATAAATAAAATATTATGTTATGTTTTGATTTATGTTTGAACTTACTTCACGTTTGAGACTTATGTTTGAATTTCCTTTTGAAACTTATAATTTTAATATTTACTTTTAATTATAGCGTTATGTGGTTGTGAACAATCTTAACCTTCACATCTCGACGTTTCCGCCGTCAAGTTTGGGCTGTGACAGATTGGTATCAGAGCCCATAACTATAGGGATTTAGGTTATTAGAAATGGTGACCTAGACTATAGCTTATGCATGAACCTTATAGAATAATATTTATATTCTTGGAATTATATATTTTGTTTGCATGTTACATAATGCTATGCCATACTTATGTGCAACTTGATGCCTTAGCATAGGTTGCCTTGTAATTGTTTAAACTTTGTTATGTGTCTCCCTAAACTTAACTTTGACTCTTTGACTCTCCCCGAACATGAAATCTCTTAATCTTATTCTCGTCAACACGTGAAAACTTATGCTTATGCTTATGATTTGGATCTTTAGACGTTATGTCTAATCTATATAAATCTCATCAAGGTTTTGATTCCATGAACCTAAGAAATTTGTATGACACATAGACACCTGTATTCTGGATTTCCTGGCAAAAGACCCTTAGGCTAAGGCAAGCATATCGCATAAATTCTACGGGACTAGTTATGCTTACCTGGGGATTTCTGGGATGAGTGATAAACTATGGTCAACATACACAAATTCCTAAGGAGAATGGGTCAACTTACCTTGACGTGTCAACGTTTCTAAATGGTAATGCGTTACCAAATGGAACCATTCCATGTGCCTTACAACTCTTGCCTTACCCTTGTTGAATTATAATCCTTTTTATTCTTTTCCTCGTATCTAACTCATTTTACATATTCCAGCATGTCTCGTCATCATGGAAAGCGTGGAAGTTCCGATCGTAAGCTAGCCGCCATGATTGCCCGACAAATGGCTGTTGTCATCCCAACCATGGTTACTGAACTCAATAGCACTTTAATGACCAACTCTAGCAACAACGATCATGGGGAGAATAGTGCTAACCAAGGGCGCAACAACCAAACTTGCACTTTTAAGCACTTTAGTTCATGTAAACCCACTAGTTTTAGTGGCAAGGAAGGAGCCATTGGTCTTCTTGAGTGGTTCGAGAGCATGGAGAACACTTTTGTCAACTGTGAGTGTCCTGAGGCACTCAAAGTTCGTTATGCCACTAGCATGCTCCAACAAAGGGCTCTCACCTGGTGGAATAGTGAGAAGAGAAATCGTGGGCCCGATGCTATTCTGGCACTTACTTGGGAAGAGTTCAAGAACATCACCATCGTGAAGTTCTGCCCGAGAAGCGAACTGCAAAAGTTGGAGGAGGAATTTTGGAATTTGAAGCAAAATGATGGTGATCATTTGGCCTACTCAACTAGGCATCATGAGTTGAGTATACTGCTGCCTCATATGGTCGACACTGTCCCCCGCAACATCGAGAAGTTTATCAAGGGTGTACCACCCCAAATTCAAGATGCTGTGGTGGGTAGCCGACCCACAACTTTGGAAGAAGCCATTACTATCACCGCTCAACTCATCGAGAACCATATACAAGCGGGCACCATGTCTGTGAAGGGTGCCAAAAAGGTGGAAAAGATGGCTACCGAGGCCGTTAAGGAGACCAAAGCTGAACCGTCCAACAACAACAAGAACAACAAGAAGCGCAAGTTCACACTGGCACGTAACTATGCTGTGGCTGCACCCAAACAACCCCAAAGACAACTTGTACATGCGGCTACACCTGTGGCACAAGTGCCTGGGGCTAGGGCTTATGCTGGTCCTCAGCCTATGTGCAACACGTGTAGGTATCATCATCTGGGGAATCAACCATGCCACATTTGCACCTTATGCGGTAAATATGGTCATTTGGTGGCGACTTGCCACCGTGCACCTAACAATGCCACTATGGTCACAAACCGTGTTTGCTACAACTGTGGGGAACCTGGTCATTTCCGCCCACAATGCCCTCGTCTTGTGGGTAATGTTCCACAAGCCCGAGGACGCGCTTTCAACATCAACGCTAACCAAGCACAAGCAAACAACGATGTGGTGAATGGTATGTTAACTCGCCTATTAACTTTTGTGATCCGATTATTTTCATACTTTACCTATATCGTTAAATACCTTAAAAATTGAACAGGTATGTTCCTTATTAACAAAACTTATGCCTATGTCCTATTTGATTCTGGAGCCAATAAAAGTTTTGTTTCGTTAGAGTTTGAACCCATACTTGCTAATCCACATACGAAACTAGAAAGACCTCTTACCGTTGAAGTTGCTGATGGAGAACCAATCGCCGTTGACGTCATTATTCGTGATTGTATCTTAAGTCTTAACACGCATGATTTTTTTATCGATCTTATCCCTATGAAACTTGGAAGCTTCGACGTCATCATTGGTATGGATTGGTTAGCCAAACACCATGCCGAGATCATTTGTTTCGAGAAGTGCATCCGTATACCGTTACCTTCTGGTGATACTTTAAAGGTGTTCGGTGAAAAATCTTCCAAAGGACTTAAACTCATGTCTTGCACTCAAGCCCGAAAATGCTTAAGCAAGAAGTATATGGCTTTCTCGGCTTATGTGGTTAACACGAAAGTCAAAGGGAAAGAACTTAAGGATGTCCCTATCGTACGAGACTTTCCTGAAGTATTTCCCGATGACCTTAGTGGTTTACCTCCCGTGCGTGAAGTTGAGTTTAAATCGACTTGATACCGGGAGCAAACCCCGTGGCTAAGTCACCATATCGACTTGCACCATCTGAAATGCAAGAACTCTCTAGTCAACTTCAAGAGCTATCCGAGAAGGGTTTCATCATCGCCTTGGGGTGCACCTGTTCTTTTGTGAAGAAGAAAGATGGATCGTTTCGTATGTGCATCGATTATCGTGAGCTTAACAAGCTTACCATCAAGAATCATTATTGTCACACCCCAACCTTAACGGCGGAAACGTCGAGATGTGAGGGTTAAGATTGTTCACAGCCACATAACGCTATATTAAATTGTAATTATTATTATCATAAGTCTTGAAATGGAAATTACAATCATAAGTCTAATACAAGAAATAAGTTCAAATGCAACAAAACATAAGGTAAACTTTTTTTTTATTCCATTTACTAGGTCCAAATCCTAGGTTATAGCATGCTTCAAAAAGATCATATTAAGCTTGTGGTTGACCTGAAACATGAATAAAATAAGAGTCAACTAAAAATAGTTGGTGAGTTTCCAAGGTTTTCATACATAATATGAAAAAGAAAGTTACATGTAGCAATTCATGTCATAAGTTATAAGCTAGTAAGGTTATAGAACACATATCGTTACAACCAAACCTCAACTTGATTACAAGTATAAAAGATTGGCTAAGTGTATTTGGTTCCCTAGTGCACAAGCATACGGCTCCTAGGAGTCGGCAATACCTCGACTTTAGCACCAAATAGGCTTGTCAGGCCCAAAGATCTAAGACGTCGCCAGGCTAGCAATAGTTAATGATTGTAAACAAACTATGTATCTCATATAATCACTTACAACACACAAATAACCATGACAAAATATAAAGATGAATTGCAAGTGCATTACAAGTCTCAAACGTTTATAAGTGCACGATGTATAAGTATCATTTTCACCCCAAAATAGTGTGAAAAATGTAAAAAAAAAGGGGCAAGGAAAACTCACATGATAATAATATATAATGGCGATTAATAAGAAATAATATATGCCGCTCCAAGGTAAAACGTCACAAGACACCTAAATATATAAATGTTTCAAGATTTAGGTTAATGAGGTTTATCAATTAAACATGGACTAGGTTCTTAGGATTTAAGAGAGTTTTTGTAAGCCTATTTTAGTTATTAATTATATTTATATATATATATATATGTATTTATTTATTTTGCAAAATAAGGAAATATTCTTACAAAATTTTAATTTCATTGATTATTGGTTTGAGTATCACATAACTTTAATCGAATAAGATGTATGATTTATTAATGATTCAAGTAAAAATTAAATTTTTACATAAACTCATTCGTATAACAATCTAATTTTTTTTATAGAAATATTTAATTATTACATTTGTGAATAATAAAATATTACAAAGTTTTACAAGAATAAATTTTTAAGAAATAATTAGATGACTTTAAAATATTTAGGGTTTATAAAATTTATTTTTATAGTTATTATAAATTTTCTATAATTAATTTTAAGCCAAAAGGCTTTTAAAAAAATTACATGAGGTGCCCGGGTTCGAACCCGTGACCTCATGTTTGGGGAAACATTGACTTAACCAGTGAACCAGGCTTCCAGCCGCGGTTATAACCTGGTTTTAATTCTTAAAACCATTGCGAATGAAAAACCCCAATTCCCATATGAACCCTAGAACCATGTTCGATCAAATTGAAGATCAATTCGAGTTTGTTAGCCAAATTAATCATAGGGCTTTTGTTCATTAAGAAAAAGCGAGGGTGATGATGTGATTTACTCACTTGATTGAGGTCGAATCGATGCCCTTTGGTTTGGAGCAGGTCTCGGCCAAGAACCGAATTTGATGGATGTGCAAAAGATGATGAAAACCAAATTGAACTCGTGGGAAGCTTCGAACAGTGTTCTTGATGCAAAACCCATAATCAATTGGAGTTTAAAACACTCGGAAGGTGGCTCTTGTTTAGCTAGCAGGTTCGCGACGAACAGGGTAATCGAACAAGGTGAATTTGTGGGTTTCAGGTGTAATTGGCACTTGCAACCGATTAGACTTAGATAAACGTTCGTTAGAGTTGAATTAATTGACTTATTATTAGTGATTAAGGCTCGAATGATTACGGGTTTTAAGGTTTCGGTTATACATTCAATTGGAGTTTGTAACCGGTTATTAAACGCATTTAAGTTACATCTTTGGGTTCGATTCATGTTTCCGATCGGTTGCCACGATTTTGAGGGTTTCAATTCGAACGAAAACTGAGGTTTTAGGGCCACCGGACTCCGGCCGGAGGGTGGCCGGAGTTGTGGCCGGAAAAACGCGAGTAAGGGGTTCGGATTTTGCAATTTGCATGTTTGACCCCTGTGGTTTTATCAATTGGCATATTACGTACAAACTTTAATATTAAAGTTTCTAACTTTGACATTAAACCCCCCTTGTAGTTTAATAGTTGTCATTTTATGCTTAAAAGTTAAATGTTAAGTTTCCAAATTGACAAATAAGCCCTCTTTACTAACCTCAAGCTTATCATTAAACTAATTGTTAACTTTTTTATAATTTGTCATTTATATTATTATTATTAATATTATTATTATTATTATTATTATTATTATTATTATTAATGTTAAGCAAAATAGTTCATTAACTCCCGAATTAACTCAACAAGCCCTCAAAGTTTTCATAAATGACATAAATGAACCATATAAGAATTAACAAAATTAACTTTTAATTAACGGAAATACGAGATGTTACAATTATCCTCTTCCTCACATCGATGACTTGTTTGATCAACTTCAAGGAGCTGCCATATTCTCGAAGATTGATCTACGCTCTGGATATCATCAATTACGAGTTCATGATGATGACATCCCAAATACCGCATTCCGTACTCGTTATGGGCACTATGAGTTTATGGTGATGCCTTTTGGTTTAACCAATGCTCCTGCTGTCTTCATAGATCTCATGAACTGAGTATGCAAGCCTTATCTAGACAAGTTTGTGATCGTTTTCATAGATGACATACTTATCTACTCTAAATCCAACACCGATCATGAACTGTATTTGAGATTGGTTCTTGAGTTGTTGAAGAAAGAGAAATTGTACGCGAAGTTCTCGAAGTGTGAGTTCTGGCTCGAGGAAGTTCAATTTCTAGGACACGTGGTGAATAGCCAAGGAATTCACGTTGATCCTGCAAAGGTGGAAGCTGTGAAGAATTGGTGTGTTCCTACGACTCCTACCGAAGTTCGTTCTTTTCTTGGTCTTAATGGTTACTATCGGCGATTCATTGCCAATTTCTCAAGGATTGCGAAACCACTCACTTCTTTGACACAAAAGAATAAACCGTAAATTGATATGAAACTGAGATAGTTACATTTCTATTAATTCTAATGATAGGCGAAATGTCTATGTTTTATTCTTCTGAAGGTGGGAGAAAAGATAAAACTAAAATAAACTGGATTTTGAATCCAAACTTAAGATTTAAGTTTGAAACTCATTTTATTAACTTCTTTTCGTTAACCCGAAAAAATGGGATAGATCTACGAGAAATCTTATTCAGTTAGATATGGTAGATTCAAATGGGATAAAAAAAGAGTTTACTAGCGAGCCGTATGAGGTAGGTGTCACACCCCAACCTTGACGGCGGAAATGTCGAGATGTGAGGGTTACGATTGTTCACAGCCACATAACGCTATTTATTAAATCCAAATGTATTAATCATAAGATTCAATTGCAACATTACAAGCAAAAGTTTCAACAAAGAATACATCATGTACAATTGCTACAAATAACATGATCATCCATTTTATCTCTAGGTCCAATCCTAGATGTGATAAGCTTCAAAGAGTAGAACACATACTTGAGGTATTCCTGAAACATGTTAAAAAATAAAAGAGGTCAACAATAATGTTGGTGAGCATTCCATAGTTTTAAATACATGGCATATATAAAAGATGGCAATTCAAGTCATAAGTTAGTGAATAAAGTGATTAGGGATGTTATGAACAATGCAACAATCAAACCTCGACAAAAGTTTTACAAGTCTCAAACGTTAAAAGTATATACGATCAGCTAAGTGTACTCGGATCAACCAAGCAGGCTTGTCTTACCCATAGATCTATGACTTCGCTGGGCTAGCAATAGTTAATGATTGTACATATAAGGCCATAACATGGTAACCACAAAAGTTCAACTAACCACAACTTTACAAGATGAATTGCCATAGGTTTACAAGTCTCAAATAAGTTTACAAGTGCAATGATAATATGTTAACATGTTTCACCCCAAAGTGTGGAAATAAGCAAAAGGGGTATGGAAATACTCACTTGATGTAAATAAGATGATGATAAGAGAAATAAACGAGGCCCCAATGATTTCTTCATGATTAGATCTAAGATTTGGGGTCTTAGGATTAGAATAAATATAAGATTAACGACTGAATACGAATTAGGGTTTCGACTGAAATTTGGGGTTTTAATAATTACATTTTATAGAAATAAATAATACAATCGTTTACGTTTTGATAAATATATATGTATTTATATAATATATTTAAGACTAAGTATGATAATGAAAGATTCAATGTTTGAATTTATTAATTAATAAAGAGTAAATATAATGTGTGAAAAGAAATAATTAATTTAATAATTATTTAAAATTTGATAAAGATAATTGAATACCTTTCCAAATGCCTCGTAGGATAATTTATAGTTATTTAAATCATTTTATTAAGTTTTTAACCCTTTTTAAATGATTAAAATATTCAAAGCCTTAAATAGGAATAAAGAATAAATAAATAAATAAAATTATATTACTTTATTAGTTTCAAGAGTTCAAATAAAAGTTATGGACTAATTTATTAATATGATATAACATGCTTATATGATTAGATGAACAATTAAATATCTAATTAAATAAACATTTTAATAATTAAATATTTAAAGTATTTGAAATATGTAGTTTGGAATAATCCAAATTTGTACTATAATATAATTATAACATATAAAAGTTTTAAAATTTGTTTTTATAGTATTTTTATTCTTTAAATTAAGAATTATAAGTTTCAAAGTTCTAATAAAATTAACTTAATAATTTCTAGATTGTTTTTAGTTAACAAAATAATTTATTTTGATTTGACAATGTAATAACACTTTTCTGAATTATAAAATGTAAAAAAAACTAATTGAAAGCACAAGATGTTAGAGGCCCGGTTCGAACCCGGGACCTCTCGGTTATAATCCCCGCCGAATACCAGTTGGGCTACAGCCCGATCTGGTTGAAAGTCCCATTACAATGTTTAAAAAGCATTAGTTTCAAAATCCCCAAATTTACTCAAGAACCCTAGAATCGAATTAAGTCAAATTAAACTTCAATTCGGATATGTTAACCAAATTAACATTAGGGCTTTGTTTCCCCATGTTAAACCGAGTACAATGATGTGCGAAACTTACGTTATTAAGTTTGAATTGATGATATGGTGACAAAGATAGCCGCGACAACGTTGAAATCGATTTGATACACAAATGTTGATGTTAATCAAATTGCCCTTGCAGATAGCATTTAAGGTCGAAGTTAATCAAATACCCTCTGTCAATTCGGCTTAATGGAGCTCCGAACATGGATAACGACAGTGTTGCAGGTCGAAGTTGAACATGGTAGTCGAACGCGATGCTCGGGTGAATATCAGACGAATTTGGGGGTTGTATTCGACTAATGGTAATCAGATGATCGTTTATGTTAGTTTAATTGAATTATAATTAGGATTAAATTCTAAAACGGCCTTATGGTTAAAGACGAGTTTTGGTTTCGAGTTGGTGTGCCCATAACGCCTCTTAAATCGAATTAAAGTGTATTAACATGCTCGATTCTTGTTCCTGAAGCGGTTAGGAACGATTTGGGTTCAAGATTCTATGGGTTTTGGAGGTTTAATGTCGCCGGAGTTGCCGGAGTTTGGCCGGAGATGGTCGACGGGGATCAAGGGGTTGGTTTGGGTGTTTTAAATAAATTACAATTTAGTCCCTGATCTTTAACCCATTGTCATTTTATGTAAAACTCTTTAATTTGAGTTTTAAGATATGCAATTCAAACCCAAAAGTTTGTAAAATAATATTTAGTTAACTAATAAATTGTAAAAAAATCTTTTTGAACCTTCTAATATTTATAAAACTTTACAATTTAATTTTATATTATAGTTAGAAGTCATAAATAACAAACAACCTTTATAATTTTATATAGATTTTAAAATCACAAAGTTTTTTACAAAATGCTAAATAAATTAAATAAATAGATTTTGAATAAATGATATAATTATTGTATTTGAAAGATATAAATATATTAAATTGCTAACTAATGAATTTGATTTTTGAAATAGACTCAAAAGTATTCGGGTTTGGGTTTAAGTCTTGAAAAATTACGGATGTTACAGTCTCCCCTACTTTAGGAAATTTCGTCCCGAAATTTATTCATAAGTAGACTAATTTCAAGGATAGGAGGAGACTTATGATGAAAGATAAGCGTACTAACGAACTGTGGTTGGCGTTCGATTACGGGTGAGATGTTTTCACTTTATGGAACCTTACAAGTCTCTTGACATAATGCATACCAATTTGAACTCTTCCAGTGAAATACGAGACTCTTTGAAAGTTGGCACATGAAACGTTGGAAGACGATGACGAGTTACCGTGGTATATTAGACAACATCTAGAACGTATTTATGTAATAAAGTGATGACTTGAAATCAATGAAAAACCATCAATTGTATGAAAGGTAACCGTCGGAATTTAAGAATCCCAAACGTCACCGAAACGATCTTAACACATATCTTGTGAATGTATATTGCTCCTTTGACCAGACCGTCGGTCTAAGAATAATACGATATGCGAAGATTTGGAATGAGTTCACAATGATGACTAGAAACATTGCTAATAGCAGGAAAATGAATCGATCATTAAAATTAACGATCGATATTTACCGACATACCACGATATACGACTATTTGAAACCGCTACAAGTCAATTTCTCGACCCGTTATCCCACATAAATCAAATTGAATTTTAGTCAATCGGTCTATAATGCACCAATTGTCATCATGACAGGTAAGATAAGAGGCACTTAGTGAATGAAAAGTTAAACAGGAGATTCATAGGATCACGAATGTTAGGTCTTGTCATATGTGAAAGTAAGACACTTGGATACATACCAAGTTACGTCTTTTCCTTTATGCCAAACCCATGACTACAAGTTACGAAGGTTTATGAACCTCCACGTCACAACGTAAGTAATAACGAGTCTCGTTAGTCAAAACCAAGATAGAGTTTTAAAGATTTCCAAGGTTAAGGGTTCAAAAGTGATTCAAAGAGTAACGCAACAATAAGACATGCATTTGTAACCATGTTTTGCAAGGTAACAAATTTCCAAATATAGATTGCATACGTAGTTCATCAAACTCATAAGTACAGTCGAGAACATTCGTATGACTAGAAAGACATAACCACAAGTTGATAATGTCTTTATTTAGTAGAAAGATTGTTTAAGAAGACTACCATCACACCAGCATGTGTTGATGATATCTTAAAATGAAAGTTGCTATGTAGGGAATAAATGGTTCGTTATAGCTAGAACAAATCAAAACATAATGATAAAGGGAAAGAAATCAATTTAAGAATTTAAACGCTCCAAGCTTGAAATCAAAATCAACCTAGAGCGATCGGATCTCCTTTCAAGTTCAGAGATCTTGCTTTGGCTTGATAGGTCGAAACACTAACATTGTTTCACCCTGCAAGTTAGTACATGTTTCTCGTCACTTGATTACAACTTGGTAAGTTGGAGATCAAGAAATGAGAATAGTCATCAAGGTGTGGTTTTCACTCCTAACTTGATGGTGTATTCCCAAGGTATGACCACTAACTTACAAATCAAAAAGTTCGATCCCAACTCCTTGTTGAGGATCCACAGAAATAAGACGAGGTAACTCACCATTAAGGTAAGGGAAATCACTCCTATCTTAACGGTGAAGTTTTACAAAAACAAAATAAAACAAGATGAACTTCTTCATCAAAATCCAGAATTCACTCCTACTTTGATGAAGTCGTCTCATTTGAACAAATACAATTCATAAAGATGATATTATCATCAAGATATGGAATTCACGCCTATCTTGATGATTGAACTTCATAATAGCAAGAAAACAATCGAAGATTGACATTTGTCACCAAAGTACGGGTTTCAATCCTATTTTGGTGAGATTATGTCATTTGTGAAACGCCATTCCAAAGAAATAATTGAAGTCAATCCTCCAGATAAGGTAATCACCCCAATCCAGAGGATGAAATTACATAAACCACGCGATTGGAAACCATTTATCGAAACGAATAGAGAATCATCAAAGTAAGGGAATCACCCATGTTTTGATGAGTTAGAATCACTTATGAGATACAAATGTTCTTAGTTATAGGTTGACTTACAAACTCTTGCATCTCCCATGGTGCAAACGGTATGAATTTTGACATATTGGCGAAAAGAAAAAGAATATCAATTAGAAATTCAGGAAATTTCAAATTACATCATTGTAACAAAAGAGAAAATCATGTTTACGAGCTTAGGATCAAAGTTCGAGATAACAGAATTTGTTGTGGTGTTCAGATCTTGGATGGTTTCAATTGGGAAGACGAAATCAAGGGCAGGAATTATTTAACACCTCAATGAGATGTGAACATTCGATTCACAATCGAAAGGAAAATACATGGACTTCTCAGGATATGAGGTCAACCATAGCCTTATTGAAGACATGCGTACTTATAAGTGATCACTCATCTCAAGGGTTTCAATTCAAGTAAATGGATTCAGTGATTGAGTCAAATCACCATTTACACTTTGCCTAGACAAAGTATCCCGAGATGTAGGAATTCCGCCTACAGCATTTCATGTTCTTAGTTATGGGACACATCCTTAAGAAGACTTGAGAACCATAAGTAACGGTTTAAATCTTTGAAGATCATTCGGTTTAGATTCCCAATATCTTTGGATATATTAATAGTCATGCACACGTTGGTCAAGGTATAGAAATAGATACATGAAACGCTCAACGTGTAGCGATGTTTAAATGTAGGAGTTGAAATGTAGAATGGGTTCAATCTTAACAGGAACATTATATATGTTAAAAATGAGAAGATATTGAAACCTTGGTGATAAACCAGTTCAAGAAAATCAAGGATTTTTAAGATACAAAGAGGATGGTTCCATTTGGTAACACATTACCATTTGGAATCGTTGACACGTCAAGGTAAATTGACCCATTTGCCATAAAGACTTGTGTATGTTGACCATAGTTTATCACTCATCCCAGAAATCCCCAGGTAAGCATAACTGGTCTCACAATGAGATTTATACGATATGCTTGCCTTAGCCCGAAGGCCTTTTGCCAGGAAATCTAGAATACAGGTGTCTATGTGTCACACAAATTTCTTTGGTTATGAAATCAAAACCTTGATGAGATTTACACAGATTAGACATAGATTCTAAGGAATTGAACCCACGACGATAAGTGTAGATTCCATATGTCGTTGAGAATAAGTTTAGGAAGTTCATTTGTCAGGGAGAATCAAAGAGTTAAAGTTAAGTTTAGGGAGACAAGTAACTAAGTTTAAGCATTCATAAGGTAATCCTATGCTAAGGCATCAAGTTGCACAAAAGGCATAGCATCATGTAGCATGCAAACAACATATAAGCACAAAGGTATAAGGATCTTTCTATGAGGTTCATGCAACTATAGTCTAGGTCACCATTTCTAATAACCTAAATCCCTATAGTTATGGGCTCTGATACCAATCTATCACACCCCAACCTTGACGGCGGAAACGTCGAGATGTGAGGGTTACGATTGTTCACAGCCACATAACGCTATTTATTAAATCCAAATGTATTAATCATAAGATTCAATTGCAACATTACAAGCAAAAGTTTCAACAAAGAATACATCATGTACAATTGCTACAAATAACATGATCATCCATTTTATCTCTAGGTCCAATCCTAGATGTGATAAGCTTCAAAGAGTAGAACACATACTTGAGGTATTCCTGAAACATGTTAAAAAATAAAAGAGGTCAACAATAATGTTGGTGAGCATTCCATAGTTTTAAATACATAGCATATATAAAAGATGGCAATTCAAGTCATAAGTTATTGAATAAAGTGATTAGGGATGTTATGAACAATGCAACAATCAAACCTCGACAAAAGTTTTACAAGTCTCAAACGTTAAAAGTATATACGATCAGCTAAGTGTACTCGGATCAACCAAGCAGGCTTGTCTTACCCATAGATCTATGACTTCGCTGGGCTAGCAATAGTTAATGATTGTACATATAAGGCCATAACATGGTAACCACAAAAGTTCAACTAACCACAACTTTACAAGATGAATTGCCATAGGTTTACAAGTCTCAAATAAGTTTACAAGTGCAATGATAATATGTTAACATGTTTCACCCCAAAGTGTGGAAATAAGCAAAAGGGGTATGGAAATACTCACTTGATGTAAATAAGATGATGATAAGAGAAATAAACGAGGCCCCAATGATTTCTTCATGATTAGATCTAAGATTTGGGGTCTTAGGATTAGAATAAATATAAGATTAACGACTGAATACGAATTAGGGTTTCGACTGAAATTTGGGGTTTTAATAATTACATTTTATAGAAATATAATAATACAATCGTTTACGTTTTGATAAATATATATGTATTTATAATATATTTAAGACTAAGTATGATAATGAAAGATTCAATGTTTGAATTTATTAATTTAATAAAGAGTAAATATAATGTGTGAAAAGAAATAATTAATTTAATAATTATTTAAAATTTGATAAAGATAATTGAATACCTTTCCAAATGCCTCGTAGGATAATTTATAGTTATTTAAATCATTTTATTAAGTTTTTAACCCTTTTTAAATGATTAAAATATTCAAAGCCTTAAAATAGGAATAAAGAATAAATAAATAAATAAAATTATATTACTTTATTAGTTTCAAGAGTTCAAATAAAAGTTATGGACTAATTTATTAATATGATATAACATGCTTATATGATTAGATGAACAATTAAATATCTAATAAATAAACATTTTAATAATTAAATATTTATAGTATTTGAAATATGTAGTTTGGAATAATCCAAATTTGTACTATAATATAATTATAACATATAAAAGTTTTAAAATTTGTTTTTATAGTATTTTTATTCTTTAAATTAAGAATTATAAGTTTCAAAGTTCTAATAAAATTAACTTAATAATTTCTAGATTGTTTTTAGTTAACAAAATAATTTTATTTTGATTTGATAATGTAATAACACTTTTCTGAATTATAAAATGTAAAAAAAAAACTAATTGAAAGCACAAGATGTTAGAGGCCCGGTTCGAACCCGGGACCTCTCGGTTATAATCCCCGCCGAATACCAGTTGGGCTACAGCCCGATCTGGTTGAAAGTCCCATTACCATGTTTAAAAAGCATTAGTTTCAAAATCCCCAAATTTACTCAAGAACCCTAGAATCGAATTAAGTCAAATTAAACTTCAATTCGGATATGTTAACCAAATTAACATTAGGGCTTTGTTTCCCCATGTTAAACCGAGTACAATGATGTGCGAAACTTACGTTATTGAGTTCGAATTGATGAATATGGTGACAAAGATAGCCGCGACAACGTTGAAATCGATTTGATACACAAATGTTGATGTTAATCAAATTGCCCTTGCAGATAGCATTTAAGGTCGAAGTTAATCAAATACCCTCTGTCAATTCGGCTTAATGGAGCTCCGAACATG
The DNA here is from genome assembly GCA_025506515.1 of Flaveria trinervia. Classification (NCBI taxonomy): domain Eukaryota; kingdom Viridiplantae; phylum Streptophyta; class Magnoliopsida; order Asterales; family Asteraceae; genus Flaveria; species Flaveria trinervia. The sequence goes on from CM046443.1 coordinate 5,601,969, forward strand.
GATAACGACAGTGTTGCAGGTCGAAGTTGAACATGGTAGTCGAACGCGATGCTCGGGTGAGTATCAGACGAATTGGGGGTTGTATTCGACTAATGGTAATCAGATGATCGTTTATGTTAGTTTAATTGAATTATAATTAGGATTAAATTCTAAAACGGCCTTATGGTTAAAGACGAGTTTCGGTTTCGAGTTGGTGTGCCCATAACGCCTCTTAAATCGAATTAAAGTGTATTAACATGCTCGATTCTTGTTCCTGAAGCGGTTAGGAACGATTTCGGTTCAAGATTCTATGGGTTTTGGAGGTTTAATGTTGCCGGAGTTGCCGGAGTTTGGCCGGAGATGGTCGACGGGGATCAAGGGGTTGGTTTGGGTGTTTTAAATAAATTACAATTTAGTCCCTGATCTTTAACCCATTGTCATTTTATGTAAAACTCTTAATTTGAGTTTTAAGATATGCAATTCAAACCCAAAAGTTTGTAAAATCATATTTAGTTAACTAATAAATTGTAAAAAAATCTTTTTGAACCTTCTAATATTTATAAAACTTTACAGTTTAATTTTATATTATAGTTAGAAGTCATAAATAACAAACAACCTTTATAATTTTATATAGATTTTAAAATCACAAAGTTTTTTACAAAATGCTAAATAAATTAAATAAATAGATTTTGAATAAATGATATAATTATTGTATTTGAAAGATATAAATAAATTAAATTGCTAACTAATGAATTTGATTTTTGAAATAGACTCAAAAGTATTCGGGTTGGGTTTAAGTCTTGAAAAATTACGGATGTTACAGTAGGAAACTCTCAAGTACGGTTCTAAGGGAAGGAATTAACCCACCTATTCCGACCGGGGAGAACAGGCCATTCGCCAGGGGGATTCTGAAATTGCGGTGGCTTGGTTCCGAGCAAGAAGAAGCTTTTGAAGCGTTAAAGCACAAGTTGTGCAATGCTCCTATCTTGACCCTACCCGATGGAAATGACGACTTCACCGTGTATTGTGATGCATCTAAACAAGTCCTTGGTTGTGTACTCATGCAACGAGGGAAGGTCATAGCTTATGCATCGAGACAATTGAAGGTTCACGAGGTGAATTACACAACCCACGATCTCGAGCTTGGTGCTGTTGTATTTGCTTTGAAGATTTGGAGGCACTACATGTATGGTACGCAATGTATAGTCTACACCGATCACAAAAGCCTTCACACGTTTTCAGTCAAAAAGATCTCAACATGAGACAACGTCGTTGGGTGGAGTTGATTAGTGACTATGATTGTGACATTTGTTACCATCCTGGTAAAGCAAACGTTATAGCCGATGCACTAAGCCGAAAGATTCACAACAAGATGATCTCATTCCAAGAAATTCGCGATCGACGTCAATGGTTTGACACTTTGGGTGAGTTCGATACTGAGATCCGACTAGATGTCAACGAGACTACCGTACTGCTACAAAACCTGAGAATAGATAGTGATATCGAGTCTAGTATCTTGGAGGCTCAACAAGTGGTGCAACAAGAAGGAAGAATGAAGGATGAACTGGAGCCTAATCTTTTAACCCGATTGGAAACGAAACCCAATGGGTTGATGTACTTCGCAAATCGAATTTGGATTCCAAATCGTGATAATCTTCGTACCTTTATCATGAACGAAGCTCATCAAACTCGTTATTCTATTCATCCCGGCTTCGATAAAATGTACATGGACCTGCGCGGTCAATATTGGTGGCCTGGAATGAAGAAAGATATAGCGACTTATGTAACTAAGTGCCTCACATGTACGAAGGTTAAAGCCGAACATCAACGTCCAAGTGGATTACTTGAGCAACCCGAGATCCCTATGTGGAAGTGGGAACACATATCCATGGACTTCATAACCAAGCTACCCCGAACCTCTCGAGGACATGATAGCATATGGGTGATCGTTGACCGATTGACCAAATCGGCACATTTTATACCCATACGTGACACTTACAAGACATCAAGGTTAGCTCGTATATACGTTGATGAGATTGTAAGTCGTCATGGGGTACCTCTGCATATCATATCCGACCGAGACGCTCGTTTCACTTCGCATTTTTGGTCGTCTATGCAAGAACTCTTGGGTACTCAATTGGACCTAAGCATGGCTTACCATCCTCAAACTGATGGTCAAACCAAGCGAACGATCCAAACCTTGGAGGATTTGCTACGCATGTGTGTTCTTGACTTTGGTGGTGATTGGGATACGCATCTACCGCTCGCGGAATTTTCGTATAACAATAGTTATCACTCGAGTATCAAGATGGCACTGTTTGAAGCACTTTATGGTCGTAAATGTCGTTCACTGATCTGTTGGACCGACATTGGTGAAAACTTCATCACTGGTCCTGAACTTATACAAGAGACGACCGATAAAGTTTTCATCATCCGCAAGAACCTTGAAGTGGCGAGAAGTCGTCAAAAGAGCTATGCTGATAAGCGACGTAAGCCATTAGAATTTCAAATTGGGGATATGGTTCTTCTAAAGGTCTCACCGTGGAAAGGTGTTGTCCGCTTTGGAAAGAAGGGCAAACTGGCTCCAAGATTTGTAGGACCTTTCAAAATCCTGAAAAGGATTGGGAAAGTGGCTTATAAACTGGAACTACCTTCCGACCTTAGTGGAGTTCATCATGTGTTCCATGTCTCAAATTTGAGAAAGTGCTTGGCCGACGAAAGTTTGTATGTTCCGCTAGAAGACATTCAGATCGATGAGTCCTCGCATTTTGTCGAGAAACCTGTTGAAATCATGGATCGCATAATGAAGAAGACTAGAACCACAACAACCCCAATCGTCAAGGTTCGTTGGGAGAATAAACGTGGCGCTGAATTTACTGGGAAAGTGAGGAGCACATGAAGAAGAAATACCCGTTCTTATTTGTATAGTTTCTTTTCTCTTAATTTCGGGACGAAATTCTTTTATGTTGGGGAGACTGTAACATCTCGTATTTTCATTGAATCAAAAGTTAACTCTGTTAAACTATTATAAGGACTAGTTGTGCCTTTTATGAAATTGTGGGCTATTTATGTTTACTTGTTGGTTCGTCATTAAATTTCTAATAAAAAGTTTTAATAATATAACTATTAAACTACAATAACACTAATAATCATAATAATAATAACCAAGATAATAATTATAATAATACTATTAGTAATGCTAAATAATAATAATATCAATAAAAATAATATTAAAAATAAAAAAATAATATTCATAAGAGTAATAATAATAATAATCATGATAGTAATAATAATAATAATAATAATAATAATAATAATAATAATAATAACAATTTATAAAGGATTATAAAACTTAAAAAGGTTTGAAATTTAAAAGTTATGGGACTAATTTGCTAAATCTTGAAACTTTAAATGTTTTGGCATAAAATAACAAAGGTTGAAACTTCAGGGACCATTTCTGTAAATTATTAAAACCCACCCATTTCAATCCCGAAATTCCGGCCATCGTCGGCCGCCGGCGACACCACTCCGGCAACCCATAAATCGGAAATAAACACTCGATTTGAATGCCTAAACCGTTTCCAATCGCTTCGTGGGGAAGTTTCGAACCTTAAACACACTTTAATTCGAGTTTAAGGCCGGTAATGGGTGTCGTTTGGGCTTGATAACCGTCGAGCAACAAGAGTAAACCGTTCGACCATTAAAACTTAATAATACTCAAATTAAGTGAACATAAATAACTATCTAGTTACACTTAATCGTTTACAGTCCTCAATTACATTTGGAAAACACAAAGTTTACACCTCGATTACCTCTGTTCTTCGCGCACTGCAACTAGATCAAAACCTTTATCCGAGTCTTCTAACCCATAATTGACAAGGGGTTTCTCATCATTGGATTTATTAGAAGTATCCTGTTGAACGAATTTGGGTACCTTTGCTATTTGCAACCTGATCAAGCTACGACACTAGCCGCGACTAGTTCTCATCCGTTCTTCCATGATTCGTCCTCAAAACGGGTAATTGAATACATGAATATGCTCGAAATTCAATGGAGAATCAAAGCCCTATGTTTGTTGCAACTCACGATTGTGATTTAGCTTTCGATTTGGTTCGGTTAGAAATTAGGGTTCTAAGGGATTTGGGGGTTTTGTTTATATGGTTTTTTAAGAAGTAAAAAAAACCAAGTGATACCAAGGCCATGTCCCTGGTTCACTGGTTAGACACTTACCCTTACAATCTTGAGGTCCCGGGTTCGAACTCGGGCTCCCTCATTTATTTTTTTAAAAGGCTTTTCAGCCTTAAATTAATTTTAGAAGTTTTAAGTAAACATAAAAATGTATTTTGTAAACTCTAAATATTTGTAAAAGCAACAAAGCAATTTTTTATATAATATATATATATATATATATATATATATATATATATATATATATTTTAAATAATTTCTTTTAATATCTTAACAAAGATTACTTTTGGTTATTTTTTTAATTGTAAATAGTAAAGAATAGATTATTATTGGTTCAAACGTTGCTTTTAAATTATTGATAAAAATACGTGTTAATTTCGTTTAGTTATAAAACTTTATTTCGAATTTATATCTAAATATTTTAAATTATTATAAATATTTTCTCCTTCATATCTGTGTATAAAAATATAAATATATTCATTTTCAATTATTACAAGAGAACATATAATTGTTTTCCTTTTGTTACATATCGATGTTTGACAAAAACCTCAAATACCAAATTGAAAGCCTAGTCTATTTACACTGTTAATCTTATTATTAACCTAAACCTTGTAATATTTATATATTTAGGTGTGCCTTGTGACGTTTGACCTTGGAACGACATATATTATTCTTATTGATCTTCATTATATAGTATTTGACATGTGAGTTTCCTTCCCCCCTTTTTACTTTATTTCACACTATTTTGGGGTGAAACATGATACTTATACATCATACACTTATAACGTTTGAGACTTGTAAAACACTTGCAATTCATCTTTATATTTTGTCATGGTTATTTGTGTGTTGTAAGTGATTATATGAGATACATAGTTTGTTTACAATCATGAACTATTGCTAGCCTGGCGACGTCTTAGATCTTTGGGCCTGGCAAGCCTATTTGGTGCTAAAGTCGATGTATTGCCAACTCTTGAGACGTATGCTTGTTCATCATGGGAACCAAATACACTTAGCCAATCTTATATACTTGTAATCAAGTCGAGGTTTGGTTATAACGATATGTGTTCTATAACCTTACTAACTTATAACCTATGACATGAATTTCTACTTGTAACTTATCACATTATGTATGAAACCTTGGAAACTCACCAACTATTTATAGTTGACCTTTTATTTTTATCATGTTTCAGGAAATCCTCAAGTTTAAAGTGGACTTTTGAAGCTTGCAATAAAATAGGACTTGGACCTAGTTTAATAAATAAAATGTTATGTTATGTTTTGATTTATGTTTGAACTTACTTCACGTTTGAGACTTTTGTTTGAATTTCCTTTTGAAACTTATAATTTTAATATTTACTTTTAATTATAGCGATATGTGGTTGTGAACAATCTTAACCCTCACATCTCGACGTTTCCGCCGTCAAGGTTGGGGTGTGACATTTTTAACTAGTTTTGGGGCTGGAAATGCATGAATGTATGTTTTTATTAAACTGGGTTTCGGACCCGTATGCTTGAATGTGTGTATGATGATGTTATGATGTGATGTGTGACTATGTTCATGCTTGATAATGTATGACTGATTTTTTAAGGCTTAGAGGGTAAGATTTAAGCTTACAACCTGATGAATGGTGCATGGAAATCGAATATGATGTTTTAGACCACTTGTTAAGTTTTTAAATCTGCCTAAGTGTTTGGAAGTAAATGCGGATGGAAAGGGTTAATGCGGATGAACATTAACCAATGGGTAGGTCAATGCGGATGAACATTGACTAGGTGCATGAAATGCGGATGAGCATTTGACTAAGTCTGGGAAATACGGATGAAGTCAATGCGGATGAGCATTTGACTAAGTCTGGGAAATGCGGATGAAGTCAATGTGGATGAGCATTTGACTAAGTGTGGGAAATGCGGATGAAGTCAATGCGGATGAGCATTTGACTAAGTCTGGGAAATACGGATGAGTAAGTCCAATGCGGATGACAAATGCGGATGAACAATAAGGCCAATGCGGACGAACGATAGCAAATGCGGATGAACTATAGGAAATACGGATGAACACTTAGAATAATTCTGACTTTTTGGGGTAAAAGAGGTAATATAGGCTTTGACCTAGGAGATTCCCGGGGGTTATGTAAGTTGACTTTTGAGGTCATAGATGGTATGTTGGGCATGTTATGATGTGTGATTGGTGTTTATGCATGATGATGATGATGATATTGCATGGTTAAACATGATGTATGTTATGTATGTATGATGCCTTGCATGATGATGTAGGAATGATATGTTTATGTTCCTTGTGATGATTTATGTTTATCTTTCCTATGACTTTACGTGTTATGATAATTAATAAACGAAGTATCATGTAACGTAAAGTGAAAGATAATGAAAGAGGAACATGAAGTAAGAGTGCATGCATTAACAAATAATGAAAGTAATGATAGTCTTGTAAGCATGGCATGCACATCGAGGTCTTTCCTTGTGATTGACCATTTGCATAGAACTATTGTTGCATGCCTTAGGTACTATGACCACGAGGTGTGATGCACCGTTATAGAAGGTCTATGAGAGGCCTAGGTCCAGAACCATGAACAGAAAGGTATTGCTTATGGCAATGGTACATGTACCTTCATACCTTAGGTACTGTGACCACGAGGTACGATGCACCGTTATAGAAGGTCTATGAGAGGCCTAGGTCCAAAACTGTTGGATCAAGAAGAAGGCTAATGCAACCAAAACTATGTCACTTAAGTTATTTTGGTGCTGCATGCAAAAGGCTTCTGAAGCTTAGCATGGAACTTCCGAAAGTTGTAGAGTTCTTCCGAAGACAAAATGAAAGATCAACTTCCGAAGACAGAACTCTACTTCCGAAGACAAGTGCATACTTCCGAAGTTCAAGACTTAGAAGAATAAAGAAAAGACCACTTCCGAAGTATGATGAAAAGAAGAAGTCTCCAAGCCTTGGAAGAAGCAGCCTCTTCTGCAGTATAAGTGGCTTCGGAAGTACTTACTCTTCCGAAGCTATTTAACCTTCGGAAGACACTGCTATGAACCAGTGGACACAAGTATGGTCTCTGACACTCCGCTGCAGACTTCTGATACAGCATGGCTTCTTCCTTAAGAGCCATGTTGTTGACCATACTTTATTCCACTGTTCACCTTTTCATGATAGTACATGTTACCAACTTTAGTTGGTGACAAAAGGTGAGTCAGTGACACGTCCTGACTACCAAATCTCAGATAAGACTTTATCCGAGATACCTTAATCTTTAGTCTTGTAGTATAGACTTTAGCTATAGGATCCCAGCTGGTATCAAAGTATATTCGGCTATAGATAGTATTATATATAGGTTCTCCTTGTAACTCATTGTAACATATAGATCATCTGCTTGTAAGAGTCTTGTATTTTGAGTTGAGAATCAATATATAAAAGTATCTTGAAAATTATCTTTTTGTGTTCTTTATTACTTTCTATATTGTGATCAACTCTTATTGATTCTTCATACACCCGAGTGTTGTTCTAGGTGAGTTTGAGAGAAAACATTGTGTTTATGTGACAAACACCGATCCTGCAATTGGTATTAGAGCTTCTCAGGCTCTTGATTGCATGATCTCACCATCCAAATAAACCTGTTTTTACTCCTCCCTACCACTCACTCACTCAATGGCCCTTAACAAATCCGAGGTAGAGATGGGAACAATGACAAAAGCTCCCATCATTACCCCTGAAAACTTCAGGTCTTGGAGTAGAAGAATAGAAGGCTTCATTAGATACCAAGACAACAAACTATGGAATTTCATTGTCAATGGACCGTACAAGCCAAAGGTGGCATCTCCTGGTGGAAATGGTGCCATGATAGAGAAGGCTGTCGAGGACTATTCTGATGAAGACAGAAAGAAGATGGACATCGATAGCAATGCTATGACTATTTTCATGACTGCAATACCGAACTCTATTATGGTGGGGTTGAGCATTGCAAGACTGCCAAAGAATTGTTTGATGCACTTGCTCAGATGTACTCAAGCTCCAACGATTCAAAGAAGGACTCACTGAAGCAGCAGTTCGAGAACTTCACTCATATTGCTGGAGAGACCCTCAGCCAGCAGTACTTGAGGTACATGGATCTTATCTCTTCCCTTCAGTCTGTGAAGATCACTTCTGAACTCAGAGATCTCACCAGAAAGTTCATGAGTGCTCTTCCTAACAAGTGGACATTCTACTGTGTCTCTATCAAGAGAACAGAAAACTTGAACACTCTTTCCATGACTGAACTCTACAACATCCTTGGTGGATATCGCCTAGAGATGGAGAGTAAGAAGGGCCACCAAACAAGCAGACCCATAAGTCTTCTTGCTAGCAACACTTTAATGGTTGTTGAAGGCTTATTAACCCCTCAACCTCAACATTTCCTGACTTATCAGCAGCCATCTTGCTCTTCTGGACCGTACATCACTTTTTCTGAGACTCCAAGGTCTCAACAGGCTCAACATAACTCCTTCTAGGAAAGTTGTGCCTTTGTTTCAGGAAGTGGACACTTAGGAGATTTTCAATACTGTTTTGATGATCTTGAGTGTTTTAGTCCAGATGATGTAGAATACGTGGACATTGTCTAGCATATGGCTCTCTTAACTTACAGAGCGAAGAAGTTCTTTAAAAGAACTGGAAGGCATTTCCCTCAAAACCCAACTACCAGCAAGTTTGGTTTGACAAGACCAAGGCAAAGTGTTACAACTGTAACCAACTGGGTCATTTTGCAAGGGAATCCAAGGCTCCCAAGACCAATCCGGGAACCCCACAGACCTCCATGTGACATCCGTCACCTTAAGGTCCGTCGGACAACATAATTAACCATAGAATTATTTTAATTATTCTTCCTCTTCTTCATGAACTCCTGTTTTAAGAAATCATGTTTGCTTTATTACCTTTGTGCCTGTACTTCCTCCGTGAACGAGTGCTAAGCCTAAACTATTTATAAATTTCATCACCATTATCACCAAATATATCATTTTAATTATAACCATTATCATTAATAAAACCATTTTAAGCCATCAATTACCATAAAACACGCTTTTAACATTAATATAACGAACATTTTAAAGTCGTTTTCAACCGAAACAAACTTTGGGAACTCGGGGGCTAAGTGCAGGGACTAAAATTGACATTTTGCAAACCTGGGATGGGTATAAAAAACCCCATTCCCAGCCATTTTTCTCCATCTTCTCCACTTCTTCTTCACTTTCTTCTTCTTCACCCATCTTCTTCACTTTTGCACCAAAATCGCTCCATTTGGTCTTGTTTTCTTCGTCTAGGCTTCGTCTACAACCTAGTCTACTCCATCCTTGCAGGTAGACGACCTTGGTTGTCCATTTCCTGCATGTTTTACTGCTGTCCATTTCTAGGGTTTCGGGTGTTCGGGTCAACTCGAACACAAAAGGTCGTGTGGGTGCGTGTGATGACTTTCTGCGTGTGCTTCTTGTTCGTGTGTGTTTGTTGTATGATTCTGGAAGTCCTTGTTGTGTAAAACCCGTGCTTGGGGCAGCCGAAGGCTGCTCTGCACTTCAGCAGTCGCGAACCTGCAGTTCAGGCAACTAGGTCTGTCATGCGACTGAGTTGTGCGATCAAATGAATGTGTGTGCGACTGAGTCATGCGACTGTGTCATTCGGGTGACTGAATCGTGCGACTAGGGATGTCGTGCGACTGATTTGTGCGATCGAATGAATGTGTGTGCGATTGAGTCAATGCGGATGAGTGTGTGTGCGATTGAGCCAATCGTACGAATGAATGTGTGTGCGATTGAGTCAATGCGGATGAATGAATGCATGCGGCTATGCGTATATCGCACGACTGAAGGCCAATCGTACGAATGAAGGTTCAGTCGTACGAATGAAGCTAATGCATACGAATGAAGGTTGATTCGTGCGTATGGAGGTTAAGTCGTGCGATTGGGTGTTGTGTGGTACGACTGAATGCCAGTCATGCGAATGAAGGTTCAATCGTGCCAATGAAGCTGATTCGTACGGTTGAAGGTTGATTCGTACGAATAGAGTGTTGAGTCGAGCGTCTGGTCCTGTTGTGTGACTGATGATGCATGTATATGTGAATTCCCTTCCTGAATGTCTCGTGATGATAAGGTAACATCAGTAAAAGTGTCATTGCTTGACCATAAAGATTAATGTCAATGCTATCAACATGCACATACTATTTCAATTTAAATTGTCACACCCCAACCTTGACGGCGAAAACGTCGAGATGTGAGGGTTAAGATTGTTCACAGCCACATAACGCTATATTAAAATGTAAATATTATTATCATAAGTCTTGAAATGAAATACAATCATAAGTCTCAAACAAGTAATAAGTTCAAACGTAACATAACATAATGTAAACTTTTATTTCATTAACTAGGTCCAAGTCCTAGATTATTGCATACTTCAAAAGGATCACTTTAAACTTGAGGTTGACCTGAAACATGATAAAAATAAGAGTCAACTAAAAATAGTTGGTGAGTTTCCAAGGTTTTCATACATAATATGAAAAAGGTTACAAGTAGCAATTCATGTCATAGGTCATAAGCAAGTAAGGTTATAGAACACATATCGTTACAACCAAACCTCGACTTAATTACAAGTATAAAAGATTGGCTAAGTGTATTTGGTTCCCATGATGAACAAGCATACGTCATCAGGAGTTGGCAATACCTCGACTTTAGCACCAAATAGGCTTGTCAGGCCCAAAGATCTAAGACGTCGCCAGGCTAGCAATAGTTAATGATTGTAAACAAACTATGTATCTCATATAATCACTTACAATACACCAATAACCATGACAAAATAATAAGTTGAATTGCATGTGATTTACAAGTCTCAAATGTGTATAAGTGTATCATGTATAAGCTATCATGTTTCACCCCAAATTAGTGTGAAAATATGAAAAAAAGGGCAAGGAAAACTCACTTGTCAAATAAGTATATAATGAAGATTAATAAGAATAAAATATGCCGTTCCAAGATAAAACGTCACAAGGCACCTAAATATATAAGTATTATAAGATTTAGGTTAATAATAAGATTAACGAGTTAACATGAACTAGAGTATTAGAATTTTGGGGATTTTTATAAAGTTAATAAATTATTATAAAAATACCATTTATGAGATTTATAAATTTATTTTTAAGGAATTGATCCTTTGTAAATAACTTGTGATTTTATTTATAAAATGATATTTAAATTCTATAAATATCATTATAATCCATAAACATAAGGTCAAATATCAATTTAATGTCTTTAAGTATAATAATCTATTTTTTATAAAAATATTTAATTATTACATTTGTAAATAATTTTATATTAAGATATTACAAAGTTTTACAAGAATAAATTTTTAAGAAATAATTAGATGGCTTTAAAAATATTTAGGGTTTATAAAATTCATTTTTAAAATTATTATAAATTTTTTATAATTAATTTTAAGCCAAAAGGCTTTAAAAAAATTACATGAGGTGCCCGGGTTCGAACCCGTGACCTCATGTATGGGGAACAATGTCTTAACCAGTGAACCAGGCTTCCAGCCGCGGTTATAACCTGGTTTTAAATCTTAAGAACCATTGCGAAAGAAAACCCCAATTCTCATATAAACCCTGGAATTTGTTTACCCCAAGTCGAACCCCAATTTGTTAATGTAAACGTGTGCAATCATAGGGCTTTTGTTCCCCTTGTTTAATCGAGCATATACATGTATCTAACTACCCGGTTACGTTTGAATTGAAGGTTGCCACAACAATGAACAAGTCGCGGTCGAGAATCGAATTCGATGGATGTGCAAATGATGATGGAAACCAAATTAAACTCGTGGACAACTTCGAGAGTTGGTCTTGATGCAAAGCCCTATGTCAATTTCAACAATTGAAGCTCGGAAGATGATGAACACGTTCGTTGCAGGTCACGACGAAGATGATGTTTGAATTTGGTGATTTTGAGCGTTTCAGGAGAAATTGGCAATGAGAATAGACTATAGATAGTTAAATGATTGTGTAAGTTCGATTAATTGGATTATTATGAGATTTTAATTGCCAAACGGTTGTGAACTTGATGTCGTCGGTTACCAAGTTAAATCAACACCCATAACCGGCTTAAACACGAACTAATGTGCATTAACGGGGTCGAGTTTTGCTCGGTAACCGATTGGTAACGATTTGGGATCAAATTCGGGTGGTTTTAGTCGGTTTAGAGTCCCGCCGGACTTGGCCGGAGTCCGGCCGGCGAGATCACCGGAAAAACGGGGGAGAAAGGGGGAAAAGGTTTGAGTTTTCATTATTTACACAAATGGTCCCTGTAGTTTATTATTTACCATTTTATGTTTAAACCTATTAATTAAAGTTTCAAATTTTGCAATTAAACCCCCAAACTTTAACTGCTTAAAGTTTTAAACATTGTTAAGTTTAGTAACTATACAATTTATTTTATTTATTATTATTAATGTTATTATTGTTATTATTATTCTATTTATTACCAAAGCTGTTATTATTATTATTATTATTATAATTGTTATTATTGTTTCTTTTATTAATAATAAGATTATTATTATTTACTATTATATTTTTAACTTTCATACATAAAAACTCAATGAATAAGCACAAACAACACATGAGTTTCAAAATTGCCATAATAACCCTTGTAAGAGTAAACGAAGTTAACCTTTAGTTAACAAAAATATGAGATGTTACAGTCTCCCCAACTTAAAAGAATTTCGTCCCGAAATTAAAAGAAATGAAACTATACAAATAAGAATGGGTATCTCTTATTCATGTGCTCCTCACGTTCCCAAGTAAATTCAGCGCCACGTTTATTTTCCCAACGAACCTTGACAATTGGGGTTGTCGTGGTTCTAGTCTTCTTCATTATACGATCCATGATTTCAACAGGTTTCTCGACGAAATGCAAGGACTCGTCGATCTGAATATCTTCCAAAGGAACATACAGACTTTCATCGGCCAAGCACTTTCTTAAACTTGAGACATGAAATACAGGATGAACTCCACTAAGGTCGGAAGGTAGCTCCAGTTTATAAGCCACTTTCCCAATCCTTCTCAGGATTTTGAAAGGTCCTACAAACCTTGGAGCCAGTTTGCCCTTCTTTCCAAAGCGAACCACACCTTTCCACGGTGAAACCTTAAGAAGAACCATCTCCCCAACTTGGAATTCCAATGGCTTACGTCATTTGTCGGCATAGCTCTTTTGTCGACTTCTCGCCACTTCAAGGTTCTTGCGAATAATAGAAACTTTATCGGTCGTCTCTTGTATAAGTTCAGGACCAGTGATGAAGTTTTCACCAATGTCGGTCCAACAGATCGGTGAACGACATTTTCGACCATAAAGTGCTTCAAACGGTGCCATCTTGATACTGGAGTGGTAACTATTGTTATACGAAAATTCCGCGAGCGGTAGATGCGTATCCCAATCGCCACCAAAGTCAAGAACACAAAGGCGTAGCAAATCCTCCAAGGTTTGGATCGTTCGCTCTGTTTGACCATCAGTTTGAGGATGGTAAGCCGTGCTTAGGTCCAATTGTGTACCCAAGAGTTCTTGCATAGATGACTAAAAATGCGAAGTGAAACGAGCGTCTCGGTTGGATATGATGTGCAGAGGTACCCCATGACGACTTACAATCTCATCAACGTATATGCGAGCTAACCTTGATGTCTTGTAAGTGTCACGTATAGGTATAAAATATGCCGATTTGGTTAATCGGTCAACGATCACCCATATGCTATCATGTCTTCGAGAGGTTCGGGGTAGCTTGGTTATGAAGTCCATGGATATGTGTTCCCACTTCCACATAGGGATCTCAGGTTGCTCAAGTAATCCACTCGGACGTTGATGTTCGGCTTTGACCTTCGTACACGTGAGGCACTTAGCTACATATGTCGCTATATCTTTCTTCATTCCAGGCCACCAATATTGACCACGTAGGTCCATGTACATCTTATCGGAACCAGGATGAATAGAATAACGAGTTTGATAAGCCTCATTCATGATAAAGGTTCGAAGGTTATCGCGATTTGGAATCCAAATTCGATTTGCGAAGTACATCAACCCATTGGGTTTCGTTTCCATTGGGTTAGAAGATTATGCTCCAATTCATCCTTCATTCTTCCTTCTCGTTGAACCATTTGTTGAGCCTCCAGGATGCTAGACTCGATGTCACTATCTATTCTCAGGTTTTGTAGCAATACGGTGGTCTCGTTGACATCTAGTCAGATCTCAGTATCAAACTCACCCAAGTGTCAACCATTGACGTCGATCGCGAATTTCTTGAAATGAGATCATCTTGTTGTGAATCTTTCGGCTTAGTGCATCGACTACAACGTTTGCTTTACCAGGATGGTAACGAATGTCACAATCATAGTCACTAATCAACTCCACCCAACGACGTTGTCTCATGTTGAGGTCTTTTTGATTGAAAACATGTTGAAGGCTTTTGTGATCGGTGTAGACTATACATTGCGTACCATACAGGTAATGCCTCCAAATCTTCAAAGCAAAGACAACAGCACCAAGCTCAAGATCGTGTTGTGTAATTCCCCTCGTGAACCTTCAATTGTCTCGATGCATAAGCTATGACCTTCCCTCGTTGCATGAGAACACAACCAAGGCCTTGTTTAGATGCATCACAATACACGGTGAAATCATCGTTTCCATCGGGTAGGGTCAAGATGGGAGCATTGCACAACTTATGCTTTAACGCTTCAAAGGCTTCTTCTTGCTCGGAACCCCACTCGAATGGTTTATTCTTTTGTGTCAAAGTAGTGAGCGGTTTCGCGATCCTCGAGAAGTTGGCAATGAATCGCCGATAATAACCAGCAAGACCAAGAAAAGAACGAACTTCGGTAGGAGTTGTAGGAATACACCAATTTTTCACAGCTTCCACTTTGCAGGATCAACGTGAATTCCTTGGCTATTCACCACGTGTCCTAGAAATTGAACTTCCTCAAGCCAGAAATCACACTTTGAGAACTTCGCGTACAATTGCTCTTTCTTCAACAATTCAAGAACCAATCTCAAATGCAGTTCATGATCGGTGTTGGACTTGGAATAGATAAGTATGTCATCAATGAAGACGATCACAAACTTGTCTAGATAAGGCTTGCATACTCGGTTCATGAGATCCATGAAGACAGCAGGAGCATTGGTTAAACCAAAAGGCATCACCATAAACTCATAGTGCCCATAACGAGTACGGAAAGCGGTCTTTGGGATATCATCATCATGGACTCGCAATTGATGATAACCAGAACGTAAATCGATCTTCGAGAAAAAGCAGCTCCTTGAAGTTGATCGAACAAGTCATCGATGCGAGGAAGAGGATAACGATTCTTGATGGTAAGCTTGTTAAGCTCATGATAATCGATGCACATACGAAACGATCCATGTTTCTTCTTCACGAAAAGAATAGGTGCACCCCAAGGCGAAGAACTAGGACGGATGAAGCCTTTCTCGGACAGCTCTTGAAGTTGACTAGAGAGTTCTTGCATTTCCGATGGTGCAAGCCGATATGGTGACTTGGCCACGGGGTTTGCTCCCGGTATCAAGTCGATTTTAAACTCAACCTCACGCACGGGAGGTAAACCACTAAGGTCATCGGGAAATACTTCAGGAAAGTCTCGTACGATAGGGACATCCTTAAATTCTTTCCCTTTGACTTTCGTGTTGATCACATAAGCCAAGAAAGCCATATACTTCTTGCTTAAGCATTTTCGGGCTTGAGTGCAACACATGAGTTTAAGTCCTTTGGAAGATTTTTCACCGAACACCTTCAAAGTATCACCAGAAGGTAATGGTATACGGATGCACTTCTCGAAACAAATGATCTTGGCATGGTGTTTGGCTAACCAATCCATACCAATGATGACGTCAAAGCTTCCAAGTTTCATAGGGATAAGATCGATAAGAAAATCATGCGTGTCAAGACTTAAGATGCAATCACGAATAATGACGTCAACGGTGATCGGTTCTCCATCGGCAACTTCAACGGTAAGAGGTCTTTCTAGTTTCGTATGTGGCTTAGCAAGTATGGGTTCAAACTCTAACGAAATAAAACTTTTATCGGCTCTAGAATCAAATAGGACATAGGCATAAGTTCTGTTAATAAGGAACATACCTGGTCAATTTTTAAGATATTGAACGATTTATGTATAGTATGAAGAGAAACGGACCACAAAAGTTAAAGGTGAGTTGACATACCATTCACCACATCGTTGTTTGCTTGTGCTTGGTTGGCGTTGATGTTGAAAGCACGTCCTCGGGCTTGTGGAACATTACCCACAAGACGAGGGCATTGTGGGCGAAAATGACCAGGTTCCCCACAGTTGTAGCAAACACGGTTTGTGACCACAGCGGCATTTCTAATAACCTAGATCCCTATAGTTATGGGCTTTGATACCAATCTGTCACACCCCAACCTTGACGGCGGAAACGTCGAGATGTGAGGGTTAAGATTGTTCACAGCCACATAACGCTATATTAAAATGTAAATATTATTATCATAAGTCTTGAAATGAAATACAATCATAAGTCTCAAACAAGTAATAAGTTCAAACGTAACATAACATAATGTAAACTTTTATTTCATTAACTAGGTCCAAGTCCTAGATTATTGCATACTTCAAAAGGATCATTTTAAACTTGAGGTTGACCTGAAACATGATAAAAATAAGAGTCAACTAAAAATAGTTGGTGAGTTTCCCAGGTTTTCATACATAATATGAAAAAGGTTACAAGTAGCAATTCATGTCATAGGTCATAAGCAAGTAAGGTTATAGAACACATATCGTTACAACCAACCTCGACTTGATTACAAGTATAAAAAATTGGCTAAGTGTATTTGGTTCCCATGATGAACAAGCATACGTCATCAGGAGTCGGCAATACCTCGACTTTAGCACCAAATAGGCTTGTCAGGCCCAAAGATCTAAGACGTCACCAGGCTAGCAATAGTTAATGATTGTAAACAAACTATGTATCTCATATAATCACTTACAATACACCAATAACCATGACAAAATAATAAGTTGAATTGCATGTGATTTACAAGTCTCAAATGTGTATAAGTGTATCATGTATAAGCTATCATGTTTCACCCCAAATTAGTGTGAAAATATGAAAAAAAGGGCAAGGAAAACTCACTTGTCAAATAAGTATATAGTAAAGATTAATAAGAATAAAATATGTCGTTCCAAGATAAAACGTCACAAGGCACCTAAATATATAAGTATTATAAGATTTAGGTTAATAATAAGATTAACGAGTTAACATGAACTAGAGTATTAGAATTTTGGGGATTTTTATAAAGTTAATAAATTATTATAAAAATACCATTTATGAGATTTATAATTTATTTTTAAGGAAATTGATCCTTTGTAAATAACTTGTGATTTTATTTATAAAATGATATTTAAATTCTATAAATATCATGATAAATCCATAAACATAAGGTCAAATATTAATTTAATGACTTTAAGTATAATAATCTACTTTTTATAAAAATATTTAATTATTACATTTGTAAATAATTTTATATTAAGATATTACAAAGTTTTACAAGAATAAATTTCTAAGAAATAATTAGATGGCTTTAAAAATATTTAGGGTTTATAAAATTCATTTTTATAATTATTATAAATTTTCTATAATTAATTTTAAGCCAAAAAGGCTTTAAAAAAATTACATGAGATGCCCGGGTTCGAACCCGTGACCTCACGTATGGGGAACAATGTCTTAACCAGTGAACCAGGCTTCCAGCCGCGGTTATAACTTGGTTTTAAATCTTAAGAACCATTGTGAAAGAAAACCCCAATTCTCATATAAACCCTAGAATTTGTTTACCCCAAATCGAACCCCAATTTGTTAATGTAAACGTGTGCAATCATAAGGCTTTTGTTCCCCTTGTTTAATCGAGCATATACATGTATCTAATTACCCGGTTACGTTTGAATTGAAGGTTGCCACAACAATGAACAAGTCGCACTCGAGAATCAAATTCGATGGATATGAAAATGATGATGGAAACCAAATTAAACTCGTGGACCACTTCAAGAGTTGGTCTTGATGCAAAGCCCTATGTCAATTTCAACAATTGAAGCTCGGAAGATGATGAACACGTTTGTTGCAGGTCACGACGAAGATGATGTTTGATTTTGGTGATTTTGAGCGTTTCAGGAGAAATTGGCAATGAGAATAGACTAGAGATAGTTAAATGATTGTGTAAGTTCGATTAATTGGATTATTATGAGATTTTAATTGCCAAACGATTGTGAACTTGATGTCGTCGGTTACCAAGTTAAATCGACACCCATAACCGGCTTAAACACGAATTAATGTGCATTAACGGGGTCGAGTTTTGCTCGGTAACCAATTGGTAACGATTTGGGATCAAATTCGGGTGGTTTTAGTCGGTTTAGAGTCCCGCCGGACTTGGCCGGAGTCCGGCCGGCGAGATCACCGAAAAAACGGGGGAGAAAGGGGGAAAAGGTTTGAGTTTTCATTATTTACACAAATTGTCCCTCTAGTTTATTATTTACCATTTTATGTATAAACCTATTAATTAAAGTTTCAAATTTTGCAATTAAACCCCCAAACTTTAACTGCTTAAAGTTTTAAACATTGTTAAGTTTAGTAACTATACAATTTATTTTATTATTAATATTAATGTTATTATTGTTATTATTATTCTATTATTATTACCAAAGTTATTATTATTATTATTATTATTATTATAATTGTTATTATTGTTTCTTTTATTAATAATAAGATTATTATTATTTACTATTTATATTTTTAACTTTCATACATAAAAACTCAATGAATAAGCACAAACAACACATGAGTTTCAAAATTGCCAATAATAACCCTTGTAAGAGTAAACGAAGTTAACCTTTAGTTAACAAAAATATGAGATGTTACATAAATCAACCTAACCTTTTACAATTATCGACAACCCATTTGGGACTACAAATATTTAACAAGTACTATCTTTTATAACAATGGGATCTTCATACGGATGTCATTAGCAGTGACGACTACTCTTAATACTTGGATCTACATAAGGTCTGATACGTGTGTCTGCTTGAGTGTGTGTTACCCACGACCGAACCGATACAACCCGAACCGACCAAACATTTCTACTTGCTTTATACATATCATTTATGCTAAACAATATCTGTCAATAGGTGTTTGATTGTTCATTGCATTCAACCGTTGGGAACTTGACCCTTCATACTTACTACTTAACATGTGAGTTTCGTGGCCCCTTTTTATGCTTATACAACTTTTCAATCATTTACAAACCTGGGGGAAAAGTATGCTCACCCGTTTTCATGCTGTACAACATACATACAATTTACATACTTGGAATCAACGTGCTACTATTTTGTGAGTACTTATCTGATACATGCTTGAGTCTTCTTTGTGGTTCTTTCTTACAACCATTTAATTCCAGAGTGGGAACCGACGGATAGGTATGGTAGTACTACTTGGGTTGACACCCCCACCCTCGTGTTGGTATACTAGTTAGTACCAACAGATACCAGGAACAGGCCTTGGGTGAATATATTCCGACAAGATTCTTTGTGTACGTCGTTAGGTTTGGTTGTAAAGCTCTTGTCATGTGATTTTGCTTACTTATAACTGTATGCACGGTATTCTGCAACAACTTTATACACCATCAATTATTTATTTACATTTAAACCTGCGAGCTCACCAACAATTTTGTTGACCATTTTGAGCATATCTTTTCAGGTGATCATGCTAGCTGAAGATCTAGGTGTGCTGCATTAGTGGAGACCCTAGGATGCGTTTTCGGGCTAAACTTGTCATTTTGAAAACAATTGTTGTATCTGTTTCAAACAACATTACACTTTGTAACTTGTTCCTGGGTTGTGGGAATTGCATACAATGTTATTATTTATGTCTATCTTTTATCATGTTTGTGCTTATGGCTATGTTGTCGTGAATACTGACTAAACATGACACAAGTCCCCTTGTTTTCGGGTGTCGTCATGACACGCTTGTCATCATTTAATATATTGCATCTCTATCATTTACCATGTGTTATGACGATCCCGTCTCGTTACGCCCTCGTGTTTTCGCTCTTAGCGGGGGTGTGAAAGACTGGTATCAGAGCCATTGGTTATAGAGAATTAGGCAATACACTTGACCTAGACTATAACCTGGGAACCTTCATGTAGATTTGCATGCCAGGGTTGTGTGCATTTTATATCTCATACGTGTTCCTCATTACTTGTTCGTTTATCTATCTGTTTCGTGGTCTTTTCACCCTGTGAGGGAGCCCTTGTGCTCACTCTTTACGGGATGCTTCTATTGGATCTTTTGTTTCCCTCTATGCACAGAGTTGTTTTATCAATCCGGGTATTGAACCCGAAGAGAACTTCATAGATCATGCTATTGCGCTTGACCTTAGACACTGGGATTTACCCCGAGGAGGTTATGTCTGAGACCTCGAGAGAGGAGGAAATAGGCAACCTCCGCTAGACTAAACTTGATTTCATGCATGGATATGCCATTATTATGATGGACTACTGTTTGGACATTACCTATACATGGTGTGAGAATTACATGATTTGTAGGCGATGTGTGACAACCATAATGTGACATGGATAATGTGCCTTGCAATGGTTAAAAACTTATGCATTTACTATTCTTATGATTAGAACATGTCGCCTCGAAGAGTTACCCGCAGTCATAGTGGCGGAAGTGAAGCCCTGAGGGGCAGAGGTAGAGGTAGAGCACTGAGAACAAGTGATGGTCCTACCAATATCAATCAGGGAACAGGAAACTCTAACATGGCAGCCTTAATTGCTCAACAGTTGGCCGCACTGATTCCGACTATCGTGGCCCAAGTGAGTGATGCTCTTCAGAATCACCACCCCCACGGGGATGGTGGCAATGAAAACGAGGATAATGGGAATTGGGAACCCGACTGGGAATGAAAGCAACCAGGAGATCGGGAATGGTGGTACAACCGGCAATGAAACTGGGATTGTTAATGAGACCAGGGTTGTGAATGCTAGACGGGGATGTTCATACAAGGAATTTGTAGCTTGTAAGCCGAGAGAGTTTGATGGCAAAAGTGGAGCCATAGCCCTGACTAGATGGCTTGAAAAGATGGAGGCAGTGATTGACATCAGCGAATGCCTCGACAGTCAAAGGATCAAGTATGCCACGTGCTCACTACAGGGCAAGGCACTAACCTGGTGGAATACCCAGATTCAAGCTAGAGGAAGAGAGTCGGCGATGCAAATGTCGTGGGATGAGTTCAAAGCCCTAATCACCGAGGAGTACTGTCCTCTCAACGAGATGCAAAAACTTAAGCATGAGTTCTGGAATCATGCTATGGTGGGGGCTGGGCATGCAGCTTACACTGATCTTTTTCATGAGCTAGCAGATTGGTTCTGCATCTGGTCACCCCGGAATCAAAAAGGATAGAGAGGTATATTTTGGGACTTGCGCCTCAAATCCGGGAAATGGTAACCGCAGCTGCTCCTCCTACTATCCAGAGCGCAATTCTGAAGGCTGGCGCTCTAACTGATGAGATGGTGAGAATAGGGGTATTGGGCAGGGGAGCAGAGAAAAGGAGAGATGTTGGGGAAACGAGCCGGTTGAGTGCCGAGAAATTTGAGAAAAGGGCCAAGACAACCAGAAAACTTGTGGCCGTGACCTAGGGCAGGCGAGAATATGTGGGTCCGCACCCCAAATGTGATAGGTGCAACTTTCATCATCCCCCAGCTATGCCGTGCCGGGTGTGCACGATCTATAGACGCCCGGGGCATTTAGCAAGAGACTACAGAACATCGCCAAATATGGTCGCACCAGTCAACACGGTTAACCCCGCCGGAATGCCAGGGGCTGTTACGAGTGTGGAAGCCCTGATCACTACAGAAACATGTGCCCTAAACTGAATCGGGCACCGGGTCAACAAGGGAACAACCAGCAATAGGTGATGGCTATAGCCGGAAATCAAGGCCCGGCAAATCAAGGGAATACGGCTCGGGGACGCGCTTTTGTCATTGGAGCCAACGATGCCCGTCAGGACCCGAATGCTGTCACGGGTACGCACTTACTCAATAATCACTTTGCATCTGTACTATTTGACACTGGAGCAGACAATAGCTTTATATCTTCTAAGTTTGTGCAATTACTTGATTTGAGTCCTAGTAGACTAGAAACTAGCTACTCTGTAGAAATGGCCAATGGTAGGGTTGTTCAGGCCAACGAGATTATTAGAAAGTGCTCGATAATATTGGAGAACCACACCTTCGATATAGACTTGATAACCTTTGAGTTAGGAAGTTTCGACGTGATTGTGGGAATGGATTGGTTGTCGAAACACGGGGCTGAGATTGTCTATCGGGACAAGGTAGTGTGAATCCCTATGTCAGACGGAGGAGTACTCAGAATTCAAGGAGAACGACCGGGAAGAAACTTAAAGCTTATTTCCTGCATGAAGGCACGCCGGAGTTTACGAAAACAGTGCTACGCTTTTCTGGCTCATGTGGTGGAAAAGAAAGAAGAGGAGCAGAAATTGGTAGATATCCCTGTAGTGTGGGATTACCCAGATGTATTTCCTGATGACTTGCCTGGTTTGGCTCCTCCACGGCAGGTGGAATTTCGTATTGAGTTGGTTCCTGGAGCTACACCGGTAGCAAAGACACCGTATCGGCTGGCACCATCCGAAATGCAAGAGTTATCTAGCCAGTTACAGGAACTACTGGAGAAAGGTTTTATTCGGCTGAGTCACTCGCCTTGGGGAGCACCGGTGTTATTTGTCAAAAGGAAGGATGGGTCGTTCCGTATGTGTATCGACTACCGTGAGTTGAACAAGTTAACTGTGAAGAATCGGTATCCTCTCCCCAGGATCGACGACCTATTTGATCAATTACAGGGAGCTTCGTATTTCTCGAAGATCGACCTTCGTTCTAGATATCATCAACTAAGGGTTTTTGAGGAGGACATACCGAAGACAGCGTTTAGAACTCGTTATGGGCATTATGAGTTCTTGGTCATGCCGTTCGGATTGACTAACGCACTAGCTGTGTTTATGGACCTGATGAATCGGGTGTGCAAACCTTACTTGGATAAGTTTGTGATCGTATTCATAGACGACATACTTATCTACTCCCGATCGAAAGAGGATCATGAAGAACACCTTCGGGCAATACTGGAACTGTTAAGGGAAGAGAAACTTTTCGCCAAGTTCTCGAAGTGTGAATTCTGGCTGCGAGAAGTGAAGTTTTTGGGTCATGTGGTTAACAAGGACGGGATTCATGTAGATCCCGGCAAGATCGAAGCGGTAAAGACATGGGATACACTTCAGACACCTTCAGAGATTCGGCAATTCTTAGGACTGGCCGGATACTATCGTCGTTTCATCACGAACTTTTCAAAGATCGCTCAGCCGTGAACACTGCTGACCCAGAAAGACAAGAGGTTTGATTGGGGACATGCACAAGAACAAGCGTTCCAAACGTTGAAAGATAAGCTGTGTAATGCACCGATATTGTCCCTCCCAGACGGGACTGATGATTTTGTGGTATACTGTGATGCTTCGCATCAAGGGTTGGGATGTGTACTAATGCAGAAAGATAAGGTGATTGCCTACGCTTTGCGAAAACTTAAGGTGCACGAGAAGAACTACACAACTCATGATCTTGAGTTGGGCGCTGTAGTATTCGCACTCAAAATATGGAGGCATTACCTGTATGGAACCAAATGCATCATCTACACAGATCATAAAAGCCTTCAACATATTCTGGATCAGAAGGAACTCAATATGCGACAGCGACGCTTGGTAGAGCTTCTTAGTGACTACGATTGTGAAATCCGGTATCATCCGGGAAAGCTAACGTGGTGGCTGGTGCTCTAAGCCGCAAAGAACGCGTGAAACCACTACGTGCTCGAGCTTTGGGATTGACCATCCAAATGAATTTGAAAGTTCAGATCCAAATTGCACAAAGTGAAGCGTTGAAAGAAGAAAACCTTGCGGGAGAAGAATTCCGAGGGTTGGATAAACAACTGATGTGCAAGGACAATGGTGTACAGTACTTCGTGGACCGTATATGGGTACCCAAATGGGGAGGTGTATGTACCTTGGTCATGGATGAAGCACACAGACGCGATATTCTATTCATCCTGGTGCAGACAAGATGTACCACAATCTCAAAGATCTGTACTAGTGGCCAGGCATGAAGAAAGACATTGCCACGTACGTCAGCAGATGCTTGACATGCTCAAAAGTTAAAGCTGAACATCAGAAACCATCGGACTGTTACAGCAGCCTAAGATTCCCGAGTGGAAATGGGAGAACATAGCTATGGATTTTATTACCAAACTCCCTCGAGTGAGCAACGGGCATGACTCGATATGGGTCATAGTGGATCGAATAACGAAATCAGCACATTTCTTGCCAATCCCAGAAGACTACAAAATGGACAAGCTGGCGAGATTGTACATAAAAGAGGTCGTGACAAGACACGGAGTGCGGGTGTCAATCATATCCGACCGTGACGGCCGATTCACCTCACGATTTTGGCAGACACTACAGAAAGCGATGGGCACTCGATTAGACATGAGTACCGCCTATCACCCTCAGACAGATGGCCAAGTGAACGAACCATACAAATGCTAGAAGACATGCTGAGAGCGTGTGTAATCGACTTTGGTGGTAGTTGGGACACTCATTTACCATTGATTGAGTTATCTTACAATAACAGCTACCATACCAGCATTGGGTGTGCTCCGTTCGAAGCATTGTACGGAAGGAAGTGTAGATCACCCATTTGTTGGGCTGAGATTGGTGAAAGTCAGTTAACAGGCCCAGAGATCATTCAGGAAACAACCGACAAGATCTTCCAAATCAAAGATAGACTAAAAGCCGCTAGAGATCGCCAAAAGAGCTATGCGACAACCGTCGGAAGCCTCTAGAATTCAACGTTGGGGATCAGTTGCTCAAAGTCTCTCCTTAGAAAGGAATAATTCAGTTTGGAAAGAAAGGGAAGTTAGCTCCAAGATACGTTGGACCATTCGAGATTACAGAACGAATTGGTCCAGTGGCTTACCGATTGAGGTTACCACAAGAACTCAACGGTGTGCATGATACCTTCCATGTGTCGAACCTCAAGAAGTGTTTGGCTGTCGAACCTAGCCTTTTACAATTATCGACAACCCATTTGGGACTACAAATATTTAACAAGTACTATCTTTTATAACAATGGGATCTTCATACGGATGTCATTAGCAATGACGACTACTCTTAATACTTGGATCTACATAAGGTCTGATACGTGTGTCCGCTTGAGTGTGTGTTACCCACGACTGAACCGATACAACCCGAACCAACCAAACATTTCTACTTGCTTTATACATATCATTTATGCTAAACAATATCTGTCAATAGGTGTTTGATTGTTCATTGCATTCAACCGTTGGGAACTTGACCCTTCATACTTACCACTTAACATGTGAGTTTCGTGGCCCCTTTTTATGCTTATACAACTTTTCAATCATTTACAAACCTGGGGGAAAAGTATGCTCACCCGTTTTCATGCTGTACAACATACATACAATTTACATACTTGGAATCAACGTGCTACTATTTTGTGAGTACTTATCTGATACATGCTTGAGTCTTCTTTGTGGTTCTTTCTTACAACCATTTAATTCCAGAGTGGGAACCGACGGATAGGTATTGGTAGTACTACTTGGGTTGACACCCCCACCCTCGTGTTGGTATACTAGTTAGTACCAACAGATGCCAGGAACAAGCCTTGGGTGAATATATTCTGACAAGATTCTTTGTGTACGTCGTTAGGTTTGGTTGTAAAGTTCTTGTCATGTGATTTTGCTTACTTATAACTGTATGCACGGTATTCTGCAACAACTTTATACATCATTAATTACTTATTTACATTTAACCCTGCGAGCTCACCAACAATTTTGTTAACCATTTTTAGCATATCTTTTCAGGTGATCATGCTAGCTGAAGATCTAGGCGTGCTGCCTTAGTGGAGACCCTAGGATGCGTTTTCGGGCTAAACTTGTCATTTTGAAAACAATTGTTGTATCTGTTTCAAAAAACATTACACTTTGTAACTTGTTCCCGGGTTGTGGGAATTGCATACAATGTTATTATCTATGTCTATCTTTTATCATGTTGTGCTTATGGCTATGTTGTCATGAATACTGACTAAACACGACACAAATCCCCTTGTTGTCGGGTGTCGTCATGACACGCTTGTCATCATTTAATATATTGCATCTCTATCATTTACCAAGTGTTATGATGATCCCGTCTCGTTACGCCCCCGTGTTTCCGCTCTTAGCGGGGGTGTGACACTCCACACATCCCTCAATCTCAAAGCCCACTGAGAGGTCAACTGAAACAGCTGCAATGGCTCAAGAAGTTGACTGGAGCTTCATGGTACCGGATGTGACTCCTGCTCAAGCTCTCATGGCTGGAACAGATGATGCCCAGGTATATGAACATCTCTGCACTCCAGCCTGTATAGCTAAAGTTAAACTTTATCAGGATTACAATATAGAAATCAGACCTGGTATTGAGTCTTTAAATATTCTAAAATCTGAGTTTAAAAGAGCTGAATTTGACTATTAAAAGAAAATTGATGAGTTAGAGAAAACTGTATCTCTTTTAAAACATGAACACACCAACTACAAGACTCAAATCAAGGATCTGATATCCAAATTGTCTGAGGCTTAAGCCCAGCTTGTCACTGCTGAGGCTCAGGCCAAGAAGCATGTTATTTCTGAGCAGAACTTCCAAGCTATTCTTGCATCATCCTCCCATTCCAAACTCTGTTATCAGATCAAAGGAGGATTGGGAACCAATAAAATTGCTCCACCACCTCCTATGAGTCTATTAGACAGCCTAGATGTGGTAGTGAAGAGCAAGAGGTTCCAACTGCTGATCCTTCCTTTCCAGAGTTGAAGGACGAGGCATCAATAGTGGCCACCACAAGGAAGGAACATATAGATGTACCCATCTTCTCCTGTGAAGATCAAATCCTCACCACTAAGGCTAGAAGAAGTAGAGCTAAAACTGTTAGAAGAACTGCTAAGAAGGTGGCTGAGTCCAAATTGAAGATTGACCCCAAACAGAAGGGTGTCTTTATCTCAGCTGGATTCCAAGTGTTAGGTACTTCTGATTTAGAAAAGGAATGTAATACTAGCATTCCTGTCCTCCCAAAGGATTAGGAGTTGAAGGGAAAAGTTGTTGACGAAGAAAAGAAGTCCAAGAAACAGCAACCCCAACCTTCCCCAATCAACCTACTACACTGCCCTTACCGTTAACCCCACTGTTTACTCCAACCTAATGGCCAAATTTTGGGGAAATGGTCAAGTCGAAACCCTAAATGGGATTCGTGTACTACGGTCCAGCATCTGTGGATAGGAGTGGATCGTCACTGAACAACTCATCAGGGAGCACCTTGAGCTTCATGATGAAGGAGCTCCTACTGAATTCCCTAAGGAAGATTTGGATAGCACTTATATCCTAATGGGATATGGTGGAGACATCAGCAGGTCAACTGTTTACAAGTTCAACTTCTCCTACAATTGGAAGTTCCTCCTGCATGTTGTTCTTCATTGCTTGTCCAACAAATCCGGAGGATGGGATCAAATCCCTTATGAACTGTGAAGAATTGGTGTGTTCCCACAACCCCAACCGAGGTTCGTTCTTTTCTGGGTTTAGCGGGATACTACCGTAGGTTCATAGCAAATTTCATGAAGATTGCTAAACCATTAACGGCGCTAACCCAAAAGAATCGACTTTTTGAATGGGGACCCGAGCAAGAAGAGGCTTTCGAGACATTGAAACGCAATTTGTGTAATGCTCCTATTCTCACACTACCCGATGGAAATGACGACTTTACTGTATATGTGATGCTTCTAATCAAGGTCTTGGTTGTGTTCTCATGCAACGAGGCAAAGTTATAGCATACGCGTCGAGACAATTGAAGGTTCATGAAGTTAACTACACAACGCATGATCTTGAACTTGGTGCTGTGGTTTTTGCATTGAAGATTTGGCGACACTACTTATATGGGACGCAATGCATAGTCTACACCGATCATAAGAGTCTCCAACACGAGTTCAATCAAAAGGATCTCAACATGAGACAAAGACGTTGGATTGATTGATTAGTGACTACGACTACGACATTCGCTATCACCCTGGAAAGGCGAATGTTGTAGCCGACGCACTAAGTCGCAAGGTCCACAACAAGACTGTCTCGCTTCAAGAAATCCGAGATCGAAGGCAATGGTTTGATACGTTAGGAGAATTTGATACCGAGATTCACGTGGATGTCAACGAGGCTACTATCATGCTCCAAAACATAAGGATCGATAGTGACCTCGAGTTATGCATTCGCGAGGCTCAACAAGCGGCACTAACCGACGAAGGAAAAGATGAAGATTGATGACTAACGTACGATCACAATTGGAGACAAAACCGAACGGCATGTGGTATTTCTTGAATCGACTCTGGATCCTGAATCGTGACAACCTTCGACACTTCATTATGAACGAAGCTCATCAAACCCGATATTCTGTTCATCCTGGCTCCGATAAGATGTACATGGACCTGCGTGGTCAATATTGGTGGCCTGGAATGAAGAAAGATATCACGACTTATGTTTCCAAGTGCCTCACGTGCGCAAGGGTCAAAGCCGAACATCAACGACCAAGTGGTTTACTTGAGCAACCTGAAATCCCTATGTGGAAATTGGAACATATATCCATGGATTCATAACCAAGTTACCTCGTACACCTTGTGGTCATGATAGTATATGGGTCATTGTTGACCATTTGACCAAGACAACACATTTCATACCTATACGAGATACGTACAAGGTTTCAAAGTTGGCTCGAATCTATGTTGACGAAATTGTGAGTCGTCATGGCGTGCCATTGCACATTATTTCCGATCGAGATGCTCGTTTCACTTCACACTTTTGGTCATCGATGCAAGAACTCTTGGGTACTCAATTGGATTTAAGTACGGCTTACCATCCTCAAACCGATGGACAAACCGAACGAACAATCCAAACCCTCGAGGATTTACTGCGTCTTTGTGTCCTTGATTTTGGTGGCGATTGGGATACGCATTTACCGCTCGCGGAATTTTCGTATACAATAGTTACCACTCAGTATCAAAATGGCACCATTCGAGGCTTTGTATGGTCGTAAATGCCGTTCCCCAATCTGTTGGACTGACATTGGGGAAGATCTTATCACTGGTCCGGAGCTTATTCAAGAAACAACCGACAAAATTTCCAAAATTCGAAATAATCTCGAGGTGGCTAGAAGTCGCCAAAAGAGTTATGCCGATAAAAGACGCAAACCGTTGGAGTTTCAAGTCGATGACATGGTCTCCATGGAAGGGTGTTGTACGTTTTGGGAAGAAGGGTAAGTTAGCCCCACGTTTTGTAGGACCCTTCAAGATTCTGAAAAGGATTGGAAAAGTGGCTTACAAACTGGAGCTACCTTCTGAACTTAGCGGGGTTCATCCTGTCTTCCATGTCTCAAACCTGAGGAAGTGCTTGGCTGATGAAGATTTGTATGTTCCATTAGAGGAAATTCAAATTGATGAGTCATTGCATTTCGTCAAGAAGCCTGTTGAGATTATGGATCACGCCCTGAAGAAGACCCGAACAACTACCACACCTATCGTTAAAGTCCGTTGGGAAAACAAACGTGGAGCTGAATTCACTTGGGAGCGTGAGGATTATATGAAGGAGAGATACCCACATTTGTTCTCTTAGCTTTATTCTTAATTTCGGGACGAAATTCTTTTAAGTTGGGGAGACTGTAACATCTTGAATTTTGGTTAATGTAAAGTTAACATTGTTAAATTCTTGCATGGACTAATTGGGTCATTCATGAAACTTATGGGTTGCTTATGAATATTACCTTAATTGGTCTCTTAAATTTGTAAGGTTACAATGATTATATAATAATAATAACAATAATAATAATAATAATAATAATAATAATGATAATAATAATAATAAGAGTAATTGTAACAACAATAATAATAGTTATAAAAATTTTAAGTTAAAAGATGGTTATAACCTTGAGTTAAAAAGTTAAGGGGGCCTTGTTGTCATTTTGTAAACTTTAAAAGAAGAAAAAAAAGAAGTTTTTGCGTGAAATAATAAGGCGGAAATCTTCAAGGACCATAAGTGCAAATTCTTAAAAACCCAACCCATTCCCCCTTAATCCCCGTAAATCCGGCAGCCGTCGCCGGCAGAGTTCCGGCGAGCTCCGCGAGGCTTAAAACGCCACAAAAAGCCCTTAATCAATACTCCAAATCATCTCAAACGCATCATTACATGATTCGAAAGCCGTTATGAGCCTTAAACTCATCTAAACGCCGGTTACAAACACAATTAACCGAGTAACCGGCAATTCTTAAATCATCAAGCCGTTCGACATCTAAAACGCAATAATAATAAAATTAATTGCACCTACATGATCGTCTAATCGTGCCTAAACTCCTATGCAACATAATTCTACCTGAATCGCACTTAAACAATCCAATTTACTCTCACTTTAACCGCGAACCTGCAACCACTCGAACACCACCATACGAGCCTGCTAACTACGAATTGGCAGAGGGCTTTTCATCTCAGAGATCATTTGAAGCTACCTGTGCAACGAATTAGATTATCAGAAACGTTTGATCATCGATTGGGCACAAGAAGTGCGCGACCTGTTCTTCGTGTTGAATACCTCTGATTTGTCATCAACGGGTAATTAATCATCTAAACCCACTCGTTTAATCACGGGTAACAAAAGCCCCATGATTGTAAAGGTTAACAGAATCATCTAAGGTTGAATTAGATCAAAGATTGATTCTAGGGTTTATGTAATTTGGAGGTTTTCTTGTGATTATGTTTTAAGTTCTTAAAACCAAAGTAAACCGCGGCTGGATGCCTTGGTTTACTGGTTACACACTCGTTTGCCAATCTAGAGGTCCCGGGTTCGAACCCGGGCACCCTCAACCTACTTTTTTAGGCTTTTTCAGCCTTTAAAAAATATTGAAAATTTTCTAAAAATTATAAAAAGTAGTTTTGTAAACTTTATAAATTTTTAAGTTATTCTATCATTTTCTACAATTACCTTAATAATTTTCTTATAAAAATAAAAATTTAACAAATATTTTCCTAGTTTAATCATGTAAAAATAAACTTTATATATATTTCTTTGAAATCATTTAATGATTATTTGGACACTAAACATTTTATATTTATAGATCAATCATGGCTACTATAGAAAAATTATATATTTGATAAGTTAAAATTTTACAAAATTATTATAAAGGCTTTTATTTCTTTAAAATTCTTTACATGATATTTGTCTTGAACTAAAACATATATATGATCTCTCTAATCAAAGTCATCAAATTAAAATTCTTAAATACCAAATTGAAATCCTAGTCTCGTTTAACCATTAAATATATTATTAAATTGTAACCTTGTAAACATATAATTGTTTTAGGTGCATTGTGAAAGACCACGTTGAAACGTTGCTTATTATTATTCATATTAATCATCAAATATATATTATTTGATCATGTGAGTATTCTATACCCCTTTTTCTTATTTTCACACTTGGGGTGAAACATGTTACTTATACCATTGCACTTGTAAACTTATTTGAGACTTGTAAACCTATGGCAATTCATCTTGTAAAGTTGTGGTTAGTTGAACTTTCGTGTTACCATGTTATGGCGTTATATGTACAATCATTAACAATTGCTAGCCCAGCGAAGTCATAGATCTATGGGCAAGACAAGCCTGCTTTGGTTGATCCAAGTGCACTTAGCTGATCGTATAATTTTGTAAACGTTTGAGACTTGTAAAACTTTGTCGAGATTTGATTGTTGCACTGTTCATAACATCCCTAATCACTTTATTCACTAACTTATGACTTGGATTGCCATCTTTTATATATAATCTATGTATTTAAACTATGGAATGCTCACCAACATTATTGTTGACCCTTTTATTTTTAACATGTTTCAGGAAACGCCTAAGTTTGATACCTACTCTTTGAAGCTTGCACATCTAGGAATGGACCTAGATAAATAATGAAATAAGAAAGACTTATTATCTTTTATGTTATGTTGTTTGTTACTTTGAGACTTAAGCTTGTAATGATACAATTGAGCGTCATGAATAATTTATATTTGGGTTATTAATAGCGTTATGTGGCTGTGAACGATCTTAACTCTCACTCCTTGACGTTTCCGCCGTCAAGGTTGGGGTGTGACACCTGGTGACATCCCTGTTCACCGCACAGGTGATAACCCACACCAGCAACCACCACCACAATGCCAACACTACCTTCTCCACCCATCACCATCACTTATCAAAGACGCCCCAAATGAACCCTTGTTCAATCTACTCTGATTGAACAAGCCCCTCCTGTTCAAACCAAAAATACTAGAGTGGAAACATGGGCTCCCACTCAGTCAGAGGTCTCTCCATCTTTCTCTTTTGACCTCAATTTGGGTTTTGAGTCTCCCCAGTCTCAAACCCAGGAGCCCGATACCCAAACCAACAGCCCTCGGAATGAGTATCTACACTCTTCTGAACAGCCAACAAGGGACAGCCCCACCAGAGGCTCAATGCCTGTAGACATTGACCAAAGTCCTGGGTCAGTAGGCTTAACCTCCCTATCTTTCACTGACCTTCTATTAAAAATGATGAAGAGATAACATCTCTCCATGGCAATGAAGTTTATCTACAATACCCTCTTCAAGATCAACAGATCCCGGAGAAATCCCTTAGCTCTAGCCCCCATCAGCAACCAATAACTAAGGTGAGTCCCACTGATGTGGAGGGGACTCATGTAGATTCAGCTGCCACTACAGAATGTGCCTCAATGGACCTTGTGGACAGTGGTAACATCTCTCAGACTGAATCTACGGCAACCGAGCCCTTTGATGACTCTGAAAGAGACATCATTGAGCATGGGAAACCAGGGTGCCAAGAAACCACATCTGGTGGTGAGGCTGAACATACTAGGTATGTTACCTCATCTCCCCGTGATTCTTCAAAAGAAGATGAGGGAAGCATGCAAATCCTTGTTAAAGACCTTCTATCTAAAGTCTCAAACCTTGAATCCTTGGTTAGGACTTTAGAAGCAAGGTCTGCCACTCAGCAACTTGAGATTGACAATCTCAAGGCTCAACTAGCTGAGAAACAGACAGAGAGGTCTGTTAGGCACGTACCTATTCAGGTCTCATTGACTTCTTCCTCTAGCTCATCTAGCTCATCTAGCTCTCAAAATGATGCTATCAAAAATGGGGAGAATGTTCAAAGACAAACACATGAGAAACCACAGAGCCGACCTTCAACTTCAACATCTTCTTCTCCGATCATCACAGTGATTGAGCCACCTCAAGTCATTCTTCAGATTGACCAGGGATGCTAGTGATCTCTATAGACTCTTCATTAAGTTTTTGTTGAGATCCTCCTTTGAGCAGCCAAGCCATGATGCTGCAATGATCTACTTTGGAGCTGAAGAGCTTCAGAGGCTGACTGCACCTTCTACCACTGTGGAGGAAGTTGGTCAACCTAAGGTCCACATGGAACCTAAGATTCAATTCGAAGGGGAAATGGGGACTGATGGCCCAGCAACTAAAACAGTTGGGACAGAATCTGCATTTCCTCAAACTTCCGAACCTGAAGTTAAAGCCTCGAAAGAACAAGCTGAATCTTCCGAAGCTGAAATGGAAGCTGCGGAAGGATTGTTTAAGATGTCCAAGGAAATGAACATCACAGATGCAATCCTTGAAATGGCATCTGAGGTGAACAGCGAGGACCCTTTGAATCAACCTCCATTCCAGACACCATCTCTACCTCTCTCACAATCAGAAACCTCTCTCCAAGAACCACCATAGTTAGGATCTTCAAAAGACAAAGGAAAAAGGAAGATGACTGCGGAAGAGCTTCAGGAAGAGGAGAAGATTGAGAAACTCAAAAAGAAAGGAAGACTTCAAACTGAGAAGTTGCTAGCTGCCAGTACAAAAGCAGCTGCATCCAATCAGGAGGCTGTCATCAATAAAAGGAGAGAGGAGATCATTGATCAGCTCATTGAGTTTGGAGCTGCCAATGAAGAAACACTCCTGCTACCATTAGAGGAGTTGGTGGATCTGGAGAAGGCAACCAGGCTGAAACTTGAGGAAGAAGCCAGGTTGGCCTTGGAGATAGAGGAAGAGAAACAGAAGGAGGCTGAATTGCAACTAAGGAGAGACAGGGTGAACTTCCTACTCTCCAGAGGCTTTGATCTTCAAGAACTTTCTCCACACAATGATGATACGATCCTCTGGCTCTACAACAAAGAGCAGGATCAAATGGAGAAAGAAAGGAAGAAGGCTACAAAAGAAAAGGCCAGAGAGAAGAAGAATAAGGAAGAAGAAGCCAGGGTCACTGCCTCCAAGAAGCTCACTGAGAAGGCCTGGATGAAGGACTATCTTCGGGCTCATGGCTTCTCTGGAAGGCAGGTGGGTCCCATGTCTGAAAGGACACTTCAACGGATTGTCAGTGAAATTAAGGCTGACATCCGGATGGGGAAAAGGAAAGAGATGTATAGAAGGGTAAAAGGGATGACCTTCACTGCTACCACCCAATCACAATTTGAACCTTCACCCTTACCTTTCACCATTAAACCTGAACCTTTCACCCCTGAACCCACATCACTACCCACAACTACTCCCTCACCTCAACCACCCAAACTTCCCATCATCCAACCCAAAACACTAGCCAGAACCTTTGAACCTAAACCTACCCAATTACCATCCAAACCATTCCCCCAGCCTTCTCAACATCTCTCTCTTGAGGAGTTTAAGGCAATTAGGACGAAGCTCGCCAACTGCACCACTCTGAGCGAAGTCTCTTGTGTAGAAGACTCTGTCAACATCACCTATGTTGATGGTTCTTCAAGTTCCCTCACAAGAGATAAATTCCTTGATCTGCCTAGAGGAACTTTGGACCAAGCTGTGAGACTTCTGGGCCTCAACTCAGACTCTTTAAATGATGAAGAGAAGAAGCTCAAAAGAAAACTGGTGACTCTATTGGATACAAAGAAAGAGGACAAGATTCCTAGTCAGTCTCTTGCGCCCAGAAGGAAGATAATCCAGTGGACGTTTGATGAACCTTCTCACAACTTTGTTGTGGAAAGAGAGAATGGTGAGGTCAATAGACTCAATGCAACCTCTCTGTTACACTCCAGCGGGTTCGACATTGCTGAGCTAGCAGAGAAGCCATTCTCCAACCCCTCCAACTCTGAAACTGCTGCACTCATCAGAAATCATCTCAACAGTCTTCATCTAGCTGAGTTAACTGCAAAGGCAAAGATTGAAGAAGAGTTGAGGTTGAGAAGACAAGGAAAGATCTCCCACCAAAGGTACTGCCTTTCTACAGATGGTGGAAGGTCCTGAATTGGAACCTATAGTTCGATGGGAATATGATTATAGTTCCATCAACTAACTCTTTTAAGAGGGCAACAACAAAGGGTACATGTTATCCAAGGTGACAGACTGGACTTCCTGTCTACCAAGGATCTGTACAAGCTTCTCAGCACCATATTAGGGAAGAACAAGGAGACAGATAAATATTTACTCTCCTTGGTGCTGAAATTTTTGAGAAGTCGAGACAAGTGAAGTTTTGGTAGCATCAGTCTAGGGGGAGTTTGTTGGATCAAGAAGAACGCTAATGCAACCAAAACTATGTCACTTAAGTTATTTTGATGCTGCATGCAAAAGGCTTCCGAAGCTTAGCATGGAACTTCCGAAGGTTGTAGAGTTCTTCCGAAGACAAAATGAAAGATCAACTTCCGAAGACAGAACTCTACTTCCGAAGACAAATGCATACTTCCGAAGTTCAAGACTTAGAAGAATAAAGAAAAGACCACTTCTGAAGTATGATGAAAAGAAGAAGTCTCCAAGCCTTGGAAGAAGCAGCCTCTTCCGAAGTATAAGTGGCTTCGGAAGTACTTACTCTTCTAAAGCTATTTAACCTTCGGAAGACACTGCTATGAACCAGTGGACATAAGTATGGTCTCTGACACTCCGCTGCAGACTTCTGATACATCATGGCTTCTTCCTAAAGAGCCATGTTGTTGACCATACTTTATTCTACTGTTCACCTTTTCATGATAGTACATGTTACCAACTTTAGTCGGTGACAAAAGGTGAGTCAGGGACATGTCCTGACTACCAAATCTCAGATAAGACTTTATTCGAGATACCTTAATCTTTAGTCTTGTAGTATAGACTTTAGCTATAGGATTCCAACTGGTATCAAAGTATATCCGGCTGTAGATAGTATTATATATAGGTTCTCCTTGTAACTCATTATAACATATAGATCATCTGCTTGTAAGAGTCTTGTATTTTGAGTTGAGAATCATATATAAAAGTATCTTAAAATTATCTTTCTGTGTTCTTTATTACTTTCTATATTATGATCAACTCTTATTGATTCTTCATACACCCGAGTGTTGTTCTAGGTGAGTTTGAGAGAAAACATTGTGTTTATGTGACAAACACCGATCCTGCAAGAACCATGAACAGAAAGGTATTGCATAGTAAACCTAAACTTTACCCTAGGTACTGTGACCACGAGGTGCGATGCACCGTTATAGAAGGTCTATGATGGGCCTAGGTTCAGTACCATGAACAGAAGGGAAGGGTTTATGGATGACAGAAAGGAAAAGTAAAGAATGAGGCATGAAAGATTAAGGAAGATAATAAATATATTATCTGTATGTACGTATGATGTATGATCACGAACGAATTTAAAGCATAATATGATTTTGAGAGAAAGAATGGTTTTACGAAGGAAAAGTATGTTTTGTTATAAAACTAGAACTCACTCAGCAACGCTGACTTTTATGTGTTTTCAGTTGGCGGGTGATGTTGCTGAGGATGGCACGAGGCAGCTGCTCAGCTCTTTTGGATGGCATCCATTTATATAAAACTTTTGTGATGTAACACAACAATGAATTTTGTAACCGACAAACGATGCATTATTTTGCAAAAGTTTTTATGATGAAATGAAATGTCATTTTTGAATGTTTCCGCTGCGAATGTTTATTTAAAATAACTGTAAACATATGTTTCATGTGTAATGGTTGACCAGCTATAAACGTCCCGGAAACGGGACCTTACATTAAAATGTATGACAATTTGTGGCTTTCATCAGTGATCCATTGGTAATTCTACACCGAACCTTTCCGTTCATAAGCTTCAATTAATGCTACACATGTTTTAGCAACAAATAGAAGATGAGATTAATCGTGATTAATTGATAGTGATTTGATGTCATTTGCTTTTAGGGTGGATAATACTTAGAATAATCATCCAACATGAGTCTTTTTTTCAATAGATCTTCTGTAACAAAACTTGCAGTTCTTTACTTATTTGATATATCTGAAATAACCTCATTTTGAATTGACCCCTTTATGATTAAAAGGATCATAATTTTAAAGAAAACAATACCAACTGAATAAAGATGACAAAAATACACCTACTTTCATCTAGCTTGAGTTTTGCTTACTTTTTAACAAGTACTTAAATGGCGGATGAGTGAAAGAACCATTGAAAAACATCTTAAAAACTTCTTTATACATAGCTTCAGTAAGGTGAACACCATCCCAGTTTATATACTCAGAAGGATTTTGACATGAGGTGAGGACTTAGACCCACAAGCAGCCATCAAGTCAAAGTTGTAGGTTCCACCGCTAGAACCACAACAAACTTTATAAAGCTCATGAAACCCTAGCTTCGGCGCATTCTTTATTATAGAACGATAAGCATTCCAATAATCGGCATAGACAATGACTGCTTTCGGGTATTTTCTTCTTAGGTTTTGAATGTTGGTTTGGAGAATGGTGTTATGGATATAGCTTTGGTTGTTGACCGTGGCTACACAACCTATGTCGTCACGGTCAGACTCGGGTGAAAGGTACATGGCTAGGGTTAGACAACCAGTAGTGGGGAGGCCTTGTACCACAATGTATTTTGCACCTTTGTTGAGTAATACCTAGAAAAAGATTTGATCAGTCAATTTGAGTATATCATGAAATAAGAAAAAGAATATACTATTAGATTTTGTAGATGTTCACGGAATTTAGAATCTATATGTATTCTAATAAATCAACGTTTTTGAGGATACGTGTTATGATTCTATGTATTCTCAAATTGATTTTCCTGCCTAAACCATTTACACATTTTATTTTTAATGATTTTGAGTACTTTACTAAATCACATTCTCTTTTTTATATATCAACTTCTTGTTTTCGTTTTTGCATTTCTCTCTTTCATTTTAGATTAATACTTTTTTTTTATTTTTTATACAATCAAGCGATTTAAAATTTTTCAATATTAATTTTAAAATCTTATTCTTTATTGTGTTGGAGTGATTTATATAGTGGTAAGTAATTATTTTAGTTGCTCGTAAGTTTTTTTAAAAATTTATAAATGATAATGGTTTTAAGTAGATAAACTAAACAATCTATATCTAAATGTTTATCTTCGTATGCTAATAGTAGATTTACTAAATTATAATATTTTAGTTATGTCATATTAAAAGCACAATCAATGTTTTGGAAACCGGCCGGTCCGACCGGTTCAACCGGGGATCGATCCGGTGGTCGGCCCGGGCTTATATGATCGTTTTTAGTGGTCAAACCGGCCGGTTCGTCCCGAACCACTGGTCGGACCGGGACCGAACCACTGGTCGGACCGGGACCGAACCACTGGTCGGACCGGGATACTGGACCGGTACGGACCGGTTTTGGTATTATTATTATTTTTGATTTTAATAGGTAAACACGAGGTGCTAAACCACAAATTAGTACGTTGGATATACAATATAGTTATATTTTATATATAACTATAAAATACATATATAAAACCTATATAAATTACTTATATTTAATTACATATATAAATATAGTTAAATCCGGTCCGACCGTCCGACCACCAAACCAGTAAGGCATCCAGTTCGACGTCCGATCCGGTTCTAAAAACATTAAGTACAATAATATAATTTTTAATCTTCATTATTAGTCATTTATAATTTCATAAATATTTTTATTTTTATTTCATCAATGGTTGATAACATCTAATACATAAAATTTTCATAAAAAGTAATGATTTCAATAAATTGAATTTATTCCATTTATATAATACATGAATTCTAAGTTAGTAAAATAATACAAAAATATTCCTAATAAAGATACATAGAATTAGATATGTAATAAAATATTCAAATTCTAATAAAAAGGGTAAGTGCGAAAAACTAATTTATTTTGTCAATTGTTAGGTAAATATTATTTCAAAACTACATGGAAAACTAATGACATGACTCCTCTAAAAATCCACTAGGTATCTTAAATATGTTTATCATACGATAATTTTTTCTTTCTTGCAATAACATGCATACTAGAATAATATAAATTTAAATTTAAATGTATTATATTATAAGAAGTAAAAGAAAACCATGGAATATTATTTTTATGTTCAGGTCAAACAAACTTATACCTATAAAATAATGAAATAATATATTTATATTTATATTCTTTTATGATGAGAAACATATTGAAATCTACTACTGACCAACTGCCAACTACTTTACTTTTACATCGATTTTTGCTCAAGTATCTACTTCTTTTTAACATATCAACTTTTTATACATTATTTCTCACACATTTAAAATTTTATTTTATTACCAATATCAATGCATATGTAATATTATTATTAATAACTTTTATTAACTTTTGTTTTATTTCCAATATTAATGCTAGTACAAGTGTAAAATATATACCAATCAAGTGTAATTTTATGATAATTATAATACTGATATTGTTTTTATTATAAAAGTAAAAGTTAAAAGTTTCACTAATCAAATTATATTAATATTATGAGTTATTATCGGTTAAATTGACAGTAGTCTCAATTGTTAGAATTCAAATTTCCTATTATTTATACATGAAATTTTCGTAAGCTTATGTTTGAATAAAAATTTGCGTTCATGTATTTTTTTTTAAATTTTCGCCTATAATTTTCTTTTTTTCTTAAGTGATTCTAGTTCTTAAATTTTTATGATGATGCATAAAGATAACGTGATGAGTAAGGTTTGTTCACACGTTTTATGACCCGGCAAATTAAATATCAATAATTTAAACTAGCACTCAATCAAAGATAATAATTTATACTTTATCATTTAATCAAATATTACACTTCTAGTTTTCATTTTTAGTTGTGAATCACAATTCATCCATCATAATCATCGTAAAGTTTCACTCAATTTGCTGCTAAGTTTACACTCGATTTTGATAACTTTTTCCATTTCTATCGTAGAAGTGAAATCAATACTTTTTCGGTAAACATGCGCCACTGCTACTTAAATGTCTTACTTTTAACAATAAAAGTGGAAAGTTAGATATCAGATATTCACATCGATTGCGTTATCAGTACAAATTATCAACTACATATTTACCGAATCTAAATACGTGGTGAGTTTACTTAACTTCTCTATAAATAACTAATTACCTCAAAAAAAAAAAAAAACCAAAGACGATTAAAAACAGATATGTTTTGAGTTCAAATATCACTTAAACCAAATATGTTCTGAGTTGAATCAAAATGTTTGATTTTTTCGTTACGGGTTTTCCCTTGACGGGATTGAGGCGCGATCCCAACTAGAAAACGAAGAAACAAGCCCGATAAAATAACAGATATCAACCGAACCGAAGAAAGAAAAACTTACCTCAAGAAACCCTGTTACACTACGAATGGCCCCCCGTTGTATAGTTTCTCCACTCACGGTGGATCCAATGGTGTAAGCATAGTCATTAGCTCCGATCTCCCCCACCCACACCAACGCATCACGGAACACCGCCGTACACTCCTCCGGCGTCGATGTAGCACTTTTACATTTCTGCCCCTCCAACGTCTTAACAAACCAACTTAACTGCGTTTGTAGCGACTGAGGTGTTATAGCAAACGTGAGGTTATTTTTGACAAAGAACGCGTGCCGGATCGCGGTGGATCCGGCGACGGCGTAGTTGACACCGGCGGAGGTGTCGGCGGCGTTGCGGTTGAGGTAGGGTGGTAGATAAGGTAGCGAGAGGGATTCCGCTAGGAAGTCGATGACGAGACGGCCGTCGGAGTATCGGTTGGTGGGGTGGTGGAAGAATGTGGTGCCGTAAGGGGGGTGGAGACGTAGCTGAAGGCGCTAGGGCCGGTGGCGGAGACGGTGTTTCCGGTGTCGGTGTAGGAGTCGCCGAAGGCGTAGATTTTGGTGAAGGGGTGCGGCGGAGGGCTGCCGGAGGTGAGGGTTATAAGGAGGAGGAGGATGATGGTGGTGGTGGTGGTGGAAATTAGCATGGTTGGTTGTGTTATGTGTTTAGTGGTGTGTAACAAGCATGCTAAATGGGTTATATAAGTGGATGTTGTGTGTGAAAGACTAGTGTACCCTCTACGGGTGCCATAAGTAGTGATAGTTGACTGAAAGTGTAAATATAGTTGCTCAATTGTAATATTGTATTATGTATATGTCAAAAAGTTTGTAAGTTTGACTTTAACAAATGTAATTTCTTTTAACCATAGAGTGAAGAATGTAGCTCGATTGGGTAAACTCGTTGGTTAAGAGTCGCATTACAAACACAGATAGTGCTGAAGACGTACCTAACTTGTTCATAGTTACAAGAAAAACTCATTGCAACCAAAAGTCCATCGTGATAAAACATATGATTCATCTAAAACTTATTACAACAAATGAGACTCGAACACGTGACTTTCACATTGAAAGTTCATAGGGTTGCCTTCCTCTCAAATCAATTGATTTAGATCTCGTTAGCATTTAAACGATTGTAATATAAAAATAATTTATTGTTAATATAATTATAATAATTATAATAATTCATAATATTTCAACTCATAACATTTTAGTTATATATATATATATGTATGTATATATATGTAAATATATATATTATGGATGTCTTTTAAAACTAATTTATGTGACACTAATTTTAAGATTTAGATTATATAGCTAGCTTAATTATCCTTAGTGTCTTTACCACTAAGGCTTTTTACGAGTAAAACCAAGCCTAGCCAGGTCAAACACAGGCTTGGCTCAATTTTGGCCAATCCTATTTACTATGTCACACCGCATCGCAATCCAACTGTGCACTATTTAAACATAATCCATTCATTGTTTCACCCATTTAATGTTTTCACCATCTCATACTTCTTTTTCGTGCATACTACAATTCATGGGTTAAGATGAGATACACATGACATGTAATTAAGGGGAGATCATAGGTTCAAGTCTCATTCTGAGCCAAAGGTTTTTCTCAGTAATAAGTTTTCTCCTGAGTGGGTTGGGGTGCGGTCCCGACTAGGATACAAATAGATGAGCCCGATTAAAATAACAGATATATGTCCTTCGAAGTAGGGTTGTATATTTACCGTTAATAAAAACAAGAAAGAAGATTTATTGTAGATCAATCAACTCTATGGCTTCCATACGAAACTTTCCTAGGAGCATTCATAAGTTTGATAAAACTTTCTTTATCCTTAAATAGTAAATTTAAAAAATTCACTCAAATCATATTTTGCACCTTATCTATATATTTTTAAAGAAAACTAAAATGAGTTCTTATATTTATGAAAAACTAAAGGAAATCCATATACCTTAAGGAAAAGAAATGGAATGTGAAAATGTTTTGAAAATAATAGATAAATTTATAAAATAATTATTTGTAGTTAAATTATAAAATAAAAAAAAACTCCACGGTGAGTGCTCTAAGAAGTTCTAATGCATGCCCAGCATAAAATTTCGACAGCAAGGACCGTTTCCCTTGTTTAGATGAGACATTTAAACAGGGGCGAAGTTTAATAGGGGTCGGGAGGGGGGGGGGGGCTTTTTTCGTCCATAGTGTTAAATTTTAGCCCGATAGTGTAACTTTTTAACCCGGTAGTGTTAAAAAAAACAATTTCGCCCCCGCCCTTTAATAAAATTAGTTAAGCTCCGCCACTGTATTAAACTTGTAGTTATATGCAATAGTGAAATAGGTCGAGTAGCTCATGAAATGTACTTATGTTTACGGTGTGTCCCTACTTTACATCAAACATAGATTAAAGTTTGACTAGAGATAATATAAGTATAAAACAGTATGTGATCATAGATTAAAGTTTGATGGTGTAAGATGTTCAGAATAAAACTTTTATCAACATTTTGTTAATTAATTGAAGAAATCCCACATGTTCTTACTCAGATAAGATCCAAATATCACAAATAAATAAGTTTACTGAAGTCACAATACCAATACCAAAGAAGAGTTTTTATAGATGACTCACATTTGTATCATTGTATGACATCTCGATCATTGAATTAAACAAAATAGCTTCAAATATCACAAATTGAAATTCTTGTTCAGATTTTCTTAATATTGTTGGAGCGCATCCAACTTGTATATGTCACAAAGAAATCATATAAAATGCGAATACTTGTGGGCGTGTTGAAATCTTGATCTTCAAACATTAAGAACTATAACATTCAAGACTTTCAGTTTAACATTTTTTTGACTTAATCAGATTTGCTAATAGTAGCTTGCAACTTGAATGATGTCTTCATCTTGAGTGGACCTGCATCTTTGAATGATGTCTTCATCATGAGTCAAGTTCTATTCTTAAATGTTCAAATGTGAAAAAAAATGTATCAACTTTGATTTTTTTAGATGAATGTAATATGGAAAGTAGTTTTCAGCT
Source organism: Flaveria trinervia (assembly GCA_025506515.1). Classification (NCBI taxonomy): domain Eukaryota; kingdom Viridiplantae; phylum Streptophyta; class Magnoliopsida; order Asterales; family Asteraceae; genus Flaveria; species Flaveria trinervia. Next base: position 5,646,012 of record CM046443.1, read on the forward strand.
TAGCCACATCAAAGTTCTGTAATTTTTATTTATCAAATTCTTTTAGATTTTACATAAGCGCTATTGTTATAAATTTCTTTTCCTAAGTATTTAATTTTAAAAGTACTATCATAATCTATACATAAAAAAAGTTAACCTAACAAAAATTTAATAAGCTGATTGTTATAACTTTACATGATCAGAAATTACAAAACATCTAAATAGGACCACACCAAAACCAATCCTCATATTCCATTTATAGTTTGTATTTATTTCATTATTTATTATAGAGGGGGTTGGGAGAAATAATTTTGTATAGTGAGAGGGTGGTTGTTGAAATTTGTTATAAAGCTTTTATTGTTATAATCTTGATTCAACTACCTTAGTCGGTTATTTATTGATCAGTTTGAGTATTCAAGTATGTTACTCGTATATTACGAGGAATGATTGTGAGTGAAATATGTAGAAGATTATAGGGATTGTATCGGGTTTTTTATATTTAAGGAAATACAATACAACCCTCATAAACATTTTAATAGTTTTGAAAGTGGTTGTGAGTGGATGAAATATGAAAAAATTTTATTTAGTTGAAAAAAAGAGAAAAAAAATAATATCTAGTGTAGTAATAAGAATGAGGATATAGGATGGATTTTGAATGCTATTATACATTTTGTCAATGTTATGGATGAGGGATTTGTCAATCTTATATAGATTTTCTGATTGAGATAATAATATTATCAAATAATTTTAATAAAATGAAACAAGTTACAATACACATTAAGAAGAATCTTTGTAACACAAGTTCATAAAAAAGAACAAAGTCCATAATTAACGTATTTGATAAATTGTAATTGAATTATTTCATGGTTTTATATCGTTATCTTTGAAACTATCAATTTATAACCTTTTATTAATGAAAGTTCAAACACGTCAGGTGAAAACAATTATGTAAAATAATAACTATCTATATTGCAGGTCTAACTGGATTCAGAAATTTTCGTTAGTAATAGAGAAAATGAATTAACGAAAGTATTTACATCAATCGTATTAGAACTAAACTTTGTTATTAAATAAATTTAAAGAAAACCATAAAATGATCTCTATATTTTGATCATATTACAAGTTTATTCCTCAAATTTTAAAAATTAGAAATTTAGTCCAAACAATTGAGAGTTGATTGCAAGTTTAGTCATCATCGTTAGTGTAGGTTGGTTTTAACAACTTGAGACTAAATTTACAATATGATTTGCAAGTTTAGTCATTACTATTAATGTAAGTTGGTTTTAACGACCTGAGACTAAATTTACAATATGATAAAAGATATAGGGACCAGTTGTGTAATATCTCTAAAAGATAAAAAATGAAAATATATAAGTAAACTTTAGAAAAATTAAAAATCATATATAAGAAAATAAATTAAACATTAAATTTTGTTAATAATCATTGAACTATAAAATAAAAAAATCAAATCAAGGTTAAGAAGTAAATAAAAGTAAATAAAAATTTAGAAAACAGGAAAAGAGCAGTAGGCTTAAATATTTTTTATGAAGTGCATATGTAATGCCCCAAATGAAAAACTCCAAAAAATATTGTGAAAATCCAAATCCAAAAATATAAACATGAAATCGAACAATTTTCATTTTTTTAACTTTGATTTTAGTTCTCGTATCGTTAAAGATAACGAACACTAACGGTGGGGATTAACTTGTAACCAACTCTTAATTGTTTACACAAAGTTCAATTTTTAAACTTGCAAAATAACCAAATCCCATATTATTCTTGCAATTATATATATTACTAATTTTCAACTACTTTATGTATTAAGATTAGTACTTTATGCTTTATGAGTTGTATTTTAATTTGTTTTTTTATTACTATTATTATCTATTTTTACTTTTAACCCTAATAGCTTTCAATCTTTTACATTAACCCTGAAAGTTTTTATGTTTTACATTTCGTTCGGTTTTATTTTTTTCGTTTTTATTTATTTTGTTTTACGAGTTTTTCCGGTGTTAGTGGTCGCTAGCGATAATGTGATGTTGATGCTAAGTGCGCGTATGATTTAATGTTGTTAAACCTATTTTTTCCCGTTTAACGTACACATTACACGTACGAGACCTATGTTGACTTCTTTATTATTATTAACGTTTTGCGTTTCACGTGTGTGGTCTAACTTTTTAACATTACTTTCCATTCAATTTTTAAATTTCTTTTTTTGATACAAACTTTTCGGTGTTGGTAGTCGCTGACGGTAATATAACATTGGTGCAACTTAGCACAGTTTTACGTCCACCATCGCAAGACGAAGAACTTAATACTAGTTTTCTCTAAGTTTTAAAATGTTGTTAAAAGCGTATTAATGGAATCACTTAATCCTATTGCATGTTATATAACTTAATCTCTAAATTTGCAATTTTCTCTAAAATTTTGCCAAACTATCCAAATGGGTTAAACGTAAAAAAAATAGGTTGAATGTGCAATATAGGTGGAGTTTTATTAGGGCCGGGAGGTGCTACTGGCCACTTCTTTTTTTCGTCAGTAGTGGTAACTTTTAGTTCGATAGTTAAATTTTTATAAACTAGTTCAAGCTTACATCACTGATGTGCGGCTTCATACACTCGGGTCCTAATACCCGTGATTGAACCAGATTGGAGCTGCCTTTGCTTATGGCGTTGTTCTAGAAAGTACCCAATCGGTAACGACACAATCGGTTTGTACTTCCTCTAACACCTTTACTCAGTTAAACGTACGTCAATGAAATGTGTAGATACCGCATGTAGCTCTGATTTTGTTGTATGAAAGTCTGTGAGAATGACAGTGTGTAAAATAAATGGTCATTTAAGGCTACCCATGCCTTTTGTATTCAACTCCACATGGTCTACATTTCTTCTTCATATTATTTTTTCTAGTGCTCAATACATTATTTGTTTTATGAAATTTATGTGTAATTACTTTAATAAGTAAAATTGAAGTAAATGTCGGTTTGAGTCATGTATGTAGGGATGAGCAAGTAATTGTAATTTTTACCGAACATAATCGGTACTAATATTCGTTTTAGGTTTTTTGGTTTGGGTATTTTCAGTGGTACCGTTACCGAACCAAAAAAATCGCTACAATATTTAATTTACACTTTACCTATTACGGTATTTGTACTTTCCATACCGGTATGGTACCGATTTTATCTTTGCATATATGACGTTTAGCCGACTTAATGAGTAAAAAAATAGTCGTACCACTCGATCAATACTCAGATCCGGCTTGATTGGGACCGGCTCGAATAACACATAATTCTTCGTATTGTGAGAATGTTTTTTTTAAGGTTTCAACTTTCAAGTCATTATGCCACCCATACACTATTTATTAAATCGTAGGACTTTTAGTCAAATCATATTTTGATATTGTATTCTTGTCACAATTTGAGGTTTATCGAAAATACTATTCTTAGAGTGAAGATATAGTAAATATCTAGATTAAAAGTCGTTATCATGTTTATATCCTTTAATTTTCAAAATGTTTACCAGAGTCGATCTTCGTAAGCTTTGAATCTTCAACACTACTCCATCATCAATAAATGTAAAAGAGAGGTGAGCTGTATATGCATAAATGCTTATTTATATACATTTTTACATACCAGGTCTTTGAAATTTTCAATCTATGAACGATATCATAAGCATCTCAAAGTACGTTACCAATAGTGGCGGAACTTGAACGCTTTCGTTGGGGGCAGAGGCAAAATTAATTTTTTTAGAGGTGATGAACTCAATATTTATATAAAAATTTACACCACCGAACAAAAAATATACACTATCGGACTAAAATTAATACTACTAACGAAAAAAAAGTCTCCCCCATTGTTTACCAACACTTCCTAACCCAAACAAAGATAAATCGCAGGGGCCGAGGAGGGATCAGATCGCAATGCGATCTAATGTCATGAACACACGTGAAACATCTATGAATTTAAATTTGAATATTTATTTAGTTAACTATTTTTTCTATTTTTATATTATTTATTTAGTTTATTCTTATCTTTAGTTTGTTAGGATCTATTATATTAGGGTGTTTTTGTTTGTAAGTAGTTTTGTTAATTTATAAAATATAAGAATTCTTGGAACCTTTTGATTTGTTTATCGTCTTTGTTTAGCTATTTGTTCTTGAGTCATTTGATTGCTTCCTATTTTGCATCAAATATCTCATTTGCCCCCAATATTATAGGTCTCTTTTTACTTTCCGGTGACACTAAGCATTTTATGTATGTCACGTGAGACAATTCACACACATAAAATGGGTTTATAACAAATTTTGATGATTTGGTGATACCTTAAATCATTTTCATATCTATAAGTAGATTATGATTTTACGGTTTCTTAAGCAAATATGCATGTAATATATAGTAACATAAGATTGTAAGCACAAGAAACCATTCTACTAGTTAATCATTTCTCTCAAACGGTTAAAAGGTATATGTTTACAAAATTTTCAACATTAGGAGCTACAATGACTCAATGAGAAGATAATGGCTAGATATTCATACATATCCATATTTTCAGTTGATTTTAATCCTCCAAATGTCATAAGCAAGTCACAAAACTTCATGTAACACATTCGCTTCATCCCTATTAATAATATAAACATACTGCGACGCTCATAAACATACATCGAATGTTAATCTGAATTTTTTTCTGGGGGTTATCAATACATGGTTTGTATATTTTGTATTCGACTATCAACATGTAAAATAAAGTTACAAACCAAGAAACAATTGCGATAACTTGGTTACATTGTGTCAAAAATCAATCATTGTCTCTTTTGTTTACGTTCACTGGTTGTTAAAGTAAGTCGGCCCATTTCTTGTGATGTTTTTAATAAAAAATAACATAACAATAAATGTATACGTACCTAAATGTTCAGATGCCATTAAATGAAACAATAGATATTATAAGTGACAAGCATGGTCAAACATGCAACAATCAATTTTAACAATTAATCGCCTAAATAAACCATGAGACTTGGTCTTAAAAATCACTATACATAATAAATGGACTAGACTCTTGTAGATGGGATCTTAATGCATCAAGGTTGTTTACCACTTATAGTTAATTAGTAATACACTTAGCCGCTTAGACGTTATGCATATATGTGGTTGACTCAGAGCTCTAATACGGCTAAACCAAAGGTTTTGTTGAAATCAAGTATCGGGTGGACCTAGAGGGGTCCGTGGAGTCATTTGATGCTCCTACGTACCGATCAAATTTACCATAAAAAGGGGCATCAAACATTGTCATTTTCTTTTAGTTTGACCCTCCAATTTGTTTGCGGTTGAGTGATTGAAACGAAAGTGGTTTATTGTAACAATAGAATTAAAAGTTTTGGTTTATTCATCACGAGTAGAACCAAATTAGGGGTCTCACTTCTCGACCCTGGGTCGAAAAGAAGATGAAGTAGTTTAAAAGGAAAATTGACGTTCCAACAAAAATGGGTAGGATGGTTCCTAGGGACATGCATTGAGTTAACACTGTATATATCTTATTTTTTTAATGGCTAATTTTCAATAAATGAAACTGGGACTAGCAAAAAGTTAAAGAGTCACAAGATAAAAGAAAGATTAGAACATGAATCTACACCAAGATTTCCGATCTAAATTTCCCATTTTCCCTCTTATTTTCATTCAAATAATTGATAGAGTTTTAGGGGGCGTTTGGTTGAAAGAAATGAAATAAAAATAAGAAACTATTATAATTTTCAAATAAAATTCTGTTTGATTGAACAATCAAAAGTAAACTCAAAGGAATGTTTCAACTCAAATTCCATTGGTTGTGAGATTTCAATATTCTTTCATATAGAGAGGAATTTGAAATCCCACAACCAAAAGAATTTGAGGTGAAACATTCATTTTTACATATTATTACCACTCAAAAATAATTTTACTTGAAAATTATACTGGTTTTTTAATTTCATTTCATTTCAATCTTTTCTACCAAACGCTTTCTTAATGTTCCTCAAGATCTTTGACACGTCTTTCATATTGCAATTGAAGGTTCTCCTCGTGGAAGCTACAAACCAAATAAGAAGCTATCATGTTAGATTCCACGTTTCAACAATGCAGCTTTTGGAAAAATGGAGTATGGGAAGAAAAAAATATTGTCTTCAAACTCATGCCTAACACATTTAGTATCAAAATAATCTTGATATCCATCCAAGTGCCAAGAGACATACCCGTGTCTTCAAGATCATTTTTGGTTTTTATGATGTTCTTCTCATACCCACTACAAGATTTCTTTTAGTGGAAATATTTGGGTTTTATTTTTAATGGTATGTATAGCATTTATACATCTCACTCACAATCTGTCTTTATTGTTGAACCGTCATAACCACTTGCAAAATAAAGCTTTATTATCGTGTCTTCATTGTTTTCTGAAGCCATTATCTTATCCCAAGCAACACAACAAACCTTTGATTGAGGATTTGTGGACCCCCGACATAATTTCCTTTGTATTCGTTCGAATGAGTTTATGACCTTTATAGGGCACACAAAAACGATAAATAATACAAGGGGAGATTACCAAGCACTTATTTGATTAGGGTAATTTTCCTCCAACTGAAAGCATGTTTTGTAACTTTTTAGCCATCGTGATCTAGTTTCTAGAATAGTTCATAGACGAGCTAACGAAATGACCTAGGTAGGTGAAAAGTGATTTTCCTAGCAATACTTATTCACAATTGTTTATGTGGAAGCCCCTACATGCCTCAAATAGGAGAAAGTTTCCTTTCTCAATAAATGATTTTCTTGAAGAGCCTAACATGTTGATTTGAAATGTTTTTCTTTTAAGATCTTTTTACTCTTCTTTCATTATACTTTGTGCAAAAAAAAATTAGTTAATTTTTTACTATTAAAAATAATTTACATCAAAATTACGGCCACTACAACTAGAAAAAATAAAATTCACAAGCTAGGAGGCTTCGTGGTATTTTTTAGTCATAATTTTATTAAAAGTTAAGAGTTTGATCATAGTTTTTTAAATTAAAATTATGTATTCTTTTATCAACAACCAATGAACCGTAGCCTTGAACCGGTCTAAAATACCGTGAACAACAGCGACCGGCCGGTTTACCCGTGTATGATTCTTACACTCTAAATGAGTCGGCTTGATGAGTGGTTGGCAACAAAAGCCGGCTAGCCAAACAATCTAGTCTTAAGTTGTTAAAACATTAGTTTTAAACATTCGGTATAAATAACATACGCATATTTCTAGTATTAAAAATATAACCCATGCGTTTTATGTGGTTTGAAAGTATATCACAATACTATAAAAATATACCCTTAGGAAACGTTAAACCCTATAGGATAACGACCATATGGGACTACAGGTTGCACGAAGAGTGATGGATAATCTTTTGAGCCACAAAACTCACAATTCCACCAAATAAATCATCAACTACTAAAATCACACCATCAATCCACCACAAATGGCATCAATCATCATTCCATCATCATCATCATCATCTTCAACTTCCTCTGTTCTTCACTCCCACAATTTCAACAGCAATAGCAGCAAGCAATCGCACCGCCATTGCAGCAATCAACTCAGATCATCGTTACTACCTGATGTTTCGATTCGATCTTCAATCGCGAAATGCTTGAGTCCGTTGAGTCGTAGTTTGATTGGAAGATCGAGAAGTGGTTTCAGATGCTCGGCGGTTGATTCGTCTGTTCTTCCTTCGGCTTTTGTTTGATTGTGATGGAGTGCTCGTTGATACCGAGAAGGATGGTCATCGCGTATCGTTTAACGATACGTTGCGGAGGTATAATTTTTTGTTGTGAGTTTGATTCATTGAATGTTGTTGGCGTACATTTTGACTTTTAAGGGCCAATTTGATTCTTGTGTTGAAATCGCCATGGATTTCATACAGAAATTTTGGAAACCTTCATAAGAATTTTCGTTGATATTAGTCTGATTGGTATGACTTTGGTTGAACATTTTGGTACCAAGCTGTTACATTTGTTAAAATGTTATACAATTTCATCAATGCTGTTATAATTGGATGTTAGTCAAGAGTTTAAACTAGTGTGAATTTTGATACGAGATGAACTTAACACAAAATTTATGGGTCTAAACCGGTTTAGCTTAGTTTCGAGCCAAACCCACGAATATACTTGGCTAAACCGGTCGTAATCGAGTTGACTTGACGGTTTGATGTGTTAACCCTTTTAAACCATTCATTCTTAAAAGAACTTGATGTCACAATTGAAATAAATTAGGTATTTTATGCTAAAATTTTAGAAAATATATATAAATAGTATCATGTTTTATAATTTAACCATAATTCTTTTCTATATGTTTGAATTATTATAATGAACTTCTAAATTGAGAATGTTAATATGCTAAAGATAAAATGAAAATTAAAATTCGGGTGAAATAAGTGGTGTTTGTATCAACCTACGAATACTTGTTTTTTGTTTGTGTTCATGTAACATAATATTATGGTTTGTTTCATGTCTGGGCTTGAGTTAAATTTTTATTATCTTGTAAGGTTTAACCTATCAACCCGATATCTGATTTTGATTACACAGAAAGAATTGGGAGTAACATGGGATGTAGACCTGTATGGTGAATTGCTTAAAATTGGTGGAGGAAAAGAAAGGTACCAATTATGTGACTGAAATCTTCTTCTTATTTTTATTTTACTTTTTGCAAATTGTTCTATAAGATCAATTATCTTAACAACCATAATGGCTTGTGTAACTAAAAGAATGACAGCATACTTCAACGAAACGGGTTGGCCTGCAAACGCCCCAAAAGGGGAACAAGAAAGGAAGGAGTTCATAGCTTCACTTCACAAGCGAAAAACTGAGCTTTTTATGGTTCTTATAGAGAAGAAGTTGTTGCCATTACGCCCTGGAGTAGCAAAGTAAGCGACTTTGGTTCACATTTTCCCTTTTATTGGCCTATGAAGTTCAGGATTTAGAGTAAACTTATAAATTTTAAGGCATTACATATTGATCTATTGTACATTGGTTGCAGGTTGATAGATCAGGCTTTTGCCAAAGGTGTCAAAGTTGCAGTATGCAGTACTTCAAATGAAAAAGCGGTATGTATTGGTTGAAAAAGGCTAGGTTAAGTGGCATTGCTAAAGGCGTTAAAGTTGTGGGTTGAAATTGTTACGTTTGATTATCATTTTTGTTGATGTATTTAAGTTTATGGTTGCAGGTATCTGCTATAGTCTCGTTTCTTTTGGGTCCTGAAAGAGCTGCAAAGATCCAAATATTTGCTGGAGATGTGGTTCCACGTAAAAAGCCTGATCCGGTAGTATCACTTATTCGACACTTTTACTAGACCTTAGTACCAAAAATTTGTTACAAACCACATCATTCAACTGTGAGTTTACTCATAACGGCCGTATGCTTTTCAGGCGATTTACAATTTAGCAGCCACCACTTTGGGCGTCGAACCATCAAAGTATTCATTTTTAGTATGATTTGGGTAATCAAGTTATGTTTTATCTAAATGTAGTCAAGTATATAAAGAGAAAACTCTTCTTATTTTGGTGTTTGCAGATGCGTGGTGGTAGAAGACAGCGGCATAGGCCTTGCTGCTGCAAAAGCCGCTGGTATGACATGCATCGTCACAAAGAGTGGGTAAGTATTCGTTTTCTTTTCCCTATAGAAGACATCAGCATAAGCGTTGCATGAATTACTGCTAGTATGAATAATCCCTTGAGTTCTCACGTTACAAAGGTTTTTAAGTATCTTTGTTTTCTGGGAGTACAGTTACACTGCAGATGAAGACTTTGAGAATGCAGATGCTGTTTTCGATTGCATTGGTGATCCACCAGAAGAAAGGTTTGATCTTGACTTCTGCACCAAACTTCTTCAAAAACAGCTTGTCTAGCCAACCAATTACAAGTTTGTAACAATTTTCATCTCAGTTTCGTATCATATGTATATTAAGACAACAGTAGAGCAATTCAATCGACAGTTTGTAAAAACCAATGTACGGATTTGGATTATATAGTTATAATCCACAATCGGATTCATGACAAAGAGTGAAAGAAATTGATAGCCCGATTCTGACCATTTTTATACATCTAATAAGGTATACAAATGAACTCTCATATAAACATACATTAAAGCTAGCTAAAACCAACAAGAAGGATTTCATTCATGCATGTGTACCTTATGATGGGCTGCAGTTACACAGGGACCAGCCATCCTCTAACCACAGCATTCTCATATTGTTAACCGCATCGGGAATATCGAGCGCCAGGTCATCAAGCCTGTCTTTCATCCTGCTAAACCCTTTGGTCGTCTGGTTAGTAGTAATCAGCCCTTCACTAAAACACTCCTGCAACTCCAGCAGCCTATCATTCTTCTTCTCCATAGCCATCACCAACGCCCTTTTTCACCACCTCGTGGTTTAATAAAGGCATCCCAAGATCACGGATACTCGTGAAGTATCGACACAATTTTTTTTGTAGCGCCTTGATATCTCATCTTCAGCCTTCGTGACAGCCCCGTCTCCCAGTAAGTTCATAAAGGACGAAGCAATCAAGGCTATCACGTAAACGAGCAAAACCTTTGACTATTTGACTCGATCTTATTAGACATTCTTCTGATGCTTCTTTCACTAGCTTCAATATGAGTGGCTTGGCTGCACAATTCTTTAGGGGTGTTTATCGGATCAGATAACGAATTATTCGGATTTGAAAATTTCACGATCATATTCAAAATCTGATCCGATCCGAATAAGGATATCTCTACTCGATCCGAATCTATCCGAGTTCAATTCGGATCGAATTCAGATATATCCAAATAATCTGAATTTATCCGAATAACACAATTCTCTTTCTTTTTGTTTTTAATTTTTTTGGCTAATATTTTATGCTTAACATTTTATCAATTTAAAAGCACAATAAAATATATAAAACCAGAAATAACAAATTTGAATTGAACACTAACTAAAATATAATATGTAATTGTATGGAAACCGAAAATTAGAATATTCAATTTAAAAAAACAATCATTTGTAGTATAATTGTTAGAATTATATAATAAAATATGTCAAGATTCTTGAGTATTGAGTTGAAAACATAATAGATCATTTGTAATAATTATTAGGCTAGAAACATAGTTGAATTCTTATTCTGATTAATCAGATATTCGAATAACTCGAATAAAATAATTATGATATCCAAAATCTGAATGATGAATTCGATTCGGATGAGATGTGAATATCCGAATAAGGATTCAGATTGGTTTATTCGGATTTGAACACGAATCGAATTTTGGATATTTTTGAATGTCAGATATTTTGAACACCCCTACGATTCTCCATGGCTAGAACCAAGGCACGGTTAACAACTTCATGATGAAAGAATGCAACACCACCTTATCACCCCCACCATCTGATTTCAGAGTCAGTAAGCAAATGTGTATAATACAAACATTTAAAAGCTACACAATGCTTAAACACTTGTGCATATCACTAGACAAAAGTACAAACTAAATGACCCTGTTAGCACATCAATTAGTCAGTTCATATATCCAGATTAACTATGCAATCTATTTGAATACATTATTATTAGGTTTTTTTAATTATTTTTATTAGTATGAGCTCACGAACCAGTTCAATTTCTACAATTTATTGTGATATTTATATGTTGTAATTAAACTATTAAATCCTCCAGCAATATCATCTTCAATTTTAGGCATACAAGCCAGAGATGGACAAAAAACCTGTTCGGGAACTGGTTCGGCCAAAAAAACCGGAACGGTTCGGCCAAAAAAACCGGAACCGGTTTGAGGCTCAAACCGGTTTGAAACCGGCCCCGAACCGCCGGTTCTCATCCGTTTCCCCTTGCGAAGCTTAAAACCGGTTTCAACCCGAACCGGTTTTCAAACCGGTTCCAACCCGGTTCTTCAACCCGGTTTTCAAACCGGATTTCAAACCGGTTACCGTTGTCTAACAGCTATATAGCCGTTTGTACCCATTTTTGACCTTTTTTGATGTTTTTTTTACCATTATACCCCCACTAGGTTAATATATATATATGTATTTAATGTTTTGGTTGAATCACAACAATTTATAACACTCTCTACTCTCAAAAATCTAAAAAACGCTCTCCACAAATACTTTCGTTTTAAATGCACTCAAAAAATCTCAAAAACGTTCTCACAAAAATCTCTGAAATGGCTTCAACAAGTGCTCAATCATCCGTTGGTTGTGAAGCGTCTTCAAGCAACGTGGTGGTAGCAATCCTTCCTACGAATAGGAACCCCGAAGTATGGTGCAATTACGATTTATGTCAAATGGCTAGCAGTCCAAACAAGGCTCGTTGCAAGTTTTGTCATAAGTTTTTCAAAAAAGATGCAAACACAACGTTGAAAAACCATATTGCAAATAAATATTGTAAAGCGTTAAAATGTGAACCTTCTCAAAGTCAAGCTTCGATGACAAACGAAGGAAATATTTGGGCTTATAACGTTGATGCGGTTTGAGAGCAAATGGCGCAATTCGTAATTCAAGAAAGCTTGTCATTCAAACATTCCGACAACAAACGTTTGACTCGACTCATTCAACGAACTCTCCAACCACGTTACACCAATGTAAGTCGTGCTACTTTTCGAAGAGATTGTTTAACAATGTGGAAAAAAGCTAAAAATGAATTAACATCTTGTTTTGAAAATTTACAAACCGGTGTTAAGTTAACTAGTGATGTTTGGTCAACACCTCACGGTTCACCGCACTCATACATTTGTGTCACCGCCCATTGGGTTGAACCCGATTCGTGACAAATGATGAAACGTACGATTGCGTTTGAATTGTTTGATTATCCTCACACCGGCCAAAACATTTTTTATCTTATTGATAAAGTTATTCAAGCGTATAAATTAGAAAACAAAATATTTTCTATATCTTTTGATAATACGTCAAACAACACTCTTGCGATAGATCATTTGAAATTAAAATATAAACCAATATGTGAGGGTGTGTGTTTTCATAGTCGATGTGTTGCGCACATCATAAACTTAGCCGTTCAAGACGGTTTAAAAACGATTGAAACAGTTAAAGATTGTTTTAAAAGAATGTTACATGATATTTTTAGTAATAACCAAATATATACTAAATATCGCAAGTTTTGTAAAGAAATACCAAATGTTTAGGTCTGAATTGGGACGTACCAACATGATGGAATTCCACATGTAACATGTTTGAAAAGACTATTGAACAAAAAGAAAGTTTAATAGCCTTTCATAATAGTTTGGTAAGTCAGGGAAAGACAAATTCTTACCATCTATCGGGTTGGGCCATCATCGAAGAAGTAACAAAAATGCTTCAAGTTTTTAAAAATGCAACTACATGTCTTTCTGGAGTTTATTACCCAACGAGTCCGTTGTACTTCACCAAATTTATTTAATGACTTCAAAATTAAATGAATTGTCATGTAGGGGTAGACCTTATTCCGATATGATACCCCCAATGAAAGAAAAACTTAAAAAGTATTTTGAAGAAATGACTCTCGTTATTACATGTGCCGCTGCTTTAAACCTTTGTTTAAATCTGTCGGGGGTTGAAACTTTACTTGATAAAATTACTTTTAATTTGGATTTAGAAGTTGGTAAACCAATATATAGTAAAACTTTAAAAGCTACTTTCAACAAACAATTACAACAAATGTATGATGTTATTTATTAAAATACGGGGAAACATCACAAATCCATGATGCTTTAAGGCATGCGGCAAATGCCGAATGTTCGAATGATCCAACGTTTGATTTATATAATACTTTAAGGGATGAATGTAATAAACGTCAACGTGGTAACACTCGAGTAGTGAACTCGGGAGGTATGGTCTTACAAACTTTTTATCGACCATGACTCCACAAGATTTTAAAAATTTTGACTTGTTGGTTTGGTGGAAAGGTAAGGAAGATCAATTTCCCATCCTATCCACTATGGCCCGAGATTTACTAACCGTCCAAGCTTCTACGGTAGCTTCGGAATCTACTTTTTCTGTTAGTGGCAGGGTTATATCAATAAGACGAACTCAACTCACTCTACAAGCGGTTGAAATGTCAATTTGCTTGAAAGATTATTTGGATGCCGCGGAAAGAGTACAAGAAAAACGTTCACTTGAAGGAGAACTGGAATACGAAGCAGAATTATACGAGGACAATGTAGAAAGCGGATTGACACCAGGAATGACTGATGATAAAACGGCATATGATGACTACCTTCGTAACAGTTCCGGTTCCGCGAGGAGTAAACGTACAAGTATAATACGAACGAAAAAACGACTATGTTAAATGTTTAGTTTTAAAGATTTTTATTTACCCTTATATGTTATTTAAATTTTATAAATGTTTTTATATTGTTTAAATGTTTAAAATGTTTAAATTGTTTAAATGTTTTAAATTATGTTATAAATTGTTAAAACGTTTAAATTGTTTATAAATGTTATAAATTGTTTAAATGCTTACATTGTTTATAAATGTTTATAAATAGTGTATATATATATATGTTTATAAATGTTTTAAGTTGTTTAAATGTTTAAATTGTTTGAATGTTTTAAATTATATAAAATGTTTTATGTTTTAATTAAAAGTTTAAAATTTTATTTGAATATAACAAAAATCCAAAGTTTAAAAAAAACGATTTGGGCCCAAACTGGTTCCAAACCGACCCAAACCGGTTCCAAACCGACCCAAACCGGTTCCAAACCGACCCAAACCGGTTCCAAACCGACCCAAACCGGTTCCAAACCGACCCAAACCGGTTTGATAGGGTTGGGTTTTTATCCTTTGAAACCGGTTTGAACACGAACCGGTTTGGGGCCAAACCGGTTTTGACCAAGTTTGACCAAACCGGTTTCGGTTGGAACCCGAACCGGTTTGGGCCCCAAAACCGGTTTGTACATGTCTAAGCAATACCTAAAAGATATACTCAAATTAGAAACGAAGTTACACACACCTTTCTTAATCATGATGTACTTTATTTCATTAATCATTCGATTTTACAATCCGTTTATCTATCTTAGCTATAGTTACCATAACTATTGGAGGTATAAAAGTCTACATATCGTAAAAAAGGCAATTCATGCAATTATCTTTATCTCGTGTTCTAGAACAACTAGTTTCAACTACAAAATCGGCTTTAAATAGTTAAATTAGTTAAATCCTGCAAAGTATATGATATAGGTGTTAGTATGGTTGTTCAAAAATCTCGTGGCTCGTAACTTGCTTGAAAGTAGTTTGAAAACAGTTTGCTCGAAATTGGCCCGTTTCTAACCGAGCCGGCTCGGCTCAGTTTGTAAATGAGCCGAGCTCGAGCCAAGGTTAGCTCGGTTTGTGGCTCGTGTTAGTTGTCTCATTGACTCACTCGTTAGCTCGTTTAAATTTAAACCTAAATTATATTTCTATATAATTTATAAAGCAAATTGTGGCATATTATTTAAAATATACCTTACATATATGATTATTTTGATATTATATAATAAAAAGCTAATTATAAAAGTATAAAAACATGATTATACTTCTTGAAATAACAATCTTATATAATTGTTTTCAACAAATCAAAATAAAAAAATGTAAGAAATATAATTTATATATATAAACATATACAAAAATGAAAAATAAAAATAATAAAAATAAAAAAGTTGACTCGTGAGCCGGCTCGACTTGACTCATTTATAGACGAGCCGAGAACCGAGCTCGGACTTTGAGCTCGTCAAAATAAACAATCCAAGCCGTCTCGCCTCTGTTTTTAAATGAGCCCAAGCCCAACCTGGCTCAACTCGGCTCGTTTACAGCCCAAAGTGTTAACAAACTAGTTCTAAAAAAAGTAAAATTTGTAAACCCATCAAAGATTCAATTGATAATAGTGTATGCTTAATAGTTGCAGCTTGTAACCCACAAACCTGGTTCCGTTTAATACTCGAATCAAGCAAACAAGACTTTTAGTTAGTTATGTTAGAAAGAGAGAACTAATAGAAGAAAGAAGAAT
The DNA here is from genome assembly GCA_025506515.1 of Flaveria trinervia. NCBI lineage: Eukaryota > Viridiplantae > Streptophyta > Magnoliopsida > Asterales > Asteraceae > Flaveria > Flaveria trinervia. The sequence continues at coordinate 5,661,991 of CM046443.1, forward strand.
TATATATTCAATCAATCATCACATGCTTTTCATTATCGTTTTCCTCCCTTTTAATACTATCATTAGCGACTAACCAATTTTAGTTAGTCGTTTGTTACGCCTTTACGCTATCACAATAATGGTCCCTCCACTGTTACAAGATGCCAATTCTAAGCTAAACTACTTTAGACGTGTAACATAGTTCTTCCCGAACCGTACAAACATGACCCGCAACTGAAAAAGAGAAATAATAACGCAGCATCAACAGAAATGGTCATCATCAAATAAAGCAAGTGAAAACATTTAGGACCATTTTGTAAAAGTAAAGAACACCAACTACTTCGCACACCCTTTTAGATTCCACTTTTGGATTCTTTAGATAAAAACAGGTGATTGGTAACATTTGACCAAAACAGTATTCAACAACAAAACAAGTGAAAACATTTAGTACCATTTGTAGATGTCAAGAACACTGTCTAGTTTGCACATCCTCTTAAGGGGTTCTTTGGAAAGTTTAAGATTACTAATGCCCTGATTATGTTGATATCCTTCAAATCAAACCATGTTTGGTCTTTGCGGGAGCAAGAGATTGTAGAACTTATTTTGCAGAAAAAAACGCTTCCCCTTGCTGTCGATGGCTTTCTTCCAACCACACCATCCACCGTTTACTATTTTCTTTAAATCATCACTACCAGTATAGTGAGGATCAAGTATTAAAAATGCACAATCACCATTTGCATCGTTGTAATCAACTCCCAAAAGGGTATATGCAAGAACCCCACCACCTGCATATGTATATAATTACAAAAACATATTATTACAATAAATCAAACGGGCTGTATGGATTAAAAACAGGCTATAAGCGAGTTTCCACTGAGTTGACCTATTCCCCTTTCAGCTTTTTTTTCCTAATTTGGCCCATTTGAGATAAAAAAAAACGACCCGGAATTGATTCAATAATAAGGATATTTCACTAACCGATCATGATGGGCGTTCCTGGGTCTCAAAATGCATCATGAGTTCTCTACATTTTTCAGGTACTCATCTCCAGATCTGACATTTATGACCTTGCAGCTTACCTGTTACATGTCAGGCAACTTAGACCATTTTAATATGAAAATTACAGGGTTTCACAAAACATACTAATCATTTCATGCACCGTTAAAATGTCAAATCACGTGCACAACAACCAATCCTATTAATATTATGCAAATATTAGTAATGGGCAAAAGATGTAATTGTACCTTATAAATCTTTTCAAGAAAGAAATGTAGCAATTCTTGGGAGATATCAAAAAGAAGAATGTTGTAAAATCCATGGGACAGATGGAGTTGACTTTCACAAGACAATGACACATTGGGAGTGTGACAACGTGAGTTTAATCGATTATGGTGATGATGATTCAATGTCACAATAATAAGTTTTGGGTGTTTAGGTAATCAACGTGAGTTTAAGGTGATGACAATCCAATGTCACAATCGTAAGTTGGGAGTGTTTGGGTAATCTATCTATCATTTCCATCTTAAATCACTTTGGGTCAAAATAATCATATTTGGATAGTCAGGACAAATTAGATGTAAGATTGTTGATTTTTTAGATCAATATAAAATTCCATAATTAATATATACTAATTACTAACTTAAGTTTGCATATATTGTTGTATTTTAAGCATTAGAAATTATACACATCTTTTGCTTTTTTAAACCTTTTTTATTTTAAACCCAATACTTTTACATTCTTACATTTTAACCCCTATAAATTTTTTTACTTTCAGCTTTAGCTCTCTATAAATTTAGTTTTTATAAATATTTCGTTTTGCATTTCGGTCAAAATTTTGTGAGTTAACATATCATATCATATATGTGTGTGGTTCAATGTTGTTACACCTATTTCTTCCCGTTTAACCGCTCCGTTGCAACGTGCGACTCCTAGATCGATTAAGTTATTGTTTTAATGTTTTATATTTTTACCTTACTTTTCGTTCAATTTTACCTTTTTAATACAAGTTTTACGATGTTAGTGGTCGCTGACGAATGTAACATAGATACTATTTGCATGATTTTACGCCCTGCCGCAACGCGGCGGCTTAATACTAGTTGTCCCTAACTAGTAACTATAATGAACCGGTTATTCTTCATGTGACTAATCACATTGAAAATGCAAATTTTAACCACCCCATAATAAAAAGAGTTGCATCATATAAATTTAATAATACTAGAATCTTGAAAATGGAGAATAAAAGAATGAGCAAGCTTACACCAAGGAGTTTGTCTAAAACAAAGCTTAGTTCAATGGCACCAATCCACTCACGTGACCCAATAAATGAAGGGTCTTTGTCTCCAATTTCTACAAGAGACTGCTGTATTTCCCTGCCACAATTTAACATTTTAATTAAATAATTTACATATAAAATTTACATATCATACTGATTTCAGTTATACTATATGTCTTAAGAGGGTGATTTCTTATAACTTTTCACAAGTATATATAATTACGGCTATTTAACCTTTCATACGAAAAATGAAAGACATACCGGTGTGAAGGAACACCAATAGACGTGTATTGTTGGATTTTAAACCATGAAACTATGGTCTGCAAAGATCGGTAAGCACATCCCCAGCCCTGACATTACATTTAGAAAAATAATCAGAAAAATGATCTTTCTGAATTTTGATCTGAAAAATAAAATTGAACTTTAGTCATTCTCCAAGTCATAATGATTAAAACAAGAAATTTACCGAGTCATCAAAACCATCTTGAAGGTAATGATAGTACTCATAAGAACCTTGAACCAGAGATACATCACCATTAACTGCAATAGAGCATGATATGCAACAGGTTCATATTATACATTTCTTCAAGAAAACAATAAAATTGTATCAGTTTCAAGTGTTCGGAAACAATTAGTTCGGATTCCACTTTTCAGATTAGTTAGGTTCAGAACAATCAAACTTGTAAGAAAACCGATTACTGGATCATGTAAAATTACATAACGATTCCTAACTTCAATTAGCAGATGGTTTGATTAAGTCACAATATTATCAAAACATCCCCTAATAGGGTACTCACCTCCACTACTAATGATCCCAATATGCACATCCTTGAGCAAAGGAATTCCTGATTAAACAATCATATGTTTGCAACCAAAAAACTGAGCTTTACATATTAGCATTAGTGAATAATTAATATGATATAATATTCGATTACCTTCCTTAAAGTGTTGCCACTTGCATCATCTTTTGCAATTGACAAGTTCATGGCACTAGCAATTCTTAAAAGAGGTTGATCGGAAGGTAATCCCAGCCTCAAGTGAAGAGACCTTCTGATTTCAACTGAAAAGGCAACTTACTCTGCATCAGGTTTCAAGAATATATAATATAATGCAAGACATTAAAATGAGTAAATTTATGGCTAAAGCCATTAAAAAGACCCTTCACATAAATATTAATATTAATACTCGGTTCAGATAATTAAGTCGCTAGAATTTCTGGTTTTCAACCAATTTACCTATAAATTTGTCTTTTGGTCAAAATTTCTATCTTTACGTCTACTTGAGTGTATTTAAATGCTTACAAAAACCAAACCCGTTCTATTCAGAAAGTTAAATTACTACTTTAGAGTACTTTTTGTAATTAAATGTACTTTAATAGCTTATTTAAATATATAAGAGTAGACAAAGAAAAGTCTCAGTGGCTCAACCTGACCAGACATGACCCATTTTTACCCAAACTGAAAATGATATGCTGGCGGTTGGCCCCTCAAACTTTATCATTTACATGTTAAAGAAGGTAAACTTATAAAAAATAAGCTTTTTGATGACCAGAAAATAACAGGAGTGCATTGTACCTTGCTTCATTTCCGTCTCACCATACAGTGAATCATAAATGGCAGTTATTGGATGCAGAAACCCAGGGGGATTGAAGTGATATGGATGTAGCTGTAAGGCAAACAAATTTACAATAACTTAAGAGATCAGGGGAAGTAAAAACAAAATATGAAATATATTAACACGACAAAAAATTTAACCTTTGCGTGTTGTGTTAAAAGATTGGGCAAGGTCATGTTCTTCATAGTATGTAACTGGTCAACTAACCCAGGAATAATCAATTTTGAAACTGCATCTATTAGCCGAAGATCCTTTGTTGCATAACAGATAACTTTTAGTTTATACTCAACAACCAGAAGCTTGGCTTCACCTGTAGCTCCAAAAAAACAACTTATACTTCAGTAATGAAGCAAAGATATAGAAATTCTAGAAGAATTCACAGCATATAATATATAATACAGGTAGTCATTTCCCGTCACTTACCAGATGATGTTTTATCTCTCACAAGGCAAAGCCGTAATATAAAATAAAAAGACAGCTTACAATAGAACAAATTAAATGGGCTAAACTGGTTTCCATGTGTATATGTTAAGCATACAACCTCATAAACTTTAAATATACTAAAAGGTCATTCTTAAAAACAACAAAGATATTTTGCAATCATATTTTACACACTAACTATTTATCAAAAAGTTAAATTATTTGGACAAGCGGTGTTTCTTGTCGACCAAAGGCGACTTGACACATTTTGACCGGTTACCCAACCCACTTCGCCTAATTTGCCACCTCTAGTAGATTGGTTTTGGGTTAGATTTTTTATCACCTTGTTGATTTCTAGTTTTGGTTGAAGAAAATAAAATATTCTTCCTTTTGTCGAGGCAATCCTCTGTTTTATATTTTCATTGGTATTGGTCGTTGTACCAAAAATTTGGTTGGGTGCTAATTTCCGGAATGAGGTGTTACAGGAAAAGACAAAGTTTTTCATTATTAATACAATACCTGGAATATATTCAGCAACAGGGGCAGCAGGTTTTAAAGAAGCTCCTGAAGTAGCAAGCAAGATGCTTGCTTGTATTTTATCTGCATTCTAAGTAGAAAATCTATCACAAAAATGCAAATGAAGATCTATCATTGAAACAATCTGACAATGGAAAATTGGAGATCAGAAAAACTGGGAAAAACCTCAAAGCAAGTGACATGAACACAACTTTACATAGCTGTATTTTGGTGTGAAATTACCTTTGCTGAATGAGATTTGTGGTTATTATCTTCAGAGCAAAAGTGAGAGCACAATGACGTATTTGCATTAGACTCGGTTGGAAGATCCAATTCCCTGTTACGAATAATGACCGCATGTGGTGCCTCAGTTGCAAAATCACCAAGTGTTTCGAGAACATACGTTGTCCTAGAGTCTCTAAATTTAGCAACAACAGCCTCAGTTGCACGTATTAGCATGTCTTCTACCCCTGAGAAAAAATAAGAAAATATTCATATGTTGTAACGCATGCATTTTGACTCATTGATGCACATTATACATAATCATAACTCTAGATTTATAGTTAGCTTTTGCCTTTTGGTGCCTATGGCGTACCAAGTCATCCTGAAAATGCTTTGGTAGATGCCTAGTAGGCAGTCCAATGGACATTCAAATTCGCTCCCATATCAACGACGCATCATACCTGCTCAAAGAGTAGAACACTGCACCATCGCCTAGATACTTATCGATTTTCCAATTTTAAGATATCTTTTTACTGTTTCTAAAAGAAATGTTGTACATAGGAGAGTGTCGAAACCCTTACCTCATCACAATCAAGGTTTTTAGTCTTCTTTTTCTATTTAGTGTTGCCTTCCTAAAAAAGTAACAACAAAAGTGCCCTCACGAAGTATGTATTTAGGCACACTTGAGGAGATCTGCCATGCTTAGGGGAGATGAGAGGTGTGGAAGGCGAGGGCCCAAATAAAGTAATCCAAAAAATTGTGGGTAGTGCACATATGACACAAGTTAGCATACAGACAAAAAATAAATACCAATATGAAGATACAAAGACATGTACTCATAGAATCTTGATTGTGAAATAGTTCATATACCCCAAAAAGAACTAAACCAATTAAAATGTCTAATCATGATCACTCCCCTTCTAAGTTATCCTCTCCTATACCCTTGTCACTATCTTAATCACAAGATCCACACCTAATTCGTCAATTAGAAGCATCCTACTTGAAGATGCTGATGCATTTCTCCTAGTATGGTATCTTGGCTCATTAATACCACTTACTTGCTTAGCCAGCCCAAGTGAGCCCTCCTTCAACAAAAATGAGTCTTCTTGACATTCCTACTATCATACCAAGCCATAAGCTTTCCATACCAAGTCATTAAGCCTTTGTTGTTCTAATATGCTACTTGTTTTTTGTGAATCCAAAATGGAAAAGATAAGAACAAGTTAAAACTTGTAACAAATTTAGGATTCATAATTTTTTCAATTTATGTATGTAACCTAAGGATACATATTGAAATACTTGCCAGTTTCTCTCACACTCGACATATGCTACGAGCTGAGCACAAAATTTTGTAGCAAGTTGTTTGTAGAGTTAAAGTGGAGGTCCAAAACAATCCCATCATTCAGCTAACCACAAGACTAATGTTTTAAATAAGTATATGAGATAAAATGTGTAAATTGGTTATCATATAGTTCACTTGTAAGATTGTTCTTTATTGATCAAACAAAGATTTGCATAACACAAAGAGCAACTTGCTTGTAGGGTATGCAACTAAGTTGTGAGTTGGTTTTGGTCTTCACAATTGGAACCACTCTATCAAACATTTGTAAAACCTAGTAGCAACCTTCTTATCAACCTCCATGTTGAGTTATACAAGTTTGATGGGTTCCAAAACATTTGGTTGCATGTTTAATCAACACTCAAGTTAAGAGTTATTTGTCATAGATTATTCCAAAAAGATACGCATGTTTACTTTCATATGTTTAGAGCCTTCTTTATAGCCTCTTTTGTTATCCTAGAATCATATATGTATTCCATTAAAGGCTTTTGCTACCGTCAACATTTCTAAGTGCCTTTACCATAGCCATCAAAGTACATGACATATTATTCTACAAAATGAGCCCATTAAGAAAATTTGAACATCTTTTCCTCATTGCCTCTATCCTTTGAATGATTGCCACACTTGAAATAAAAAAAGACAAACGGACTCTTTAAGCATCAAAACAAAGATGCTTAATGTTGTCATATGCATAGTGGGAAGCTAAATGAAGAAGTATTAAGAACGTTCTAGAAGAACGAAATAGATAAGACAAACAAGCACCTTATAAAGCAAAACAAGATGATCAATCATTGTATAAGCATAGTGGGAAGCTAAAAGAAGTGTATGATGAGCGTTTTTGTAAACTCATTGATTGAAAGATTACTACTTATTAGGTATATTAATGCTTCTTTGTCATGCATATTGAGGACAAATAGTTTGATATGCTTAAGCTTTAGTTGAAGAAACAAAAAAAAATAGTGCTATGAAAATGGATCCAACTTCATTATCATATTTGAATACTTCAAAAATCATGAGTAAATTGTTTAAAATTCAGGGGGAAGTTTGCACTTTACATGGAAAACTAGCTACTAGATTAATCAACCGATAACTTTCCATGTGAAAATATCCTTTTTTGGAAATGATCAGCTACACACAACAAAATGCTCCACATGCAATTACCAAGAAGTTCAAGTCTGTGTGCAGCCATGTTTTTAAGGAGCAAAATCAAACTTCAAATGTTTGATATGTATGCTATGTGTTACTAACAAACGATCACAGAGTTATGTGATTATCACAATCTATTACTTAAAGCAATAATCAACTACCCAGGAATACCTAAGAATTTTACAACACATAGCACACCAACATCACAACCAATGAACCATGTACAAACTATAAAAAAACAGCAATGTACCTCTCTGATCCTTCACGGAATAATTAACAGGCAGCTTGATTGGAAGCTCACAGCTCAATAAGCAACCTCTCTCCCAAACATACTTCTCAGGCTGTTCTTCATACACAATAGTAGTGACCGGCTCAACGACAGACTTCGACACAAAAAAGCGAAGCACTCCAGAACTTGGATCCACAACAGCTCCAACTAAACTTAGATCCCCTGATTGTGAAAGAGCTTTCCTCAATCTACTTGAAGCATTTATGGCATCTTTAGCAGACCCTTCCACATTCGAGCTGGTGGCACCAACAATCAAAGCTCCAATTACCTCAAATCCCCGAGGTAACAACGCCCTGATATCATCTGCCACAAACAATCCAACTAAAATCAACCACATTTGCAACTTAAACACCCTAACTTTGCAATCCCCTCCCAAAATTCTAGGTCACGACCTAGAGAAACACGTTAATTCAATGTCATGGCAAGATCAATGATATAAGCAATCGAATGGATCCTATTACACTAATATCAACTCGAATAGAGTTAGAATTCGATAAGTTTGACACTCTTTTGACGGTAGTATTCGTTCGATCGTATCAATTTCATGAATGGAGTTAAAATTCGTTTCGTTTGACAACGACATAGTGAGTGAAAGAATCAATGAAACAAAATTGGGAGTTAAATTAGGGTTTTACCTGATTCTTTGGAGAAATCGGGGGATAGAGGGTCTGATTGAAGAGTATGAATGCATCTGAGAGTTGAGACGACGGTGAAGGTTGGTAGAAAAGGGGAACCGATCAACCATTGTATGCCGGAATCTGATTTTCCGATCAACAGAAGCTTCCGACATAGGATTCGTATGGTTGTCGTCTTCGTGTTTGAATCATCGGCCATTGTGTTCGAGAACAGAGGTTCTGCAGGAGATTGACCGCGTTGACTGTGGCGTGATGATTTATGTTAAGGTTTATGAAATAAGAATGAACTAGTTTTCATTTCATAACACACTTGTTGAAGCGGAGACGTAAACCTGTAGAAAAACAAACGCTGAGATGAATGAAAAATCGACGTGAAAAGCTATTCGTGGTTGTAAAACTATTTGTTACGAAACACTTGGGGGCATGTTTGGCTGGCTGAGCTTTTGAAAAGCTTCTTTTGATCTTTTAGAGTGATAAAACATAAAAATATCCCTTCGAAAATTACAAATTGTAACTTTTAGTGATTTTTAAAAAATGGTATTTTTGTTTTTTATCATTCCAAAAAGCATAAGGAGCTTTTAAAAACTCAGCCAAATATACATTTAGAGTATTCACAGTAGCTTCTTTATTTTTATTCATATAATTACATTAAAAATTATTATATTTTCACTCTTTTTTTCAATTAAATAATATTTTTTATACTCTTATCATTATTTTTTTCTCTCTCCAATTACATTTTTTCTCTCCTTCACTCACAACCACTCAAAACAATTCCATATAATATACTAAACACACTCACATATTTTTAAAGAATTCACTGTGAGTACTCTTATTGGGTTTAAAAATTTTGTATAACTAAAAGATCAAACTAATTATGTAGTTGATTTATTCAAATAATTAACTAAAACTAATATTTGACCCAAATAATCCTAGTAAGTTCAAAGCTAAAACAAAATACACTAGTAGCAAGGATTGAACCACGCATCCCAGCTTACAATGCGTTATACAATGAGCTAACCAATGAGCTACAATGTGCATTCCAATGGGATAATCAAGTTATAATTTAACTTCCAAATAACAATATGTAAGTAACACGTAGAATAAAGAAATATATAACCTACCATCTTAGCTAATTGTAGTATAATAAATTTTTATTGTAATAATAATATTCATTTCTATAATATTTTTAAAAAATGCTTGTTTTTAACTTGATGTTCTTGTGATTATTCTTCATTTATCTATGATATTATAATACATACAAGAAAAAATATTAATTTTATCAAAAAGTTTAAGACTTTAAGTAATTACAAGTGTCAAGATATATTGTACAACCTTTTAAAGCTAAACAAAATGTTATTTTTTTAACTTTTTAGCTTGTGTTACATCGACGGTTAGAGGCAAGATTCATAAAGCAAATCATTATAAATAGAGAAGTCTATCTTACTTGGGAAAATTAAACCATGCATGTCTTTAACGCCCTTTTTGTTTAAGTTGGGTAAGTTGCATAAATGCACATTTATCATTGAAGTTTTGTAGAATTGTATATATGGCTTATGCAGTAACTTGAAACCAGTTAACTAATGAAAAATCCATTGTAAGTATCATGGTTTAACATATAGACTACCTTATAGAGATCATTACAATTTGAAGAACAAATTGTGACTTGTAGGGCTTAAAAAGCAGTATAATACGAGAGTGGCAAGTGCAAATAACTATAGAGTTGCTAGTTGCAAAATTAAATGTAATACGTGTGCTTTTTATATGATTTTCATGATAACTATACATTAAATTAGAAAAAAGATGTGTCTTGTTAGTCCTAATCTATTTAAACACCATTACAGATAACACTTATCTTAAACCGTTTATGATAAACACCATAGATGTCTAGATATTAGCTTGTCGTTTTGGGTTCATTTTTGCATTCCATCATGGTTGGTTGATGGCAACATATTTGCATTAACACTTGAAAGTGCCTCAAGTGCATGAGATTCGAAAATAATTAAATGAAAAGGCAATCCCAAAAAAACATGCCCATATTTGATATTTCAATCATATCGTCGACGAAAGTGATCTCTATTATAATCTTTGTTACTCGTAATAATCTTTGTTATTCACACCTATGCATCACACATTTAGAATATTTGTTTCAAGATTGAAAAATCTATAAACATTTGTGTTGTTAAGTTAAAGCATTGCTTGTGTTGCCTTGAGGGGTTAAATTTGACTAATTGGAACAAGAATGGATTGAACTATACTGGTTAGTGACGGACTTAGAATTTTTTTTCATGAGTGTCGGAAATTATAAGAGTCAGTTGTATATCGTTAACTATTTTTTTTGTCACGGGTTGGTTTGAATCGGGTCAGATCACACGATGATAATATAAAAAACCAAATTAAAACAAGTAATATGATAATTGATCTACGAACGTGTTTTAAGTTTTAAACTACCATTAATATGTTTTAACATTTAACGCTAATTATGAATGTAAACGGCTCAATGCCGGTTCATTAGCTGCTCGGGATCAACTCGCTAAAAGCTTGGCTTTAAAGAAACTCGAGCTCATATTATGGCTCATGTAATAAACAAGCTCGAGTCGGAGATTCACATAAGAGCTCTATCCGATTGCGAGTCTAAACACGCATTTTCATTTATATAATATTATTTAATTCATTAAATATATATTTATATAAATCGTTGTTATTGTATGTAATTATGATAGAAATATTAAATAAAAATCAAGGGAGCCTAAGTCGGACTCGAATTTAAAAAATGTATCAATATCTAAGCTTAAGTCTTAAAAATAAAACTCTACACAAGCGAAGCTCGTGCTCGGAGTTCTTTTAAGGCAAAATAATTCCAGCAAAAGCCTAGATGATCTCAGCTCAACTTGACTTGTCTATACCCCAATTTAACACTCATGGTAACATTCAAATAATCAAATAAACAGCAAATATTCAACTAATATATCAGATAATTTAATCTATGAATCTACTAGTCAACAATCTAAAAATAATTTATCAAATAAACATTTAATAAGGTAAATGAAAAATTGTTTTCAATGTGTTAATAGGGTAAGTTATGATTTTGTATAAGTTATTAATTGGTTAATTGGGTTTAGTTAAATAATATTAACAAGTCCGTAAATAAATGAGTTACAGTTTAATTAACTAAGACTTGAGTTATCAAAACAGTTTTTTAAGGGAAAATTACAAAATTGACCAATTAACCAAAAGTAATTATCAAAATAACCGGTCAAAAATGAAATTTAAAAAAAAATCAATCGCAGCCCATCACGTGTCATCCCTCGCTGACATGGCTAGAGAATATGGGAATTCCTCGCCTCGGAATATGTGCCCGGCGAGGGAATGACATAATCCCTCACCCACGTGTCATCCCTCGCCCATCTCGCTGACGTGTTAGTCTTTCCCTCGCTGAGTCAGCGAGGGATTATAAGAATCTCTCGCCCGTATTTACGAAAATACCCCTCCTCCCCTAATATTAAAAAAAGTTAATCAAAAAATCCGAGATTTTTAAATATTTATTGTTTTTTAAATACTTAAAATTTTAATTTAATTTTATTTTCCTGTATATAATACCATGTAACCCTTAACAAATCTTACATTCTTCTTAAAATTTTTTAAAAATTTTAAAATATCAGTTAATATCATACTATGCAGTAATGGTAAATGACATTTTTTAATGATATCGAAGAATATCTACTATTAACAGGTAATGTGTTAGACATTTTTTTAGTTTATATAATAATATAACGTTTGATGAATTAAATGATATAAAATAAATAATGATGCATCATTACTAATACATTCACATAATAATCATTTTGCAAAAGAAGTTTTGTTAACATATTGTCTTTTAATTTATTATAAATTTGTTTTACAATTTTTACATTAGATCTAATAGTAATACTATTATATGCATAAATAAATGAAATTTTAATGATGCATAAATCAATGAAATGTTTTTTAGGCTCGTTCTTTTTAGCGAGAGAAAAATGAAATTTTAAGATATAAATGAAACCAATCAATGGATTTGTTTCTTAGACTCGTTATTATAACATAGACGTATTTAGTACCACATAAATATACAAATCGTACATTAGTTGTCGCCATGATTCCTTTATGAGATAATTTAGGTGTATCGGTCAATAGTGTTAATCTATAACCGATTAAAAGTTTATTGATCTGAAAACTTATATTATATGCTAGTAAAACATTTTTTTACATGTTTGGTGTTCAAAAGCAACATATTTAACATCTAAAAAACAAAAAACCAACTCTTTTTTGCTTAATTGTAATCGGGCCAGACCGAAAACCTAGCTCATACCCGCGGGTTTGGACCAAAACCGACCCATAACCGTTTACAAAGGGAAAACCGAACCAGATCAGTTAACGGGTTTTAACCGAGTCGACCCGCAAAGTGCACACCCAAACAAAACTTGCAGATTTTGCGAACCGTCCATATTTATAGAACATGCAGCTTCCTTGAGGTATGATCCACATTTTGGATTGTAATTACTTACTCTTGACGAAAGTTTTTAAATGATTATGTTAAGAGGTCAGTCGTTATGCATTAGCTTTATTGTTTGTGGTGCTTTTAAGATGAGAATCGATAGACATATTCATGTTAAATAAAAGTCAAATAGTATAGTGTTCTTAGTATTTGTAATATCCGATTCCAAAAAATTACACTAACTTTTATGAAATACAATTTTAAAGGCTGTAATTTATCCCATTACTTACCAAGTATTGTCTTGACTTGCATAGTTGAATGTATACCTGGCAAAATGGGCGGGTCGGGTTGGGTCGGGTATCGGATCAAGACGGGTTTGGGTTAGCATGGGTTCGGGTCAGAATGAGTTTGTGTCAAATACGGGTCAAGATGGGTTCGGGTTAGGATGGGTTCTGGTCAGGATGGGTCGGATAAAAAAAGTACAAAATTTTCAATTATTTAAAAAATACCATAAAAATATATAAACCCCAAATAAAAATGATTTCAAGCATTGATAAAACTCCTACTTAAAATAATAAGCTAAGAGTGTTTTAACATAAAAAAGATGCATATCATTTAAGTTTCTACCAAAAAGATGAAAATATGAACAATATAATAAAAACAATGAAACTCTACCGTAACACTTTATCACCACCAACAACACTTCATTATCTGCACAACACTCATCACCTATCACAATTCAAAATTATAATCAAGAAAATTAATAAAACCTCAATATACAAAATTAACAATATTTGAAGCGTGTAAAGAATGAATAATTGATATTACCTAAAAATTGCTACTATCATAAGTCGAAATCAACGCTTCAATGTCTTCTACAATTTCTTCCTCCATCTCGTTTTTGTTCTCGTTCTCATCTGAATATACAAAAAATAAAAGATGTTTGATTTACTATTAACATTACATATAAACATGAAAACACATGCATATTTAAAGTTATATAGATTAAAAAAACTTAATTAATACCTTCTAAATCAAACAACCAATCACAAGTGCATAACAAAGCCTCGACATTTGAAGATACAAGTGAACTTCGAAATTTACTTATAACTTGACCACCATACTAAAAGATGATTCTGAAGCAACGGTCGTGATTGGAATGCTTAAAATATCACGAGCCATTAAAGCCAATTATGGATACCTTCCTTGATATCCTTCCAGTATTGTAAAACATCAAGTTGTTGTTTTCTATCAAGTGAAGGTTACTCAAGATACATTGTTAATGTGATTTTTCTCTCTCAACACTTTTAATTGACTTTCAAATGACTCAAACCCATCCAACTCATCAAATACATCAACACCAAGATTTGAACATCCAGCCAACGAAGAATCATGCGTCTCTAAACGAACATCGTACTCCTTCTCATATAACTTATGAATACCATCATATATACTCTTCAACTTCTCATCGCGTACTTTATTTGTCATATTAAGTTTTGAGAAACAATACTCAACAATCTTAAACTTGTATCGTGGATCTAAAATAACAGCAAAAGACAAGACCACGCTATAGGTTTCCCAATATTTTTCAAACTTGAGTTTCATGTCTTTCACCATATCACTTATAACACGATTCGTGTTATGAATTTCCTGTTCAATAAATAATTGAATTCACCACACATTACAAAAGTATAAGTTGGAAGTAGGATAGGAGCTTCCAGAATAAAGTCGTAATGTTATAAAAAGGTTTCAATAATCTTGTGATTCTTTTTACTCTTGTCCACTCATCTTCCAATGGAAAAGACTTATAATTTGAATCAACTAGCGCTAAACGGGCATAAACCCGTTTATAAGTCAATGCGCTCTCAAGCATAAGATATGTGGAATTCCATCTTGTTATGACATCTTGACGTACATGTTGTCCACATTGTAATGAAAGTTGTTGTATGCATTCTGCGAACTTATACTTTCTGAAAGCACTTCCTCGAATATATTTTACCGACTCCCGAACCTTTTCGATGGCTTGTTAAATTACTTTCAACCTGGCTTGAACGATAAGATTTAATACATGTGCAGAACACCGCACATGAGTAAAATCTCCATCACAGACTAAATGTGTTACTTAGATGCAAATGACTTTTTAGATATTCTACTAAAACATCATTATACTTGGCATTATCTAGTGTGATCGTAAAATTTTTTTTCTCAATGCCCCAATCTGCTAGAAAGTTGATCAAGTACTCTACTAAAATGAAACCACTATGCGGAGGCGGTATAACTCGAAAGTTCGACATCTTTTTCTTTGAAACCCAATTCTTATCGACATAGTGGGCCGTTAGTGCCATAGATCCATCTGTTGTGATAGAACTCCATAAATCAGAAGTCAAATATATTCTACTATTTACCTTTTGTAACTCATCTTTAAGAATTGTTTTCTCTCTATCATAAATTTTTAGGACATCCAACTTTATAGTGTTTCTTGTTATGGGATTCACATCACGATGTAAAAACTTATGTAAATCTCTTGTTGCCTCATGTTCAACATAACTGAACGGGTAGTTATGTTTAATGATCGAATATGCTAGTTTCTCTTTATACGTCGCTTGATCCAGAGGGGCACGTTTTTTTGGTTGAACGAGTTCATCAAGATCAAAACATTTCGGAATATGTCGCTTCACCTGAAAATAAATTGAAACTTGAACCCTTAATTAAATATAAACTCTTAGTGAAACATTTAAACATAAACTCAATAAAAATAAATAAAAATATAGTAAATTTGATAGATTACTAAAATGTATATAAACAATAAAGTGATCAAGTTAAAAGACCCATAAATGAAATAAACCCAAAATGAATTAAAGATTCAAAATACAGTTAACATGAAACTTTTAGTTAAATTAGTTAATCATAATATCCCTCCAATATCTCCATATCAATACCTCCTACTGTAGATCAACACATTTCCAGTATATCATCTTAATTCTTAAGTTAATCATCCTATTGTAGATCAAACACATAAGAATTTTAACTATGTGAGTTGATCAATGGGTTTGTGTCAAAAACGAGTCAGAATGGGTTCGGGTCAAGATGGGTCGGGTCAGGATGGGTCGAGTCAGGATGGGTCGAGTCAGGATGGGTCAGATCAAAAAATTACAAAACTTTCAATAAGCTAATTCTGAATCTAATTTTGATTATTTAAAAAATCTAATTTGATTATTCAACAATCAATACCACATATAACTATCCAAACATACATCCATGAGTTTCAATTCTTTATATAAACTAACAAATAGAGGATTGAAATAGTCAAATCTAAGATTTCTTATGAATCTCTATAACCCAAACAATCTCATCGACACCAAGCAAAATCAATGCAAATCATCATCTCAAGTTACTCGAATCAAATCATCCTAACATAGAATTTCAACCTCAAATAGCTAAAGCAATGTTGATTCCTTGAGATTCGAGTGTTATCAAGAATGTAATCAAAAGCAAGAAACTAAACATACAAGCGCACTTGACTGCTGGGTTGATGTAGAAGAAGATTGAGAGGAGGAGGAGCGTGAGGATGAGGTATCTGCGATTATCCTTGGATCCTTCAATTGGGTTTCGACCATACTCGATTCTTCATCTTCTTCTTCACTGTTTCTGATTGTAAAAACTTCAAGTGCTCCGATGCTCCAACAACATTGATTTCTTCATCGGATCCTTCAATTGTCATTATCCTTAAATCCTTCAAGGTTTTTGATGTTGCGTGAGGTGGGGTTGAAGGTTCGGTGGACTGGTGTTTGAGGAAGTGGTCGACAGTGGTGGTTTGAGGAAGCGGGTGACCTATTATGATCAGTATTTACAGGTGGTCCATCCTGACCCATGATTTATTTACATTAAAATTTTGCAACTTATTCTAACCTTATAAAATTGTTTTTAGGCCCAAACTGACCCATTTATTTTTAAAAAATGTCCATAAGGACCCAAAATGATAAATATGGGCTTGTTTTGCCACCCATAGTTGAATGTAATCTACTTGATTTTCCATATAAAGATCAAAATATGACAAGACCAATTTGAGGATCATGCGCATAATGGCTTAAAAAAGTCTCGTTAACATCTGCTGTGTGTAGTGTCGGAGTTTGAAACACACCATAGGGTACGGGGGCGAATGTAAACCGTTTAGGGGGAATGAACTTTATATAATATTAAAAAACTTACATTACCAAATTGAAAAATAACATTACTAATGAAAAAAAAAGGATGGATTGATCGCATGGACCAATCAACTGGTTGTTTATTATTTGTCACCATATTGTTTTGACTTATTATGATCTTAAAGTCGCATTAGTGATTATGTGATTATGGTGGAAGGATATACTATCTTTATTGACTTAGATTTTATATTTGTTTAGTTGATTAACCTCTTCTACTAATATATTTTGTCTTCATAATATGCGTAAATAAATATTGACAAAAGTTTTTATGGGTATTTATAGTGCAATTTCCTACGAAACTTTGAAAATCCAAATACTTAATTCAAATGTATATCTTCTATGACAATAAATAATTTTCATCAATCACACCACTCGCTCAAAACGATTGATTCAATAATTAAAACTAAATAAGAAAGGAATTGAAAATATACATAAACACTTAATGAAATACAATTAAATCCTACCAATAGTATCTTACATGACAAAATACATGGATAGATATTGTTCAATTTGAGCTCTTTTCAATGTTGATTTGCGGTTGGATTACAATTAGTCAATTAGTTAACCTACATTCGCCACAAATTATGCAATTATATGTGGGCAAATCCATGTGCAAAATCATCAAAATGGTCAAATGTAAACACTTTCAAATTAAGTATGATGTGAAGACATCTATGCAAGCCCATGTGCAATTGAAAGAATAGCTATTGGTGGAGAGTGACTGCCATGTGGCATCAATAAGTGAATGACACGTGTATAATGTAGATGAATTGGGTGCCATGTCATTATCACCACCTTACCCATCACCATTTATGTTGACCCACCATTCCAACCCATCAACTAACATGGCTCGACCCTTTTTTTCATGAGTTAATGCTCAATGGGAAAACGATGTCCACCTTTTGAAATATCAAGTCATTGGTTACAATAATAGCTTACAATGACAAGTAGCCGGTTACATAAACACTAGAGAACGAAAGCCAAAAGTTGTTAGTTTAAAACAGTATAATTGAAATCAATCCAGTTGTGTTTTCATCAAAGGTTACAATTGATTCATTCATCCAAAGCCAATGGCCAAGATTAACTTACTAGATAATCGGATTGAAAGGTTGCTCTTGAGCGAACATCCATGTGATGGATGATGGGTGGTAGTCATCACACATGTCTGTGGGGCTCAAAGGCTCATCAAAGTAAACAAGTATCATTTACTAACTTTAGTAGCGTCATGCATCATGTCACCGTTGTTAAATTTCACTCAAGAGATCGAAGTTACGCTAATGTCTAACAACATTAACGTTTCTTGAAATTTTGTTACTGAATTCTACCATAAAAAGAAATGAGAGGAGCAAAATGGTTGTTAAAAGGGTCCATAAACTTTTGATCCATAAGAGAATGCATGTGCCCTTGTCTAAAGGGATAATGACACTACTTTATCACAAGTGTCATAATCACAAATGGTTGAATTTTGATCACACACTAAAACCTCCTTAATCAATGCTTATTTCTTAATTAATGTATTAAAGAAGAATGATATACGGCTAATCAACAAGATTTATTTAGAAGGCAATATTTACTTAAATTATATATAATATTTTATACTATTTAACAGAAAGTCTATTGGGTATGATGAGGGGGACGACTTCAATACTGAATAATTAAACTTCCTTACTGCTGATTAAACATGTAATTTAATTATAGTTAGGCTATGTTTGGTTGAAAGGAATGTAATAGAATTGAATGAATTGAAAAACTAATATAATTTTCAAGTAAAATTATGTTTGAGTGGGTAATGACTTTATAAAACCCAAGTGAATGTTTCATCTCAAATTCCTTTGGTTGTGAAATTTTAAATTCCCTTTCTGAGTGGAAGGATTTTGAAATATCACAATCAAGAGAATTTAAAATGAAACATTCTCTTGAATTTTACATTTCATTACCTACTCAAACATAATTTTATTTAAAGATTTATAATAGTTTCTCAATTTCATTTCATTCATTCCAACCAAACACAAACTTATATTTTTAGAATACAGTTATCATATTATGACGAAATTTTTGGGTGTATAGAGGATTTTGAAATTATTTATTATATATATTGAAAAGTTTGCATATTATCGTCCTTTTATAAAAAAAATTAATTTTGCTTGGTGTGTAGTTGTAAATATGAATTTTAATACCAGTTTGAAATAATATAATTTTTAATTAACATAAGCAGCAATCGCATATATATCATTTTAAACCTGTAAGATCATATATTTCTTTAGATCATGCTTAAATAAATATTATATGTTATGCATTATAAACTTATGCTTTAAGAACATAATTTTATATGTTTAGTGGAAATACTCATTTCCTATTAATATAATTGTGAATTGCCTATTAACTTTTTTCGTAAAATTGATGAGTTTAAGTAGTTTCTATTCTACTATATCCTAATGATGCTAAAGCAACAAACTTAGAGTTGTAAACGAACTGATGTTTACCTATTAGACTTGTATATGTCTTTGTATATTTTTTTATCCCTTTAGTTAATTAAATGAACTATTATGGACACTCATCTTGTCTTTTTGTTACATTCTTGAAGGTTTAGAAATTATTCTGTTTGATGTTTTCTTTTTACATCTGTTCATGTATGTTTGATTGTAGTCCTGAAATATTTTATTTGTATGTATATATGAATAATGTTGTTAACGAATTCCTTATACTTAAACAAACAAATATAAACGCACATACATATGAAAACGAATAATGTATATTTTAAGTTGAGTATATATTATGGATAATATATAAAACAGTTTTGTTTGTTTATTTTCATGGCTTTGTCATAAATATATTAACATGAGTAAATTAATTTTTCAGATCACGAACACACAGATGAAGTTATTTTTTACTTGTAGTGTTTAAACGAGATGAGGCACTTGTAAGCCACTGCTATTGATACTTCAATTGCTATTGATCCCCAAAGTAGTATCGATGATTTTCAGATACTACTAATACTCGGTTACTATTGATGGTTAGCTAATACTAATGCCTTTATTAATATTAAAGTTGCTACTTATACTGTAGTTTCTAATGATGATAAGTAGCAATTTATATTAAAATATTAGTTTTCTGATATGTCCCTTGGACCCACAAAAAACTATCGCCTTTTGGATCCGCTATCAGGGTGATGTTATTGGATTTTCGTGTTCTACGCCCCCTTAAACTAACAAGGTTCTTTTTCTTTAGAAGTTAGAATATCTTAAATTGAATGCACATTAAACCTTCTAACTCATTAAATGTTCATTTTATTTTTTTAAACTAATCTTAAGTAAATATAATCATACTAAATAATCGCAATGAGTGATAACATTAAAATAATCAATAATGTTTAGAAGAGCCCGAGTTCGACTCATTTTTACTAATACTTGCATGTTTGAGTCTACTTCTTGGTGCGATTATGAACAAAAACAAACCAGCCTACATCGTGTTCATTTACAACATTCTTTTATATAACCAATAGCAGAAATACACACCTAAAATGTCAATGTAAGATGTCTAACAAGAATATTAAGAAAACAAAATCATTGTCAAAACAACTTTTACACTTTTAACATCAAGTGACTTAAATTTTTTTCATTTGAAATAAAAGAACCAGCTCTACTTGGTCATAACTACTTTTTTGTGACAAAATAGCTTGATTAATTGTATATAAGTTAATCAAAATATGTAAAAGTACTTAATAAAAAGATACTCCTTAAAAGGATTTAATAAAACTTTAACAAAATATGTTTATTATACTAATTTAACACCTTTATTAGAAGATGAAATAATCAAACCTATCAACATAGGTTAGAGTTCTAAGGAATTATTATTATTATTTAAATGCATAACAATTCTATTGCACTTAACTGACGGACAACACGAGGACCGATAAATTGTGAAAATAGTTGAAATGGAAGGGGGTAAGATGTAGAAGAACCAAAACACGAGGACCAATCCAGAAATTTCAAAAAAGTAAGCAAAGAAATTGCTTTCTTGATTAATCATGAAAATAAGTGATATTAGTGTCGGTCGTTACTTTTGATGGTATTTAATACAATATATGTTATATGATATATGATTTTACAGGTTATTTAAAAATATCTCACAGTTTTAAAAAAATTATATCAGCAAAAACATATATTAATAATAATAATGATACTGACGGGAAAATATATTTATTAAATAGTGTTTTCTAAACACTATGGCATTTTAACAATCTAAAAAGAAGACCGTTTTAATTTATTATGTGCAAATGTATAGTGTTTTGTCTTTGGAGCCAATCAATTTTAGGGACATGCTAAATTGCTAATTATATATCTTTTAATTGTCTATGATTATTTTTATCTACATATGGGAATTAGGTTAATTCTAAATTTAACTATCACTGGCCCTTTGTTTATTATTAAAATTATTTCTTAATGGAATATTAACACATTAAGGGTATTGTGAATATTAGTTGTGATCAATGCTCATAGATAGTTACAAGAATTTTGATAGTAAAGATTATAGTTTGTAACATAAACACACTTTGTTCTTTTGAACCTCTAAATCGATCTCGTGCTCTTCAAATATGGAATACATGAATAATTGATCACTTTGGAAAATAAGAATTAAGTTTTTAAATTTCAGAAATGTTGGTCAAAGTTTGGGAGGTGACGCTATAAATAGATAAAGAGAAATTAAGGGTAAATTAAATTAGTAAATTACCCGACTATGTTAGGTAAGTGAAAAAATATGAGTTTTAACCAAAGATAGACGAACTTTGCTTGAAATGCAAGACATATTTTCTTATACGAATAAATAAACAATTTATTGTAATAGTTATTAGACTTTTTGTTTAAACCATTCTTTTTGACTTAGCTTTTTAAATTTGAACCATGTATTCTTAGTGGAGGTTCATTTGGCCTTTATATTCTCTGGCCATTTAAAAGATTTATTTGATTCTTTAAAAACTCACTTGTTTATAAAGATGATCAAAGTCTGAAATGTATTTTATAAGAAAGAACATAATCAAAGTCTTCCAAATTACGTAAACACTTTAATTGACATAATTATTATGTTAAGCATGCAAGACTTTGATTTTATATAGACTTTATAGTTATAGATGATAATTCATATAGACTTTATAGTTATAAATGATAGACAAAACTTTATAACAACTTTACTAAATGTTTTTTTTACCATATGCGCGCTGTTTAGTGTGCGTGTCGATTTTCTTTGTATTCATTTTGACTGTTTAACGTTTGGTCTTGACTAGTGTATATTAAACCGAGTAGTTTACTGAGAAAATGTGCCTAGTATTAGGACGTTAGGATGATTTTGATTCGTTGTTTCATCATCGATTGGCCGTGGGTTTACTTCCTTACTTCAGTTAATTTTGCAAACAAATATAGCAAACTAACATGTGAATTTATTACTTATTTTATTTGGTGTTCTTTATCGGACATTTTTGCGTATAGTAAGCGTGCACAGCGAGCAAATACTATATAAATTATGTTTTAAGTTTAATTTATTTTTTATTTAATTTAATTAGAATAGACAGAAGCCATTAAGTTTTCTTTAACAGCATTTTTTATTATTAAATCCTCACTTACAAAAAAATTAAATCTCCACTAACACATAATATCACTGGAGCACATATATATAGACGAGATGGGCCATTAAGTGTCTAAGTGGAAATAATAAAATAGAAAAATAGGAAAGCCCACCGCTCTTGGAAACCTTAAACTTTTAAACTATTATCATAATAATCTAAATCTAAATCTATATATCTCAAAATCTATACCGTTAAAACAAAACATACCAAACTATTTTATTTTATAAAATGTGCTTATCTCAGCGTGTATGCAACTATGCATATACATATACATATAATTATACAAACATACATACACATCCATGCATGTTATATATCGAAATAGTATGTGTGTGAGAGAGAAGTGAAACAAAGTGTGTGATAGATAATAGTGACAGAAAGTTAACGACCAAAACCTACCATAAATTATTCTCCGTTAATTCAGTTAATCACGCCATTACTTACGCCTTTTTTCTTCTTTATATATATCCCCCTTCACCTCCTTATTAATCACAACTCTCACACTTTACAAACCACCACAAACCACCATATATAAACCACCATAACCACCACAAACGCAGCCATGGCGCCACCGTTCCTCCTCCTCTCTCTCTTCTTTGCCGCCGTCATCACCGCCGCCATGGTACAACATCCGGAGCACACAGTACAACAAGTAGAAAGGTACATTGCCCATAACCACCACTAGTCCACCATCATACACTATCCATATGCATTTTGTAACATTTGAAGCTAATTTGAACTTTTTGTTTGTGTAGGAGTTTGAATGAGTCTAGGCGCAACTTGGGTTTCTTGTCCTGTGGGACAGGAAATCCAATTGACGACTGCTGGCGGTGTGACCCCAACTGGGAGAAAAACCGTCAGCGGTTGGCAGACTGCGCCATTGGCTTCGGGAAAGGAGCCGTTGGTGGTAGAGATGGGAAAATTTATGTGGTGACTGAATCTAGTGATGATGATGTGGTAAACCCGAAACCCGGGACATTACGTTATGGTGTCATTCAAGACGAGCCGCTCTGGATTATTTTCCAGCGCGACATGGTGATTAAGCTCAAAGAAGAGCTAATCATGAATAGTTTTAAAACAATCGATGGTCGTGGGGCGAGTGTGCACATAGCCGGGGGGCCGTGCATTACGATACAATATGTTACAAATATTATTATTCATGGGATCAATATTCATGATTGTAAGCAAGGGGGTAACGCGATGGTGCGTAGCTCCCCGCGGCATTTCGGGTGGAGGACTATATCTGATGGTGATGGTGTGTCGATATTTGGTGGAAGCCATGTGTGGGTCGATCACTGCTCGTTATCAAATTGCGCTGACGGCTTGATCGACGCCATCATGGGGTCCACCGCCATTACGATTTCGAACAATTACATGACCCACCATGATAAAGTGATGCTTTTGGGCCATAGTGATACTTATGAGAAAGACAAAAACATGCAAGTCACAATTGCTTTTAATCACTTTGGTGAAGGTTTGGTCCAAAGAATGCCAAGGTAATTAAATTGTCGTATTCATTTATATTATTTGCTATAATTAAATAATTTAATTTATATAACTTTCCTTAATTAAAAAATAAGTAAAAGTTACCGACACTAGTTCTTGTTCAAAACTCCAAAATTGGTCAACATTTCAATCTTTTGACTTTATGGGTAACTGAATGAATTTGTTTATTTTTAATTGTATTTTTTGAAACTTTTAAGGACGTTTTTGTAAGTGATTTTATGTAATGTTTATGGTTAGAAAAGAAAAACATTTGTATAGGGTATACAACGTTTGGGTTTTATTGATATTAACTTGTTAATATGTAGATGCCGGCATGGGTACTTTCATGTTGTGAACAACGACTATACTCACTGGGAAATGTACGCGATTGGAGGAAGTGCAAACCCTACGATCAATAGCCAAGGGAATAGATTTCTCGCACCGGATAGAAGATTTAGCAAAGAGGTAATAAGATTTCGTGAATTTAAGTGTTTCGAGTAAAAGCGCAACAATTAATGCATAAAGTACTAGTTAGGAGTTAGTTATTTGACGTCAAATCAATCACATCATGGACTAAAATTAAAATTACAATAGAAGGTAACCCGTCATCTTTCACGACCCCACTTGCATGTGATATGAAACAATCTAAATTATGAAATATTATTATAAGCTAACTATTATATTCACCATGTTATAGAGGAATTACTGACAATGAGAAACGATATAGGTGACAAAACACGAGGATGCACCGCAGGATGAATGGAAACATTGGAATTGGAGGTCTGAAGGGGACTTGATGTTGAATGGTGCGTTTTTTGTACCATCAGGTGCTGGGTCTTCATCGAGTTACGCAAGGGCTTCAAGCCTTGGAGCAAGGCCCTCGTCAATCGTTTCCACCCTCACGGGCAATGCAGGAGCTCTAGTTTGTAGAAAGGGCTCTCGTTGTTGATCTAAAGAAAGACGTAATGTTTGCTCCATAATTGTCTCATTTATTTCCCTCCTAAAGTTATGGGATAGCTTTATTTTGTACTTTTATTATTTCTTTTCTACTCTTTTTAAACTTTTTGTTTTGTACTTATGTTGTTTCCATGTACAACCTCGGCTTGCCACTTTAAGCAACCACTGGATGTTTATTTTGGACACCCATGGGTTTGAAGTGTATGCAAGTTAGATAGTGTTGTAATGTATATATACACACATATATAACATATATATCTATATCTTTGTTTCCAAACAAATTTGGTTTGAAATTTGGATTTAAAGCTTTATGATTGATGAATTAAATTGAAATGTCGAATCTCAAGATAATTATACAATTAAAAAAAACTACAGTACTAAACTGCTATTGGTTG
Source organism: Flaveria trinervia (assembly GCA_025506515.1). Classification (NCBI taxonomy): domain Eukaryota; kingdom Viridiplantae; phylum Streptophyta; class Magnoliopsida; order Asterales; family Asteraceae; genus Flaveria; species Flaveria trinervia. The sequence goes on from CM046443.1 coordinate 5,687,556, forward strand.
TAATTTCTTTTTCCTTTTTATTTTCATATAGTTTTTTAAATTTGTTGTTGTTATAAAAAACACAATTTGGAGAAATGTCGTTCCGTTCGTCGCACAAAATTCACTTCATTCTTTCGTACGTTTGAAAATTAAATAAGGGTGTAATATATCATACTAATAAACATCAAACATACACAATTTAATTCAATTTTATGACCATGATATTATATAAAATTTGATTCTGATAAATTAAGGGGTAACGAGTTTTATTATTACAAAAAAAATCACAAATACATGCATTGTAGATAACTATAGAGATTTCGATGTAATAAATTGAGTTGAGGTTGTTTTTCTTGTTTTCGTGTAGAAATATTTGTGTTTCAAATTATGTTACTTGATCTTTTTTCATGAATATAAAGACTTTTTATTTTTCATGATGTTAACGTAATAGAATATTGCCTTAATAAATTGTTATTTCAACAAAAAGTAATTAATAATTAACGATAACAAAAGTTAGAAAAGAACATTTTATCTTGTATAAGGTTTGTTCACCAACTAAAAGGATCGATACCTCATTGTTTAGCAAAAGATAACTAAACCAAGTTTGTCCTTTTACAAATAACTTCTAATGTTTGATACAAATATTCAAATTTGTCAAGCACAATCAGTTAAATATTAACCCTATAGCTACAATAGTTTAATGAAATACGAGTTAAAAGTAAATTATCAAAAAAAGAAGAAGAAAAAGTGGATGCCATTAAGCGATTAAGATTTCTTTTTGTTCCGTACATTTTGTTCTTTCTTGGCTGCTAGATACTTTTCTTTTTGACTTAATTAATATTTATTATAAGAACATCACAAAAAATAAATTGTTAAAAACTTTCATTTATCACTTTTTAATGACGATGAGTTTTGTATTCATACAAAAGCACAAAAATATATTTTGTTTGTCAAACATCACTCGGGTGTTTGATTGTATATTTCATATTTTATAAGATGATTTGTGATACATTTAAAATCAAAATTAGATTAACAATAAAACATATGATAAACAAAGAAACATGAATGCTTGAGATCCCACACAAAACAATAAAACATATTATAAAAATAATATATAAACTCATTTAAAACTATATATTAATATTCTTAATTTTTTTTCTTTAATAGTTGAAAATGCCAAACTCTTTGAATAAATATATAAGAACTACTATAGTTTTCAAGTGAAGTGTGTTTACATAAAATATTAAATATGATGTAACTGATGAAGGAATAAATTTATCGTAAATTAACTTAAATTCATAATTGTTTAATTCAAATCAATTTGAAAAAAAATTAGCACCATATATCTTCCATTCACCACACTTATTAAAAAAACGATTAATTGATTATAGATAATTTAACAAGACTGGAACAGTATTGAAAGAATACAAATTGATTATTAATTTATAGTTTATCTCTAATTAACTTAGATACTTAATTTTCTCTACCTTAATTAGTTCTTCCGGGCGTGCTATTTAGGATCTTAGCTTATTAATTAAATATTTTTATCTAAAGGTCTATTTGACAACATTTGAACTAGTAATTGTTAAACCTGTAACAGATCTAACTATTTAAGAGACTGTAAATCGGTAAGTGTTGAATCAATAATTTTTGTTTGATTGAATCTCTGAATGATTATATAAATATCTATTTTACCATTAGCTAGCAACCCTAACTTTCAAAAATATATATATGAAAAATCAAAATAAAATCATTATTTTCGCACACACACCACCGCCATTGCCCCTTTTTTCCCTTTAATCACACTTGTAACCACCTCCCACCCCCGTAACCTAGAGGTGGGCGAAAAACCGGTTTGGCCAAAAAAACCGAAATCGGTTTGAGGCCCAAACCGGTTTCTAACCGGCCCAAACCGACGGTTTGATATCAGGTTCAACATTCCACAACCAAAACCAGTTTCTAAACCGGTCCAGTTTCAAACCGAGTTTCAAATCAGTTCTCAAACTAGTTTTTAAACCAGTTTGAAAATCTAGTCATTGGATAATAGTTATATAGTCGTTTGGGGGCTTTTTTATCCTTTTTTGATTTTTTTTAACCATTATCTCTTGATCACCACACAGTAGTGTGTCCATTGCCTAGGAAGTGAGGACATGAACTTCCTTACAATATCTCTGTTTTCAAGAGAAACTCTTCCATCCACTAGGGTATCCACAATCTCAACATACCTGAAATACTACTGAGTCATGGTTTCACCTGTTTTGAAGGTGAAGTTTTCAAAATGTTGCTTCAGGAGATCCTTCTTGTTCTCCTTGGCTTCAGAGGAACCCACATACATCAGTTTCAGTGCATCCCACAACTGCTTGGCTGTTTTACACTTCTTGAAACCTCTATACACGAAGTTTGGAAGGGTAGTTTGAAGGGCTGTCATGGCTTTTCTGTCTATCTCTACTCTCTTCCTATCTTCATCAGAGTAGTTAGCCACATCTTTGGGGATCATACCAGCACCAGTAGCAGAAGGGGTGCTGGGTATGAAAGGTCCATTCTCAATAGACTCCCACATTCTTGAATCAAGAGACCTGATGAAACCTTCCATTATCAAACACTAGGTATCAAACTCATCAAGAGTGATCAGTGGGGACTTGTTCATGGTTCCAGTTTCCATATCAGTTTTGAAAATGGCTGCCATTTGAAAGGTTTAGTATTTGTGTGTGTGAAGGATCTTAAGATGGTTAGATCTTATATTAAGAGCCTGAAATGCTCTGATACCAAATGCAGGATCGTTGAAGGGTGTAAGTTACAACACAACAACACAAAGAGGAGATTAGCTAAACTTTGATCAAATAGTAAACTGGATTAACCAAGTTGAGATACTAAGAACACAAGTAATGCAAGAGACAGAACACAAAGAACACAAGTGTATGGTTTTCAAGAATGCAATATATTGCTTTCTTTATGTTCTATTACAAGTGTTACAAAGCATATTCGAAAGATACAAGAACATGAGATACTTATACTACATCCTACATCCGGCTATACTTTGAAAGCCAGTTGGATACAATTGACTAGACACAAACAAAATCAATTGTAGAGTCAAAAGGCAGATTGCCTTTTGACTATGACATGCCATAGCTCACATCCTTATCTATCACAAAAAGGATAAAGTACATAAAGTAGAAAGTTACAGACTCAAGACCTCAATGTACAGTTACCAAAAGCATGGACCTTTTCACCAACTCATGTAAGTTGGTGACTTGCAGAGATGCAACGGAGAGTAGTCCAGCTTTATGGAACAGTACATCAGATAAAGCATGTTACTAAAAGTCTTTGGATGAAATCTGTCTTCATAAACTTGAAGCTTAGAAAGACTTTGTCTCTAAGGCTTCGGAAGACTTTGTCTCTAAGGCTTCGGAAGACTTCATGTTTGGCTTCGGAAGATATTGGTCTTGGCTTCTGAAGATTTCACACTTAGAGTATTTTCTGTTTCATGTGTGAAACTTCCTAAGCTTCTTCTTTAATACACTTGTGCAGCATGCAGGATAGACTTAAGATGTTTAGGTTGCATCAGCCTCTTCATTAATCTCTACAAACTCCCCCTAGGCTGATGCTACCAAAACACTTAGAAAACTTCAGATATCAACAGTCCTCGTTAGGATGATCACCAATCCTTTCTTCATAAGATGATCAGGATCCTTTAAACTGTCAAAGTGTCTTCTCATATCAAAGAGGTCATGCAGAGGCAACTGAAACATATCTTGCCATGTATAAGTGTCTTCAATGCCTTGATCTCTAATGACATGCCATCTTTCTGGATTTGTGGTGTATGTCCAAGATAAGATGGGTCTTCCTAATGCTAGAGGAGCTGTTTGAATTGGAGTTGATGTAGCATCCTCTGGCTGCATAATCTCAAGATGTTCTGACTCATCTTGGGATTTAGAATAGGGTGCAGTCTTCTTCTTCTTTGGCTTTGGTTTAGAAGCATCCTCTTCTTTCTCTTACCAGATTTTAACTGAGAAGACTGGCCTGCAACACCAGATTGATCTTAACTGTCTTTCTCAGTTGGAACATCCTCTCTCTCAGGCTCAAAAGGAGAGGGAGGTTGACCCTGCTGTGGATCAGAAGATGAAGCTTGCTGAGTTTCAGCAGGAGGTCCAGGTTGTGTTGTCTCTGGTTGTTCAACCTTAACCTCCACTTCAGGTGGGGCTTGAGTTGGAGTGGAGTGTAAGTCAATGAGCTCTCCACTTTTGATCTTCTGCTTGATCACCCTAATATGCTCATCCATAGTGGATAGAGACATGGGGCCAACTCTCCTTCCGGAGAATCCATATAGCTTCAAGAAGCTCATCATCCTCTGCCTATCAGCAGACTTCTTCATGCTCTTTTAGATGATGGCTCTTGATTTTGCAGCTTCTTCCCTTAGTTTCTTCTTAGTTGTCTTTCTGTCCTTGATTATCTCAAGTTCAAGCTGTTTTAAGTACTCAAACTCAACATAATCATAGGACAAGGGAAGGAGTGCATCTACCTGATAGAAGCCTATGGCACTCAGGTAGTTGATCATCTTGATCCTTTCTTCTTCTTTGTCTACCTGAGGTTCTTGTTGAACCACATCTTCTTGTGCAGGACTTTCCTAAACTGGGGAGAGGGTAGGCATATCCTTGTATAGTCTTTTTCTTCTTTTCTCTTCTTTGACATGCACTAGGAGTTCTGCATCTTCTGCCTCCTTCTTCTCCCTTGACCTTTCCAGGTCAACCAGTTCATTCAACTCATCTAAGGGGAGAGAAATGATATTGTCTATGTCAGAGTTCGTAGTCTGCAAATAGTTTATTCTGACTGCCCTTAACTCATCATTTTGAGTATCTAGTCTGGGGGCAGCCCTGATAGCAGACTCCATGAGTCTTGAAGACTCAGCAGAGGAACTTTCTCCCCTTAGCCTCCTTTTCTTCTCTCTCTCCTCCTCCTCAATCTCCTCAGTTGTCATTTTTCTTTTCCCTTTGTCACTCACAGACCTTTGTGACTCAGGGTGGAGAGAGCTTTGGCCTTCATTGCTTGTTACAACATCTGAGCTCAGGCCAGAGAGAGGTTGAGAAGCACCTTCACCAGCAGGTGTCTTAGAAGGAATGTGGATCTCTACACAGGTTGATGATGATGAGACAGGGCTCTCAGGTTCTGCCACTGGGCCTTCAGTCAAGGATTACCCTATGAAGCTAATCTTAGGGTCCTCCTCAACATCCAGTTGACTGATGGCATTGCCTGATTGCCTAAGTCTCCTTCTTGAGCTGAACTCTGCAGTGATCCTGTCTTGGATTCTTTTAGCTAGTCTGTCAGCTTGTCTTGATTGGCTTGGGTTGACAAGTGGCATGTTGACTAGATCCAGACCTTCATAGTAGTCAAGGTCTGAAAATTGAAGACTTCTTGGTGTCCTTGAACTCTTATGATGATTAGGGCTTTCCTATGTTGTCATAACTCCACCCAATGATATGATTGGAAGATGGTGAAGATGACTCTCCTTGGTATCCCATCCTCAACAAACTCTGTATGAAGGAGTCTGTGTAGTCCACATCAATGTGAACTTGAGGAGGTTGCTGGAATGCACAATTGCAAGTGAGGATGGTGAGTCCTCAGTGTCCATCTCTCTGAGAAACTGTCACACCCCAACCTGACGGCGGAGGAACGTCGAGGAGTGAGAGTTAAGATCGTTCATAGCCACATAACGCTATTAAAAATCCAAATATATTTTACACATAAGTTTCATTTGTCACATTACAAATATAAGTCTCAAATGATATATAAACGTAACATAAAATGTAACAATTCATCCTAATTTATTTATTAATCTAGGTCCATTCCTAGATGTGCAAGCTTCAATGTGTAGATAATCAAACTTGGGCGGTTCCTGAAACATGTTAAAAATAAAAGAGGTCAACAATAATGTTGGTGAGCATTCCATAGTTTTAAATACATAGCATATATAAAAGATGGCAATTCAAGTCATAAGTTAGTGAAATAGGTGATTAGGGATGTTATGAACAATGCAACAATCAAACCTCGACAAAAGTTTTACAAGTCTCAAACGTTAAAAGTATATACGATCAGCTAAGTGTACTCGGATCAACCAAGCAGGCTTGTCTTACCCATAGATCTATGACTTCGCTGGGCTAGCAATAGTTAATGATTGTACATATAACGGCATAACATGGTAACCACAAAAGTTCAACTAACCACAACTTTACAAGATGAATTGCCATAGGTTTACAAGTCTCAAATAAGTTTACAAGTGCAATGATAATATGTTAACATGTTTCCCCAAAGTGTGAAAAATAGCAAAAAGGGGTATGGAAATACTCACATGATCAATAATAATAATTGATGATTAATCTGAAAAATAACAAGCAACGTTCAACGTAGACCTTCACAACGCACCTAAAACAAGTATATATATACAAGGTTACAATTATTAATAGTTAACGGGACTAGGGTTTCAAATTGGTATTTTGTGGGTTTTTTAAATGACGTTGATTGGAGAGATTATATATATGCTTAAGAGAAAAATGTCATGAATCCAATTTTTAAGGAAATTAAATCTTTTATAACAATTTGTGAAAGTTAATTATAAAATATATAAATTCTATAATTTTCGTATTTAAATCCTTAATTGTATGGTATTTTAAATAATAATTACATGATTTGCCAATATTATCTAAAGTCTATTCCTATAAAATAACTTTGTTAAATTTTATTTTATAAGAAAATTGTTAAGGTGTTTAAAGTGATAAATTTGTAGAAAAATAGTAGGATAGCTTTAAAAATAACAAAGTTTACAAAATCTCTTTTTATAATTTTTAGAAAATTTTATATATTTTTTTAAAGGCTGAAAAGCCAAAAATAAATGAATTGGAGGTCGCCGGGTTCGAACCCGGGACCTCTAATTCGGAATGTGAGTGGGGAACCAGTGAACCAAGGCATCCAGCCGCTTTAAGACTCCGATTTAATAAATTAAAAACAGTAACACAACGAATTTCCCCCAAATCGCACGAACCCTAGTTTGATCATGACCACAATTGAAGATCAAATCAAGGTTGTTATCGATTTAAATCATGGGGCTTTTGTTCCCACAAGATTTTGAGTATATACTTTCATTTAATTACCCGATTAAGATGGATTTGAGAAGAATGCGACTAAGAGTACCCGCGGCTATCGAACAAGTAATCGGTGCGTAACAGTTGATGATAATGGAATTAATCTTGTGTGAAGCTTCGACGTGTACCCACGACTTGAAGCCCTCGACGAATTTCCGATTTTGGAGCGCAGAAGGTCGTGTTCGATTAGTTGCAGGTTGCGACTTCAAATGATGATAGATTTTGGTGATTTTGTTTGTTTCAGGTGTAATTGAGTGTTGCATTCGATTAAGGATTGATAAACGACCGTTATGCTGAGTTAATTCGATTATTAATATGGTTTAATGATGAAACGACAATCGGGTTTAAGTGTTTCGGTTTTGAACTCGATTCGGTTTGTAACCGCTGTTTGAAGATGATTAATTGGTGAGCATAAGTTCAAAACGTTCCCACAAAGCGATTTAAATGATTTTGGTACCAAAATTCAAGGTTTCGGGTGGTTTTTGGTGTTCACCGGCGCCGCGCCGGACCTTGCCGGCCGGCGGCCGGAAATACGGGAATAAAGGGGGAAAAAGGTTTGGGTTTGGTTACTTTACAACATTAGTCCCTGTGATTTCCAGTTTGTTATTTTCGAGCCCAAACTTTCTTTTCAATGTTTCAAAATTGACAAAAAGGTCCCTTGAATTTAGATTAAGTTTATTAAACATTTTCAAGTTTAGAAATTTTTCATTTCATATTACTTTTATTGTTTTTTTTATTATTATATTATTATTAGTAACATAATATTTCCCTTAAAATTTGTTATTATTATTTCATTATTATCACAACATAATTATTATCACTCTTATAAATTTAAAAGAGCAATAAGATAATAATCATAAGCAACCCATAAGTTTCATAAATAACACAATTAGCCATGCAAGAATTAACAATGCTGATTTTAAATTAACCTAAAATTACAAGATTGTTACAGTCTCCCCTACTTAAAAGAATTTCGTCCCGAAATTAAGGATAAGCTAAGAGAACAAATGCGGGTATCTCTCCTTCATATGAACCTCACGCTCCCAAGTGAACTCAGCTCCACGTTTGTTTTCCAACGAACTTTAACGATAGGTGTGGTAGTTGTTCGGGTCTTCTTCAGGGTACGATCCATAATCTCAACAGGCTTCTCAACAAAGTGCAATGACTCATCAACTTGAATTTCCTCTAGTGGAACATGCAAGTTTTCATCCCCAAGCACTTCCTCAAGTTTGAAACATGAAAGACAGGATGAACTCCGCTAAGTTCAGCAGGTAACTCCAGTTTGTAAGCCACTTTCCCAATTCTTTTCAAAATCTTGAAAGGTCCTACAAAACGTGGGGCTAACTTACCCTTCTTCCCAAAACGTACAACCCTTCCATGGAGAGACTTAAGAAGAACCATGTCGTCGACTTGAAACTCCAATGGTTTGCGTCTTTTATCGGCATAACTCTTTTGGCGACTTCTAGCCACTTCAAGGTTATTTTGAATTTTGGAAACTTTGTCAGTCGTTTCCTGAATAAGTTCCGGACCAGTGATAAGATTTTCCCCAATGTCAGTCCAACAGATAGGAGAACGACATTTACGACCATACAACGCCTCGAATGGTGCCATCTTAATACTTGAGTGATAACTATTGTATACGAAAATTCCGCGAGCGGTAAATGCGTATCCCAATCACCACCAAAATCAAGGACACAAAGACGTAGCAGATCTTCAAGGGTTTGGATTGTTCGTTCGGTTTGACCATCGGTTGAGGATGGTAAGCTGTACTTAAATCCAAATGAGTTCCAAGAGTTCTTGCATCGAAGACCAGAAGTGCGAAGTGAAACGAGCATCTCGATCGGAAATATGTGCAGTGGCACCCATGACGACTCACAATTTCGTCAACATAGATTCGAGCCACTTTGAAACTTTGTACGTATCTCGAATAGGTATGAAATGTGTTGTCTTGGTCAAACGGTCAACAATGACCCATATACTATCATGACCACGAGGTGTACGAGGTAACTTAGTTATGAAATCCATGGATATATGTTCCCATTTCCACATAGGGATTTCGGGTTGCTCAAGTAAACCACTTGGTCGTTGATGTTCGGCTTTGACCCTTGCGCACGTGAGGCACTTGGAAACATAAGTCGCGATATCTTTCTTCATTCCAGGCCACCAATATTGACCACGCAGGTCCATGTACATCTTATCGGAGCCAGGATGAACGGAGTATCGGGTTTGATGAGCTTCGTTCATAATAAAGTGCCGAAGGTTGTCGCGATTCGGGATCCAGAGTCGATTCAAGAAATACCACATGCCGTTCGGTTTTGTCTCCAATTGTGACCGTACGTTAGTCATCAAATCTTCATCTTTTCCTTCGTCAGTTAGTGCCGCTTGTTGAGCCTCGCGAATGCATAACTCGAGGTCACTATCGATCCTTATGTTTTGGAGCATGATAGTAGCCTCGTTGACATCCACGTGAATCTCGGTATCAAATTCTCCTAACGTATCAAACCATTGCCTTCGATCTCGGATTTCTTGAAGTGAGACAGTCTTGTGTGGACCTTGCGACTTAGTGCGTCGGCTACAACATTCGCCTTTCCAGGATGATAGCGAATGTCACAGTCGTAGTCGCTAATCAACTCAATCCAACGTCTTTGTCTCATGTTGAGATCCTTTTGATTGAACACGTGTTGGACTCTTATGGTCGGTGTAGACTATGCATTGCGTCCCATATAAGTAGTGTCGCCAAATCTTCAATGCAAAAACCACCGCACCAAGTTCAAGATCATGCGTTGTGTAGTTAACTTCATGAACCTTCAATTGTCTCGACGCGTATGCTAAACTTTGCCTCGTTGCATGAGAACACAACCAAGACCTTGATTAGAAGCATCACAATATACAGTAAAGTCGTCGTTTCCATCGGGTAGTGTGAGAATAGGAGCATTACACAACTTGCGCTTCAATGTCTCGAAAGCCTCTTCTTGCTCGGGTCCCCATTCAAAAAGTCGATTCTTTTGGGTTAGCGCGTAATGGTTTAGCAATCTTCGAGAAATTTGCTATGAACCTACGGTAATATCCGCTAAACCCAGAAAAGAACGAACCTCGGTTGGGGTTGTAGGAACACACCAATTCTTCACAGCTTCAATTTTAGCAGGATCCACGTGAATTCCTTGGCTATTCACCACATGCCCTAGGAATTGAACTTCTTCCAACCAAAACTCACACTTGGAAAGCTTGGCGTATAATGCTCCTTCTTCAAAAGTCCAAGTACTTGTCGCAAGTGTGTCTCGTGATCGATTTTGTCTTGGAATAAATAAGGATGTCATCAATAAACACGATCACGAATTTATCCAAATACAGTTTACATACTCGATTCATGAGATCCATGAACACAGCAGGCGCATTGGTCAGGCCAAATGGCATGACCATGAACTCGTAGTGTCCATATCGAGTACGGAAAGCGGTCTTTGGAATGTCATCATCATGAACACGTAATTGATGATACCCAGAACGTAGATCGATCTTCGAGAATGAGTTGCTCCTTGAAGTTGTCGAAGAGGTCATCGATTCGGGGAAGAGGGTATCGGTTTTAATAGTAAGCTTGTTGAGTTCCCGGTAGTCGATGCACATACGGAATGACCCATCCTTCTTCTTCACAAATAGTACAGGTGCGCCCCACGGTGATGAACTAGGGCGAATAAAACCCTTATCGGTCAACTCTTGCAGTTGACTAGCGAGCTCTTGCATTTCAGAAGGTGCAAGACGATAAGGCGATTTAGCCACAGGGTTTGCACCAGGGATTAAATCAATCTTGAACTCAACTCTCGCGCGGGAGGTAGGTACCCTTTAAGATCTTCGGGAAAAACTTCGGGAAAGTCTCGCACAACAGGAATGTCCTTCAACTCCTTACCTTGGCTTTCGTATTAACTACATATGCCATGAAAGCCATGTAGTTTTTACTCAAGCACTTACGGGCCTTGATACAAGACATGAGTTTGAGTCTTTGGGGTGATTTCTCCCCAAAGACCTTCAAAGTATCTCAGTCTCGGTAACGAAATTCGGATACACTTCTCGAAACATAGAATTTCCGCACGGTGTTTGGCTAACCAATCCATGCCAATGATAACATCAAAGCTTCCCAATTGCATAGGAATAAGGTCGACGGAGAACTCGTGTTCGTTAAGGCTCAAGGTGCAGTCGCGTATCACGACATCAACGACAATAGATTTTCCATCGGCGACCTCGACCGTGAAAGATCTCTCCAGTTTTGCACGCGGTTTAGAAAGTATAGGTTCGAATTCCAAGGACACGAAACTCCTATCGGCACCCGAATCAAACAATACAGATGCATAAGGTTATTTATAAGATACGTACCTGTTTGGTAACAACCTATTATTGGTATGATAAACATAAATAGGAAATTTTGCAAGACAAGAAAAGGACTAGGAGAAATTTAGCGGCGTACCATTCACCACGTCATTGTTGGCTTGCGCTTGGTTGGCGTTGATGTTGAAAGCCCTTCCACGAGCCGTGGCACAGTTCCCGCATTGCGAGGACATTGAGGGCGAATATGGCCAGCCTCACACAGTTGTAGCAGGTTCGGTTGGTAAGCATGGCAGTGTTATTTGGTGCACGAAGACAGGTAGCCACCAAATGACCATACTTTCCACACAGCGAGCAGACTCGGCATTGAATGTTGCTTGAATGATGGTACTTGCACGTGTTACACATAGGGTGTGGACCAGCATAAACTTTAGCCATGGGAGCTTGATTCGCAACCACCATTTGTTTTTTTAGGAGCATTAGGGGCGGTCACAGCGTAGTTGCGTGTCGGGGTGAACTTACGCTTCTGTTTTGAGAAGATGACTCGGCCTTTACCTCCTTGTTGCCTCAGATGTCACCTTTGCTATAGCCTTGGAGCCCTTTGCCGACATCGTGCCAACTCTTATATGATTCTCAGTGAGCTGTGCAGTAATAGTAATCGCCTCCTCCAAGGTGTGGGCCTACTACCCACCACAGCATCTTGAATTTGAGGCGGCACCCCTTGATAAATTTTTCAATGTTACGGGGCACGGTGTCCACCATGTGAGGTAGAAGCATACTCAACTCATGATGTCGGGTGGAATAAGCCAAATGATTCCCACCATCTTGTTTGAGATTCCAGAATTCCTCCTCCAGCTTTTGTAACTCGCTCCTTGGACAAAACTTTTGAATCATAACCTCCTTGAACTCCTCCCAAGACAAGGCCAAAGCAGCCTCAGTTCCACGTTTCTCTTCTCACTATTCCACCATGTAAGTGCTCGTTGTTGAAGAACACTTGTGGCATAGCGAACCTTGAACTCGTTGGGGCACTCGCTAACAATGAACGTATCTCCATACTTTCAAACCACTCGAGAAGTCCAGTGGCTCCTTCTTTTCCACTAAAGCTTGTGGGTTTGCACGAATTAAAGTGTTTGAAGGTGCAAGTACGGTTGTTCCCTTGTTGATTGTTCTCATTTTGATTGTTGCTATTATCTCCATTAGCACCACTATTGTTCCCATTGATGTTGTTGTTGCTATTAGCCATTAGTGTGCTATTGAGTTCAGCCACCATAGTCGGGAGAACGGCAGCCATTTGTCGTGCAATCATGGCAGCCAGCTTACGGTCGGAACTTCCACGCTTTCCATGGTGACGAGACATGCTGGAAATACAAAATGAGTTAGTTACAGAAGCGGGGATAACAGAGGATAGTAGTTTGACAAAGATAAGCTAAGAGTTTTAAGGTACACGGGATGTTTCCATTTGGTAACGCGTTACCGTTTGAAAACGTTGACACGTCAAGGTAAATTGACCCATTTACCTTAGAAACTTGTGTATGTTGACCATAGTTTATCACTCATCCCAGAAATCCCCAGGTAAGCATAACTAGTCCCGTAGGATTTATGCGATATGCTTGCCTTAGCCCGAGGGCCTTTTGCCAGGAAAACCAGGATACAGGTGTCTATGTGTCACACAATATTTCTTAGGTTCATAAAATCAAAACCTTGATGAGATTTATACAGATTAGACGTAACGTCTAAAGATCCAAGTCATAACATAAACATAAGATTCCACGTGTCGACGAGAATAAGGTTAAGAGAGTTCATATCGGGGGGAGTCAAAGGGTCAAAGTTAAGTTTAGGGAGACAAATAACAATGCTTAGGCAATCCTATGCTAAGACATCAAATTGCACATAAGAGGCATAGCATTATGTAGCATGAAAAGTATATAGTTACAAGATAGAAATATAATTCTATAAGGTTCATGCATACTATAGCCTAGGTCACCATTTCTAATAACCTAGATCCCTATAGTTATGGGCTCTGATACCAATCTGTCACACCCCAACTTGACGGCGGAAACGTCGAGGAGTGAGAGTTAAGATCGTTCATAGCCACATAACGCTATTAAAAATCCAAATATATTTTAACATAAGTTTCATTTGTCACATTACAAATATAAGTCTCAAAGGATATATAAACGTAACATAAAATGTAACAATTCATCCTATTTATTTATTAATCTAGGTCCATTCCTAGATGTGCAAGCTTCAATGTGTAGATAATCAAACTTGGGCGGTTCCTGAAACATGTTAAAAATAAAGAGGTCAACAATAATGTTGGTGAGCATTCCATAGTTTTAAATACATAGCATATATAAAAGATGGCAATTCAAGTCATAAGTTAGTGAATAGGTGATTAGGGATGTTATGAACAATGCAACAATCAAACCTCGACAAAAGTTTTACAAGTCTCAAACGTTAAAAGTATATACGATCAGCTAAGTGTACTCGGATCAACCAAGCAGGCTTGTCTTACCATAGATCTATGACTTCGCTGGGCTAGCAATAGTTAATGATTGTACATATAACGGCATAACATGGTAACCACAAAAGTTCAACTAACACAACTTTACAAGATGAATTGCCATAGGTTTACAAGTCTCAAATAAGTTTACAAGTGCAATGATAATATGTTAACATGTTTCACCCAAAGTGTGAAAATAAGCAAAAAGGGGTATGGAAATACTCACATGATCAAATAATATATAATTGATGATTAATCTGAAAAATAACAAGCAACGTTCAACGTAGACCTTCACAACGCACCTAAAACAAGTATATATACAAGGTTCAATTATTAATAGTAAACGGGACTAGGGTTTCAAATTGGTATTTTGTGGGTTTTTTAAATGACGTTGATTAGAGAGATTATATATATGCTTAAGAGAAAAATGTCATGAATCCAATTTTTAAGGAATTAAATCTTTTATAACAATTTGTGAAAGTTAATTATAAAATATATAAATTCTATAATTTTCGTATTAAATCCTTAATTGTATGGTATTTTAAATAATAATTACATGATTTACCAATATTATCTAAAGTCTATTCCTATAAAATAACTTTGTTAAATTTTATTTTATAAGAAAATTGTTAAGGTGTTTAAAGTGATAAATTTGTAGAAAAATAGTATGATAGCTTTAAAAATAATCAAAGTTTACAAAATCTCTTTTTATAATTTTTAGAAAATTTTATATATTTTTTTAAAGGCTGAAAAGCCAAAAATAAATGAATTGGAGGTCGCCGGGTTTGAACCCGGGACCTCTAATTCGGAATGTGAGTGGGGAACCAGTGAACCAAGGCATCCAGCCGCGTTTAAGACTCCGATTTAATAAACTAAAAACAGTAACAACGAATTTCCCCCAAATCGCACGAACCCTAGTTTGATCATGACCACAATTGAAGATCAAATCAAGGTTGTTATCGATTTAAATCATGGGGCTTTTGTTTCCCACAAGATTTCGAGTATATACTTTCATTTAATTACCCGATTAAGATGGATTTGAGAAGAATGCGACTAAGAGTAACCCGCGGCTATCGAACAAGTAATCGGTGCGTAACAGTTGATGATAATGGAATTAATCTTGTGTGAAGCTTCGATGTGTACCCACGACTTGAAGCCCTCGACGAATTTCCGATTTTGGAGCGCAGAAGGTCGTGTTCGATTAGTTGCAGGTTGCGACTTCAAATGATGATAGATTTTGGTGATTTTGTTTGTTTCAGGTGTAATTGAGTGTTGCATTCGATTAAGGATTGATAAACGACCGTTTATGCTGAGTTAATTCGATTATTAATATGGTTAATGATGAAACGACAATCGGGTTTAAGTGTTTCGGTTTTGAACTCGATTCGGTTTGTAACCGCTGTTTGAAGATGATTAATGGTGAGCATAAGTTCAAAACGTTCCCACGAAGCGATTTAAATGATTTTGGTACCAAAATTCAAGGTTTCGGGGTTTTTGGTGTTCACCGGCGCCGCGCCGGACCTTGCCGGCCGGCGGCCGGAAATACGGGAATAAAGGGGGAAAAAGGTTTGGGTTTGGTTACTTTACAACATTAGTCCCTGTGATTTCCAGTTGTTATTTTCGAGCCCAAACTTCTTTTCAATGTTTCAAAATTGACAAAAAGGTCCCTTGAATTTAGATTAAGTTTATAAACATTTTCAAGTTTAGAAATTTTTCATTTCATATTACTTTTATTGTTTTTATTATTATTATTATTATTATTAGTAACATAATTATTATTTCCCTTAAAATTTGTTATTATTATTATCATTATTATCACAACATAATTTTATCACTCTTATAAATAAAAGAGCAATTAAGATAATAATCATAAGCAACCCATAAGTTCATAAATAACACAATTAGCCATGCAAGAATTTACAATTCTGATTTTAAATTAACCTAAAATTACAAGATTGTTACAAGAACTCCCAGGTTCTATGGCTGTAATGACTTTCTCCCCCTGTTTGGTAGCATCACCCACTTGCATAGGTGAGCTGGAGGATAGGTCAATCACATCCACAAGTTCTTGTGTTCCTGGTTGAGCTCTTCTTAAGGATCTCCCATCTAGTTTTTTCTTAGATATGAAATCTTAAGTTGCTGATCATTGATCTTGTTGTGTAAGGTAGTCACCTGAGATTCAAGGTGACTGACCTTTGAGACTAAGTAAGTGTATGTTTTGGACAGTTTTTGCACCGGTAGTCTCAGATTCCCCTCATCTTCATCAGAAGAATCATGGGGGATGAGATGATTGGACCAAAGTCCTCTCTCTCACCACCAGCTTGAGGTTCTTGGCTGCTGGTTTTCCTCTGCTCACTGGTAATCTCAGTTGAGATGTCAGTGGGCTGAGTTACCATGGTTGAGGTCTTAATGATGTAATCACTTTCAGAAGTAAGAGCCTCTTCCATATGGATATCCTGAACAGGTTCAGAGTGTCCACCTCAGTTGTAGGTGACTGATGTGGGATAGATGTAGGAGACTCAGGAGTATTCATCTCTCTTTGAGTAGGGAAAAAGAAGAGAGACTCATTATACTCACTGAAACCTAGATCCTTATCAGTATAGAAGTCAAGGTTGGGAATTGGTTGGTTGAGATCTATAGGCTGGGGATGGTAACTGTCCCCTGAAGGTTGATCACTTAAGTGTTGAGACTCAGAGTGATGGCTTAAAGCAGTTAGGCTAATGAGCTCATCAGGCTGAGCATGAGGAACCTCAACACTGATTCTTGAAGAGATGGGAGTGGTCTGCTCCTCAGGAGAAGTGGGAGCTTCAGTGTCTACTTCTTCCTGTATGGGTGAGTATATGGGGGCCTCCACAGACTGAATAGCCTGAGCAGGGGTTCGTTTGGATTTTCTTTGGTAAGTGATGGTGATTTGAGGCTGTGAGAGTGGTTGGGAGATAGCAGGTGTGGGCTCAACACTAGCTTGTGCTGCTAGGTTGTCACCTTGAGCAATGAGCTCTAACATTTTTGGGACTTGGGCTATTTCTACCCGAGAGAATCCAACAGTGGGCTTTCTCAGAATTTTAAAGATGCCGGGCTTCATCTGTCCCAATTTAAGAATGTTACCTGTTTCCCTCAACTGTGAGCCCAGTTCACAGTTAAGAATGTACTGGACATATCTAGGAAACATGTAATACTCTAAGGAGTCTAAATTAGCAAGTAAATTTGTATAAACAAATTGAGAATACCTGAATTTGACCCCCTAAACCATTCCATGGATTATGAAGAAGAGATCCTTAGGAATCTGGTCCCATCCACCATGCTTGTTTAATAAGCTGTGGATGACCACATGGAGCAGAAATCTCCATTGGGATGAGACCTTCCCTTTCCTAAAGGTCTTTATAGAGAAATCTCCCTCATATCCATCTGCTCAAAGGAATGATTGACAACTTCCTTTGGAAAGAACACCTCACCTTCTTTATCATCCAACTGAAGATGCCTATTGATGATGGCCGAAGTGATGAAGATTATTCTCCCCTACACTGTGGCAGACAGTGCCTTCTCCCCGTCCATAATGACCTCTTGGCAGGTCTTTCAGAATTCAAGTAGCTGATCCTCATAGAATGGAAGATCAATGGTTAGGGAGGTGAAGTAGTTTGACAGAGTTAGGAAATGGCAAACCTCTAAGAAATAAGGATCTTTCTCAAAGCTTAACAGAGCAACCTGATTATGTTGTTTGTGTAGCTGCATGGTAAAGTTAGGATCATTTCTATGAGCAAGGTTGGTCATTTTGAGGTAGCTTAAGGACGAAGAAAGAAGAAAGAAAGAAATTTCAGAGAGAAATTTAGGATTCTAGGTTTGGAGGAAGAACAGATGATATAAAGAGGGGGAAACCGTTGGGTTTATATGTGAGAAGGATTTCAGATAAAGTTTAATGAAAGAAGGAAAACTTTGAAATCCGGATGTCGGTCCCACCTTTGAAAAACTAGTTTACTTTTGCTCAAAAAGTAGTTTTCTTAGAAGTTAAAAAGCTTCCGAAGGTTAATTATCTTCGGAAGTTTTAATTAAAAAGCTTCCGAAGCTAAAATGACTTCGGAAGAATTTCCTGAGAGTTTTGAGAATTTTGCTTCGGAAGAGAAATTAAAACTTGAGTGCTTAGTATATAAAACAACAAAGCTTCCGAGAGTTAATTTTGCTTCGGAAGTAAATGGTCTTTGAAAATAAGTAAGTGTCTGAGACAAGTATTTAAGCTTCGGAAGATAAATCTGAAAGCTCTTCCGAAGGTAAATTTCTTAGACAATTATTTATTTTGAAGGCATGATTTGCTTCCGATGTTAAAAACATAACTTCCAAAGTATCATAAATTTTTAAAAATCTAAGGAAAGTCTTCAACAAGAAATTTTTATCCAAAAAAAACATGAGCTTATGAAAGTGATGAACTAGACAACTTAGGACACACATATTTTTTAAGAAATAATAAGAATTAGTTTTAAAAAAAACTTACTCAAATTTTATCATCCCAATAGCTGATATTTGATATTTAAATCTCTGTTTATCAAAAGCCTTTGTAAACAGATCCGCATATTGTTCATCTGTGTGAACTTTGACCAGTTTAATTAATCCATTTTCATAGTTATCTCTTATTAAATGATACCTGATATTGATATGCTTTGTCCTTGAGTGCTGCACTGGGTTCTCTGTGATTGAGATAGCACTGTTGTTGTATATGTGAATGGGAGTCTCTTTGAAGTTTAACCCATAGTCCAGATCTGATTTTGAATCCAAAGTACTTGAGCACAGCAGCTTGCAGCAGCAATATATTCAGCTTCAGCAGTTGATGCAAAGACACATGATTGTTTCTTGCATTACCATGAGACAGACCTTCCACCAAGAAATTGACATCCCCCAGATGTAGACTTTACAGTCATATTGCAACCACCATAATCACTATCTGTATAGGCATACAGATTGAAGTCAGGATTCTTGGGATACCATAAACCAAGTGTTGATGCACCTTTGAGGTATCTTAGAATCCTCTTGACAGTGATAAGGTGAGACATCTTAGGGTTGGCTTGTGTCACACCCCGACCGACGGCGGAATCATCGGGGCGGACGAAATGGGAGACGATTGTTCATAGCACATGGAACTAATTAAGTTGAAATATTATTAAATATCATTATTCATGAAACATTACAAGACAAATAAGTTGATATAATACAAAAGCATCAAACAAAGAAATAATATGTTAAGTTAAACTAGGTCCAAGTCTTATATGAGCACGAAGAGAATCCACAAGTAGTAAACCTGAAACATGTTAAAAATAAAAGGTCAACTTTGAAAGTTTGTGAGATTTCCATAGTTTGCATTACATAAGTATATAAAAGATGGCAATTCATGTTGTGAGTTAGAGAACAAAGTAACTAGGGATGTAAGACAGAATGCACAATCAAACCTCGACAAAGTTTTACAAGTCTCAAACGTTTACAAGTATATACGATTAGCTAAGTGTACTTGGAACAACCAAGCAGGCTTGTCTGGCCCATAGATCTATGACTTTGCTAGGCTAGCAATAGTTAATGATTGTACACATAATCGACATTACATGGTAGCTACAAAGATCAACTAACCACAACATACAAATGAATTGCCATAAGTTTACAAGAATCAAACGTTTACAAGTGTAATGTTTATAAAGTAATATGTTTCACCCTAAAGTGTGCAAATATGAAAAAGGGGTATAGAAATACTCACATGATATTTATAAGGTGATGATAAGAAATTAAACGAGACTCCAACGATTTCTTCACGATTCAATCTAATGATTGATATCTCAAAATTAGAATAACAATAAGTTCAAGGGTAAATATGAATTAGGGTTTCATGTGGAAAGTTGGGGGTTTTAATATTTAAATTACACAAAAAATTAAAGCAATCGATTATAATTTTGTTAAGGATGAAATATATAAATTAAGATTAAGAAGCGATAATGATTGATTAAATAATTTGATTTATTGATTAAATAAAGATTAAGTACAATGTGTGAAAAGAAATAATTAACTTAATAATTAATTATTTAAAATTTGATAACGATAATTATTGAATACTTAATTATATGACTTGTAAAATAATATACATTATTTAAAGTTATTTTATAAAGTTTTTAAATGTTTTAAAAAAATTAAAACTAAAGTATAATAAAATGTTATATTGTTTTATAAGTTTCAAGGATCTTAAATGAAATTTTAAGAAATAATTTTATTAGCTAATTATATATAACATGGTTAAATGAACAATTAATTATTTAAATAATTATTTAAATAATTCTTTTAATAATTATTTATATAACATATAGATTTATAATGTTTTCAAATAAATCTACATTTGAATCATAATAGGTTTGTAACATTTAAATTACATAAATAATGTTTTTATAATCTTTGTTATTTTTTAAAGGTTATTAATTTTAGAAAAATTATATGTTTTAAAATCTTTAAAATTAAAGTAATATTTTCTGAAATGTTTTAGTTAACAAACTAATTTTTATTTAAATCTATTGGTATAATAGAAGTTTTCTAAATAACAAAAGTGTAGGAGAAATAAGTTAAAAAAAAAGGTTGGCAGAGGCCCGGTTCGAACCCGGGACCTCATGCCAAGTAATGACACGGGTTACCAGTCGGGCTAACGCCCAATTGTGTTAAGGAGTTCCTTTTAAAATATTTATATCTTTATTTTTGAATCCCCCAAATTCACATGAACCCTAGAATTGAATTGAATCCAATTGAACATGAAATCAACTTTGATACTTAAATTAAACATGGGGCTTTTGTTTCTTGAATGAAACCAAATATGTGTGTGGTTTTAATTACCTGGATTGATACCAAAATCGATTAGAACAATAACAAGACAGTTGCGACATGAACGGAATTAAATCCTCAAATTTGGTGTTGTTTTGATGAAATTAATCACATGAAAAGCTTTTAAGGATGGTAATGATCGAAAAGCCCTCTGTTAATGGAAATCAA
This sequence comes from Flaveria trinervia, assembly GCA_025506515.1. NCBI lineage: Eukaryota > Viridiplantae > Streptophyta > Magnoliopsida > Asterales > Asteraceae > Flaveria > Flaveria trinervia. The sequence continues at coordinate 5,708,487 of CM046443.1, forward strand.
GGTTACACAGAAGGGGCGTTTGAACGAATTGCAGGTCGAGGTAGAAGATGATAGTTGATTTTGGTGGATGTGCTTGTTTCGAATGGAATTGGTGTTACAGAAAGTTTAACAAAGTTGATTCGGAGGTTTTAACATTATTCATTAGACCTAGTTAAGATTACTTCATAACAACGGGTAAAATCTTTAAGTCGATGCTACGGTTTCGAGTTCCTGGCCATTAATAATCATATAAATTCAATTAAAAACGATATGGTGTTCGAAACTGATTCGAGAAGGTTAATATGTGGTTTAATTTCATTTTAATTGAACGTTATAGAGGGTTTGGTGTTTGTCGTAGTTTAGCCGGAGATTTGGCCAGCGATAGGGGGGTCGACGGTGGGGAAAGGTTGGTGGTTTGGGTTTTAGAACAAAGTTACACAACTGGTCCCTGAAGTATCCACCATTTACTATTTTATGCATAAAGTTTTTATATTAAGTTTCAAAAATTACCATTTAAACCCTTGACTTATAAAAGATAATTTAAATAATAAATCAAATTAAATCATTTATCAATTTTTTTAAAACTTTCATAAAGCTTGTAAAGTTTATAATTTAATTATTTACTTTTACTATTAAAAGTCCATAACGACTAATACAACTTTATAGTTTTATTAAAAGCCATTTTATAACTTAATAAATTTTTAGTAAACTTTTCCATCTAATTACTTATTGAAAAAAAATGATTAATAACCCTTAATAATATACAAAAAGATTTATTTGTAACCGTATAAATTATTACAAGTTGTTTTAGATAATTATTAAATAGATAGTTCACAATTTAAGTTGCATTTAATCCCTTAAAGCTATTAAAATAATTTAATAATAGAAACTCAAAATGAGTTTGGGTTCGGTTTATAATTTGAAAATTGGCGGATGTTACAGCTTGATATCTTGCACAGATGCAAGTAGCAAACATGATATCAGGCCTGCTAGCAGTAAGATACATAAGAGACCCAATCATAGCCCTGTATAGGTGCTCATCTACACACTCCCCCTCAAGATCAGGTCCAAGGGAGTGGTTCCTAGCTATGGGTGTCTTAGCAATCTTACCGTCAGTCATGTTGAACCTCTTAAGTATGTCTTGAACATACTTTGACTGACTTATGAAGATGCCATCTTCAACTTGCTTCACTTGAATTCCCAGAAAGAAATGGAGTTCCCCCATGGCACTCATTTCAAATCTGTCTTTCATCAGCTTCTCAAAGTCTTTGCAGAGCTTTGGATTAGTTGAACCAAAGATGATGTCATCTACATACACTTGAACTAGCAATATGTCTTTTCCCTGTCCTTTGATGAAGAGAGTTCCATCTATAGTACCTCTCCTGTATCCATGCTTACAAAGATACTCAGATAGTGTCTCATACCATTTCCTGGGTGCCTGATACAACCCATAGAGAGCTTTGTCAAGCCTGCAGACATAATCAGGATGATCAGGGTCTACAAAACCAGGTGGTTGTTTGACATAAACCTCTTCATCTATCACTTTATATAAAAAGGCACACTTCACATCAAGTTGAAAGACCTTGAAGTTCTTGGATGCAGCAAATGCCAGGAATATCCTAACAGCTTCTAATCTTGCCACTGGAGCAAAGACATCAGTGTAGTCAATCCCTTCTTCTTGAGGGTATCCTTGAACAACCAGTCTAGCTTTGTTCTTGATGATGATGCCTTTGTCATCTTTCTTGTTCCTAAACACCCATTTGGTTCCAATAGTAGTCTTCCCAGAAGGAAGAGGACAAAGGTTCCAACCTTTCTGCCTTTTGAATTGAAACATCTCTTGTTGTATAGCTTCAACCCAACTTCCATCCTTTAGAGCTTCATCAACTTTCTTTGGCTCTATCTGCGATAGAAAACAAGAGTGAAGACAAACATTTGCTTCATGGGTTTGTCCTCTTGTCTTTATCCTTGAGACAACATCTCCAATGATGTTTATGGTAGGGTGAGACTTGTGGATCCTAAGCTGAGGGATCACAACAAGTTGTTGAGAAAGATCTAAATTAAAGAAATTTAGATCTTGCATAGATGTTTCTTCCACCACATCAGCACACTTTTCAAATGAAACTTGATCCAAGCAGTGTGTGACATCATTGATGTTCTCATCTATGGTGTGGTTAATGGCATCAAGAAATTCTTAGTCACCGTCACCACCACCATTGTTGTCTTTCACAATTAAGGTGTTCTTATCTGGTTGTGGAGCCTCTGAGCTGGAATTTAAAAGTATACCTGATGTATCAGCTAAGTTTGTCATTGTTGTGCTGATAGAAACCTCATTTGCAGAAGTAGTTCCAACTGGAGCTGAAGATGTATGACTTGAAGATCTTCCTAGCTCAAATCTTGGATCAGGATCACATGTATTTAAATTTTCTGCAGATCCTGAAACATTCTCACAAGATTTGTTAAAACAGTTGGTAACTAAATCAAGATCAAATAACCAATCTGGACCAGAACCAACAACACAGGGTGTGTGTTCATTGAAAGTCACATTGGCTGACTCCTCAACAATCCTAGTTCTGAGATTGTACACTCTATAAGCCTTAGCTTGGGAAGAGTATCCAATAAAGTGTCCATCATCTGATTTCTCAGCAAACTTGGCAATTTGATCTTTGGTATTCAAGATGGTGCAAGGACATCGAAATGACCTGAGAAAACCAATGAAAGGTTTCCTCTTGTGCCAAATTTCATAAGGAGTCTTGTCATGAGTCTTAACTACTAAAACTTGTTCTGCACATAGCAAGCAGTGTTGACTGCCTCTGCCCAGAAGGTGATAGGCAGCTTAGAGTCAGACAACATGGTTCTTGCAGCTTCAATCAGTGTCATGTTTCTCCTCTTAGCAACACCATTTTGCTAAGGAGTCCTGGGAGCACTAAATTGTCTTGAATACCTTTTTCATCACAAAATGTATCAAGGGTTTGGTTTTTAAATTCAGTTCCTTGATCACATCTTATGATTTTGACCTTGTGATCAGACTGATTCTCAATCTTTAAGATGAAATTCTTCAGAATCTCAAGAGTCTCATCCTTAGTTCTAAGGAAGAAAACCTAAGTGAATCTTGTAAAGTCATCTGTGATCACTAGACAGTATAAGGTCCTTCCTAAACTCATTACACTGGTGGGGCCAAAGAGATCCATATGTAACAAGTGTAGGGGTGTAGTGATGGAGTTTCTATCCTTAGGCTTGTGAGATACCTTATGTTGCTTTCCTTTCAGGCATGCAACACAATTGACATCACTTGTAAACTCTTTCTTTGGCATTCCAGTTACCATATCATGCTTAATTAATTTATTCATGTTCTTAAAGTTTACATGGCACATTCTTTTATGCCATAGAAAAGACTCATCACTATTGGTTTTAGACAGAAAGCATGAAACTTCTCCAGAGGGAGAGGTTTTTTGCAAATCCATCTTGTACATATTTCCTTTCCTGGGGGCTATAAGCAGGATATGCTCATGAGGAATGACCACACCAGGCTTAAGAACAATACACTCATGCTCAGTAAAGAGCATTTTATGACTCTAATCACAAAATTGAGATACACTCAGAAGATTGTATCCAAGCTCCTTAACAAAGTTTACCTTTTCTATTCTGAGCTTACCATTTGTGACTTTGCCCCTTCCAGAAATGTAACCACCTTCATCTCCTCCAAAAGCAAATGGTCCTCCATCAATCCTTTCAAAGTTCTGGAGTGGAGAACTATTGCCTGTCATGTGCCTGGAACAGCCACTGTCTATGATCCAGACATTTTTGTCTGTCTTCAACTGTCCCTACACAAAGAGAAAGATCAGTTACATTTGGAAACCTAAGCCTTGCTTGTCTTGGGCTCATTTGCAGAAGGTAACTCAACAGTAATAGATCCTATGGTTGTTCTAAAAGGATCTTGAGCTGTTGTTGATGGAGAATTCTCAGTCACTTGGTCTTTCTTAGACATCCACACCACCTTTGGAGTCTTGGACTTGACCTTTAAAACTTCGGAAGCTTTTGGAACTTCAGAAGTTTTGATGACTGAACCTTCAGAAGATTCTGCAGACACTGCAGCAGACTTTAGTGCTTCGGAAGAACTCCTTTCTTCCGAGACCAATTTTTCTTCCGAAGGTAATTTTCCACTTACCTTCTTCTTAGATTTGGAGCTTCCGAAGGAAACAGGTTTTCCTTCCGAAGCTTGAATCTTCTTAGAACTCTTTGAAGCCTTTGTTTTGGTCATATGGACAGTACCTTTAAGATTGAAGGGACAATCCTTGGCAATGTGAGTGGTACTTTCACACACGACACAATTCATTTTCTTCTTCACAAGAGCCTTTTCCTTAGAATAGGACTGTCTTTTGTCACATCCCTTCTCCACCATCATCTTTGCAGATGCTGAGACAATCCTCTTGGGCTAAGGACTGTGCTTGGAGTTTGATAGTCCAGGTTGTGCAGTAGCGGTACATAACTATCAGTCTTCTTCTTGCTACTGAGATGAGTTGAACAAGAACCAAGACTCTTAGCAGAAGAGTTTTGGTTGTTGTCTTCAGTTCCTACCACTTTAAACCCTGCAGAGATAAAAACTTGTTTCCGCTTAGAGTCAAAAGTAGCCTTGATCTCTTGAGCCTTCCTTGCCTTTCTTTTGCTTTTTCTGATCAAGTTCTTTCTCATGAATTTGGTCATCACAGTCTTCTTTTTCTCCTCAGAAGGATAGTAACCCTTATTGGAATCTTCCTCTTCACTCTTCTCAGAGGGATTCTTCATTATCTCTTCTTCATCCTCTTCACTCATAGGATCTATGAGAGGAAGCTCATCTTCACAAGTTCCACACCTAGGAGATCTTACTGACAAGATTGTGTGTGGAGGAGCTATCTCATTAGATCCCAGTCCCTGCCTGTTTTGATAGCACACTTTGTTATGCAGGGATGAGGATATCATGTTCTTGAAGGTCTCTTCTTCAAGAACACTCTTTTCTGTCCTGGCTTTGCTGATCACAAGCTCAGCCTGGCACTCAGTTAACTTGGTTATGAGATCTTTGATTTGAGTCCTAAAATCTGTGTGTTCATGTTTTGGAACTGAAATGGTTTTCTCTAAGTCCTCTATCTTCAGTTTATAATCATTTTCAAACTTTCTAAAATCAGATTTTAAAATGTTTAAGGACTCAAGGTCAGATCTCAGTTCCAAGTTGTAGGACCTGTATATGTTAACTTTAGCAATGCATTCAGGAGTACAGAGATGTTCCAATACCTTGGCTTCATCATGATCTGCCATTAGTGCTTGGTTTGGAGAAGCATCTTCCACCTGAAAGCTCTAGTCAAAGCCTCCTTCTTCAACAACAACAACAGCTTGCTGCTTTGACTTCTCATTCTGGAGAGCTTTGTTAGTGTAGTTTGGTCTGGATTGTGTTTGGCCACCATATGTTCTAGAACTTCTTGGCTCTGTGAGTGAGAAGAACCATCTACTGGACTATTTTCATGTATTCCAGATCATGTGGATGGGTACAATCCAGGTCTTCAAGAATGAAAAGAGAGTTGCCACAGCTTTCATCAGAAGACACAAAAGCTTGAGAAGAGCTTGTCTCTTGGAATGGGCTTCCTTGAGTGTAGTTCTCCCTTGGTGTCTCTTGGAAGGTGATGAAAGGACCCTTTGGTGAATTGTCAGGGTAGCATAAGAGATAATGTTTGGGTTCTGTGCTATCCCTTTCAACCACATGTAGGGCTGAACCTATTTGATTGTTGGAGTTGCCAGATGAACCTTGCATGTTCATCTCCATCTGGTAGCCACTAAAAATCCCATATAACTCTGTCAGAGTAAGAGTTTTGAGATTTTCAGTTCTCTTGATCACCACACAGTAGTGTGTCTATTGCCTAGGAAGTGAGGACATGAATTTCCTTACAATGTCTTTATTTTCAAGAGAAACTCCTCCATCCACTAGGGTATCCACAATCTTAACATACCTGAAATACTGCTGAGTCATGGTTTTACCTGTTTTGAAGGTGAAGTTTTCAAACTGCTACTTTAGGAGATCCTTCTTGTTCTCGTTGGCTTCAGATGAACCCTCATACATTAGTTTCAGTGCATCCCATAGCTGCTTGGCTATTTTGCACTTCTTGAAACCTCTGTACATAGAGTTTGGAAGGGTAGTTTGAAGGGCTGTCATGGCTTTTCTGTCTATCTCTACTCTCTTCCTATCTTCATCAGAGTAGTTAGCCACATCTTTGGGGATCATAACAGCATCAGTAGCAGAAGGGGTGCTGGGTATGAAATGTCAATTCTCAATAGACTCCCACATTCTTGAATCAAGAGACCTAATGAAACCTTCCATTCTCAAACACCAGGTATCAAACTCATCAAGAGTGATCAGTGGGAACTTGTTCATGGTTCCAGTTTCCATATCAGTTTTGGAAATGGCTGCCATTTGAAAGGTTTAGTATTTGTGTGTGTGAAGGATCTTAAGATGGTGAGATCTTATATCAAGAGCCTGAAATGCTCTGATACCAAATACAAGATCGTTGAAGGGTGTAAGTTACAACACAACAACACAAAGAGGAGATTAACTAAACTTTGATCAAACAGTAAACTGGATTAACCAAGTTGAGATACTAAGAACACAAGTAATGCAAGAGACAGAACACAAAGAACACAAGTGTATGGTTTTCAAGAATGCACTATATTGCTTTCTCTATGTTTTATTACAAGTGTTACAAAGCATATTCGAAAGATACAAGAACATGAGATACTTATACTACATCCTACAGCCGGCTATACTTTGAAAGCCAACTGGATACAATTGACTAGACACAAACAAAATCAATTGTAAAGTCAAAAGACAGATTGCCTTTTGACTTGTGACTATAACATGCCATAGCTCACATCCTTATCTATTACAAAAAGGATAAAGTACATAAAGTAGAAAGTTACAGACTCAAGACCTCAATGTACAGTTACCAAAAGCATGGACCTTTTCACCAACTCATGTAAGTTGGTGACTTGTAGAGATGCAGCGGAAAGTAGTCCAGCTTTATGGAACAGTACATCAGATAAAGCATGTTACTAAAAGTCTTCGGAAGAAATCTGTCTTCATGAACTTGAAGCTTCGGAAGACTTTGTCTCTGAGGCTTCGAAAGACTTCATGTTTGGCTTCGGAAGATATTGGTCTTGGCTTCGGAAGATTTCACACTTAAAGTATTTTCTGTTTCATGTGTGAAACTTCCTAAGCTTCTTCTTTAATGCACTTGTGCAGCATGCAGGATAGACTTAAGATGTTTAGGTTGCGTCAGCCTCTTCATTAATCTCTACAAAATGTATTTAAGAAACGTGGTGGTAGCAATCCTTCCTACGAATAGGAACCTCAAAATATGGTTCAATTACGATTTATGTCAAATGGCTAGCAATCCAAACGAGACTCGTTGCAAGTTTTGTCGTAAGGTTTTCAAAAAAGATGCAAACACAATGTTGAAAAACCATATTTCAAATAAATATTATAACGCGTTGAAAGATGAACCCTCTCAAGGTCAAGCTTCGATGACAAACGAAGGAAATATCTGGGCTTATAACGTTGATGCGGTTCGGGGGCAAATGGGGCATTTTGTAACTAAAGAAAGCTTGTCATTCAAACATTTCGATAACAAACGTTTGACTTGACTCATTCAACGAACTCTCCAACCACGTTACACCAATGTAAGTCGTGCTATTCTTCGAAGAGATTGTTTAAAAATGCGGAAAAAAGTTAAAAATGAATTTATATCTTATTTTGAAAATTTACAAACTGGTGTTAACTTAACTAGTGATGTTTGGTCAACACCTTACGGTTCACCGGACTCATACATTTGTGTCACCGCCCATTGGGTTGAACCCAATTCGTGGCAAATGATGAAACGTACGATTGTGTTTGAATTGTTTGATTATCCTCACCTCGGCCAAAACATTTTTTTATCTTATTGATAAGTTATTCAAACATATAAATTAGAAAACAAAATATTTTTTATATCTTTTGATAATGCGTCAAATAAAACGCTTGCGATAGATCATTTGAAATTAAAATATAAATCAATATGTGAGGGTGAGTTTTTTCGTAGTCGATGTGTTGCACACATCATAAACTTAGCCGTTCAAGACAGTTTGAAAACGATTGAAAAAGTGAAAGATTGTTTTAAAAGAATGTTACGTGATATTTTTAGCAATAACCAAAGATATACTAGATATCGCAAGTTTTGTAAATACACAAATACCAAATGTTTAGGTCCGAATTGGGACGTACCAACACGATTGAATTCCACTTGTAACATGTTTGAAAAGGCTATGGAACAAAAAAAAGTTTAATAGTCTTTCATAATAATTTGGTAAGTCGTGGAAAAATAAAGTCTTACCATCCATCGAGTTGGGCCATTATTGAAGAAATAACCAAAATGCTTCAAAATTTTAAAAGCACAACTACTTGTCTTTTCGGAGTTTATTATCCAACGAGTGATTTCAAAATTAAAAGAGATGTCGTGTAGGGGTAGACCTTATTTGGATATGATACCCCCAATGAAAGATAAACTTATAAAATATTTAACAGAAATGCCTCCGGTTATTATATGTGCCACTGCTTTAAAACCTTGTTTAAATTTGTCGGGGTTGAAAATTTACTTGATAAAATTACTTTTAGTTTGAATTTAGAAGTTGATAACCCACTTTATAGTAAAACTTTAAAATACACTTTTAACAAACAATTATAAAAAATGTACGATGTTTATTTATTAAACTACGGGGAAACATCACAAATCCATGAGGCTTTAAGGTATGCGGCAAATGCTAAAATTTTGAATGATCCAATGTTTGATTTATATAATAATTTAAGAGATGAATGTAATAAACGTCAACGTGATTACACTTCGAGTAGTGAACTCAGGAGGTATGGTTTTACAAACTTTTTATCCACCATGACTCCACAAGATTCTAAAATTTTTGACTTGTTGGTTTGGTGGAAAGGTAAGGAAGATCAATTTATCATCCTATCCACCATGACCCGAGATTTACTAACAGTTCAAGCTTCTACGGTAGCTTTAAAATCTATTTTTCTGTTAGTGGTAGGTTTATAGTAATAAGACGAACCTGACTCACACCCCAAGCGGTTGAAATGTCAATTTTCTTGAAAGATTATTTGGATGCCACAGAAAGAGTACAAGACAAATGCTCACTTGAGGAAGAACCGGAATACGAAACAGAATTATACGAGGATAAGGTAGATAGCGGATTGACGCCCGGAATGACCGATGATGAAGCGGCATATGATGAGTACCTTCGTAACAATTCCGATTCTGGTGGCGAAGAATAAACGTACAAGTATGCAACGAACGAACGAAGAAGCAACTATGCTGAATGTTTAGTTTTTAAAAACTATTATTTAATCTTGTATGTTGTTTAAATTGTATAAATGTTTTATATATTTCACTTTTATTACATATCTCACAATAAGTCTTTGATTAATTGTATAAATGTTTAAATATACATCTTTAATATAATAATAATATGATTATATATTTTAACAAAAAAATTCAAAATTTCTATGAATTTGAAAAAAAAATATATGATTATAAATTAATATAAATTTTATATGAATTTAAAAAAAATCAAACCTGAACCGGTTTCCAAATCGACCCAAACCAGTTTAATAGGTTTGGGCATTTGGGTTTCCAAACCGGTTTATAACCTGAACCGTTTGGGGCCAAACCAGTTTTGACCAGTGTTGACCAAACCGGTTTCGGTTTGGACCCCAAACCGGTTTTCAAATAAACCCGGTTTGTACACCTCTATCGTAATCTAATCTTCACAACTTACCATTGGCACATCCGACCACCGACAGCTCTGACCACCGGCACCTCCGACCACCGCAGAACCAAACACCTCTCTACTGACTCATCTACCACCATTCCCCACCATCACAATCCACCACTACCGTCGGCAGTCCACATTGACGCCCACCGCTGCAACAGACCACCACTAAAAACCATCGTTCTTATGCTCACCACCATAACCCCTTCCTCTGACAACCCACAACACCGATTCATACCCACCTCCACTAAACACTAAATCGATACCCACAGTTCATCCATCATCACCGTCGTTGTTCATCTTCACATTCAGTCTCACATACTCACTTGAACTCCAGATTTGTTTATATTCTTATTTTAATCTAGTGAATTTTGTTTGTTGTTGGTTGTGGCGGTGGAGGCGGGTGGCGGCTAATGGTTGGTTGTGGCGATGACGGAGGAGGTGGTGGGGGTGGAGGTGGCTAGTAGACTTTTTCATGTTAGTATTTGGGATTATATGAGTGTTTGGAGGGGGGGAGGGTAAAATGGTCTATTATTCATTCAGAATCACTATAAAGCTAAACTATTAAAAACCAAACTAAACCATTAAGATGTGTTTTTCAGATGAAACAAACATACATAATGCTGACCGGTTCAAATGTAGCCTCTTAATGATTCAATTAAGAGGCTACCAAATAGCCTCTAACTTAAATGGTTGAGGTGAGCCGGTGGTATCCCAAAACTCATTAAAATTGAAAAATGTGTTGATTTTAAGTACTAACTACTGATAAAAAAAGGGGACAAGGACGTTTGTTTCACTTAAGAGAGTTTCCTTCTATGGATGGTTTTGAGTTCCATATTCAAGTAATGAACATAATGGGATAGGCCAGAAGCTCTTCAATGACTCTTTAGCCGTTAAAAAAAGTTAAATGCTTTTTAGGGAATAATATTTATACCATTAGTCCATGAGATCCCCTTTTTAATCTGTTAAAGAAAATGGAGTATCATAACTTATACCAAGAGTCCATGAGATCCCCTTTTTGTTGAAATAAATATGCTCCCATGATTAATTGTAACTTTTGACAGATCATACAATATTATCGTCGTAAACTGACTAAGTAGTTGTGCCTTTTGTATCAAGTATATATATTTAATTTCAAAGCTAATTTTTACTAGTGTAATTTCATAATATTGTTATTTGTTATATATTTTCCCTTGATGAACTTAATTGCCGAGACGATCAATCTAAATTTATTAATTACTTTTTTTACTGCTGAACACACATTCATTCGTTAATTTACTTTTAAAATCATTGTACTTTACAAAAATTTAACCAAAACATTTTAGTTTAAAATGTTAGAAAGTATCACTTATTATCATAATATCTTTTATAATATTAAATTAACTAAATAAAAATACTACTAACATAAAGTAATAATAGTGACAACAACTCAAGTTTGATTATGTTGCAATAATCTAAACATCTATCCTAGTAAAATAAAAAGTCTATACGTCACATGACCATTTTTTGACACGTACACGTCATCTCCACCCAGGTTATATCTAGAAATGTTCACATATCCTCATCATAATAAATATATTAATTTTTATAAAAAATTTAATTTTAAAAAAGTTACTTAATAGATGTTCATTTAATACTATATTAACTAAATTAACTTATTTCCAGAACTAAATAATCTTTTCATTAAAAAATTTAATGAGACTTAATTTAGTTAAATACAATTGTAAAAAATAAAATATTTTAAGAAGGTATATAAAGAGGTTTATTATATTTATGAATTAATATCTTTTTTTCTTTTTGTATTATTGTTAATATCTTAATATGTTTGTTATAATAATTTAATTGATATGTTAGATTATATACATATATAAACTATCATATAATTTTTTAATTTTAACCCGTGTAACGTATGTGCACCTAACCTAGTGTTTGATTATATCAAAATGTCATAGGAAAAGCAAATAAAATCTAGAGTTAATTACATAAATAATCCCTATAATTTATTATAATTAACAAGTTTGGGTACTAATAAAAAAAGCAACAGGTTTGGATATTCATTTTTAATTTTATAACAAGTTTAAGTATTAACACTAATTACGTTAGATTAACTCCACCTCTCCACATGGTACTTTACACCACCTTTATAATTCTGACCAAATTGCTTTAGCAAAAGGACAATTAATCAACACATGATCTGCCGATTCCGATTTCCTATAACAGAAATTACACTCGATAAATGGCAACATTACTCCCCGCTTAGCCATTGCCACTCTTGTTTGGATCCTGCCCATTTTCACCTTGCACACAAGCCTATTCACTTTTAGCGACACTCACGGAATCCAAGGAATAGGCGCAAGGTCGACTACCATGCGGTTTCTGTCACACCCCAACCTTGACGGCGGAAACGTCGAGGTGTGAGGGTTAAGATTCGTTCACAGCCACATAACGCTATTAATAACCCAAATATATATTAATCATAAGTCGCAAAGAAATTAAAAGCATAACATAAGATGTAACAAGTAATTTTATTTTATTTATTTATCCAGGTCCATTCCTAGATGTGTAAGCTTCAAAGAGTAGAAATCAAGCTTGAGTATTTCCTAAAACATGTTAAAAATAAAATGTCAATATAATGTTGGTGAGATTCCCATAGTTTTCAATACATAAGTATATAAAAGATGGCAATTCATGTTGTAAGTTAGAGAACAAAGTAAACTAGGGATGTAAGACAGAATGCACAATCAAACATCAACAAAGTTTTACAAGTCTCAAACGTTTACAAGTATATACGATTAGCTAAGTATACTTGGATTAACCAAGCAGGCTTGTCTGGCCTATAGATCTATGACTTCGCTAGGCTAGCAATAGTTAATGATTGTACATATATTCGACATTACATGGTAGCTACAAAGTTCAACTAACCACAATATACAAGTGAAAAGCCATAAGTTTACAAGAGTCAAACGTGTTTACAAGTGCAAAGTTTATAATGTAACATGTTTCACCCCAAAAGTGTAAAAATATAAAAGGGGGTATAGAAATACTCACTTGATCAAATAGGTATAAAATGTAATATTAATAAGAAATAATAACAAGCGTCGTTTCACGTAGTCCTTCACAATGCACCTAAAATAAATATATATTTACAAGATTAAAGTTTAATTATAAGGTTAACGATTTCAAGCGAACTAGGATTTAAAATTTGAGGGTTTTATAAATAAAATTAGTGAACTCTTATTTATATTTTGTTCAATAAAATAAGTAACATTTTATAAAATTTTAAAGGGATTAAATCCTTGTAAATAACTTATGATATGTTTGAATACTATAATTATCATCGTAACTCCCTAATCGATGAAAACAAAAAGTCTAATAATAATTTAATAATTTAAATTATCATACCAACCTATTTTTATAAAAATATTTAATTAAAACTTTTGTAACAAATTTTTATAGTAACAATGTTAAAATATTTTCAAGAAATAATTCACAGAAAATGTTTAGATGATAAAAAAAATTAGAAGTTTGTAAAACAAAATCGTTTTATATTTAATAGAATTTTTTCTCTAATTGAATTAAGGCTTTAAACCCTTTTTTTTTAAATAGAGGGTGCCCGGGTTTGAACCCGGGACCTCTAAGTTTGAGATGTAGTGTCTTATCCGGTGAACCAAGGCTCTCAGTCGCGGTATAACCCAGTTCCAAATTATTATAAACTAAGTTAACAAGATGTCCCCAAATTCAAAACCCTGGAATTGTTCTTAGATCAAATTGAACATCAATTCGATGTTGATAATGAAATCAAACATAGGGCTTTTGTTCCCCACATGAAATCGCGTATATGACCATGTTTAATTACCCGGTTGGAGATAGATTCGATGATGAACAGGTAGAAGAACAGTCGCGGTTGTCTTGGGTCCAATCGACGAGTAATTGTTGATGATAATCGAATTAAACTTGAGGGAAGCTTCGAACTATAATCTTGATGCAAAGCCCTCTGTTGGTTTTGATTTAAATCGTTCGAGAGGTGGGTTTTGAGTAGGTTGCAGAATTTCGATGAAGAGAGAATCAATTTCGGTGAAATTGTGTTTGTCAGGTGAATTTGATTGTTGTGAATGCTTAGGATAGGTTAGATGATTGTTTAAGTTTGATTAATTAGATTCTAATTACGATTAAATGGTAGAACGGTTATGGCGTTCAATGTCTTCGGTTATACGATGGTTTGAGGTTCGTAACCGGCTTATAAACGAAATTAAATGGTATGTTTAAGTTTGAAACAGGTTCCCGAGAGCAATTGGAACGATTTGGGGTTGATATTGAAGAGTTTTGGTGGGTTTTGGGGCTCGCCGGAGACTCCGCCGGAGCTTCGCCGGTTTTGCGGGGAGAAAGAGAAATTATTTTGGATTTTTAATAAATTACGCAAATGGTCCCTGTAGTTTTCAATTTTTTATATTTTATGCTTAAACTTTATTTTCAAAGTTTCTAAATTGACAATAGGGCCCCCTTAACTTCTTAAATCCAAGTTATAACCATCTTTTAACTTTAATAACTTTTACAAATTATTATTATTATTATTATTATTATTATTATTATTTATTATTATTATTATTATACAATTTAATAATTTAATTGCTAACTTACATAATTTAAATGATAACTAAGAAATAAACATGGATAACCATAAGTTCCATAAATGTACACAAAGATTCTTACAAGCATTTAACAATGCAAGTTTTTTATTAAACCAAAAATACAAGATGTTACAGTCTCTCCTACTTAAAAGAATTTCATCCCGAAAATAAGAATGAACTAGGCGAAACAAATGCGGGTATCTCTCCTTCATATGATCCTCACGCTCCCAAGCGAACTCAGCTCCACACTTGTTCTCCCAACGAACCTTGACGATTGGAGTAGTTGTGGTTCTCGTCTTCTTCATAATACGATCCATAATTTCAACAGGTTTCTCAACAAAGTGCAATGACTCGTCGATCTGGATGTCTTCCAATGGAACATGCAGACTCTCGTCGGCCAAACACTTTCTCAAATTTGAGACATGGAACACAGGATGAACTCCACTAAGGTCAGAAGGTAGTTCCAGTTTATAAGCCACATTCCCGATCCTTTTCAGGATTTTCAAAGGTCCTACAAATCTTGGAGCTAGTTTACCCCTCTTTCCAAAGCGAACAACACCTTTCCACGGTGACACCTTAAGAAGAACCATGTCGCCAACTTGGAACTCCAATGGCTTACGACGCTTATCGGCGTAACTCTTTTGTCGACTTCTTGCCACTTCAAGGATCTTGCGGATTGTGGAGACTTTATTGGTCGTTTCTTGTATAAGTTCAGGACCAGTGATGAAATTTTCACCAACGTCGGTCCAGCAGATCGGTGATCGGTATTTACGACCATACAAAGCCTCGAATGGTGCCATCTTGATACTTAAGTGATAACCATCTTTTAACCATCTTAAATCCAAGTTATAACCATCTTTTAACTTTAATAACTTTTACAAATTATTATTATTATTGTTATTATTATTATTATTTATTATTTTTATTATTATTATTATTATACAATTTAATAATTTAATTGCTAACTTACATAATTTAAATGATAACTAAGAAATAAACATGGATAACCATAAGTTCCATAAATGTACACAAAGGTCCTTACAAGAATTTAACGATGCAAGCTTTTTATTAAACCAAAAATACAAGATGTTACAGTTTGCTTCGATAATCTTTCTTAGGGACCTCATTGAGAATTCACCCGAATTCTCTTAACCAAATCCATATATCCTCCCCATTGATAATACATGGGAACGCTTCCTAACATCGTCTTTACCAACGTGAACCGCCCTCCGATGGATAAATCTTTTGCTTTCGAAGAAGTAAGTCTCGATCTAATTCTTTTGACAACCGGATCCCAATTCTTTGGTATGCCCGTGTTTTCTCCTATTGAAACGCTGAGGTGAGAAAAAGGAATGTTTGTAGACTGACAATGAAGGATTTTCGACATATTTACTAATTCAAAATGATCTGCTCCAATGCCATACAACCTGCTTTTATGAAAACTTATGATTGTTATTTTGTTATCTTGAACACTAGAAATTTTGAAAAATAAATTGGTGAAAAAACATTATTATGTACTTCTAATTGTTAAACACAATGATGGATAACAAATTTATATAATTTATAAAAAAACAATTACAAAAATAGCACATTCAACGCTGTAAGTTTTGATAAATGTATTGGTGAAAATATATCAATATTTACTTCTAACTAATT
Organism: Flaveria trinervia; assembly: GCA_025506515.1. Lineage (NCBI taxonomy): Eukaryota > Viridiplantae > Streptophyta > Magnoliopsida > Asterales > Asteraceae > Flaveria > Flaveria trinervia. The sequence goes on from CM046443.1 coordinate 5,724,584, forward strand.
TATATAATCTATAAAAATAATGACAAAAATAACACAAAATGATCTAAAACATAAAACACAATGATTAATACAAATGATGTAAAATAAAAGATACAAGAAATGTAAAAAACACAATGACCAAAATTGCCTACTCTTTAAAAGAATAGGACACATGCCAAACACACAATTAGAGGTGTACAAAAAATGGGAAAAAGCGAACCGGTTTTGAAAAAAAAACAGTTTAAGCCAAACCGATTCTTAACCTTATGCGAACCGGCGGTTTGTATACGGGTTGGTAAACTGAAAAGAGGTTTTAGCCACAGCATTAGATCTCTTAACCATTGAGCATTAGTATAATGTTTAACCATTCAGATGCAAATGTCTGAACCATTCAGATATTTATTCGCGAAACAAACAGTCTGAATCATTAAATGTTGAATGTTGAATGCATAAAATGATTTTAACGGATGATCAAATTATTTAAATGACTATGATCGTATGATCGAAGTGAAGACAATATAAAGTTAAAAATGGCTAGAAGGACAAACATTTTATTGTAAAACTTTTATAATTAAATTTCGTATTATCAACTTTGAAACTCTTCAACTTTGATTTACTACATTTTGTTTAAAATAAAATTATTTCTAAAATCAAGAAGTTAACTATACTTATTTTATACTGGTTTTACTATACATAGAAAACAATTCTTTTAACAATGTTGATACATTGTCCATTATAAGTTATATAAGTCACAAAGGTGAGTTTAAGTTGTAAAATCATAACAATGCATCTTAATTAGTTTTAAGAGTATGTATAAACCAATTCCAACAGTGCGTCTCATGTACAACGATGCTTCTAGGTCGTACATATCTAACGCATGAGCGGATCATATGATTATAAAATAATGCATCCAAATCACTATAATGGTAAGTTTAAAATTACATGTAAAATACACATACCCATGACGTAAAACTTGAATCCTTTGTACACTTTACATTTAAAATCACATGTAAAATACACATACACATGACGTAAAACTTGAATCCTTTGTACACTTTACGTTTAAAATCACATGTAAAATACACATACACATGCTGTAAATAAATAGAGATCATAAGTTTAAGTCTCATTTTAAACAAAAAATACTCAGAGTTAAGTTAGTGAGTTTTCACAGCAATGAGTTTTCTCCTGATGGGGTTGGGGGTGTAGTCCCGGCAGGAAAACGGATATGTGGGTCCGATTAAGATAACACATATACTCCAAAACATGGTCGTACATTTGCGGTAAAAAATGAATTTTGGATGAAATTCGATAAAGGTGAACAACCAAATGGGTGGGAATTCTAACAAGGAAACAAAATAAATGGTTATTACTATTTTATATTTCCATTTTCATATATAAGAATCAATTTAGATAAAAAAATAGTGTATTATGTTAGAAGTACTGAGATTTTTTTGGCTCAAGACCCGATCGAAAAAACAAGCTTTGAAATGGTATCATTGGTGTAATTTTAATGTATCGAGTATGGGATTATGAATTGATTTATATTGATGCATGTAATAAATTTGGCTAATATTTTGTTAGTCTACGGTGTAATAAAAATTTTGTTAGTCTACAGTGTAATAAAAATTTTGTTGTCCTTTCAAAAAAAATTATGTTAGAAGTAGACTTATAAAAGGTTGGTAATTACCACGCTTTATGGACATAATGATTGTGCATAACAGGGAAGAGTGAGCATACTGCATACCCGTTGTTAGTGTCGCCAATCCAATGATCCAATTATTTCTCACATTATTAATGTTTTCTTTCCTTAAAAAGGTAAATTAAATTTTGATATAGTTTTAAATATTTAAAGCTATAACACACTAGCAGTTATCTAAATTTGCAGTTTTGTGAATTTCACCGTTAGATTTTATTTTTATTACCAATATCAAATATACTTTTTTGGACGGCAAATAACATATATAAAATTAGGAAAACGGAGCTAATAAGGAGCTAAGAAACCCAAAGCATAACAAGAAAATAACAACAAAAAAACAAAATACAAACAATAAAGCACATCTCACTTATATAATAATCATAGAGTTACATTTGATTTTACTTCATAATATCTTTTGAATAAGAGTCGAATAGAAATCAAGATAAATCAATCATGAATGAGAGCTGAATTGTTCTTGATAAGTAAAATGAAAATAAAAGTATCTTCAAGATCTCATAAAAATAAGTGAATGTACTGACTTCAAGTCCAACCTATGACAAAAATAAATGAGTGTTTCAAGGTTGGAGGCTTACTCATATATTGTGAGTTTCCTCCTGAAAGTGGTTTCAAGTTTTTTATTTGAGTAATAAATATGATCGAGTGAACCAGTGGACCGTTAATAAGTCAATTAGCTGTTCAAACTAAACCCCGTCATTGACCAAACATTAAGTGTAAATTATTATTAGTCAATGAATTATAGTTGACGAGACAAATCTAATTTGCCAACATTTTTTTGGACTAAAACATGCTCAAATTAAATCTTCTTTTTTTATGAAATCTAACTAAAATCCAACCAATTTGATAAAAATGTTTACTTCTATGAAAATGGTCTTCCCATATAAATTTGCTCTCTCTCATAAGTATTACGTGCCTTAAGTTGTCGATGTGGTGACACCACATGAGATTTAGCATCATATGTTTCCTTTGTGATAATATATGTGGCATACTGATTACTGGCATGTCACGTTATCACTTGCCTATGTGATATCACACGTGGAGTGAAACCATACAATACCGATTGTTTAGTATTTTGTAACTTATAAACATCTGCAAATGACATATGGCGTATAGCTCGAAACACGAAAAAAATGAATCTTGAGGTAGAAATCACGCACCACCGTTTCCGTTATAAACTTATGATAAACTATTCAATATATACTTAGGCCCTGTTTGAGACGTCTGACTACTGACTGGCTGGACCCGATCAGTGCGTTTGTTGTGGCTGACCGAGTCGGCTGACTCGGAAATACCACTGATCGAGTCTTCCCCTTTGACATAGCTGACCAAACCCTTCCCCCTATTCTCCATACTTTCCAGCCCTCACATCGGTCGCCTCCACACCCCCCCCCCCCCACCGGCTGTCGCCTCCCATCCGCCGCCCTCGGCTTCCTCCCTCCGTCGCGCCCCATTCTTGCCCTCCACCCGTCGCCCAAATCGTTGCCCTCTTCCATCGGTCGCTCCCCAATCCCCCCCGCCGGTTTCCTCCCTCCGTCGCACTCTATCCGCCAGTTTCCTCCATCCGCCGGCTTCGTTCCTCTGCGTGTCCAGCTGCCGCGATTGACGAACCAAGGTACAAGTGCTACTACTTGATTATTGAACCGCCATCTTTGTTGTTACATTTGATTATACTACACAATCTTATGATTAGGTAGAAGTTATTAGTGGTTGATTTGATATGTTCGTCGGTGATATGATCTTATGATTAGGTTATATTGATTTGTTAGTTGCTTATTTGATCGTATAATTAGACTGCAAAGGCATGTTAGTGGCTGATATGATCTGTTCGTTGGTGATATAATCTTATGATTAGGTTGTATTGATTTGTTAGTTGCTGATTTGCTCAATTTCTAGTTATTAGTTGTATACTTGAGGCGGTGTTTAGATATGTGTATTAGTTCATGTATTTTGGTGTGTTTTATTCGGATTATGTGTGATTTATGTTTAACTTGTATTTTGTATGGCATTTTGAATTTTAAGCTATTATATTTTTTTGAAAGTTCGGTAATTTTCATTGATTACACAACACAAGTTAAAATACAAAGGCACGTTTCAGTCAGCAGAATCAGTCAGATACATAATCAAACAACCAAATTTCAGTTGGCAAAGTTAGTCAGATACATAATCAAATAACCAAGTTTCAGTCAAATGTAAACTCAGTCAGAAGTTCTGATTGGAACTAGCTCATAATGAGTCAGCACAATCTAACAGCCCCTTACTAAATTATACCTTATGTATTACATTAACGTAATAAATAAAAGGTGTTAAAATCATTAGATTTATGAATATTTTATTTTCGAGATATTATTAGTCATTAGTGAAATAAAAATGCAATGAATATCTATAATTATAACAAATAATGCAATTAAAAAATATTATTCTATATTTATAGATAAAATATGTATGAAATCATATAATTTAGTATGTATTAATAAATTATTAAAATAAGAATATTCATATTTTATATGTTTATAAATTAGTTTACTTATTTAAAATAATTGTTATTTAATATAAGAGAGATAAGAAACACAAATAAAGATATGTTTGTTTTAACATATTTTAGTAAAAAATATAAGTCATTGATTGTTGTTTATAATTTTCGTATTTATTATGAGATGGGGACAGAAAATAAGTTTTTCGATATGTTAGATTGATGACACGTGTCATTTGATATGTTAGAATTATTATATGTATTTAAAAAGCTTTTTTATTATACGTTATACATTATAGATTTGTAAGTGTCAGTGGGTTGCCCCACCAATGTCATGTGTCTGTTTCCCATGGTCAACGTTACTATTTTTTTTGCCTCTTTTTTTCTTTGTACGTTTGTAGAAGATCAAGTAACGAGGGAACTAAATCGTGTAGAAGAATCAATAGAAAAGCATAAGGAATAGATTTCAATTTCAGTTTTAATCAACCAAATATAATTTCGGATAAACTAGTCTTAAGGAATCTGAAGGGGTAACAAGAAGTTACAAGGAAAATAACATTCGTATACGTAGGTTACTAATAGGTTGCCACGTGTCATGCGAAATAAGAAAGTGATCATAAAGAAAGGACATATGCTAGTGGGATAATAAACCAAATCGACACACAACATGAAATCATGTGGCAAACATATCCTCAAATTGGACCTAAAATTATGCGTTTTAAGAACAATGTTATCCCGGACCATCCATCGACAATGATAGGAAGATCACTTTGTTCATGTCAATTTTAGGATAATCATAACTCTAAATAATTAAATTTATTCAAATTTATTATTATGAAAGGCCAGTAAATACAATCTGCTCATATAGTTACATTATTATCATTACGAGACATGAACATTAGCCTCAAGAAAAAAGACGTCATTTTATACATCTATATTGTCAGACCCAATGTTTTTTTGTGTGATATCAACCTGTTTAATTCCTTATTTTTAACAAACTAACAAACTAGGCTTCTATTTGGTTACATTTATCTTAAGCTAGCTGTGACTTTGATAAGTTTTCTTTTGTAGTTAGATTTAACATACGAATTATTTAATAATCGTAAGTTAGAAACTTAAACGTCTTTTTTAATAAGTCTTCGTTATTCGTTAATCAAAAGCACAATGTTAAATGAAATTTGTGAACTTGGTAAAGCAAGTCACCTTCTGAACCACATACACGTTCATATTAATAATTTGGGCTATTTAACTATCGGCTTTGGTTAAACAACAAATGCTACTGCATATCATATTTATGTGTAATCCTGGAGTTATCTTTTTTTTTTACTTTAATAAAATAATGAATGGGGTGACATGTGTCTACATTATATTCATTCTTATAAAAAAAATTCGTTTCTCTCCTATTAAATAATTTTATTAATTACTAATAATATCATTTATTTGTTTTTATATTATAATATAATTAGTTTTTTTAATAAATTAAGAAAGAGATCTTTTATTAATATTATTTTTATAGAAATATTTTTTATAAAAAGATTTTTTCTATAAAGTTAAACAATTTTTACCTAATATTTTAAAATTGGGTTCTTTAAAGTAGATTTATTAATTTAAAAATAATTAAAATATGAAGTTATAGTAAGAAAATTTTTACAAATGTAATTTCTTTAAAACGTTATTTTGAAACAAAATGTTTATTTTATCTTTAAAAAACAAAAATGATTAAAAAGTTCATATTATTGTTTTATTACTTATATTTATTACTCACACGTAATTTCAATTATATCATGTCTTAGTATATCGTTTTATAATTAATAATTTTTATTTTGTTTAATATTTTGTTAATTCAACCTGTGTAATACACAAGTTTACTAAAACTAGTAAATATATATAATCATACAACTTATAAGTATTTTATTCGGTTTGAGACTTAACACCTACTAATCGGTTTAAATACCACATTCTTAAAGGGGGTAAACGAGATAAATTACTCGTAAGTTACACGAAATAAGCTTCCTAGAAGTTATAATAAAGTACGTAGAGGTTAAACAAACTTAAGCATGAGCCTTAGATGGAGCTCCTTTGTTGGACGTACATGATTCACATATGAAATTAATCAAGCCTCGCAAGCTTAATGTTCATATAAATATTAATAAAAATATAAAATTACATACTAAAAATACTATTGTGACAATGATGATAAAAGTAACTAATATATTTTATATTATATTAATAAAATAAGTAGACATAATTAAGTACAAATAAAGAAAATAATTTATCGGTCTTTATTGGTTATGTGTCTGTTTTTCGAGGTTTGCTCGATGACGATGCACATTGGTGCTACTAATTGCTTGTGGGTATATAAACCTTTGGTTTTTTTGTTAGAACTACTATTTCTGATTTGTTAATATTATGGATGTTTGTTGGATTTTGTCTATCTGGTTTGTGTTTTTTTTCTCTGTGATGGTGAGGTTGGCTCATTTGAGAGTTAGTTGCCAATCATTGTTGATTATGATGACAGGTTAAAACATGTTTGAGCCATGAGGTAAAGTATGAATGGGTGGAGTGTATTTTATCGGTAGGCGATGATGCTAAACAAACAAAAAGCGTAATTGTACAGACATGACAATCCTCTAGATTGCAGCAGTAACATGGTTGTGTTTGAGAGCCTGCAAATAGCTTCGTTGAATGCTCTTCATGCTTGGTGAAGATGTATTTGATCACAAAATTAGCATGACCCTCAATTTACAAGCGGACACAACATGGTTGTATTTTTGGTAGTTTTTTGTTCTCCCTATGATGACACCCTAAATTAGTGACATTGCTTTGGCATGGTTGTTGTTTCTGGTGTGCAGTTGCAGTTAGTCGTTAATTCTAAGCCATGCTCCGACAACTACAACGTCTCCTGTCTTATATTATCGATTAGAGACACGATGAAACTGTTAAGTTGTGGTTGTGATGATGGGTTATCCATGCCTCGGTTTCCCCCGTCTTTAAGACGCGCAACGTGTGTCTGGGTGTAACACCTAGTTAACTTAAGGTTACTATTTTGCACCATACTTATATCTCTTTCAAAAAAATTATATAAGAGTGAATTGCTATTTTTTATCGTGGTATAGTTTCATTTGTTATATTCATTCTTTTTTTCTAATCTTGCTCCCTAAGGTTTAAAAGAGGTTATCATTTTCATCCAAAAATATAAATTTCATTAATTTTGAGATGTTAAACATGTAAATTGACAAAATCTTAACTTTTCCATAAGAGGATTGTTTGCGTGATTATGATCGTGAATCACAATATAAAGAGAGGACGATTAGAGGCAGTGGTCTTCATTAGACAACACCAAAGTCTAGATACACCTCCCCCCCACATATGAAGCTGGCAATATCATGATTTAGTGGATGATGAAAAGATTCGAAAAAGAAAAGATGAAAGATCCAATGTAGTTTCATGAATGGAACAATAACACGTGATTGAAATTTTATTGACGAAACCTAAACATAAATTAGGATTTTATTTTTATATTAAAAATTACATAAATACTTTTTAATGATGAATATTTAACATTAAATTAACATTTTTAAATAAAAATAATAAATTTATTAAACTTTAAGAGTTAGATACAATAAAATAAAATAAAAGTAAAAATAACAAACGTGATCAAAACTAGCAACCACAACTTCATTCTAACTTTATTGTGTTTTGGAAGTACACACAAAACAATAAAATTAAATGGCAAAAATCCATCATACACGATACACATACAAAACATGATCATTTGGACCACTTGTTGAAGGGAACTCTGTCTTGTGTTTAGACATTTAGTATGGTCTTTCATGGTGTCTTATCTTGTTCTGCTTTCTAGTTTTGTCCTTGCTTTTGTTTAGGTTAATCCACCTGGTTGGTAGTTGATTTATTTAAATAAGAATCATAATACTATTTGTCTACTTGATCTATATTTGGTATTATTTTACATATTCGACGTATTTATTATATGAAACAAGTTGATTGACACAAGAAATAAATAAATAAATAAATATATGTAAATACTAGTATAAAACCGTCTCACAGATGGCACCAATGATGGAGAAATAAACTAACCCGGACATGTAAGAATCAATGATCTGATTGTTATGAAAATTGGGGTTCGGGTTATAATGTATCGAGAGAGTGAAAGAGCATTCTTGGAAATATACATTGTTTCTCTTATTTATACTTTTTGGTGAGTGGTATCATCATCGTGTCACGTGTTTTGTAATTCTCTTTGCTATGCCAGTAAAGCACAAAATTTGTAAACTGAACTTGTTAAGTGATTTATCATTATTATTATCTTGGTAGGCATAGATAAGTCACATTTCAAATTAATAACAAATGTAGTTGCTAGTTTGACAATTTAACAAACATATTGATCGTTAACATTAACTTCAACCCGAAACGTTTCTTAGTTAATTGAATAATATTCATTTGTTTTTCAGATCTTAACGCTCTCATCCCTTTAATTTGATATAACGTCACATCATCCCCTTTACGTTTTTCCACTCCGTTTTCATCAATGAAAATGATTTGAAATATGAAAGAAAAAAATTGTTGGGGTGAGAGAGGCTCGAACTCTCGACCTCAGGATTACTCAGTAGCTATGAGACCTACGCGCTAGCCAACTGCGCCACCACCCCGATGCTTTTATCTTAACCATTCTTTATTAATGAATGAATCAATCTCCATCGCTGAGTTTGTTTTTGACGAACATCGTTGAATCTTCGTCACCATGGAGAGCAATTTCGATCATCAAGTAGAACCCTAACTTCGTGTTTCGATTTCTCTTTTGCAGTGATGTTTTGTAATCTGTTTACTGTGCGAAATTAGCATGATTTGACGCATTCAATCTTCAAAATGATTTGGAGCTACAAGGCAATCGGTTAGATTTCACCAACATTTGTGTATGAAATGCGTACCTTTTCTATTTAAGTTTGTTCGATTTTCTGCAATTTGTCATTACAATGTACTGTTTATGCAGCCAATTTGAATGCTATGAAGCTGAATTGTGAACTACTTTGACTCGCTGTCACAGGTAGATGAAGATCCATCTTTAATGTAGCCATTTTTCAGTTGCTTCTAAGCATGAATGCTTGTTTTCTGTGTAATATGGTTAAACAAAACTGCATTGATCATTCAAAATATAATACTTATGGAGCAGTTTTTTAATGCTGAAGCAGTCCTATGAGCTGCTACTATATCTGCATCTCGAAAGGTTATGATTTTCGGTTACTTTTAAATTGAAGCCGTCGTATGAGCTCCTACTATTGCTGCAGCAGAAGATGCAAGCCGAAGAACAGGCATTGCCATGACTGCATTATTGTTTTCTCCAACAATCTGTGAGTGAACAATCTGATTCATGTACATTGCGAGTAGAAATAAGAATAGCACACTGTTAATTATTTAGAAACACGAATCAGAATCACACTTGATGCCTCCTAATACCAAAAAAACGAGTAACAAACATAATTTCAAACTCAAGTGAATCACAACGATCATTCCATTGAACCGAACACGACCAAATTTAACCGCACTTCTCTCTCCAAAAACAGAACTGGCTCCCCTCAAAAACCGGTTTTGACTTTCATTGACCCAAACTAACATAGGTTTGTGAAAATCAAAACAGTTTGTACCTGTTTAGTTCAAAGCATTTTAAGAATTATATCAAAGCACCCCTGGGATTGTGGTTCTACTTTAATGTTACACTTTACAGCCCAGTCCGACCCGGTTTAGCCCAACCAATAACAATACCATGAAGTACTAGGCCAGGCAAAATAGGCGGGTTGGATGTCGGGTCAGGATGGTTCGGGTCAACACGGGTCCGGGTCAGAGCGGGTTCGGGATCGAAATGGATCAAAATGGGTCGGGTTAGGACAGGTCAATTCAACAAATTACAAAATTCACACACAATTTATTAGTTCACAAGTTTCTCCAAACAACCCATTGATCTAACCTCCATTAATCACCAAACACAATGAATTAATAGTTAGAATCTCAACTTTCATCGAACAAAAAAAACTACTAATCACCAGCTTTAAAGTCCAATTTTTACATAGTAATGTGAAAAAGAACAATTGTGGTCCTACTAGAGGTACTTACAATGGAGGTAGGGATAATAGCTTGACCTCTAGTGTAAAAGGGTTGAGTTTTCTTCAATTGAGGGCAATAACTGGAGCAGGTGCACAATCAGTAGCAGCAGAGCACAATTGTAGCATCTTGAAGATGGTAGTGAGGTGGTGATTGTTAAAACCACCCATTTGTTGAAACCATCAGCCCATTTGAACCCACACCCACAAAACTATTAACATGAAAACATATCAACCCATTTTAACCCGTTGGTTAAAAAAGAGTCCAAATCAACCCAACCTTTTAATAAGATGACCCATAACAACCCATTTTCTTGACTTTGGGTCATGATTGCCAGGCCTACCATGAACCTTCAACAGAAATCAGAGCTCACATAATTCTTCACCACCACCGTTGAGCTCGCTACACAGAGCTTGCCGTTGCCCTCCCTCATCATTAAAAGTTGCTTGCTTTAATCTGATGTGGTCTTGATTACAGTTTTTACAAATCCTGAGATCTTACCGCTTTTAACTATTTTCCTTTTGCAGCCGCAAAATGTACTCCCGCATGAGCATTCTGCTGGATGACGAGCGTATATTTTACATGCTGGAATTTAATATTGCTAGTAGATTTTCTTGGTGTTTTTGCGCTTTCTACATTAGCAGATGTGTAAAAACACTACATTTTATCAATTTTAGGAGATACAATGTAAATAAGGTATTTGGTAGAATTGTTAAACTCAAACATGACTTGTTTAACCCATCCATCTATACAAGTCAACATGTAGACAGGTTGCGATTAATCAATTTGTAAACATTAAAATCAGGATGTAGGGTTAAAATCAGGATGTAGGGTGTAATAAATGAGTAACACAAGTTGTTAACAAGGCTTGTTACCAGGCCGATATCTATTTAAATGGGTTACAGTAGTTAACTGAAGTACCGCAACTGTATCGATTACATATGACAACCTGAAACCTTTTACAAGTCATTTTTGGGATTCCTTGTACTTTGTTCTTTACCTTATAACTTAAACCGGTGGGATAATCTTTGTTTCGTGAACACATACATCAAATCTTTTTGACTGTTACTAGACCATGACAGTCGCTGCATATAACAAGCTTAAGCTTAATCAAAACATGTAATGGGGCCATAAAAGAGATTACACCCTATATACCGCCTCGCGATACACATAAGCACAACGTGCAAACCAGAAGCCTTAAAATTTAGTGAACAAGATAAACTCCTACATATAAGTAAAAACTTATACAAATATAAATACCATCTCAAAACAATTAAAAACCAGATAAAAGGTCTTCCTTCTCACTCAAAGAATCAAATCAAAAACGTCGTGGTTTTTCCTCTGCTACATTAACTCTGATCGCTCTCCCGCCCAAGCTCTGTCACATAGACGCGTGCCATCAGTAAAAAGTGAAATAAAAAATAAAACTTGATAAACAAATAATACATCAGTCATTTTCTATACGAGAACTAACCACATCGTGGTTAGAACAGTTTAGTTAGGTTGGTTTGGGTTGACCCGCGGTTTATCCCCATGGTTATAAATGATTGTGTTATGATAATTGGGGCCTTAGGGGTGAGTACATATAAGTTTAACCTGTTTTAAGTAAAACACAACTCGAATAGACTCATTCAGAAGTAAACAACAAGATATATAGAATACCTGTCCATCAAGGTTTTCAATGGCCTCATTGAGTTCGCTTTCAGACGACATAGTCACGAAACCAAAGCCTCGTGACCGACCACTTTCCCGATCATAAACAACTCTTGCATTCACAACCTTCCCATATTCACTAAAAACTTGCTCGAGGCGAACATCATCAACATCCCATGGCAAATTGCCAACATATACTCTATATGACGGTCCACTGATCTGAGGCGTTCGTTCGGGCCTTGACCCCTTTGGTGCAGCCTTGTTTACAGTTAAATACCTTCCCCCTAGTTCCTATTTCACATACAATACATCATTCTTGATGAAATCAAACTATAAGTCTACAGTTACAGTTAAAGAACCAATTACATAACTAGCACAGATTTTTAACCTATTTCCAAGTTTACAACTTTAACATACTATAATTAAATGTTTGAAGACTATAGAATACAATAATATCCTGTGAAAACTTACAAAACGGTGGAGCATTTCAACAGCTTTCTCTGCTTCTTCAACAGTACTCATAGTCACAAACCCAAAACCCCTACTTTGATCAGTCTCTCTGTTGTAAATAACCTAATTCAACAAACCACAAAACCCTAATTTCAATCAAACCCCACAAATCAAAGCACCCAAATTCAACTCAAAACCACAATGCAATCAACAAAATACCTCAGAAATCTCAACAACACCAGCCTGTTGAAACAGCTGAGCCAATTGCTCACTATCCACATCGTACGGCAAATTCCCCACAAAAATTTTCGCATCCTCCGGCGGCTCTGCATACTCCTCCGCCTCGCCGGTGCCAGAATTTTCCGCCGGAGATCCTTCCCAATCGGATACTCCGGCGTCGGCTTCGGCGGTGGCGGCGGCTTCTGGTTGTTGACCTTCGTCCCCCAGGTTAACTCTTCATCGGCTTGAAGAACAACCGATGTGTTGTCTTCTTCTTGTGATGCAACATGGGTTATGATTCTTGATTGATTGGGGTTTGTACGGAGAGAAAGGGGTTTGAAGGAAGCGGAAAGGTGGAGATTGATGGGTTTTGAGGGGAAAGTGATGTGGTGGTGGTGGTGGGGTTTGCCGGCGAAGGTCGCCGGAGATGGTCGCCGGAGTAAGCAGGTGTTATTGATGGATAAGGGGTTTGAAATGGGTTTTGTTACAGAAGCCATTGGTGACTGTTGAGGGTTTAGAGGTGGTGTGTGTTGGAGACGAAGATAAGGGGATGATATTAGTGTGATTTTTTGGGGGTTAAGGTTTTCATGCTTTCAAATGGGCTTGTTTTGGTTTGGGCTTTTTCTGTTCATGGGCTGGGCAAACTTACTACACTGGGTTGGGCCGTAAAACATGTCTGATGACTGATAGCCTGATACTCTGGTATTTGGTCTTGTATTCTTTTAATCTTTTGGTATTTGGTTTATCTGTTTGTTTGTTAAAAAATATTTTTTTGTGTTTTTCAAATATAGTTCTAACTGTTTTAATTTTTATATAATTTTATTATCTATAAATTTAGAAGTGTAAAAACTAATAATTAGTGGATTAGTAAATTGCTATATTACCCGAGTACAAAAAAAACAAAATAAAAAAGAAATGTTTATGAGTATGGTTTGAGTGAACTAGTATCTATGTGTATATAATGGTACGAGTATCTGTTTGAATTGATACGTGTATCACCAAACACCACAACCTCTTATGCTTACTAAAAAAATCTAAACTAATCTCATACCCAGTTGCTAAGGATTGTAGTCATTACACTCTCTCGGGAACTTTGGCCCGCTCAAATGATGAGGCTAAGGTTGACGGTAATGCCCTAAACATGAGACATGTTTAAACAATTTAACATATGAAAATGAGTTTCATAGACTTTCTCTTTTGAAATTGGATATTTTGTTTCCTTTAATTTTACTTTATGGATACATGTAATTTACTATAAATTTCATTACTTTTCTAGTTAAGACTTAAGGATATATTTATGGATCTTTTATTGCATACATGTAATCTTGATTATAAATCTTTAAACAATTCAACTTCTTCGACTTCATGTGGTGCTAGAAGTGAGATGAAGTATATACATAAGGGTACTTGGGACGTTGTCGCCGTGAGGTCAGGGTGAAGGTCCGCCCCACGTGGCAACACACCGCCGGTCCCCCATGCCACTATGTCTTTGCGTCATAAGGTGCCCACTCGCCGTGACACACCCAAAAATTTACCCAATAAAACAATTTTAATCGGTTGGTCTAGTCTAGTTATGTAAATTCTTTGGCTAGTACTAGTTTGTGAAATTGTTGAACCCATGAGTCATGACACTTTTCATTGTTTAGGCTGGTGCTGTCATGGTCAGTAGTTTGGCTAGTGTTGGTTCATAAAATTATAAAACTAGTTAAATTTTTTTAACAACTCAACATCTACACACAATAGATTTAAACTTATAACTATTTGGTTAAAGGTTACACCATTTACCATCGAGTTATCTTCTTGGAGTTGTGAAACAACTAATATGAGAGAAACAAATACACATAAGCACACACATGACAATCTTTATAGGGTCTAATGATACATACATATATCACTTATCAAACTTGAGAAAAACATCCAATACATTACAAATTCTCACATCACTTGTGTTGTGGAAATTTCCCCTTTCTCCTCTCCAAATAAAAAAACCCGACCAACGAACCAACCGAAAAAACCGTAAAGCAAACAGATGCAACATCTATCGAGGCATGACGCCCTGTGATCGCGTGCACAGTAAACAAGTCGAACACCTTGTGGTTATCCGTGTTCTGGCCATACCCAACCGCAACTTCTTGACCATCATACACGTAGGCGCGCACAAAAAAGTTAGCCGAAGGGATGTCTCTGCCAACTGTCCAAATGAATGAGTTGTTTGAAGGGTTGTATGGTCTTGTAACAATATTATGTTGGCATGTTTTGTCCTTTTTTAAGTCATCGACTGTCTTGCGCCATGGTCGGTCTACCTGGCTCTCGGGTGCATAGCATAGTTTGAGTTTTATGGTCTTGTAGGTTGAGTCTGTACCCAATTCAAATGTCTGGTTGAATTCCCATTTTATTGTGAGTGCATCTTCCCCAGCCTTTAGTACTGCAAGATTCAGATGCTATTAGAGTAACTTGTAAAAGTTTGAATCTTGTTGCACACCCATATGGAAAATCATGAGATTAATATTTATTAAAATGCAAATCATTAGTAGATTTGTTCGTTTTAAGTATCAAAATACAAAAAAATAAATGTAATATCATATTTGACATCTCAAGCCAACCAATATCTTCTGTTTTGTACACTCAAAGCTTTTAACTTTGTTTCAGGTTGTCTGAATGAAAACTTCCTAGAAAGTCATCCATCATGGACCGCTGACACTCAAACACGCTTAGTTATGTAGCTATCTCCTCCACAATCGCGCTAGCGATATTTGAGGTAAAACAAAACAGAACAAATAGAACGATATGAGATTTGTCTAAGGTGTCAAACTAAAATCGTTGCGTGTGATTTGCCTAGGGTTTTAAAAGGGTCAAGATCATTGTTTTGCTTCAAGTTTCTTTCAAATTATGTACTTTTTCAAGCAAATTCAAACGAAAGTATGCAACGAAATCAATTGTTTTCAACGGATAATTTGAAATTTATTTCATTGCGATAGAGATCAAGAGAGATACCATGGCCTAGTGGAGACGAAGCGGAGACTATAAGTGTGCTTTGAAGTGAAGAGAAGGTGACACCATAGCAACTTGCTGCAAAACATGACAGTATAAGATAACCAACAAGAAAAACAGCTTGAAACTCCATTGATGAGTTGATCCTTTGACTTTTGAAGCTTGAAGTCAAAGAAATTCACTGATAAAATCTACTGATGATCATATGTTAAGAACATCGTTTAAGACATACACTTTGGAGCTCCTATATATACATACATACACTACATGTAAGCATATGCTTATATCCGAAATGACAAAGAAAACTGTCAAAGTTTGACTTTTTACTGTCAAATTATGAAGTTACTTCTTTTAACTTATAATCTTGATAAAGACAACTTATATGGACAACCCGTTTCTTAAGGTTTGATTTCGTTAAGCACCCTACGGTTGTTTTTGTTTTTATGATATTATTATAAATTGTTATATGTTATAACTTCTAATACTTTCATAGTAAAATAATCTTTATAACAAAGATAGAAAGGTCAAAGTTACCTTTTACAGTTAAATTTCGAAGTTTTTTTTACTAAAAAATTTGATGAACACAACTTGCATGGAAAACTTGTTTTACCATGCCTACAATTTAACAAGAATATCTTGGATAATATTTGGGGATGCTTTGAAAGAGTCAAAATTGTTCCCATTTTATATGATATATGGCTTTTAAGCATGCTCAAGGGGTCACTTTTTGTGTTTTTAAGCTGGACTTGTTTGGAAGTTAGCTTCTATATGCCAAAGTTATGTATTCATTAGCTTAGAATAATCCCAAAAAACTTTCCGAAGGACGAAAGGCAAAACAAGAAAACGGGGTTTGATCAAGAAGTGACGTGTAGAGATCACATTCGTCGGATTGAGTAAGTTGCTATTGCCGACCTATGATCCTACACACAAGAGAAGTTATATGTTACCTTTTTTCATAAATAGGAAAGATAGAGAAGAATTTGTTAAATATAATAATTCCGCAATGTTTATATAGAAAATGAATAGGCGGAGCTGGCATACACCAAATGTATGTTGCGTATATGTTATGATGGAATTCGGATATGGATGAAACCGACACGCCTTTAAGAATTTCATATGCATTGGACGAACAGAACTATCGGGTCATATTTACAAAAATGTTTATGTGATTCGAGTTTAGAGTATTTCGTTGTGCAGATTCTAAATCTATCATTTCCTTATACGTATATAAATAACTCAGATGTATTTAATTTTGGGACAATATACCAAAATTGGAAAGAAAAATTGTTGCAAGACGTTCCCTTTTAACTTATTAAAGAAAATATATAAAGACCCTTTATCATTTTCCGTTTACACAATTTCAATTTCTTTATATATTACAGTAGTTTTGAAACCTGTAAATTACAGTTTGAATAAAAAAGGTAAATAGTTAACAACTAAACTTAAAAGTTATAAAACAATGTCATAAATTTTCAGTAATAATAAAACAATATTTTTGAAAAAGAAACATAGAAAAATAACTTTTAGTCCAATAATATAAATTTTTAAACTCGTTTAAAAAAATTAATTTCGCTCATGTCTCCTTACGAAAATGTTCAAGATCCGCCACTATACCAATTTGCTCTCCTCACCGTCTAGCGACCACTACTCTCCATCCCATCTTTTTTTAGTGTACTTTGTAAATAATAATAAAGTAATATGAAATAAACCTATGCTTGAAGGCTTGAAAACGCTTTTTTAGTCGTATGAAATAAAGTAATATGTTAATTAACTTTATCGAATTAAGATATTTGTGTATTTCACCAAAACATATAAATAGATATAAACATATGCATAAATAAGAATGTTACAAGTTTCGTACAACAAAAAAACCTTAAAAAATTAATCAAATGTCACGTTTAATAGCTTATAAAAATGAAATTTGCACCAATGTGTTAGTACGAGTATTCTCATGTTTACAAAACAGAAAATAAATTAAATGTGAAACTACTTGGTTTAAATGTATCTTTTATCACTTTGTTTGAATGTGTTGAGGAACAAATAATAGATGATCATACTCTATTTTGTAAAGTAGGAAAAAAATCATAAAATTCTACGAGAAGAAATAAAAATTAAATATAAAAAACATGAAAAAGAAATAAAATAAATGAGAAAAAAAAGAGGTGTGCCAAACAAAGAACCGGCCGGGGGAGGGCGGAAATCAAACCCTAGCGCCCTACTTCATATGTGCATCCCTTAATCAAGTGACCAAACTCATTTTTTTAATCAATAACTAACCAATAAAATATTTAAAACCTCTGTAACAAAATAAGAAACAAGCAAAAAAAACAGCTAGTTGTGGCTCGCCCACATGGATCATGTAGCTTCAAGTACTGTGTATGCAAGTCAGTAAATGTTACATACTAAA
This sequence comes from Flaveria trinervia, assembly GCA_025506515.1. Taxonomy (NCBI): domain Eukaryota; kingdom Viridiplantae; phylum Streptophyta; class Magnoliopsida; order Asterales; family Asteraceae; genus Flaveria; species Flaveria trinervia. The sequence goes on from CM046443.1 coordinate 5,742,587, forward strand.
GTAAAACTATGTTACGTAAAGAAATGACATATTTCTTTAGTCGTATCAGTTGTACTAACATATTAACTAACTTTGCTAAATGAAGTTATCTATTTTAAATATCATTTATGACTTTGATTTTTCTTGTTGTTTGGTTTCTAACCCCTTCTTTAAAACAGGTTAAAACCAATCATAACCGAATAATAGCTAGTTTTAAAACGAGCCAGTTATTTCCCTTCAAAAAACCAGTTGGAACTCGAATCGCATTCCACTGAAAATAGGGTCTAACAAATTTTTAACCAACCCGGTCCGGATTTAACCAGAACCAGTTTAAAGAAAAACCGGATCGGTACTCCTATTACAAATGTGCATTTACAAACAAGTTAGCTAATTCATCACTAGCTATCAACTCATCAACACGATTGAATCTAGTTTCATGGGCTCTGAGCTTTACGTAATACTTGGGTCTTGGGCCCACTAACCACCATTTCTTCTGGGCCGAAGCTTTTGGGCCCAGACATCAATTAAAATTTTGTCATAATAGAAAAACTTCAAATTCATTTAACGTTTTTAAGAGAGTACAAAATATTGGTGTCGATGATCATTAAAATAGTAAGAAAGTGAAGCAAGATCACATCAAAGGCAAACCGAATATAGAACGGCATTGCTGTTTTTTAGTTTTGGATATTTTAAAACTAATTGTCGGTTTGGTATTTTGTGATCAATAATTATATATATCTTTTAGATTGGATTTCCAGACGTCAAAATTACTTTTAATCAAGTTTAAATTTGTGAAGTCTCTAAATAGTATTTAACTCTTATCGTTTATTAGGCTATCAGTAATCAACCTAAAGTCTGCGAGCACACACACATAAAGGAAGGTTTAAGGTATAACACAAAATAATATTTTGGTTTTTTCAATGTATAACTTTGTGAAATATAGATAACAGTTAAAATGGAATATTTACTTGTCTACGTTGAAATAAAAAAAATTAAAAATAATCTATAGTATATAATAAAAAAATAACGATCAAATGGCGCTCTCATATTACTTCTCGAAAAAAAATCCCCGCCTAAATTAATATCTTATTTTAATCAAGTTTTTATTTTAAAAAACTAAATTAATAGTAATAATTTATTTTGTTTTGAATTTAATTTTTTATATTATCAACTTAATTGTGTAATAATATTAACTATACATATTTTATAGTCAAATAAGATTTTATTTAAAAATATAAAAAGACAACATGTATTTATTGATATAATAATATATTTTAGTTTAGTGTGATTTTAAAACAACTGGGTTATATTATTCAAAAATATATCTTTTCAACGGTACTTGAATCTTAAGTCGCGGTCATATCTCGCCCCCCGGTATAGTGACCGGTTCCATGTTTTCCCCGAATTTCATCAGTTCCAGGCTCATGTGCGCGATCGCCCTCTGAACGATCAGAATAAGGTTCGAATACTTATAACTTATAAATGTAACTTTTTATTTTCATTGTTAGTAATACGTAACTTACTCATACGAAATATTTATACCTCTATGAATTATATAGTTTTTATATTTACAACCCGTGTATTACACGGGTTTACTAAAACTAAGTTTATTATATATAGGTTAATTTTCAACGATATAGTGTGAGTAGATTAGTTTGTGTGTATCAAGTAGTTAAGATAGAGGGTATCACTATAAGAACAAAACATAGGTTAAAATATATACTCATTAATTTATTTTTCAAATTACTAATTATCTATAAGAGCTATAGCCTAGATACACAATTAATAACAAGATGTAGATTAACATATTCATATTGATCTTATTCAAAGGTAAATATTAATACGATTCACACGTTAGGATATATTAAGATAAGTATATTATCCTTTTATGTTTGAAATCCAATAAATATTTTTAAAATATCTAATCAAAAGTTATATATATAAAAGAAGCAACTTAGTTCACTTCAAAAAAACAACCCAATCTATCTTTCTTCGATCTCTAAGAACATTACATCTTTCTCTCCACAACTAGTACAGATCTCGTAGGAGTACTAATAGTAGCATGCGGCCAATGTTATCTCGCGATAATATTCTCAAACTGAACACTAACAGTAGTTCAAGAGGTAACCTGGGTCCCTCAAGTTTCGTGGGTCTTATTTGTGACATCAAAGGGCGATGGTTGTGTGGGTACACGGGGAAAATGAAGGGAAGATGTACACAAGCCTAGAGGCTGAAGTGTGGAGCATCTACAAAGGTCTGTGTTTGATCAAGGAGAAAAACCTGTCGAACTTGTTGATCGAGACGGATTGTGAAACAGTTTTAAGGCTGGGATGGGGTTTTTCGATACCTAGGGATTATCCACTCACACTACTAGAAAACTGCTATGTTTGTTACGTAAATTTCTGACGCAAAATTTTGTGTCAAAATTAACAATACAATTGCGACACATATACTACAAAAACTGAAACCCTACATTTTTATTAAACTTTCGACAAGAAAGCGACAAAATTTTACAAAGTATAGATTTTGTCGTAGATGCGTAGTAAATTTCCGACACAATGCTAACCCAAGTGAATTAAAATCGTATAAATCAATGATTATGTTGCAAATGGGTAGGAAAATAATATTAACCATAATACCATTGGTGTTTTATGAAAAGAACAAAACAAAAACACTAGAAATCATAAGTTTCGTCGCAAATGCGTAACATGATTTACTACACATTTGCGACACTATATATTATTTTATTATTATCATCATGTTTTTGTTATTTTTGTTCTTTGTTTTCACACATACACACACATATATATTATAATTATAATTATCATTATTATTATTATTATATTATTATTATTATTATTATTATTATTATTATTACTACTACTACTATTATCGTTACTGTTACTGTTACTGTTACTGTTACTGCACTGTTACTGTTACTGTTACTGTTACTGTTACTGTTACTGTTACTGTTACTGTTACTGTTACTGTTACTGTTACTGTTACTGTTACTGTTACTGTTACTGTTACTGTTACTGTTACTGTTACTGAATGAATCCATTTGTGTACCATCTTCCCTTCATTTTCCTACAAATTTATCATATAATTATACTTTTTTTTTATTTTCTAAGACTTAAATGTACTATTTCCCCCCTTTTTCATATAATTTTGTTATACACCAACTATGTTTATTTTACAAATTTACATGTATTACACACTTACATACATATATACACCAATACGTCCTATTGTCATGAATAACATTGTATGATTATATACACATGAATGAATCCATTTGTGTACACGAATGAATCCATTTGTGTACACGAATGAATCCATTTGTGTACACGTTGAGACACATACACACTTGCATACATACACTAACATACATACACACACCAACGCTATCACAATCATAAAATATAGACATGCATATATGCATATATAGATGCTTAGTATACACAAACGCACATGTCACATTTATATATAAACACAAAAAATGTTTTGTGATTTTGAAAATAATTAATAATAACAACAACAATAATAATAGTCATTAACAATAATAAAGTCAAATTATTTTTTTATTAATATCACTCAAAACAATAATTACACACATTTAATTGTATTATTAGTAAATAAAAGTTAAAATGTGTCGTAGAAGTTTACGACACATTTATGACGAAAGTAATATTAATAATTACATTTAAAACGAGCGTAGCAAATATGTAAAAGGTTGCGACACATTTGCGACGGAAAAATATATTATTAGCATATAAACGAATATAAACGAATAAAATATGTATAAGCTAATAAGGTGACGCATTTGCGACAAAATGTAACAAAGATAAAATGCAGCTAATAGAATTCGAACTCATAAATCTTGTTCAAAATAACAACTACTTACCGCTTGGTCTAGAAAGGTTTTGTTTATATTTCCATTTAGATATTTAATATACCAAAAAAATAAGTGTCTCTAATATAAAAAAAACCCTAAGCACTTTTGAGTTTCACTTTCCCATCTTCATTCTCGCCTCTTGCTGTTTCGCGACATCTTACATCCTCCAAGACAAATCGCCTCCTAGCTAATCTTTTGCTATGCCAACCTTCGCCATCCAAGTCACAGCCTGCGTCCGGCGTAACCATGGCAACGGCTACTGCTATCGGAATATGTGATACATGTCACACCCCAACTGATGGCGGAAACATTAAGGCGCGAGAAGTGATAAATTGTTCAAAAACATCATAAAACTATAGTGACAATAAATTAAGATTAAATTCCATTTCCATTAATCGATATAATATTACAATGCTTCAAATAAACATACAATAAATTCAAGAAATATAAGTCTAAAACAAACTTAACAAAATGATAGATTTGGTGTGTTTCTAAGTCTACCTAATTGAATTTCTTGATAAAGTTTCAAGAATTTTCTGTAATATATATAAAATATAGGTCAACATATGAATATATTGGTAAGCATACAAGTTTGAATACATGAAATAAGAGTGACTAAATCTAAATTCAATAAGAGTACAAGTTTGTACATTGCTAGCATGCAAAGCTAATAATCAAACCAAAGTGTCCACTTGTGTAAACTTAGCTTTAAAAAATGATCAAGACCATAAATATTGAATAACTTAACATAGACCATCATAATAGGACGGATGTGCTAGTCCTATAGCGTTGTACATGTTACGGGAGGTTTAGATTGTTTGCATGATAATGTATTCTAGAATGTATTCACAAATAGTATAACAAGTAAACATGTTTGTATGAATTGAGTTTTAGAATGAGTTTTGTTGAATGCATAATTGCATGTATTTTATAAATGGTACATGTTGCAACCCAAATAGTGTTAAACAAAAAGGGTGAAGTATGACTCAAGGTTTGGCGATTAGAATCCACAAGAATATACGAATGAGTTTAAAGGATTCACCAAAGTCACCCTAAAAGGTAAACGCAAGTGTGCAAGTTTAGGGTTCAAATTTTGAGATTTTAACAATTAGAAAGTATACGAAAATTACAAATATGAGAGTACATAAAAGTATATACTACTTAGAAACTTATTTGGACACCATGTATGTGTGTGTTCTATATGAGTATTAGTCACTCATTGGAAGTCCAAAATAAAGAATCAATAAGATTAGCATAATATCTATCTTAACACATAATATTTGTCACACCCCAACCTTGACGGCGGAAACGTCGAGGAGTGAGAGTTAAGATCGTTCACAGCCACATAACGCTATTATTAAATCCAAATATATTATTCATAAGTTTGAATGGTACATTACAAGCATAAGTCACAAATAAGAACACAATATAAGAAATATAACAAGCTCATTTATTAAGTTAACTAGGTCTATTCCTAGATGTGAACAACTTCGAAAAAGGCGATCAAGCTTGAGTATTTTCTGAAACATGTTAAAAATAAATGGTCAACAATAATGTTGGTGAGATTTTCATAGTTTTCAGTACATAAGTATATAAAAGATGGCAATTCATGTTGTAAGTTAGAAAACAAAGTAAACTAGGGATGTAAGACAGAATGCACAATCAAACCTCGACAAAGTTTTACAAGTCTCAAACGTTTAAAAGTATATACGATTAGCTAAGTGTACTTGGATCAACCAAGCAGGCTTGTCTGGCCCATAGATCTATGACTTCGCTAGGCTAGCAATAGTTAATGATTGTACATATATTCGACATTACATGGTAGCCACAAAGTTCAACTAACCACAACATACAGGTGAAATGCCATAAGTTTACAAGAATCAAACGTTTACAAGTGCAATGTTTATAAAGTAACATGTTTCACCCCAAAGTGTGAAAATATGAAAAATGGGTATAGAAATACTCACTTGAAATAAATAAAATGATGATAAGACAGTAAACGAGGCTCCAACGATTTCTCTTACAAGGTGTCTAAACGTATATGTATTCCAAGGTTAAGTTTAAAGGTAAGATTAATGAATAAACGTGAACTAGGGTTTCGATTGGAATTTGGGGGTTTAAATAATTAAATAAAATAATGAATCGTTTACGTTTTGGTTTAATAAAGATGGTACAAATAAATTATAATTGAGAACGATAATGAATGATTAACAATCTAATTTAATAAAAATTGAGTATAATGTGTGAAAAGAAATGAATAATTATTTAAAATTACAATTAAATAAAGGTGGTTAATTGAAGATGACCTTAACATTGTCTAAAATCATTTTATAAGGCTTTGAGATTTCATATGATTTATTATAAAGGTCATATCATGCAAAACTTAAAAATTAAGAATAAAGTATAATAGAAAATTATATTGTTTTATAAGTTTCAATAATTTAATTGAAAGTTTAAAGATCGATTTATTAACTATAACATGGTTAAATAATTCGATGAATAATCAATTATTTATATAATTATTTAAATAACTAACTGAATAATTTAGTTATTTAACATGTAAAAACTTACAGTGTTTTGAAATAGTCTAAATTTAAACCATAATAGTTTTGTAGTATTTAAAAAATAATTAATAATGCTTTATATCCTTTGTTATTTTTTTATAAAAGAAAGGATTATATTTAAGATCGTAAGTTTTTTAAACCTTAATAGTTATTTAATAATTTCTGAAACATTTGTATTAACCAAATATTTTTTTTATTTAAATTTAATATTATATTAATATTGTTTCTGAAATTTAAAAAAAGCATATAAAATTGCCTTTAAAAAGAAAATGATGGAGGCTGGGTTCGAACCCCAGACCTCCAGTTCGCAATGTAGAGTGAAAACTGGTTGAGCTAGCAGCCTGGATCTGGTATAAAGCTCCCTTAAAATGTTTAAAAGCATTGATTGCAAAATCCCCAAATTTACTCAAGAACCCTAGACTCGAATTGAGTCAAATTGAACATCAATTCGGATATGTTAACCAAATTAACATTAGGGCTTTGTTTCCCCATGTTAAACCGAGAACAATGATGTGCGAAACTTACGTTATTGAGTTCGAATTGATGAGAATGATGATAAGGATAGCCGCGACTAAAGCGAAGCTGGTTTGAGATCCAAACGTTGGTGATAATCCAATTAGTCTTGCAGATTTAACTTAAAGTCGGTGTTAAGCAAAAGCCCTCTTCCAATTTGGTTTAATAAAGCTCCGAGCATGGATCACGGTTAGGCTACAGGTCGCGAATGAAGATGATGACTGAATTCGAGGTTTGCGTTTGTTTCAGATGAAATTGAAGGTTGTATTCGATCAACGATATGTTTTAATGTTCAAACGGCTATGAGATTAAAAGGATTTCGGTTATTCGATCGAATGACATTTGTAACCGATGTTTTAAACGAAATTCTGATGTATTTAAGTTCGAAACAGTTTCAAGGATTATCTTAAACGATTTGGTGTCTAATTGCGGAGGTTTTTCGATGATGTCGACGGGGATAAAGGGGAAAAGGGTTGGGTTTTTTTGTAATTTTACACATTCAGCCCCTTAGGTTTTATATTGTTATTATTTTATGCCAAAACTTTAAAAACAAAGTTTTAATATTTATATTTCCAACCCTATACTTTATATAGCTCAAATTTTAAATGATTACACCATTTATTTATTTTAAAAAAATATATACAAAAATTATAAATCTTGTTAAATATTAATTATTAACTTGTTAAAGTGGTTAAAAGAAAATAACCTTTATATATTTATTTATCTTCATAAATCTCATAGGAATTTTAAAGTCTCATATTATTTTATAATAATTATAACTTCATCAATAATATATGTAAAATCTCATAAGTTTATAAACTTACTAAACGGAAGATTAAATGTAAATTAAAATCACAAATTTAACAAAGTTAGTTAAATAACACATTATTATTTTAAAACCACCAAAATGAAATAAGTAGTTTAAATGATATGTTTGATTTATATAACAAACAAAACGGGTTCGGGTCTATATTTTATTTTAAAAAAAAGGCAGATGTTACAATATTCATTCATAGTTGATTGATATTATGGTTTGGTTTTGACTAAGTATTATATAGATATAAATATAAGTCATGCATTAAAGTAGGGTAATCCACAAATCTCAAGTGTTATATTCATATAAGTAATGTATTAGAGGTAGGGATATCCACAAACCTGAAGATTGTCACCATTGCACAAAATCTCCACATAAGGGTGATTCAGATAGTCATGAGTATATAAATGAAAGTAATAAAGTAAATTAAATAGTTTGACTAAGTATTTAAGTGGGGTATGGTGGATAAATTAGTTGTAGAATCAAGGTTCAACATCATCATTTCATACCATAACACGAGCCTTTTAACATTGGTTGGAGGCTCGGTTTGATTTTATCCACTTCTTGATTTGTAGATCACTTAGTGTTTTGTAAAGATGAAAGAATGGAGTGTAAAAGCCTTAAAATTTTAGAAATATAACTTTAACACAAGACTTCCAATATTGAAGTTGTTGGTGACTTGGTTTAGTATGTAAAAGGTTTAAAAATAAGACAAGAAAACATGTATGAAATAATCAAGTATAATACTTACAACTTGACCTCAAAAATGGAGGTTTACCATACTTGTGTCACCTTGGTGACTAAGTGGTTCTCTCCTATAGGTTATTCCAAGTGGTAAAGAAAATGAAGAAGAAAGTAAGAAAGAAAATATAAATAAACAAATAAATAAAACTTACAAATTGTTCTTGAAGATTTCTTACAAAAGATGAAGTTGGTGGATGAAATGAGAGAGTTTAAGAGAAATTTTAGAGTGATGAAAGTGATTAGATGGGGATTTAGGTTAGTATTTATAGATGAAAATATGGTTGGACATTAATGTAAGTAGTTAGGGAGATTAGTGGAGGGAAAATATACATTTCCAATTAACCCCTTAACTTATTTTATTTATTATTTGCACCATAACTAATAATTATGAATGAGTATTTTAATATATGAATCATAAAAATAAAATTTATAATTAATTTTATAAAAAAAATATAAGTCCCGATAAGTTGTTCGGTTTTGCGTTGAAATACGCATTTGTAATTGTTTAAGCGTTGCACAAACATATAATCAACAAGAATATATATAAAATATTTTGACTACGATCAAGTCTTGACATTACAGGGATTGAATAAAGATGAAGATTACAAAAAAAGTAAATGGAAACTACGAACGTTACAATACCAACCACATTCATCAAGCTCTTAAGGTTAGTTTTCTAACTTGTTTCTTTGTTTATTTGTTTGTATTACTAGATTCAAACTCTAGATTTTGTTTTACTAATTTTTGTGTTTTTATTGTTTTTAGTTAATTTGTTTGAGTGATTTGGTATATCGATTGTCTTCAAGCCCTAATTTTGAGTGTACATGACGTTTGTAGTATAATAAAAAAATGCACTAATACTAGTCAGAGTAAGGTTTAACATGTTTAGATGAATTAATTTGTAATTTTTATTTAATTTGGCATGTCCATTTTACTACAATAGATTTGGGAATAAAGTTTGTTTCAATTTAGTTAGTGTAAAGGATGGAAATTTAGAGTTTGTTTAATAATTATATATGAGGAATATAGTTCATTGAGTCCGACCCGACCCGACCCGACCCAACCCAACCCAACCCGTTAATCTATAAATCAAGTTGATAGAAATTATAACACAAAAACTTATGACTCCATTGAAAAACATTCTATTCTGATCCGACCCGACCAGATGACCTTCATCGATTTGTGTATTTATTTATATTTATGTCCATGTGTGTTTATGCATGTATGTGTGCTTCCATATATGTGTGTGTGTGTGTGTGTATATATACGTATGCATGTTATTAGATTATTAAATTCTATGACATGTGGATTTTTTAGCTACAGATTGGTAAAAATGTCATTTGATAGAGAATGGATGTACATGATGAGAAAAACTAGTGATGGTTTTTCAATCCATTATTTGGACCATATGTTAATTATTTCCTGGATTTTGCTTTCGCCAACCCATCTAACATTCAAAGAAAATTTATAAACGGGATAGAGGTTTTAGTAATTAAATGTCCATGGGCCAAATGTAAAAATCTTCGTTGGGCGACAAGAGAGGAGGTTGAGGTTCATTTATATGCCAAAGGATTCATAGATGATTATAAGGTGTGGTATGTGCATGGTGAATCATTTTATACGCAAGACGTGGGTCACTGTTCGAACCTTGTATCGTCTCAACATACGATTGAAGACATTGATGATGATCATGGAGAATATACCAGTTATGATCAAATGGTCATAGAAAGTATGCACCAAAATCATCATCCTTATTATCAACAACAACCACAAGATCCAAATCAAACAACGAAGACATTCTATACCATGTTAAGTCAAGTCAATGAGCCTTTGTATGATGGCTTTAAAAATACAATGAAACTCCCAACTACCACAAAATTATTGAACTGGAAACCAGATTGTAATATTTCTGACTCATCATTTGATAAACTACGCCCGATCATCAAAGACATTCTACCAGATAGGGATAAGCTATCTAGAAACTTTTATGAGACCAAGAAGATATTAAAGCCATTAGAGTTGCCAACATAACGAATTCATGTAAGTCAAAACCATTACATGTTATTCCATGGGGAATATTCTAATTTGGATCATTGTAGTGTATGTAAGGAAAACAAATACAAGGAAAGAGGAAACAATGTGCTGTCACATCCTGGCGGAAGCGTGAGATGATTATTTGGGTGTGACTTGTTTGTACAGAACTCATTGATTTATCAGATAGCACAACAGCATATAACAAACATAACATAAGGTAATATTAAGGTTAGGATTACATTAAATCATAATAGTCAAAATTTGATCTAAATATAATCCTATTACAACATATTATCTAACTGCTACATTTCAGTAACGGTGGAAATGCGTGTCCACCGATAGGTTGAGATCATACATATTCACAGTTAGATTCACACAGACTTTCCCCATTACTTCTCCCCAGCCGTTATACATATCAAAAGAGAACATTAAGCTGTTAGACATGATGAATTCTTGAAAAAGCATACTCAAAATAGTCAACATAATGTTTGTGAGTTCACAGGTTTATTTTACACAAAATATCATTGATGCATCATATACAACCAAACCTTACTTAATAATCAGATCATCCATACTATCATAACATAATTCATAAATCGGATAATATAGCATCACAACACTCATCCTGTTGTTGCAGGAAATTATTTCCTAAATAACGCTACCTATATTATTCAATGGTTCCACATCCGAATTAATAGTTGTAACATAAATGACAGTATAACTCAAAAATTGTATCAATCATAAAAATCAATAGTATGCTTTTTCCTCCAAAAGTTTATGAAAATCAAAATGGGGCTATGAATCTCACCTTTACTCCATGAAATCATCTGTAAACAAACATATTTATAGTTTAGGAAACATAAATATTTTCTTTAAAATTTTCAGTACCTCAAATAACATCAAATTGTTATAATAAATAGGTAAGGAAATAAGACATAACATACTCAGATTTCATATTTTAATTATTTACAGTTTATTTCCTATAATTTTTGGAATATTTAAATAAACTGTTAAAATTACCTTAGGGTTTATAAAAATTCTCAAAATTGATCACAATATTTGTTATATTATTTATAACTTCTCAAAATTTTTCCAAATCTTAAATCATAGCAGAGTCAAATTTTATGATTTTTCATCATTTTACTAATATTAAGTAAAAATATAAGAATATGTCCAAAAATTCCTATTTTCATATAGAATGTTCTTTTCAAATTTTCATATTTTCTTATAATTTATCGCAAAGTTAACGTATTTTTCCCGATTTTCTTATAGGTTCAGTTATTCCAGCATAAATTTTTCTTTCAAATAATTAATTAATTTATATAAATTATTTTACTCATAGAAATGACATCAAAATTTTCAGACTATATTCCTAATATTCTAAACATATTTTCAATATTTTTCTCATAATCATAGTCAATTACATAATAAACTAAATTTAACAAACTACACATAGAATTTTAACCCTTAATTGATAATTTCTTTTATATATCTTTTAGTTATCTTTATTTATTTATTTATTTAGACTCATAAGACCTTCCTTACTGCTTTTTGAATAAGGTTGACGTACAAGTAAGATTCATGAAACTTTTGGAATGTTAAATCATAAGAGTTAGTCATATGTGTTTAGTTAAACACATTTATAGTCTTTGTAATCTTAACTAGATATGGTTTAGAGAATGAAACCTTGATTTTGATAACGAAAGAAGGTAGTGATAATTGATGGTAGCTTCTTTCTCTGTCAAACCAAGTTAAGCGAAGGTACTCAGGCCTTGTTCTTCTTGTGACAATCGGATGGAAGATGATGATGGTTGATTGTGGTGATACTAGGGTGATAACCGAGAGCTTAGAGAAAGAATAAAGGTGACAGTGAGGTAAGGAGTAGAGGTGACCAAAGGTTAAGATGATTATGGCGGGGACCGAGAGCTTTGAGAGAGTGTAGGGGTGGTGGTGTGCGGTTTGTGAAATGACCGAGAGATGGTCTTAAGGGAGTCTCGGCTACAAAAATTAATGCTACTAATCATGAGGTCTCTATTAGCTTAGATGAGTAAGCTAGGTATAGGGTCTTTAGGTGTCAAGTTCTTAGTGTGTTTGTGCTAGGTGGCGGTCAAAGAGAAAGGTTGGGTGTCTTGGCCGATTGAGGTGTTAATCATCTCCTAATTCGGTTGGTTTATCCTAAATGAGCCGAGGCTTAGTCTTAAAGGTTGCTTAAGCTTAATGATTGGGTGTATAAGGTTTGCTTAGTTTTGTAAGCTTCTTTAATATTAACTTATATTGTGGTGTTTGGTTGGGTTGTGTTTCGGTTTACTTGATGTTTGTTTGGTGTTATATGGTTGAGATACTTTGATCACTTAATGTTGGTAACAAAAGATTATGAATATGGATACATGCATACGTAAAAGGTTGTGCATGCATGCAACCATGCATACATGCAACATATATGTATACACATAAACACATAATACACATATGTATACATTTATTAAAAGATGGCACATGCATACGTAGGATATGTATGTAAACATGCATATGTATAATTTTAACATAAATGTGCATATAATTATTCATAATTTATATATATCATAGATAACATATAATAGAATTTTTTCATAAACTAATTTTGCCTAACCTTATTTTTAGGGTCGTCACATGTGCCTAAGTTGGCAATAACTTATATGCCTTTTGGACCAAGACTTCAAAGATTGTTTTATTCAAAGAAGAGATCACAACATTTAACTTGGAACACAAATCATGTTAGACAAGAGGGTAAGATGAGTCATCCTAGTGAAGCTCAAGCATGGACCTATTTTGACTCAGTATATCCTGATTTTGCATAAGAGACGCGTAATGTTCGTCTTGGGTTGTGCACTGATGGGTTTAGTCTGTCACACCCTGACCGACGGCGGAATCATCGAGGCGGACGAATGTGAATCGATTGCTCATAGCACATGGTAATAAATACGTTGAAATAATATTAAATGTCATTTTCATTTATTAATACCAATCAATCAATACAATACAACCAATTAAAAACATAATGAAATTTGTCTTTAACTTTGACTAAATCCAAATCCTAAGTGTGCATTTAGAAGTCCACCAATCTTCATTTCTGAAATCATGTGAGAAAGTATCGAGTCAGCTAACGAATTAGCCGGTGAGTAAACACAAGTTTGATACATATATTGATTGATTAAAAAATGATTGAAAACATATCAATTCACATGGCAATGCCAAGACTTATAATGCAATTGTGTAACATAAAAGACAAACCAACACAATTAAACCAATTGACTGACTTGACTTTTTCCGCAGACGAAACCTTATAGAATGAATGATTCCGGTTCCAATCACCACGCGACTAGACAAATAGGGTGGGTTTGTCAAACCAATATATCTATTATTGTTATCGTGGTTGCATAAATTAATGATCGTGTTATCAAGTTTATCTAACTATGAACACATATTTGCAAGTAATAACATAGCATGTCTTGAATTGAATTTAGAATGAAATAGAATAACAATGAATATCAATGATCGAATATTGAATCACATGATTTTCCCAAAGTATGAAACACATAAAAAGAGCTATGAATATTCACTTGGTATATTAATATGGTTTGGATAATATGCAAGATTAGACACCAACGCTTTCCTCACGGATTTAACCTAAAGAATAATGTCTTAATTTAAAAACAACATAACGATTGAAGGCTAGATTGATTTGAATAACTAGGGTTCTAATTTGAGATTTAGGGTTTACAAATGATTTAAACTAATGTAGTTGATTTACCATGATTAAATAAAATATAGAAAGTGAATTTAAATAAAGAAAATATTAATTGATAATAAAGTAATTAAATATGTTTAAAACATTTACCCGTTTGAATGAATATTAAAGTGTAGAAGTTAAATAATTAATTTTAATTAATTATTTAAACTCTGGTCAAAATAATTTAATGAATAGTTGGTGATTTAGATGTTATAAAATATTAATTTAAAATGATTTGAAATAGTTTAGGTTTGTTTTAATGTGATTTTCTTTGTAAAAACTTATAAATAAGTTTTTTTATAACATTTAAACCTTAATAAAAGTGAGATTATAACTTTTAAAATTTTCAGAAATTACTAAATAATTTCTAAAATAATATTAATTAACAAAACAATTTTATATTAATGTTATGATATAATAATGCTTCCTGAAATCTAATTGATAAAAAAACTGTTTTAAAAATATATGCGGGTGCCCAGGTTCGAATCTGGGTCGCCCGTGTATATGTCGTTTGTGTTACCGTTGGGCCAAGGCCCTGAATATTTACTTTGGTTTTTATTTTGGTAAAACATTATCTTAACGAAATCCCCCAAATTGCAATGAACCCTAGAATCGATTTGGTTCAAATTGATTCCCAAATCAATATTGTTAATCAACAAAAGGTTAGGGCTTTTAATCCCCATGTAAAACCGAGTACACAAATGGGATTAATTACCTAGACTTAAACTTATTTTGATAGAATCAAGAACAAGAACAGTCGTGATAGAGCAAAGGATCAATTCGAATCGATAGGAATGAATTCAACCAAATTAGTAGTTTCTGAAGCTTCTGTAGACGTTAATGAACAATTTCCCTCCAATAATCGCAATTGATAACACCTGTAAGATGGGTTTCGCTTGCGTTGCAGGTTCGAATGATGATGATATTCGATGATAATGTGTGTGTGTGTTTCAGATGAAATTGGAATTACAAATTGTTCGAATAGGTTGAATATAAGGTTCGGGCTAAGTTAAATGGGTTTAGTAAAGTCTGTTTCGTGTCGACTCATAACGGCATTAAGTCACGGGTTTCGGTTTCAAGTGCACGAGTATACTAGTCAATTTAATTCGATTGAAACGGGTCTTGATTAGAAACGGGTTCAAGATAGGTTTATGATGGTTTAATTGCGTTTAAATTGAGTGTGAGGCTCACCGGAGCTTGGCCGGAGAAGTAGCCGGAGAAGGGAAGGGCCGACGGGAGTGGGGTTGGGTTGGTTCAAACAAAAGTTTTAATTTGGTCCCTGTTCTTTATAGTCATTAACATTTTATGTAAAAACATTTTAATTTAAGGTTTAAAATTTACAATTTAAACCCTTAACTTTGTAACCCATATTTAATTAAAAAATCAATTTTATTTCATAAAGTCTTTATAAACCTTTTGAATTTTTATAAAACTTTACACTTTATATATTTATTACAACTTTATAATTAAAACCCAAAATTAGTAATAAACTCTATAACTCTTTGTAAAACTTTAATTCTTGAAAATTAAATGGTTTAAGTTTCATAATTCTTTATGAAACCTTACAAGATTATAAAGAAAATTCACTTTATAAATAATAAAATTTAAAATGACATAATTATTGTATATGAAACATTAATGTAAATTAAATAACCTCATAATGAATTTGGTTTCCAATATTGACTCAAAAGGATTCGGGTTTATTCTTTTTTATTAATGGGCCGGATGTTACATAGTCCAAATAATTCAAGTGGGCCCCCATATTCATGTTGGTCGGTGTTTATTATGGTTTACAATCTTCCTCCTTGGTTAGCTTTAAAAAGCGATACATACAGCTTCCTTTGATCATTCCTAGTCTAAAAAATCTCGGACACAATCTAGATGTGTTTCTACAACCTTTGGTAGAGGAGCTAAAAATGTTATTCACGCATGGCATTGAAACTTATGATGCCTATCGAATGAACAATTTCCAAATGAGGGTTGTATTGCTATGGACAATTGGTGACTTTCCCGCTTATGCAATGTTATCAGGATGGAGCACACATCGTAAGTTTGCTTGTCCATATTGCACAAATAAACCAGGATCATTTAATTTGACGTTTGGAGGGAAACCATGCTAGTTTTACTGTCATAGACAACATCTTCCTACGAGACATTGCTTCTTGAAAGATAAGATTAACTTTTGAAAAAACATTATGGTGTCACGTGTAAGATGTATCCCTGAGCCAACCAGAGTGGAAATATGGCGTACCATACAACATTTCCCCACTGTTTACAATGGAACCTCATTTACTAAAGATTATGAGAAATCTCCTAGTTTTGGGATTACACATATCTTGATAAAGAAAAGCATCTTTTGGGATCATCCATATTGGCGTTACTTGTTGATACGACACAACCTTGATGTGATGCATATTGAAGTCTGAAATCGCGACACGTAACCGCGTGAGTGCTGATAGTAGTGGCAAAACTTCTCGATACAAGGGCGGGTCAATAGGATATGATGAGCATCGGATTAGTCTAGTAAGCTAATCATATTAAAAAAATGTAGTATGTGTTTGTATTTTAATACATATTACATTAACTATTATCTATTTTTATTTAGAAAAGAAAATTGGGTAGGGAACCTTTATTCAAAGAGATATTTCTTGATACTCACCTTCCCAAAAAGTCAAAAGCAAGACTGTGGGCCGGAGAGTTTGATATCAATAACTTGGAAGGGATGGAATTTTGCACTGGCCGATTTAAACAAGCTTACGTAAGTTATAATTATCATTTTTAGTATATTACTTATATCAAACTTTAGTATATTAAAAATCATATTTTGATAAATTTTAGGATGATTTTGCAAGAGATGACAAGGGTGTATGGACGAAGCTTTACTGAGGATGATCTTGATGTGTGGGCGCGTGTGCAAGAAGACGGTCGCACAAGCCGGGTATTCGGGATAGGATCATTGGATCTTAATTACGTGATGACTGAGACACCATTCTCATCTTATGGAATAGCGCCATCATATACTGAGTATCGACAATCACAACAAAAAGTACGTTGATGTTATTATGGTTGTTACTATTTTATGTTGTTTGTTCACTAACTATTATACATGTTTAATGAATTTGTAGGTTGAAACTTTGCAGCTCAAATGCAAACCCAATTTGAAGAGGAGAGGATGGCTAGGGAGGAGTTGCAACAACAAACACAACAAACTCAACTACAAGCACAACAAATGCAACAAATGCAAGAAACGTTTCAAAAACAATTGAATTATTTCATGAGTAAGTGGAAGCAATCTCCTGGTAATTAGTAGACGTTTTGTTATCTAGATATGTTACTTTTGTAGTTTAAACAAACTTAAACGGTGATTGTAATTTGAATCTTTTATATTTTGTTTGTATTAGTTGTAGTTTATTTGTAGCATATTTTGTGAGTAAAATTATGGTTGATTTGTAAAACAGGTTTAGTAAATTTTTTCTGTATTTTTAGTAGAAAAAATCTAGATTTATTTGTTTTATTAAAAAAAATTAATTAAAAAATATTTGCGTTACAAATGCGTTAGAAATTTAACACATGGGTTCTTGAAAATTGTAGCAAAAGCGTTATTGTTTTAATAGACGTATTTTAATGATGATAACATTGCGTAGCAAATTTGTTGTTTTTTAAAAAAATGTATTTTGACATAGCGTAGTAATTTTGTCGTTTTTTTAAATACGTATTTTGACATTGTGTAGCAAATTTGGCTTTTTTTTGTTAAATACATATTTTGACATTGTGTAGCAATTGAGTCGGTTGTTTTAAAATACTTATTTTATATTAATAATAATATTGCGTAGCAAACGCGTTGCAAATTGAATAATAAGTTCAGAATGATTAAATTAAGGTGATTAGGAAAATGAGTAGGAAATGTGTAGTAGGTTGCTACTGTTTTTGTCGCAAATATGTCGTATAGTGCGTCACAATTGTGTCGTAAAATATTTGCCACGGGCATTTTTCCAACAAAATGTTTTGTCGCAAATACGTAACAAATGATGTTTTCCTACGCATTTGTGATGGAAAAATGCGAAGCAATTTTTTTTCCTAATAGTGTCAAGGCGATTATGGAAGCCATGCAGAAGATAATGATAGAGCGAAACTGCACCCTCACTCATACGAGAAGAGATGGGAACCAATGTGCGGATCTACTAGTGAAATTAGGGGAAGACAGCTAGAGGATTACGCAGTGTTGGAGGAACCACCGGCCTTGTTGATGTTGTATCTGTTACAAGACGTGGAGTCAGGAAGACACCGTTAAATACCTCGATGAAATGCCGTTGTTTAAAAAAAGCAGCAACTAGATGAAATAATTAGAACTTCGTTGACAGATTTAGAGGGGAATTGGGGCCAATTAGGGGGCCAAATTACTAGTTAGTTGTGTGATACTGATTAGTATGGTAAAAAAAAAATGCTTTAAGAAAATTGTTTATCTACTGTTAACATTTTCCTTTTGAATTTTGTGCTTCATTTGTTATTAGAATTTTTTGTTGCAATCTTATGCTTTCACTGCATTATATTTATTAAACTAGCTGTAAATATGCGCGGGGAGTTGTTTGAAATAATGACGAATAACATTCTAATCTTACAATTGAGTAATTTTAATAGAAATAATTTTTTATGATTTAAGTTTCAATCTTACTAGTGATATCACGCATAAAATCATAAAAATAGGATGAGAGTATAACCAGTAACTGATTTATCCATTTAAGTTTCAATTTTACTAGTCATCCATTAGAACTAAAAAAAAGTTAAAAATTATATGCCAAATAAACATAATCAAACTGATTTAATTGATATTGAGAATGTGATATTGTTATAGCTTTTACTTTAATGTTTTATAGCTAATTTTAATATAAATAATTGATTCCATCATACCGAGTTGTAGTTGGGTTAGAAACTTAGAATTCTTATAGCTAATTATGCACGGAAAGTTAAATACATAATTTATTTATTATTTAACCTGTCTAGTTTATGTGTAGGTAAATAACTAAATACAACCTACACATACATTATACATGTGTAATTAATGTTTAAAGGTTATAAAACCATATGAAAACATTATTATGATTTTTATGTAGATATCGTACACACTTGTACCTATAATCAAAATGTTGTTAAAAATGAATCTATCAATAATTTATGTTTTGGAATAAACTTTGGTATACATGGTTTGATCATTTCAAAACTTAAAAACAGCTTCAGAATTACAAGAAATTATCTAAACCCTTAAATCATCAAAATTAACTGCTAAGCTTTAGAATTGTAATCGATTAAATAAATTATTAATGGGTTTAACTTGGAAGAAAAGCATTAATATTGGTATTTTACAAATTATCTTTTATACACACCTATTAATATCATTTTTTTCCCGTAACCAAACCCTAATCCTACTCCTTAACCATTGACCACCATTGATCAGCTAGTATTGTTTTCTGATTTGGTTCTTGATTGATTTTTAGGTAACCACACTAATCAATGTTATCATTAAAGTTGTTCTTTTTAACAAGAATCAAACCACTTAGTTATCTATTTTCTAACTTAAAACAATGTGTACTTGAATAAACATAAGTTTACATTCAATTTAGTTTAAACTAAAGTGATTTAAAACTCGAACATTGACACGTGATTATGGTTTGTTAATGTTGGAATTTTGGACACAAAATAATTATATATATATATATATATATATATATATATATATTTTTATATAAATAGTTATGTATTTATTGGTTTAAGTTCTCGTTTTGTAACGAACTATACCGTGTCCAAGCTGAAGCTAAGATAAATTAAATATTGATGCTCGAAGTTGAGTGGTCGGAATTAAAAAAGTAAAACTTTGGAGATTATTATAGGAAATTGATGTAATTTCTTGCATAATGTTAATAAAATCAAATATTGATTAAAATGGATGTTTTATGTTGATCAAGTCTTTTAATAAATATTATGAATATTTATTATGGATAATTTTTTTTATTAAAATTGATATTAAACTTGTCATGAATAAAATAAGAATTTTAATTTGATCTCATAAAATATTTTATAAATCAAATGGGAGTTTTGGTTGTGAATAATAAAACTTACATTAATATGAAGTTTTTAGCATGAGTATATAACTAAACTCATAATGAAAAAAAAGAAGAAAAGAAATGTATTCTCCATTATCTTTAACTTATTTCCACATAACATCATAACATATATTTTACCCGATGATCTCTCAGGCCTGAGGCAATCTCCGGCAGTACATATTACTTTTGTTGTTGTACCCTGGGAGACAGACACGTTGTTTTGAATAGAGACGCGAAATTTGTTTTAAGGGACCCGTGCCTAACACGATCCTCAACCACAACCGTCAATTTTCTGTTTGTTAATTGTTGCAGTCAGGGATATACTTGAAGATTTGAACGTGATAAGACTCGTGTCAAGAATGTTATATGAAGACTCGTTGGAGTATATACTAAAGATGGATGTTCGAATCAAGTTTGGTACATAAATATTGTTTATATTTATTTTTCTAGTCGTATTTGTAAACGGTATTATACTAAAATATTTCTCATGGCTAACGAGAGTATCGTTAGAATTACTATCTTTTAATATAAAAGTAAACATATTTCCTACAACTAATACTCAAATCAAACGGGAAGAACATATATATCAAAATTATACCGTAAAAATCCAGAATATTCATCTTTAGTTTAGTATGATTGTTATATCATTTTTAAAGAAATGTCATCTGCCGATCTAAGCCATTATTATCTACAATGGTTTGTCTAAACCTCTAGCGATAGTATGGCGAACTCATTACAATGATATGTCCAATTAATTACAATTGTGTACCCAATCCATTACGATGGTGTATCCAAGCTATTACGATGTGGTCTAACTTATTGTGACACATCTAACCTATTACAATAATATGTCTAAGTTCTTATAAAAATGCATATAAGTTTTTAGTTATAATTGATCTGTCATTACAATCAGTTTTAATGTATTGTGTATCACAACGATACGTGCTTTCAACTTATAGACTAAACCTATCACTCTAGGTGTGTTTAAATTTTAAGTCTACATTGTTATTGTAATTAGTTTTGATGAAATAACCATAATTTTATATATCAAAAAACTTAAAAAGAAAACGTATAATAATCATTACAGAGATAAAACAGTCATTTCTATAATCGGATATTTGTTTTACTATTTTTGTCTTTCGTAAGCTCTCATGAAAAGGTCCATTTGTGAATACATCACACTTTCTTAAACATTTGTACCGTACAACACATGCATAATCATTCAAAACAAAATAATATATTCTCACATAAGAAAAGTTCAAAAAATACATCACTTTCAAAGTTCAAATCTCTTGTAACATCACGTATGGCACATAGATATCATCTAATATTTCAATAATGCCGAATAACATACAATATTACACAAATAATACGACGACGTTATTCCAAATGCCGGCTTCAAATCCCTTTAAAAACTTGATAAAAATCCTAGTTTTCTCAGTCACGTTTCCGGTATCGATCATCTTCATCAGTTAATGGAACCACGACGATTCAGTAAAAGTGTCGGAAATGAAAACCTTCAAAAGAAACTCGCGGAGAACAGGCGAAAAGGGAGTAGGGGCCAAGAACAAGTCCCTGACATTGCGGATTTCATGAATGATATGTTCTTTGGAACGGTAAACAATGAGAAAAAAGTTTATAATCTAACTGGTGACGGTGTGGAAGCAGCAGATGACGATGATGATTTTGACTCGAGCACGAGGAGTACGAGTAGCAGGTTGACTCAAGAGTGGTTAGAGGAAGCGAAGAAGCTAGTGGCCTCTTCGCCTAACCGTGGCTTGTCACGAGGCGAAGGGAATTCTCCCTCTCGCCTCGGTGGGTCACCTAGGTTTGGTGTTTCGGGACCTAGGTTGTCCACTTCTTCGCTTGTAGACAGAGATCCCCTCTCCAGATCCGCTAGAAGGTAATTTCATACATCATTGTTGTATCAATTACTATCATTCATAATATTAAACACAATCATCAACACAATGTCAAACTTTACCTAGAGTTTTATATACTTACATACACATACACACACTATAGATGTACAAAAAAATCGATTGAAAAAAACCACTTTGAAAAAAAAACAAGACCGGTTAAAAAACAGCTTTGAGCCAAACCGGTTTCCAGTCCGATCCAAACCGTCGGTTTGTATACAGTTTTGATAGCTCGGCACCCAAAACCAAAACAAGAATAAAAAAATCGTATTAAAGCGGTTCAAATCGGTTTAGGAGTTCGAGTATTCAGTGAGCAAAACCGGTTTAGGAAAAAACCGGTTTGAACCACGTGACAAATGAAAACCGGTTCGGTTTTAACACAAACCATGTTTACTATAGTAGAAAATATGGATGAACATTTTTATTGAGTACTACTAGCATACCACTACCATGCCAAACTGATACCGATCAAACATCATATGTGACAATACTGTTTTTCATTGTTTCTTGTTTTCGGTATCACCACCTTTTGTTTTTGGTATTTTCAATAGTACCAATACCTACCGGTATTGAATTGATAAAATCAATTCAATATTTCATTTGTATTTTTGCTCATCACCAGTACGATACTGATCTCATCCCTAACATTTGTATCGTTAACGAACGAAATTACAGGCACAGGTCGGTGGATAATTTCACCGGAGAAATATTGACGAAATCCGCGAAGAAGACTCACAGCCGGAATAACTCCCTAACCACCGTCGACCCATACCCCAACTCACCACCACCAACCACCGATCAGTCACCGGCTTCCGCCGTGCAGAAATGGTTCAACAACATCCTAAAACCACCCAACGCCGGCGACCCAACCACCACCACCGCACCACCACCACCACCGCCGGACATCATCCCACCAAGAGCATCCACCCACCGCCGCTCCCGATTCGAACACCCATCACCACCGCCACCACTACCACCATCACTACCCTCCGCCACCATCACCACCATGGCGACGGCGGACCCAACCACCCTCGTCCCACCGCGGTTGTCCACCCACCGGAGATCCCGATTCCAAAACGACCCCAATTTAGCTCAACCCCAAATGATTTCATCCAACAGACCGATTAAACCCAACCCCACAACAACTCATGTGGGATCTCAAATGCTATCGCCACCGAGGCATCTTGTGGAATCGACTCAACGGAGGTCGATATCGTCGTCTACTTGCTCGTTCCCGGAGAAGCAGATCCTTTCGCCGCCGAGGAACCTGGTGGAATCGGCTCAACGACGGTCGATTTCGTCGTCGACGTGCTTTACTGATAGAATTTCGAGCAATTCGATCCCCGTAAATGGGGAATTGAAGGATTCTGAATTGGGTCAATTGGATTTTAATCGGTTTTTGAAGAATCAGAGAATCAAGATCCAAAAGCTGTTGAAAGGGGAAATCAGAGGGAAAGCGAAGATCATTCTCTCTGGACATTCAAACAGTAAGTTTAGTTTTGTACGAGTATTGTGTTTCATACGTCTAAACTATCGTTTAAAAGTGGTAAACTATAGTGTATAGTCGTAGTAAAATATAGTTTATCAGTTTTAAACGAAAGATAGTTTAGAAAAACTTTTTGATTAGAAGTGGTAAACTGTATTTGGTAAAAAACTTTTGATTAAAAAACTACAGTTTACCAATTCTAAATAAACGACAATTAAGAAAAACTTACGTCTAAAAGTGGTAAATTGTACTTTATAGCTATAATAACTGCAACTTACCCTTTTTGCATGACAGTTTAGGTTGTCTCATTTATGTACATTATGTATGAAACACGTACCTCTATGGATCCTATGTTTCATATGCTAGCCCCGTCCTATAGTGTTGTTTAAAAGTTGTAAACTGCAGTTTTCAATCTCTAATAGATTTGTGGATGTTTGTCAAATTAAAAAAAAAAGTAACTTTTTGATGTTTTGATGGGGTAAAAAGATCAAAATATTTTTTCAAAAAATTTAAAAAGTCAAAATTTGTAATTTTTTTTATTTTTTTGGAGAGATATTTTGATCTTTTTACCTCTTCAAAAGTCAAAAAATTACTTTTTTTATTTGTCAAACATGACCGAAACCTTAATAATTTATCTGTCTCATTTTATTTGAGAACGAATGTTGTAGGTACAAGTTCAATGGTGGCGGCAATTTCATACGCGTGGTTGTTGGAAACTAAGATGAGAAGTAAGAGGAACGCGGTGGTTGGGGAGGGTGGCGCCACGGCGGAGATGGTGGTGCCAGTGCTAAATGTGAGTAGGGGGAAGATGTGGAAGCAGCGGCAAGCCGCGTGGTTGTTCCACCATGCTGGTGTTGATGCCACCGTCATATTGTTTTCGGATGAGGTTTGTTTCTGTAATTTTATTGTGATTTTAGTCATCATGAAGGTAGATGATATATAATGGTGTTTTGTGTATGATTGATTGGTGTATTGACATCAGATAGAATTGGAGGTCTTGATGATGAACAAACAGTTGAGCATCGTTGTTGTTGGTCAAGAAATATTGAAGACGAATGGCGAGGTTTGTGTAAATACTTCAAAATAATATAAAATAGTCGGATCAAGTTGTTTTTTCAGTTTGGTTTGATATGGTGTAAGATCCTCTCAACTTTGGCTAACTAATAAGAAAAACATGATTTTTATTTCCCCCTACCATATCGTGTTATAAGCAACTTTTTAAATTAGCTCAATAAGCAAAATCATTAGTTTTCTTGTTAAAAAACTTGAAAGTTTCTTTTAGAACGAGACGCACTCATCTAATGCTACTTCCAAATCTGTATCATTATTCATTACGTGACACAAAATCATTAGTATCACTATGTCCTAGATATCATTAAATGACAAGTCCTATGTATTTATTACACCACTTAGAGGAGCCTCTTTTAACAAAATGATAAATATGAATATATGATCTTTATAACTCATAAAAAGAGTCCATAAACCACTAAAATGTTGTAAGATTGTCAAAACATCGGGTCTTAGTTATACTCGAAAATTGTTAAACCTGATTCATGGAACAGGTTGGATCCAAGTGCACGATTGTTACGGATAATTACTGCGAGGATGCATACGATCTACTTCAAAACCCCATTTTGAAGAAACTCATGGTAATTAATTGGTTTTGTGTGTGTTTGTTTTTTTCAATGATAAAAAACTCTCACTCTCAAGTTTAATCTATAACTTTATTTTAAACAGCTTGCGGGTATTTTATTAGACACACAAAATTTGAACGTAGCTACAACCAAGGACACTGAGGCTGCACGTTTGCTCGCAGTTGGTTCTGCGCCCAACTATGGAAATAGTTTGTATGATCAATGTACGATTCTTTATTTCCTTAAACTACGTTTTTAACGTGAAATGACTATTATACTCTTTTATAGATCAAAATCTTAATTCTTTGGTTTTGGTAGTGACACAAGAACAAAGAGATGGTGCTTTCTTTGAAGCTCTTAGGAAGAACTACGGGAAGCCTCCTAATGAGAGTAAGTTTTCATTGTTCCGAAGACACAAATTTAAATGATCTTCACATGCGATGAACAACGACATATTTGATAAAACTAGAATCAAATACTGTATAACGTTAAAAAGATCATTATTAAAGGTCGTCTGATCCTTCTACACAAATTTAAAAGATCATATTTGAGTTTAATTTAAAAAGGTTGAGAAACCCTATGTTATTTATGTAATTTCTCTATGAGATGTTTGTTAACTTTTTCTAACCATCATAGGTATATAAAATTCTTTTTGTTGTTCAATAAAATTAAAAAGGTTAAAGACAGTCATTTAAAACTCTTGATAAACAAATTTCTTAAAGTTAAGAAATTTAATCCGTTCGGATTTAACAAGAGACCATGGATTTTGATTTTACAATTAGCCTTTGCATAATTAGTAGTAGTGTTTTAATATTCCAACTTTGCATAATTTATAGAGTAATCCAACTTTTGAGAAAAGAAAAGGGTAAATCACGAAACTGTATACACTAAAGATATTTTTTTAACTTTGGCATTAGTAATTATATATTAGTTAAAAAGTTATGCATTTAAAGGAAACAATACCTAATAAAATTGATACATTTAAAAGTAAGAGGGTCAAAATCAGCACCTTTACTTTTTTAAGTGTTCTTGAAAGGGTCGTTTTTATATCATAGGCAACCTTGAGAATGCATCGCCACCAGAAGACCAAACCCCCGAGAAAAAACATCGATCCCCAAAAACATTTGAAAAGAGCTCGAGAAAGGATCCAAATCAAGCAAAACCCGACGGATTTGCACCACCAGGTATTAGTTTATATTGTTTTTCTTCAACTATATAAATTATACTTTTTTTGTTCGTTGATTTTAACATCATTATCTTGTGTCAGCAAAACCAAAACCACAAACAAAACAAGCTTCGTCACCAGCAAATTCAAGTGGTTCGGCTCGTGAAAAAGGAAAGAACCCGTTTTTCTTAGCAAAATGGTTTGGTTTTGCAAAGTGACAACATGTGATTTAATTTGTTCTATTCTATTATTGTTTAAAATAATATTTTTTGAGTCTATGTAACAAAAAGAAAATTAAGTTGTTTGTGTTCTAGCAATCTAGGACTCGCCCGTGTAAACCACATTCATATAATTAAATATAAGTTAATGTCATTTATTTATTTAATGAAATTTATTTATTTGATTATTTTTTTGGATTTTACATAGTTCTTATTGATACAACAATGTAGTTTAATATCTTCGAGACATGGTACAAAGGGAATGACCAATGTACAACACAAACATGTTAAAAAGAAACACACATAGGTTTAACGAACTTAGCTCATTGATCAAGATCACAAAGATCACATCTAGATAGAGGACTCTAAATATGGGGGGAGTTTGTTAGCGAGTTTATGACGTGGATGGTTTAATGAAGGATAAAGCTTATATAACTATGGCTTTGCCGCAACGATTAAGGTCGTGTGCATATAATAATATACAAATCGCAAAGTAACTAGTGTTTATTAGCATAAGATGTTTAGATATATCGCTAGAGCCTATAAAAGTTATAAAAGACTTTGATACAACAGTACAGTCTTTTGATGTTGTTTTGAGTGAAACAAAAAAGTTTACACGATTGATTTATTATATTTAATGTATATAATACAATCACTTTTGAGAGTAAAATAATATTTATAATATTATTTACAAACTACCTCTTACAATTAGTTATATAATAACTTTACATTTACTAATACTTGTATAAAGTTTTATATTATCTAACTATAAACAAAAAACTTAATATGTAGTAAGAGTTTAGCTATAACATTTAATCTCACATTTAAAAACGTTTTGAGCGTACAACTTAACCTATGTTTTCTTAAACGTTTTGCTATAAACATTTTGCTAAACAAATCTATATTTTGTGAGCTATAATAAGTTAATACATATATGTACAAGTAGTCATACATAATTTATTTATTTGGTGTTTTAATATTCAGCTTGGAAAAAAACCATAATAGTTTTTGTAAAACTACTATAAAAATAACAAAATATTAAATACATTTGCCGGATGCAAAATGACACCCTGTCCCATTACGTAAACATCCTTTCTTATGATATAAGAGGACAAGTCAAGCAAGAAACTAATTGTATACAACATTTGATTGTCACATGACAACACAACTAAGAGAAATAATATTGTAGACCCTAAGTTGAAATGTAATAGTTTTATGATATCATACGATACGTATTGTCTCAACCTTGAAACTTTATATCCACAATAAATAATTGATGTATTTAAGTATATTAAATATTATTTTTTAAAATTTTATAGGATATTGTTAACCATACTTTCTTGACAACACATTAACAAATGAAGTTTCTTTATAATAAAATTTATAAATATAAATTAAGATAAGAAAGATTAAATGAAAGATAATATGAATTAATATTTTATTTTGATTGAAAAGGTTATTGTAGTAAACTAATTTCAAATATTTACTTAAATACCTTATAAACATTATAAATATAACACTGAAAGTTTGTTAACATTGATGTACAACTTTTTATATATGTGGTACAATTGACTACTTTTTAATGTTGTTACAATTCGTTAACAGTGATATACAATGTTTTATACATGTGATACAGTTGGTTACTTTTAGTGTTGGTACAGTTGACTATTTTTTTGTGTGTAATGTACATATTTTATGCATGTGATGTAAGTTTCTAGCTTTTAGCGTGCAATGTACAAGTTTTTATACATGTGATGCAACTTGCTACCTTTTAATTGTACACATTTTTAAAGTAAAAAACAGTAGATTATGTTAGACGTGAAAAAACCATTTGTAAACACAAAATGGTTTTTAATTTGAACTGAGACAGAGACTAAAACTGCTTTAGACCCAACTAGGGGTGTAAACAAACCAAGCCAGCTCGCAAGCTATTTTAGATCAGCTCGAATCGAGCCGAGCTTAAACGAGCTCGAGCTCACATCATGGCTCCTTTACTAAACGAGCTCAAGCCGGATAATTTTTTATGAGCCAAGCTTGAGCTCGAGCTTTCTAAGACTAAACCGAGTTGAGTTTGGATTCGGCTCAGCTCGTTTACACCCTTAGACCCAACCAAATCATAGTTTGAAATATATTTATAAACCCCCATTGAAACCGATCAAATCCAAACCTAACCGAAAAACCTGGTTTCAAACTAAACCAATCCCTTTCCCCTTAAATATCGTTTTGTGAACCAAATCAATATGTTATAAACCATGTTGAGCATCTTTGATTCAACCCAGACCTGTTTAGGCTGAGAAACCGATGTGTGCACAGTGCACCTTTCGTTTTTAAAACACTCACAGTGAGTTTTTTATCTTTATTTATATAATTATACTAACAATCACTATATTTTCTCTCTCCTTTTCAATTAAATAATATTTTTTATAACTTTATCATTAATTTTCTCTCTCTCCTTCATTCACAACCACTTTAAAAGATATTAAAAAAATTATAAGGATTGAATAGTGATTCTTCAAATATATCAATCCACAGTGACATTTTCTCTCTCTTTGACTTATATACAAAATACACTCACGTAATTTTAAAAAATCCATAGTGAATGATTTTAAAATACCTATTTAAAAAGCAATTTGGGCCATTGGCGGTCAGTTGAAGCATGAAGTTCAAATCAAACCTTAAAAAGCATCGGTTTTGGGCCGTAGGGTGGGCTTCTCCGTTTTTATACAATTGCACAAAACCTTTTTTGTTTGGCAACTTATTCACCCACTTCCATAATGCTTCGCAATGGTTCTTGCGGTTTTTGACACAAAAAAAAGGCGAGATTGCTAGTCATGATTTAACCAACAGAACAACCGGTTTTACTGGTTTAACGGTTCGGTTTTCACAATTTTACTTTAGATTTTTTAGTTTTGTTTTTCTAATAGTTTGTGCTAAAAGTTTTAAAAGTAAAAAAGAATTAAATCCATATATTTCAAATGTGAAATTATATACACACAGTTACTTCAATCTCGCCTTATATTCAGTAAGATTACACAAAAAATATAATCCGTATGAAACTATTGAGTTTGAATAAAGAGTACAAAAACAAAAACATGTATAAAGACACAATTTATAGTTTTAAAACACAAACATATAAATTGATCAAAGTAAAATCAATCTTCATCTCATTCAACCTTCCAAGCATAAAGAAAGAGACAAAACTCATACAACCCACCTGAATCAAACCCCTCCGACGAACCAGGGCTCGCCGGCGCCGGAGACCCCGCCGGAAAACCTCCCGCCGGCGAGCTCAAATTGATTATAAACAACGCATGCCGTACACCTGGGCTAAACAACCAATCATGAACATCCCAATAAACCTCAATATTCACCTTCTTGAAACTAACACATTCATTACCCCTAAACTTCCATTGAAGATGCTTCACATCAATCATCAAATGCCCATCGATTCTTATCTCCATTTCGGAATCGACACCGTTGTCCGTACTCGTGTTTTTCGATTCGATCGTTAGCTCGTGGAACCGGCCCGTTTCGTGCAGCTTGACTCGAGTCGAAAACCGTTTCTTCCCGAAAACGTGCTCTTTTCTTGATACTAAAACCGGGTCGAATAACGAGGGCCTGCATCCGGTTTTTCGATACGCGTCTTTTTTCATGTCGCCGACGAGGAGAACGACTTCGTCATTCCACACCACCGCGACGTAGTACTCGGATACGGGCTCGGTTTCACCGTGGAATTTAGCGGATTTAAGGTCCCAAAAGACGTCGATGGATTTACCTGTAGGAGGTAGGAACCGTTCGTAAAAAATAATAAACTAGCACTTGTATAAATTTCAATACAATATATTAATAAAAAGTAACAGTATATTACAGCATAATTATAAAAATTTCCAATAGCCCCCCTAATGTGAAAATAAACAAAGCCTTATTTTTCTCATGTTGTCTCACATTACCATCAAGAACGAAGCTTTTGGACCCTTGTTTTCGCCAAAAGTACCACGGTTTTAGGTCGATTTTGCACTTGGTTTCGGCGTGTGGGCCGTCGATCGACACCGATAGCCCGTGGAGTAACATGTTCTTGCACCAGGTGATGGTGATTAGCCAACACTGATCACCAACCCTGGTCTTGTAGACAGACATGAAAATGCTCTGGCCTGGCCGCGTGATCACGGTTAGGTCTTCGGGTTTGTCGCCGGAGGGTTTTGCGGTGAGGTCTTGCATGATGATGGTAGTGGTGGTGGTGATGGTGAATGGTTTATAACATAGAGGTATGGGAGGAAAATATGCCAGAGGGTTTATTGGCAGCACTAATAGAATGCTAATGAATTAAAAATGGTTACAATCTGGCAGGTAGATGGGCAGATCATTGAAATTGAACAAACAAAATATTATTTGTTTATGAGATCTTAGAAATCATATCCAAATTGATGTGATAAAATAATTGGGAACATATGCATTTTGGAAATCTGTTTTGTTGTAATAGTTAATAGTAATTTGTGTTTGGGAATTTTCATCTTAAAATTGTATGTTTTGATGAACTTATGTATGTACTTGATGCTTCAAAAATATATATACTTGGTTACATGACCGGTCCTAAGCATCAAAACCAAACAGTTTAACCGTTTAGATCTCAAACCAGCTCTACTTTTTGATTTACTTTGGTTTGATCGATTCTAGTGATTTATAAACACTTTTGTTTAGGTTCAAACTACAAACCGTAAGTCTTAGACTGGACCGAACCAAAACTGACTTTTGATTTTCGATCTTGTTCGTACAATTTACTCTTGATAAATATATAATTTCAAACAGATTGCTCAAACGATTAAAAATGCGAATAGATTATTAAATTCTGTTGAGTAGAATTTAGAGTTAAAAAATTATTGGTTCAATGAAAGAGACCCTTAGAAGCATGACAAGAGAACATGAGTTGAAGGTTGAATAAACAGCCGAATCACGAGCCACCAGTCAAAGGTGACAAAGAATAATTATACATTTATTAATCATCGTTTAAATTATTTAAAGTAAAATTTGGAAACAAATGTTGATTAAGATTTTTTTATTATTTTTTATTATGTCATGCTAATTGGTATTTATTTAAGAATTTAGTAAACTAAATGTTTAAAGAAAAGAAAAAAAGAAGGAATGCTTTTAAATAATAATAATATATGAATTAGATAAGGTGACATGACATATATAGCGTATACATGCATCTACTTAATCTATGTATGCATCTATTCAATTCATGTAAGCATTTGTTGCAAACACAAAAATAATTTAGAACTTGTTATACTTGTTTTTTATGTTTATTTTAATCATAGAATTTTAATATGTATTGCGTTGGTGGTGTGAAAACAGAGGCGAAGCTTTAGGGGGCCAGGGGCTCCGGCCCCCCTCTTTTTTAATCATTTAGTCCTTAACTTTGCATATAAATACCACAAGATAAGTTATATTTTTCTTTCACACAGTTATAAAAATTTAAATAAATCATAACACGACATAAAATTATACTACACGTAATAAATCTCACATTTAACATTTCACTAACAGTTATATTAGCATCACATCTCTTTTCATATATCATACACTCCACCTAGAAAATGATTTTCACATTCTCCACATCCATCCATTTTAATTTTCTTTTATTTAAAAAAAAATTAAAACACTTTACATTAATAATGATAAAAACGTTACAAAAAAATAATACTTCAATAAAACCAAATAAAAAATACTTAAACATTATGTTCAAACCTATGATTAAAATAAGCTTAGAGAGGTGGGAGTGATCTACAACACAAGAAAGTACCCACAACCGTATCACCAATGTCCACTGCCCTGTCATGCTACAAGGGTGGGGTGTGTACGGTTTGTCATGTTGCAACACTCTCACTCAACGAAGTATCACAGCCGCATCACATTCTTAGGGGTCGTTTGGTTCACAGAATATTTTGTAAAGTAATTGGAATTGGAAATGGATTTAGAATAGAAATTGGATCTTATTAAAAATGATAACGTGTTCGGTTGGTCAATTTTAAGTGTACTTGAAATTTTAATTTTGAACATTTGGTAAGTGAAAGGAATGTGAATTTCAATGAATAAGATAAAATTTTACAATTCCAATTTCATCAGTTGACCAACCAAACATAATTTTAGATGAAAAATTTTTCAATTTCAATTTTGATTTTTGAGAATTTTGTGAACCAAACGGGCCTAAGTATTTTACAACTAAATTACGCCCTAGTCCCATGGATTTCAGCATTATGCATTACCATCGGTGTGGGTACCGTTGTTCCAACTCGCTGTCGCATCATTTAGCAGCCTTGCTATCCCTAGCCAACTCCCTCATCCCTTGTGGTAATTAAAAAAAATACAAAGAAAGTAAGTCCAACACATAACGGGTTATAAAATTTATAATTGTTTTTATGCTTTTTTTAAAATGTTATAATTCAAATATAATTAATTGTTAGTTTTATAAAAATAAATCAAAATAGTACATATACCATTGAATCTATCACTTTTGTAACACCAAAAAGATATCGATATTGACTCCCCACTTTTAGCACTAAATATGATGAACTCACCCCTTATTATTATTATAATTATTTGATTATAGACAAAGTAGGTATGTTGGTTCATGTCAGGAGTCATCTTCGCTACTTGGGTTCAACAATTTCACTGCCAATCATTGGATCTATCAAACGTATCTTCTTAAAATGTAAAACCGATCTAAACTTTTGGGCTTTTTAAGGAAATTTTTTTCCATAAACATACACTTAATCATATATATTTATTTATACAACAATAATATTTTAAGTCATGCATTGATGTCATTTTTAATCATAGTTAAAATTGATGATAACTGTATGAAGGTATACCCAACTTGAAATTACTAGAAAACTGAATGTTTACGACTATATTTCGGTAGCAATCTTTACAACCATAATTCCACTTTTGTGACCGGGGAAATTTTATTACGACCTTTAGTGACTGTGTTTTGCATCTGACTTCTTTTTGTAGTTGGTTTGCGACGAAAATATTTATTCAGATATTTGTGACCGGCTTACAACTGAATATTTGATTGCTAATTTTACAAAATGTTTAGCATTTAGTTGTGATCCGGATGTAAAATTTATTTTTCACAAACTTCCACGCAAATGTGTGGCTTTCTAGTTATGTGATATCTTCTCAATACTTCGTTTATGAATTTGGAACTATGATCATTACCACATATGTGATATTCTTTCAATTAAACTGTATTTTTTGTTTATAACTTGTTGACTGTTGAGGCCACTCCCTGATAGCATAGCACGATGAAACCAATGACCTACGACCTCGGGTATCCGAGGATGCGACATGAACGAGGCCCCAACTCTAGCCTCTCATTTGAATACAAGTATAATCAAAAGTTGTTTGTTTCAAAAGCTTATTTGATGTTAATATAAAGAACCAAAAGTTGTTATTCAATAGAAGTCAAATGATTAATAAATATCAAAACCTAATCATTTGTTATAAGTAATCATGCAACTCGTTTGGAATGTGCTTTTGTTTATATGTTAGTAGTTAATATATGCTATCATGACTTTCGTTTATTTTGAAATTGTTTATCACAAGATTCATGTTTTAGAACACAATTTGTGTCGTAATAATGTTTTGTTCAACTACTAATTACTTGTTATGTAGATGTTGAACCAAAAGTTATGGGATACCAAGATCGTTGGTGCGTATAAGGTTGGATGTGTAAGTGTGCATGTCAGTTTTTCTAAAATTTATTTTGTTAACACATAGTGAATATGTTGATGCCATCAGGTAAATAAGATTGTATTTCCTACTCTCTAAGTTCTTACTGATTCATGGTGCGAAGAACGTATATAAATGGCCAAATTTGTTTTTTGTGTGATAAGAACAACGTGAGGCGTGTGTCAAGAGATGCATATTACAACTAATATACCTAAAAGCGGGTTAAATGCTACATCCATTGAGCAAACTGATGAGAATTAAAAACATTGGAAGTGACAAATGGGTCATACAGGTTGAAACTTATGTAAATCTTCAATTGCTTTATGTAAAAAGTTTAAGTCTATTATTATTATAGCATGATATTTGTAATCATACTTAACTACTTTAAGTAAATATATATCTAAGAAAACGAACACAAAATACTAACGATTCAACCCAATATGTCCTAACCTGCTCACCGCATCAAAACTATTTATTCTGACTAGTTGAACGTAACCTGACCCACTCACCCACATCAAAACTATTCATTTTGACCCGAGCCTAATTTAATGCAAACCCATGTTGTCATATAGTAGTTGATGGTGCATGAATCTGCAAACCTAAAATTCGGTCTTTGTTAAGTGACAACTGACAACAACTGTCGATGGATCATGTTCCTTGGGCTCTTTGGGCTTCTTTTTCAGCCTTTTAGTCTTATTCTATTGGGCCCGAGGCCTTGTGCATCTTGTTGGCCACTTGGCTCCTTTGGGCTTTGGCATCTTAACATTAAAACTAACAATATCCTGATAATGGCCTAAACTATTGGTTTAATGATTGACATATATTCACCAAATATAAACTAAAGGAGATGAGATGCTTGGATATAAAGAAAGTGAGGGACAAGTTTTACTACTTTAGGGACATGATGATCGTGCTTTAAGAAAGAATAAGCATCATGTGGAACAAAACATACGCGGTTTCGGTGAAAAAGGCTTCATAATATATGCACATTCCAAATCATGGGAGACCATGAGTTTTGGGGCAATGTTAGGTTTGTGCTATGCTTGCAAGAAGAATTACATGTTACGGACTAGGAACATGTCTTTATATGCTCGAAAACATGTCAAATCTACGACATACATGTTGGGTATAAAAAGGATGTTTAAGTTCTAGACACGAGCATGTTATCATTGAACAAACTTATAAAGTTTGTTTTAAAGGGTGTGATGGTTTATTCTCCGTCAATTTTGTTTGAACTAGTATAGCATGTTATCTTTTTCACGTCTAACATCAATTTTGTTTGATTTGTTGTATTAAATTAAAAGATAGACCTTACTTAATTTGGTTTTAAGAAGATTGTGATTTGATTGGTGAAGATAAATGTCAAACTTGACTTATTTTTGGTCATTTTTTATTACTTCGGGTATTTTTTTAAGGTGTGGATATTGGGACACCCCAAAATTATAAATCAACATCCTAAATTTCTGTAGTGCTCGTATAGCATTATATGCATCGTATAAGGGGGTCGTATAATCTTATACGAGACGTATAACCCCTCTAACAGCCCCCTGAATTTTTCAATATAGTCAGTGTTGAAATTTGTTATTCCCGTCGTATAGTCCTATATGTGTCGTATAGTGGGTCGTATGGGACTGACTATATGGGGGCGTATAACTCTCTGACACCCCTCTTGATTTTTTCTCGTTTTCAATGTCTTCGATCCTATACACCGCGTATGGTGTTATACGAGATGTATAAAAACACCGCGTATGATGTTATTCGAGATGTATAAAAAGATGTCAATTTATAATGTGTAATGTTCGTCTATATTATGTATATATTAAGACCCATAAATGTGTTTATATCAATTATTGTCAAAGGGAAGCACTTTATGATTATGAGCACCATATGAAAAAAAATATTTATTTGACCACCACATCTTATATTGTGTTTTGACGTAACAATTCTGTAATTTTGAAGTATGATTTAAGTTTTCTTTTTTAATTGAAAAGAATATTCATTTAATTGGACTTATTTTTTGTTTATTTATATAATACTAATTAAGATAGTTTTAATTTTATATCTTTACGTTTGATACTAACACTTTTTTCACTTTCAACTTAAGTTTCATTTGTTTATAATCTTTTACAAATTTTTCATTTTATGTTTCGGTTTAAACTTTCGAGTTAACATACTGCAACACACATATGTGGTTTTCATCTGTTTTTTTCTGTTTAATGGTCGTGTTGTGTTTTACATTTCGTTCTAATTTATACACATAAAAACGTCTTAATGCACGTGCATGATTCAATTTTTTTACAACTTTTTTCATTCGGTTTTAATTCTTTTCGTTTACGAGTTTTTCTAGTTTTTACGGTCACTAGCAACGATGTGACATTGATGGTACTTGACATGATTTTACGTTCCACTACGTGAGACTGAAAATTAGTTATACTTTGATTGTCATCATTAATTAGTTTCAGGGGAAATGACCAAAAAAAGTTTGTTCTTTTGCATTTTTTAAGAAAATAAAATTATAAGTTAAATTTACATAATCCGTTAAAAGATCGAAAGTATAAAAAAACTAAGCACCTTTTATATGCTGTGTACCGAAAAAATCCTCCGGTGTAAAACATGCAAACATGCATATTTTTAGTTTCTTTTCATTCAAAGAATAAGGTTATAATAAAAATTACATTTAACTTAGAATGATTAAAATGATCTTAGGGTTCACATGTTTTTTTGTTTTATAAAGGGAGGACATTTTTGTTATGATGTTAAATACGCTAGATCATTGTGTCAAATAAGTTAAGTCATTGTGTGAATTTTTTTTTATCATTTGTTATATCTATTTACTATTATATTTTACTTTTTAAATCATTTCATGTTATTTTTGTCATTGCTTTTATATACTATATAAATTTATTGTTATTATATAATTATGCTATACAATTAGAAGACACAATGATGTTACTTTATTAATGTGTTTTTCAAAACTAATCATTTTAGAAAAACAAACTAGTTTTTTAAGAAAATACAACGACGAACAAAAAAAACAAGACATTTTATCATTATGTCCTACGTGTTGTATCATTTGTGTTATTTTATCATTGTTTAATATGTATTAGATAAGTTAGTTATTATATTATCATTGTGTTTTACATACTATAACTACACAATAGTGTTATTTTATTATTATATTTTTCAGATATCATCTTTTTAGAAAAATACAATGATGTTCAAGAAAACACAATAACGACCGACGAATCACATGTAGTGTCTGATTGATTTAAATGTGTGATTTTAAATCATTGTTATTATGAAACAAGATTACTTTATTTATGTTTTTGTTTCATAGGTGTTGGGGCTTTAAGGAGCTTAATTTGAGGGAAAAAAGCTATGAAAGTAGAAGGACAGAGAACGTAAGTATTAAAAGTTAAACAAGATGGCAAGTTGGAAGCATACCTGGTGTATGATATACCAGGGAGGGGCGTATCGTACGCTGGTAGGCATATGTTGGACATCTGGTCTGGCTTATTCAAAAAATTGGGCGTTAGAATATTGATATGGACGCATGATACACCTATGGTTGGTGTATCATACGCCGCTACCTTAACAAACTTCAAATTTTGTGATTTTTGGAGAATATTTAAACCTATACAAGTGCAA
Organism: Flaveria trinervia; assembly: GCA_025506515.1. Classification (NCBI taxonomy): domain Eukaryota; kingdom Viridiplantae; phylum Streptophyta; class Magnoliopsida; order Asterales; family Asteraceae; genus Flaveria; species Flaveria trinervia. The sequence continues at coordinate 5,780,798 of CM046443.1, forward strand.
TAAATGACTTTCCACACATGAAAACTGATGATCCCAACTGATTTTTGGTGTTCTCAAAGCTCTTAGATTATTTGACATTCTCAACCATCATTCGATTCAAGATTGAACACATGATGAAGACAATGTTTGGTTAGGCTCTTTGTGATCACTTTCGGGTTAACCATTCATGCCAACTAAGAGTATTGATGTGTTTTAATAAGGGTTTATGTTGAAATATTAAGTTATGGAATGTAACTAATTTTTTGGGTTATTTAAAAGATTTGTTTATAAAAAGGTAACTTTCTTGATTATTAGTTTCCGGTATTTTTGCATTGTTAACTCATTAAGATTGGTAGGTAAATTGATATTGATAAACTAATAAAATTGAACGAATGAATGTTAAAAAATTGTTCTTTTGTTGTCACTTTAACCAAAATCTAAGATTTTAAAGTTATGTTTAGACAAATTCTAGTTTAAACATGCTAATTGTTGATCTTGCGAAATTGAAACCAGAAAATGATTGTTTTCTCATTAATTAGTAAATGTAGTTCCAAAATTGATTGCTTTTTGCAATTGTGTTTCTTAAACACATTCAAAGTTCTGATTTTTTTAATTCATAGTTTTATGTATGTCATCTAAGTCAACTTTTTTTAACACTTTTCGTCAATTTCGTGTCTAGACGACCTTACTTACCATTACATAATAAACTAGCTAACATTGATTTATTAACTTGTTTTTTATCAAGTCTCAACAACCACATCAAGAAGACATAATGAATTGCAAGAAAAACACAATGATGATTAGAAATCATATTATAAATTTTGGAGTAAATTACTATTTGCATCCCTGACGTTTGTTCATTTTAACCACTTGCATCCCTACGGTTTCAAAATTGTCATCCGTCCCCTGACGTTTCATGTTATCTTCATTTGAGTCTATACGTTTTATTTTTATCTCCGTTTGAGTTCAAATAAGTAAGACTGTTAAGATTTATGTTAAAATTATTATTAAAAAGAGGAAAATACCCTTAATATTAAATAATAACATAAAAAACCTTGCGGGTCCCAGTCATCAACATCGTCTTCTTCAAATCACTATCACCACAACCACCCCCGTCACCATCACCACAACAACCCCCATCCCTACAATGGACGTTTTTAGCTTGCTAAAGTTTTGGAGAATCTCCGGTGCCCGAGATCCACCGACCTCTGGCAACTTCGATCCCTCTGTCGACGACGAAGACTCATTCTTCGATCTCGTGCTCACCAAAGACTACGGTAGGCCACCTCTCCCAATTTCATCGATGATTTGAACTCGAGTTTCAGGTTTTCGTCACCGGATGAGGCCTATATGAAGAAGAACAGGTGTGATTTTGGCTTTGATTCACCGAAGAGTTGCTCTTTGCCATAATTGCTGATGCGGTTGTTGATGCTAGGGTTTCAGAACACTAATACTAATCATAATAATAATCAGAAGGAGAGGAGTAGCGAGATCGAGGAGGTAAAGATCAGAGCATTGTTGAAGAGAGATAACAGCTTGAGGCATAAGTTGATGACGGAGAAGCTTCTGGAGAGTGATCAGATGCCTTCGAAGCGGTTCACAAAGGACGTTGTGAACAAGTATTTGAATCTGATTAAGCCCTTCGAATGCGAAGGTTTCAAAGAGGAGTAACGAGAAATCGAGGCTATCAGAGAAATGCACCACACCGTCGTCGTCTCCGGCGATGTCAGTTTCATCACCTGGAAAAGAAGAGAAGAAAACCTCCGGCGGTGGCGGTGGTGCGATGTTCAGAGAGGTTCATAAGCGGTTAGGGAAAAGCCGATAAGCATCAACGATTTTGCAAACTCTGGCGATGTAACATCTTGTAATTTTGTTAACCAAAAGTTAACTGTATTTATTCTTATGAGGGCCATTGTTGCCATATGTGAAACTTATAGGCTTAATTTATTATTATTCTTAATCCTTTAGTTTGAAAGTTATTAATTTTAATTATTACTTAATAAATAAACATAGATAATAATAATATTATTATTATTTATAACATCATTAATAATAATCATAACTAAGAATAATAACAATGATATTAACAATAATATTTTTATTAATAATTTGTAAGAATTATAAATATATATATATATAAAAACATGTATACAACTTTGATTTAAAGTCAAGGGCCTAACCTGTAATTTCTGAAACTTGAAATAAAAGTTTGGTCATAAAAGGCTAACTATTAAAATCACAGGGACCGAAAGGGTAATTTGGTTCAAAACAACCCTAGCGGCCCCCTTTCTCGTCGGTCACCTCCAACCACAACTCCGGCCATCTCCGGCGGAGTAAAGTCTTTCTAATCTGACCCAAACTAAACCAATCGAACCGCCCTTGCACTTCGTGCACATGGATTCGAACCTGCTACCATATTGTAATTCGACTTTAAATGCTATTAAGAACATTCAATTAGAAACCGAAATACACCTTCAACCAAAATCTGTTTCAATTCGGTATACGAACAATTGATTTAATCGATTCATTTGAAACGTACTACTAATCAATTCAAATTCAACTCAACCAATAATTACGTTTGAAAACTAGTAATTGTCATTAAGTTTAAGTTGGAACACCCGAATCAAACTCACAACCGGTTCATAGTGGAAACGATCAAATATTTGCTAATTAACAGAGTTATAATGCACATATCGGCACTCCCAAGCTTCCTGTAACATCAATTTCTATCCATACTCCTTCGCACACAACTGTCGATCACCATCTTCGGTATCGACCTGAAACTCCATCAAAGGACCCATTCTGAGCAACGTTTGTTGCAATTGATAGAGGGTTATTGTTTATAATCGCTTGGGGAAGCTTCACACCAAACCAATTGGATTATAGTCAAAGAAAAAGTCTCGAAGAGGATCTAATTCACTCGCGGCTGTTCTATCTTCATCGCCGCCGATTTATAACAAAAATAGGTAATTAAACACACATCTATACCCGATGTCATTAGGGGATTAAAAGCCCTAACATTCCACTCCTTAACATTAATCGTTTGTGATTCAATTTGATCCAAATTGAATTAGGGTTCATGAGGATTTGGGGAAAATAAGCGGATTATGTTTTTAAAGTTTTGAAGGAAGCATTTAACAGATCTGGGCTCTAGCCCAAATGGTTACCAGTTCACTCTTGTATGCAGGAGGTCTCGGGTTCGAACCCGGCCTCCGGCATTTGTTTTTTTTTAAGCTAATTTTATACATTTTAAACTTCAAAAATTTTATTAATACGTTAATAAATCAAAATAAAAACTACTTTGTTAACTAAAACATTTCGGGTATTATTAAAATATTTTTTAAAGATTTTAAAACTTATAATTTTGAATGTAATAACTTTTAAAGTATATCAAAGGTTATAAAAAAAATTATTAAGTCTTATATATGCTATAAATATATTAGAGTCCAAACTTGGATTAGTTCAAAACACTTCAAACCTACATATTTCAAATACTTTAAATGTTTAAGCATATAAATGATTATTTAAATAAATATTTAAATAATTAATTATCCATTTAATCATGTTATATCATATTTAGTTGATATTCTCTAAACTTTTATTAAAACTCTTGAAGTCTATAAAACCATAGATTATACTTCATTTTTACTAAACTCTTGCATTAAAAGATGTTTTATAATAAATAATTTTAAAAGTTCAAAACTTTATAAAATGATTTTAAATAATTTTAAAGTCATTTAAATAAGTATTTAATTAATTCTCTTGATCAAATAATTAATTATCTCTTTTCACACATTATACTTAATCTTTATTTAAAACAATAAACTAAATTATTGATTCATTTTTTAATTATTACTGGTCTTAATTGATTTATACCATCTTTATTAAACAAAAACATAAGCGATCCATTATTTTATTATTTAAACCCCAAATTCCCAATTGAAACCCTAGTTCACACTTATTCATTAATCTTACCTTTAAACTTAACCTTGGAATATATATATACATTAGGTATCTTATATAAAGGAATCGTTGGGGCATCGTTAATTTCTTATCGTCTTATCTATTTCATGTGAGTATTTCCATACCCCTTTTTGCTTATTTTCACACTTTGGGGTGAAACATGTTAACTTATTATCATTGCACTTGTAAACTTATTTGAGACTTGTAATCTTTATGGCAATTCATCATGCAAAGTTGTGGCTAGTTGAACTTTTGTGGTTACCATGTTATGGCGTTATATGTACAATCATTAACTATTGCTAGCCCAGCGAAGTCATAGATCTATGGGCAAGACAAGCCTACTTTGGTTGATCCAAGTACACTTAGCTGATCGTATAATCTTGTAAACGTTTGAGACTTGTAAAACTTTGTCGAGGTTTGATTGTTGCATTGTTCATAACATCCCTAATCACTTTATTCACTAACTTATGACTTGAATTGCCATCTTTTATATACTTATGTATTGAAAACTATGGAATGCTCACCAACATTTTTACGTTGACCTTTTATTTTTTTACATGTTTCAGGAATACCCCAAGTATGTGTTCTACTCTTTGAAGCTTATCACATCTAGGATTGGACCTAGAGATAAAATGGATGATCATGTTATTTGTAGCAATATGTACATGATGTATTCTTTGTTGAAACTTTCCCTTGTAATGTTACAATTGAATCTTATGATTAATATATTTGTATTTAATAAATAGCGTTATGTGGCTGTGAACAATCGTAACCCTCACATCTCGACGTTTCCGCCGTCAAGGTTGGGGTGTGACAGATTGGTATCAGAGCCCATAACTATAGGGATTTAGGTTATTAGAAATGGTGACCTAGACTATAGTTGCATGAACCTCATAGAAAGATCCTTATACCTTTGTGCTTACATGTTGTTTGCATGCTACATAATGCTATGCCTTTTGTGCAACTTGATGCCTTAGCATAGGATTGCCTTATGAATGCTTAAACTTAGTTACTTGTCTCCCTAAACTTAACTTTAACTCTTTGATTCTCCCCGACAAATGAACTTCCTAAACTTATTCTCAACGACATGTGGAATCTACACTTATTGTCGTGGGTTCGATTCCTTAGACTCTATGTCTAATCTATGAAAATCCCATCAAGGTTTTGATTCCATGAACCAAAGAAATTGTGTGACACATAGACACCTGTATTCTAGATTTCCTGGCAAAAGGCCTTCGAGCTAAGGCAAGCATATCGTATAAATCTCATTGTGAGACAAGTTATGCTTACCAGGGGATTTCTGGGATGAGTGATAAACTATGGTCAACATACACAAGTCTCTATGGCAAATGGGTCAATTTACCTTGACGTGTCAACAATTCCAAATGGTAATGCGTTACCAAATGGAACCATCCTCTTTGTATCTTAAAAATCCTTGATTTTCTTGAACTGGTTTATCACCAAAGTTTCAATATCTTTTTATTTTTAACATATATAATGTTCCTGATAATATTGAACCCATTCTACATTTCAACTTCTACATTTAAACATCGCTACACGTTGGGCGTTTCATGTATCTATTTCTATACCTTGACCAACGTGTGCATGACTCTTAATATATCCAAAGATATTGGGAATCTAAACCGAATGGACTTCAAAAATTTAAACCGTTACTTATGGTTCTCAAGTCTTCTTAAGGATGTGTCCCATAACTAAGAACATGAAATGCTTTAGGTGGAATTCCTACATCTCGGGATACTTTGTCTAGGCAAAGTGTAAATGGTGATTTGACTCGATCATTGAATCCATTTACTTGACTCGAAACCCTTGAGATGAGTGATCGCTTATAAGTACGCATGTCTTTAATAAAGTTATGGCTGATCTCATATCTTGAGAAGTCCATGTATTCCCTTCGATTGTGAATCGAATGTTCACATCTCATTATGATGTCGAATCAATCTTGTCCTTGATTTTGCCTTCCTGATTTAAATTATTCAAGATTTGAACACCATCATAACAAATTCTGCTATCACGAACTTTGATCTTAAGCTTGTAAGCATGATTTTTGTTCCTTTTATTACATTGATGCAACTTGAAATTTTCCGAATTTCTAATTGATATTGTTTTCCTTTCGTCGTTAAGTCAAACTCCGTACCGTTTGCACCATGAGAGATGCAAGTATTTGTAAGCCAACCTATGACTAAGAACACTCGTATCTCCTAAATGATTGTAACTCATCAAAACAGGGGTGATTTCCTTACTTTGATGATTCTCTATTTGTTTTGATAAATGGTTTCCAATTGTGATTTATAAAATTTCACCCTCTGGATCGGGGTGATTTCCTTATCCCGAGGATTGACTTCAATTATTTTCTTTGGAATGGCATTTCACAAATGACATGATCTCACCAAAATAGGATTGAAGCTCGTACTTTGGTGACAAATGTCAATCTTCGATTGTTTTCTTGCTATTATGAAATTCAATCATCAAGATAGGCGTGAATTCCATACCTTGATGATAACATCATTTTTATGAATTGCATTTGTTCAAATGAGACGACTTCATCAAAGTAGGAGTGAATTCTGGATTTTGATGAAGAAGTTCATCTTGTTATATTTTGTTTTTGTAAAACTTCACCGTTAAGATAGGAGTGATGTCCCTTACCTTAATGCTGAGTTACCTCGTCTTATTTCCGTGAATCCTCAACAATGAGTTGGGATCGAGCTTTTTGATTGGTAAGTTAGAGGTCATACCTTGAGAGGACACCATCAAGTTAGGAGTGAAAACCACACCTTGGTGACTATTCTTATTTCTTGATCTTCAACTTACCAAGTTTGTAATCAAGTGACGAGAAACATGTACTAACTTGCAGGGTGAAACAATGTTAGTGTTTCGACCTATCAAGCCAAAGCATGATCTCTGAACTTGAAAAGGGACCCGATCGCTCTAGGTTGATTTTGATTTCAAGCTTGGAGCATTTAAATTCTTAAAATGATTTCTTTTCCTTTATCCATATGTTTTGAATTGATCTAGCTAAATCAAACCATTTATTCCTTATTATCAACTTTCATTTTAAGATATCATCAACACATGCTGGTGTGATGGTAGTCTTCTTAAACAATCTTTCTACCAAATAAAGACATTATCAACTTGTGGTTATGTCTCCTAGTCATACGAATGTTCTCGACTGTACTTATGGGTTTGATGAATTACGTATGCAATCTATATTTGGAAATTTGTTACCTTGCAAAACATGGTTACAAATGCATGTCTTATTGTTTGCGTTACTTCTTGAGTCACTTTTGAATCCTTAACCTTGGAAATCTTTAAAACTCTATCTTGGTTTCGACTAACGAGACTTGTTATTATTACCTACATTGTGACGCGGATATAACGGTTCATAAAATTTCGTAATTTGTAGTCATGGATTTGGCATAAAAGAGAAGACATAACTTGGTATGTGTCCAAGTGTCTTACCTTCACATATGACAAAGCCTAACATTCGTGTTCCGATGAATCTCCTGTTTAACTTTTCATCACTAAGTGCCTCTTATCTTAGATGCCATGATGACAAATGATGCATTATAGACCGATTAACTAATTTTATATTGACTCATGTGGGTTAACGAGTCGAGAAATTGGCTTGTATCTATCTCAAATAGTCGTATATCGTGGTATGTCGTGAAACATCGATCATTAATTTGGATGATCAATTCATTTTCTGCTTTTAATAATGTTCCTAACCATCGTCGTGAACTTATCATATTATTCTTAGACCGATGATTGGTCAAAGGAGAGATACATATTCACAAGTTATGCGTAAAGATCGTTTCATATAGTGACTTTTGGGATACTTAAATCCTGACGGTTAACCTTCCTTACAATTGTGGTGTTTTATTGATTTCAATACATCGCTTTACTACGAGATTATATTCTAGAAGTTGTGGCTTATAAGTCTAACATACCACGGTAACTCGTCATCGTCTTTCGACATTTCATATGCTAAATTTCAAAGCGTCTCGTATTTCACCGGAAGAATTCAAATTGGTATGCATTATGTCAAGAGACTTGTAAGGTTCCATCTCACCTGTAATCAAACGTCTATCACTGGCCGTTGTACACTTACCTTCATTATAACTCCTTTTGTTCATTTAAGTTCATTCTTAATTTCAGGACGAAATTCTTAAAAGTTGGGGAGACTGTAACATCTTGTAATTTTGTTAACCAAAAGTTAACTGTATTTATTCTTATGAGGGCCATTGTTGCCATATGTGAAACTTATAGGCTTAATTTATTATTATTCTTAATCCTTTAGTTTGAAAGTTATTAATTTTAATTATTACTTAATAAATAAACATAGATAATAATAATAATAATAATATTATTTATAACATCATTAATAATAATCATAACTAATAACAATGATATTAACAATAATATTTTTATTAATAATTTGTAAGAATTATAAATATATATATATATATATATATATATATTATATATATATATATTATATATATATATATAAACATGTATACAACTTTGATTTAAAGTCAAGGGCCTAACCTGTAATTTCTGAAACTTGAAATAAAAGTTTGGTCATAAAAGGCTAACTATTAAAATCACAGGGACCGAAAGGGTAATTGGTTCAAAACAACCCCAGCGGCCCCCTTTCTCGTCGGTCACCTCCAACCACAACTCCGGCCATCTCCGCGGAGTAAAGTCTTTCTAATCTGACCCAAACTAAACCAATCGAACCGCCCTTGCACTTCGTGCACATGGATTCGAACCTGCTACCATATTGTAATTCGACTTTAAATGCTATTAAGAACATTCAATTAGAAACCGAAATACACCTTCAACCAAAATCTGTTTCAATTCGGTATACGAACAATTGATTTAATCGATTCATTTGAAACGTACTACTAATCAATTCAAATTCAACTCAACCAATAATTACGTTTGAAAACTAGTAATTGTCATTAAGTTTGAGTTGGAACACCCGAATCAAACTCACAACCGGTTCATAGTGGAAACGATCAAATATTTGCTAATTAACAGAGTTATAATGCACATATCGGCACTCCCAAGTGTAAGGCCCCGTTCCCGGGACGCTTACAGCTGGGTTCTCATCGCACATAAAACATATAATTACATTTGTATTTAATAAATCGCAGCGGAAAACTAAAACAAACTTTCATTTCCATGTAAATGCTTTTGCAAATTAATACAACATTCATACAAAATAACTTGTTCGCATTACAATGCAAAAACATTAATCAAAAGAATGCCATCCCAAAAGAGCTGAGTAGTCGTCCGTGCCATCCTCAACAACCATTACCTGCCAACTGGAAACACATCAAAGTCAGCGTTGCTGAGTGAGTTCTAGTTTTATAAATAAAACTTACTTTACTTTCATATAAAACCGTTCGTTACTTTTACATGATCACACATCGTACGTACACATAGATAATATCATTATTACCTTCTTCATTCGTTCATTCGTTCTTTCATTACCTTACTTGCGCATCGGACATCATCCATACCAATACCATGTGCTACACCCCGGTTAGTCGTAGCTACCGGGCCGAAGTCAACAAATGAACAGCTAAACGTATGCCACGGTACTAGGAGTAACCATCAGTCTTAGCTACTGGGCCGAAGTCAACAAATGAACAGCTAAACGTATGCCACAGTACTAGGGGTGAGCGGTAGAGGTTCTACATTCAGGGTCAATCACCAAGAAGGACCCGTTATCCGATGTGTGCAAGACATTTCATTCGTTCATTAATACATGCATTCATTCATCATGTTCCTCTTTCTTTATCTTTCACTTTACGTTACATAATACTTCGTTCATTCATCATAAATAGGTAAAGCCATAGGAAAGATAGTAAACATCATATTTGGAACATTAACATGCATCAACATCACATCATACAGGGCAACATCATACATACATAACAAGCCTAAACATGCAACATCATCATCATGCCCAACATGCTTTCAAAGACCTCGATCGTCATCTTAAAAACTCTTATGGGAACCTTACATCAAAACTTACATCTGCACTTTCCCCCGAAAGTCAGAAGTCAATCTACACCTTCCTCGGTTCAACAGCCCTATTCGGGCGTATGGACACCCTTCAGTCGCATTGCCTCCATGCGACTGAACATCATGCGAATGAACTAATACGGATGAACACCTATGCGAATGAACATCCAGTCGTGCGAATGGACAATGTGGATGAACACCTATGCGACTAGACCTTCAGTCGTGCGAATGGACCTTCAGTCGTGCGAATGAACCTTTAGTCGTGCGAATGAACCCCAATCGCACCCTAATCGGTCGTATGGCCTCCATTCGGCCTCCAGTCGGTCGCCTAGCCCTAACTGATGCAGAATGCAGTTCAACCCGACTGCGGCCGAGGGTTTTCGGCCTCCAAACGCATCTAAACCCATTTTAAGCCTAAATCAACCATCCTAAACCTTAGGGATGCATACCATAACATTATTCAAGCACAACCAAGCAAGAAATCAAGCCCCAAACGGGTCCTACGCATACATACACGCATACATATGGGTTTTCACCCAAAAACGCGAAAAAGGGTTTTCAGATGTGTTCCAGCCCCAAAATCATTCAAAAACATGTAAAAGAGGGGTCCTAGAACTCACCTAAACGAGCACAACGATAAGAGCTTCGATTCGGCTTGCTTCACGACGATTTTGGCGACCCGAACCGACCCGAACCGGCACTTTTCCCCCTTTTTCTCTTCTTTCTCTCTTCTTCTCTTTATGAAACTGAAATGTGAGTGTGGGGAGAGTGGGCTGCCCTCTCCCTACTAATATCACCACATTTCCCAACTTTTCTTCGTTGGCGAGTTTGGTCCCTCGACTTTTGGACTTTATTTTCTTTTCTTTCTTCACCGGCTTCAAAATAATAATATTCGGGTGTTACAAGTCCACCCCCCTTAAATAGGTTTCGTCCTCGAACCTGTTATTCGTCGAACAGACGTGGATAATGCTGTCTCATTTCTTCCTTAGTCTCCCACGTTGACTCGGATCCCTTCCTGTGCTTCCACTGTACACGCACAAGAGGAACCACTTTATTCCTTAGCCTTTTCTCCTTTCGGTCGATGATTGCCACTGGTTGCTACACATAATTGAGCCGTTCATCTACTTCGATATCTTCCAATGGAACAATCATGTCTTCATCAGCTATACACTTTCTCAGATGAGATACATGGAATGTCGGGTGAATCCCACTTAACTCATCTGGCAACTCCAATCTATAGGCCACCTCCCCTACTCGAGCAATGATTCGGAAAGGGCCTATATATCTTGGGCTCAACTTGCCCTGCTTTCTGAATCTGATAATACCCTTCCAGGGTGAGACCTTCAACATAACCGGTCACCCACCTGGAACTCAATTGGCCTACGTCGCTTATCGGCATACGACTTCTGTCTATCTTTGGCTGCCTTCGTGAAGGCTTTAATCTTTTCAAGCTTCTCTGTCGTAGCCTCGATTACCTCGACGCTCCCTAATTCCTTCTGACCAATATCACCCCAACAAACGGGTGTTCTGCATCTCCTACCATATAGCATCTCATATGGCGGCATACCAATGCTGGCATGATAGCTGTTGTTGTAGGAGAATTCAGCTAACGGTAGGTGGTCATCCCAACTTCCACAAAAATCAATCACACATGCTCGAAGCATGTCTTCCAATGTCTGAATGGTCCTTTCTGACTGACCATCGGTTTGGGGATGATAAGCCGTGCTAATATGTAACCTCATCCCCATAGCGTCGTGGAATTTCTTCCAAAATTTAGATGTAAACCGAGTGTCACGATCAGACACAATAGACACCGGCACACCATGACGAGTTACAATTTCCTTGATGAATAGTTCGGCCAACCTCTCAGATGAATACGTCTCGCGGATTGGTAGAAAGTGAGCACTCTTCGTCAAACGATCAACTATCACCCATATGGCATCGTACCCTTTCGGAGTACGTGGCAGCTTCGTAATGAAGTCCATGGTGATGTGCTCCCACTTCCATTCCGGTATATCCAAAGGTTGTATCTTCCCATACGGCTTTTGATGCTCTGCCTTCACCTGTAAGCAAGTAAGGCACTTACTCACATACTCCACCACGTCGCGCTTCACACCCGGCCACCAATAATCTTTCTTCAGGTCATGGTACATTTTCGTGGCACCAGGATGAATGGAGTATCGAGTCTTGTGAGCTTCATCCATTATCTTCACCCGTAGATCCCCAAAACGAGGAATCCACACACGGCCGAATCGAGTTCTAACACCGAGTGTGTTTTCACCCAATTCCCCAACCAGACCTCTCATTCTTTCCGAGTTAAGATGATCTTCTTTCAATGCCTCATCTTGAAACTCCTTGATTTGCTTCATCACATCAGAGGTCATGATTAGTTGATAAGCTTTCACCCGAATCGGTTCGGGCCTTTCCTTTCGACTAAGGGCATCCGCCACCACATTAGCTTTGCCTGGATGGTAATGGATCTCGCAATCATAATCCTTTATAAGTTCCAACCATCTCCTCTGCCTCATGTTCAGATCCTTTTGCTCGAAGAAATACTTCAAGCTTTTATGATCGGTGAATATGGTGCACTTCGTCCCGTAGAGATAGTGCCTCCAGATCTTCAACGCAAAGACCACGGCTGCTAGCTCCAAGTCATGAGTAGGATAATTGACCTCATGAACCTTCAATTGTCGGGATGCATAGGCTATAACCTTCCCTCTCTGCATTAACACACACCCCAACCCCGAGTAGGAAGTATCAGAATAAACCACTAGATCTTCACTTCCATCGGGTAGGGACAGACTGGAGCTTGAGTCAGTCTTGCCTTCAGCTCTTCGAACGCCTTCTCTTGAGCTTGACCCCATACAAACTTCACATCCTTTCGGGTCAACTTAGTTAGTGGAGAAGCAATCTTAGAGAAGTCTTGGATGAATCTTCTATAGTAGCCCGCCAAGCCCAAGAAACTACGGATCTCGGATGGCGTCTTTGGTGACCTCCATGGCATAACCGCCTCCACCTTCGCCGGGTCAACCATAATCCCGTCGGGATTCACCACATGACCCAAAAACTGAACTTCGCGCAACCAGAACGCGCACTTGGAGAATTTAGCATACAGTTTCTCCCTTCTCAACGTCTCTAGAACCTCTTGAATGTGACCGACATGCTCAATCTCGCTCTTCGAATAAATCAGGATATCATCAATAAACACAATCACGGATTTATCCAACATAGGCCGACACACACGGTTCATCAGATCCATAAAAGCAGCTGGCGCGTTGGTCAAACCAAAGGACATGACCAGAAATTCGTAATGACCATAGCGCGTACGGAAAGCTGTTTTAGGGATATCTTGCTCCTTCACCTTCAACTGATGATAACCAGATCGGAGATCTATCCTCGAGAACCAACTAGCATCCTGAAGCTGGTCGAACAAATCATCTATCCTCGGTAAGGGGTAGCGGTTCTTCACTGTCAACTTGTTCAGTTCGCGGTAGTCAATGCACATCCTCATACTACCATCCTTCTACTTTACAAATAGGACCGGAGCACCCTAAGGAGAGATACTCGGTCTAATGAACCCCTTATCAAGCAGCTCTCGCAACTGCTCCATCAACTCTTTCATCTCGGTTGGAGCCAACCGATATGGTGTCTTGGCAACAGGTTGGGCACCCGGTATCAGATCAATCTGAAATTCAATCTCTCTGTCAGGTGGCACTCCTGATAAGTCTTCTGGGAACACGTCTGGAAAGTCACGCACAACCGGTACATCAGCTAGTTGTGGTGTTGGTGTATCCACATCTTTTACATAGGCCAAGTAAGCACTACATCCACGCCTCATACACTTTCCCGCCACCGCCATTGAGATCACCTTCGGGATCGTAGTAACCCGATCACCATAAACCGTTACCGAACTTCTGTCAGGCGCTGTCAACCGAACCATCTTCTTGCGACACACAATGTTCGCCTCGAAATCCGCCAACCAATCCATCCCAAGAACCAAATCGAAACCACCCAAGGTCATCACGAACGGTCTAACAGGAAACCTATGACCCTCAAGTTCCACTTCACAATTCTCTATCATCTCAGAAATCCTGGTAGACTTACCTATGGCAGTTTCTACATCAAAGGGCGCATCAACACGTCTACTACTAACAGGCAGCTTAGCACAGAAAGCAGCAGAAATAAAACTCCTACTAGCACCAGAATCAAATAACACAGAAGCTAAAGTCTGGTTCACCAGAAACGTACCGAACACAACGTCAGGGTCCGTCCTAGCCTCCTCCTGTGTCATGGTGAACGCCCTGGCGCTCACCCTCAGCCCATCACTTCCCGTCTTCTTCACCCCTGAACCCTCAGTCCTCGACTTCTTACAATCTCTGCTCATATGACCAGTTTCCCCACAGTTAAAACATTTGCCCGACATGCAATCCTTCGCCATATGCCCTGTCTTCCCACACTTGAAGCACAAGTTTGACCCAAACCTACATTCCCTGTTGTGCTCCCTTCCACACTTGCCACACCTTTTCGACCCCGCACTTGATGTGACCACACGGTGTTCATCCACCCGTGCCTTTTTGTTACCCATCGGGGCATCACCCCGACCGAACAGTTTCCCGTTCCAGTTCCGATCACCACCACCCTTCCTACTCGCCTCAGTCACCACCACCTCCCGCTCGTCATACAGCCTCCCTGCCAAATCAACTGCCGACCTAAACGTGCTTGGCCGGGCGGCGATCATATGCCGGCGAACATCCACCGGTTAACCCTGAATATACCTCTTGATTTTCCGAGACAGAGGCGTCACCTGATCAGGCACAAGCCGTGCCATTTCATTAAACTTGGTGGTATACTGCTGGTGTGTCATGGTTCCAGCCTCCAACTACAGAAACTCCCTTTCCAACTTGTCCATTTCCCGATGAGGACAAAATTCCTCAATCACCAACCTTCTCAGCTCAGGCCATTTCATTTTCCCAATGGCCCTACTACCCTCAGCTTGGACAATGTTGTCCCACCAGCACAGAGCTGAATCCACAAAAGAGTGGGTAGCAAACTTCACCTTTTGGTCCTCTCGGCACTCGCTGATATCGAGAACAACTTCCATTCCCTCACCCACCGGTGAGCGGCTGCAGCGGTGCCGTTTCCATCAAAAGTAGGGGGCTTGCATCTCATAAAAGCCCCATGATTACATCCTCGTGCCGTCTCCAGCGCAGGCTCTTCTTCTTCCTCTTCATCATCAGATAGAACCGTTTCCGGCTCTGGTTGTTCCCGTTCCCCAGAGGATCTGTTTCCTTCTTTCCTTTCCCCTTCTCGTACAGCCTTAATAACTTCGGTCAACACAGACGGTAAGATCGTCTGCATGACCTGATGTACTTCTTCTACAACAGCCTCCTTTACTGAGGCTCTCAGATTGGCGCTTTCGTCGCCACCCTCCGGATGAGGGGTCTCTGGTTCTTCATGAACCACCCTCTCAACTCTGGGTCTCCCTCTCTTGGGTCGCGGTTCAGCACCGTGACCTCCACCCCTAGAAGCTTTAAAAGTTCTACCTCCGGCCATCACACGCACACTGAAAGATTCAAACACCAACACGGTCATTCAAGGGAACAACTCAGTTTATGTCAAGTATAGTAAGTCCCTAATTACAATGGCCAATTGTGATTAGCCACTTACTTTACTCTTCATACCCCAAGTATTACCTGTCCTGACTACATCAGTATTTAAATCTACATACAACACATAACCACATACCATGCGCACATAAAACCGTTAACTTTACGAAAATACCTGATGGCACGCAGCTACTCAGTTTGGCATCCCATTCCCATTCCGTCCCATTCTTAGTTTAAGATTAGGTTTATTTTGAAAATTTACACATTTCACTTAAACTTTGGCTCTGATACCAACTTGTAAGGCCCCGTTCCCGGGACGCTTACAACTGGGTTCTCATCGCACATAAAACATATAATTACATTTGTATTTAATAAATCGCAGCGGAAAACTAAAACAAACTTTCATTTCCATGTAAATGCTTTTGCAAATTAATACAACATTCATACAAAATAACTTGTTCGCATTACAATGCAAAAACATTAATCAAAAGAATGCCATCCCAAAAGAGCTGAGTAGTCGTCCGTGCCATCCTCAGCAACCATTACCTGCCAACTGGAAACACATCAAAGTCAGCGTTGCTGAGTGAGTTCTAGTTTTATAAATAAAACTTACTTTACTTTCTTATAAAACCGTTCGTTACTTTTACATGATCACACATCGTACGTACACATAGATAATATCATTATTACCTTCTTCATTCGTTCATTCGTTCTTTCATTACCTTACTTGCGCATCGGACATCATCCATACCAATACCATGTGCTACACCCCGGTTAGTCGTAGCTACCGGGCCGAAGTCAACAAATGAACAGCTAAACGTATGCCACGGTACTAGGAGTAACCATCAGTCTTAGCTACTGGGCCGAAGTCAACAAATGAACAGCTAAACGTATGCCACAGTACTAGGGGTGAGCGGTAGAGGTTCTACATTCAGGGTCAATCACCAAGAAGGACCCGTTATCCGATGTGTGCAAGACGTTTCATTCGTTCATTGATACATGCATTCATTCATCATGTTCCTCTTTCTTTATCTTTCACTTTACGTTACATAATACTTCGTTCATTCATCATAAATAGGTAAAGCCATAGGAAAGATAGTAAACATCATATTAGGAACATTAACATGCATCAACATCACATCATACAGGGCAACATCATACATACATAAGAAGCCTAAACATGCAACATCATCATCATCATCATGCCCAACATGCTTTCAAATACCTCGATCGTCATCTTAAAAACTCTTATGGGAACCTTTACATCAAAACTTACATCTGCACTTTCCCCCGAAAGTCAGAAGTCAATCTACACCTTCCTCGGGTTCAACAGCCCTATTCGGGCGTATGGACACCCTTCAGTCGCATTGCCTCCATTCGGCCTCCAGTCGGTCGCCTAGCCCTAACTGATGCAGAATGCAGTTCAACCCGACTGCGGCCGAGGGTTTTCGGCCTCCAAACGCATCTAAACCCATTTTAAGCCTAAATCAACCATCCTAAACCTTAGGGATGCATACCATAACATTATTCAAGCACAACCAAGCAAGAAATCAAGCCCCAAACGGGTCCTACGCATACATACACGCATACATACGGGTTTTCACCCAAAAACGCGGAAAAGGGTTTTCAGATGTGTTCCAGCCCCAAAATCATTCAAAAACATGTAAAAGAGGGGTCCTAGAACTCACCTAAATGAGCACAACGACAAGAGCTTCGATTCGGCTTGCTTCACGACGATTTTGGCGACCCGAACCGGCACTTTTCCCCCTTTTTCTCTTCTTTCTCTCTTCTTCTCTTTATGAAACTGAAATGTGAGTGTAGGGAGAGTGGGCTGCCCTCTCCCTACTAATATCACCACATTTCCCAACTTTTCTTCGTTGGCGAGTTTGGTCCCTCGACTTTTGGACTTTATTTTCTTTTCTTTCTTCACCGGCTTCAAAATAATAAATATTCGGGTGTTACAAGTCCACCCCCCTTAAATAGGTTTCGTCCTCGAAACCTGTTATTCGTCGAACAGACGTGGATAATGTTGTCTCATTTATTCCTCAGTCTCCCACAACTGTCGATCACCATCTTCGGTATCGACCTGCAACTCCATCAAAGGACCCATTCTGAGCAACGTTTGTTGCAATTGATAGAGGGTTATTGTTCATAATCGCTTGGGGAAGCTTCACACCAAACCAATTGGATTATAGTCAAAGAAAAAGTCTCAAAGAGGATCTAATTCACTCGCGGCTGTTCTATCTTCATCGCCGCCGATTTATAACAAAAATAGGTAATTAAACACACATCTATACCCGATGTCATTAGGGGATTAAAAGCCCTAACATTCCACTCCTTAACATTAATCGTTTGTGATTCAATTTGATCCAAATTGAATTAGGGTTCATGAGGATTTGGGGAAAATAAGCGGATTATGTTTTTAAAGTTTTGAAGGAAGCATTTAACAGATCTGGGCTCTAGCCCAATGGTTACCAGTTCACTCTTGTATGCAGGAGGTCTCGGGTTCGAACCTGGCCTCCAGCATTTGTTTTTTTAAGCTAATTTTATACATTTTAAACTTCAAAAATTTTATTAATACGTTAATAAATCAAAATAAAAACTACTTTGTTAACTAAAACATTTCGGGTATTATTAAAATATTTTTTAAAGATTTTAAAACTTATAATTTTGAATGTAATAACTTTTAAAGTATATCAAAGGTTATAAAAAAATTATTAAGTCTTATATATGCTATAAATATATTATAGTCCAAACTTGGATTAGTTCAAAACACTTCAAACCTACATATTTCAAATACTTTAAATGTTTAAGCGTATAAATGATTATTTAAATAAATATTTAAATAATTAATTATCCATTTAATCATGTTATATCATATTTAGTTGATATTCTCTAAACTTTTATTAAAACTCTTGAAGTCTATAAAACCATAGATTATACTTCATTTTTACTAAAATCTTGCATTAAAAGATGTTTTATAATAAATAATTTTAAAAGTTCAAAACTTTATAAAATGATTTTAAATAATTTTAAAGTCATTTAAATAAGTATTTAATTAATTCTCTTGATCAAATAATTAATTATCTCTTTTCACACATTATACTTAATCTTTATTTAAAACAATAAACTAAATTATTGATTCATTTTTTAATTATTACTGGTCTTAATTGATTTATACCATCTTTATTAAACAAAAACATAAGCGATCCATTATTTTATTATTTAAACCCCAAATTCCCAATTGAAACCCTAGTTCACACTTATTCATTAATCTTACCTTTAAACTTAACCTGGAATATATATATACATTAGGTATCTTATATAAAGGAATCGTTGGGGCATCGTTAATTTCTTATCGTCTTATCTATTTCATGTGAGTATTTCCATACCCCTTTTTGCTTATTTTCACACTTTGGGGTGAAACATGTTAACTTATTATCATTGCACTTGTAAACTTATTTGAGACTTGTAATCTTTATGGCAATTCATCATGCAAAGTTGTGGCTAGTTGAACTTTTGTGGTTACCATGTTATGGCGTTATATGTACAATCATTAACTATTGCTAGCCCAGCGAAGTCATAGATCTATGGGCAAGACAAGCCTACTTTGGTTGATCCAAGTACACTTAGCTGATCGTATAATCTTGTAAACGTTTGAGACTTGTAAAACTTTGTCGAGGTTTGATTGTTGCATTGTTCATAACATCCCTAATCACTTTATTCACTAACTTATGACTTGAATTGCCATCTTTTATATACTTATGTATTGAAAACTATGGAATGCTCACCAACATTTTTATGTTGACCTTTTATTTTTTTACATGTTTCAGGAATACCCCAAGTATGTGTTCTACTCTTTGAAGCTTATCACATCTAGGATTGGACCTAGAGATAAAATGGATGATCATGTTATTTGTAGCAATATGTACATGATGTATTCTTTGTTGAAACTTTTGCTTGTAATGTTACAATTGAATCTTATGATTAATATATTTGTATTTAATAAATAGCGTTATGTGGCTGTGAACAATCGTTACCCTCACATCTCGACGTTTCCGCCGTCAAGGTTGGGGTGTGACAGGCGAGAAAAAGCAATGATTCGGCGACAATGATGGTGGTGCGGCGACGACGGTGGTGCGATGACGGAGGTGGTTACGGTGGGGTGGTGGTGGACATAAAGAGGGAGAATATGGAGAAGATAGAGATAGTATAAAAGGGATGGGGGTGTGGATGGGTGAATTTTTTTAATAAATAAGGGTATTTTTGTCATTTTATTAAAACTAACGAAAAAATCTAACGTCGTTAGTGTATTGGACTCAAATGGAAATAAAAACGAAACGTTAGGGGCCGGATGACAATTTTGAAACCATAGGGATGCAAGTGGTTAAAATGAATAAACGTTAGGGATGCAAATGGTAATTTAAATAATGTATATAACAATATTTACATGTAATAGAGAAAAAAACACTCGTAGTTATGATGTAAATTTATACAAAAAATAATGTTGTGTATAGGAGTTACTAATGTTAAAAAAGTTAAAAAACTTTAAAAATAAGTCAACAAATATGGTCAAGCCTAAAATACATTAATAACTAACTTTTATGGATTATTTTCATAGGTATTTTTTTTCTTTTGTTAAACTTCATCTTGGAAGATTGTTGTTGGATTTATGGGTCATTAGTTTCTGGATTCTAATTTGTTCACTGGTTTGCTTAGGTACAACAATTCATAATTTGGATTTCTTGATTTAGTTTCTAATTCTAGATTTCTGGTAATCATTTAATTGTGTTTTGATTTTGAGGTTAGATTTATGATTTTGGATTTGGATTTGTGAAAGTTGAACAACAATATCATTTGACTAGGGTTTTAATATTGAGTTTATTTTTGATATATTAAAATATTTCATTTGAATTTATAATTCTACTATCACTGAATGTTTACCAACGTCCGATGGCTACCAGGGGTAATATAGTAATTTAGTTATGGTAACGTCAGCTTTTGATCACCCGCTTTGTTTTGTCTTCACCTTCCACAAGAGGGCGCCTATGCTTGGGGGTGTTCAACGCCATTCAGATGCTAGATAAAGATAAAGCTAAAGATAAAACATACATCGCTACTACCTCCGCCACTACCTACCAGGTTAAATCATTGGCCAGAAAAAATGAATAGAGGTTAATGTGTACGCCGGTTGTTTGCACAATGTAGGTTGTTGAACCCACACTCTGCAAGCGTGGCTTCAGATATGAAAAATGAGCCACAAAAACAACGATCTAGGGCATAAACGAAGATCTGAGCTCCGATGAGGATGATGGAAGCGAGAATATGACGGTGAGGAGAGAACCTTTAAGAAAAATCCATGATCCTTATCTAATAACGATGGTTGAAGACGGCGGTGGTGTTCGATGTTCGGTTGCATCGAGCGGTGGTTGCCGGATATTATAAATGGGAGAGAGAGATTATGCAAGGGAAGTTTGAGATAAATTAACCAAAAAATGATGATGAACAAATAAGGTCTACGAACTTGAAAAGTGGATCAAGTGGATCGCCGTTATTAAAAGCATTCATAGTGACTTCTTTATCTTTATATATATAATTACATTAAAAATCATTATAGTTTCTCTCCTCCTTTCAATTAAATAGTATTTTTTAGAGTAAATATCATTTTTGCTCCTTGTGGTTTGTTCAAAATAACCATTTTACTCCAATAGTTTAAAAATGACTTTTATCCTCCCAGTGGTTACTATTTTTTAACGATTTAGCTCCCCGACCCTAACTCTATCCAAAAGTTCTATTAAGTGTCACCCATGTGCCCCTCACGTGAGGGGCATTTTTGTCTTTTCCCTTAAAGGTTATTTTTGTCATTTTGCCAATAAATCAACCTAGGGTTTATATCCAATTACATCTGCTTCATTCAATTCACAAACATATTTTTCCCTTTTCCATGTCAATGGCGGATGAGATGGTGATGTGCTCTTGTGGATCGCCAACCCTCTTTTGCACTTCTTGGACGTGCGCAAACCCAGGATGCAGGTTCTATTATTGTGCTAAACAGGTAATCTTGTTCCCCTTTCTTCCTTAGTTCTAGATTTTAATTTACAATTTGTTGATCTAATCTGTTTGTAAGGTGCAAGCTGTGGATTTGTTTCGTGGTCAGATCCCCCAATGTGTCGAAAAAGTGCAGAGATTATACCTGGATTGTTAGAGAGGTGTAACAGGAATGAAGCAATGGCTAAGGATGCTACTCATCATAATAGAAAATTAAAATGTTTGCTAGTTTTAAGTTGGTTCTTGTTTTTGTTCTTCTTTGTAATCAAAGTGGCCTAAATATGTTGTGAAGGTCATTTGTATGATGGTTATGTTGATGAGAAAATTGAAATGTTTGCTAGTTTTAAGTTGGTTCTTGTTATTGTTCTTCTTTGTAATCAAAGTGGTTATGTTAATGAAATGTTATGTTAATGAAAAATAATTGGTCCAAAATGGATGTTCACATACAGTAGCAAAATACTATCCAAATGGCCATAAATATGTAGTCTTTATGCATATGCAGTGTTGAAATACAGTGCATAAGCTAAAAAACAATCCAACATGCAGGGCATACATATGCAATGTTTATGCATAAGCTAAGAACAATCCCACATGCTAATATGCATAAGCTAAAAAACAATCCAACATGCAGGGCATACATAAGCTAAAAAACAATGAACTTCCATATCTAAATTAATACCCAAAATGGATGTTCAAATACATTGACATAAGTAAAAGCCATACATATAATTGCCCCAAAATGGCAACCATAGATAATACTATAGACATACTAAACCCAAAAGATTGTCACTGTTTGTTACTGATCTAGAACACAAAGACACCACATATGGGCATATTAAACAGCTTGTTGTGACCCTTCTTTTTGACCGTTACAAGACCTTTTGTTATGACCCTTCTGTCCACACTTCTTACAAGTGACTGATTGACCAACTCTTACCATTTTCCCTTTCTTAGAAACTTCTTGAGTTAATTCATATGCACTTTTTTTCTCTTTTTTCTTGGTCTTCCAATTGGTTTATGATGTTTTGGTGGTATGAGAATCGTTGGACAAGTTGATGGTGACCACATATTCCTACTATTGATTGGATCAACTGTATTAGCATACACTTTCTTCCAAGTGTCTAGCTAATACACTTTAGAAACCCATGTTTCTGGTAAGCCTACTTCAATTCCATGAGAAGCCATATCCCACATCACAGCCACAACATGTTTACATGGCATTAAATTAATTCCCACCTTCTACAAGAGCATGTTTTTCATCAATTTGAACAACAAACTGTTCATGTGAAGGACCACTAACTTGATATTTACTCTGACCATTTCAGATGACATTCATATTAACTGCATCAATCTTTATCTTCTCAAATAATTTTCTAGCATTTGGGGTTAAAGGACCTTCACACTTTGAAATCAATTTGTGCACAACCACAATCCTCTTCATCAAGTATTCTCTAATGAACTCTAAACAAGTTATAATTGGTTTGTCTCTTCCTTATACTAATTGTTTGTTGAATACTTCACACAAGTTGTTTAAAAGTACATCACCAGTTGCCCTTCCTACATAATTCAAGTTCCAATTGCTATAAATACCCATAGAACATATAATTTTTGTTTGAAAATCAATAAAATACAAATTGTTATAGTTACCAGTAAAGTAAGCTCTACACCGATGCCTTGGTGGAATTTCTTTCAACCAATGATATAATGTTAGGTCTCTGGATTCAACTTCCTTCATTGCTTTCTCAAAGTATGGCATAGTAGTTGAAGTAGCACATTTCCATAACAAATTATTGAATAACTGTCCCCTCCATCTTGACCTCATGTTTTCATGCACATGCCTTAAACAATACCTGTGTTCAGCATTTGGAAAAACCTGTTGTAATGCTGGTATGATACCCTGTAGTATATAAAAACATAATACCAAATGATCATGACATTAGTTTAAATGAACATGATATACAGTTTAAATGATGTACCTTCTTCCTATCACTAATGAATGTGAAATTTGAATTTGATGTTAAATCTAAGTCATGTCCGAGACATTCCAAGAACCAGCACCAAGAATTTTTGGTTTCAGCTTCCACCAAGGCATAGGCATAGGCCACTGGATATATGCCATTGTTTGAGTCTATGCCTACAGCAGTCAAAACCTGTCCTGGAAAAGGACCTTTCATAAAGGATCCATCCAACCCCAATATAGGTCTACCACAAAGCTTAAACCCTTCCTTCAAAGCCCCTAAACAGATATATATTCTCCTAAACTGTCTGGTTTCACTAATAGGATTGCATTCGTTCTCTACATCAATGGTCATAGTTGTTCCTGGGTTAGACCTTGCCAATTCTTGACAATATTCTCTTAAAATTGCATATTGAGCCCTGTAGTGCCCATCAATCTTCTCTTTTGCCATTGTTTTTACCCTAAAAACCTTTTGCATTGACAGTCGAATCTGGTGCTTCTTTTGAAACAAATGTTGGAGTGCTTTCAATGGAATATTAGGGTTAACTGTAATCGTGGATTCAAACTCTTTAGCTAACCATAAGACTGTGCAAAGCTGAATCTCCCTAGTTTGCAAGCAAGTGTGTTCATTGATGTAAGTTTTCACAACCCAAGATCCTTCTCTATTTAAGTTAGATACATAAAGTACCCAAGGACAAATGATTGATTTAAATCTACCTTTAGTGCTAGGTTTGGTCAATAAAGCACCACTTTTCTGGGATTCTACAACTCTTTTGGATGCATTCTTTTATGATTTTACTTCATTGCCCTTACTATAATCACCATACTCAAATTCAGGTTTAAAACCTTCACAAACTACCTAAATTTAATTGGATCATTTCTTAAAACCTTGAGTTGCCTTATACTATCCACAGCCAATTTCTTCATAATTGCCTTAATTTCATCCCTATTAGCAAACTGTTGGCCCACAAAGAAGGGTTCTACAACAGCATCTTTTCTCCTATTCTATTTTTCCTTTCTTTTCTTAAAGCTCTCTTTAGTGGTGGGTCATTTTCCTCATCAGTGAGACTATCAAAATCATCAAGGTCACATCTAATCCATTTTCATCATTTTCACTGTGTTCTTCTCAAGACTCTTCTCCTATGTCATTATCCACATAAGTTTTGAACTCTTCCATATCAACCTGAACATCATAAATCATGTTATCTTCATCAATAAGATAATCTGAATCCTCTTCTTCATCTTCCAATATATCATCGTCAGTGAATTAATTATGCTCACTGCTAATCCCTACACCTTGACTAGGATCCACAACACCTTGACTAGGTTCAAAATCACCTAGACTATGTTCAATTCCTTGTATATTTCCATCTACATTGAAATCAAACAAAAAACCATTCGACGTTACACCTCAACTATAAGTAATATGTATTGGATTTAAGCAATGTGTATTGGATTTAACACTCACCTTCGTTATTAGCAAACTCTGGATATGAAGAACGATTGAACCAATGCGACATCGAATCAAGAATCAGCTCTTCACCTTTGTTTCAGAATTTTTTTGCTTCCGATCGATGTTTGATTGTTTGTTTAATGTTTCTAATTATGTTTAAATCTGATGTAATGACATAAAAACCCTAGGTTGATTTATTGGCAAAATGACAAAAATAACCCTTGAAAGGGAAAAGACAAAAATGCCCCTCACGTGAGGGGCACATGGGTGACACTCAACAAAATTTTTAATGGAGTTAGGGTCGGGGAGCTAAATCGTTAAAAAATAGTAACCACAGGGAGGATAAAAGTCATTTTTAAACTATTGGAGTAAAATGGTTATTTTGAACAAACCACAGGGAGCAAAAACGATATTTACTCTATTTTTTATATCCTTATCATTATTTTTTCTCTCTCTTTCACTCACAATCACATTAAAAAATATTAAAATTATAAGAATTAAACAGTGATTCTTCAAATATACAAATCTACAATAATATTTTCTCTTTCTTTTACTCACAACCACTAAAAATCATTTTATATAATATACTAAACACACTCATATATTTTTAATGTTTTCGTTATAAATGCTCTAATTAAATGCATGTTTCAAAATTTCCTGACTATATTTAAATTGTATGTGGAGTCCGCATTGGCAACATACATCTTTTTTTCCAATTTATGTTTAACTTTTTCACATTTTATAATATGTCACTTCTTATCTACTTAGAAATCTGTCATTGCAACCCCTTCATTTCAATTTATGACAATATCAACTCCTTAATCTTTTAAAATACTTTAAAAATTGACTTTCACCCTATTGAGTTTCTAAAGTTATCGGTTTAACCTCCATACATTCTTACATACAAAAACTAATTTCTTAAGTTTTTATGTAAGCGCCGGTATAAATTCGAGTTGTCTACATTGTAACGTAAATTTTATTCGAAACAAGCTGAGACAAATATAAAACATTTTCATACTTATCTTTAAGTGCATTTCAAATTGGTCGACGACTCGACGTTCGACATAAATTTTCTTTGGACCCACTGGCCTTGACATGTGTCACACAACCATTGGATCACGCCTCAATTTTTTTCTTCTTTTTTTTGGTTTCTACGCATGAACTCTTTCATATATTATTTTCTACGCATGAACTCTTTCATATATTAGAGCTTTTCTATTGTTACATTAAATGTTTGTTTAGCGCAGTTGTGAAAGCAATTTAAAAACTTTTTAATAATATGTCATCTTCACCTCCTTAAGTTTCTAAAGTTTTTGTTCATCACTACATAGGTTTACTTAAAATAATAATTTCTAATGTTCGTATATTTGTGTGCATGTCGTTATAATTTCGAGTCCGTTTGGGTTTGAACGTAACCGAAAACAACTCGGATCAAATATAAAACGCTTATGTGTCTGTTTTTATATACGTCTTACTTGCAAACACTTATTTTCATATCTTTAGTTGTCTATACTTTTATTTTTAAAGACGAATTGACTCGGCCAAAAAATAAAATGTTTGTGTGCATATATTTTATATACGCCTTACTTCCGGTCTTTTTCCCTTTCACCCCCAAAACCTTCTAAAACTATGTAAAATGTCACTAAAATGTTTTTTACATTCAATTTCTTTTAGGTTTAAATATAAAATCATGTTAATATACATTTGGACGTATTTAAAAACAACTCAAGTATTGATGTAAATTTAGTTCTGAAACAAATCGAGTCGATTATAGTGTATAATTTTCACACCGCGAACGATGTCGCCGCAACGTGCGGCGGGTACATATGCTATTTCTTTCACATTAGCGAAGGAAAGTTTAATTCTAGCAGTCGTAATAATATTTTCTTCTTTTCACTTTCTTAGTTTCCAACCAAACACATATTTTAAAGAAATGTTTTTCAATTGTAGTAGATTTCATAAATCAAACATGCCTTAAATCATCCTTAAACAATTCCTGATAGGCTAATATGCTAAAATGCATCTTTTAACATCTCTAAAACAAATTTTAATTAAATTAATATAATATACTCCTCTCTCTCTCTTTCTCTTAAATACCCCATATCTTTCTAAATGTTATAGATCGAGGGAACCTTTAACAGGGACAACCCATGTGAGATTGTGAGTAGCAAAATCATGATACTGAAAGAGTGGGATGGTGTTCCAGCTAGTACCCACGCGATACCTCAGTCTCCCGAATACACTTCTAGCTAGGGGTGTAAACGAGTCAAGCCGGCTTGCAAGCTATTCGGGATCGGCTCGAAAAAAGCTCGAATCGAGCAGAGCTTAAACGAGCTCGACTCACATCATGGCTCGTTTACTAAACGAGCTCGAGCCCAATCTTTAAATTTCGAGGTTGAGCTGGCTCGCGAGCCTAAACGACCTTTAATTGTTTTATATAATTTTTTTATTTACATATAAAATATATATAATATATGTGTACATCAATCATTATTATTATATATATTATTATGATAAAATTAATTAAATAATATATATCATGTTAAATATAAAAAGTTTCATTATAAAAAATATAAAAGTAATTATATAAACATACAATTAGTAATTTAACGATAAACGAGCCGAACCCAATCCGAGCTCGAGCATGATAATTTTTGACGAGTCGAGCTCGAGCTTTAGAAATACAACTTCAAACAAGCCAAGCTCAAGCTCGAGCTTTCTAAAACTAAAACGAACCGAGCTCGAGTCTAAATGAGCACGGGCTCGACTCGACTCGACCCGTTTACACCCCTAATCCTACCTTGTAGCTACCATATTTTGAGAATGATCCTCAACAAATAATAAATATTAACAAAAATTTTAATGAAAATTCATGTTCGTCAACTTATCATATGCTTAGAACACAAGTTTAATACAATTTTGTGAAAATAAACATTTATTTATGGTCAATCATTTATATCTAAAAGAAATTAAGATTTAAGTTTTTTCTTAATAGAAGAAAAATGCATTAATAAAATTGATGACTGCTCTCATAAAAATAAAAAATATATTCCATATATTCCCCTCTAAACGTATAAAATTATATAGTTTCTCAAATCATTATACAAGACCATTGTATTTTATACATTGAAAACTTGTATTTAAAAGAAATATATAATTTTATAAGTTTACAATGATACATAATCACATTTTTTTCTAAAAATATTGTTAAATCTTTATGAGTGTGTAATTTTTTTGAAAGGCCAACAAAACTTTAAATACACCATAGACTAACAAACGTTAGCCAAACATGTTACATGCACCAATATAAATCAATTCATAATCACATCCTCGATACATTAACGTTACACCAGTAATCCCATCTAAAGCTTGTTTCTTCGATCGGCTCTTAAGCCAAGGAAATCCAAGGACTTTAATTTCACCCACTACCTTTGAGACATTGGTAGATTTTTTATTAAATAACTTTTTGTTCCTGTTTCTCCATAAGCACCAAATAGCGGTTTGAATCACCATGTATATTACCTTCTTCCAAGTTGGTGATCCTCGAACAGATTCATGAAAATATAGTAGGTCTTTCTCGTTGAACAAATAGAAAGAATGAAGTTTACATCAAAAGGATATAAAATCCCATATCAGTTGTGTAAATGACATGCCACAAATAAATGGCTAAATGATTACTTATTTTCATGGCATAGAACACAAAACGAGTTGAAAATATTGATATGTCTCTTCAACAATGAAACAAAAGTTGGAAGACTATTCCAACATAACCTCCAACATAGAAAATAAACTTAATAGATACCCAATTATTCCATTAAAAATTTAATCATATATCCGAAAACATAGCTATTTGCATTGCCTCCTTTAAACTTTTGATATAGAATATACCCGATGGATGCAGGTCCCACTCCTACATAGGACCATTAAGCCCAGCCGAAAGCCTGGGATTAGGCATTATAAGGCTGGTCAAGTCCAATCCAAACGTATTAAGCTCTAGTTGAAGTTTACCAATTTGCTTTCAAGGCCCGAGTTATGATAATCTAGCTGGTTAAAGCTCTATGATCTAGAATTATAATGAAAACTCTAGATAACTTTTCTCCATAATGCATTATCATCTATTTTAAAACGCCACCACCACTTGGTTAGCATAACCACATTTGCTTCTCAAAGTGACCCAACTCCTACACCCCCAAGTTCTCTCGGTGCTATTACATTGTTCCATGATACGCAGTTTATTTTCTCCGGTCCGTTGATCCCTGAGTGTATAATTATATGATCTATTAAAAATTAAAAATTGTTATTCAAAAGAGAAGAAAAGTATTAAAATGTGATTCAATCTCTCATGCACGTGGAGATTAGCATGCATGCACGTGAAGTTATTTGAATTCAATAAAGCCTACTGGCTAGTCAGTTGTTGAGTCCTAGTCTATAGGGTTGTTAGTAGACTTCCTATTCTTTCGTATTTTACAGTATAGCCGATGCTTTTCTCTCTATTTAAAGCCATGTACTTTCATTAATAATGCATGCAAGTAACAAGTACCATTTGAACTCTTTCAAAAGCTTTCTTGTTCTGCTCATATATCCAACAAATTTGGTATCAAAGCACAGTCTCTAATCTCTTGTTCGCACCTATGGCTGAAAGTTCAACTACTGTATCGGGAACCGTCCCTCTCATTCCAGTGTTCAAAGGTGAAGGTTATGAGCACTGGAGCCTCCATATGAAGACCATCCTGCGCTCTTGCGAGTTGTGGGATGTGGTATATCTCGACATAATAGCCATGAGTGCTGGTCCTGGTGATAACAGAGAAGTAAAAAAAAGATGCTCTAGTAATGGCCCTTATTCAACAAGGGGTTCATGATGACCTCTTCTCCCGTATAGTCGCTGTAGAATGTGCAAAAGAAACATGGGATACTCTCAGAATTGAGTATCAGGGAGACTCTCAAGTTCAAGAAGTCAAGTTGCAAAGTCTGCGTCGAGACTTTGAGAACCTGGCTATGAAAGATGATGAGATGGTAGGTAACTACTTTTCTCGTATGATGGCGAATGTTAGCCAACAAAGAGCCTACAGAGAAGAAATATTGGATCCGAAGGTGGTTGAAAAAGTCCTTAGAAGTTTGTCACCCCGTTTTGACTATGTGATCCCATCCATTGAAGTTGCTCTCGACCTCTCAACTATTTCACTTATGAAACTTATGGGGCTCTTGCAGTCCCAAGAAGAAAGAATAATGGTTCGTGTACCTTCCCCGGATCACAAGCCTTCTGACAGACCAGATGAACAAGCCTTACAGGTTGTTCAAGAAGCATGGAGACCACCTCGCGACAGGGGGAGAGGACGTGCACCTTATAGAGGAGGTCGAGGACGAGGACGAACCAACATGGATCGAAGTAAAGTACCACAATGCCATGTGTGCAAGAAGTATGGACATCTAAAAAAGATTATTGGTATAATGAAGATGTCCAAGTAAATGTAGCAGAGAATGACGAACATGCTGAGGAGGCTGATCTTGATGAACCACACCTGTTGATGGCTCATACGTTAAACCCAGGTAAAACCACTCACCTATGGTTTGTTGACTCCGGTTGTTCAAATCATATGACTGGTGCTCGGGACCATTTCATTAACTTTGATGAAACATTCAAGTTGGATGTTCACCTTGGTGATAAGAAGAAGCTTGCAGTCGAAGGCCGAGGTACAGTCAAAATCAACACTGGTGCAGGCAAATTCAAACTTTTGGATGATGTTTATTATGAAAGATTTGATCTGCCCAAGATACATATAAAATTGATGTGGCTAGTGTGATATGATCCAAGTCGGGTCATACCCAATAACAAGCCTAACAAACACCGAAAGATAACTATTTGTTGATAAGATCATAACAAATAATAAGTTACACCAATTTAGAAAATGGATTTTCTAAATAATCACTTTTGTAGATGAACATCATTATATATAATGTAATTTGTTCATGAGGGATTTCTTGTGCATTGTTTAAATTAGTTAAACAATAACAAAATACTAGTTGTATGTGTTATAAAATTAAATTGGTTTAATTTTACAAAAGGGTGGATTGTATAAATAAAATAAAAAAAAATTTTTGAATTGGAGAGGGACCAAGGGGTGCCCATTCGGCCGCCCCCTTTATGTCTTGGGAACCTCTTATTTGATGGTTCCAAGTACATGCACATCACTCTCTTGATTCAGAATTTGATTTATACACTCAACCAAAACACAACACAAAAGGATCTCCTCTCTCTCTCCCTCTTGGTTCACGGTATTGAAGAACAATTTTCAGCTTGAAAACTTAGGTTCAAGGCTGAAAATTAAACAAGAAAGAGAGAACTACACTTGGTGTTCAAAGCCTAGCAAAAGGGAGTTGTTTGTTCAAGCTTGGGGTATCACTCCTTGAGGTTTTCTAGCTTGAAAACTCAGCCACAAAGTCACATTCCACAGCTCTCACTTCGGTTTGAAGGAAGCTACAAAAGGTTGTATTCACTTCTTACCTTTTATGTTATTTTGTATGTATTGTGTATAAAGATCCATGGGTTGGGGTTCCTTGTTAAATGGGTTTAACAAATATATTATTAACATGTTTTAAATATTAAATCCGCTGCGTCTTTTTATTATATATATATATAATCTAAGTTATATGTGCTTTGATAATCATGTTGGAACCCCTACAATGGCATCAAGAGCCACTTATACATATGCATACATATATTTCATTCACTAGTTCACGTTTTTTGGGTGCTTAACACCTCAAATCCGTGAGTTAGTAGGCTGTTTTGTGCCCCCCTTTTTGATGTTTTAAAGATCTTACCTTATGCATATTATGATCTTTAAAATCTTGATCATTTGTTTGTTTGTTTGTTTGGACTAAACCCATGTGTTCTTGGTTAATGTTGGCCAAGAAAATGGGTTAATATGGGGCTGCCAAAACCGTGCCTTTTGATTAGTGTTATTGGTTGTTTGTTGTTATGCATAACAAAGCCTTGACCATATGGATTGTTTGATTGATTGGTTATCTAGTTATATTCATTTGGGCATGTAATTATTTAATTTAAGTTTCAAGTTTTGTTTTGTAATCTATTCATTCAAATGGTTTGTAATAAATAGATTAGGATTTTTTTTCTTTACTAGAAAGATGTATTAGGATACATATTTTGTAAAGGATGCTCAAGATCAAGACTTGATGAAAAGATAAAACAAAGAGGATGCTTGAAGATATGGATTCAAGTGGGAGTCCCTTTGGTCATCCATGTGTCATGTTTCTTAACCCTTAGGACAAGACCATTTGACACACTTGTTTTGGCTAAACAAGTGTGTTCAACTTAGTATGCTTTGTTATGCATATTTGAATGTTTTGTTTAATGTTTGGTTGAATGCATATGATGATGTTTGTTTTGATTATTTGGATGTGATTTACAACCGTCAACTAAAACAAACTATAAACATGTAATTGGTTCTCAAATCATTAAGCATATATAGAATGGTTCTAACAAAGGAGTTAATGGTTTGTAAAATAAAAGGGGTTTTATTTAAAAGAACCAATAGGGTACCATATGGTTGAATGCATACAATCATATGGTACATAGACTTTTCTTAACAAGAATTATGAAATTGTATATCCTTTTAAAAAAAAACAAGTTAAGCACCATCCTTTTACACAACACTTTGGTTACTTGCAAACTCTTAGTGGGATAAAGGTCACCTAACCACTTTGAGGGAACTTGTGACTTGAGGTGAGAATACCATGTTGGTGGGATAAAGGTCACCTAACCACTCATGTAGTAAACTCACACGTGTGTGTAAGTAGGACGACTTGATTTATAAAATATATTGAATGGATCACCTAAAATGTGTTTTATAAAAGGTGTTGATGGGTAAACATGCCGTTATAAACATAATATGTTCAAACGATCCCATACCACTAGAAGTTGCAATAGGTTGCAATTGTCATTTATGACTACCTTGTTTGTTTAAATAATGGGATAAAGGTCACCTAACCAATATTTAATATAACGTTGGATTCTAAAATTTTGTTTATTAATAAGTCTATGAGACAAAAAGGGTATTAATAAATGAAATATAATTATATCAACGATTACTAAAATGGAACTTTGTAAAATCTTGTAGATGGCCGACCACAACAATGCTAATAATGATGTACCAAACCAAAGCAACCAATCCTTAAGGGCGATTCTTCAAAGGGATCGTCTAACGCCTAACAACTTCATGGATTGGTACCGCAACTTGAGAATTGTTCTCAAGCAAGAGAAGCGGGCCTACATCCTTGATGATCCCATCCCCGATGAACCTAACGAGGAGGATATGGAGGGCTATAATGATTGGGTGAAGTATGTGGAAGACTCCGTCCAAGTCTCTTGCCTTATGTTGGCAAGTATGACACCCGAACTCCAAAAGGAGTATGAGCTCCATGGAGCCTATGACATGATCACTCAGTTGCGGGAAACGTTCCAGCAACAAGCAAGAGTGGAGCGCTTTGAAACGGTTCGAGCGCTTCATGCATGTCGGATGGAGGAATCCCAATCAGTTTCATCTTATGTTCTTAAGATGAAAAGCCACATCGACCGCCTTCAAAGGCTAAATTGTCCTGTCTCAAAAGAGTTGGCCACGGATTTGATCCTTAATGGCCTAACTAAAAGGTTTGAGGCATTCGTCATGAATTACAACATGAACGGATGGGACAAGAGCATAAATGAACTTCATTCGATGCTCAAATCAGCTGAGGCGGGAATGGGTAAAAGGGTTTTACCCGTTCTCACCATTAATGAAGGTGGAAGAAGGAAAAGGTCTCTACCTCCTCCTAAGGCAAATGTTGCCAAAGGAAAGGGGCACATTAAAGGAAAGGGGAAGATGGTTGTTAGGCCGGAACCTCCGAAGCCCAAGGAGAAGAAGCAAAAGGTTGCTGTAAACGACCCATGCTTCAAATGTGGTGAGATAGGACATTGGATGAGAAATTGTCCAGTCTATCTCAAAGAGTTGAGAGAGAAGAGGGATGCGGGGCAAACCTCAGGTATAATTTATATGATACATGTTGAGCTAAATGTTATTTCTTCTAACACATGGGTATTAGATACCGGATGTGGAACTCACATTTGCAATTGTTGCAGGGGTTCAAAAGAAATGAACATTATGCAAAAGGGGAAATAAGTCTCTTCATGGGCAACGGCGCAAAGGTTCACGTGGAAGCCCAAGGAGACTACATTTTGAAGCTTCCAAGTGGTTTGGAAGTTATTTTATGTAATGTATTATATGCTCCTAGTTTGACTAGGAACATAATTTCTGTTTCCCGTTTAAGACAATATGATTATGATTTCAAGTTTGTTGACAATGATATTCATGTTTCTTTAAATCATGTATTTTATTTTAAGGCTATACCTTGTAATGGTATTTATGAATTGGTTCATGAAAACACAACATATGATAGCTCAATATACCAAGCAACCACCAAAAGACTCAAACAAGATTTAAGTGATACCTATCTTTGGCATTGTCGTCTTGGTCATATAAACAAGAAACGTATACAAACACTTCAAAAGAATGGTCTTTTAAACACAAATGAATGTGATTCATTTGATGTATGTGAATCTTGTTTACAAGGAAAAATGACTAAGGCACCCTTTAGTGGAACTAATGAAAGGGCAAAAGATTTATTAGGTATCATACATTCGGATGTATGTGGTCCTTTTAAGCCAATGACTAGGAATGGTGAAAGATACTTCATTACCTTTACTGACGATCATAGTCGCTATGGATATGTGTATTTATTAAAACACAAAAATGAAGCTTTTGAAATGTTCAAAATCTTCAAGAATGAAGTAGAAAATCAACTCAACAAATCAATTAAGGTTCTCCGCACCGATAGAGGTGGTGAGTACTTAAGTGATGTTTTTCAAGATCATCTTAGGAGTTGTGGGATCGTCTCACAACTCACTCCGCCTGGAACACCACAACATAATGGTGTATCTGAGAGGAGAAATCGAACCTTATTGGATATGGTTCGATCTATGATGGCTAGAAGCACATTACCTCTATCATTTTGGGGTTTCGCTTTGCTCTCCGCGGCCCGTATTCTGAATATGGCCCCAACCAAAAAGGTGGAAAAGACACCTTTTGAGATATGGCATGGAAGAGTTCCATCCCTATCATACTTAAGGGTCTGGGGTTGTGAGGCTTATGTTAAGACTCCCACCCCAAACAAATTAGATGTCCGATCCACCAAGTGTATCTTTGTTGGATATCCTAGAGATTCTATGGGATATTATTTCTATGATCCACTGGAACAAAAGGTGTTTGTTGCCAGAAAGGGTGAGTTCTTAGAAACAAAGTTCCTTATGGAAGGAACTAGTAGTAGAACAGTGGATCTTGAGGAGGATCAAGGACCACAGCCCGATACACGTTTGATTGAAACTAGCACTCAACATGAGGATGTTGAGGATGATCAAGCGGTTGATCAATACACACAAAACGTTCGCAGAAGTGGTAAAACTAGTAATCCACCTGAAAGATACGGATTTTTCATGGATGGATGCTATGTGGTAGATTCAGATGAACCAACCACATATCATGATGCAATGTCCAATTTGGATTGTAACAAATGGCTTGAAGCCATGAACGCTGAGATGCAATCCATGTATGACAATCAAGTTTGGGAACTTGTTGCGCCACCTCTTAATTCCAAAGTAGTTGGATGTAAGTGGGTTTTCAAGAAGAAAACCGACATGCATGGAAACTTGGATACTTACAAAGCTAGACTTGTAGCAAAGGGTTTCACTCAAACTCAAGGGGTTGATTATGATGAAACCTTCTCACCTGTTGCAATGCTTAAGTCTATAAGGATATTGTTTGCCATAGCAGCTCATTATGATTATGAGATTTGGCAAATGGATGTCAAAACCGCTTTCCTAAATGGATATCTTGAGGAAGATGTCTATATGGTTCAGCCTGAAGGTTTTGTTGATCCAAAACATCCTAACAAAGTATGCAAGTTAAAGAAATCAATCTATGGATTGAAACAAGCATCGAGAAGTTGGAATCACCGTTTTGATGATGAAGTAAAGAAATTTGGCTTCATCAAAAACGCTGACGAGGCTTGTGTGTATAAAAAGGCTAGTGGGAGCGCAATAACCTTCCTAGTATTGTATGTTGATGACATACTACTATTTGGAAATGACATTCCAACCATGGAAGGTGTAAAAACCTGGCTTGGAAGTTGTTTTTCCATCAAGGATCTTGGTGAAGCCGCCTATATTCTGGGAATAAAGATCTATAGGGATAGATCAAGGCGGCTGATTGGTTTGAATCAAAGTGCATACATTGACAAAATCTTGAAAAGGTTCAAGATGGAAAACTCTAAGAAAGGTACTGTACCTATTCAAAGAGGGACAATATTGAGTACAACTCAATGTCCAAGCTCCAAGGAGGAGCAAAATAGGATGAAGGCAATCCCATATGCATCTGCTATAGGATCCATCATGTATGCAATGATATGCACTCGACCGGACGTGTCATGCGCCTTAAGCATGACAAGTAGATACCAGCAAAATCCTGGAGATAGTCATTGGATGGCTGTCAAAAACATTCTGAAGTACCTAAGGAGGACTAAGGATATGTTCTTGATCTACGGGTCTGGTGAAGAGGAACTCGTTGTAAGAGGTTACACGGATGCGAGTTTCCAAACCGATCGAGATGATTCACGGTCTCAATCGGGGTACATTTTTATTCTAAATGGGGGAGCTGTTTCTTGGAAAAGCTCAAAGCAAGAAGTCGTAGCATTGTCCACTACAGAGTCAGAATACGTCGCCGCTTCAATGGCAGCACAGGAAGCTGCATGGCTGAAGAAATTCATAGCCGATCTAGGGGTAGTCCCTTCCATTCAGGATCCCCTAGAGATCTTTTGTGACAACGAGGGTGCGATTGCTCAAATCAGGGAACCTCGTGCTCATCAAAAGACTCGGCACATTGAACGGAGATTCAACTACATAAGGGATGAAGTTGAAAAAGGAAAGATATGTATTCGCAAAGTCCACACTGATAAAAACGTTGCGGATCCACTCACAAAGCTCCTTGAAAAGGCAAAGCATGAGGGTCATGTTTGTGCCATGGGACTTAGATATTCCAGTGACTGGGTTTGATGTCGAATTTTGTATTTGGATATTGGAACTTATGTTATTTGACTTATTTATATGGTTATTATTTTCATTTGTTCTTCTTTTAGCATGTTTAAATCCGTGAATAAATAAGTTATTCTAAACGTCCGTAGTCGATCATACTTGTGGGAACAACTATGAATGTAAGACTATAATGAACTTGGATTGGTTGATGTTCATAAGATATGAATATAGAGCAAGAGGTTGTTACCAAGGTTCATTGATATCTATGGGATATAGATATTGGACTGACCCGCACTCAATTATTTCTGCATGGAATCTTTGTGATTAGTCATAAGAGATATTGAGTAAAGGCGAATATCATTATATCCTCAGACCTGAGATACATATTGGATCTTGATATTCACCAAGTATTGTACTTTGACTTAGTTCTTTGCTGTTCTGAAATATGGGCAGTACATAAGACTGAGTTCAGGTATGATACGAAGTGATTGTGAGAGACGTATGTAGTCAAGATGGGATTTGTTCCTCTTATTCGTTGAGAGTTAGATGTCTAAGGCCTATTAAAGTTAAATCATCAGAGAATGACAATTCTGTGTCTCTTGGATTTAACATGACATCTGAACAAAAGGATAAATGATTAGTTCACCTAAAACATATTCAAGTAAGGTACTTGAAAAGGATGATGTTATTGAATGGCACTTAGTCATATACATTAGGGGTAGCAAACCGTTGCTAGGCGTTATTTGCTGCTTGCATCAATCTTCTATGAATCTTGTGCAAGTGGGAGATTGAAAGATTTGATCTGCCCAAGATACATATAAAATTGATGTGGCTAGTGTGATATGATCCAAGTCGGGTCATACCCAATAACAAGCCTAACAAACACCGAAAGATAACTTATTTGTTGATAAGATCATAACAAATAATAAGTTACACCAATTTAGAAAATTGGATTTTCTAAATAATCACTTTTGTAGATGAACATCATATATATAATGTAATTTGTTCATGAGGGATTTCTTGTGCATTGTTTAAATTAGTTAAACAATAACAAAAGACTAGTTGTATGTGTTATAAAATTAAATTGGTTTAATTTTACAAAAGGGTGGATTGTATAAATAAAATAAAATAAAAATTTTGAATTGGAGAGGGACCAAGGGGTGCCCATTCGGCCGCCCCCTTTATGTCTTGGGAACCTCTTATTTGATGGTTCCAAGTACATGCACATCACTCTCTTGATTCAGAATTTGATTTATACACTCAACCAAAACACAACACAAAAGGATCTCCTCTCTCTCTCCCTCTTGGTTCACGGTATTGAAGAACAATTTTCAGCTTGAAAACTTAGGTTCAAGGCTGAAAATTAAACAAGAAAGAGAGAACTACACTTGGTGTTCAAAGCCTAGCAAAAAGGGAGTTGTTTGTTCAAGCTTGGGGTATCACTCCTTGAGGTTTTCTAGCTTGAAAACTCAGCCACAAAGTCACATTCCACAGCTCTCACTTCGGGTTTGAAGGAAGCTACAAAAGGTTGTATTCACTTCTTACCTTTTATGTTCTTTTGTATGTATTGTGTATAAAGATCCATGGGTTGGGGTTCCTTGTTAAATGGGTTTAACAAATATATTATTAACATGTTTTAAATATTAAATCCGCTGCGTCTTTTTATTTATATATATATATAATCTAAGTTATATGTGCTTTGATAATCATGTTGGAACCCCTACATATTATGCACCAAAACTTGAATACAACCTACTCAGTATTGGTCAACTTATGAAGATGGGCATGCTGTTCACTTTGATAATGGAAAATGTATTATCAAAGGAAAAAGAGGACATGATATCATGTAGATCTTAGTTTTTGGGAATAATATGTTTGTCCTTGATGCTACTTGTATGACTCTGGTTCATAAGGGGCCTACCACTACTAAGAGAGATACAAGTGTTCAAGTATGGCATCATAGATATGGTCATCTCCACTATGATGGTCTAAAGTAATTGTCAGAAAAAGGAATACCTTTCCATGGTACTGCTTGGCATGCAAAAGTAAAGTTGGAGTTGATTCACACAGACCTATGTGGCCCAATGGAGGTACCTAGTTTGGGCAATAGCTTATACTATCTGTTGTTTATTGATGATTTTACAAGAATGTATTGGGTGTACTTTGTTCATAATAAGTCAGATGCTTTTTCAAAATTTAAAGTCTTTAAATCCTTGGCTGAGAAGGAGTCTGGTCAATACTAAAAAGTTTTACGATCTGACATGGGGGTGAATTCTGTTCACATGAGTTTAATACTTACTGTGAACAAAATGGTATCAAAAGGGATCTAACTACTTCATACACCCCCAACATAATGGCACTGCAGAAAGAAAAAACCAAGCCATTATGGGACTTGTTCGTAGTATGCTCAGGTATGTAGGTTTACCCAATTGTTTCTAGGCAGAGGCAGTGGCAATCGCAATTTATTTAATTAACAGGTCACCAACAAGAGCTCTTGCAGATCAAACACCCTATCAAGCTTAGAATGGGCACAAACCATCAGTTAAAATTATTTGGATCTTTGGCTGTATAGCCTATGGTCTGGTTCCCTCTCAAATGAGAAAAAAACTAGATAACAAATCGGAGAGAAATATCTTTATGGGTACTCATGTCATAGTCATGGGTATAGACTATACAATCCTGACACATGTAAATTTTCAATAAATAGGGATGTTGTGTTTCTTGAAGACACTAAATGGAACTGGAAAGCATCAAAAGCAAACTGTGATAGTGACCATACATATGATGACCCCTTTACCTTTGAGTCCACTACCTCAAATAGTACAACCCATGTCAACTCCTCTACTTTTTCTAATCACACTTCAACTCCAAACCCATCTTTGTCCACCAACTCAATAGTACAACCCATCCTTCACCTAACTTACCTAACACTTACCTATTCACCCACCATCACCACCTTCTCGGGTTCCCAAGAAGGCACATCCCGAAGAATAACCAAACCACCCATTTGGTTACAAGACTATCACAGTGGACAGGGCCTCTCGGATGAAAAGGACAATCTGACCTCATGTTAGTTTGATCTAAATATAGCCGATCCGGTTACATACGAGGAAGCTGCACACAACAAAGAATGGTGTGATGCTATGGTAAAAGAACTTGAGGCCATTGAAAAGAATCGCACGTGGGAACTTGTAAGTCTACCCAAAGAAAAGAATGTTGTGGGTGTCAAGTGGTTGTTTAAACAAAAGTATGATGCTGATGGAACCTTTTTGAAACACAAGGCAAGATTAGTGGCAAAAGGGTACTGCCAACAATAGGGTATTGATTTTCAAGAAACATTTGCACCCGTAGCTTGCTTCGAAACAATACGCATGGTCCTTGCGGTTGCTGCTCAAATGGGGTGGTTAGTGCATTAGTTGGATGTTAAATCTGCCTTCCTGAATGGCACTCTGACAGAAGTTATTTATGTTGAGTAGCCATCAGGCTTTGAAGTTAAAGGGCAGGAGGAGAAGGTATACAAACTGCACAAAGCTCTTTATGGGCTTAAACAAGGACCCAGAGCATGGTACTCTCGAATTGATTCCTATTTCTGTTCACATGGCTACTCGAGGAGTGAAAGTGAGCCACCATTATACATACAACGATCAGGTACATGTGATGTTCTATACATATGTTTATATGTTGATGATATCATCTGTACCAGCTCATCTGCAGATCTTTTTCACACCTTTAAAAAGGGTATGATGGATGAATTTGAGATGGCCGACATGGGTTATCTTAACTTTTTTCTTGGCTTGGAGGTGAAACAATTCAAACAAGGAACCTTCTTATCTCAAAACAAGTATGCTAAGCAGCTCTTAAAAAAGTTTCAATGATAGGGTGCAAACCAGAGTTA
The DNA here is from genome assembly GCA_025506515.1 of Flaveria trinervia. Classification (NCBI taxonomy): domain Eukaryota; kingdom Viridiplantae; phylum Streptophyta; class Magnoliopsida; order Asterales; family Asteraceae; genus Flaveria; species Flaveria trinervia. Next base: position 5,821,889 of record CM046443.1, read on the forward strand.
GTACCAATGTCTCCTAATGAAAAGTATACAGTGGATGATTCTGAAGACAAAGTTGACGCAACCATGTATAGAAGTATTGTTGGTGGCCTCATGTATTTAACTAACTCAAGACCAGACATAGCATTTGCAGTGGGTGTTATTGCACGGTTCATGCAAGCTCCTTCCAAGGTTCATCTCTGGGCTGCTAAGAAGATCTTGAAGTATGTGGCTGGCACCAGTGATTATGGAATCTGGTATTCACGACTTACAAAAGTGGCACTACAAGGCTATTCTGATAGCGACTGGGCAACATGTGTGGATGATAGGAAAAGTGTGTCTGCTAACGTTTTCATGTTAGGTACAGGTGCTATAACATGGAGCTCAAAAAAGCAAAAAATAGTGGCACTCTCAAGCACCGAGGCAGAATATATAACAGCTACAAATGCAGCTTGTCAAGCTATATGGTTGAGGAGAGTTCTGGATGATCTAGGCATGAAGCAATCAGATGCAACACTGATTTTATGTGATAGTCATTCAGCTATTTGCCTTGCAAAAAATCCTACTTTATATACCCGATCAAAGCATATTGAACTAAAGCATCATTACATTCGAGAGACTGTCAATCAAGGAGAAGTTGTGCTACAACATTGCAGTACAAATGAACAAGTTGCAGACATATTGACCAAGGCACTTTCAAAGGAGAAGTTTGTTTACTTTCGACACAAGCTTGGAGTAAGAGAGTTTGAATCAAGGGGAGATATTAAAATGTGATTCAATCTCTCATGCTTGTGGAGATTAGCATGCATACACGTGAAGTTATTTGAATTCAACAAAGCCTACTGGCTAGTTAGTTGTTGAGTCCTAGTCTATAAGGTTGTTAGTAGACTTTCTAGTCATTCGTATTTTCTAGTATAGCCATTGCTTTTCTCTCTATTTAAAACCATGTACTTTCATTAATAATGCATGCAAGTAAAAACTTTTTCAAAAGCTTTCTTGTTATGCTCATATAATATTTCTAATATCCAACAAAAAGGGTACATTGAGGCATAACTAAAGGGCTGTTTTTGCAACTCACTCGTAATCTTTCATGTGTAGATTCCCCAAATTGACTTCAACAATGCTTCCAAATTCAAGTTTTTTTAAAATCAAAATTAGATTTGATCTGAACACAAAACGGAACAATTCCACTAACCTCATTCCTCAAACTTCTTCTGGATCTTTCACTACTTCATCATCATCTTCTTCATCTTTAGTATTATATTCACCTATTTAAACTCTTGAAATCTTTATTACAATTCACACAACAGCTTCATCACAATTCAGAGCCCTTAGTTCATGATTAAGTCTCCGGATGCAGGTTTTGAAGGTCAGAATTCACAATTGCGTGTGTAAGTTTGTTGAAATCATGCGAATTTTGAAGTTGATTGGTGTTTTTGCTTTGTTTGAGAAGAGTTAGGGTTTTACGAAGAGGGAATTTACAGAAATGCCATTGGAATCTTCGATGTTGGATCATGAACATGACGATTCCGATACAGAGTTCGTTGAGATCGATCCATCGGGTCGTTATGGTCGGGTTAGTGCGTTTAGTTTGAATCATTTTGATGCTGTTTGAGTAGTATTTGTTACATTATGATGGTGATATTGGGTTATTTGCAGTATAAAGAAGTGCTGGGGAAAGGGGCTTTCAAAAAAGTGTATCCTTTTGTATTAGTGTTTTGTACTTCATTTCTGTAAGAAACATAACAATAAAGATGATGTTTTTACATATTATGCTGCTAACTAGTATTGACATTGATTTACATCAACATTGAACTTGATTAGAACAATTAATTCAGCTAGGATAATGTTGTAGTTTATATGAAATTTGCAATTGAGAATGATTAGGTTTGACATAGGGTTTTTGAAAATGTAGTAACCATATGTACATTTTGGTTCCTTAAGCTATATTGGAAACTTAGATACAGAGCATTTGATGAATTGGAAGGAATTGAAGTAGCTTGGAATCAGATAAAGGTTTCTGATTTCTTAAGGAATCCTGAGGAGTTGGAGCGTCTGTACTCGGAAGTTCATTTGCTTAAAACACTTAAGCACAAGAACATAATCAAGTTTTACAGTTCTTGGGTTGATACAACAAAAGAGCACATTAACTTTATTACTGAGATTTTCACATCTGGAACATTAAGGCAGTAAGTTCAATTTGTTTCTTGTTGTGTATTTTATTGCTAAGACATGTCAAAATGGTGGCTTTGGATGGTTGTGTAAATTTCAAATTTAAGGCTTGGTAGTTGTCAAAGTTAAGTGACGATTGGAGGGTGCCTTACATAGCGAACAAATTTTGATCAATATTATTTCTTGATATTTACAATTTTATCATCCTCCATTACTAAAGATATAGGTATTTGTTTCGTCCTTTATGCATCGCAAAGTAACCCAAGAAACACATAGGATCTTTAGCTTATTGAGAGAGAACTAGAGTTGTGTGATTTCTCCTAGCACAAGAGAGATAGAATTATTGTTTTATCTTTGTAGTTAGAGAGGGTAGTTCCTATCTTTCTGCATAGTGAAACTCTTCCTTCCTTGCCCGTGGTTTTTGCCCTAACTGGGTTTCCACGTAAAACCTGGGTCTCCATTGTTGTTCTTTCTTAAATTATTAGTTTGGTTTTGCTTCAATTGGGTGTTAGTGTGTCACTCTTCTCAACAATCAGGATGCCAGGCAAGCACCTTGAGGGAGGCAAGCCGGCTTGGGTCCTTTTGTGCCTTTGAATACAAAGTTTTAAGGTTCCACTCATTTCTCTATTATTAACAATATGATTAATAGACTTAAGGTCATTGGTTATATCAGGGTTGAGGTAGGTTGAAGTTGAGTGGTAAACTGAATGTTCATTTAGAAAATATATATAAGTGTTGCAACTTGAATGCTTATTGTTTTACCTTTTTGGGGTTCCATATAAAGTCTGTGTATCTCCCTTATATTGTTCCTTTTTCAAATTTTTAGTTGCTATTCTGCTTTAGTTCGTTGTCACTTTTCTCAACAAAATATGTTTTATCATGCATTTGTTGTAGAAACGTGTTCTAAACATTCATAGGTAGGTCAGGAATCATAAGCATGCATATCTGAGCATGGTTAATATATAGGTACCGCAAAAAACATAAGCATGTAGATCTTAGAGCATTGAAGAAATGGTCTAAACAAATATTGGAGGGACTTTTGTATCTTCATAGTCATGATCCGCCGGTTATACACCGTGATCTGAAGTGTGACAACATTTTTGTCAATGGAAATCAAGGAGAGGTTAAAATTGGAGATCTTGGATTGGCAGCCATTCTTCGCCAAGCCCGTTCAGCTCACAGTGTCATCGGTGAGCACATGCTTTTGTTTTATTCTTTTTCTAGTGATGTATTCTTATTCTCTATGAATATGATTGATCATGATCATATTGATCTAAGGTGATTGTGATATTAAATTCAGGTACTCCTGAGTTCATGGCACCAGAACTTTATGAGGAGGAATATAATGAACTTGTAGATATATATGCCTTTGGAATGTGCTTGCTGGAATTGGTGACATTTGAGTATCCTTATTGTGAATGTGCCAATGCTGCTCAGATATACAAGAAAGTCACATCAGTAAGTAATTTATGATCACCTGCTCTTTTGTTCCAAAGGGTTTGTCCCCTTAACTGCAGTGTAAGTTACATGTGTGTATGCTCGTTTGAAACGACTAAGAATTTCACAATCTAAGATTGCTACTTTTGTCATGATAAAGGTGAAAAAGTAATTATTAAAATCAAGCTAAATGACCTGATGTCTGGCTGTAAAACAAGTATATACACAAAAGTCTTTTGCACAAGGTCATGCATCCTAACTGATGCCTGGCTAATTTTTGTTCACTGTCTTCCTTTCCATGCTAGAGATGATATCGTGTGGCAACTTGTTTCACAATATAATTAGAGAGTATTACTCCCTTTGCTTTACTTTTGAGAGAGATCCAGATTTATATGAATTCTTTTTAGTGTTAAGACTACATTGATCACTAAATTCATGTGAATTATTTTTTCATGGTAAGTAATGGAACCTTGAGTTTGCTGAATATCAAAGCAACAAGTTTGTCTACACCCCTATGTTCTCTCATTCATGGTTACTGTGGTTATTTTGAATTTTTACAATGAATAAGGTGGTGTTTGGACTTTGGATTTGCGTATTGGTAATGATTTTCTGATGAATTCACACCAATTAGTTTTTAATGTTTTGTTAAACAATTTGTGCTTATTATTATCTAATTATTTGAGGGTTTAATAGTTAGTTATGAATAATTAGTTTCATACCCTCTTCATTGCAAGTACACAACGAATATTTGATGGTAATATAAATTACTAATATACCCCTATTTTAAGCTATTTTGTTTCTAATTCACAAACTGTTTCCTAAAAAGTTCTGTTAATAATTTTATCTTTTAATTTCTTAATTTTATAGAATTTGTCAAACATTTTTTTGCCAATCTTGTTAGGGTGTCAAACCGGCTTCATTAGCAAAAGTTAAGGATCTTGATGTCAAATTATTTGTAGAGAAATGCATCGCTAAGGTTTCTGATAGATTATCCGCCAAGGAGTTACTAATGGATCAGTTTCTGCTTGACGAGCACAGGGACATTGTAAATAGACCAGGTCCATCCAGTTCAAATCCAGGTAATATCTGCAAGGAATCTCCAAAAACATTTTTCATATGTTTTCTTTTTCCAGCTTCTGATGCATTTTTATAGATGATGATGCCGATAAGCTTGACAATGGTGAAAGTCCTGCTTTTCCTGATACTGGTAGAGATTTCACAGTCAAAGGTCAAATGAGAGACTTGAATACGGTGTTCCTGAAACTACGAATAGAAGATACCGCAGGTTGTCTCTTTATCTTTGTCAAAACGTGTAATTTCTGTTATGGTTGATACGGGCCGGGTTTGATTTGGCCGTATGAATCTCTCTTTTGTTATATATTTATTTAGACTTTTGTAAATAGTTAAGTGTGTCAAACATGATTACAATTTGATCTGATTTTTATTTTTAGCTTTTGCACCTACAAAAGGCTCAAACATTTAGAAAACTTCTATAAGAAACGTCATTTCTAATAAAATTGATTTAGAGTACTATGACGTGGTATCCGAATAAAAGTTGATGTTCTGGCTGCTATGTTGGTAACTTGATCATGTGGACTTTTTTTAAATTTGTGCTCGTGTGGCACATGGAAACCATTTAACTTGTAAGATCGGCCTGAATGATAATTTTTTGACAATTTGAGCTACTTTTGGGTGCAAACAAATTGTAATGGCCAAACTATAAATTTTATCAAATTTATATACCTTCTTAAGCAATTTGGGAACGAAATAAATATTATTTTAAACAAACTGATTTACGAGGTTTTATGCATTCTACATACACTATTGACTACTTTTCATCTGTTACCCATTTCCCTTAATCCGTTCTTTATATTTGTTTGACTCGTTAGAGCCAATACATAACCCCAATTGATCACTGTAATATTATATGTTTTCTTATTCTATCTTGAAACTTAAAAAGTGAATCTGTGTGCCAGGCCATGTTCGGAACATTCACTTCCCGTTTGACACTGATAACGATACATCAATAGCTGTTGCTAGTGAAATGGTAGAAGAACTTGACTTAACAGATCAAGATGTCTCCACAATTGCAGAAATGATCGATGCAGAGATCCGTTCATGTATTCCAGATTGGGCCCCACGAGACTACTATGATGATCAAGAAGACACTGAACCTACAGCCTCTATCGACTCAACCTCTGACCACCCACAAAACGAATCCACATCCCCTTTGACCATCAAACCTTGTAGTTCACCTGCCCTTTTAGCCCTTGAAAGACTACCTTCGGGTCGAAGATACTGGAGTGATTCACCTAAAGAATGTTTTACTCCTCCATTTAGACCAAGACCTTCAATTTTCTCTGAAGAAAACACACAAAAACAGAAGAAACTTCACCAGAAAGTGAAGGTAACCACGATGACAATGATGATAAAGTTGAAATTATTGTGGAAAAACTTGAGAATTTGTTAATTGAGCAGCAAAAAGAATTGGAAGAACTAAAAAGAAAACATGGGCTGGTTGTTTCAGAAATCTTGAAAAAACTTCCTCCACAAACCCGTCAAGAAGTTGCTAATATCTGTAAACTCGAGATCCCTGATGCATCTGATTTATGAAGTAAGTCTTTCCATGCTAAAGTTCTATCAATACACAGAATTGATAAATTTTAGGGTTTCATATGAGTATAGATATACAAAAAGTCATCTAATGTTTTTTTTGAAGTATATATACTTCTTACCCTTCAGAGCATGTCACACGTCTATTTGTAGTTGTTTTAAGTTTCACAAAGGTTTTGCAATGTTTTTTTTATTTTTTTGTCAAGCGTATTGTTTGTACATACAAACGGATATACTCTTTATGTATTAACACAAAACAACTATGGTATTTTTTGATTTTGTTTGCAAAGTTGAGTATAACTGTGTGCAACACGACCAATATGTTTGTATCTTCATAACCATTTTGGACTGTCATCGAGTCGAGACAATTTTTGTGTCAACCCATTGGCTGTAATTGACTACATGATGCTCATGTGGTTGGCTTTTGCAGCAAACTTTATGATCAAGCGTATTTAGGTTAATGTCTTTTAAAGGACATCTTTTAAACACATGCATTTTATTTAATTTAATTAGTTAGCAAGTATTGTAACACTTTTTTTACCTTTTAAAAAGGTATATCTTGGTTGTATCCGGAAAAAAAATAGTTTAAATAAGGTTAACAATGTACTTTATCGGGTATTCTTTTTTTGTTTTATGAATGTCTCTAATTTATTTTTGGACATAAAGTTTATATATATTATTAATCTCAAGGTATTGATTTACCATAAAGTTCTTTCTTAGAACAATACATTATACACATTTAATTTAACAAAAATAATAAATTTACACAAATTAACTGAGATTTCAAGATTCCCTCCATCTAAGAAACCAAATCATTGCCATTGATGTCACAGCTGCACCACAAGCAACAACCACTAAGCTCTTTTCTCTAATCACAACCTTAAGCAAATGAACAACTACTTCACTACTAATCTTCCTCCCTTCCACCACCAGCACGCGGCGGCGCTTCCCCGCACAAGCGAGCATCACCAACACCGTTATCAATGTCACCATTGTGGTTCTCGCCATAATGACCAGTACTCCACCCACCATCAAAACTCCAGCAACCGGAATGTAAACCCACAACCACGATGATCCGCTATGGTCGTGACTAGACAACAAGATGTACAAGGAAGAAAACAGAAAGAACAAGCATGAGATCGCGGTTCCGGTGGCTATCATTAGATTATTGTGTGGTGGATTTGGATGGAGATGGTTGAGGATCATGGTGGTTGTTTGTGGTTTTTGAGATCATATAGATTTGTGGGATGTATAAAAACATCAATAGTTTAAGAATTACGAAGTTGAAATGGTCACATGCAGACATGATTTAAGTCGTTTTAGTACGATTTTTTTGTCTAATTATGGGAGCCATTGTTGACCGTAGTTAAATTGATTTTAGATTATAAAATAAAATAACGAACTTTAATTCCTATAATGTGCTTCTATACAGGATTTATTTATACTTATCCGTTTTAGGGAACGTCAAAGTTAAAATATTACCATTTGTCACTTGCAAATATAAACTATCACGATTTTATTAATATATTATTTGTTTTTTTTCTAAATAAAAAATTATTAGAAATATCAGCATATAAGTTTTCTTCAGTTGAGACTACTTTTTAAACGTAAAAAACTCTTATAAAAAATTCACCGGACCAATGGTACAAGTCAAAAACTCTTTGAAGAAAACCAGGGTTTAAATCCTAATGTGAGATAGATTGATAACTAGTGTAGTTTAAAGGTAGCAGTGAAAGTAGATAGTTGTGTGAGTCGTTTTTAAAAAAAATTCACATAACACATGATACATTGCTATCTTCCATTATCGATATTTTACTTGCTTTTCTATCTTTAAAAAGTAATATTATAAATTATATATTCAAAAAATGATTATAATTATATCATGTTCTTAAAACTTATGTTAAAGTATTTGGACATTTTTAGTAAAAGAGTATGTTGCATAAAAGACTGTTACCAAAATTACTATAGTTGTTAAAAAGGATGAGAGACGAATGATACCTAACTCAAATAACATTGTTTGAAAAGAAAAAAAGAGTAAAGATAACCAGTGATAAGTCTTTCTTCCTTTCGTGCAAGTGCCCATAGTTTAATTCCAGCACCCCAAAGCCATTTTTTGTTCTTTTGTTTGGTTTTCTTTTCCAAACTTTCTTGAAATTTTTTTCCTTTTTTTACTTCTTATTACAATCACTTTATTTTACTTTTTAGTTTCTTTTTTCTGTTACTTTTTTTTACCTTTTTTTCTTAAAACATGGTCGCATTTATGTATAACCTTTTCTTCTAATATGACTAAGCTTTTTAAATAAACTTCATGATACCAATACATGAGGGGGCTAGGGGAGCGCTTATGAGAAAGAGAGAAGCGAAGCCAGCGTGAAGAGGCGAGGGCAACAACGGTCCCTCTTCGTTGCAGTGGTCATAGCTTGATTTCACCTCTGGCTAGGGTTTCACATAATGTTAATGTGGTTAATTTAACTCATGAATATAAACAAATGTTATCTTATGTATTTATAAATAAAAAGATAACCTTTTGGTATTATAAATATTTTTTCATTAATAATTTCCTATCACAAAGTTTAAAGACTTGTTGATGGGGTGTTCTTGATTATTGTGAGCTTGTGACATCCTAGCTACTTCATGAGGACCGAGGAGGATATTTTGGATTTGGATTCTGATTCGACTTGTAATTATTTAGATTAGGACCCACCAAATTAGTAATAAACAATTAAGCATGTTATACACATGGGCTTGTTCCAAAACCTGCTAACGATTTGTTTATTATTGATTTTGTGACCAGCTTGATGACTTTGATCCAGAACCCTAATTAGGCACAAATGAATATTAACTCGTTGAAAGCTCTTTAAGCGACCCGGATCGATTTTTATTCATCAAAATATAGAACAAGTAGATTTTGAAATCCAAAAATCGTTGAAGAGGGAGGGAGGGAGGAGAGACGGATGTCTATAGGGCTTTAAAGCAACCATATTCGGTCACATGTATATGTGATTATTGTGATGATGATGATAAGTAATATTTATAATATCAGTCGTAAATAGTTAAACGTTAAATCTGATATCACGAAATAAGAAAAATCATGAAAAACTGTATATGTGTTTTTTACATAAACATTTAGAAGGTTCAAGAGTAACAAATAAACAAAAGTTAAGATAAAACCATTAAAAAAATTAACAATTAAAATTAAAAAAATTATGCAACTTAAAACATCATTAAGTTAAACAACACCAAGTTAACTATTAAAATAAATTCATTATCAAAACAAAAATCAGTTTAGACCTAAATATATAAGCGTTATTATTTTTCTTTATGTCTTCGTCTTCTCATTCATTTATTAATATCACATTCTAATCCAGTATAAACGACGCATTTGGCCATATGCTTGTTATATTCTAAATCGAACTTGCTTAAAAATATTTCAATAAATAATAAAAAGATATACAAAAACGTATTATAGTGGAATCTAGTTCAGCAAATTACATGCCAATCCCATGATTATTCTACTCATCATAATTTAAACAAGACAAAAATAGGGCTACAAGATCAATAAAAAAAATTGAGCTTAAACACGGCTCAAATGCCTTATTAATGCAAAAATTAAACTACTTAAACTATTATATTAAATGATTATTTTTGTAATGATTTAACCTTTTCAAAATTTTACTTGACTCGTTTTTTATGTGAAAAAAATGTCATAGTGAATTTTTTTTAAAAACGACTTGACCCGAACATATTTTGACTAGCGACTCAAATGCCCAAATTTTATCGTTCCTCATCAAGGTACGGGTCATCATTTTCCCCAGCCATTAACAATGAAACCGTCCCGGCAGCACCAACAACCGCACCCGCCAACCACGTGGTGCTGCGGCTCAACCAACTAGCCTGAGCCAACGCTTCTTGTTGACGCCTACTTCTCTCCTCTTCCTCAACCAACTTATCGAACCACCTCTGAGCCATGTACACCTTCACAGCATTAGTACCTTCTTCCACCACTTCTTTCGGCGGGATCACCAACGGGTTCTGGTCAATGTTGAGCTTGGTCAACTTGTCTAGCCGACCGAAAGTCAACGGTAGCTCTTGGATTTGGTTGTTGCTGACATCAAGTTCTCTAAGGCTGGTCAAATCACCTATTGTATCTGGTAGTTCTCTGAGATCACTGAAGTTACTGCCTAAGTTAAGTACCTCGAGATTTGATAGTTTTCCTATGGATTTTGGTAGCCCACGTAGCTCGTTGAAGTGTGCATCTAGGTATTGAAGTGATTGCATTTCGCCAATAGATGTTGGGAAGTTGCGTACTTTGTTTAAAGGGATTGATAGTTTCTTTAAGTTCACTAGCTCATGACCGATTTTGGTGGGGAGATATGTTAGCTTGTTGAAACTTGCATCAATCTCTACCAATGACCTAAAATTACAAGTGTTCTTGTTAGTTTATAACAGAAAAGTAGCCAAAATAGCTTGTTGGAGCGTAATAAGTATTAACGACAATATTAATGTAAAATAATATTATTGCATTCTAGTAATTTCCTTATTATCTTATGTATATTTTTAGATAGGATTTGTGTAGCTGTCACATAAAGTCTCTCATAGTCATTTATTAAGTTTGTTTGTATCTTGGCTATTTAAGCCACTGTATATGTTAATGAAAATATACTTTTCATCATTCAATCAATACTTTATATGGTATCACACCCTATATACTCAAACGAGTATTTCGATCCAATTTTTTTCCGATCACTCTCACAATGGCTCCGTTCACTGTTGTTCCCATCTCTGCCTCAACTCACTTCGATGTCAATCTTACAAATGACAACTTCTTTGTTTGGAGAAAGCATGTCCACTCCACTCTTATTGGAATGGATCTTGTTCATTTCATTACCGGAACCAAAATGGCTCCGGCATAGTTTCTTGACACAGAACGCACCAAACCCAATCCTGATTTTCATGCTTGGTATTGCAAGACCAGGCTATTCTGGCTGCATTACTTGGTAGTTGTTCACCGCCTATTCAGCCACTAATAGCTTCCGCTGAAACCTCCAACAGGCTTGGGAACGGCTTCTTACGAGCTATGCAAATACATCTCGATCTAGAGTTATCTTCTTAAAATCCAAGCTTGCTTCAAACCCGAAAGGAACCCGCAATGTCACCGATTATCTGCGTGACATGAAATCAATTACTGACAAACTTGCCTTGGTGCAAAACCCAGTCACGGATGAGGATTTGATGGTTCATATTCTCTGTCAACTAGGTGATGATTTTAAAACCATTGCAACCTCTCTTCGCCTTCTTGGTTCTAAAATTACGTTCCCGGAATTGTTTGAGAAACTGGTAGATTATGAAAGAGAACTAAACCAAATGGTTGTTCCACCCCAACCCACCATGACTACTATCAACTACACTCATCGACAAACCCGTTCCAACACCACATCTACAACGGATCGACGAAACACTCAAGGCAACTTCAACACAAGAACATCTCGGCCTCACTGGAACACTAACTCTAATGGCAGTACCCGTGAGAACCGCCCTACTGTCTATTGTCAGTTTTGCCATTTTGCAGGTCATGAAGCAAAGGAGTGTAGGAAGCTTGCTAGGTTTCTTCGCGAAAATCAAGTTCAAACAGGAAGTCCCATGAACCCACACAAAGCCTCACCAACTGCTAATGTTGCCACCTCGTCTTACATGTTCGATACTGGTGCCTCAAATCATGTTGATCCTGATCGTGCATCTTTCCATTCCACATCCGAATATGGAGGGCCTGATGAAATTGTCCTAGGTAATGGTAATACTCTAACTATAACTCATATCCGTCAATCATATCTTCTGACACCAAATGGTTCCCTTTCATTAAAGGATGTCTTATGTGTTCCTCATTTCAAAAATAAACTCGTATCCGTTGCTAAGTTATGTAAAATTAACCATGTTTCGGTGGAACTTTTTCCCACTCATTTTTTTGTTAAGGATCTTCGCACGGGGGCACGTCTAATGCGGGAGAGAACTACCTTGATGTCTATTATGCAAATCTTCCATTGTCTCCTCAAATAAATGCAGTTGCCACTACGTCACCTCTTGATTGGCACCACAAGCTTGGACACCCATCCATTCAGATTTTCAAGAAAATAGCCAAATGCTTAGTTTAAATTTCAATTTCCTCAATTTTCATTGTAATCATGCTCTATTAATAAAAGTCATAAAACTTCTTTTGGCATGAACTCGTTTACTACCACTAAACCGTTACAGTTAATTTATTCGGATGTTTGGGGACCGGTGGAAAAATCTATTGATGGTTTCACCTACTACGTAATCTTTGTTGATTTTCACACCAAGTATATTTGGCTATATCCAATGAAGCATTAATTTGATGTGTCCATCTTGTTTCCGCAATTTAAGTCCTTGTTGAAATTTTTTTTCAAACACCTTAATCTCCCTCTTTACTGACAATGGTGGCGAATATATTGGTTTAAGCACCTATCTAAAATCTCAAGGAATCTCTCACTTTACTACCCCGCCTCATACCCCGGAACAAAATGGTGTCGCTAAACGTCGTCATCGGCACATTGTAGAGACCGGATTGTCACTCCTACACCATGCACGACTCCTACTTACCTTTTGGACACATGCATTCCAAACCGTTGTTTACTTAATAAACCGCTTGCCCACTCCCATCCTTGACTTCCAAACCCCGTATACCCTTCTCTTCCACAAACAACCAACCTACACCAAACTCAAACCTTTTGGATGCTTATGCTACCCGTGGCTTCGCCGTATGCCAAATCAAACTACACCCTCGATCTGAACAATGCATTTTTTTGGGTTACTCACCTTCTAAATCGGCCTATAAATGTTATGCTCTTGCAACAAATTGTCTATATCATTCTCGTCATGTTAAGTTTGTGGAGACTTACTTCCCATTTCATACTCAACAAGGTCTTTCCTCTTATATTCCTAAAGTGGATTCTTTTTTAGGAATTCCTCATTCTACAACCATCCCAAAAACTCACTACCATACCACTTCTTCCTCACACCCGAAGACTCACCCTCTTCCTTCTAGGCCCGAACCTGAGCCCAACAATTCCTTGATCCCTTAATGCCTTCTTCTCAATCACCAGCCCACACCTAACCCAAAATGAGCCCAATACCCCACCTACTTTTTTCCCACCCTCGGCCCACCAATCCATTCCATCTTCTCCTAACACAGCCAACTCCACTGCTACTCCCCCACCATTTTCTCCTTCACCACCTAATTCTTAAACTTTCCCTTCACAGCCTTCACGACCTTCTCGTCAAAAGAAACCAAACCCAAAATATTTTAATTCCAAATTTGTTAACACCACCACACTTCATCCAATTCCACCATCAGTTGAACCCACCACCCACACCCAAGCTTTGAAAGATCCAGAATGGCGTAAAGCTATGGATTATGAATTCAATGAACTTCTTCAAAATGCCACGTGGGAACTTGTCCCCCCTTTACATCATAAACCGATCGGATGTAAGTGGGTGTTTCGTATAAAACGACGCCCGGATGGATCTATTGACAAATACAAAGCACGTCTCATTGCCAAGGGATTCCTCCAAGAATATGGCAAAGACTACTTTAAGACCTTCAGTCCAGTCACCAAACCCGTAACCATTCGTATGGTTCTTACCATTGCTTTATCTCAAAATTGGTCTCTACGACAACTTGATGTTAATAATGCCTTCTTGCATGGTAATTTGGATGAAGATGTGTATATGTCTCAACCACCGGGATATGTTCACCCGGATTTTCCGAATCACATTTGTCGTCTTCGAAAATCTCTATATGGTCTCAAACAAGCACCTCGTGCTTGGTATTTGGAACTCACGAAGTTCCTTTTACATCTTGGTTTTAAAAAAATCTTTTGCTAATCCATCCTTGTTCATTCATAATCACGGGGGCATTATCTGCTATTTCTTAGTTTATGTTGATGACATAATCATCATAGGTAATACCAATTCCTTTGTTGAACATGTTATTCGTGCATTATCCGACAAGTTCTCCATTAAAGATCTTGGTATGTTGCATCACTTTCTTGGGATAGAAGTCATCCCCACTACCAATGGTCTCTTCCTATCTCAACATGCTCACATTCAAAATTTACTTACCAAGTTTCGCATGGGTGGTGCAAAACCTGTTGCCACACCCTTAAGCTCTACCGAGACATTAGCACTTGTTGATGGATCGTCAAAAATTGATCCTGCACTGTATCGACAACTTGTGGGTTCCCTTCAGTACCTTGCCTTTACACGGCCCGACGTATCATTCGCTGTCAATAGGCTTTCCCAATATATGCATGCTCCTACTGAAATTCATTGGCAAGCATTAAAACGTGTCCTTCGTTACCTCAAAGGTACAATACATCATGGATTATTCCTCAACCGTGGCTCTCGGCTTGACCTTCAGGCCTTCACTGACTTTGACTGGGGTGGTATTGGTGGACGATCCACTACTGCCTACATCATCTATCTCGGGTCAAACATCCTCTCGTGGCGCTCCTCACGCCAAAAGTTCGTCTCTCGTTCCTCCACCGAAGCCGAGTACAATGCATTAGCAAATAGTGCAGCTGAACTTTCATGGGTTCAAAACTTACTGTTGGAACTTGGTTTTCCTATGTCAAAATCACCTACACTCTTTTGTGATAATGCGGGAGCTACCTACTTGTGTGCAAATCCAGTCTACCACTCACGTATGAAACATGTGGCACTAGACTATCATTTCGTTCGTGAAAAAATTGCAAATGGTTCATTTCGTTCGTGAAAAAATTGCAAATGGTTCATTTCGTGTTCAACACATCCATTCTCAAGATCAACTAGCAGATGTTCTTACGAAACCTCTAGGCCGCGGACCGTTTCTTTATCTAAGATCCAAGATTGGAGTATCCAATGGCTCCTCCATCTTGCGGGGGCATATTAATGACAATATTAATGTAAAATAATATTATTGCATTCTAGTAATTTCCTTATTATCTTATGTATATTTTTAGATAGGATTTGTGTAGCTGTCAATCATCATCGTATCCTCTGCCTAAAGTCTTTCATAGTCATTTATTAAGTTTGTTTGTATCTTGGCTATTTAAGCCACTATATATGTTAATGAAAATATACTTTTCATCATTCAATCAATACTTTATAATAAGATATACGATTATCTACTTATAATCATGGCGGACCTGGTATATAGTGTGTAGATCAACTGCACCTACACTTTCTTTTTTATTTTATTTCTATATGTAATGTATATTACTATTTTTGAATGACATCTCGAGATGTTTGACCTCGAACTCCCTCGATTTTTGAACACAAACCCTCACAACTTTTGAAGTTACTTGCAAAATATTAATCTATACATAGTTGCATTTTAAAAACAAAATAAAAAAAAATTAAAAACAAAAAAATGTTATCTTTAAGTGGTTATTAAAGGGCGCATTACCTTTTTGTGATCATCATTACCTCAAAAACCTTATGGTACCTGGTAGTTTTACAAGTTATAATAACAAATTATGGTTATATATGTGATCTGCCCAAACCAAAGATTTTAACTCCATGTTAAAATACATCCGAGCATAAAAATTAAAAAAAAAGACCCTGATGGATAATCATGACTGATCCTATGTATAATATGCATAACCCTTATAAGTTATGTGGATATCTTGTAACTTAAAAGAGTAGGGCTACTGCTCTATGATTTTAAAGATATCAATTAAGCACGGGTACGCCTCCTTTAAGCTTATCATGTTATCATAATCGATGATATAGTTCTGGGATGGTTAGGTTTCTTTCTTCTATTTATAGCTCACTATATCACATTTTTTTGACATATAGAAATATAGAAACCTTTTACAGCCCTACCAGTCGCGTCACCGACTAATTCTACTTGTTACTTAGCTCATCCAACTTACCTACTTTGTCAACTCAAGATTTGTGTATGAAGAATGAAAGAGATGTACCTGCATTGAGCAATGCTGTCAGGCAAGGAATCAAGCTTGTTGCTAGAAACATCTAGAATCTTCAACTTGAGCAAACAGCCTATAGAATCTGGTAGTGACCCCAAAATATTGGAAGAAACATTAAGTTCCTCAAGATTCTCAAGTCCAGCAACAGAATCAGGAATTACCTGTTTCAAAAGTAATTATACCGATTCATGGCAAGTATATGTTAGATAATTAATATGTGACCTCTTGTTAGGTAATGCACCACCTAGCTAATAAGTGAAATAAACACATAGTTATCGTTAAGGCTTTGTGACATGGTCAATAAAACAGATAGTCATCCTTGATAAGTGGAGTGTTAGTGAACTTGAAAATAGTCTTTGTTTATTTATATATTTTTTATACACATATCAATCTATTTCTATTCTTAAACAACACCTACTCCTAAGCTTCAGATATTTATATAACAACCTAGTTATATTAATTATTGGGTCTGGCTAAATAACCACACTATATTAGCTTTCATCAAAATTTTCTCATAATATTCTCCAATTGTAATTTGGGGTCATATTTGCAAATATAACCGAACTCTATTTAGCGATGTGTAGTAGTGTTACGAGCTTAGCTTTTGACAAGTTCCATACTTACCTTAATGTAGGCATAAACCGATCATTTTAATCAACGTCAGTCCAACCCTATGGAAGGCAACAATATATTTTTATTTTTATATATTTTTTGTCACAATAATACTTGACAAACAATAAATATGTTTTGACATTACAAAGACATTCGTACTTAAAAAAAGGTACCCGTCCCTTGAAAAGATCATACCAAGATCAAGAATGACAACCTAACATAGTGAGACACGCAACAAGGCGTTCCTTGTAACTATAAAAACCATTTAGTGACAAACAATATCAAGATTCCTTAGCTATAAATACTAGTGAAAATCAGCTATGGACCAATCATTTTACCAAAAAAATACATAGGCTTTAAGACATCTTTTATCCACTCCTAATCAATTAAAACTTGACGAGTACTCCAAGTCGGTTAAGAAGTGCTTTCTCTAGGCGAATCGATTACACCAAAGCCAACATATACCTTGGCCAACTAACCTAGAGTTGGCACGATGGCACACTATATAATTATATGTGTCAGCTTTGAGGCAAACGACCAAAGTATCTGTCGGCTCTGATGTAATCGGCTTTCGTATGTTAATTAAGTTGTTTTATTAGCCCACTTATTATAATTATATGTGATGGCTTTAGGGCAATTGGCCAAGATATTCCAAGGTATCCATAAGCTCTGGTGCAGCCGACTTGCACAAATCAAATTGTTTTATTGGTTCATATAGTTACCTTTTATTTTTGGGCCGGCTCAAAAGAAGCCTCCTTAATCGACTTGGCGTACATGTCAAGTTTTGATTGGTTAGAAGCGAATAAAAAAGCTTTAAAACAATGTTTATTTTTACTTAAAACATTATAACACAATCCACATGTCTATTTTACTGATTTTCTTCGCTCCCGATGGCCAATAGAAAACAAGTATTCAATAATCTTTCCTTTAGTATTTGAGTGCTCTCATTCCCTCAACTATCTCAACTGTCTTTCTGTCTTATATCTGATCACAATTTAAACAACTATACATATTTTTCTATAGCAACAACTCATACAAGATACATCCACCGATTCAAATCTTAAACTATACCAACTTTTAATCAAAGTATGTATCATGATTTAATCACTAATCTGTTTTAGAAAATCATTATTTGCAAGTTAGTATTTTCTGTTTCTATATGTAATATTGTAAACAGAATGAACATTATAGACTAACCTCAAGCTGATTAGAGGAGAGATTGAGGCAAACGAGTGTACGGATCTTCCCAAAAGCTTCCGGCAGAAACGGCAACCGTCGCTCAGACAAATCAATCATCTGAGCACCGTTCGCCAACGCATCCGTCAGAATCGCCACCACCTCCTCCTTCACATCCTCCACCACCGCCGCCGCCGCACCTTCGCCGGAGCTCCGATCATCCACCACCGGCACCGCCTTCACCGACTCATAGATCCTCTCAAGCCTCTTCTCCGCCTCACACAACAACTTATCATACGATTCGTGCATCTGATCCAACGAAATCAACGCCTTATGCATCTGTTTCTCCCTCTCGAACGCCTTCTTCCGCTTCTCATCCTCCGGATCTACGGCATCCGATAGCGAGATCTCGTCGAGCTGATTCGACAACATCGCGTCGATCTCCGCGAGCCGAGCCTTCGCGATGTCCACCGCTTCGTGATCCGGACGTTCGCCGAGCGTTTTGAGGAGCGATCGAGTCTGAGAAACGTCGGCAACGGCGGAATGCATTGACGCCAGAAGCTGAGGGTCCGTGAGGTGAGGCATACGTTCCGTGAGCTCGAAATAGGGTTCCGGCGGTTTCGGCGTCGTTGACGGTGGTTGTTCGATGTCGAACTCCGACGTCGGAGGGCGTTTCATGCTCGGGAGTTGGTCATCACGTAGGAGAGGATGGGGAAGTTTTTAGGGTTTGGATCCATTGCAGTGTGTTTAGATGGATCAAATTGAAGGTGATTTGCAGAGGTTGATGATGAATGTGAGGTTTGATTTCGGATGCATTTACAGAGAGAATTGAATTGAAGAATTGAAGGTGATGATGATGATGATGAAATGATTAACGAAATGGATGATTATGGTAACGGTATTGTAGTCGTGTGATGGAATATTATATTCGGAGAAATATTTGGAGGGGATTGTTATATTTGTTTGGAGAGAATTTTATATAATTTTTTTTATTTTGTAAAAAGTTTGGATTTGGTTTCTCGTATTTAAATTTAAAATTTATATATGGTTCATAATTTTTATTTTCATTTTTTAGTTTAAGATATTAATGTTAACTTTTGTTAAGTTAAAATGTTATAGTTTTGTGTTTCTGTCTGTTCATATTTAAAAGGTTTGTTTATTTTGAGAACCAAGCCTTTTTCCATTTAAAATTCTTATAGTCCACCATAATTATATATATTTTACTGTATTATAAAGTTTGTTCTTTTTTTAAATGTTTTTTTAACCATCTTTGATATTTTCTACTTTTTGAAACTAACATTATAGAAAAACTATAAAGCAAATTAATTGTTTTATGGATTAAACAATGTAATATTTATTTCAAACTATTTGTAAAGATTCAATATAAGGATTGCATTATGTGTTCGAAAATAATTCAAACTATCCGCAAAACTCATATTTAAAATTCATAGGTGCTAATTATATTGAGCTACCGGTTCTATATAACAAAACTAGGTTAGAAACTTATATTTGTTGAATAAATTTAACATGTTAAAATCATTATATTTTATGAATATTTTGTATATTATTTGCTATTGTTGAAATAAAAACTAA
This sequence comes from Flaveria trinervia, assembly GCA_025506515.1. NCBI lineage: Eukaryota > Viridiplantae > Streptophyta > Magnoliopsida > Asterales > Asteraceae > Flaveria > Flaveria trinervia. The sequence continues at coordinate 5,841,451 of CM046443.1, forward strand.
TGAGTATCTAAATAATTATAAATAAAAATCATAAAATATAAAAGTTATAAAGCTATATATTAAGCAAGATATAATATAAATCATATAGTTTACTATAGTTTAATTATTTATTAGTATAAGATGACTTATAAATAATTTAAATTTAAATATTTGATTGTTTAGTTTACATATTTAAAATTATTATCATTTAATAGGAGAGAGGCAATAAACATAAAATTAGACTTAATTAAAAATCATCACTTGTTCTCTCTAATCTTTCATTCATTATATAGTACTAGCTGATTAGACCCGCGCTTTGCCGCGGTAAGGTTTAACGTATACGTTAATGTCGTAATGATAGTTTTTGAGTTATAAAAGTTGAAATATTTAATATGATGATTTATACGTTATTACTAACCACCGAAAAAAACTACATGCAAAACACTGATAAAAAATATAACATAAAAATTTATAAAAAATATATACCTTAAAACATATAAGAAAAATAACAAATGCATGTATGGTGACTTTATTAATTAACGAGTTATATTGTATTTGGTTAAATTTTTTGACATAACTTGAAAGCTTATACATAAAACTTTAAAAATGTAAGTAAATATAAATTGTCATAACTTGAAAACTTATGTATAAAATTTAAAAAAAATTTATGACAATTAACTGTAAATCTAACATAACTCAAAAAATTAAGTATAAAAAAATAATAAAATGAGCAGGTATCAATTTGTATAAAAAAGAGAGAGGAAAAGAGAGAGAGAGAGAGAGAGTTATGATTAGTTTTTTAAAAAATCTTTAAAGGGTTTAAATATAAAACTAAAAAAAACAAAAGTAGGTTTTTTATTAGTTTTGAGAAGTCTTATTACAATTTATAAAGATAAAATAAAATTTTAATAAACTTATAAAGCTTTATTAGTAAGCATGAATTTAAATTATTAAGTGAAAATAAATAATCAAATTATAAAGTTTAAAAGCTTTACAAAAGTTATGAAGATTAGCAAATAATTCATTTAATATATTATTCAAATTAGTTTTATAAGTCTAGGGTTTATTTTGTAATTTCTAAAATTTAATCTAAAACCTTTTACATAAAATGATAACCCCTTAAACTACAAAGACCAAAATGGTAAATATGAATTAAAACCAATCTTTCCCTCACCGCAGGCCTCCCTATTCCCGTCGATTTCCCTTGTCGCCGGCCACCATCTCTAGCGACCACCAAACTTCAAAACATTTAATTAAATTGCAATCAAACCGAACATTAACTATGGCATATCAATTTCGAACTTGAATACAATTTAATGGATTAATTCGGTCGTTAAGGTTGTGCACCAGAAACCGAAACAACAATTCAAAACCTTAACTCGTTCGTAGTAAAACCGATTAAATCAATACCGGTCCCCTCAATCATCCTGAATCATCAATTACCACTCAAACACTTTAACATATCAAAATCAATCACCACGTTTGGTTCGCACCTGCAACCTAGTTGAATGTCACCTTCCGGAAACCTTAGCTCAAAATTGATAGAGGGCTTTTGTTTATCACCAATCTTAAAATCTATCTGCAAAATTAATTTGATTAACAACAACGTTTGCACCTTGAATCGACATCCACGAAGTCGTGGAGGTTCTACCTATCATCTTCATCGAATCGAAACTTAATAACGTAAGTCTCACACATCAATATGCTCGGTTTCATATGGGAAATCAAAGTCCTATGGTTGATTTCATTAACAACATCAATTTGAGGTTCAATTTGGAACATTTGCAATCTAGAGTTCTTGAATGATTTAGGGGTTATTTGAAGGATGATTTTTATTAATTGATTTGTAATTTAAAACAAGTTCTAGGCTTTAGCCCAACTGGTTACCATATCACTTTTGTATGCAAGAGGTCACGTGTTTGAACCCGGCCTCCAACATTTATTTTTTTTAAACCAATTTTATATATTTTAAACTTCAAAATTTATACTAATATGATTCAAAGGTTATAAACCTATTATGATTCAATTTGGATTATTTCAAATCATTATAGATCTACATGTTAAATAATTAGATATTCAAATAGTTATTTAAATAGTTAATTAATCGTTTTTAACCATGTTATATCATAACTAGTTAATAAATTGTTTTTTAAACTTTTATTTAAATATTTGAAACTTATAAAACAATAGAACTTTCTATTCTTATTTTTTAAGTTTTTTTATTATAAGACCTTTATAATAAACTATTTAAAAGTCCAAAACTTTATAAAATGGTTTTTAATTTTTTTAAAGTTATTTAAATAATTATTCAATTAATTATATTTATCAAATTTTAAATAATTTATTTATTAAATTAATTATTTCTTTTCACAATATATTTAAATCTTTATTAATTTAATAAAGTAAATTATTGAATCCTTATTTTTAATTGATTTATTCCAACTTTATTGATCCAAAACATAACCAATTGCTTTATTTTATTTTATTTTATTTGTTTTAGTTATTAAAAACCTCAAATTTCCAAATGAAACCCTAATTCATACATACCCTTGAATCTTAACTTTATTCTAATCCCAAGACCCCATATCTTAGGTTGAATCGTGAAGGAACCGTTGGAACCATCTTATCTTCTTATTGTTATCTTAAGTATAATTTATAGCACGTGAGTTTTCCTAGGTGAGTTCTACATGCTCCTTTTTACTTTATTTCACATATTTTAGGATGAAACATGTTAATTTTATCAACTTACACTTGTAAACATCTTGATACTTGTAATGCACATGCAATTTATCTTTACTTTTTGTCATGGTTATTTGTGTTATTCTAAGTCTTATATGAGATACATATTTTGTTATAATCATTAATATGCTAGCATGGCGACGTCTTAGATCTTTCGGTCTGACAAGCCTATTTGGTGCTAAAGCCGATATATTGCCAGCTCCTGATGACGTATGCTTGTTCATCATGGGAACCAAGTACACTTAGCCAATCTTATAAACTTGTAATCAAGTCGAGGTTTGGTTGTAACTGTATGTGTTCTATGAACTTGCTAACTCATAACCATTGACATGAATTGCTACTTGTAAATCTTTATATATATAATATATATATATATATATATATTAGATATATGTGTGTGTGTGTGGTGTGTGTGTGGTGTGTGTGTTGTGTGTGTGTGCGTGTGTGTGTGTGTGCGCGTGTTTAACCCATGGGAACTCACCACTTTCAAGGTTAACACTTTATTTTTAACATGTTTCAGGTTTGATACTTGAAGATTTTCTTCGTGCTCATATAAGATTTGGTCCTAATTTAACTAAATATTTATTTCTTGGTTTGTAACTTTTGTATTGTAATGATTTAATTATCATGTAATGTTCATAAAAAAAGATAATTAATATTATTTCAACTTATTAGTTCCATGTGCTATGAACAATCATTTCACATTCGTCCGCCCCGATGATTCCGCCGTCGATCGGGGTGTGACACAAATATTAGTAGTTATATAGTTAAGTATTCAAATAAAATAATACTAAATTTAAATGTTAATTTAAAGTACAAATAATAAAATATATAATATTGTGATTTAAATAATCTTATATTATTAAATAATGTATTAATAATATGAATTAATTAATGTATTAATTAGAAGAAGTTTATTAAATAAATGACAAAATAAGAATTATTGCATTGAACACTTGTACATAATGTTTAAGAGTTTGTATTAGGTGTCTTAAATTTTTGTAAAATTACATTTGCGTCATATTTTAAAGCTTTTTATAATAGTATAGATAGATGTAGTGTAAATATATGCTCAGAGTTAAGTCAGGAAGTTTTCTCAGCAATGAGCTAAAAAAAATATATCGATAATCTAGCTAATCTAGCTAAAACCAATATGAAAAGATTCTATTTACATTTAGTCATTGATCCATCAACGCATCCATTCACTGATTCATATTAATGTCTATCACCATTTGACTTGAGAAAAACACTAGAATGCTATGAAAACATGAACAATTATTAATGAGATTATTCATTAATGAGCTAGCTACTTAAATTTAATTATATACTATGATATGATATCCCGATTTAAAGGAGTTAAAAATACAAACAGGGCCATGACAATTGACAAAACAATTTTGTTATTATTTGCTTGCTCGGCACCGCTAGATGGCTACAAATTTTTAGACAGCGTTTTAGGTGACAAAAGTTTTGATAAATGGTCAAGAGAATGACAACACAAATCACGACATACTTAATATAATTGTCAACCAAAACAATTAAGGAAATAAATAAAATGATATTATAATTAAAGAAAATAATTTGACTTTAGCAAAGAAATAAGACCCTTAGCATCCGATTCACAGTTAAATACATGGTATAATTTTATAACATTATTATACATGATAAAAAATGGAGAAATATCTCTTTGTTAATAAATGTTTTATAAAATATCTTATATCTAAATATTATAAAGTTACAATATTGAAAATAAAAAAGAAAGAAAATTTAAATATTGAGGACCATATCTAGAACTTTTAAATATCAGAACCAAATCTAATATTTAGATGAAACCATAAAGATATCATAACATTTACTTATTTGTTTTATATAAAAGTACAATTTTAAAATTGTCTTTCAATTTAATTTGTAACCAGTCTTATATAATGATTTGGTTTTAACAAAATACATAGATAAAAAAACGCGCGCTACATATATTAAAAAATCATAAAAATATTATATTTTATGAAATTCAATGTTAGTATATACGAAAACAAACTTCTAAAAGAACGTTTGTACACGGTTGCCAACCCAATTTAACATTTATAAGTTTATTTTGTTAAATGTAATAATCAGTTCTATGTTGTTTTCTTCAAAAGATGACCCAAACCTGTTTTATGTTCTAGTATGGTAGCATAGTGCACATATTAAACCTGCAAATTGATTTAGCAATGTGGACTAAATTGTTTATCTCAATATCAATATTCAGTGACGAAAGAAAATGAGATTCAACAGCATTTTTATCAGGCAAAATATTAGCACAATAACAAGGTGATATGGTCTTTAGGTCAGTAGCACTTCATATTTTAAAGAAGAACTATTCTATGCAGTATTATATTGCAGAACCTTTGTGTAAGTGGTATGAATAATGCATCAGTTGACCCCAAAACCTTGATTGCATATCAGCAGCAAAAAGTCAAAAGGGATCAACTGCAAATGCTACTTTAAGAGTTCTAATTTAAATAACTTACATATGTGTCATTGGGCATCAAACAATAAATCATACCTAACTCATATACCACACACCCCGCCAAGCTTCCTGTGAAAGCACAACACCATTATTATAACACTCTAGACAAATCCTACATTAACCGTGGACAGTAGAGATTCTTGGTTCATAAGGAATGCTTGTCTTCTAGTATCATCAACGCGTTTTAAGCGTATTAGCTGTGGATGAGAGGAAAACTTCATAGTTAAACATGCTCAAGTGGTAGCAGGAATGGGTGACCTCATTAGAAAGTTTCCACTCATGCAATTAAAAACAAATCCATGAGCTCCTCGTGAGCAAAACAGATAATATTGGTGCTATGAGAAAACAAATCTGTGAGATACTCGTGGGCAAAACGGACAATATTAGTGGTATGAGATGCCGAATGTTACAATTATCATGTGACATTTTCTTAACAAATCTGGAATAACAGTTGATGTTACAATTATCATGTGTTATTTTCTTAACAAATCTGGAATAACAGTTCAACAAATAAAAAAATCAATCAAGTTTCAAAGAAACATAAGAGGTACGTAAGAGTTCTAATGCATTAAGAGAGATCTGTTTAAAAAATAAAATAAAGAACAGTAAAAAGCTCATGCCAAACAGATGGATCACAACTTAATAATCAATACATGAAAACATATACAACATAAAGGCTAAAGCATCCAAATTAAGAAACTGCTAAAAGTTAATATAGTATGATCTAATAGGAAGATGGCTTTTCAAGAGAAAGATTCAAAGAATATATATCATCTGATAAAGTGAAACTTTACTCAGATAACTAAATCTAAATAAAAGCAAGAGTAGGAATGATCTTACTCATCCCCGAATCAATGGTTCCTAGCGGCGAACTAGGATGTTTTTAACGGGGTCACAAGTTGTGTTATAATGTCTATCAACTTAATTTACATATTGTCGGGTTGGGTCGGACTCAAGGACTCAATGAACTCTATTCCTCAATATAATTCTTAAATATACTCCACATTCCAATCCTTTATACTAACTAAGTTTACACAAACTCTAACATTCCCTAATCTATTGTAGTAAAATGAACATGCGGAATTGAATAAAAACCTTAGGTGTTGTTTGTTTTTTCTACGGGAAAACGTCTGCAGTCTGCGGACCACATCTGCAGACATCTGCAGCAAAAGAAGTGAACCAAATGTCTACAGTCTGCGAGAAAAAAATTGTTTGTTTTTTAACATCTGCAAAATGCTGAAATATTCTGTAATTAAACCTATTTTAATTGCAGAACCAAATAAACTAACAATTTAATTACAAACTCCAATTGCATGATTTAGAACAACAATTAGACCAAAATCAATCAAAGCTCTCAATTAAATAAACTCAAACAACAACAATATCAAGCTAGATCAATGCTGACAAACCATGAACAAAAAGAAACAAACTTGAATACTAGTTCAAACAACAACAATATCAACAAGCTAGATCAATCTTCTTGAGCAGTATGCAGAACAGATGCGGTGATCGGAGTCCATGGTTCATCCTTTTTCTTTTTCTTTCATCAAGATTTGCGTACCGTGGGTCTTCAGCAGACCCCAAACTTACGTGGCTGGAGGAAGGCGTCGGTGGGGGAGGTGGGCCGACGGGGGTTGGCTGCGGTCGGTGGGGGAGGCGCCTTAGTGTGACTTAAGACTATAACATTAATACAAAGAAAATATATAACTCTACGTTTTTCATGTTTGAATATTAGCTTAACTGCATACAATTTCTCATAAAAATACTCTTGGCCTTTGTCTATTATTCGTAGTTTTGATCTTGAAGATAACAAACGACCAAGCCATTATAAAAACAAACAAATCAAACAGTTTTAAAAAGCTATTAACCATCTATTTGGTTTTGTTTTCATGCACGACATAAATATAGCTCTTAATCATATTTGACTTTAGGATGTAAATGAGCCAATAGGATCGAGCTCGAGGGCATTTATTAAAAGAGCCACAATAGAAGTTCGAGCTCGTTTTAGTTAGACTCGATTTGAGTTTTTTACGGATTAATCCAAAAGTAGCCCATGAGCAGCCTTGAGTCCTTGACTCATTTACACCCTCCATTTTTCTGTCACTGAAAGCAAAAACCCACATGAAAGAGTGACATTAGAAACTTTTTTGAAAACCCATCAGCCAAACATATGAATACTGAATTAAAACTGAGAGACCTAAAACAACCAAAAACAAATTAAGAGGAATAAAGTACCTGTAGTAAGCAAATCTACCACGGATGACGGTCTTGAGGTGGTTGTGGAGACTACGGTCAATTTGCCGCTAAAGCATATAATTATAATTTTATGGAGGAGGAATCACTATTCCTGATCATTTCTAAATCATACAGTTATAGTTCTATTACTTTTTAAACCAGAATGCATGAACAGAATCTAAATTAATATAATCCATAAAAACAAATTGATAAAAACTAAGAACATATTAAATCTGGACAACATCCGCAATTCTCTGGTGAAGTAAACATATTAATCAGAGCCCAAAAATAAATGCTGCACAACATTGAAATCCAACTAGTTCTAGTGTAAGATACCATATCAATTAGAGCATCTATCCCTTCCCTTTTGTACAGTATATTCATACAGCCAAATAAAATGTTTTCACAAACCCAATCTTGTAGTTTTAGGTCTGAGATATGTGGAAGAACCTTGCTTCAACCCAGGCATGGAGATTGTTTGTTGCTGTTTCTTCATCTTTTCCCTCTCCTTTGCCTTATTTCTAATCTCAGTTTCCGCTTGTGTTTTCTTAGATTCTCCATTTCTTCTTCCATAACCGATTTCTCTTCTTTTTGCTTTGTTTTGTGTTCCAACATCGATGTATCAGAATCCTTAACCGAAAAGAACATAGGCCCCAATTCAGCCAACCACTGTGGCTCTACACAAGTAACGCATTGCATGTATTCTTTTGTCGTCAGAATGAGCTCATGATACACTACATAATCAGGCGTGTAGCCCAGCCCGTAAAGAGCCGAGCTCAGGTGCAAATGGCACGGCATTCCGTTTCTACAACTCACGTATTCTCCGACTCCTTTTAGTCTTGCAGCGTTAAGAAAATAAGCTGAACATATTGCTTTTCTTACTATATCCCAATCAGGCCCGCAAGAGGTAAGCGGAATCTTCAACGTCTTTAATATGTCTAACAACTGTGATCTCACTTTTCGGGCTTTTCTTAGTCCTTTTACCTGTAGATAATGATCGTTACACCAATCTCCACGATACTGATTAGCCTTCCACTGTTGGTAGATGTTCAGTAAAGTTAAATGATCAGATTCAGGCACGAAGAATTTTTCTCTAGCAGCATCGCTTTCCTCTGCTCGGTCTTTGGGTCTGAAAAATACAGACGGGACTGAGAGCATCGAGACAATTGTTAGCACTTCATTCAGACATTCTAATTGTTCTCCCATCAACAACATTTTGGATAAAGGTGGATCAAGTGGGAATTCAACCATTTTCCACCCGAGAGCAGGTAAACTCCCTGTGTTACTCAATGCACCCAGAACCCATAACTGGTACATAGAGTTTAAAATATTATCCTGTGGTGGCGGGTCCATGAAATCAAAATCCAATAAGTTTTCGATCTTAAGCGATTTAAGTAACAAAACAATGTTCCCGAGATTTGTCCTTTGAATCTCAGGGACGGGCTGTGGGAGCATTTCATTTTGGTAAGCATTTTCTGTATAAAGACGGTAGCAAGTCCCGGGCCCGGTCCGACCTGCCCTACCAGCCCGTTGATCAGCAGCAGCCTGGCTGACCGGAAATACCTGTAGAGCATCCATACCCATACGGGGATTATACACCTTCATTTTACCATATCCTGTGTCAATAACGTAATATATTCCATCTACGGTTAACGATGTTTCTGCAATGTTTGTGGCCACGATGCATTTTCGGGCCCCATCTTCGGGTTTTTGGAAGATTTTTGCTTGCAAGTCAGCTGGGAGTTGGGAGTAAATGGGGAGGATTAATAGGTTGGACGCTTTTTCCTTTGTGGTTGAAACAAGCTGTTCCATACGTTCTGATAGGGCATAGCAGGTGGCTTCGATTTCATCTTGACCTGTCATGAATATTAGTATGTCGCCCAGCGGGCTGGTGATGTGGATCGTCATTGCTTGCTTTACAGCGGCTTCAACATAATCTTCACAAGGGGTTTTAGTGTACAAAATTTGAACTGGGAATGTCCTCCCAGGAATGTGGAAGATTGGGACACTGTAAAAAAAGTAATTTAATTGTTAGTTATACAGTACAAACAATACCATAGACAATACTACTGCAATACTACTGTCATATTGACATGATAATCTGGAGATGGCAAATCCACCCCATTACTTATGATTTAGGAATATGTCAGAAGGGATTATCTTTTCTCTCTCAAGAGGTCATACAGGTGAAATTAATAAAAAAAAACCTTGACAAGAGATGAGTCAAAATGATCTGTTTACCCAAATATTTTAGGCACAGGACCTCGTAAATCAATTCACAGAATCAAATTATTATAAAAACATAATAAACCATAATCATATTTGACACTATCATTTTTAAGAATAAAAACTATCTAGAACTTGCACAACCCAAACCAAATCATGTCATTATGCGACCTATACATAACATGTATGCTCTAAATATAGAAACATAAGAAACATTGCAATTACCTCCCAAAGAAGTTGGAAAACTTCTGTGCATTGAGGGTGGCGGAAGTCACAATAAGCTTGAAGTCTCGACGCCTTGCAACCACTTTCTTAAGGATCCCGAATAGAACATCAGTGCTCAATGATCTCTCATGGGATTCGTCCATCACAATAACACTGCAATAATGCATGCAAACTAGACAAGTTTATTTAAATCATATAGTAATTATATATTGCACAGATAATCAGGTCCATGATTTGACAATACTTACCGATATTTGTCAAGATCTGCATCTTTCAATGTCTCACGCAGAAGAACACCATCAGTCATGTACTGCAAATGAAAGACCATAAGCATTTAAATCCATATTTACTAATATTCAGATTGAAGCGTAAAATAATAATTTGTGATCCTAGCAGGTGAAAGAGAAAGGAAGATTTTGTACAAGGATTAATTAGAGATTGACTTACCTTTATAACAGTCTTGGGCCCAGTCACATCTTCGAAACGGATAGCATAACCAACCAAATCTCCAAGTTCAGTTTCCATTTCTTCGCTGACTCTTTTAGCAACACTCATTGCAGCCACACGTCTTGGTTGAGTACAACCAACTATACCACTTTTTGTAAATCCGTCTTCATGTAGATACTGCATATTAATATGAAAACATTAGAAAATCAAGTAAAATAAAGGTTTGACAATGTTGATAGAACACCAACATTGATGATATCAGTGGAACTAAAAGGATAATATATTAGGAGGCCACCAAACTGCTAAAAACTACTTTTAGGTCACCCAAGCACATATTTAGATTTGTTTAATACCAAATCTGACACAATACATGTTGAACTAACATCTCTTTCAAACATTTATATATTGGGCAATTTCTTACTTTACAAAATAGAAAAAGAAACAAGAAACCATTAAGATGTTGCTCATCAAGCCTGTGTCTAGTAAACAGAGGATTAAAGGGAACCAGATACATATTAGTATGGCCTATAAAGTAGTTCCAGTGGTTGGGTTAATGAAAAAGATTGCACGGTTTCCTGGCCTCCCCACACATTATCCCATGATTTAATAAACCAAGTGTGTCTAGTTACCTGAGTTAATTGTGTTGTTTTTCCAGAACCAGTTTCACCTACAACTACCACCACCTGATTCTCTCTCACCACCTGTTTTGCAATTAAAAGAAGGAATAGAGGATGAGATCAAAGTTCACACTACATGTGTTGAAAGATGAGAAAAACCATAGAAAAAAATGGCTTGAGACTGTTCTTTTTTTAATTTAAAATTGTTATTTGATGTTTGGAAAAGATAATCTGATGCAGAACGAACAATAAAGAACCTACTCTTGTCCAGCCGGAACCCAGAACTGATTTTTGATAAAATCCTGAACGGAAGCTTATCAGTATCTTGTTTTCTCCTTAATAATTATTATAACTTTAAATAATACTATTAGATTGAGATATTCTTAAAATATGACAGAACAGGAATTAGATAACAACTAGAATTGATTTCCCATGTGTATATATTTATTTGTTTTAATTATTAATTAATAAAACATAATATTATAGATTACTTCATGTTAAAATTTTAATGATGCTTACTCCTCAGAAAGAGAATCAATTGGATAAATGGTATACAATATCCGCAAATAAAAATCATACCTGCAGTAATTCATCACGGACAGAAAATATTGGAAGATATTGTCGTTGTTGTGCAAGTGATTTTGACTTCGCGAAGTCGCTTGCTGCTTCACCTTTTTGCAGATGTTGAGCAAACTTTGCTTCTTCCTTAAAATCAACTTCACCATCTTTACCAACTACAGCCGTATCAGCATCAATCTGACATGTAAATAAAAATTATATTAAACAATAAATAGTGTGCTATCTTGATAAGGATGGATGATAATGTATATGGAGGCCACCCATGTATCTTTAAATTTTTTCATAAAGGCACACTTATGTATTGAAACTACTTGGCATACCACCCAAACTGTATTATACCAGATATGGCTAACAAAATGCCAAAGAACAAAGATGCCTTTAAACTAAGAAGACAAAATACCTGGCTACCCGGGTGTCTATATAAATAGCAATAGATCAATGTAAAAAATAAGGTGTGTTTATTTGTCATTTTACAAAATATACAAAAATTATCTATAACGTTAATTCAAGGGATGATGCAAGTGTAGGACACGTACTTTATAAGCCACTTAAGTATGTATCCGGTTTCATTTATACCTAATAGACTAATCCGGCTAAAAACATGATTCATGATGAAAATGCCCTTAAAAGCTTTGACAAGACAATAGAACCCCATAAGAAATGATTGGCCAATACAAGGATATTGTTGTCTTCACAAAAGATGTAAGGGCATTTTCATAATTAAGCATGTTTGTCGGCCAGCTTTGTATAAGGAGATCGGAGATCCAGATGCACACTTGGGTGGCTTACAAAGTAGTTTCAATATATGGATGGCCTTAATGAAAAAAACTTGAATACTTGAGTGTTGGGTGGCTAGCACATACATTATCCCATTCATAAAACATATATTAAGCACTAATAAATAAAACATAACACCAATAGATACCTGCTCTGCTGACTTTTCAACACCGAGAATATTACCAAGTTTTGAACCAGCAAGCTCCCAAAACCGTTGACGTGATTTATTCATACTTTGTTTTTCATGGACTTCACGAACAAGATTTGAACCTCTTCTTGAAATAATTGCCATATCTGATGTTGGATCCTTTAAGGGCATTATGGGTTCTGCTTGTTTGGTGAACACAGTTCTTCCATCCAAGAATGGAGGTTTTGTATCTAAGATAAAAAAAATGCAAGTGAGTTAGTCACTCTAAGTTATAGGGGAAATAAAAGATCACCAAGGGTCTTTTATATGACCTGTGGTGCATTTTTGACCAATAAAGAGAAATCCTTGGCCACCACAGAACTTGGGTATTGCTTATGAACATGACTATTTTTTATTAATACTTTAGAAAACTCTTGGATTTATCTCTTACCTTTTATTTTAAAGTATTCTATCATTTTCATCATTGCTTGCTCGGCAAGCGACATGGCTTGCGTGGCAAGAAATATTAGACTAACCATCCTTAAGTTTCTAGCCTTGCCTTCTTCCAATCTCATAGTTGGAGAGCAAGAACGTTTCTCCTATAGATAGGAAGTTTAAATTTAACTTACTATTAAAAACACTAGAGTCAAAATATTTCTCTTAATCCTCTTTGTGGTCTAATTATTGCCCGATAAAAAAATAGCCAACCCCACAAACATCTGAAAACACGTTAACTAACTCAATCCATAGCTTCAGCTGCATCAACTTAAGTATATGAACTAAAAACAAGTTTGGGACTGAATAGACTACGCTTATGCTTATAAGCAGCACGCTAGCACTACAGCTTATTTCGTCTCAAGGGTACGGTACACATGATATTATAAATCCACCAGTTCAAATAAACAATCACAGAACATCATTGAAAACAGATTATCGTAGTAAGTTTTCAAGTTAACAATTAATGTACTTTTGAAAACTCAATAAGCAGAGCAGCCAATTATAAACAATCGCAAACACCTTAGAAGGTAAGCACAAATTCTTAAAATTCTTGCAAAAAGGTAAGGAGTTCATACCATGAACAAGAAGAATCACCCTGCGTTCTTCCTCATCATCGAATTCTGTTTGCACTTCTGTACCTCTAACAGCACCAGATCTCATAAGCTGTCTATCTTCCCATTGAGCATTATCAGCAGTAAGCTGAGATAGCTTTTTGCTTTGAGCAAGTGTCATTTGGGTTCCATCCCTTCGAACCTACAACCCAAACATATAGCACCAAATTAGACCATAAATATCCAAATAAAAATCCCTCCACAAACTTATAACAATCTTCACACCCTGCAGTAGGAATGGAATGAATAACACTTGTTATAATGACTCGTTATTACATAGGCATGAGATTAACTTACATTCCCTCAAGGAATGGAAGAAAATATAAACCTTACCAATAATTTAATTTTCTTAAATAACTATAACACAAACTTCTAAAAGTTTCAATAAAAATTAAATAAAACTTTTTTTTTAAATTTTTTATGTATCCTACATAAGTCATATTTTTTTTGTTATAATCTTTATTTGAAGTCCCTTAATCTTTTATTTAGTTCAAATTTTATTTCATATTTAGTTTTGTGTTTTTTTATTAATAATGCACTAAGAAAAAGTGAAACTATACATCCAGATGCATATAATGTGGGAAGTGATACTTAAAACAATATTTATTTAACAAAATATCAAATAAATGGATAATTTATTCTCTTTCTGAAAATGTCATGTAAAATGATGGTTCGACTAGAAAAAGTTAAATGAACATACAAAACAAACAGCACAAGTGAATGACCCTTTTCATTCAAATGACAACAAAACATGATAAGGGAACGCAGTGGACGCATTTCATTCTTTAACCCGTTCCATTCCAACCGAGAGTCCCCAAAATAGTTCAAGTAAAGAAGTGGTGTACCAAGATAGTAGCAAACATTACACATACCAGTCTTTTTGCCAGCTCAGCTTCTTTCTTCTGGACAGTAGCGTCATCACCAAGATGAAATGATGAGCTGTCAGCATCAAACATAGTGTTGCCTTCTTCTGTATCATACCTATGATTACAAACAGGTTAATAATTTAAGCACTAAAAGCAGTATGTACAGCAAAACCATAAGAAATGACTGATCTGTTAGTTAATTCATTGTATTGTTTAGTATTTTGTATTTTGTGATTAGAATGTATTAGTTCATAGTGTAGGGACTAGAAGTGTAAAATGTGAATTAGTTAGTTAGTACTTCTAACTACTATAAATATGTGTTGTATACTGTAATTGGGTTTTAACACCTTAATAAAATTTGATGATCTTTATGGTCAAAAGATAATATGATCAAGTTACAATACACAGAATCTTGAGTCGAAATATTTGAAACTTCCAGCATTAAGCATATAATAATATACTTTTTTAGAATGCTTAACTCATCAATATGACTTTTAAAGTATCCATGTGATGACTGATCAAATCAGAACTTCACATAGACTGTTCTATTATTACAAAATAAATAAGATAATTAATATTTGAAGATATTGTAATTCTTTTCAAGAGGTTGAAAAAACATGAAGGTTTTATGCATCTTTGACCAAATATAAACAAATTTTCGATCATTTGGACTTGATCTCAAAATGCGTGGCAACAGTGAATATGCAAACCATTGTATAATAGAAGAATAAGTGAAAAGGGAAAATATGAGGGAATACTAAATGCTAGTTAACATGTACCCTTATAAGCACATGTTAGAAAACATATAATGAATCAATAATCATCATTCAACTTCATTCCCAGAGGTTATTGATGTATCTTAGTTTAGTATATAAACTTACCACGCACGATCAGCATTGTATTCCATCTCCAATTGCATACTCTCACTTATGTCTGGATTAATAAACTTTTCCTTCTCAGCTTCTTCACCCTGTATATACGACATTGTAAAAGGTCAAACAATTTACAAAAGACCAGATGCTTAATTTGTTGGAACTTAGAAAACAAAAACGAAGCGAAAATGTAAACCTCAGAGGGGAGTGAAGTTTGTACAGAAAGTGGTTGTTGAACTTGAGACCTTCTGCCAAATCTTGAAGTTGATGATCTAAGTGATCCAGATGCCCTAATTGGAACTGGTGAAGGAGCCACACTATCCCATGGAGAAGCACCAAGCCCTGTTAAAATCAGTCAAAGTTCATTTTAATCTACCACCCAAACTGGACTAATAATATCACGTCTAGAAGGATAATATGGGAATAAATGCAACTCAGGATGAATACCAAAAGACATTATCAATTTACCAGATTGAAGAGTATCGCTCCCGAGCCAAGGGGATACTAATCGTGCTTCAGGTGAAGCACCAGCTAGCATTGGTGATGATGAAGGGTGAAAAAGTCTACTACCATTTGAACTACTATCACGCCTTGGTGTATCTTCCCATTCCCATCTTCCATACTCCCAATCAGATCTACCTACAACACCCAAACACACATTTTAAAACCAAAAGCTCACTTAGTTAAAAAGCTGTATATTTATTCTCACAAACAAATGATTCTTAAGAAATCACACTAAATATACCAGGCGCCTTTCTTGAACTCTCGCATCTGCTTCTTTTATTCCCATAATCTTTGTACTCTCTTCTATAACGAGATGATTCCCAACTTTCACTTCCATATCTGCTTCTTTTATCCCTCTTATAAAATAATGCACTAACACCTGAAACCATAAATATCTCCACTAAATACCAGAATTTAGAATTCCATACCCTAATATAACATTGTAATGATTTTTAAAAAATGGGATTAAAATCTCCAAAATGGATGTCATATCTGCATTATACATGTAACAATACACGCCACTGGAGAGTAAGTGACATCTTTCACAAAATAGAAGCAAAATCTGAGATGCATTGGCATACCATTATTCAGAACTAAATGAAGAACAAATTTGAGATTTTAATTTATAAACACCAGACAGTCAACATTGCATACCATTACCATTATTCAGATCCCTAAAAAACTAACAGTATATAACGAAACGCAATTTTGCAAGTCAATAAACTCATAAGACATGCATTGTAAGAGAATATGACAAATCAATATAGAATTAGCTAAATGAAAAAGAAACAAATTGCATGTAACTATTTAAGTTAATCAACTGAACACACATACCATCGATTCTGTCACATTTGATCGCGGAGGAGTTCCTGTTATCAACCTAAAACCAAAATCAACCAATTTAATCAACAAAGATATCGATTAAACCCTTACATTTCATGTTCGACGAATTTAATCAATAAAACTGACAACGATTCAAACGCATAATGTATCAAATCAACAAAATCAGAAAAAAACGCTGGTCGATCAACGAGAAAAAGTGATAGCGATCGAACAGAAGAACGATTAAAAATGGTGTAATGGTTTAAAGTGTGATTGAGTTTACCTTTGACATGACGACGATGATGATCAAATGTAAATTGTAAGTGGTGGTGATAAGCAAATACAAGAGGTGTAAATATGTTATTCGAGTCAGTTTATCATGGTTGCGTGATGCCCACGTATATTATTAATATTATTATGGGTACAACTAGATGTGAAAAAAAAACCGGGTCCGTACCCGACCCGGCATACCCGAACCGGACCCGGGTCCGGGTACAACCCGATACCGGGTGTACCCGGTTCGTACCCGAAAAAAAACGAGGGGTTGTACCCGGTTTGGGGTTTTTGGAATTTACAAGAACCGGACCCGACCCGGAACCGGTTGAACCCGGGTTAGACCCGGTTTCGACCGTTTTTTTTAAAGTAGCCGTTTTTAACGGCTATATAGCCGTTGGGGACCAAATTTGACCTTTTTTTTGTTGTTTTTGGTTCTAAAATAAGTATAAATAGGTGTGGGTTGATATGGTAAGGTACACAAGGTTCAAACACAAAAATACATACGCAAAAAACGCAAACAATACTCTCTTTTACTCTCAAATCTCAATATGGCTCACTCTCAATCTTCCGTTGGTCAAGGTTCATCGAACTCTCCAACCGCCGTTCGTGTTCTTCCACACAATCGTAACATGGATGTTTGGTGCAATCGGGATATGGTTGAGTTGAGTGACGGATCTGTAAAGGCTCGTTGCAAGTTTTGTGAAGCTTTACTAGCTAAAGATTCTAACACGACTTTAAACAAACACATTAGCAAAAAGTTTTGTAAGTCGTTGAAAAATAATCCGGATTCGCAACAAATACAATTGAGTGGAGACGGTGGAATCTTTAATTACAACGTTAATGAGGTTCGAGATCGAATGGCAAAGTTCGTGATTCAAGAAGCTTTGCCTTTCAATCACTTCGACAACCATCAGTTAACCAACTTAATTCGAGAGACGCTTCAACCTCGTTACACTCATGTAAGTCGTACTACACTTAGACGTTATTGTTTAAAATTATGGAAGCAAGCAAAAAATGATTTAATTGTATTTTTTGAAAATATAAATACCGGTGTAAACTTAACTAGTGACGTTTGGTCGGCGCCACACGGTTTGCCCGAATCGTACATTTGCGTCACTGCTCATTGGGTAGATCCCAGTTCATGGCAAATGATGAAACGTACGATTGCATTTGATTTATTTCCATATCCACACACCGGAGAGTTTTTATTTTACTTTTTGGATAATGTAATAACTACTTTTAATTTACAAAATAAAATATTTTCAATGGCATTTGATAACGTTTCCAACAACACAACCGTAGTTGAAAATTTAAAATTAAAATATCTTCCGATTGCAAATGGTGATTTTTTCATACTCATTGTGTTGCACATATTATTAATTTAGTAGTACAAGATGGTCTATCCGTACCATTTGTTGATAGCTTTATAAAAGCTTTTCGATTTATGTTACATGACCTTTTTAAAAAAAGTAGAAAAAGATATCAAGATTATAAACAACTTTGTAAATATACAAAATCTAGATTTTTAGGGCCTAATTGAGATGTACCTACCAGGTGGAATTCGACTTGTCATATGTTTGATTGTGCTTTAAAACAAAAAGGCACTTTAAAAGCTTTTCATAATAGTCTTTCGGATAATTGCGAAGCCGACCTGTTTCCGGATTTGGGTTGGAAAAATATTGAACATTTATCCGAATTTCTTGAGGTGTTTAAAAACTCAACTACAAAATTATCGGGAGTTTATTATCACACTAGTTATTCGGTGCTTCAAGAATTATATTTCATGGCTTTGAATTTTAAAAATTTTCAAAATAAAAATAGTATGTTTAGAGAAATGATAGAACCAATGAAAGACAAGTTTAAAAAATATTTTTTTGAGTTACCACCCGTTTTTACTTGTATCGCTGCTTTAAATCCTTTTTTAAATGTTGCAGGGGTAGAATGTTTAATAGACGAGATAAATGACAATTTGGATATACATGACGAAAACCCCAATTTTTCAACCGAGGTAAAAGAAGTTTTTAATAAAAGTTTGAAAATTATTTATACTTTTTATATAATAAATATGGGCCTAACGTAAATATAACTACGCCAAGAGAATCAACCTCAAGTGCTAGTACCTCGTTTAAAGACCCCGTTATGACTATGTTGAATGTTGTTCGGGATGTGACGGCTAAACGTCAAAGGGGTAACGCCCAACAAGCGAACTTGGTATATATAGTACGACAAATTTTATTTCAACTATAAGTATTCAAGATTATCATGCATTTGATATTTTGGCTTGGTGGAAAGGAAAGGAATCCCAATTTCCAATTCTTTCCGCTATGGCACGTGATTTACTAAGCGTCCAAGCATCTACGGTAGCTTTGGAGTCTGCGTTTTTTCTTAGTGGCAGGGTAATATCATTACGGAGAACAAGATTAACTCCGGAAGCGGTGGAGATGTGCATTTGTTTAAAAGACCACTTAGACGTGATGGATCGTATACAAGACAAAACAAATCTTGAAGACGAAATTGCAATCGAATCTAAAGTACACGATGAAGAGGTAGAAGAAGGAGTATCTTCTGGTATATCCGACGAAGAATTAGCATTTGATGAAGTCTCTCGAAGAAAATAGTCGATTAGTTAAATAGAAATTTTATATTATTTTTTATTGATTCTTTAGTGTATTTTTTAAGTTATTTTAATAAATAAATAATAAATTAATGAGTTATAAATGTTTTTTTAATGTTGTTATAATAACAATAATAATAATAATATAATAATAATAATAATATAATAATAATAATAATAATATAATAATAATAATAATAATAATAATAATAATAATAATAATAATAATAATAATAATAATAAAAAACCGGTTGTACCCGGTTTTAAACCCGACCCTAACCGGGTAGGCCGGGTAGGGTTTTAAGGGTGACCAACCCGACCCGTACCCGAACTCGGGTTCATCAATACCCGAGTTCCAATTAAACCGGTCGGCCACCCGGTTCCGGGTCCGGCCCAATACCCGGTTTGTTCACATCTAGGTACAACCGTGTGGTGTAATGGCCCAGCCCATTAGAATAAAAAAACACCCACAACAAGCCCAATTGTCTTCTAGAATCATTAGATCATAATCTTTAGCTACAAATTATCCAAATTTAATTGTGTTATAGTATTGAAAACCTATTCTTTATATTTTTTATATAGTTATATTAAAATTATTATTTTTTCTCTCTACTTTTCATTTTTTTCTATTACTTTTTATCTCTTATCTACTCACAACCACTTAAAATATATTAAAAATATTATAGTGTTTTGAATAGTGTTTCCCCATAATACAAATTGAACAGTAAATTCATATCACTTACTCATAACCGCTTATAATTATATTATATAATATAAAAAACACACTCACAGTAATATAGGAAACAGACTGTGAATGTTCATAGATGTATCTATTTATGATTTTACTTTATGAATGAGTGGTGTATCACTAGTATCTTTTTTATGTTGGAAATTTTGGGTGTGATTGTCTATTACAAGATTTTGTATTTTATTTAATACTCATCGAACCAATTTAGCTCGGCTAGTAATTTATAAAAAAGAAATAAGTGTCAAGTACATAAATAATATGCTAGTTATCATTGAAAAATGAATATTAAAAATATAATGGCCGTAAAGTTGCTATTTTAAACATTGTATTTTGATAAAACAAAGACAACTAACACTTAAAATTCCTTAAAATTTAGGTCTTT
This sequence comes from Flaveria trinervia, assembly GCA_025506515.1. NCBI lineage: Eukaryota > Viridiplantae > Streptophyta > Magnoliopsida > Asterales > Asteraceae > Flaveria > Flaveria trinervia. Next base: position 5,862,104 of record CM046443.1, read on the forward strand.
CGAAGAGAAAGATATAGACTTACTGTCTTGTCTTGTATCGACCGCATTTCATCGCCAGGCTCTCTAGATAACTTAACACTTTACATGGAAGCGGAAACTATACATCAAGTCATGTATAGCGAGACAAATAAAAGAAATGAATGACCAGTACCCCTCCACCTCGATTACTAAAAAACGATCAGGCGTTGCCATCAGGTGTAAGAGAGAAGTTCGTTTAGGAGTCACCACATACACTTAGTTATGAATTCACTTGTGAGATTTACGACCGCTCTTTCCCTCTGCCTCGCTGTTCCTCCATATCCCCCTTGAGGATTCCCGGATACATTGTTTGATCATTCAAGCATTTGATAAAAACAAATAAAACTAACACTTAAACTTCTTTTCAAAGATTTTTTTTTCATTTTCTTTACATTGAAATTTAAACCCAAATCAAGCAACATGTTCCAAGCTAGCATAATATATAATATTCTAAATAGCAAGACTAATCAACATGCAACTACAAAGTAACTAATCAATAATCTCATAAATAATAAAGTAGCGAAATTCAGAGGATAAAGTAGGCAAACACAAATCATATCATTTTACTTAGATACATGGAAGTAATTCTACTTATAACTTTAAAACATTACTTGCATGTCTTTAAACTCAAAATAATAATAAGACATATGGTGGAGATCACCTCGCCTCAAAAGTTATCTTGTGATGATAAATTAACAACCTATTCATTGTAACAAATATCTTATAGTTATGAAAATCACATCAAAATATATCTAGACAGGTCATTATATTAAAATGCACACACTTTCCATAACACATATACAAGGAAACATATGGAGCGTATCATACAAAGAAGCAATTATTAGTAGAGAACTAAGAGAAACACACTAGCCTTAAATAATTTTTAATAAAAATTTATGTATGATTAGGTTAGTACCGCATGCATTACACGGATTAAATAAATAAATTATTAAATAATTAGTAAAAAATTATGAATTATAAAATTATGCTTGAAGATAAATTATGATTATAGTTACTTATATATAGTTACTTTAATTAAATAAACAATAATATATTTTTCTCAAACTTTTGTTTTATAAAAAATATGGTTTTTAAACATTTTATTTAAAGCAAAATGGTTTTTCTAAAGTTCGTTGTTTTTTTTAAAAAAAAGTGTGTTTCTAATTTAAAATAAATAGATTTTCAAATTATTATATTATATACATTTTAATTTGAAAATGATATGAGTAATACTATTAGTATTCAATATTAGTTATAATAATAGAAAGAAATAAAAAAGTTAGTATGATGAAACTTATGATTGCATCACGTATTATCTTATTTTTTTTGTTATAGATAGATTGATAGACAAACAGATAGATAGATATATAGATAAATAAGCTAAAATTCTATTTATTAAACAATTATAATTAGTAATAAACTTAATGATTTACAGTATACTATTTTAATATAAGATATAAATTTATATACATAATAGTTCAAAAAATAAAACAATTATATTATTTTCTAACTATCTTATATAAATAGTTTCAATTTTAAACATTCGTATTAAGATTTTTTTATAAAAAAATTAATTTTTATTAAAATCATATTTATTAAAAACTTTGGTTTGTAATTATCTTGCTTGTTCAAATAAGATTGTTTTTAGAAAAGTTTACATTTTTATAATTTTTAAAAAAAGATAGATTTAAAATATTTTGTTTAAAAATGTTTAGTGTTTTTGAAAATTTTATATTATATAAAAATATTTTATTATTACTTCTATTTTAATTAAAAATGTGATTTTTATTTTCTTAATAAAATCTATTTTTATAAAGATACATTGATTTTAAAATACAAAGATGAGAGATAAATATTGCAATTAATAAAATTGATCATAAAAAAGAGAAATTAGTTTTAATATTTGTAAATAAATATTGTTCCTAGTTTATGAGCTTAAATGTAAAAATGTTTCATGTCTTACACATATGTAATTAATTAGTTCAATGAAATATAATATGTGATTGATGGTTATTCATGTTTATTTATTTCATATTATTGTTGTGTTAAAGTATAATTTATATGTACAAACATATTATATAGGTTTGAGGTTGTTGTAAATGATTCTTAGTCAATATTGATTAAGAAATGTGTTCAACCTAATCGGGTGAGTATTCATGTTAATGGACCATACTTATGGACCATACGCATGAATACATCATGCTTATGGACCAGTCACACGACTGAACCAGGAGACTGGATCAGTCGTATGATTGAGACATAAGATTGACTCAGTTGCACGACTGAACCTTCAGTCATGCGTATGACTCAGTCGCATGATTCAGTCGCACGACTAAACCATGCTAATGGTTCAGTCGTACGATTGGAAACTACAAACCTATAAATACCACTTAATTCATGGAAAAACATAATACTTGAGAATACTTCATAATTTCACGAACCCTAGCCATCCAGAACGTCCAAGATAGCCAATCCAACTTCAAAGTCCGTTTTTGATCGATTCCTACTCGTTCTTAATATTTAGTTCATTCTTATATCGATCGGGTTAATGTTCTCACTGATTGGATCGTCAATCAAATAGGATTCCGCACTATTTGATCTGATTTCACGCATAATCAATTAGTATTCCATACGAACACGGTCCTGACAAGTGGTATAAGAGCTTTGGCTCTTGATTTTGCATGGATTCGATTAGTTTTGGTGTTAAAATTCACGTTTTAGTTCAAAAGAGTCACCACGTTGGTTCTAAAGCTGTTTTTGACGTTTGCATGCTTAAAAGTTGAGTTTTTCGTCATACGACAAATTAGGGTTTCTGGGAAATCGTGATTTTGTGTTAAAGTGTCAAAATCTTCGATTTTGCAAAAATAACAGCCTTCAGTCGCAAGATTGGTCCAGTCGCACGATTGAACTCACACGTATACTTATTCGCACGAATGAACTTAATCACATCCCTCATTCACACGACTGAACAACTCCAGTTGCTTGATTCCAATCACCTTGTTCATACGCATGACTGAATCCAATCGCACAATTGAATTCATTCGCACCCTTCATTCGCACGAGTGAACCATACTCATAGTCCATTCGCACGAGTGAAACTGTCCTGTTCCAAAGTACCAAATTTACAGCAATGGAAGATCAATTTGCTGCATTTTCTGCTAGGAAGGACTCACGCATCCAGAATCTACTGCTTCTGGAGAATGAGATTGGTAATCATAATAAACCGCTTAAGCTTATAATGTTAGATGATTATCCACAATGGAAACAGTGGTTCGAGATCTATCTAAATGGAGTAGATCCTAATCTTTGGACATTCATAGAGACTGGTTACACGGTACCAGTCAATGCAAATAGAGTCAAGTTAACTTTGGGAGGAATGAGTGAAGCTCAGAAGATACTCTTCAATGCTGAGAAGAAAGTTTATGCCCTGTTGACTCAGTCAATACTGAAACACATCTTTCATTAGTTTTCTGAGAACAAGCATGCCAACAAGCTATGGGAGGCTCTGGAGAAGAGGTATGATGGAAACATGACGTTGAAGGCTATGGAGGCTAAGGCTCTCAAGAAGGAGTTTGATAATGTCTCTTCGATAGGAAATGAGAGCTTAGATGATATTATTGACAAATCTATCATCTGATGAGTGAGCTACACACTCATGGCGTAACCACATCAATGGAAGATAAAGTTTCAAGCTTTGCAGATGGTTTGCCGGATAAATGGGATTCATTTGTGTCCAAACTAAGACAAAATGACATTCTTTCAATGTTAGACATAAATGACTTTATCTTGAAGTTAAGAGAGGAAGAACTGAGAATAAAGTACAAGTCGAAGAAAGGATCCTACATTCAGAATCCTTCACTTTACAACTCAGTTCCCACTCCAACTAGTTCGGGAGCATCACTACAAATAGCATTCGTGTCTAGTTCTGCGGATCCTTCCCAAACCACTGCTTCAGGACCAGAAACATCAGGGTCATCTACCGCCCAATATATAGTGCCTGAAGCCAATACTATAAAGTTGAAGACTGAAAATATCGGTAATATCACAGTGGAAGTGGCTAAGGAGCATATGGATCTTCTAGCTGCTGTTGTCTAATCCTATGATGGTTTAGTTGCCGAGAAGATTGGAAATTGTCATCTTGCAGATGAGGATTATGAGCAAGTTGACAAAAATGAGCTAAAGAGGATGGACCTCATATGGGCCTTGGCGAGTGCTGTCAGAAGGGCAAAGAAGTTTGTGAAAAAGACGGGGCAGAATCTAGTAGCCACTAAAGATATGACTTTTGTTTTGACAAAACCAAAGTCACCTGCTTCAATTATGGTGAAAAAGGGCATTTTAAACATGAATGTGTAAAGCCCAAGAAAACAGGTAATGGCAATCCATTTCCGACCTTCAATCGTCAAGATAAGGACATAATTGGAACCACATCTTCAAGCAAAGAAACAAAGGCCTTGACTACTCAAGGTGATGAAGGGCAAGACTGGTCCTTCCGCTTTGTGTCTCTGGGTGAATCAAACATTGCTTATGTTGAGGCATTAGATGATGGATCTGCTAGTGAAGGTGAACTCACAGCTGAGTAAACGATGTTAGATACAGAAGAAGCTGTGAACGTGGTAAATCACTTGGTTGAGGAAGAACTCAGAGCAACAAGTTCAGAATCTCCAGCCATCAAAGGGTCTAATTCTGCTTTGATGGCTGATACAACTAATTCATCACATATAAGTTCTACCAACCAATTGTTTGAAAAGCATGCTTGTTCTAAATGTGACAAATTTAGAGATAGCATAGATCTGAAATTTGCTAGGTTATTAGAACACAATGATAACTTAGTAAATGATTTACAACTCTGCACTGAGGCAAACCATATATCAAAACAAAATGAGTGCAGTTTTAAAAAAAATAGAACTTTTAAAGAAAAGATAGAACTTTTGGAGAAATAACTAAGGAAAACCGAGGTTGTTGCTCTAAATCAATCAAATGATATAAAGTTTTATTTAAATTATTTAGAAGAACCAAAAAGGAAAAAGCAGTTTTAGAAGTCAAAGTGAATTCTTTAAAATAAAAACTGCATAGTTGGCTAGTTCTTCTCACATAGTTCAAAACTTAGTGAAAGAATGAAACAATAGGGAAGGTTTGGGTTACAAAATAGTACTGCCACTACATGAGATCCTTTTAAATACAAAATGTAGACCTATCAATAACAACCCAGTTAAGGATCATGTGGTGTCCACTCATTTGGTTAGTGATCCTGATTCCACGGGTAAACCGGTGAACTCTATCACTAAATAGAAAGAGTCTACTTTGATATCAAAAGGAAAGATGCCTATAGAAAATTTGGATGAAAAATTGACAAGGTTAATGTAAGGTCAGGTTCACACATGTCTACTTCTGAACCCAATATGACTAAACCAGTTAACCAAACACGTGTTACACGTCAAAGTCCAAATAAAATGGAAGGTAAAGATCTTCAAAATGTTAAAACAATTATTTTTGTTAAAGTGGCTGAAACATCTAAAAGAGAATTGACACAACCCAACCAGGCACATCTCACACCCGTACCCAACTCAACCCCAAATATACATTTTCTTCAACCTGTAGAAGGGAGATCATGCTACAGCTGTTGAAAAAGAGGACATATTTCTTCTAAATGTCCTTATTATCAGACTCCCAAAAAGAAAATTAAACTTTATGATACAAAACCAAGTTTTTCTAAAAGGAGATCTATTACTCCACCTAAGAGTATTAGTGAACCTAGAGTTCAAACCATAAGCTAGTCGTCTGTTTATCACAAACAGGCATTACACAAAACTGGTTTATGGAAAGAAAAATCAAGTAATGTGTCTGATAATGAGAACAAGAAGAAGAAAGATGTGCCCTCAACCTCTGATGGATAGTGGGTTGAGTTCATGATGTGTGATTTCTCTGGGTCACCCAAGTCAGGTAAGGCTTGGGTCCCAAACCTGAACTGATAAATTCATTTAAATGTGCAGGGTGTCTGCTACAGTGCTATCACAAATACATGGATTGTTGATAGTGGGGCATCTAGGCACATGATCGGGAACTCGTCTCTCCTATTCAACGTCAAACAAATTAAAGGGGGACACATATAATTTGCTGGGAATAAAGGAGGTTACATCACATCACAAGGCGAAGTAAGAAACGAGAAAGTTAAGTTTGACAAGGTTAACTACGTACAACAACTACAAAACAACTTACTTTCTGTCTCACAAATCTGTGATAAAGGATTTAAAGTTGTATTTGACAACAAGAAGTGCTATATGTTGAAGAAGGATTATGTTATCCCAGAGGAAAAAGTCTTAATGTCAGCTTCAAGATATAATGATCTTTATGTCTTGAATCTATCAAAGGCCTCCACAATGGAGAACACTGTCCAATGCTTCTTGTCAAAAGAAACAGAGAGGGACTCAGTCTCCTAGCATAGGAGAATAGGACACATTAATCCTAGGAATATGAATCATCTGATACAGAATGATTTAGTAAATGGAGTAACTATCAAGAACTTCCAGCTTTCGGATTTTTGCGTTGCTTGTAAGAAAGGAAAACAGACCAAGAAGTCTCATAAGGCAAAGAAAGTTAATTCAATTGACCTACCTCTCGAGCTTCTACACATGGATCTGTTTGGCCCAGTCAGCACAAAGAGCATTGTTGGAGATTTGTATTGTTATGTAGTAACAGATGATTACTCAAGATTCTCTTGGGTGATGTTTCTCAAATCCAAATCAGAGACATTTGAATCATTCAAACATCTCGTAACTACATTGGAATCACTCTACAAGCTGAAAGTAAGGCAGATTTGATTAGACAATGGAACAGAGTTCAAGAATCAGTGGATGGAGGCGTTCTGTAAAGAGAAAGGAATTGTACATTAATTCACGTCTGCCTACACTCCACAGATTAATAGGGTTGCTGAAAGAAAGAATTGCAGCTTTATAGTGACAACAAGAACGATGTTAGCCGACTCCAAACTGCCTATTCAATTTTGGAACGAGGCAGTGGCTAATGCATGCTACACTCTCAATCGAGTCTTGGTGGTCAAATGTCATGGTAAAATATGTTATGAGCTGCTCCAGCCTCGTAAACCAAACTTGGAGTATCTCGAACCATTTGGTGCACCTTGCATGTTACTGAAGAAAACTTAGACTGGGAAGTTCAGTGAGAAGGCTGAAGAAGATATCTTTCTCGGATACAGTATACCAGACAAGAGAGTTTATAAAAACTCAACGTGTCAGGTAGAAGTGTGGTGTAATGTTGATATTCAAATTTACACCACCCCCTGCTGGAAAAGGACCTTCATTCTTCTTTGATTATGATGGATTCTTTAAGTCCTTCAACCTACCTTCTTCTCTTCCTAATGATGAGTTATCGACTAAAATGATATACGATGTTCTGAACACTCCACCACAAGACTCGACAACATCGGTTCCACTAGATGATTTTTCTAGTCCTTTAGGGGGAGAGCTTGATGTAAGTGACTCCTCCTCAGATGATGAAGTAGTGGAGACTGAAAATATGGAACATGAGGAACAAGTTCCTGTAAATGGAAGTACACAAGCATCAAATCTTGATGCCTTTGACACTTCTGAACCTCATACTCCAACAACTAACGATACTAAACCTTGAATTCAAAATCTGGATCAGAAAATAGTTGTTCCCACCACTCCCGGATCTCAAATCAATGTGTATCATCCCCTAGACAACATCATTGGGGATTTACTATCGGGAGTGCAGACCCGAAATCAGCTATACTCAGCTGATTATGCCTCAGTCATGGAAAAAGGCTATCTTCACGATAGTGCTTATCGATGTTTTGTGTCTCAATTTGAGCCAAGATATGTAAGCGAAGCCTTAAACGATGAGGCATGGGTTAGTGCTATGCAAGAAGAACTCCTACAGTTCAAGAAGTTAGGAGTATGGACCCTTATGAACAGACCAAAAGGTGCTAAGGTTATTGGCACTAAATGGGTCTTGGAGTGTAAGAAAGATGACCAAGGAGTCATAATCAGAAACAAGGCTTGGCTTGTGGTTCAAGGGTTTAGACAAGTTGAAGGCATTGACTACAATGACGTGTTTGCACCTGTGGCTCGGATGGAAGCAATTCATATCTTTCTAGCCTATGCATCCTACATGAAGATTAAAGTCTACCAAGTAGATGTGAAAAGTGTATTCCTTCATGGTGAAATCCGTGAGACAGTCTACGTCAGTCAACCCGAAAGATTCAAGGATCCTTATCATTGGGATAGAGTTTATAAACAGGACAAGGCTCTCTACGGGCTCCATCAAGCCCCTAGAGCTTGGTATGAGAAACTCTCAACTCATCTGGTGAAACATGGCTTTCGCAGAGGGGTTATTGACTGCACGTTATTCATCACAGAAAAGGATGGTGATATACTGCTAGTATAGATATATGTGGATAACATAATCTTCGGTTCCAAGAATGAAGAATTATGTAAAGAATTTGAATCTGTAATGAAAGCAGAGTTTGAGATGCCATGGGGGAGATAAAGTTCTTTCTCGGCTGATAGGTGGATCAGATACCAAAAGGAATCTTCCTGCATCAGTCCAAATATATAGGTGATATCCTCAGTCGGTTTGACATGGAGAATGCTTCAGTTGCTGGAACTCCACTTGCCACAAACTATGACGTGGCACCGTACAAAAATGGTGATCTGGTTGATGCTAGCATGTACAGAGGAATGATTCGTTTCTTAATGTACCTCACAACCTCTCGTCCTGATATTATGTACACCATGTGTCTTTGTTCCAGATATCAGGCAAAACCAAAAGTAAATCATCTCATTGGCGTTAAACAGATTTTTTGATATCTGAAGGGTACTCCAACACTCGGGTTGTGGTATCCTCATGATGATGACTTTGAGCTTACAACGTACAATGACTCGGACTATGGTGGTTGCAAGATGAATTACAAGTCAACATCTGTGGGATGTCAATTCTTTGGTAGACGGTTAGTCACCTGGCAATGTAAGAAGCAGACATCAGTTGCTCTGTCAACTTGTGAAGCTGAATATGTTGCTGCTGCAAGTTGTTGTTCACAAATCATTTGGATTCAACAAGAAATGCGCGACTACGGTTTGCAATTTTCTGACACCCCTATTTTTGTTGATAATTTTGCTGCGATTGTTGTCACTAAAAATCCGATCCAACACCCTAAAACTAAACACATCGGTATTAAATATCACTTTATACGTGATTGTTTTGAAATACAATTAATCGATGTTGTTAAAATTAATACGAATTTTCAACGCGCCGACCTCTACACAAAAGCATTTGATAAACCGAGTTTTTATATCTTTTAGAGGTTAATGGCGTGAAAAAGAAAAGTGATGTGATTCTAGAAGAAAAAAGTGTGTAGTCCTACAAGTTTTTTAGTTTATTTTATTTTATTATCCTGTCTATTAAAATCCAAAAATGCAAAAAGATTTTCGGTTTTAGTTTTTTAAGGGGAGAATAGTTTAATTTAGTATTTAAATTAGTGCGGTACTTATTTATTTATTTACTTAAAAAACGAGGGAGGAGGACAACTTAGCTAAAAGAAATGAAATCAAATCTGTAAATCTGATTCAAAGTCAATGGAAAATGATAGTACACAGGGAACAAATTGTTTAGGACTTCAAAAGAATTTAAATGATTAAGATGCAAAATTCAAAGTATAAGTCTGAGAAGTCTAAGCAAAATAAAAGGAAAAATAATAGTAAAACTAGTTTGCTACTGAGGTAACATAGAGAAAGTAGACCTAGAGGTTGCTAGTCCATTATATGATGTGTCGGTAGATTCAACACAATAGATGAGAGACCTCATCGGTGATTTAAATTCAAACTAAGTTGTTCAACTTGTTGTGGGTTCCCATCTTATCCCTGGTTAAGACAATCAACGCATTTCTAATAAGGGGTGACGAGCAAAATAAACGCCACAAATGTGTGCGGATGACCATAAAAATAAGCAAAGCACATGGAAAAATGCAAAATGCAATCAAGCTAATAATTTATGTTGTTGGTGCGTTATGTGCAAAAAAGAAAAATAAATGCTCTAACAAGAAGATAGGTTGTGTGTCTCTCTGCTGTGTGATGGCACTGACCTCAGGATAAGCATAACCTAAATATTCTAGAATTTATTGTTGTTTGCGTCTTTCTGCTGTACGATGGCACTGACCTGAGACTTGGAATCTCTTTGGAAGCTCTTAGAATAGTTTCTTCTTGAAATATACCCGTAGACCATCCAAAAATCTCCCGAGGAATGTTGATTACCATATAAGTATGGGGTCCACAAATGCTTGTTGAAATAATTAAACCTAACTCATCACCAATGTGAGTTGCAACTCTTGACAGTTAAAATCATTGTGTGCATCTTGTAGCTCTAGTATGATTTCCTAAAATTGCTATTGACTCTCGGTCAAAACAAGAATCTAGCATCAACATGTTTTATTAAATTGTCCCAAATAATTCTGATATACCTGCATGATTCCATAATGAATCGTTCCAGAAATGATCAAATTAACTTGAAGCTGTGCTGTTCAGAAAGAAAAATCTGTTAGACGTTTTTTTAAAAGATTTCAATCCATCTCTAATCAAAAACACAAAAATATGTCTTGTTTTGTTTTTAATTTCAAGTTGTTTTTCTACTTTTCTAGTCTTTTGTTAGGTAAAAGTCGAACTATGCAACTAGATGAAACCTATGAATCACTCACTAAAAGTGGTCACGTCTGAGGTGACCAATCGGTTCTAAATTAAAAGGATCACGTCTGAGGTGATCAAACAGTTTTAAATAAAAGGATCATGTCTGAGGTGATCAAATGGTTTTAAATTCAAAAAGGGTCATGTTTGAGATGATCGATGTTTATAATGTTTGATATCGCAAGGTAAAAGTTTAAGTGTTTGTGAGTATGAGCCAATTGCACGATTAGACCATAAGTATTAGCCAGTCGCATGATTGGACCATAAGTATGAGTCAGTCGCACGATTGGACCATAAATATGATTCAGTCGCACGATTGGACTATAAGTATGAGCCAGTCACACGATTGGACCATGAGTATGGGGCTACCATGCGATTGGATCACCGGAATGAACCAATCGTATGACTGGATGGAGAAGTACAAGCCATTCGCACGATTGAATCATGCGTATGGGTCCAGTCGCACGACTGAACATTAAAACAATATAAATAGAGGGGTGAGTTGGTCATGTTTCTCACCACCCTTCAAAGCATTCAAACTTTTCTCATACGCAAACACTCTGCCCAAATTTCCTATACCTTGATTACTCAGTGCTTCTGATTCTAACTGATATCTCATTCATGTACAGGTATTGTGAGACTGAAATCGATCATGATGACCGGTGTAATTAAACCCTAACTGACTTAATCAATTAAAATCAAGAAATTAGGATAACTCTACAAATAGACCACTTAAATGGACATAATCATTAATATAAAAGACATTAAGTGATATTTAGAGTCCCTACGAATCTAATGAGTCTAAACATGATGTCTAACATCAAGATTTGACCAAGATTCGAGGTCGGAGTGTTGAACAGAGTCATATGCGAACGGACACTCCGAATGAACCTCAGTCGCACGATTGAGCCAGGCGTACGATTCAATCGCACGAATGAATCATTCGGTGACTTAATCGCACGACTGACTCAACCGCATGGATTAACATACGACTAAGTTCAGTCGTAAGCTCAATCGCACGACTGAACTCAGCCGCAGGCTCAATCGCACGACTGAACTCAGTCGTATGGTTCAATCGCACGATTGCACTAGTTTGATCTAAAACAGCTTAAGTTTCAATTGTCATCTCCTATACACAACTCTAATGTATATGTTTCTTGTGTTAGAGCAACATGGCTGATAGATGGACCATGAGCCCCAAGCACAACATTTGTGCTCACTTAAATGCTACCACTTGGAATTCTTCCGAGTTTGTGGGGATCATTTCCTTCTCAGGAGATCGAGGATCTTCAAGGCCATATCTACACCTTGCACGCCATACAGATCACTACAGCAGACCTTCTGGGAAGGGGCTACAGTAGACAGGTCCACTGAGCCCTACAACATCCGGAGCTTGATCTTAGGACAGGAGATCAGTGTTACTGAAGCAAATCTCAGGCAAGTCCTGGATCTGGGTGAAGATGGTAACCACCCAACCAAGCTACACCCTCTGACAGTTAGGGGTTGCTTTCTGCGGATGAAGTACACTAGGGACATCAACGCAGGTGTGCTCAACAAAAGCAACCTATCCCCAGTTTAAGTACTTAGCTCACGTCATCCTCAAGTGTATTGTGTCGAGGAGAGGAGGATTTGACGAGATGTCAGATCAAATCTAGAATGCATATGTTGCTCTGGTGCTGAACCACCCATTTAGTTTCTCCCACATGCTTTTCACGTATATGATCGAGAACATAGAGGCAAAGGGGACGGAAGGGTTCTGCATGTACCCAAGATTTCTACAGATGATCATTGATTAGAAGCTTCCTTTACTGCCTAAAAAGAGGGAGGATGCAGCTGTTTTAGAGGTTATGGATGATACGACATTAGGTATGAGGAAGGTCTACTAGGGGAAGCAAGTAAAGCCCCCGGTGAGGAGACTGTTTGGTCATTTGGCCAACCCGAAGTACGTGGCGCCATCTCACAAGAAGTGGCGTCACGATGATAGTGACTCCGATGTCGAACCCATCATGGCATCCAAAGACGAAGACGACAACGACGACGACGATGATCATGGTCAAGGTGGTGAGGCACCTGGTGGAACAGAAAGGGTTGCCTTCCACCAAGACTTCTTGATAGATGAGGATGAGGAGTCAGATGATGAGCCTCTGGTAAGGACTTTCGAGAGCAGGGTCGTGGCCATCGAAAAAGGGATAGAGGCGGTTGGCGGACGCTATGCTGAGTCGAGGGGTGCTGCTACTGATGTTACTGATTCTACTTATACCCTTGACCAGCCCAGCAGCCAAGGGGGAGTGCCTATTGCAAAGGGCTCCAGGAAGAAGAGAATGGCTCACCCTCATGGCATAAAAGGTAAGAGGCTGAGGTTTACTGTGATTACATCTTCTGCCACAACCACCACCACTGCCACAGCTACCACCACTACCACATCTCCTACCACCACCACCACAACTACTCCTACTACCACCACTCCTCCCACTACCACTATCACTCCTCCCACCACCACTACCACAACCACTCCACCACATTCCACACCCATTCCACCTCCCATATTCACCACATCTACCACCAGTACCACCACTCACCAAGCTGGTCCCTCCACCCAATCCATATTCTCACCAGGACCTACTCTACCCATGGTCGGGTTGGAGGAGCAGTTGGCTAACCTGAACCGGATTGTGCTGAGGCTGATTGCCACCGATGAGCTAAGAGCTACTTAGCTAAATCAGATGATGGAGGTTAATGTGGCTCAGGCAAAGCAGATAGTTCAGCTGAGTGAGAAGAGCCCTCGGTATGAGAGAGCGTCAAGCCGAGCCCACCATACGCTTAAAGGTTAAAATGAGCTGGTGTTGGCATCAGTGAAGAGGATAAAGGAGCTTGAGAAAAAGAACAAGAAGATACTGCTAAGCTCAAGGGATTGAGCCATTAAAGATCAAGGATGGTGATGATGGTGATGATGATGATGATGATGATGATGAGGATGAAGATGATTTTGAGGAAGATGTTGAGGAAGGAGACCGAGTGAAAAAGATCAAGAGCATAATGATGATCAGGAAGGTGAGGCATCTACGTCAGCCTCAAATCCTCAAGCTCAGGAGAGGCGCACTAAAAGAAGCCACGATCAAGGAGCCTCGTCCTCAGCTCCTCCAGCTGAAGAATCAACAGATCAAGACAAAAGTAATTATTAGATGTCTTTGTATTTAAAAACTTTTGTACTTGAATTATATATTACATTAATGTAATTAATGATCATTTATCTTTGTTTATGTTTTAATGTTTAATATAATGACTTATGTGTGATGTGCTTAATGTTTAATCAAAAGATAAAGCTCAACAGACAGACGAGTATGATGTCGAACCCCTTCAGCAAGTCAAGACTCAACTTCCCATGATTCTTGACTTGCAAGGGATTGTTAGAAGATCTGTGAGCTACACGCCCAAAGAGGGAGAGATTATACATGATCTTATGGACAAATAGCTCGCTGAAATGTTCAGGTTGAATCTTGACGAGCTGGTCAAAGACGCTCAAGAAGTTGATGTCACGAGTGATGATGAGCTGAACGATGTGGATGAAATAGAGATAGAGGATGTCACTGCAGAGCACTATCCACAATACACTGACCCGGAAGTACATGTTATCCCCAACTTGGGTGAAACATTTGACAGTGGTACTTTTGATAAGTTGGATGAAGTAAAGAAAGAAAAAGAGAAAGAAGAAAGCATAGCCCAAGCTTCGGACACAAATGTTGATATCAAGAAAGCTGAATGGACAGCTTGTTTTGCAGAGATGAAAGCCCAACGCACGCCGCTAAAGTAGAATGCTTACACAAAGCTCTACAAAGTCAAAAGATATTAGAAAGTGTCAGGCAAGATTATAGCGTGGGCGTATTTTGAAGACCTAGAGGTCTATGCGGTTAAGAGAGAGAAAGGAATCGAGTACTTCAGATATCCTCATGATCCGAAGACTCTTTCTGGTTTTGAGCTCAACCGTCTGGCATGTTTAGATCTTCTATATGCAAATCCGAGGAAGATGTCAGGATGGTTCGAGGCTGCGTTAAAGAAGGAATACCACACTAGGTGGGTAAACTTCAAACCTTAACAACCTAAGAGGTTCATCCAAAAGTCTGAAGTGGACCCTATTTCTGGAAGACCTAAAGTGGCGCTGAAGTGGAGTCCCCTACGCACAACGTCAAAGATTCCCTTATGGGAAATGCCTCAGGACTTCACTTCACACTTCAAATGGTGGTACTACGATTGGCGAACGGACGAAGCGGTCATAGTTCTAAACCGAGATGGAAAGATTGATACTATCCGGGCATTCGACCTAATGTGGCTTACAAACTTGTCAGATGAAGATGTCTACACATTATACAAGTGGCCACTGTTCTATGACACGCAAGATATTGTATAAGCTCTCCAGTTCCAACATGTCATAAGACTCTGCTTTATATTTAAAATACATGCAGGAGTTACAAAAGAGGAGAAGTACAAGAAATTTCAACAACATGTGAAGAGTGTTAGACAATAGAGTAAACTAGGACCAATGGGGAGTTTGTAGATACATGTTATTCCTAGTTTATGAGCTTAAATGTAAAAGTTTTTCATGTCTTACATATATGTAATGAATTGGTTCAATGAAATATAATATGTGATTGATGGTTATTCATGTTTATTTATTTCATTTTATTATTATGTTAAAGTATAATTTATATGTACGTACATATTATATAGGTTTGAGGTTGTTGTACATGATTCTTAGTCAATAATGATTAAGAAATGTGTTCAACCTAGTCGGGTGAGTATTCATGCTAATAGACCATACTTATAGACAATACGTATGAATACATCATGCTTATGGACCAGTCGCACGACTGAACAAAGAGACTAGATCAGTCGTATGATTGAGACATAAGATTGACTCAGTTGCACGACTGAACCTTTAGTCGTGCGTATGAATCAGTTGCATGATTCAGTCGTACGACTGAACCATGCTAATGGTTCAGTCGTACGATTTGAAACTACAAACCTATACATACCACTTAATTCGTGGAAAAACATAACACTTGAGAATACTTCATAATTTCACGAACCCTAGCCGTCCAGAAAGTCCAAGATAGCCAATCCAACTTCAAAGTCCGTTCTTGATCGATTCCTACTCGTTCTTAATGTTTAGTTCATTCTTATATCGATCAGGTTAACAGATCGCTAATCAAATAGGATTCCACACTATTTGATCTGGTTTCACGTATAATCAGTTAGTATTTCGTACGTATACGGTCTTGACAATATTTAAATTACTATATACCCTTTTGAAGGAAAAAATAAAATGTTGATGTTTATAAAAATAACAAGCGGCAAATAAATGAGTTAAGAGAATGACATGTGGCTTTAAAAAAATTATTTTATTAGAGTTTATAGATTTATAAAATGAAACCAGAGAGAAAAAATAGATGGATACATAAGTGTTTTATGAGTCACATTTAAAATATTAAGTACAAGTATTTACATGTTTCTATGTCTAATTAATTAACTATGTATCCTCTATCCACTCCTTATTTTCTCTCTATAAACCGTCCATTACTACACACTCAATTATACCATTCAATAGTAAATAACATGTATATAAAATTAGGATCATTTAAGAGCTCATAAATATTTTAAAAATAACGAGAACTAATAATAACATCTTTGCTAGACCGTACGTGATGATGATGATTATGGATGCCAAAACTCAAGACGAAGGTTACCGAATCTGTAAGAATTTATTTAGGCAGGTCTTTATGCAACACTTGATAAAAGGCAGGGCTGTTAAATTCAATTGTTAGCACAATATTCATAATTTTTATTATTATTTGATCTCACCGTCAACAACACCACACTATCTACATTTATATTTTTGTATATATAATTTCAGTTCAATTACCAATTAACTCAAGAGTCTGCAAGCTTAATGGCTAGAAGTTTTTATTTTAATCTATGCAAGTATATTAGTTCTTTTAAAAATAGGTGAATTCTTTGCTCCTTGGATAATTTATGTTAGTTTCTAATAAGCATCTTTTAGCCTTAACTTATAAAAGTCTGATATGCCAATGAACTGCTGTTTATTTTTTTTATCTTTTTTATTTTATGGTTATAGTCTCTTTGATTATGATGGTCTAAAGTCAAAATAACCAACATACTGAAAACTGAATTTAATACATATAAGATAATCAACAAAATTCACCGATGTGTATATAATATATGTATTAAACGACAATACCCTGTTGTAACACACGGGCTCTCTATTAGTATCATACAATCCCATAAAATACACCAGAAAAAAAGGTTTGTACGTACCATAATTGGTATGCAAATGGTGAGCACAATGAAAAACTTATTCACACCATAAGACCTTAATAGTGTACATATATAGTATAAGATTGCGTATGAGGTGCACATCGGTCAACCATTGAGATGGTATAACAATGAGCGGCTTTCTTTTCTTCAATGCAATGCGGCCCATGCCACATATTGCGGTAAGTCAAGCTCCAATCACACGAGTACAAGAGTGAAGCCAAGATAAGCATTGACATTTTCTCAACCAATAAAACACCTTAACACAATCTTTTTCCTGAGCCAAATGGGAAATGCATCAAATTGTTTACTTTATAATCCAATTTGTTTGTCAAGAGCCACTCGAGATTAAATTCCATGGGATTGTCCCAGTATCGTAGATCCTGATGGATTTACCAAACATAGACAAAGATTATACAACCTTTTGGGATAGTATATCCACCAACAATGCATGCTTTGCTTGGTGATCGTGGGACTAGGAAAGTGACTATAGGATACATACATAATGTTTCTTTAATCATTGCATCCAGCTATTGTAGTTTTGGAAAATGAGATTCTTCGACCACGTTGTTTAGTCCTACAATTTCTATTAATTCTTCGTGGATCCTTTTCATTATGTTGTATTTTCATTATATTTGACATTGCCCATTCTACGATTGATGCTGAGGTTTCTGTTCAAGCAATCATGATATCTTGATACCAATAAAATCTTACCAAGTTGTTAGTTTGGCGAATCAACCCAAATCTTTGTGTTAATGAAAATACTTAGAAAAGTTTTACCAAGTTGTTTCTTTGTAGCGAATCAAACCAAATCTTCGACCTTATGAAAATAATGTGAAAATAATCAATTTTGTCAAGGTAATATTAGAGTTAGAACACACAAAGACTTCACACTATCTTATGTTTTTCGAAAACAATAAAATAACATATTGATGCTTTAAACTAATAGAAATAGTAATATAAACAGTAGTCAAAAGGAGGCGGTATTAAAAAAATATAGTTGTTTAAAAAATTCAACATCAAGGTTTTTAATTAATAAACCTCAAGCAATTAATTACGTAAAAGATTAGTATTATTTTATTTTAAAAGTTATTTTGACAAAAAGGTTTGTTTGTATTGTTAAAATAAAGTCCTTAGTCCGTAGACTCTATCATTAAGTTTAAAAAAATAATAGAATTTATCATTTAAAAAATTGACTTATGTAATTCAAGTGAATTAACAAGTGTTAGCACTATTATTATTATAAAAGAAACTAGTGTTTAATTTGCTCTAATTCAGGACAAAGTAATTCAAAAACAAAATCATAAAGCCACGTTAGTTAAACGTATTAAACTTCAACGTACACTACAAGAAAATATAGTTTGTTAGCGATTTGAGGACCATAAACAAGTATCACCAAGAAATATCCGATATCGAGTTGGCATATTGATGAGTATTTAACTAGCCTAACCTAAATTGATATATGCTGCTAACTAATCGACAAATGAAGGAAATAGAAAGTTTAACCTTCATTTCTCCACTTCTTCCACCTTTTTTATTTTTGTTTTGCATTTTTTCGAGTTCATGCGGTTCACGAACAGTCGCTGAACGTTCAGTTTAGTTACAATTCTGTCCTCTCCACACACAAGACATGACAGACTTCTTAGCTTAATCTTCTTAGGTGCTTCAACCTTACTCTTAAGAACTCTCAACTCTTTTTGCGGTTGTTCAGTTTCCTATTTTAGATTTAGTACATGCTTAACGAACTCACTCAAATCTAGCTTCTTCCTTGGATGCTTCATTTGCTAATTTCTTCTAAATTTAATTAAAAAGGAGAAACCGGAGCGAAAGACTTTGATTCTATATCAATATATGACTTCTTCATACTTTGTCTAAGCTTACAATCAAAAGGTTAACGAAATCACTCAAATCTAGTTTCTTCCTTGTATCATTTTTGCAAATGATGGAATGCAAGCCAGTACATTTGTGCCTTTATTGTCCATGAGTAATGTAATAAGTCTTATCATTATTTCAGCTAGCTAATTGCCAATTAATTAAATTAGTAAATACGATGTCTCGTTTTTTTATTTATGAATAATCGTGTTAATTTTAATTATATAAAACATGTTACATATCATCAATGGATATACCTTCCCCAATCCGTCAAGTAAGGCCTGTACTAAAAGTCGTAGTTTTAATTTATTTAACCTTTTACTAACGAAAGTCGTTGATATCTGTTTTAATTAAAAAGTTATGATATGTTAATTCATTTAAATTATCATAAACGTAAACCGAGATGTCATACCATTTATTTTATATTATTTGCATGTCATGCCGAACAAATTATAAACTTAAGTAAATAATTATCATGAATCAACATTTAAATCTGCATTACTATTTATAGTTACAAAAAGATTGAGTACCTCTTGCTACAAAATGAGTAGATTGGAATAGGGGTGTGCATGGTTGGTTTGGTCCGGTTTTGATTTAAAACCGAAACCAAAAACCGATATTTCAGTTTCTAAGTTTTTATTCGGTTTCTGTTCGGTTTTATCATTTGTACTTCAAGTTTTAGAAAAAAATTGTTTTAAAGTAATGAATTTAATCAAAAAACTTTGGCCTTACATTATTTTGTTGATCGCTAAATATAATCTATATATTTTTATAATTTAGTCGATATTAAAATTAAATGCAATTCATAAAATATAAAAACAATATATCTAATAAAACATTTTAATCTATCAATTCAAATAAAAAATTAAATATTATTTTTGAAACCTAAATATTTAATCTCTTTTAGATAATACAAGTTAAATAAGTAACTAAAAGGTTAATATATGATTACACCTCTAAATTTACAAATTTGATTATATGGTTTCGGTTTGGTTTTTTCGGGTTTTGTTACAAACAAAACCAAAACCGAACCAAAAAAATCGGTTTTTAAAGCATCATCAATCCAAACCATTGGTTTTCTAGCAGTTTCGGTTTTATCGGTTCGGTTGCGTTGGTTATTTTGGTTTTTTGCTCACCCCTAGATTGCAAACCCTCATGATGAATTTCATTTTGTTAAAACAAGAACTTGCATAAGAGGATGATAAAGTGTTAAACAAATGAACCTTTTATTCTATTTAGGGACTGTTTGACAACTTTTGAATAATTAAGTACTGAACCATTAAGATATCTGAATCATTAAGTGCTAAACCATTAAAAGGTCTGAATCATTAAGAGCTAGTATATCGTTTAACTATTCAAAGACAAATGTTTGACCAATTCAGATAATATGTCTTAACCATTTAGCATTAAACCTCTTAACCATTCAACATCAGTATAATGTTTAACCATTCAGAGGTAAATGTCTTAACCATTCAAGCATGTGATGGCGAAATAAACAGTCTGAACCATTAAGTGCTGAACCATTCAAACTTCTGAACCATTAAAAAGGTTGATTAAAAGACTGTCAAACAACCCCTTGGTGTTTTTTTTTCTTTTGTTTTAAGCAATAGTCATCTTCTTAGTAATTATTCTTGATTTGACAATTATTAAATTTGAGAGCCAATGCAGAGATTTTGGTCCCAAGCATTATCTATTTAATTATCTATATGTTAATATTCAAAGATATGAAACTGTATTGTAATAACACTGTTCTTAATCTAACCACACAAACAAATTACAAGTTCTAAGCATCGATGTTGGTGCTCGGCTGGACAACTTTCTGATTTGATTTTTAGTATTTGGGTAAAAGATTGAATATCTCATACTTTCGTTAGAAAATTGTAAAATACATTACTCCAAGAGGGTATCAATCAAATTAAGTGAACGTTTAAAAAGTCATTATCCATTGAAATCCGCTTTGATGAAGCGGATATTGTAAATGACGCTCATTGTTCATTATGCAACTATCATAAAGAAACACCGGATCATATATATTCTGCTGAATAGCGAGTTGGCAAACCAAGTTTGGCATGCGATTTCTGTTTAGTGTAATCTCCCTAGAATTGTGGTTACAAGGATTGAAGATCTCTTTGAACTAGCTAATCAACTCTTGACAGTATTCTCATGAGCATAGAAGTTTGATCCATGCATGCCATCTTCTTAACATCTTTATGATGCATATGAAAAGTCCAAAAGGAAAGACAATCTAACAACAAAAAGAAAGATGAGTTGGATATCAAGAGGGCACTAAAACGCTCTCCTTCCCTTAGATAAAATCAAAGGCAAGATGAGAATTTAGATTGGATACATAGTGTAGCTATATACTAATGATTCTTAGCTCAATTGGTTAAGTTAACGTATTCATGACATGTAAATATGAGAATTAGTTATGGGTTCAAGTATCACTCTGAGCAATATGTTCATAATTGAACCAGTGATTTTTCTTAACAATGAGTTTCTTCCTGTGGGGGTTGGTGTGCGGTCCCGGCTGAAATACGAATATGTAGACCCTATTAAGATAACATCTATATTTCAAACCAGGGTTGTACATTTGTCGTTAAAAAAACTCAATATAACTTTATGTTTTAACCTATTTGTTGTATTGTTTGACTTTCTAGCATCTTGTTACCCCCATTTTCTTTTAATGAAGTTTGACTGATCGACAAAATTATATATGGTTGAATAAGTATACGTAGATCAAAATTTTATTTGAAACAATAGTTGACTTTCATTCTTAAAGAAAATGATAGATTATTATTTTTCTAAACCTTTTCTTTTCTTTTTTTTTTCTTTTGCCATTTAAAATTTCGTACTTACGTTGGTTAAAACAGCTATGTTATTTTTAAAATTGTCGGTAATTTAATATGTATTCCATGATCCATCCATATATAATACATACCGGGATAACTATTTCCCACGTTTAGTTTTTTGAAAACAAACATTTGCTAACCAATTACCGACGGGTTTTAAAAGTCTTTTGTCTTGTAGTTTATATTAATCCATGAAAGCTATTTTTTGGTGTTTAATTACCCATCAAATGAGACTAAGTCTATAAGTGAAGAATCATATCAAAATATGATTTCAGAATGTATATTAACAAGAACGGTTGAATGAGACGATTACAGTCGAATGATTAAACCAAGGACAAAAGTCGCCTTTTTGTAACGAGCCGATTACACGATGAGAATAAGAGACTAAGATACAAGACAAAGAGAATGATAGAATGATTGATTACTCTTGTGTGTTTTGAATGAATCCACAGCCTGCTCTTTATAGCTTCTAAGAACGATTGTTTGGGAAGAGACAGCAGACAATAGGCTGTGAATAAGAGTCTTAAAGGAATATAATATAATTTTTCACTCCATCAATAAGAAAACAACTTGTCAACTATAGCCCTCTAGTTTCTTCAATCAGCATCCAAACTTTACTTTTTCCATTTATGACCTCACAAAACAAAACAACCATATAATAAATTAAGTTAGAAAGAATAATAAAAAAGTTGGTATGGTTGTATCCTGAAGTGAATATCATTTTTAACAAATTAGTATGGTAACGCCCGAATGTTAAAACGAGCCATCAATGCTAATAGGCTTAATTAGTTGGTATTTTAAAAAAAATAAATGAATGAAATAAGTTATGGGCTAAATTAGCCATATTGGGTAATAGCCTAAAGGGATTAAAGGCCCATAATTAGCCCTTAAGCCATCTAACCAGCCATCATCTTCTCCATTTCTCAACCCTAGCCACCAAGGTCTTAGAGAGAGAAAGTGGAGAGAGAAAGTGAAGAAAACTCTAGATTTAGAGCTTTTTTGGAGAAATGATTAAAGATCTGGGTAATCGAGCATCAAACCACAAGAAAGAAGTAAGAATCCAGGTAAGAATCGGCCTCTAAACCCCTCTGTAGATAAAACCCGGATTCTAGGGTTTTGAGTTTTGAAAAGTTGCAAAGAATCGCATAAAGGTCATATTTTTACATATGAAAACATGTAAAAGGCTTAGATATAGCCTCATGGATGATAAACTAAGGATTTGGACGTAAAAAGTTGCGATTTTGGGTTAAAACGGGTTGGTTCGTAATTTTTATGCGATCTAAGAAACTGTCTGTGCATCCGGCCAAATTGCATATTCAAGCTGCGAAACTGTGAGTTTTATAAGAAACTATAGTTTTGCAAGTAATTTCGCAGCCATAGAATTCCAACAAAAGTTGGGTGAAACTGCCATGCGAAGTTGGCAGCGAAACTGCCATGCGAAACTTGCAGCGAAACTGCCAGCGAAACTAGTATCTGGCAGCGAATTTAGGTAGAAATTAACCCTTTTAAGTGCTAACTTATCTGCAGGCTGTGTTGTATGATCCTAGCTTAGAAACTTAGTTTAGCAGCTACTCACGGTATCCAAGTGAGTTCTATATCCCCTTATTTATAAGTTTTTCTATGTTTTGAGGCTATTATGCATACTAAATATACGTTTTTTAGATGACAAGATTTTAAGAGGTTTTAATAGGGAAATCAATTTTTCTATAACAAAATGTGCTATATAAATATTTAAAAATAAAATTTCTTTGCGCTGACCTGGCATTCCGGCCCCAGCCAAGGGCATTGCCCCTTGGACTCCACTATGGGCTATTGCCCCTAGGACCCTGGTGTCACATCCCAACCTTGATGGCGGAAACGTCAAGGTGTGAGGGTTAAGATCGTTCATAGCCACATAACGCTATTAATAACCCAAATATATATATTAATCATAAGTTCCAATTGTACCACTACAATCATAAGTCTCAAAGAAAGTAAATAGCATAACATAAGATGTAACAAACCAATTTATTTCATTTATTTAACTAGGTCCATTCCTAGATGTGAAAGCACTTCAAGATGTCAATCAAACTTGAGCATTTCCTGAAACATGTTAAAAATAAAATGTCAACAATAATGTTGGTGAGATTTTCATAGTTTTCAATACATAATATATAAAAGATGACAATTCATGTTCTACGTTAGAGAACAAAGTAACTAGGGATGTAAGACAAAATGCACAATCAAACTTTGACAAAGTTTTACAAGTCTTAAACGTTTATAAGTATATACGATTAACTAAGTGTACTTGGATCAACCAAGCAGGTTTGTCAGGCCCATAGATCTATGATGCCGCCATGCTAACAATAGTTAATGATTGTACATATATTCGACATTACATGGTAGCTACAAGGTTCAACTAACCACAACACACAAGTAAATTGCCATAAGTTTACAAGGATCAAACATTTACAAGTGCAATGATTATAAAGTAACATGTTTCACCTCAAAGTGTGAAAATATAAAAAAGGAGTATAGAAATACTCACTTGATCAATAAGTATAGAATAACGATTAATATGAAATAATAAACAACGCTCCGACGCAAACCTTCACAATGTACCTAAAAATATATATATAATCCAAGTTTTAAATTTAATAACAAGATAAATGCTTTAACGTAAACTAGGGTCTTGATAATAATTTAGGGAGCTTTTAAAAATAAATAAAACTACTTAGTGAAATTATCCCTATATATTAAAGTCTAGTAGCATAAAAACATACATTTTATATAATCTTTTAAAAGAATTAAAGCTTTTATAAATATACGTGGAATAAAATGCAGGTAATTTTTATAAATATCATGATTAATCCACCATTAAAATGATTAATATAATGTAATGGTTTAAATTGTTATCTAAAATCTTATTTATAAAAATAACTAAACACTATATTTGTTGATAAATATTTGTTAAAGTATATATAAAAATAATATATAAATAAATTAAAAAAAGGAATAATTAACTTTAAAAATAAACAAAAGTTACAAAACCAATTCTTATAATTTTTAGAAAAAAAACTTGATTCAAATAAAGGCTAAAAAGCCTTAAAAACAAAACATGGGGTCCCCCGGATTCAAACCGGGGACCTGAGGTTTATGGAGGCGCATCTTACCAGCTACTCTAAGGCCCCATCCGCGTTAAAAACCGATTTTAAAAACTTATAAACACAACCTCAATGCATTTCTCCCAAATCAAGAACCCTGATTCGATTGATCCCAAATTAAACCATAAAACAATGTTGTTAATCGAAATAACCATGGGGCTTTTACTCCCCATGCTTAAACGAACGTATACATGTGTTTAATTACCTGAATTCATGAAAAATCGATAGAGAACAAGCACAAGAACGACCGCGACTCACGTATCACAAGTTTGATGTTCAAATGACGATGTTAATCAGATTAGTTGCACGTATAATCTCTAATGAACCCAATGATGAAAAGCCCTCTATCAATTGCAAGTTAGGAAACTCAGAGAGTGGTGTTCGACTTGTTGCAAGTCGCGGCTAGTGGAGGGAATCGAAGATGATGTTCGTGTTTGATTCAGGTGTAATCGAGACCAATATTCATTTAGAGGTTTCCAGATGGTTGTTTATGTTGAGTTAATTAGGTTATTATTGAGAATTAATGTTCGAAAGGATCGATTGATGAAGTCGACGGTTAGTCAACGAGTTTAAGTTCAAAACGGTTGTTTAAACTCAATTAAAGACTATAATTGAGTTCGAACCATGTCTGCGAATCAATTGGGATGATTTACGGTCGGAATTCAGGATGTTTTCGGGGGTTTTGGGTATCACCGGAGGGCGCCGGAAGTGGCCGGTGAGACCACCGGAATTGCGACCAAGAGGTGCAACTTTCGGTTATTTACAGAAATGGTCCCTCAACTTTACAATTTTATTATTTCATGTGTGAACTCCTCTTTAAAGGTTATTAAATTGGCAAAACATCCCCCTTAACTTTCTTAATTAAATTTTAATTCATTTAAAACTTATTACTTATATAACTTTTATTAGTTATTATTTCTATTATTATTATTATTAGTATTATTAATAACATAATTATTATTACTCTTATAATTAGTTATTATCATTATTATTATGTTCATTAATATTATTTATAATATTATTAGTATTATTGCTATTATTATTATCCAACATTTTTATTATGCGCCTTGAAAAAGAATAAAGACAACAAATAATATGCATAACAAACCCATAAGTTTCATAAATGACATCATTAGTCCATACAAGAACTTAACAAGGTTAAATTTAATTAACTCAAAAATAAAAGATGTTACAGTCTCCCCAACTTAAAAAAATTTCGTCCCGAAATTAAGAATGAACTAGGCGAACAAATGCGGGTATCTCTTCTTCATATGATCCTCATGCTCCCAAGTGAACTCAGCTCTACACTTATTCTCCCAACAAACCTTGACAATTGAAGTAGTTGTGGTTCTAGTTTTCTTCATGATGCGATCCATAATTTAACATGTTTCTCAATGAAGTACAATGACTCATCGATCTGAATGTCTTCCAGGGGAACATGCAGACTCTCGTCGGCCAAACACTTTCTCAAATTTGAGACATGGAACACAGGATGAACTCCACTAAGGTCAGAAGGTAGTTCCAGTTTATAAGCCACTTTCCCAACCCTTTTCAGGATTTTAAAGGGTCCTACAAATCTTGGAGCTAGTTTACCCTTCTTTCCAAAGCGAACAACACCTTTCCACGGTGAAACCTTAAGAACCATGTCGCCAACTTGGAACTCCAACGGCTTATGATGCTTATTGGCATAACTCTTTTGTCGACTTCTTGCCACTTCAAGGTTCTTGCGGATTGTGGAGACTTTATTGGTCGTTTCTTGTATAAGTTCAGGACCAGTGATGAAATTTTCACCAACGTCGGTCCAGCAGATCGGTGATTGGCATTTACGACCATACAAAGCCTCGAATGGTGCCATCTTGATACTTGGGTGATAACTATTATTATACGAAAATTCCGCGAGCGGTAAATGCGTATCCCAATCACCACCAAAGTCAAGGACACAAAGACGCAGCAGATCCTCGAAGGTTTGGATTGTTCGTTTGGTTTGACCATCGGTTTGAGGATGGTAAGCCGTACTTAAATCCAATTGAGTACCCAAGATTTCTTGCATCGAAGACCAAAAGTATGAAGTGAAATGAGCATCTCGATCGGAAATAATGTGCAACGGCACGCCATGACGACTCACAATTTCGTCAATGTAGATGCGAGCTAGTCTTGAAACTTTGTATGTGTCTTGTATAGGTATGAAATGTGCCGTCTTGGTCAAACGGTCAACAATCACCCATATACTATCATGACCATGAGGAGTACGAGCTAACTTGGTTATGAAATCCATGGACATATGTTCCCATTTCCACATAGGGATTTCAGGTTGCTCAAGTAAACCACTTGGTCGTTGATGCTCGGATTTGACTCTTGCACACGTGAGACACTTGGAAACATAAGACGTGATATCTTTCTTCATTCCAGGCCACCAATATTGACCACGCAGGTCCATGTACATCTTATCGGAGCCAAGGTGAATGGAATATCGAGTTTGATGAGCTTCGTTCATAATGAAGTACCGAAGGTTATCACAATTCAGAATCCAAAGTCGATTCAAGAAGTACCACATGCCATTCGGTTTTGTCTCCAGTTGTGACCGAATGTTAGACATCAAATCTTCATCTTTCCCTTCGTTGGTTAGTGCCGCTTGTTGAGCTTCGCGAATGCATAACTCGAGGTCACTATCGATCCTTATATTTTGAAGCATGATAGTAGCCTCACTGACATCCACATGAATCTTGGTATCAAATTCTCCTAGCGTATCAAACCATTGCCTTCGATCTTGAATTTCTTGGAGCGAGATAGTCTTGTTGTGGACCTTGCGACTCAGCACGTCGGCTACAACATTCACCTTTCCAGGGTGATAGCGAATGTCACAGTCGTAGTCGCTAATCAACTCAATCCATCATCTTTGTCTCATGTTGAGATCCTTTTGTTGAACACGTGTTGGAGACTCTTATGATCGGTGTAGACTATGCATTACGTCCCATAAAGACAGTGTCGCCAAATCTTCAATGCGAAAACTATGGCACCAAGTTCAAGATCGTGACTTTTGTAGTTCACTTCATGAACCTTCAATTGCATCGACGCATATGCTATGAATTTGCCTCGTTGCATGAGAACACAACCAAGACCTTGATTAGAAGCATCACAATACACAGTAAAGTCATCATTTCCATCGGGAAGTGTGAGTATAGGAGCGTTACACAACTTGCGTTTTAATTTCTAGAAAGCCTCTTCTTGCTCGAGTCCCCATTCAAAGAGTCGATTCTTTTGGGTTAGCGTCGTTAATGGTTTAGGAATCTTCGAAAAATTTGCTATGAACCTACGGTAATATCCCGCTAAGCCCAGAAAAGAACGAGCCTCGGTTGGGGTTGTGGGAACATACCAATTCTTCACGGCTTCAATTTTAGCAGGATCGACGTGAATTCCTTGGCTATTCACCACATGCCCTAATAATTGAACCTCTTCTAACCAGAATTCACACTTGGAAAACTTGGCGTATAATTTCTCCTTCTTCAAAAGTCCAAGAACTTGTCGTAAGTGCGTCTCGTGATCGATTTTCATCTTGAATAATTAAGAATGTCATCAATGAACACGATCACGAACTTATCCAAATATGGTTTACATACTCGATTCATGAGATCCATGAACACGACAGGTGCATTGGTCAAGCCAAAAGGCATGACCATGAACTTGTAGTTTACATATCAAGTATGAAAAGCGGTCTTTGAAATGTCATCATCGTGAACACGTAGTTGATGATACCCAGAACGTAGATCGATCTTTGAGAATTGAGTTGCTCCTTGAAGTTGGTTGAAGAGATCATCGATTCGAGGGAGAGGGTATTGGTTTTTGATAGTAAGCTTGTTGAGTTCTCGGTAATTGATGCACATACGAAATGACCCATCCTTCTTCTTCAGAAACAGTACAGGTGCACCCCACGGTGATGAACTAGGGTGAATGAAACCCTTATCGGTCAACTCTTGCAGTTGACTAGCTAGTTCTTGCATTTCAGACGGTGCAAAACGATAAGGTGATTTAGCCACGGGGTTCGCACTAGGGATTAAGTCAATCTTGAACTCAACTTCTCGCACGGGAGGTAGCCCCTTAAGATCCTCGGGAAAACCCTCGGGAAAGTCTCGCACGACAGGAATGTCTTTCAATTCCTTACCCTTGGCTTTCGTATTAACTACATATGCCATGAAAGCCATGTAGTTTTTACTTAAGTACTTTCGGGCCTTGATGTAAGACATGAGTTTGAGTCCTTGGGATGATTTCTCCCCAAAGACTTTCAAAGTATCACTAGTCGATAAAGGAATTCGGATACACTTCTCGAAGCATAGAATTTCCGTATGATGTTTGGCTAGCCAATCCATGCCAATGATAACATCAACGCTTCCTAATTGCATAGGAATAAGGTCGGCGAAGAACTCGTGTTCATTAAGGTTTAAGGTGAAGTCACGTATTACAACGTCAACGATGATAGATTTTCCATCGGTGACCTTGACCGTGAAAGATCTTTCCAGATTAACACGTGGTTTAGAAAGTATAGGCTCGAATTCCAAGGACACGAAACTCCTATCCGCACTCGAATCAAACAATACACATGCATAATGACTATTTACAAGATACATACCATTCACCACGTCGTTGTTGGCTTGTGCTTGGTTGGCTTTGATGTTGAAAGCCCTTCCACGAGCCGGTGGCAAAGTTCCCGCATTGCGAACGAATATGACCAGGCTCGCCATAGTTATAGTAGGTTTGGTTGGTAAGCATAGCAGTGTTGTTTGGCGCACGAAGACAAGTAGCCACCAAATGACCATACTTCCCACACAATGAGCAGACTCAGCATGGAATGTTGCTCGCATGGTGGTTCTTGCACGTGTTACACATAGGATATGGACCGGCATAAGCTCTAGCCACGGGGGCTTGATTTGCAACCACCATTTGTTTTTGAGGAGCATTGGGTGCGGTCACAGCGTAGTTGCGTGTCAGGGTGAACTTACGCTTCTTGTTTTGAGAAGATGACTTGGCCCTTACCTCTTTTTTTACCTCGGGTGTCACCTTCGCAATAGACTTGGAACCCTTTGCCAACATAGTACCGGCTCTAATATGATTCTCGGTGAGCTGTGCTATGATAGTGATAGCCTCCTCCAAAGTTGTGGGCCTACTACCCACCACGACATCTTGAATTTGAGGTGGTACCCCCTTGATGAATTTTTCAATGTTACGGGGCATGGTGTCCACCATGTATGGTAGAAGCATACTCAACTCATGATGTTGGGTGGAATAAGCCAAGTGATTCCCACCATATTGTTTAAGGTTTCAGAACTCCTCCTCTAGCTTTTGTAACTCGCTCCTCGGGCAAAACTTTTGGATCATGATACCCTTAAATTCCTCCTAGGGCAACGCCAAAGCAACCTCAATTCCACGGTTTCTCTTTTCACTATTCCACCATGTGAGTGCTTGTTGTTGAAGGACACTTGTAGCATAGCAAACCTTGAACTCGTCGGGGCACTCGCTAACGATGAACGTGTTCTCCATACTCTCGAACCACTCGAGGAATCCAGTGGCTCCTTCTTTTCCACTAAAGCTAATGAGTTTGCACGAGTTGAAGTGTTTGAAAGTGCAAGTACGATTGTTCCCGTTTTGGTTGTTGTTATTCTCTCCATGAGCACCACTATTGTTCCCATTGGTGTTGTTGTTGCTATTAGCCATTAGGGTGCTATTAAGTTAAACAACCATGGTCGGGATGACGACATCCATTTGCCGGGCAATCATGGCGGCTAGCTTACGGTCGGAGCTTCCACGCTTTCCATGGTGACGAGACATGCTGGATACAAAATGAGTTAGTTAGGATAACAAAGGATAGTAGTTTAAACAAGAATTAGCTAAGAGTTTTACAATACACGGAATGATTCCATTTGGTAACGCATTACCACTTGGAAACGTTGACACGTCAAGGTGAATTGACCCAATTACCTTAGAAACTTGTGTATATTGACCATAGTTTATCACACATCTCAGAAATCCCCAGGTAAGCATGACTAGTCCCGTAGGATTTATGTGAAATGCTTGCTTTAGCCCGAAGACCTTTTGCCAGGAAATCTAGAATACAAGTGTCTATGTGTCATACAATATTTTTAGGTTCATGAAATCAAAACCTTGATGAGATTTATATAGATTTGACATAACGCCTAAAGATCCAAGTCATAAGCATAAGCATAAGATTCCACATGTCGTCTAGAATAAGATTAAGAGGTTTTATGTTCGGGGAGAGTCAAAGAGTCAAAGATAAGTTTAGGGAGACAAGTAACAATGTTTAGGCAATCCTATGCTAACGCATCAAATTGCACATAGAGGGCATAGCATTATGTAGCATGCAAACCATAAAATTTAAAAGATAGAATTATAATTCTATAAGGTTCATGCATATACTATAGTCTAGGTCACCATTTCTAATAAACTAAATCCCTATAGTTATGGCTCTCATACCTATCTGTCACACCCCAACCTTGACGGCGGAAACGTCGAGGTGTGAGTGTTAAGATCGTTCATAGCCACATAACGCTATTAATAACCCAATATATATTAATCATAAGTTCCAATTGTACCATTACAATCATAAGTCTCAAAGAAAGTAAATAGCATAACATAAGATGTAACAAGCCAATTTATTTTATTTATTTAACTAGGTTCATTCCTAGATGTTAAAGCACTTCAAGATGTCAATCAAACTTGAGCATTTCCTGAAACATGTTGAAAATAAAATGTCAACAATAATGTTGGTGAGATTTTCATAGTTTTCAATACATAAATATATAAAAGATGGCAATTAATGTTTTACGTTAGAGAACAAAGTAACTAGGGATGTAAGACAAAATTCACAATCAAACCTTGACAAACTTTTACAAGTCTCAAACGTTTACAAGTATATACGATTAACTAAGTGTACTTGGATCAACCAAGCAAGTTTGTCAGGCCCATAGATCTATGACGCCGCCAGGCTAGCAATAGTTAATGATTGTACATGTATTCGACATTACATGGTAGCTACAAGGTTCAACTAACCACAACACACAAGTAAATTGCCATAAGTTTACAAGGATCAAACGTTTACAAGTGCAATGATTATAAAGTAACACGTTTCACCTTAAAGTGTGAAAATATGAAAAAGGGGTATAGAAATACTCACTTGATCAATAAGTATAGAATAACGATTAATATGAAATAATAAACAACGCTCCGGCGCCTAAAAATATATATATAATCCAAGTTTTAATTTAATAACAAGATAAATGCTTTAACGTGAACTAGGGTTTTGATAATAATTTGGGGAGCTTTTAAAAATAAATAAAACTAATTAGTGAAATTGTGCCTATATATTAAAGTCTAGTAGCATAAAAACATACATTTTATATATTTATATGTGGAATAAAATGCAGGTAATTTATATAAATACCATGATTAATCCACCATTAAAATGATTAATATAATGTAATGGTTTAAATTGTTATCTAAAATTTTATTTATAAAAATAACTAAACATTATATTTGTTGATAAATATTTGTTAAAGTATATATAAAAATAATATATAAATAAATTTTAAAAAAAGGAATAATTAACTTTAAAAAAACAAAAGTTACAAAACCAATTCTTATAATTTTTAGAAAAAAAACTAGATTCAAATGAAGGCTAAAAATCCTTAAAAACAAAACATGGGGTCCCCGGATTCGAACCCTAGACCTCAGGTCTATGGGGGCGCATCTTACCAGCTACTCAAAGGCCTCAGCCGCGTTAAAAACATGTTTTAAAAACTTATAAACACAACCCCAATGCATTTTCCCCAAATCAAGAACCCTAGATTTGATTGATCTTAAATAAACCATAAGACGATGTTGTTAATTGAAATAAGCATGGGGCTTTTACTCCCCATGCTTAAACGAACGTATACACATGTTTAATTACCTGAATTCATGAAAAATCGATAGAGAACAAGCACAAGAACGACCGCGGCTCACGTATCACAGGTTTGATGTTCAAACGACGATGTTAAGCACATCAGTTGCACATATAATCTCTAATGAACCCAATGATGAAAAGCCCTCTATCAATTGCAAGTTAGAAAACTCAGAGAGTGGTGTTCGACTTGTTGCAAGTCGTGGCTAGTGGAAGGAATCGAAGATGATGTTCGTGTTTGATTCAGGTGTAATTCAAACCAATATTCATTTAGAGGTTTCCAGATGGTTGTTTATGTTGAGTTAATTAAGTTATTATTGAGAATTAATGTTCAAACGGATCGATTGATGAAGTCGACGGTTACTCAACGAGTATAAGTTCAAAACGGTTGTTTAAACTCAATTAAAGACTATAATTGAGTTCGAACCATGTCTGCGAATCGATTGGGATGATTTACAGTCGGAATTCAGGAAGTGTTCGGGGGTTTGGGTCTCATCGGAGGGCGCCGGAAGTGGCCGGTGAGACCACCAGAATTGCGTCCAAGAGGGTGCAACTTTTGGTTATTTACAGAAATGGTCCCTCAACTTTGAAATTTTATTATTTCATGTGTGAACTCCTCTTTAAAGGTTATTAATTTGCAAAACATCCCCCTTAACTTTCTTAATTCAAATTTTAATTCATTTACCACTTATTACTTATATCTTTTATTAGTTATTATTTATATTATTATTATTATTATTAGTAGTATTATTAATAACATAATTATTATTACTCTTATAATTAGTTATTATTATTATTATTATTATGTTCATTAGTATTATTTGTAATATTATTAGTATTATTGCTATTATCATTATCTAACATCTTTATTATGCGCCTTGAAAAAGAATTAAAGACAACAAATAAATACGCATAACAAACCCATAAGTTTCATAAATGACATAATTAGTCCGTACAAGAACTTAACAAGGTTAACTTTAATTAACTCAAAGATACAAGATGTTACACCTGTTGTTAGGGGTTACCTCCCCTGAACCCCACTGTCCCGTGGGGGGTCGGTTTTGTTTTTATAATGACTTGTGTTTGGTATGTTGTGTGCTTAATAAGCTAAGTATTATATATTAAGTGGAAGATAATATTAATGAGAAGTGGAACTTAACGAATGTTACCCCGGGTCCGTTTGATGATGAAAAGTTTTGCAAGCACTATGATATACTTCACTTATGTAAGTCTAATGTATGATGATAGATCTATATTCATGAGCGGGCTATGTGCCTTGCAGTGTGGATCAACTGTCGGGGGTTAGCTACTGTTTTCATGTGTACCGACAGGGATTGATATTCGTTGTAGATCAACATAGAGCTCTTGCTTTGTGCAATCTCGTTAATGAAAGAATGAAAGATAATGAACATGCTTATTATGACGCAAGAAATATTATGTATTATGATGTATGCATGATCATTAATTAAAGGGCGAAGTTTATATTTTCTTATTTATTTAAAGCTAGAATTCACTCATCGAAGCTGCTTTTATGCATAATAGTTGACATGCTGATGCTGAGGATGACACCAGGTTGGAAGCTACTTGGAGGGCAATGGATGACAATCCTATTTATAAAATCTTTTATTGTAATTTAAGACAAAGCACAATGTTTTCACTCTATTTTAAAGACAAATGTATGATTACAATATTAACTATGAGTTTTAAGTGAATGTTTATTTTATTTCACTGCAACGTTTTGTTATTAAAATGATTTTATGCTATGATTAACCGATTGTGAGACTTTCTGGGAACGGGGTCTTACAAGTATTTAGAGATCAAAATATATGATTTAATTAGGTTAAACTCAACTAATAATTTGATTAGTGACAATTTTAACTTTTAATTTCTTACCAATAACAATCTTAGTCTAACAAATCATTAACTTCATTTATTTTTAATCGTGTGCTAATTACATGGCAATAACTTGGACTTTTATACTTTAGTTTTTATAAAATATTAACTCTTTGAAGGTATTAAACCATGTGATTATGTTTCTGTCCAATGTATTGAAGCGGTTGTGTCTTTCCAATCAATTTCCTCCCTTCCAATCTTTAATCAGTCTTTAAAAGATAAGTTTCCAATCAATTACAATTGTTCATATCGTTTTTCTAATATGTAATTGATTTTTGTGTTTTTTTGGTTCAAGAAACATACTTTTCATATGACTTTTTGTTTAAAGAGTATTGTTGCACGACAATTCATACATCACGTCACTAAAATAAGCAGAGTTAATGATATGTTAGACCCAGATTGGTATTGGTAATAGAAATAAAAGTTGTTAGTTAATAGTTTTGATATTAAATGAGTTAATGGATTTTAATAATCCTAACTTTTATTTATTGGTCATGATTAATTTTAATGTAAGAAATATTTACAGACACTCGTAATTTTTTTATTTATTTTACTCCAACGATCCCTTATTAAAGCCTCGTTAGTTTTTTGATAACGTAGAGTACTTTTGTGGCCAACTAAATAGAGAGTTGACATCGATCTATCAAAAGGCCCGTTAATATAAAACTTCCGAACCCTAAAACCCGTTAATATCCACCTTTTGTTTTGAAT